>JALMGF010000088.1:2875000-4364187 GCA_023333645.1 Sceloporus occidentalis | reverse complement strand
GGCACCCCAGTGCCACTGAGGCACTGGGTGCACTGTCAACTCAACAGCACTTACACTACAGTTGATGACAAATTAAATAAAAAGAATTAAATTAATCAAATTATTATTATTAATTATATTAAGTAGCACTGAAGTGAGGATGAAGTACACTGTGAGAAATGGCAGGCTAAGGCTTACCAGTCTCACACAGAACAGAACAATCTCTCTCTGTAACGCTCGGATGCAGCACAGCAGTGTTGCCAAAGCAGTCACAGCGAAAAATGAATGGATCTCTCAGGCAAGCTCTGGTCTTATAAAGGCGCCTTCAGAATTCAAAAAACAGCAGCACAGGCATTGGACGAGACCCTTAGCGTGACGTCACAAGAGTGAGCTGATTGGACAGACGAGATCAGCTCACTCCTGTTTGAAATTTTGGCGGCTGCGCGGCAAAAACGAAGACGATCACGAAGAATCTTCGATTCTTCGTGGTTGTGAGTCTTCGTCTTCTCCTACGTTTTGCCGGCACTGTATTCTCTTCGGCGTGTCTTCGGAATGAACAAAAAAACGGCCTCTTCGTGCTCGTTTTCATGTTCGCCCGAAGACGAATGCGCAAGTCTACTGTGAACTACTCATGGAGCCACCCCGATGGCTCTTTGCGGATGCACTTTATGTTCCCCTCTCAAGCAGTAGATCAGCAGCAGTGTTTCATGGTGCCCTGCTATTTCTCTGACCACAGGGCTGTTCGGCTCCAGTGTGTCCTGGGCAAAGGGTTTCCCGGCCCAGTCACCTGGAAGCTGAACTGTGCCTTGTTAGAGAAGCATGATATCGTGGACGAGCTGCGATCTGTATATGCGAACTGTGTCAGTACTATTTACCTATTCCCAACTGTAGCCCAGTGGTGGGAGTTTACCAAAGGCCAATGGCAGAATGCAGGTGTGTGAGAAGAAGGAGAAATTGAGACAGCCGCAACACAAGCTGCAGTCCCTGTTGAACCTCCAACAGTGCGGATGGTATGTGGACGAGGAGCTGGAGGAGACCAGAGGGGGCCCGAAAAGACACTTTGAGGAGGAATCCAAGCGAACCTGGAAAAGGGTGAGAACTGTAACTCTTTCTTTTTCAGGAAACTCCACTCCGCACACACGCCCCTGACGAAAATGAGAAACAGCCAAGAAGAGGTCCAGAAGGTGGTCGCCGACTACTATTGAGATTTCTACACTCCCAAAGACACAGACCCGGCCATGGCTGATCAGGTATCCCTAACACCATTGAACATGCAGGCCAAGCAGCTATTGATGCCCCCTTGCCGCTGGAGGGGCAGGACATCGGGGCATACACAACGATGTGGGACCTTATAGGCCTGGACCTCCTTGACCTGTACAGGGAGATGGTGGTGGAGGGCAGGATGCCCCCCACGCTGAGAGAGGGAATGATAAAGATCCTGTATAAGGAAAAGAGGGAGAGATGCAATTTAAAAAATTGGCATCCCATATCTCATCCCGACCAGACCTGTGGCATCCAAGCGGCCGAATCACAGACAGCCTGGCCCTCATCAGAAACACTACATCAAGGACCACCACATCCGTGCAGCTCTGGTCACCCTAGACGAAGAGAAGGCATTCAATCAACTGTCTCATGGTTTTATGGATCAGGTACTGTGGAGGTTTGGGCTGGGGGAGATGTTCTGTTCCTATGCTGACCTGATATATATTGATATTTACAGCTCGGTGCTGGTGAACAGCTGGAAGACTGACCCCGTCCCAGTTCTCTCAGGGGTCAGACAAGGCTACCCTGTTTCACCTCTTCTTGTTCTCTGTCTACGCTGAGTGCATCAGATGGAATCCGGAGATCAGAGGGATCACCGCACTGGGCAGAGACAAGAAAGAGATAAAGTGCTCCCTCTACATGGATGACGTGGCCATCTTCTGCGCAGACCGCCAGTCGGTGAGAACTCGTTCAGACGTGCAAGGACTTCGGTAGAGCTTCAGACGCAAAGGTCATCTGCAGGAAGTCGGAGACCATGCTGTTCGGGCAGTGGGACCTGACATCGGACAAGCTCCCATTTCCCATCAAGACTTCTTAAAGATCCTGGTAGTCTGGTTCAGCAGAGACGGTGCGGCCGTGTAAAGCTGGGAGGACAGACTCACTAAACTAAACCAGAAATTTGGATTGCGGAGCCTCAGAGACCTTACCATCAAAGGGAAAGTGCTGGTGCTGTCCAACGATATCCTTCCCGTGCTGTAGTACGTGGCTCAGTCCTGGCCCTTGCTGGTCACCATACACAGAGCCATTAACAGAGCAGTTTTCCACTTCATCTGGGGCTTCAAAATGGACAGAGTAAAGTGTGCAGTCATGTTAAAGGAACTTTGCAAAGGCATGTCTGACATCCCTACCATGCTGAGGGCTTTCTTTGTGTGCAACTGTGTGAGCAGGACTCTCAGAGATGTAGTGAAAGGCTCTGCTGGAAACTCCATATCTAGCTTCTTCCTACTGCCCCTGTGGAGGCAGCTCAAGTGGGAAAAGTGGGACAGTTATGGACAGTCTAGAGGCTTAGGACTAGCCCCACCTCCCTCAACCCCTTATACTCTCCCCCTCACCCACCTCGGACATTCCACTTCCCCAGGCTGTTTCCACTAATGTGCCATGTCTGGAATTGTAATTGTACACTGCTTTTACTGTATTATTGAGAGGTGTCCATTAACTAAAGTTATACTGTAACGCAGGCCCGGACTGGGACAAAAAATAGGCCCGGGCATTTAAGCCTGAGCAGCCCATTTTTATTTATTTATTTATTGTTAAAGCCCACCCTTCATGTACCCTCTTTGCATTTACTCACTCATTCACACAAATCATTAAGACATTCATTAATGCAGTCTCACAAATCATTCAAGCAATTCATCCACACATGAATTCATTAATTGTCATACGCATTCACACAATTCATCTACACATCTATTCATTCATTCTCATACGCATTCACACTACCCCTTCTCCCCATCTTATCTGCCCCTTCTATGTTCCCCCTTTTCACTATGTACCCCCTTCCCCACTTCTCAATATGTATCCCCTCTCCCCATTTCTCACTATCTAACCCCTCTCTGCCCCTTCTCACTGCACCCCACTCCCTCACCCTACTTACCTTGTTGCCGGAGCAAGCAGCAACTGTGACCGGGCCCGCGGCAGGGCCGGATTGACTTAGGGGCTGATGAAGCTGTAGGCCCCTACCTTAAAATAGGCCCAGTCAGGACTGGGCCTATGCGGGCTCTACGACCACATTAACGCAGGGCCCCTTAGGTCCGCCGCAACTGCGACCGGGTCCGCCACTCTAGGGGGCCGGGAAGCCCCAACCAGGGCCGGCCTTAGGGGTCTGCGGCCGCACAGGGCTTAAATTCGGGTTTTTGGTTTTTTTAACTTTATTTAACATCCTCCTTGTTAAATAAACCCGTAAGGCTGGCCCTGGTGGGGGCTTCCCGGCCCCTTAGAGTGGCGGACACGGTCTCAGTTGCGGCGGGCTTAAGGGGCAGGTGCCCCTTATGCCCTGCGTTAATGCGTCCGTAGAGGCCCCAGTGATGCTCGGGTGGCCCACGGACCAGTTAAATCTGCAAGAAAGGTAAGGGGGAGCGGGAAAGTGAATGAATAAATGAGCGAATGAATTAATGGGTGAATACATTAAGTGAGTAATTGTTTAGGGGGAAAAATTGGACCAACAGGCTGTTAGGGGGGGGAATGGGACAGGGCAGGCTGTTTAGAGGTGTCACGACCACCACCACACTGGCACTTACCGCAGAAGTTTTTCTACCCAAAGTACTACTGCTGAAGGAGAAGCCCCCAGCAGCAGCACCCCAGGATTTAGTGGATCCCAACAGTAAGGAGGCCAGGTAGAGGTAGGTAATATTGGAACTGAGTTGGATCAACAAGGTATTGGTAAAGCGTAGAAGGATCTGGTAAAGGATCCCGCAGGGAGGAGATGATGTCAAAACGGTAGTCAGGAAAGCTGGGTCAGAGCACCAAAATCGGGTAGTCATACAAGCCATTGTCAAAATCCAGAGAGGGTAGTTGAACAAGCCGGGGTCAAAATCCAGAGAGGGTAGTCAGACGAGCCAAATCGGTAGCCAAATCAGAGAAGGTAGTAGTACAAAATCAGCAGGCAAGAGAGACGTCAGGCAAGCAAAGGGTCAAAATACTCAGGAGACTAAACAGCACGGTGCACACAGCAAAGACCACAACAGGGTAACTGGGAGGAGGATTTCCGGATTTTTAAATCCTGTGCCAGACCTAAGCTCCGCCCACTGGATGACATCACTAATGCAGTTTCAGCCTGTCATCAAGACCACGCCCCCAGCTATGCTGTGACGACACGCCCCCGTCTTCTACTCAGGAACCATGGATGTGCCGAGATCGGGTAAGTACTTGTCTCTGGGGGTCTCCACCTCGTGGTGCCCGTCGCGCACGGGCATTAGCTTGCCCGTGCTTGCCGGGACCCGGGACTGTGACAAGAGGTAGCATAGGCTATTTTAGGGGCAGCTGCAGCACAGGGAGGCTGTTTTAGGGGCAGTGGTGGCACAGGCAGGCTGTTTTAGGGGCAGTGGTGGAACAGGCAGGTTGTTTTAGGGGCAGAGAGATGGCACGGGGAGGCTGCTTCAGGGACAGACAGGCTGTTTTAGGTGCAGCCAGTGGCGGAACTACCGGGGTCGCAGGGGTCGCGACTGGCCAAGGGGCCGCCCGAAATCTTTTTTCCTTTTTTTAAATAAGGCAGGGGCGTCCAACATGCGGCCCGCGGGCCAAATGCGGCCCGCGAGACCTCGAGGTGCGGCCCACGTAAGATCGGCAGCCAGGGCAACCGATCTTACACGAGCCGCACCTCAAGCCCTGCTACTTACTTGTGGGAGGGTCTTCTGGACTGCACAGAGGAAGCGGAGTTCACGTGACATCCTACTTCCTCTGTGCTTTAGCAGAGAAGGCAGAGGGAGGCCGTGCCCCCTGCTGAAGTCTGTGAGCGGCATCGAGGAGCTGCAGTGCAGGTAAGGGGGTGGGGAGGGTGTTTGAATGAGTGTGTGTGATTGAGGGAATGAATCTGTGAATTAATGATTATATGAATAAATGAGTGTGTGTGTGTGTGTGTGTGTGTGATAGCATGGATGTGTAAGTGCTGGAACCTAGGCATGATGGGACTGTGATTGCTGTTAGCAATCACACTCCTATCATGCCAAGTCAGCCAGTACATGCTGAAACCTGGCCAGCTGCCCCCCTTGTGTAGTGATGCTGCCAGCAGTATGGGGTCTGCACTTACAGCCACCCTGTACCAGCATGTACTGGTTGACTTGGCATGATAGGAGTGTGATTGCTAACAGCAATCACAGTCCCATAATGCCTAGGTTCCAGCATTTACTGGATGGATGTGTAAGTGCTGGAACCTAGGCATGATGGGACTGTGATTGCTGTTAGCAATCACATTCCTATCATGCCAAGTCATATTGCTAATTTTGTCCAATTGTGTGTTACCTACTTTTATTAAACATGTGAGTTTTTATTAGTATTTTTAAAGGTGGGGGTCATTTTCGGTTTTGGCTAAGTGAACCCTGAATGTTTTGGTCCAGAATTTTCATTTTAGTTCATCCCTAGAATAAATCTAGGGAATCCTGAATTTGTAGTCGCAAAACTTTCAAGGCCCAGAAATCAGTGAGAGGAAGAGTAAAGGTTTTGTGTCATTTTACTTTATTTTAATCTGCATATTTTATTAAAGGCCATATTTTTTGTCACAGTGAAAAATGAGTGCGGCCCGCGCACGTATACAATTCTGATGAAGTGGCCCACTGCAGAAAAAACTTGGACACCCCTGGATTATGCCCTTTGTACATGCGCCCCTTTTTCTTTGATTTTTTTACAGATATGATTCAATATGTAAATTGAATTTGTTGAAAAAAAATTGTTGGGTAAAAATCATGTTTTTTTTGGGGGGGGGGGGTGAGGGGGTGGGGGGGCCCTTAACAGATTCTCGCACCCGGGCCCTGAGGCGTCTAGTTACGCCCCTGGGTGCAGCGGTGGCATGGGGAAGCTGTTTTAGGGGCAGAGTCCTACCACGTCAAAGTGTGTCTTACTGTATAGTGATAAGGGTTATGCTGCACTACTGTCAATATCTGGCTCAGTATATAGTAATGGGGTTCATGCTGTACCATATTTGTTCAGTCAATGGTATTTATTTAACCCCTAAAAGTAAAATAGATTAAAATACCAGCATTTTAAATACCTTGAGGTGTCTAGTTTTAAAAAATATATATGGTTTGATGGGGTAAATTGCATTGGCCAGCTTCAAAGATACCCAAAATAGCACATGGGGCAAAATGACCAGCTTTGGAAAAAAATATGGTTTTAAAATAGCAAAATGCTACTTGTACTTATTGCCCAGTAACTTATACAAAAAAGCAAAAAAAACATAAAAACATTGGGAACTTCCAAACTGAGGACAAATAGTAGAATCTATTTCGCAGGTTTTTTTATTAGATTTTTTGGGTAAAAGTCAGAAAATGTGGTTTTTTTTCAATTTTTCATCATATTTTATTTTATTTTTTATAGTGGAAATTGTGAATTCATATATTTTTCTTAAATCGGATTAGAAATGAAATTGCTACACTACACAGATTTAGTGAGATCACAGACTGAATATCTGAAGGAGGATTACCTAGCTAACCATTTTTTGTGCAAGATAATATTAAGTTTCTTGCAGGCTTCAGGCAAATATTGTGATGCACTTTTGGACACCTTAATGATTACTGAGTAATTATCCCTTAGAGAAACCTAAGCTCGGGCCTCAAGATAAATCAGGTTATTCAAACTGATTTTTCTACTGTCTCTTTTACACAATTTATTCAAGGTCTTCACTGTAGTATTAACAGTTTTATAACTAAATATGGAATTAATGTACCTTATTTATTTAATCACATACAATTTTGCATTAAAAACAGATCACAATGGTAATAACATGATTTTTTTGGTAGAAACCAGTAACACAAATATATTTTTTCATATTACATGACTTTTGAAGTTAATTACTTAGCACATGTAAAGAAGAGGAGTCTGCCTTAAATATAGTGCCTTTTAGGATAAATCCAAACGATTTTTGAAACCATGGGTAAAACAAAGCATAGATGATAGGGTTAAGCGTTGAGTTAAAATAACCAAGCCACAGAACTGCATTGTATATATTATCAGAGGTTGTGAAATTCAAAAAGGGATCTATTAAAGTCACAATAAAAAATGGAAGCCAGCACAAAATAAAGACTCCCATAATCAAACTTAATGTTTTTGCTGCTTTACTCTCTATTTTCAAGGAATTTTTACTCTTAGTATTTGACTCCATATAATTTGGTTGACCCTGTATGATCTTGGCCTGTTTTCTTGCAATAGAAAATATGTGAATGTAAATGCCAATCATCATGGTACCTGGAATATAGAAACATATTAAAGTAGTAATTATTGACCAATGTTTATTGAACAAAAGGACGCAAGAGCCGGTGCAGGAGAGCGAGTGCACTTTGTCTTCTAAACCTTCCATATTCACATTTGAGAAAACAAGGCCAAATGAATAAACACAAGGAAAAGACCAGCTAATAAATAAGTAAACGCCTATTACAGGAATTGTTATTTTTCTGTAATAGTGTAGTGGATGGCACACTGCATAATAACGATCTAAAGATATGAAAAATAGATGAAATATAGAGGTTGTGCAGAACATCATGTCAAGACTACTGTGTAGTTTACAGAATAAATCACCAAAGTACCAGCAGGAAGTCACGGATCGAATCATGCTGTAAGGCATGACTACCAGTCCAAGAAGGCAATCTGTTATAGCCAAGGATAAGATGAGGAAGTTGGTTGGGCTGTGGAGCTCTTTAAACTGAGCAACTGAAGTGATCACCATTAGATTTCCCACAACAGTTATTATTATACCCACAAACATGACAAAACACATAACTGAAAATCTCAATAGAGGTATGTTGACTTTTGGGCAGGAGCCATTAACTAAGTTAAAGCAATAATTCATGTTCAGATCATTCCAGATATAATAATTCATAATTCTTTTCAATTCAAATCACTGAAAAAAGAAAACAAAATAATTAGTGTTTAGCAACCGCAGTTGTATCTGATAATTCAGACAGTATCCCCCAAGTAGAGTATACAAATGTTAATGTTCAAAGGGAGATTTTCCTTTTTTTTTTTTTTAATTATTGACCATAATTGAAAATATATATATATTTTTGCCAAATTAAAAATATAATGGGATGCTTATAAAACTTCTACACCACAGTCATAAACGGTGTTTAACTGTAGTCCAGCACAATATTAGGTAAAAAAATAACATAGTAAAAATAGTCATTCAATAAAATGTTATATATACTTAGAAATATTGTTGTTTTATTATTTTTCCATTTTGATATTCATATAATTTCTAGTTTAATAATACAGCCAAATTGACAAATGGAGAAATGTGCTTGCAATTTAATTTTCTGCAATAGTAGTAATATTAATAATAATAATAATAGTAATAATACGGGCTTGGGTGCAGAACCCTTTTTATCTTATAATAATAAAAAATAATGCTGAGGGATTAATAACCTATAAGTGTTTCTTAATGTATGTTAATAAAATACAGTAAAGTAACTGATTTTTTCCTGTTCCTAATTAAGACTAGGGTATGTTCATTTGGTGTATTGTCCACAAGGAATATAGTTGAATAAAAAAATACAAGCTGCTTAGAGGGTTAAAATTGTATTTTGTAAAATATAACTCCCCATACTATGCCATTACAGAATAAATTATTTTAATTATCAGAAATTATAAATTGTTATTAACTCAGTTCCTACATTATAAATAACAACCAAAACATATATTGTTTTTCTACATTAAAACGAAATATCTCCCAATCGAAAAAAAGTATCTTGTTCTTCCCCACATGTGTTTAAATTGTTACATAATGTAAATCACATTTAAATTATTCCACTGTTACAGATTCAAGGATTTTCCATGAATGGTGGACCTTCACAGGCTTTTTTCTGTGGCCTAATTTTCTGTACAGCAGAACATTTTAATATAAGATAAAGCAATTTTATACATAATTCAAAAACTGTTGAATATGTATTAATCTTCAAAGAATTTCGAAAATCAGTGAATGATGTTCACTGATTTACACTTATATATGTTCATTGAGAGGACAGTTGGTAATTTATTTGGAAGCCATAACAAAGATTTGTAACCAAAAAAAATCCAGCACATACCTGTTCAACTAAACGGCAAAACAGCTTCAGCTTTACATGGAAGATTGGACAGGGGTGCTTCACAAGAAGAGGTTTTATAGACTGAGATTATTCCCAGCAGGTTACAAATCTGTGAAAATCAGGGAGAATCCTGCAAACTTGTTTATACTCCCCAGTTCTGTAATGTGTTGATTGTTTAAGATTACCTCAGGGTACACGTTTTGTTCTGTTTTGTAAAATAGAGCATGATTTAATTTGCAATTACTAGACGAACACAAATATATTCTATGTTGTTTAAATTATTATTTTATTATTGAAACATGCTAGTATTGAGTTATATGAACAATTCAGTTATGTACTGTATTTGCTCGATTATAAGATGACCCTGATTATAAGATGACCCCCAAAAAATGTGAATATTAATTTAGGAAAAAAAGAAAAAGCCTGAATATAAGACTACCCTATAGGGAAAAAGTTCTACTGGTAAATATGAATTCACATGTAAAAGGAGATATGCCAGATATGCCTTATAGACCCCTATATGGCACTCTGCCTACCAGATATGCCTTTTAACCCCCTATTTGTCACTCTGCCCCCCCAGATATGCTTTATACACCCCTATATCCCACTCTGCCCCCCAAATATGCCTTATACACCCCCATATGCCACTCTTACCCTCCCCCGACTTACCAGTGCTTCCCTAGACTTGTCGCTCATGCTTCAGATTCCTTTGTGTCTAGTGGGGCAGGCGCTGCTGCCAGCACTTCCGCTGGGGCATCTATGAATGAGCACCGGAAGGTCATGTGACGCCGGCGCTCTGTCATAGAAGCCCCAGAGGAAGTGCCGGCAGCAGCGGAGGTTGTCCGCCAGCTGCCAGAGAGGAGGATCAGGGTCCCCTGCAGCTCTGCGGGGGATCTGGATCTTAGTCATGTAGTCAGACCTCTATTTGAAGTCTGACTAGAAGACGACCTTGAATATAAGACCAAATACGGTATATTAAATGGGCACTCCAGCCATGATATGCACTTTAATACATATGACAGTTGCATTGCCATTTAAATTTTTCATGTGGCTCGTTTTCACATGCATAGAGGATACTGCAGACTCCAGTTTAGACCATAGTGCTCATGTGTAATGTTTTCTCATTTATTTCAATGTTCTGTCAGTTCTGTCACTGATTGACTGCTTGAGCTGTCAATCATGCGCCCATTGATTTAATAGGAAATACTTTACTGCCAATGAGTGAAAGCTTAAGCAGCCTATCAGTGGCAAGAGATTTCAAATCATAGAGGAAGAAAAAAAAATTTGCAGACTGTTTGTGTCAAGTTAATATTTTATTTTTTATTTGATTTCCGTTTTGGAAGAGTGCATATTAAAGTGCTCACAGAGTACTCTAATATGTCTTCTTCTATAGTAGAGGTGTCGGGGACACTAGACTGCCTCCTTTAACCTACTATGAATCTTCACTTGCCACTCCACGTAACTCTCATTACAATCAAAAGATCCTTGGTTAACAAGTCCTTCACAAGAATAACCCCTCCTGTTGATGATGTAATGTGGAGCTAAGGATATTTCAATAATTTAGCAGTTTTTGAATAGTAGAATACTTTTCACGATCACTTATTGGAATGCACATATCTTAAAATATAAAACCAACGTCATAAAAAAACATCCTGTAGACCTAAATAAATCGGTAAACCTCTGACATGTAAAGCAAAGAGCCATCTGTGCCCATGTGACATAATCCTGAAATGTTATAGTGATGAGTGGCAATGTGGAACTGCTCCAAATACATATTGTAAAATTTCAGGTTACGCACCTATGTATAATACGCAGGTATAACTTTACACTAAAGTAGGAAGAAATACTTGTGTATAATATGCACCCATCAGATTAGATCACTGGCTGATGATTGGTGTCACTAATCAATGATCAGTGACTTAACGAATCAGTAATCATTGATCAGATAGCAATTTATTAGGTTAAAAGCTGTTAAAAATAAAATAAATACTGTAAAATAAAATAAAAATGTAACCACTATCCGGTCACTTGTAAGTGACAAGTTTAGGCCACTAATATTGACCCCCACAAAATTTGAATATTAATTTAGAAAAAAAAGAAAAAGCCTGAATATAAGACCACCCTATAGGAAAAAAGTTTTACTAGTAAATATTAATTCATATGTAAACGATGATCTGCCAGATATGCCTTATAGACCCCTATATGGCACTCTGCCTACCAGATATGCCTTTTAACCCCTCCTGCCACTCTTACCCTCCCCCGACTTACCAGTGCTTCCCTAGACTTGTCCCCCCTGCTTCAGATTCCTTGGTGTCTAGTGGGGCAGCCAGCACTTCCGCCGGGGCATCGATGAATGAGCACCGGAAGCCCCAGAGGACTGTGAATTATATTCATAATCAGAGAAGTAAAATATCACTAATCAGTGATCAGATAGTAATATAGTGTTTATTTTTTATTAACCTTATTATCTGGATGGCCTCTGTTTCTCTGTCAGTGCTGTTTTTTTTTTAAATGATTATTTATTATTTTGTAACTCTTTCCATGCTGGTGCTTTACAGCAGCTCAGCATTAATTATGACTTGTGGGGACCGAAGACACAAGCGTTTACACCTTCAATGCAGCATTGAAGTGGTTAACACTGAACATTCGCTCTCATAGAGAGATCATGCAGCATAAACAACTTTGTACTCAGGTATAATACAAACCTTCTTTTTCAGGACTTTTGAAAATTGTGCAAATGATACCCGGGAGTTTACAGTGGTATGTTTTTGTATATGTTTTGAAATGTTGCTTACTTCATTTAGGGGAAGTTTAACCTACCCCCCCCCCAAAAAAAAAAGACACTGTAGATGTATCCCTTATATATTAGGAGACACTGCAGTGACCTTTCCAACCAGATCAATTAATGGAAGAAATGGGAAGACTTACAACTTCAATAAAAATAGAGTAAAAGGAAAAGGACATATGAGTTGATGTCCAAACAGAATCAGAATTTTTCAGTAATGGTTATAATAATAATAATTTTAACACATACGAAGCAAACTTAAATGTCTTTATATCACATGATAATTGACTATATGTGTGTTAGGGATTCACCTAATGTTTTGAGTAAATGTTTCAAAAACATGATTTTTATGAAGTATTTTATTGTTTTATATTAATAGTCAATTGGTAAATGAAAGATATCTAAGAAAGCAACATTTAAGAAAGCTTATTTAATTTAAACCATCTGCCCAACCTACTGAACTTTAATGGATATTTGATAATGATCATGACAGAATACTAAGAAAACGGCAAGACCAAGTTGGAGTTTTCGTGTAAGGATCCAAGGATATTTATAACCCTACACAGGGGAGTTGGATTTCTGAATCTCAAACTGGAGGCAGCTGTTTTAAATTCTCTGATTGATGGAGGCTGTCCACTGCTACCTGAGCCTTCCCCTCAGGCACCAACCATAGGTGAACTAGAAAAGCTTAAAGCAAACGGTTGCAGACAGTTGTCACTGTCAAGTCTTTAAATGTGACCTGGTAACAGGTATCAGAGGCACCAGGCTAAATATGAGAGGTATGAGAGAGTAATATCAACTAATGTCACATATGAGTAGAGGTGCCAGAGCACTGTACCATAAGGATAGGCTGGAACATGCAAAAGGTCCA
This sequence comes from Sceloporus occidentalis, assembly GCA_023333645.1. Lineage (NCBI taxonomy): Eukaryota > Metazoa > Chordata > Lepidosauria > Squamata > Phrynosomatidae > Sceloporus > Sceloporus occidentalis. The sequence goes on along the minus strand of JALMGF010000088.1, from coordinate 4,351,283 downwards.
GGGCAGAATCTGTAACCAGGTAATAATTAAGATCAGAAGAGGTATCAAATGGTCAAGACGAGCGCGTGGCCAAAAACACATCTAGGAATCTTAAACAGGTAAGCAGTAAACCGAACGAAGAGGCACAAAAACTAGAAGATAAACACTGCTTAGTGTCCAGGGACCAGGATACAGTGTTCCAGCACTCTGGGTAAAACATGATACTTTTTAAAGGCCACTAATTGTAAACGAATGACTTGTGTGACAGAAACTGGTTCAGGATCCCAAACGACACGGGGCAGTGAGATTACAAGTACAGAGCCTCCTGGTGGTGGCATGGGGAGCTACACATCCTCCCATGCTCAAAGTCACTAGTTCAAGCTCTGTTGTTCCTGAAACTGTAGAACAGTTTAGATTTAGTATACTGGATCTCCAACCTTCAATTTGAAAATTAAGTTTAAGTAAGTCACACATATTGTTACCTGTTCACGAAATGAGGTATACTTATACTGTGGGTAGTGTTAAGCAACTTTTGATTTAGGTTGAGAGCAGTGACACTTTTAGATTACATTTAAAATACTGTAAATTTTAAATACTGTAAATGTGCTAAATGACAAATTATAAAGAACCATTTATTTATGCTCCATGTGCATAGGTCTTTATTTGAAAAACAGAATAGTGAAGTCTTCTGAAGGGCCGTAAACGATAGTATTATTTTAATATATCCATAGAAGATGATGCATAATGATCACTGTGTGAAATGGCAGATATGCTGTGAAAACCAAGAAGAAAATACTAACTCCAGGCAACCTTTTGGAACCACAATCCCCTTTGGGTTTAGATGTTGTCTTTTTTTTTACATTTGTCAATATCATACTAGCATTGAATAAATTCCTATCAGATAAATTATTTCTTAAGGCTATATTTAATACATTAATTACTAAAACATGCATTCACTTTCGGTTCATGGCCAAACTCGTAGTCGTAGTTAAAGTGATTCCAATGTTTCAAACAGGTATAATTAAGCAATGCATTATTTACTTCTAATAAAAAATAAAATAGCCTCCAGTAAATGCATAAATCTGTAGTATTAATTAAAGAAAAAACGTATTTGGTAGAAACCAGTAACACAAATATATTTTTTCATATTACATGACTTTTGAAGTTATTTACTTAGCACATGTAAAGAAGAGGAGTCTTCCTTAAATATATTGCCTTTTATGATAAATCCAAACGATTTTTGAAACCATGGATAAAACAAAGCATAGATGATAGGGTTAAGCGTTGAGTTAAAATAACCAAGCCACAGAACTGCATTGTTTATATTATCAGAGGTTGTAAAATTCAAAAAGGGATCTACTAAAGCCACAATAAAAAATGGAAGCCAGCACAAAATAAAGACTCCCATAATCAAACTTAATGTTTTTGCTGCTTTACTCTCTATTTTCAAGGAATTTTTACTCTTAGTATTTGACTCCATATAATTTGGTTGACCCTGTATGATCTTGGCCTGTTTCCTTGCAATATAAAATATGTGAATGTAAATGCCAATCATCATGGTACCTGGAATATAGAAACATATTAAAGTATTAAATATTGACCAACGTTTATTGAACAAAAGGGCGCAAGAGCCGGTGCAGGAGAGCGAGTGCACTTTGTCTCCTAAACCTTCCATATTCACATTTGAGAAAACAAGGCCAAATGAATAAACACAAGGAAAAGACCAGCTAATAAATAAGTAAACGCCTATTACAGGAATTGTTATTTTTCTGTAATAGTGTAGTGGATGGCACACTGCATAATAACGATCTAAAGATATGAAAAATAGATGAAATATAGAGGTTGTGCAGAACATCATGTCAAGACTACTGTGTAGTTTACAGAATAAATCACCAAAGTACCAGCAGGAAGTCACGGATCGAATCATGCTGTAAGGCATGACTACCAGTCCAAGAAGGAAATCTGTTATAGCCAAGGATAAGATGAGGAAGTTGGTTGGGCTGTGGAGCTCTTTAAAATGAGCAACTGAAGTGATCACCATTAGATTTCCCACAATAGTTATTATTATACCCACAAACATGACAAAACACATAACTGAAAATCTCAATAGAGGTATGTTGACTTTTGGGCAGGAGCCATTAACTAAGTTAAAGCAATAACTCATGTTCAGATCATCCCAGACATAATAATTCATGATTCTGTTCAATTCAAATTACTGAAACAAGAAAACAAAATAATTAGTGCTTAGCAACTGCAGTAGTATCTGATAATTCAGACAGTATCCCCCAAGTAGAGTATACAAATGTTAATGCTCAAAGAGAGAATTTTCTTTTTGTTTTGTTTTAATTATTGACCATAATTATTGACCAAATTAAAAATTTAATGGGATGCTTATAAAGCTTCTACACCACAGTCATAAACTGTGTTTAACTGTAGTAATCCAGGATCAATAGTATGGCACAAAAGCATGTAAAAAAAAACAACTAACATTATAAAAATAGTCATTCAATTATAAAATGTCGTATATACTTAGAAATATTGTTGTTTTATTATTTTTCCATTTTGATATTCACATAATTTCTAGTTTAACAATACTACCAAATTGACGAATGGAGAAAAGTGCTTGAAATGTAATTTTCTGCAGTAGTAGTAGTAGTAATAATAATAATAATAATAATAATAATAATAATATGGGCTATATCTTCTAATCAAAAAATGTATGTTCTTTCGCATGCATGTTTAAATTGTTGCATAATGTAAATCACATTTACATGTGTTGCAGATCAAGGATTTTCCATGAAGGGTGGACCACTGATTTAATTCCTTCACAGAAAGTTTTTTTTTCTAAACTAGTCGACTGTGGCCTAATTTTCTGTACAGCAGAACATTTTAATATAAGATAAAGCAATTTAATACATTATTCAAAAACTATTGAATATGTATTAATCTTCAAAGAATTTCGAAAATCAGTGAATGATGTTCATTGATTTACACTTATATATGTTCATTGAGAGGACAGTTGGTAATTTATTTGGAAGCCATAACAAAGATTTGTAACCAAAAAAAAATCCAGCACATACCTGTTCAACTAAACGGCAAAACAGCTTCAGCTTTACATGGAAGATTGGACAGGGGTGCTTTACAAGAAGAGGTTTTATAGACTGAGATTATTCCCAGCAGGTTACAAATCTGTGAAAATCAGGGAGAATCCTGCAAACTTGTTTATACTCCCCAGTTCTGTAATGTGTTGATTGTTTAAGATTACCTCAGGGTACACGTTTTGTTCTGTTTTGTAAAATAGAGCATGATTTAATTTGCAATTAGTAGACGAACACAAATATATTCTATGTTGTTTAAATTATTATTTTATTATTGAAACATGCTAGTATTGAGTTATATGAACAATTCAGTTATGTATATTAAATGGGCACTCCAGCCATGATTTGCACTTTAACACATATGACATTTTCGTGTGGTTCGTTTTTCACATGCATAGAGGATACTGCAGACTCCAGTTTAGACCACAGTGTGCATATTTAACGCTTTCCCATTTATTTCAATGGGAGCACATTTCGTCACTGATTGACTGCTTGAGCTGTCAATCATGTGCCCATTGATTTAATGGGAAATACTTTACTGCCACTGATGTGATGTAATGTGGATCTAAGGATATTTCAATAATTTTGCAGTTTTTGAATAGTAGAATTATTTTCACGATCAGTCATTGGAATGCACATATTCTAAAATATAAAACCAATGTCTTACAAAAACATTCTCTGACAACTGTATACATTCTGCTGCAACATTAGATGTCTCACTGTCCTGTAGACCTAAATAAATCAGTAAACTTCTGACATTTGTAAATAAAAGAGCCATATATGATCATGTGCAGGGCCGGCCCTACAATAGAGCAGAGTGGGGCAATTGCCCCAGGCAGCACTTTTGAAGAGGCGGCACTTTGCCGCCCCAAACGCGTTTTTTTTTTTTTTTTTTAAAGTGGAGGAGAGAGAGAGGGGCGCCGAGTGGTTTTCGCTTACCAAGTTGTCAGTACCCGCTTGGCGCCCCTCTCTCTCCTCTGCGAGATCAGTAATCAGATAGTAACACAGTGTTTATTTTGTATTAACCTTATTATCTGGATGACCTCTGTTTCTCTGACTGCAGAGTGTAAATTTGATGTCCATGTCAGTGCTGTTGAATAATTTTTTATTATTTATTATGTTGTAACTCTTTCCATGCTGGTGCTTTATAGCAGCACAGCTTTGATTGTGTTAACACCTTCAATGAGGCATTGAAGTGGTTAATGCTGAACAAATTTGCGCTCAGATATAATACCAACCTTCTTTTTCAGGACTGTAGATTTATCCCTTATATATATTAGGAGACAACGCAGTGGCCTTTCCAGCCAGATGAATTAATGGACCAAACGTGGAGACTTACAACTACAATAAAAATAGAGTAAAGAGAAAAGGACTTATGAGTTGATGTCCAAATAGAATCATAGTTTTCCAGTAATGGTTATAATAATAATTTTAATACATACTAAGCAAACTTAAACGTATTTATATCACATGATAATTAACTGTATGTGTGTTAGGGATTCACCCAATGTTTTCAGTAAATGTTTCAAAAACATGCTTTTTATAAAGTATTATATTGTTTTATATTAATAGTCAATTAGTAAATGAAAATTCTGTAAAAAAAAACAAACAAAAAAACTCAACATTTATAAAAGCTTATTTAATTTAAACCATCTGCCCAACCTCCTGAACAAGATAATGATCTTGACAAGAAAACTTCAGTATGTGTATGTCACGGTTGGGTAATAATTAAACTCAAGTGGTCAAGACGAGAGCGTGGCCAAAAACACTACTAGGAATCATAAACAGGTAAGCAGAAGCGGTACAAAAACTAGAAGATAAACACAGTTTAGTAGCCAGGGACCAGGATACAGTGTTCCTGCACTGTGGGTAAAACATGATACTTTTTAAAGGCCACTAATTGTAGATGAATGTGTTGTGTGACAGAAACTGGTCCAGGAGCCCAGAGGACATGGGGTAAGTAAGACAACCTCCCATGCTCAAAGTCACTAGTTCAAACTCTGTTGTTCCTGAAACCATAGAACAGCTTGTGAACATTTTAGATTTAGTCTACTGGATCTCCAACATTCAATTTGAAAATTATGTTTGCTTTTATGTCACACATATTGTTAGCTGTTCCCACTATGAGGTATACTTATAATGTGGGCAGCGTTAAGCAACTTTTAATTAAGGTTGAGAGGAGTGACAGTCCTTACATTTTACGTTTAAAATAATGTAAACTTCAGTGCTAAATTACAAATTATAAAGAACCATTTATGTATGCTTCATACATAGGCTTTTAATATAAAAAAACAGAATAGTGAAGTGTTCTGAAGGGCTGTAAACTATAGTATCATTTTAATATATCCATAGAAGATGATGTATAATGATCATTGTGTGAAATGGCAGATATGCTGTGAAAACCAAGAAGAAACTGCTAACTCCAGGCAATCATTTGGAACCGCAATCCGCTTTGTGTTTTTACATTTGCCAATATCATACTAGGATTAAATTGCATTGCAGCTTGTAACACAATTTGATATTTATAATATATTCATAAGATAAAGTATTTCAAGGATGTGCTTAATATTTTGTTTTTATTAACAGAAAAATGCTGTTCAAAATTATTACCAGCTTCTAGACACTCAAAATGCTTCTGTATATTTCTACTCGTGTCTAAGCTAGTAGCTCTCCAGAGTCAATGATGTAAAAGGGCTGTTAATTTTAACTCAAAGAAAAGTGTCTGTACACAAACACGGGTACGTGCCATCGCAATTTGTGGCTTCCATCCCCTGCAGGTATTTTTTAACAGGCGGACTGAACTGTAAGAGGCTAGAGGAGTAGGATTAGTGATCTCCTTCCAAACGGATTAAAATAAAGGCAGTGTGACGTCTGTTCATACAGACCTTTAATTCATTGGTCCCTTGTGGTGTCCTCTGCTTCAGTGCAAGGAAGAATTGAAGGTGTGTATGAATGGACCTCTAGCTCCCACCACAGAACCACTCAGGGTTAACTCATGTAGGGAGAAAGAGAGAAGGGGGAAAATGTTTGAGAGAAAAGGAAAAACAAAAAATTGAAATGGAAAGGTTTAGAGAAAAATAAAAGAGTGATACAAAAATAAAAAAGCTGGTAGCGTAAGGTCAAGGGCATGATAGGATGTATGTAAGAGCAAGCGTGAATATGTGTGTGCGTATGGGCAACAGTATGAATGTATGTGTGTGTAGGGACAGCCTTGTGTAAGAGCAGGAGTAAATATATTTCTTTACTGAGGGTACTTTGTACATTAAAACCTAGAGCTTTTTTCATTTTCAGATTCCTTTTTTCATTTTTACTTCTAGAATTGTTACACGGGTTCCCTTATTCATAAACTTAACTGACACAAGACATGTTCTTTTTTTATTTATCACCTACAGCACGGGTTCCCTCATTCATAAATATAGATGAAACACACATTTTATTTAAGTATGTACAGTATTGTTTGCTTTCAACTAATCTCTGATATATTTGCTATGCTTGAGTCCCGGTTAAAAATCTTACCCAAAACAATATATTTCATAGCTTTTCTAAACCATGGATAGAAAAAACCATAAATTAATGGATTGAATGTGGAGTTAATATACCCAAGCCAGTTAAGAGTATCAAACAACACTTCTGGAGTAGAAAAATTTAGAAATGGGTCAATTAAAATGACTATAAAGACAGGTAGCCAACATGACAAAAACACACCCATAACGATGCCGAGGGTCTTGGCAGCTTTGCGGTCTTTTTTATTGGATATTTGAATGGCTACCTGTTTTGACGTGTACCCTGTAACATTGATTAGGATTTTTGCATGCCTTTCAGACACCACAAATATTTTAGCATAAATACCAACCATTACAGACCCAGGAGCAAAAAAGCAAGTAAAGAACATAATTAAAGACCATAATTTGTTAAATGTAATTGGACATGAGTTAAAGCATGCAACCAGTTCCTCATATCCAGTTATTCCAGAAGCATGTGAGTTTGTTATGACAACCCCAAATGCAAACATAGCAGGGATTGACCAACAAAAAAATACCATCTTTTTGATCACAGAGGTGGTCATTTTTGTTGGATAATGAAGAGGGTCACACACTGCATAAAAACGGTCAATTGCAATCATGCACAAATGGAAAATGGAAATAACACTGAGCATCAAATCAAAGCTGTAATGAATTTTGCAGAACAAACTTCCGAAGTACCAGCACCGTTCCACTGATCTCACCATGCTATATGGCATTATGATGAGACCTAAGAGAAAGTCTGTAGCGGCCATGGAAAGAATGAGAAAGTTAGTTGGTGAGTGTAGTTCCTTGAAATGAGTAATAGAAATGATTATACCTAAATTGCCAAAGATTGTTATACTTATGGAAACACAAATGAAGGTGTACATAGCAAGACGCACAGAAAGAGTCCTGTCGTTTGGACAAGAAAATGAAGCGTTTCCATATTGAGAACATACCGGATTTTCTGGCTTGTCCATCCGGACTTCAGGATATCTTTGTACAATAAAAGGATTAAGCAGAACTTCTGAAATGATAAACAAGAAGGTTATATTTCTTAGAAACTTGTGAATGCACTAATGGATTTATAAATTGAATGTCTGACCATCCACTTTCCTAAGGGGTTATCTGTTCTGCTGTTTTGATTTTGACTGATCCTATAAAGTGCTACCACTAAAATAATTCAGATTTTTATCTACTGTATTGGTATTGAAGGGTTCATGCCTATATGTTTTGCTTTGTTTTTAAAGATAAAAGTTTTATTGTTTATTCCCTCTCATTATCTTATGGGTTATTTCCAACGATGCTGCATTTTCACAATCCTCATTTTACCATAAGTCTCAAATGTTCCTTTTTAAGTCTGATTTGGGGCACTGTTCCCCTGCCCCCCCTGATTTGCCCCACTGTCCTGCTTTTGTGGGCAGTGGTAACCATGAGCCATTTGGGGATGTCACACGGGGATACAATGTCATGTCCCAGTATTCTACTTTGCAAGGTGTTGGCAAATGGAAGGTAGAATTTACAAATATAAGCCCTGTGTACAAATAGGTATTTAATGTAAAAATGTAAGGGAAGAAAAATATGTATACTTTTTAAGCGTAAAGAAATCATTGTGCACTAAAATTATTCCTACAGAAATACAGACTTATGTGTACAGGCAGTCACAGATGTACAAGCAATACTTACAATACAGAATGGTCAATATCTTCTTATTTTTCTCATAGGCAAGAAAGAAGAGGTACAATGATGACCATTTTATTATTTTAGCTGGAATCTCATGAGGACTCATCCAAAGGAAGATAAATAGTTCCTCCTACCGTGCTGATGAATCCCACTATATTGAAGGTCTCAAGTGGCTAACAGTGTAATCTGCCAAGGATTTTATAATACATTCTAAATAAAATAAAAAAAAGCACTAAACTGTGAATAAACTATAAATAATACTGTAGGATATTTATCTGATGTTCTCCAAATTTTGAGAAAGCAGCATTTACTTTGTAAAATACATGATGCATTCTCATAGGGACTGACAGTATCGCTGGTCGACAACACTGCTCCTGCAGTTTTGTCAAGTCTGATTGTTTTAATATTAACTTGATCCCCTTTAATGTTTAGAAGCCAGAATGCGTGATCATCAGTGTCCAGTCTCAGCTAATTGATTGAGATGCCCGCTGATGGTGCCGATTGTCATTGAGTAATCAGACCTTTAAAGAGAAGCCAATGAAAAAATATATAGTCAGTCCAGCTTGTGTGATTTCGCATTGACTCCAGTTTCATTTGGTAAAATGCATTGGAGCACTCTCAATAAGGTAACTGAAAAAGTAGCCAATGTATGCTAGAAAAACTTCAAAGTTCAGATAGCATACATGAGAGTGGCTGCCCCTACTACCATTGACATCAAGTGTACTAACAAATACTTCCTGCTTTCAATAAAGCCAGTTTGACAGAGGTCTAATTTTGTAATGGCACTAACTAAAGAACTTTAGCGCTATTAAACATAAGAAGAAGGAGAAATGGAAATCACAGTTACGTTTAGACTAGCCAAGTTTGCTTCCACATTTTATGGATTATATGAATTGTGACATTTATAGGAAGATATCTAGTCTAAATTAAATTGCGTCCCATAATTATAGTTCACACACGTTTACTTTTAATTACTAGATTTTCCTTGCTTGCGCTTTTTTCTTGCACCTATATACTTCTGAGACTTCTTCCTGAATCAAACAATAGAGATACTGTCATGTTCGCTGTTGCCGAATGAGCACTTAGCGGAAAAGTTATTCAGCCCCAACTCACCTACCAAGAAGTTGGACTCCAAGCTAGGCGGACAGGGACTTAAATGATCCCAAAAGTGAGGAGTCTAGCATCAGAATCACTGGGCAGAAAACAGAATAGCAGGACCACAACAGGGTGTCTGTGCTTAACAGTTTCTTTTAAATCCAGCATCCTACAAGCCCCACCTCCAACCATGCATCACTGCCTCCCACGCAGCCATCTGACACAGGTGAGTACATGCCGCCAGGGACCTCCAAAATAGAAGTTTTATCTTGCATTGTTTAGAACCATTGTACAGGGATATGACATCATCCTACCCATGAACTCTCCAAGTTTGACCCACAGTCTGTGAATGAAGCCCTGCTTCCTGGGATCTCCAGGCCAGTTTCTTCCTTCTCTGCATTTGGCCATGCCCACGCCCCTGACAACTTTATCTCTGACTTTCCTGTGCATACCCCTTGTGTGACTAGCCCTGCATCCACATGAGACTAGCTCTCCCTTTCATCTGGCCTCCACACTAAGCTACTCCCCAAAATAGACAACATGCTACAGCGCTCTCAGGGGCGTAACTAGATGCCTCAGGGCCCGGGTGCGAGAATCTGTTAAGTGCCCCCCCCTCACCCCCCCCTCACCCCCTCACCCCCTCACCCCCTCACCCCCCCCAAAAAAACATGATTTTTACCCACAAAAAATATGGCCTTTAATAAAATATGCAGATTATAATAAAGTAAAATGACACAAATCTCACTGATTTCTGGGCCTTGAAAGTTTTGCGACTACAAATTCAGGATTCCCTAGATTTATTCTAGGGATGGACTAAAATGAAAATTCTGGACCAAAACATTCAGGGTTCACTTAGCCAAAACCGAAAATGACCCCCACCTTTAAAAATAATAATAAAAACTCACATGTTTAATAAAAGTAGGTAACACACAACTGGACAAAATTAGCAATATGACTTGGCATGATAGGAGTGTGATTGCTAACAGCAATCACACTCCTATCATACCCAGCCAACCAGTAAATGCTGGTACCTAGGCATGATGGGACTGTGCTCGCTGTGATTGCTGTTAGCAATCACACTCCTATCATGCCAGGTCAGCCAGTACATGCTGGTACAGGGTGGCTGTAAGTGGTGTGCAGACCCCTTACTGCTGGCAGCATCACTACACAAGGGGGGCAGCTAGCTAGGTTTCAGCATGTACTGGCTGACTTGGCAGGATAGGAGTGTGATTGCTAACAGTAGTCACAGTCCCATCATGCCTAGGTTCCAGCACTTACACATCCATGCTATCACACATCCATCCAGTAAATGCTGGAACCTAGGCATGATGGGACTGTGATTGCTGTTAGCAATCACACTCCTATCATGCCAAGTCAGCCAAAACACGCTGGTACAGGGTGGCTGTAAGTGATGTGCAGACCCCATACTGCTGGCAGCATCACTACACAAGTGGGGCAGCTAGCCAGGTTTCAGCATGTACTGGCTGACTTGGCATGATAGGAGTGTGATTGCTAACAGCAATCACAGTCCCATCATGCCTAGGTTCCAGCACTTACACATCCATGCTATCACACACACACACACACATTTATTCATATAATCATTCATTCACAGACTCATTCCCTCAATCACACACACTCATTCAAACACCCTCCCCACCCCCTTACCTGCACTGCAGTTCCTCGATGCAGCTCACAGACTTCAGCAGGGGGCGCGGCCTCCCTCTGCTAAAGCACAGAGGAAGTAGGATGTCACGTGAACTCCGCTTCCTCTGTGCAGTCCAGAAGACCCTCCCACAAGTAAGTAGCAGGGCTTGAGGTGCGGCTCGCGTAAGATCGGTTGCCCTGGCTGCCGATCTTACGCGGGCCGCACCTCGAGGTCTCACGGGCCGCATGTTGGACGCCCCTGCCTTATTTAAAAAAAAAATAAATAAATAAATAATTTTCGGGCGGCCCCTTGGCTTGGGCCCCCCTGCCGCCGGGGCCCGGTCGCCGTCGCGACCCCTGCGACCCCGGTAGTTCCGCCACTGAGCGCTCTGCTCCGAAACATTGCACGGTTGGAGGGAGCTGAGTGCAGAAGCACAGACCTTAATGAATTTTACAGCTTGTGGGCATTCAGGAGAGATCCTCTGATCTCCTTAACCGGCCTATGAACCCCAGTGCATGAATACTTTGAACGTCCCCCTTAAAAAGGACACTGGTGGAATGACGTCATATTCCGGTGCTCAGCATTATAAGCCGGCACCGAGACAGAGCTATAGGGCTTGCAGAGGAGAGAGAGGGGCGCCGAGTGGGTACTGACAACGGCACTTTACCGCCCCAAGCGCCTTTTTTTTATTTTATTTTTTTTAAAGTGGGGGAGAGAGAGGGGCGCCTTGGGGCGGTAAAGTGCTGCCTCTTCAAAAGTGCCGCCTGAGGCAATTGCCCCACTCTGCTACATGGCAGGGCCGGCCCTGACTGGACTTCCCATGATGCCAGCATCATGGAAGTAGCATGTCTGACTCAGCCTCATGAGAATTCAATTCAATGTGTTGGTTATTTTTAATATGCATGACTGTGCAATGTTTTTAGTGGTGATGCAAGTGCGACATTATAAAGTGCAATTGCTTGCAATAATGAGTACTGTGACAGAGATTTAAAAAAAGTGTTCCTCTTTCGAATTTTGAAATGTTAGGAGGTATGGGACTGTATAGTTTGTTTGTAAAGCTATTATCACAAATGCAACAAGCCAATTCAAAACATATTATGTGGCAGCAAGATGACATCGTCGATATGTAGTATTAAAGAAAATAAGGCTGTTCAACTTGATTAGTGTGTTATATTTTGGTTTAGGAATTAGAGCTAAGGATAATTTTTAAGTTGACTATTCCTCTGTAATTAAAACACAGTGACCTTACTGACAAAACAAACTTTAGAAAATGTTTATATCACTATATCTTTGGTTGCACCTACATTAAGAAAGGATAAACAGCACTCAATTTAAAACAATGACCTCAGTACTAATATTAAGATAATGAGCTGTGCAGTAGCTGCAGTTCCCCAACCCATCTTTTTAGCACTTCAGTTCTTCAGGGCTTTTTTTGGTCAGTACAATGATCTGTGTTAATCCAGGGAGAAAACATTTTCACAGTTTATGCTATACCATTAAATTGTCCTTGGCAAATAGCAGCCTCTGGGTCTCATTACCATTTTTAGTGATATCCCATGGACATTGTGTGAAAATAGCCTTCTGTGTACGTCAATTAATGCTGTTGATTTGACTCTATATAACTAATGACACCTAACCGTCACAAAACATGTGTAGACCATAGGGAACGCCTTATAGGATAAACATCTATGGAGTGAAAAAACAAAAGTATGTGTAAAAACATTCATACACTCATACAAAGGTAATAATCAGTCATTTTTCTTGGTTTCTTCATATCACTCTATCTTGAGTGACAATTTTATATAATTGTAATATAATGTAAAATGTGTATTCAACAGGGATACTTAAAATATAATGCTTACCTTATGAATAGTATTTGTGGATTATATGATGCATAAGAAAAGTTTAGAATTTTTAAAAAATTTATTACACAATTATATAGCAACCATGCGTTTTTAACCCCTTAAAGATCTGGCTGTTTGTGTCTTCGTGCCAGTCGCTGTTTTAACATTTTTGCAGTGTTGCTGTTTAGCTGTAATTGTCTTCTCTCTCATTTAGTGTACCCATATAAGTTATTTTTTTGTTTTCAGGACAAGAAGATCTTTCTTTGGATACCATTAGTTTATATATATGTATATAATAGACTTGGGCACCAGGGGGCTCTTTGTGTTCGTCTTTGTGCTCATCTTCGGGGGGAAAAAAAAAATAATCTTCGTATTCCGCGAATATTCGCCCGTTCCTGTCTTCTCTTCGGGCGAATATTCGTGGACATGCTTCGTGCTCGTTTCATCTTCGTTTTCCTCCCGGTTGCCTAGCAGGGGTTAATACAGGGTTAAGAACACATCGGAGCAGCAGCAGCTGCCGTGAAGGTATGTGTGTGCAACTCTATTGGTTGTTTCGGCAGGGGGCTGGTCTGGCATCAACGAATGAATTGCAGAACTGCAGAATGCACTTCATTCGTTGATGGCAGGCGAGCCCCCTCCCGAAACGACCAATAGAGTTGCACACACGTACCGAGATGTACTGTACACAATACACATTGCCCGAAACTGAGGGCCACGTTCCTCCGAGCAGTTGTCTTGTCTGAGACCTAAACAAATGCTCCAAGGAACTTAGCCTCCTTTTTATCATACACAGTCACACATCCATTGATGTTTAATAAAAATAAAATAGGGATTATTTTACATTTTTTAATCGATTTTGGACCACTTTTAATACATGCCTAACATTTGCTACCTATTTATAATGGCATACTTTGCAACAACCCAACTTTTACTGGACAGGACTGGAAAAAAACAGGACTGTCCACGAAAATGTTGGGTGTGTTGGCAGGTATGCGAATGGAACTAAAAAATAGCTTAGGGTTAATGTACGGTTATGTTTAAGATTATTAGCAGTGCACTGTTTTGGTTATAGATGTATTATGTCTAAATAATTTAATTTTAATGGGTTTACTTAATTTTATTTTAAAGTTATATTTATTATATTTATTTAATGTTGTAGTGCTACCCTACCCAGCTATACCTATGTGCACTAGCATACCTAGTTTAGCTAAATTTGATGGGACAGGAAAAAAAAAAAGCAGGACTGTCCCTGAAAAAGTTGGGTCTGTTGGCAAGTATGTGGATGGAAAAATGTTATAGGGTGAAGTGTCAGTTATAGCGTTAATGTAATGCTATTAGTGAGTGTAGAAGTGAAGGCCAGGGCAAATAACAGGAGGAAAGGTCCTTGTGATTTGTGCATTGTACGTGTGTGTGTTATGTGTGTTATGTCACTGTGTTATGTGTTGTGTGTGTTGTGTGTGATGTCACTGTGTTATTGTGTGTGTTATGTTTGGTTGGTTGTGTATCAGACGGAAAAAAATGAAATGGAAATGGAAAAGGAAATGGAAAAGGCGAATGAGTGGGCAATTGGCGACCCGCTCACCTGTTTCACCCCAGGGCAAAGCACCCAAACACTGTCAGTCTTAGACGTTTGGCAGCAGACTTCCAGAGCTCAGACACTAGGCCCTAGCATAAGCTGGCCACTCCGGCGGAGGTAGCAGGCGTTGCCACACCGCAAACAGAGGCAGCCAGGGGGGAGAAACTACCCTTACCATTAAGGACATTTTGGGCATGACTGTAGCATGGAAGCGAACTGGCAGAGAAGAGACGCTGGCACCAGCAGCAACATTGGGAAAGGCAAATGAGTGGGCAATTGGCGACCCGCTCACCTGTTTCACCCCAGGGCAAAGCACCCAAACACTGTCAGTCTTACACGTTTGGCAGCGGACTTCCAGAGCTCAGACACTACGGCCTAGCGCAGTGATGGCGAACCCGTGGCACGCGTGCCGCTGTTGGCACGCCGAGCCGTCTCTGTGGGCACGCCGTGACTACAGTAATATACTATAGTCACGGCGTCCCCCGGACTACATCTCCCACAGTTCTCAGTGCTGAGCGCCGGGCGACTGGATATGACGCTTATATCCAGCCCCGGCGCCCAGCATAAACAGCTGTGCGCGGCTGCACTGCACAGTTAGAACGGAAGAAGCAGAAAGGAAAAAGCAGAAAGGAGGAAAAGGAAGCAGAAAGGAGGAAAAGGAAGCAGAAAGGAGGAAGAAAAAGCAGAAAGGATTAAGAAAAGGTAAGATTTGTGGAGAACCAAGGTGGGTGGGTGGTTGATTATTGGGGGGGTCTGATGTGGAGAACGAAGGTGGGTTAGGGGGGTCTGATGTGGAGAATGAAGGTGGGTGGGGGCATCTGATGTGGAGAATGAAGGTGGGTTAGGGGGGTCTGATGTGGAGAATGAAGGTGGGTTAGGGGGGTCTGATGTGGAGAATGAAGGTGGGTTAGGGGGGTCTGATGTGGAGAATGAAGGTGGGTGGGAGGGGGTCTGATGTGGAGAACAAAGGTTGTGGGGGGGTCTGATGTGGAGAACAAAGGTGGGTTGGGGGGGGTCTGATGTGGAGAATGAAGGTGGGTGGGGGGGTCTGATGGTGGAGAATGATGTGTGTGCATATACATATGGTAAGGCATATGTATGGGCACTTGGGCAGGCATATGTGTGTGTGTATAGGGCAGCTGTGTATATGTGCGTGTATGTGCATACGTTTATGGGCAGTGTATATGTGCCCACAAAAGGTGTCTTTAAAAAAATACATGCACGTGTACAGTTGTTTTTTTTTGTTTTTTTTCAATACAAAAAATGTTTAATGGAAAGCTCTGTTATTGTGTTTTTCTTTTTAAACAAAAGCTGTTAATTAGTTTGAAAAACTGTACGAATTGTTTTTTCTAAACTAAAACCTCGTTATTCAGGTTTAATGGCAGTGTTGGCACTTTGAAAAAAAGAAGTCGTTTTGGTTTGCAGTTTGGGCACTTGGGCTCAAAAAGGTTCGCCATCACTGGCCTAGCGTAAGCTGGCCACTCCGGCGGAGGTAGCAGGCGTCGCCACACCGCAAACAGAGGCAGCCAGGGGGGAGAACCTACCCTTACCATTAGGGACATTTGAGGCATGATTTCAGCCAGGAAGCGAACTGGCAAAAGATGCTGGCACCACCACCAGCAGCAGCGTTGGAAACGGAAAAAGGTGAATGAGTGGGCAATTGACGACGTGCTCACCTGTTTCACCCCAGGGCAAAGCATCCAAAGACTGTCAGTCCTAGACGTTTGGGAGCGGACTTCCAGAGCTCAGACACAAGGCCCTAGCGTAAATTGGCTACACCGGCGGAGGTAGCAGGCGTTGCCACACCGCAGCAAGTGCAACCAGGGGGAGAAACTACCCTTTCCATTAGGGAAAATTAACTTTCCAAACTAAGAGCTGGGTAACCCAACTTGGGCAGATTGAATTTAAGAAAGGCAATCTGCTCCATCAGATGAGGTGCTATGCGTGAGTGCTGTGGACTCAGTATGTTTCCAGTCATAGAAAACACGCGCTCACTTTGAACAGTGGTTGGCGGACATGATAGTAGCTGCTGCGCAACACATGAGAGTGCAGGCCACACACTCTTCTTTTCATCCCAGTAGCTAAGAGGATCAACATTAGGCGCAGAAGGAACTTCACAGAGGTAAAGTTTGACCATTTCAGCAGCACTACTCTCCTTTCTGCTGCTAGCTCTGTCAGGTGGTCCAACTATACTCCCAAGTGCCTCTTCCCAAAATGCAGCTGCTCCACTCAGCTGTATTGTGCTGCTTGTGGCACTGCTGCTGATGCTAGGAGTAGCAGACCACATCATCTCTTCCTCCTCCTCCTGCACTTCTCCCTCCTCGGAAAGCATTCCCATTTTCCCACCTTGTTAACCAATTGCTCCCGGTAGCTACTGAGAACATTGAATTTCAAAGCTAGCTTTCCCTTAATCCTTGGATCGCAAAGGCACGCTAGCATCATTTCGGGACTTTCTTCCATACGTTTGCGAAGGTGTACTTTTAGCAGATCCTTCACCTTCCTGACTATGGCTGCTACCTCAGGATGTAGAGTGCCACCTTGAACAGCCTCACGGTTTTCAAGGAACACATCCATCTTGCTGCCTAGATGGGAGAACACTAGGATTACCTGGGCCAGACTGGCAGTGTTTGAGCTTAAATTTTCAGTGGCATCCTTGAATGGTTTAAGGACTGCCACTAGCTGGGCGATGACTGTCCAATCCTCCCTATTCAATGGAGATATAATCCCAATATTATGCTCTGAGGCAAGATTATGGATTGCCCTCTGCTGCTCCAAAATCCTCTCCACCATCTCTGAAGTGGAGTTCCACCGCGTACTGACATCCTGTCGTAGGCAGTGTACGGGAAGACCTGCCCTCTCTTGCTCTTCCCTCAAAAGTTGGCTAGCCTTAACACTATGGTGAAAGTGCCCAGCGATCTTTCTGCAGCGGGACAGATCTACTGCTGCTACATTAGTTCCTTCTGACATTGCTGCCTTCACTACAAGATGGATGATGTGGGCTGCACAGCGCACACCAACAATATGACCATCTCGCAGCGCTTTCACCATATTGGCACCTCCATCAGTTACCACAAAACCAACTTCAACATTGGTGCCCGCCTCTGCTCCCACCCAAAGGCTAAACATTTTCCTCATTGCATGCAGACTATTTTGGGAAGTGTGCTTTTCATCCATCACTTCTGCATGGAGAAGGAATTTTATTCTTCGTGGTTGTGAGTCTTCGTCTTCGCCTACGTTTTGCCGGCACTGTATTCTGTTCTACGTTCCTTCGGAACGAACAAAATAACAGCCTCTTCGTGCTCGTTTTCATGTTCGCCCGAAGACGAATGCGCAAGTCTAATATATAATATGAAATATGTGAAACATTGAAACAAAACACTGAATGCCTTGATATTGAGGCATTACAGCAACACCGTTATAACGAGGATAGTGACCTATGATTGGTTTCAAAGCTCATTCAATTATGTGCCAGGCATGTCAGCGGTCGTTAACTGAATTTTTTTCGTGACGTGCCTGGTACGTCATTGGTTGTCAGAGGTTAAACAGTTTTATGTGGATTATATGCATTTTAAAATATGAAATATTTGGTAACTGTTGGAAATGTATCTAATTTCTTTCCATTTTGTTAAAGCAGTATTCGTTAATTTAGTTACCTCTGAAAAATGTTTCAAATAGCCTAATCATAAGGAAGAGGAAATGAAACCCTCAAAATATTTAAAGAATTCAGAGACTTTTTTTTTAATATATACTGTACTGCTTGCTTTTATGTGAAAATATGGTTTATATTTTTGTGTATTCTTACATTTTGTATATTGAAGCCATTGCATTTGTTTTAAGTCTAAGCTGTGTAAACTGGTTGTTGCAAATAAACTTTCCCACCCATTTAGATTTAACTTATGTGTGTTACAAAGTGCTGTATCTGGGGCCACCTACTGGCCACTCTTAAATATTACAACTCAATATTTTAGGACGCAATTATAGGAGATATCTGTAACAAGATTTCCTTTTTAAGGTTCACTGAATATCTGTAAACAACCAAACACATTTTAGGGACAGGGCTGTGGGTTCAGTTGAGGATTATCAGTCATAATACAACTGACAGACAGTGGGGCTGAAGTCCCAAGTAAATTTGCCAACCGGCACATACATCCACAAACTGCTGTACACTCATTGCTGATTAAACATCTCCTTTACTGAGCATAGCTTTCACACACAGCCACCATGTTGGCCTCCTTTTATTTAGGTGTACAACTGTCTGAAGTTCACTGCTATATGTTCTGTTTAAAACCTTCTATTCTCATATCTTAAGGAAAAAGACAGTGGCACCAGCAAGCTGTTTGGTGGAACGAGCTGCTGCCGCCACTATCTCCCACCTTGCGCTCCCTTTATTTTCAGCCGATTTAAAAAATTAACCAGTCGGTTGACAACCTGGCACTGGCACGCTTATTGGGACATGCGTGCCATAGGTTCGGCTTTGCTGCTCTGTGGAGATGACATGCGTATGTGTTTGATTTTATACACTTGCTAGCAGTGGAAGATGTGGCTTCACCTTTTTACAGACTACACCCTAATTTACATTTCATACTGTCCACAATTCCTGACATCTATATTTCTGTCGACAACTCCAAAATCCAACCAACCGACCAAGTCCACTGTATTCTTGTACGTTAAAGCCATTGCATTTGTTATTAGGCCACCTATAAGACATTGTTATCTAAAATATACACATCTTGTTAAATTTAGATTGTATACACCTGTTAAAAATAGATGTGGCTGAAACACATATACCTCTTACCTTAGAAAACTCATGTCTTCCTTTGGCTTCCAATACCACCTATACACAGACAATACCGTAATTTACATTTCCTCTCCTGACCTTTTACCTTCTATTATAACTTACCTCATGGACTGTCTTTTGGGAATTGCATCACACCATCCCCACTATCCACAATCCCTGACACCTCTATTACTATTAACTAGACTTGTGCATTCATATTCGGGCGAACATGAAAACAAACACGAAGGGTGCGGTTTCGTTATTCAGCCTGAAACCAAACCAACGAACATGGCAGCGGTGAAACCTACACGAAGACACACAACACGAAGAATCTTCATGTTCACATTTGTTAATATCCTCTAACTATTCTCCCTGGTCCCTTCCCCCTCTAGCCTACCTTGTCTACGCAGCATCGCCCGGGTTAACAGGAGCGAGAATCCGTAGGATCGCGCAAGTAGTTAAAGGTCTGTGCAAGCGACTCTATTGGTCGCCTGCAGAGGCCTCCTCTGTCATCAACCATTTGGTTGATACTAGAGGAGGCCCCTGCCGGCAACCAATAGAGTTGCTCTTATGGACCTCTAACTCCTGTTCCCTCCGGCCAAGTTTCGGCATCGGTAATTAAAGGTCAGTGCGAGCGACTCTATTGGTCGCTGGCAGGGAGTTCCTCTGGCCTCAACCAATGAAGGGCTGCTGCCTAAATATATACCACTGTATAGAAACAGGGATCAGTGCCCTCTTTTATGTTTTGCTGCACTGGATGGTGGATTTAAGAAGCTGAACAGAAAAATAATAATATGAGACAGAATCAAACATCTCAAAGTTGAATCATATGACCTCATGGACCAGACCGGGGTGGAGATGGATAGTCAAGTATCCCATCCAGTGATAAAAGCTTAAATGCTCATGTAATAACAACCTAGTCAAAGAAATATATAAATACTGTCAGTACCACACAATCTGCATTTTGCAGGAAACTTTCTGTATGACCCTTCCGATAATCAAATTACCCGTCACCAAGTCTGGCCTTACCTCCTGTTTAATTTTTCTCTCACTTTTGATGAAATGTAAGCTTTTCCATCTGTGTACCAGTACAGATACGTTACCTTGTGATGAACCCATCTTAAGATGAATACTGTATTTGCTCGATTATAAGACAAGGTTTTTTTTCCAGAACAAATGCTCCCCGCAGCGCTGCAGGGGAGCTGGATCCTCCTGTCTTATGCACCCCATTTAACACCCCCCCCAACTTACCGGTGCTTC
Organism: Sceloporus occidentalis; assembly: GCA_023333645.1. Classification (NCBI taxonomy): domain Eukaryota; kingdom Metazoa; phylum Chordata; class Lepidosauria; order Squamata; family Phrynosomatidae; genus Sceloporus; species Sceloporus occidentalis. The sequence continues at coordinate 4,330,820 of JALMGF010000088.1, read as the reverse complement.
TGACTCCCTGGTGTATAGTCAGGGCAGCGGGTAGATGTCTACGCTATTTGCGTAGGCAACTTCCGCTGCAGCCGGAAGGAGGTGCCGTTAGCAGCGGGGGTTATCTGCGTCCATCACGCAGACCTTCCCTGACTGTCAGAGAGGAGAGTTCCCCGCATTGATGGGGGCCGGAGGGTGTATGCGCGATGGACGCAGACAACTCCCACTGCTAATGGCACCTCCTTCCGGCTGCAGCGGAAATTGCCTACCCGAATCACGTAGACGTCTACCTGCTGCCTCGACTACACACTAGGGAGTCAGAAGCGCTGGTAAGTTTGGGGGGGGTGGGGGTTGTTCAACGGGGGGCATAAGGCATTTCTGTAGGCAGAGTGTTCTATGATATGCCTTTTAACCCCCTTTATGCCACTCTGCCTCCAGAAATGCCTTTTAACCCTCTATACGCCACTCTGCCTCCTGAAATGCCTTATACCTCCCTATTTGCCACTCTGCCCCATAATATGCCTTTTAACCTCCTAAATGCCAGAGTGGCATATAGGGGTATAAGGCATTTCTGGAGGCAGAGTGGAACATAGGGGGTTAAAAGGCATACCATGGGGCACAGTGGCATATAGGGGGTATAAGGCATTTCTGGGGCAGAGTGGCAAGCCTGGGGGCAGATGTGCATTACTGGGGGGCAGGTTTGAAAATAAAAACAAAAAAATATTTTTCTCAATCATAGTTTTTTAATCTTTTATTTAAAAAAAACAAAACAGTTTACATAGTTAACATGAATTAACATTTACTAGTAAACAATGTTCCCTCTAATTTTTCTTAGGTGGTGTGCGCAGAAAATTTCTCTTGTGCAAAATTTTTCCCAGAGCCAAAATTTTGTGCGCACAATATGCTTCTGCAAATGTTAAATTTAAATTGTTATTCTATATTTTTGGTACAGCTCGCTCATGGTTAATAACACTACTGTCAGGACTCGGGTGATCAGGTCGGGTAGGAGCCCATGTGCAGGGGATACTTGGGGTTCGGTCTGTAACCCACGGTGCACCATTATGCAAACAAAGACACCACAAGCAGAAATCCAGGTAATGCAGTGTATTTTATGTATATAACAGGACCAGCAAATAAGGGTAATACAGTCTAAGCAAGAAACCGGACGTATGGCAAAATAACATACCGGTAATAAGTCTTTTGGCAGGGAGCCCATTTGGAAGGGCACGAAAGGCAGAGAGCCCGCTTGGAAGGGCACGAAAGGCACACAGCCCACTTGGAAGGGCACAAAGCAGGGAATCCACTTGATCAGGACACAAAGCAGGGAACCAGGAACAGTACAGGTGCAGAGCCACAGGAGAAAGGTCCATAGACTTCAATACAAAGGCCCTTACTGAAGGGCAGGGCAGGTTCATAAAGGCAGGGTAATCCAGGTAACAAGGCCCAGCTGGATGTATTGACTAGGGCTCAACCCAGGTAACAAGGCACACCTGAGTTCTGAGTGCTCCAGAGGGCAGAGGGTGGCCACTAGTGGTAGCAGATTTAAATGCAACAGGTATAAAAAAGCCATGGTTCAGGCAGCGAAAAAGTGGTTCCTGACAACTACATTATAGTGCAGGGGCATCCAACATGTGGCCCGCGTGACCTCGAGGTGCGGCCCGCGTGAGATCGGCAGCCAGGATCACAAGCCCTGCCGCTTACTTGTGGGAGGGTCTATTCTCTGCTCCAGTCCTGCCTCCTCTGTGAGGAGAACGAGGGAGGCCGCGCCCCCTGCTGAAGGCTGTGAACGGCATCGAGAGCTGTAGTAGGTAAGGGGGTGGGGGAGGCTGTTTGAATGAGTATGCCTGTGAGGGAATTAATGTGTGAATGAATGAGTATATGAATGAATGAGTGTGTGTGTGATAGCATGGATGTGTAAGTGCTGGAACCTAGGCATGGTGGGACTATGATTGCTGTTAGAAATCACACTCCTATCATGCTAAGTCAGCCAGTACATGCTGAAACCTGGCTAGCTGCCCCCCTTGTGTATTGATGCTGCCAGTAGTATGGGGTCTGCACTTACAGCCACCCTGTACCAGCATGTACTGGCTGACTTGGCATGATAGGAGTGTGATTGCTAACAGCAATCTGCTAAGAGCAATCACCGTCCCATCATCAGGTTCCAGCATTTACTGGTTGCCTGGGTATAAAAAGAGTGTGTTTGCTGTTAGCAATCACACTCCTATCATGCCAAGTCAGCCAGTACATGCTGAAACCTGGCTAGCTGCCCCCCTTGTGTATTGATGCTGCCAGCAGTATGGGGTCTGCACTTACAGCCACCCTGTACCAGCATGTACTGGCTGACTTGGCATGATAGGAGTGTGAATGCTAACAGCAATCTGCTAACAGCAATCACAGTCCCATCATGCCTAGGTTCCAGCATTTACTGGTTGTCTGGGTATGATGCCAAGTCATATTGTTGATTTTTCTTTTGTCCAATTGTGGTGTGTTACTTTTAATAAAAGTGTGGTTACACACTAAAATTGGACAAAAATTACTGGTACAGCCAACCAGTACATACTGGAATCTGGGTATGCCTGAGATTGCTGTTAACAATCATAATATAGAATTTTTTTTGTACAATTTTGGTTGGTAACTTACTTTTATTAAAAGTATGTGGGGGGGGGGGGGGTAATTTTCGGTTTTGGTCCAAAATTTTCATTTCTGTGTATCCCTAAAATAAATAGAACTATTTCATTTTAACTTATCCAGAATCCTGAATTTGTAGTCACAAAACTTTCTAGACCCAGAAATCAGTGAGAGGAAAAGTAAAGGTTTTGTGTCATTTACTTTATTTTAATCTGCATATTTTATTAACCCCTTGATGACAATTGCCGGTCCGGGCACGTCACGGAAATTCAAGTCGATAACGACAAATGACGTGCCAGGACCGGCACGTCATTAAACGGGTGCAGAAAGCGATCTATTTTCGCTTTCTGCACCGAAACGGCGTTGCTGTAATGCCTCGACCTCGAGGCATTCAGCAATGCCATTATCGGCACAAAGGGGCCATCTCTGGCCCCTCCCCGGGGCGTCAACATCCGCCATACTTTGTATGGCGGCGGACGCCCGTTTTAAAAGCGTTTAGGAGGCGATCAACGATCGCCTCCTAAACTTAAATGGTGTCGCTGGAATGGAAAAATAAATTAAAAATAAAATAAAATTAATAATAATTAGAAAAAAAATAGTAAAAAAACAGTAAAATGTAAAAATAATTTCCCACTGATGTCACTATCAGGGGAACCTTCAAGTTGAAAAAAAATGTTAAAAAAATAAAAAAAAGGCAAAAAAAAAAATATATATATAAAAAATATATTTTTGTGAGCAAGTCCTAAAATTAGCATATTAACTTAAAACAATTCTCGCATGGAAAGAGTTAAAATACTGGCATATTAAATGCCCATGGGGTGTCTACTTTTAAAAAATGTATGATTTGATGGGGTAAATTGAATTGGCCGGGTTCAACAAGGTCCCAATTAACACGGGGGGAAGGATGGCCACACATCTAATTTCCAATTAGAAAAATGCACACGTACCAAATGTGGCCTTTTAGTTCCCCCCAAAAATGACAAACCCATGCATGTAGGGTACCACTGTACTCAGGAGATGCTGCTGAACACATATTGGGGTGTCGTGTGACAGCGGCATATACCAGGAGCTGTAAATTCATACATAAAGTAGGTGTGTGTGGGAAAAATACACACACAAAAATACTACTGCAAACTTTGAAAAAATGCTGGTGGTAAAATGTGTGCATGCAAAGAGTTATACCAGCATTTAAAATACCCTGGGGTGTCTAGTTTTCAAAAATATATGGTTTTGTTGGGCACACTGAAATGGCCCGGCTCAAAGATGTACCAAATAGGGCATGGGCAGTGGATCCCCAAATGCCAAAGTTCAACATTGAAAAATGTGCATGCCCCAAATGTGGCCCTTTTGCCCCCGAACAGCCAGGCAAAATCATTCATGTGGGGTATCACTGCGCTCAGGAGATGTTGCTGAACACATATTGGGGTGTTTTGTGATAGTGACATATACGAGAACTTCTTAATTCATACCTGAAGTAAAATGTGTGTGACAAAACAAATGCAAAAAAATTACTACCATAAAGTTTGACAAAGGCTGATGGTAGAATAAGTGCTTGGAAAGGGTTAAAATACCAGCATTTGGAATACCCTGGGCTGTCTAGTTTTCAAAAATATATGATTTGATGGGGTAAATTGCATTGGCCGGCTTCAAAGATACCGGAAATGGAACATGGGGGGAAGAATTACCAGACTTGGAAAAACTGGCTTTGAAATAGCAAAACGCTACCTGTACTTATTGCTCCATAACGTGCAGAAAAAAGCAAAAAAACATAAAAACATTGGGTATTTCTAAACTCAGGACAAATAGTAGAATCTATTTAGCAGGTTTTTTTATTACCTTTTATAGATGAGTAAAAGATTTTTCAACTAAAAGTTAGAAAGTCATTTATTTCTAAATTTTTCACCATATTTTATACTTTTTTTAATAGTAAATAATATGATACAATCAAAACAATGTCATCTAAAGAAAGCCCTTCTTGTCCTGAAAAAAACAATATCTAATGTGTGTGGGTTCAGTAAACGGGAAAGAAGAAAATTACAGCTAAACACGAGCAGCGCAGAAATGTTAAAACGGCCATTGTCACGAAGGGTACAAAAAGTAAAATCAGCCTTTGTCACGAAGGGGTTAAAGGCCATATTTTCACGCAGTGAAAATTGAGTGCGGCCCGCACACGTATACAATTCTGATGAAGTGGCCCACTGTTGAAAAAACTTGGACACCCCTGTTATAGTGTGATAATGTAGTATTAGTTACACAACAGTATTACTTACTATAATGTTTTTTTCAAGGTGAAATTCTCACTGCATAAGTAAATTATGAGCGAATCACGAGCGGAGGCTCCAGGCCGCATAAAGGATAAAAAAAAATTGGGAAAAACTGTTGTGCGCAGGGGCGTACCTAGAGTATTTGGCACCTGGGGCGGATCCTGTACGTGGGAACCCCACACACATACTTTAAAACTGCATAGCTTCTATCGTTAGGCAAACATTGACAGGGGTACAGCATAACTGTTATTATTTACTAAGGCAGACATTGACGGTGGTACAACATAACTGCTATCATTATATACTGAGGCAAACATTGACGGTGGTACAGCATAACTGCTAACATTATATAGTGAGGCAAACATTGACAGTGGTACAGCATAACTGCTATCACTATATACTGAGGCAAACACTGACAGTGGTACAACATAACACCTATCACTATACATTGAGCCAGACATTGACAATAATGCAGCATAACCCCAATCACTATATACTAAGCCAAACATTGATGTGGTGTAGGCCTACCACTTTAGTGTCAGGTCTAGTATCTATATATATATATATATATATATATATATATATATATATATATATAGATAGATAGATAGATAGATAGATAGATAGATAGATAGATAGGGATGCACCGAAATGAAAATTCTGGACATGAAAATTTAGCATTCACTTGACTGAAACCGAAAATGACCCCCCCACACACACCTTTAAAAACAAAAACAAAAACAAAAAAAACACTTTTATTAAAAGTAACACACAAAAATTTGACAAAAAATCAATAACAATATATATATATATATATATATATGATTAACAGCAATCACACTCCTATCATGCCCAGGTTCTAGCATGTACTGGTTGCTTGGGCATGATAGGAGTGGTGTCACGACCACGAACACCAAGGCACTCACCGCAGAAGTTCTTCTGCTCCGAAACCCCTCACCAAGGGAGACCCTTAGAGACAGGGAGTGGAGGCTGGGATGATTCCAACAGTGAGGAGGCCTGATGCAGGTGGATAAATTAAGGGCCGAGTTGGTGTGCAAGGTGCAGTAGCCTCGACAGTCGGAGCTGGTAGGCAAAAGGAGCTGAGCCGGGGTTAATTCCGGTAACGTGCACAGGAGGGCTGGGTCGGTAACAGAGCAGGTAATCAGACGAGCCAGGTCGGTAACAGAGCGGGTAATCAGACGAGCCAGGTCAGTAACAAAGCGGGTAATCAGACGAGCCAAAAAAACTGGAAACCAGGATAAGCAGGATACGGTACCAAATCGTCAAGCAAAAGAATCGTCAGGCAGGCAAGGGTCAAAAACTAAGGCAATATTAACAGCAGCAAAAGCTCAGGATACTCAGACCACAACAGGGTACAGAATGAGGCAGTACCAGGGTTTTTAAACTTGGCGCCCTTACAAGCTCCGCCCCCTGGACCGCGTCATCACAGTTCTGGGTAATCTCCCAGAACTCCGCCTCCGGACCCGTCCAGCCGCGCCCCCATCAATACAGACCGGAGGAACGCCACTGGACCGGGAGCGGGTAAGTACCGTGTACTGGGGATCAGTGCTCCGTCGGGCATCATGATGCCGGACGGCAGCACTGTCCCCAGTTCCACCATTCAAACCTCGATGCCGACGATCGGAACCCCGATCGTCAGCATTGTGGGGACCAACCGTAACCCCCGGAGCCGAGCGCTCGCAAGTGGTCCTCCGCCTGCGAGCACTCGTCACCGGGGAAGAGACCAAGACTCCTCGACGCCGGCGATCGAGGACTCGACCGCCAGCGTCGAGAGGGATACCCCTCACCCCCGGTAGCGGCTGCTCGCGAGCGGTCCTACGTACGCGAGCACCCGACACCGAGGGAGAGATCGTGACAAGTGGGATTGCTGTTAGCAATCATATATATATATATATATATATAATAATATTGTTATGAAAATTTTCTGTCCAATTTTGGTGTGTTACTTACTTTTAATAAAGGTATGGTTAACACAACAAAATTGAACAAAAAAAATATATAATTGCTAACAGCAATCTCACTCCTATCATGTCCAGGCAGCCAGTACATGCTGGAACATGAGCATGATAGGAATATGATTACAGCCTACCTATGCCATGCTATCCCCCCACACACACTTACACATCCATGCTATTACACACACACACTCATTCACAAACATTCAGTTTAAACTACAGCATAACACCCATCACTCTCACACACTTACTAATTCACTCTCACAGAATGTTTTCTTACCTTTTCTCTGTCACTTTTCCTTCTCTTTGTTCTTCCTCTTCTGTGTCCTCTCCTTCCAGTGCAGTGGAGGTGATGGGCGTGGCTTCAGTGCTATGCGCCGGGATATGACATCAAATCCCGACGCACAGCATCAGTTGCCGCGCGCATCGCAAGGGAGCAGGATCGGAGGTCTGCATTAACAGACCTCCCGCTCCCTTGATTGATTTTAAGCCGGTTGGAGGGAGATCCTTGATCTCCCCAACCGAGCTTGCTCCTCTAGCGGCGGACATTACTGTCCGTCTCTGGAGGGGTGCCGTGTGCACAACCAGTAGTGGACCGCCCCCCCCCCTCGGTACGCTACTGGTTGTGCGCACAATTTTTGTTTGTGTGCATTCCCTCTGAAAGCTATGTGCGCGCGCACAAACGCACAGCTTAGAGGGAACACTGCTAGTAAAACTTTTTTCCTATAGGGTCATCTTATATTCAGGCTTTTTCTTTTTTCCCAAAATTAATATTCAGATGTTGGGGGGTTGTCTTATAATCAAGCAAATACGGTAGTAAGTCCAGTTCACATATCGTTACATGTACTGTACCTGTACTGTTCCTAGGGTAATCAAGTAAACATACTGAAAGTGCATTGCTATCAAAACACTGGAAGTCGAGCCATCTTAAATTGAGGGGCATCTGTATGTAATATATTTGTTTATTATATGGTTTGTTTTTATGTTATTGTTAATTTTGCTTATTATATTAGCACCTGCTTGGACTCTATAAACAAAATGTAATAATAATCTTTTATCTATACACTGTTTCTGGTATCCATCCGGAGGAAAAAGAGATTTTAATCCGGAAATCATGCTGGAAATGTTTTGTTATAAGACCAAATACTGCGAAGTAGCAGCAGGACCAGACTAGCTGTTAGGGGCATCTGAGGAAGCCAATTGGTGAAACGCGTTGTGCTGAATACACCCATTGAGGAAGTGGACGCAAAGGAATTTTATGAGAATCAAGCTTTCACTATTACACCACGGCACAATTCCAGTCCTCTCCACAGGAGCTTTAAACTTTTACATTTTCTTTTATTAAAGTTATACTATTCTCTTATAACGGTACAAGGAAGAAGCTCCATTCCCCAGAAGGGACTTCCATGGGCTTTCCAACCGAGGAACTTACTGAAGAGTCAATTTAGTTCAAATGTTTCATTTTCACACATATTGGGGTGCCTTTTGTAAATTTTGCGCAGCACCTTATCTTTCTGTATTGTTTCTGGTATCCATCCGGAGGAACAAGAGGTTTTAATCCAGAAATCATGCTGGAAATGTTTTGTTATATGACCTATAAATAATTCAAAGATTGGTAAGTAGCAGCAGGACCATGTTAGGTGCATGCCCATTGGGACAGGGCCAGAACCAAAAATAATGTTAAGTAGCTAAATAGGGGTACAGAATTGCAAATAAACAACTGTGTAACGGGACGTTAGCATACTTATGATAATAAATCTGAGTTCAGCCTAATTGGCTTACCCCATTCCTTACTCAGACAATAACTCCTATGCAGACCCATTGCCTTTTTGCATATGTGTTGTGTTGAGGTCATTGTTTATTCATCTGTAAAATATAGAGCTGTCTTTGTGGCAGATTAAAAAGTCAAAAGGGCAGCAGTGTCCAAGGTAGAAATGAAATGCAAGGTTCAATTAGGCAGCAATAACATTTTTTGAGGTCACAGACAAAAGATCAAAGCATTTAGAAAAAAAAAAGCCACCACATAACCTACATTTGGTAGGAAAGCCTGTAACAGTAGCATACTTGGAGAACAAACAGAGATATTTACCCAGTGTAAGGTTTCTTTCAAATTTTCACTGTATTTACTTGGCTCTGATAGGGTGTAATCAGTAAAGTTTCTTTAAAGATATCCCAGAGATTTAACTATGCATACTGAAAGGCTCTTGCATGAGAAAGAACACATAGATGGTTTCCAAAAGATTTGTTCCATAACTATGTTTAAAATAATTCCATTCTCCCTACAAAAATATTCAATACATATAAAAATGTGGGGCTCTAATGTTCAAACATTTAAGAACAGAAGGTGTAATATAACATCCCCACAAAACTGCTATTCAAGATAGTAGTAGGACCACTGCTGCTGGCAAACCCAGGTGGCCAACAGGAGCCACTTCGGCGCATATGATTGCTCGAGGAGCCAGCAGAGGCTTGGATCTTCCCCAGGGGTTACATAGTTAGATATCTGTTTATTTCCTGCTGTTGATCCAAAAGAAGGCAAAAAAACCCAGTTGTTGCTCTTTCCAATTTTGCAATGGCAGCATTCTGCCCTCTATTGGTAAGATACATTGAGTAGCATCATAACTTTGGATTTCAAGCATATGGAACAATGCTACTCAATGTATCTAACCAATAGAGGGCAGCATTCTGCCCGAGAATATATTAGCCATATATGGTAGTGTGCTCATTGGTAGGAGGCCCCCTGCTGGCGACCAATAGAGTTGCTCATACGGACATTTAAACTCCTGGCGCCAGAGCTGCTGCGGTACGCGTTAAACCCTTAACCGGAAAAAACAAAGAAAAAACGAACAAGAAGAATGTTCACAAAAATTTGCCTGAAGAGAAGTCAGGAACGGGCGAATATTCGCGGAATATGAAGATTTTTTCTTTGCCGAAGACGAGCACGAAGATGAAGACGAAGAGCCCCTTGGTGCCCAAGTCTAGTAGTAGTTACTTGTTATTGCTCGGTTTGTGTGTATTGTTTACGCTTAACACATGTCTAGCAGTGGACCAGTTTTGCAAGTTTATGTGTAGCCCCACAACTACACAATGCCAAGGACACCAGAACCACGAAATGCAGATATTCAGTATGAGCATGCTTGGGAACTCTCCGGGTTTGACCCAGAGATTGCCAGGTGAGCGCTCCTCCTCCGAATCCTCTGGGTCGCGGGAGCGGGGTCTTGAAACACCCCGCTCCCCGCCCATTTTTTCCTTTAAATGGGGGTGTTTCCCTCTGCTGTCAGTGGGACTGCCCGCCGATGTCAGTGTGCAGTCCTGGCTGCGTCCCGCAAGGGAAGGCTCCGGATAGCTGAAGCCGAGAAGTTCCCAGGTATGAGTATGAATCTACAGCCACAAGCTCATATCTCATGCAGCGCCTAAAATTGCCTGATCACATTTTCAAGAATAAAGGGCATTGTGTACAGAACACAACTTCCATCATGCTACAGAATCTAGACAAGCCATTACAGTCAACCAACATGAAAGAATCTAGAGGGTTGTGGGTGTATTACACAAGAGATAAAAGTGCCATTGTTTGGGATGGACCAGCCACACTAGTGTGAGCTAACGGAATATGGGAGCAAGAGTGCTAAGACATAACTTCTTTAAAAAAGTGGAAGTTGTAGTTCCTTGGGATCCTTTTTCTTTATAAGGGAAACCATATTTAAAACAAAAAGGGGAAGTAAACTGTAAAATGTATCCAAAATATCACAATCATCAAAGGTGGTCCACCAATATTGGTGGCACAAAAAAGAAAACAATGAAGACAGATATGAAGACAGATAGAAAGACAGACAGACAGCTGTTATGTAGCCGCTTAGTAAAGAAGGCGTTCTGAGGGTAAGGAATCAGCTGGTCACAGGCTCCTCCCTGCTTGAGAACTGAGTATGTGCAGAGCTGTCAGGCTGGGAGGAAGCGACTGAGGCCGCTGGAGAGACTGGAAGACACCGCACTGAGGTATGAGACAGCAGCGGCGGGGCACGCAGGCTGCTGGGTGGGTTTTAATGGGATAAATGCTCTTGCTTCTTGTCAGCGATGCCAAACGCTCACATCCCGCGTTTTAGCCCCGTCCAATCCGAGAGAATAAGAGGTGCGCAAAAACACTGACTTCCCCGTCGTAATAGCAGGTGCTCGGGGATCCCACCTATGTGATTGTAACTTTGTCCGTGGACGACACCCGGCTCGCGTTGTCTCTCTCAGTCCCACTTTCTACATACCGTAGAGTCTGAAAACAATAGCCTGGTCGGCCCTTCTCGGTGCTGGTTCTGAATTTATGACATTTTAATTCGAATTAAAATGCACTTAATGCTCCTGTCTCGTTACCAACGCACGGAGTCTATTGCTCATGTTATGTATTTGCCTTTCCTTGTATAAATCGCGTCGGGAGCCTCCCATGTGATAACAAGGCTGAACTCCAGTCATGTGATGGACAGGAGGGGCAGCTTGTTAATGGAATACGCGACACCCAGTCACCCGCTCACTGTAGTGAATACCGACTTATAAGACTAGAATGAGTGTCCTGCAGGACGGCAGGTTACCTATTAAAAATATTTACTACGCTCTCAAATCGTTACAGCCTAGTTTAGAACTCGTGGTTTCACTTCCCATTGGGGCGTAGTAACCTGTAGTCGACTGCTGTGCACAGCAACGCCCATCATCCTCATCCTGCCTGTCCCTGTTAACCATTATATTAGTCATGCACTGTGTAAATAAAAGTGCCCCCCCCCCCAACATGAATTTAATTGCTAAGTCAAGTGCTGATGTAATAGTACACTGGGCTGTATGGATTAAAAAGTGATTCTGGGGCAAACGTGGTTATATCACCATGACAACCAATGGAACCTTCTTATTTTTTTTTGTGGTTGCTAATGGTGATAAATCCACTTTTTAAAATCAGCATCAGGATCCCGTATACCTTGCATAATTTAATTCTTTGAATTATAGGAATTTGCTAAATACGTTACAAAAAGTACCGAACCTGGCCCTGCAAGAACAAGGTTATCATTGGTGTGACCCTGCGGACTACCAGCTCATTCTAGATGCCACGAGCCAAGGCCTTTCAGCAGAAATGTTACTTGAATACTATATTTTTCAGTTTTATAAACTTACTGTACGTTTTTACGGATCTGGCTTCAGTTCATATACGGGCCTAGTTAACTGCTATAAGAACTATAGCAACCAGTGTAATGGTGTTGCTGATTGGACCGCTCCTTTGGTTGCCACGGCGATAAAGCAGCCTTTCAAACTTTGTACCCCCATATGTAAAATCTGGAAAAGTTTGCTCAACATAGAAAGCAGAATTAGGTGGCTGCAATCGAAATATACCTGGATGCTGAATAATGTAGCACTGCTGTAAACATATAAAACATGCAAATATATATATCTCAAGCAAAATTGTTCATAGATCCATATATATGCGGGTAGAGACACACACGCATATATATTATATATATATATGTGTATGTGCAAGTTCTTTAATTGTTTGTTGTACATAAAACTAAAAGAAACTGGTTATTTTTAACGTTATATGCTTTTGCTTCATTGACTTTGTTCAGCAGGTGCATGAAAGCAGAACTGTGTTAACTCTGTTATACTTGGTTGGGTTTATGGTTAATTATAGTAACTAATGACAATCGCCACTGATATTTACTGCCTTTTCTTACAGAATACATACAGCTTCATGTGTTTGTTTCCTCTGTAATTTTGCATGTACTAAAACACAAATATATATTGACAGCATTGTGTAATAGAGAGATCCACAGGAATATATAATTTTTAAAATTATTTTCATACATAATAGCCAAACTAATCATACAAAAAGAAATACTATCCGACTTTATCTAGTGTTTAGAAAAAGGCTCCCAACAACATTATAGTGACAATGGACGCTGCTCTTTCTAAATTTTTTATGGGTCCCATATACAATGATATTTAACTGTTTGATTGGTTGCGTTAGAATCGCTGATTTCCATGACCGCTTGCAAATCAACGTGGTTAATTATCTCAGCTATTCTCAGGATCCCCCTTGAATTCTATCACCGTGCCAAAAAATCCAGTTGCGACAATTATATTAATACAAAGGGCTTTATTTGCAGAGGATGCCTTAGATTTCAAATATAACTTATAATGTCTACTTAAGGAAAGCTTCATAATACCCTATATCGAAGTCCATAGCAATATTGGCATATTACAAAATCCAGAAAATCTCAGAAAATATGTGAAATAGTCCCTTTTGCTAAATGACATATCCAACATAAACTGCTTTGGGAATGATTACATTTGGATATAACATCCCAAGTATAATACCATGTGAGTTTCCCATAAATTAACTTTATGAATATACGTTCTTACTCCCAGTATTGATTGTTTCCTCTCCTCTATAGTTATCTTTCTTTTTCTTATCTATTTAAGATCTCTAGTTTTAGTTTTTCCCATGATTATTGATAAAAAAAAGTCCCAATGCAGCTTTATAATACTACCTTTAGTGGGGGCCATTTACTAATAACTCAATTGGGCCCACCAGCAACTTTCAGTTGTAATGCGTGTGTATCTCTAAGATTGCTAAAGGGGCTTAAATTAATTCCATTGCATGGATAAAAAAATGAATTATGGTGTTTCCAAAATGAAAAATGTATGTCTTTATTACAAGTTCTAAAACTTCTGTAGGAACTTTTTTTATTTTTTTATTTTTCTATCTAATTAAAAAAAAATTTTCTAAAATTCCTCAAAGTTTTTGTAATGCCGTGTACTATCTGATTCTGTGATAATGATTTTGAGCTGTATTAGGTAACCAAATTCCAAATCCAAGGTTTCCACATTGAAAGGTATCTAGCTCTAAAGCTAACCAGAGGTGTCCACAATAAAGTTTGATGTAAATTACATATAAAATCCCACAAGATTAAAATGACATATAACATTGAGAGTAAGAATAGTGTAGGAACGACTTGAGTGTGGGCAGACCGTTTTTCAAGTATTTCAAGTTTCCGAAAGAAAGCTTTTTCAATCAAGAAGGTACTTGAACTGTTGATGTGAGATTTTAGAAACCACCCTCTCTAAAGGTGTTGCTTGAGTTTTAAACGTTTTCTCTCTCCGCAGGTACGTGTGGGGCAGTCGTTATCATCGGCCTGGCCATTTCTAATTAGAGCAACGTTCCAGTTTTGCAGCTATGTCTTACAGTTCTGGACGAGATGCAGGGCAGCTTGCTCAGACGATATCAACAAACATCCAGAAGATAACACAGAACTGTAGGTTATATCCTTGTAAAAGAACTTGTGATATTAGTTTAAAATGTTGGTGCTAATTCCTAAATCTCACCACCTTCACTACCCATGATGACGGGCTAATCCCAGTAAGTTTCTTCTACAAGAAGGGATGAGGAGATGACCCTGGTATGCTCAGCCCTTCTTGTAGGAGACACAGGTTGGCAGTAGCCCCTTACAATGCACATTGTACTCCTGTGAAATGTTGAGTTCTCCTGCAAACGCCAGCTTTTGTGAAAACATTTATATATCCATTCTAGGAACCCTATACTTATTAAAGAAACTATTCAAGACAAACCCATGGACTGTATTTCCTTGGTTTATTCCTTAAGGAAAACTGGTGGTATAATATCATATGACAAGGGTAGTCAAGTAATAAAAGCTACAGAGTCGGGTTTCATCATTAAACAAGTAATAATTGGAAGGAGAATAAGGATGGACAAGTTCTCCTTTGTTTTGTCAAGCTAGTGCGTAAAAGCAAGCTGGGTCTTCAAAGATACAACATTGTGTGCCATGAGTTAAGTGCTGTTTTAAACATATCTACCTGCTAGAGGTCAGACACAGTTGTGTTTTTTGTACTCATTTGCATTTGGTAATTGCATTTTACTCAGTAGGGACCGTTCACAAAATATCACAGATTAGCATGTACATTTTGTTATAGTTCTGTGTTTCTTATGAACTAACTATTTCATAAAATTCCAATTCCTTTCTTAATTTTAGCTTCTGAAATCCAGAGAATAGTGAATCAACTTGGAACAGCACAAGACACTCCAGAACTAAGGAATCAACTGTAAGTGTTGGTTCTATTAATGCTAGAATGTTACGTGTTTGTTTGTTTGTTTGTTTTTTCTTTCTTTCTTATAAATCTGTATACCACAAAGAAAGGGCTCAAAACTAAACCAAATAAATGCAGGATTCTAAAGGGCAATCAAACCCTAATATTAACCTACCTCAACACAACAACAACAAATACCAGGATAAGAACTATTTCTAGGTACAGATTTATAAGAACCTACCTCAAACAAGTGTCTAAAATCCTGCCATAAAACGTAACTTTTAATAGTAACTATGCCATGTAAAATTAATACAAAGTATCTATCCTGTGGCAGTCACTGCTCAGTCTAAAGATTCCTGGCAACAGACACTATGTTAACCATCCTATTGCTTCTTCCTACATCTTAGTCTGCTTGCATCTAATGAAACTAGTTACTCGTAATAATATTCCGCGTAGCAGAGGGTGTAGAGCGTGCCCTGATCTATTGGTCATCAGAAAGGAGGGGGGGGGAATCAAATAAATCCCGACGCGTGCTTCAAATGTATCGTTCGCTACGAGAATGTAGCGAATGCTATCTTTCAAAAACGCGTTGATAGATCAGAGCACCCTCTGCCACGTAAAATATTATTGAGCCTAGAAATCTGTACCTAGAAATAGTTTTTATCCTGGAGTAGTTGTTGTGTTACTCCAAAAGTACTCTCCAATATGGCATAGGTGTGTATTGCTGTAGCAACAGAAAAAAACATGCAAATGTTTTTGTGTTTTGTGAATAAAACTTTTTTATTTGAGGAAAGAATACAATGGTGTATCTGTTATGTACCATAATAGCGATGTGACTGCATTTTGTCTAGATCATTTCATGTGTCTGGTTCATTGCAAAGGGGGCAGACTATCTTGAATCCTATTTCTTTCTCATATATAGAACATAGTAATATATTCTGCCTTTACATAAACCAGGTTTAAAATGACATCTGTTATGGTTCTTTTTATTTTGAGATTTCACAAGGTTTTGACCTCATTTTATTGACTAGCTGCTCATTTTCCAATATGCTGTCATCCGTTTATATCTTAAAAACTCTTAGGTAAACAAAGACATTTTCTTACTACGGGCAGCAGAATTGCTTTAATGAAGTCAGACTGTGATAAGATCATATTTTTGTTCTCAAAGACCTCTGTTTTCTTTTTAGACAACAGAAAATACAGTACATAAACAAGATCGCTAAAGAAACAGACCAATGCTTGAAAGATTTTGCTTCTCTACCTGCAGAAAGTGATCAGGTAGATAACTGATTTTTTTTTAAAATGTATTATCTTTGTATTCTTATTATTTCTGTTGGGAGAAAAAAAATGTTTTTCCAAATTGCGATAATGTTACTTTGGTGTTTACGCTTCCTGACATATATAGATATTTTTAAAGTGACTGATTCACTATGTCTAAATTGTACGGTAGCCAATTTTTTATATGTTAGTAGAAGTATTCTTGAACACTCATCCACATCTACCAGACGGGCCAGAAGAGATCCCATAGTGCCGCCACAACCACAAGGGATTCTGGGTAGGCGCATGCAAATAAGGTCAACAATGATCGGCTTTTACCTGGGTTTTGTCTAAAGGCATTTACCTTAAAGGGATCCATGTATAAAATGGATATAGAGGCTAAAGGTCACCATTGTTGACCTTATTTGCATTTGGCTACCCAGAATTCCTTGTGGTTGTGGCCTATGTAAACCTATAAACCTATGTAATGGTGTTTTTACATTATGCATTTACTATGGGTGAAGGTATCTTAACATTCTTACATTCTCTGGGTCTTCATGATTGTTCCTCTGCCTTGTTAACTTGCTAATTGTTATTGATTGGTTCATACAGCCTTTTCAAGAATGGGCTGAAGAAAAGGGAGAGAACATCAGGGCAGGAAATTGATTTCATAACATTGGCTCTGCCACAGGGTTCTGGCAATCTGTTTGACTTTTAAACTAAATATCTCATAAACTGTTTTATGACTAGATAAAGAAAAGGCACAGGCTGTAGATAATTTAATTTCGGTAACTTACTTGTGCTGAAAAAAAAGTTCCCCCTTTGAGTTACCATATTGGGAAACCACGATATCTCCGAGCAGAGTTTCATATTGATGGTATAACTATACCATTATATTGATGGTATTCTTAAAGGGGAAATCTCCTGATGTGCCTGTATGTATCAATGTACCGTATTGGCTCGAATATAGGCTCCACTTTCCCCCCCACTTTAAGTCTTTAAAGTGGGGGTGCGGCCTATATTCGGGGTCTAGCGCCCGACACCCGGGACATGCAGTCCTGGGCGCCGTGCATGCAGCGGGGTTAGGATACAGATCCCCCGCAGCGGTGCAGGGGACCTGTGTCCTACTCTCGGATGTGCTCAGACAGCCTCCCCTGCCAGAACTTCCCACGGGGGGAGTGCCGGCACGGGAGATTGTCCAAGCGCATCGCGCAGACGTTCACCGGCAGCAGCGATGCGCGTAAACAGCCTCCGCTGCCGGCACGTCTGCACGATTTGCTTTAACAATCTCCCTTGCCGGGAATTCCCACGGGGGGACTCCCGGCAAGGGAGATTTTTAAAGCACATCTTGAAGACGTGCCGGCAGCGGAGGTTGTTTCTGCTCGCATCGCCGCTGCCGGTGAACGTCTGCGTGAACAATCTTCCTTTCAAACCGGAAGTTGAATACGTGTTATGTGTAGATGTCCCCCCGCCGACCCTGCAAGACCCTGTGGAGTCTGCACCGGTAAGTCTGGTGGGGGGGAGGGGTTTAGAGTGGCAGCATATCTTGGGGGGGATAGAGTGGCAGAATATTTCGGGGGGGTACATCTTTGGGACAGAGTGGCAGCATATCTCAGGGGGGGGGGGCAGAAACTTTTTTCATTAAAAAAGCACCTAACTTTTAGGGTGCGGTCTGTATGCGAGTGCGGCTTATATCCGAGCCAATACGGTATATCTATGTGTGTACAGCCCTGCGTAATTTGGTGCTTGATACATAAAAGATGATAATTATAATGTAGGTTAGATTTGACAAAACTTGGTTTTATTTCATTTTGTTCCAATAAACTTCCTTAATCTGCACTCCTGGGGACTGCCATCATGTGATATTTGCAGCGGCTTTCCCTCCTTAAACACCGTACTGAGCTGATTGTTAATAAAGTCTGTCCCTCCATAGACTTTCATTAGTCTGAGTGTCCAGCTGGGTCATCAACAACGAGCCATTCTATAGTTAAACACAGGCAATTTGAAAAGGCATCAGAGTGTTTATGTAGTAGATAATACAGTTATTAAAAACCTTAACATTATCCCCTAGATGACAATTGCCGGTCCGGGCACGTCACTGAAAAACATGTCGTTTAACGACAAATGACGTGCCAGGACCGTCATTTGTTAAAACGGGTAAAAAAATCGATCCGTGATCGATTTTTTTTACCCAAACGGCGTTGCTGTAATGCCTTGACCTCGAGGCATTCAGCAACGCCATGATCGGAATCAGGGGCCATGTCTGGCCCCTCCCCGGGGCGTCAACATCCGCCATACAAAGTATGGTGGCGGACGCCCGTTTTAAAAGCGTTTAGGAGGCGATCAACGATCACCTCCTAAACTTAAATGGTGTCGCTGGAATGCCTCGATCAGGAGGCATCCAGCGACACCAAACACTTACCTCTTGATGGACTGTGACCGCTCCGGAGCAAGCGGAGCTCCATCAGCAAGATGGCGGCGGCCCGGGAAAAAAAATAATAAAGACGAAAAAGTTCGCTAGACGGTCTCCTGACCCTCTAGAGAACTCTGGCTCCAATTGCAGGTTAAATACAGGTACTGCATTCAACCATGCAAGTCAATGGAGCCCAGCTTTCTAATCACAGTGTGATTAGAAAAAAATTAATTAAAAATAAAATAAAATTAATAATCAGAAAAAAAAATAGTAAAAAACCAGTAAAATGTAAAAATAATTTCCCACTGATGTCACTATCAGGGGAACCTTCAAGTTGAAATTTTTTTTAAAAATGTTTTAAAAAAAGGCAAAAAAAAATTAAAATATATATATAAAAAATATATTTTTGTGAGCAAGTCCTAAAATTAGCACATTAGCTTAAAACAATTCTCGCATGGAAAGAGTTACAATACTGGCATATTAAATGCCCATGGGGTGTCTACTTTTAAAAAATGTATGATTTGATGGGGTAAATTGAATTGGCCGGATTCAACAATGTCCCAATTAACACGGGGGGGGGGGGAGGATGGCCACACATCTAATTTCCAATTAGAAAAATGCACACGTACCAAATGTGGCCTTTTAGTTCCCCCCAAAAATGACAAACCCATGCATGTGGGGTATCACTGTACTCGGGAGATGTTGCTGAACACATATTGGGGTGTCGTGTGACAGCGGCATATACCAGGAGCTGTAAATTCATACATAAAGTAGGTGTGTGTGGGGAAAAATACACACACAAAAATACTACTGCAAACTTTGAAAAAATGCTGGTGGTAAAATGTGTGCATGCAAAGAGTTAAAATACCAGCATTTAAAATACCCTGGGGTGTCTAGTTTTCAAAAATATATGGTTTTGTTGGGCACACTGAAATGGTCCGGCTCAAAGATGTACCAAATAGGGCAGACCTGGGCAAAGCACGGCCCGCGGGCCACATCCGGCCCGCTGAATAGCTCGGACCGGCCCGCAAAGAGTGTCCTGGTGACTCACCAATGAGTCCGGTGTCCCCCCCCGCCCCGGTCACTTACCTTAAACTCCTGTGTTGGAAGCGTTTGTCCCGAGACAAACGCCTCACGCTTCCAACACAGGAGTTTAAGGTAAGTGACCGGGGCGGGGGGGGAGATCCTGAGAAGGGGGGGTTAGGGAGTTAGAGGGGAGATACTGAGAAGGGGGGGTTAGGGAGTTAGAGGGGAGATACTGAGAAGGGGGGTTAGGGAGGGAGGTCTTACTGTGTGTGTGTGTCTTACTGTGTTTGTGTGTGTGTGTCTTACTGTGTTTGTGTGTGTGTGTCTTACTGTGTGTGTGTGTATCTTACTGTGTCTGTGTGTGTCTCACTGTGTCTGTGTGTGTCTTACTGTGTCTGTGTGTGTCTTACTGTGTCTGTGTGTGTCTCACTGTGTCTGTGTGTGTCTCACTGTGTCTGTGTGTGTCTCACTGTGTCTGTGTGTGTCTCACTGTGTCTGTGTGTGTCTCACTGTGTCTGTGTGTGTCTCACTGTGTCTGTGTGTGTCTCACTGTCTGTGTGTGTCTTACTGTGTGTGTGTCTTACTGTGTCTGTGTGTGTCTCACTGTGTCTGTGTGTGTCTTACTGTGTCTGTGTGTGTCTCACTGTGTCTGTGTGTGTCTTACTGTGTGTGTGTCTCACTGTGTCTGTGTGTGTCTCACTGTGTCTGTGTGTGTCTTACTGTGTCTGTGTGTGTCTTACTGTGTCTGTGTGTGTCTCACTGTGTCTGTGTGTGTCTTACTGTGTCTGTGTGTGTCTTACTGTGTCTGTGTGTGTCTTACTGTGTCTGCGTGTGTCTTACTGTGTTCATAGCTTATTCAGTTATTGTAATAAATATTTTAGCCCATTTTTTAGCTCCAAATATTTTTTCCTTTTTTTTCTCCTCTAAAATCTAGGTGCGTCTTATCAGCAGGTGCGTCTTATAGAGCGAAAAATACGGTATGCACTCCGAAGCCTTGTTCATTTTGTTCACTTCTGTGCTGTGCTAATAGTTATTCAGGCCTTACTTATTCAAGCACCTCTACCAATGACGTAGGCTTGAATAACTTTATTAAACAGCACATAAGTTAACAAAATGGACAAGGCTTCGGAGTTTGTAGTTTGTAGAGGTCTGGCCCTCTAAAACCATTCCAATTTCTCATGTGGCCCCATGGGAAAATTAATTGCCCACCCCTGAAATAGGGCATGGGCAGTGGATCCCCAAATGCCAAAGTTCAACATTGAAAATGTGCATGCCCCAAATGTGGCCCTTTTGCCCCCAAACAGCCAGGCAAAATCATTCATGTGAGGTATCGCTGTACTCAGGAGATGTTGCTAAACACATATTGGGGTGTTTTATGATAGTGACATATACCAGAACCTGTTTATTCATACCTAAAGTAAAATGTGTGTGAAAAAACAAATGCAAAAAAAATGACTACCATAAAGTTTGACAAAGGCTGATGGTAGAATTAGTGCTTGGAAAGGGTTAAAATACTAGCACTTGGAATACCCTGGGCTGTCTAGTTTTCAAAAATATATGACTTGATGGGGTAAATTGCATTGGCCGGCTTCAAAGATACCCGAAATGGCACATGGGGGGGAAGAATTACCAGATTTGGAAAAAAAGGCTTTGAAATAGCAAAACGCTACCTGTACTTTTTGCCCCATAATGTGTAGAAAAAAGCAAAAAAACATTGGGTATTTCTAAACTCAGGACAAATAGTAGAATCTATTTAGCAGGTTTTTTCATTACCTTTTATAGATGAGTAAAAGATTTTTCAACTAAAAGTTAGAAACTTTTTTTTCTAAATTTTTCACCATATTTTATACTTTTTTTAGTAGTAAATAATATGATACAATCAAAACAGTGTCATCTAAAGAAAGCCCTTCTTGTCCTGAAAAAAACAATATCTAATGTGTGTGGGTTCAGTAAACGGGAAAGAAGAAAATTACAACTAAACACGAGCAGCGCAGAAATGTTAAAACGGCCATTGTCACGAAGGGTACAAAAAGTAAAATCAGCCTTTGTCACGAAGGGGTTATGCAAAAACTAGAACTGGACAATGGGCGGTCCCTAAACCCATTGAAAACAATGCATTTTGAGCTTTGTCATTAAGGGGTTAATATGATACTAGTAGTAACAAAATAATGAGTGTTCCCCTTTAAGTTAAGTCTCAGTCTTTGTCATTTGCTGCATGTCAAACTCAAGTCTGTTTGCCTCCCATTAGCATCCCTGCTACTTGGTTTGAAACTGAGCCTCAATAATCAGTTTTACAAAAACGCTTCAGAAACATAAGCAAAATATGTAAAATGTCAGATTGTGTATTTAAAGCAAAATGTAAAATCAACTCCAAGTAACCCACCTTGAATTCCAGGATAAGTTATTGTTCCTGGACTATTATCTTAGGTCATTTTTTATTAGTTCCCTCAAGATTGTAAGCTGGCAAGCAGGGCTCTCTCCACCTAATGTATCGGTTTGTCTTAGTCTGTCAATTCTCATCTTGTCATACCCCTTGAATATATGTATTGTAGGGCTGCAACTAACGATTATTTTCATAATCGATTAGGTGGCCGATTATTTTTTCGATTAATCGGATAAAAAAATGAATGTAAATTTTTCATTTATTTAAAATAATGTAATAAACAAATTATATTAAATACAAACAGCATAATAAAAAAACTTTGATAAAATGCATTTCTTGCCTTTATTTCGCAACCAGCCCCCCAATTTATGCACGTTTGAGCCCAGGCTTGCCACGCTGCCTCCCAGACATGCCACGCTGCCCCCCACATATGCCACTCCACGCTACCCCCCACATATGCCACGCCACGCTGCCTCCCACATATGCCACTCCACTCTGCCTCCCACATATGTCACTCCACGCTGCCTCCCACATATGTCACTCCACGCTGCCTCCCACATATGCCACGCCACGCTGCCTCCCACATATGCCACTCCACGCTGCCTCCCACATATGCCACTCCACGCTGCCTCCCACATATGCCACTCCACGCTGCCTCCCACATATGCCACTCCACGCTGCCTCCCACATATGCCACTCCACGCTGCTTCCCACATATGTCACTCCACTCTACCCCCACATATGCCACTGTGCCTGATACACCTTATACCCCGATACACCACTCCATCCTCCCCAGACATGCCACACTGCCCTCCCCAGATAAGCCACTCCACTCTACCCCCAGATATGCCACTGTGGCCCGAGATCTGCCTTATACACCCTGATACACCACTCTGTCCTCCCAAGACATGCCACACTGCCCTCCCCACAAATGCCTTATATACACTATATGCCTTATACCCCCAGATATGTCACTCCGTCCTCCCCAGATATGCCTTATACCCCCCAGATATCTCATAGTCCCCTCATAGAGTCACAGACCATACTTTTATAAATAAGTACTGGGTTAATCTTCACTGCCCCCAGGATTTAGATTCCCCTTAGTTTGCCCCCCTTTATCTCTAACTGCACCTTAAGTTAACTTTAATAAATTAATAAAATTAACCCTCAGTCCTCATCATTAAATTAACCCTAAACGCCCCTAAATTAACCCTAAAGACCCCATGAACCACAACAGCCCCTAAATTAACCCTAAACATACCATTAACCAAAACTGCCTCAAATTAACCCCAAACACCCCATTAACCACAGCTGCTCCTAAATTAACCCTAAACACACCATTAACCATAGCTGCCCCTAAATTAACCCTAAACACCCTATTAACCATAGCTGCCCCCAAATTAACCCTAAACACCCTATTAACCATAATTTGTCCCTAAATTAACCCTAAACACCCCATTAACCATAACTGCCCCTAAATTAACCCTAAACACCCCATTAACCATAACTGCCCCTAAATTAACTCCCACCTCCCCTAACTTTCAGCAGCCCAAATATTAATTTTATACTTACAGTTAGATGAGTGTCACAGCCATGTGGTTCTGGCCTTCTGGGAGAAGGAAGGGGGCGGGGCCAGTTGTCACAGTGAATACAGGGAGGGACTGGTAAGTAGGAGCTGCTGCTGTGAGTCACTAAAACGGATTATGTAATGAGGGGTATTTTTCAGAGCGTTTGCTCTGAAAAAAACCCTCATTTAATAATCGATAAAAATCGATTCAACTAATCGATAATGAAATTCGTTGGCAACGATTTTCATTATCGATTATTATCGATTTTATCGATTAGTTGTTGCAGCCCTAATGTATTGTATTAAGTGCTGCGTAAACTGTTGGCGCTATATAAATAAAAGAATAATAATAATCTACATGCTAATACTATTTATTTCATTTTTCTTTAAAGAGGCAGAGAAAATTGCAGAAAGATCGACTTGTGAATGAATTTACTGCAACACTGACAAATTTTCAGAAAATTCAAAGAAGAGCTGCTGAAAAGGAAAAAGAATTTGTAGCCAGAGTTCGCGCAGGGTCCCGAATATCTGTAAGTTGATGTTTATTCCTTGATCTTTAAGTCAGGGTACTAAAACATGGGGGAACATGCATCCCTAGTGTCACTGTTTAGGAGAGAGAGGCCCACTTTGGGACTCAAGTACAGGACTTAGTCTTTCGTCGAAATGGATGTGCTCACTCTGTACCTAAGATCAAAAATTCACAAATATGTATCTTAACAGGAACCTCTTCATTATCCATTTATATACTACATTCTGTGAATAAAACACAATGTTATAAAACGCTTTACTCAATAAGATCACATAGAAAGGCCCGTAAAGTTTTGCCCTGCCCCCAGCCACGTTTGTTTCACATCTTACAAAGGTATGGAAAAGTCAGATATATTATATGACCAAAAGTACTTGGACGCCCGCCCCCAACCACATCTGTTTTTTTGGGTGTTTCAAATCTTACAAGGTATGGAGCAGTAAGATACATTATATGACCAAAAGTATGTAGACTCCCCCCGATTGCGTTTGGGTTTCAGCCACAAATGTATGCTTCCAATTTTGTGGCAGGTCTTCCTATACAACATCAAATACTCTTTCGGCTGAATGGGCACAAATTCCCATAGACCCACTGCAAGATCTTGTTGAAAGGCTTCCCAGGAGAGTGGAGCCTCTTATACCCACAAAGAGGGTCCCAGCTCCATATTAATGCCCATGGCTTTGGAGTTTGTTGTACAACAAGCTCACATATGGGTGTGATTGTTAGTTGTCCACATTCTTTTGGTTATACAGTGTACATATTAATAATGTGTATTAACTGTGGCTATGGCTTAATAAAGTATATTACTCGCCTACCATGTCTGAAAGTATGCTGTAAATTATAATGTTCTTCCCTAAGCAGTAAATAGGTAAATTGTTGGATAGTCATCGGTTTGAAAATAGTGTATAGCTTAACTTAATAAATGTTTTTCTTCAATATTTTAAACATCATCACAGTAAACATTCAGTAACATACATGTTAAATTTCATTGCTTTTATAGCTTTTAAACATTGGAAAATTATGGCATGAGTGTAAAAACACACATTTTGTGAGTGTTTGGAAATTCACACACCAATTTTATAGCTGCAGAACTGTGTATATTGAATAAAAAAAAAGTACCTTTTTTTTTTAACTAGTAAATCAATACTGGACAAGACTTTGATGTCACCAATGGTCAGTCATGTGTGATTGATATCTTCGTACTGATTAAGTTAATTGTCTGATTTCATCTGCCAAATTCTAGGGAGGTTTACCAGATGAAGGTCACAAGGAAGGTACATTGGTCAACTGGGAAAAGTAAGCCTTTTTTTTTTTTTTTTTTCTTTTTTCCCAGTATTGCATTTTATCTGATTTTAAACGGTTTCTGTTTGTGCAGTTTTAGGATAGCTTACGTACTTAATGGCATATACTGAAACCTCAGGATGGTAAAACAATGGCTGCGAGTGTGCCAATGCCATAGACAGATTTTGGCTAGGTTCATTCTAGAATCCAGCTGCTAGGGTAGAATATACATGTGAACATCATATAGTCTGAATCCTGGTACTTACATGGCTGAGTATTTTGCAGGATTTTCCCTCTGAAAACAGTTTGTCTAATATTTTTTCTATCTTAAGTAAGGTTAATAGTCTTGCTATCCAGCTCAAGTCACGTTGAATGAATGTAAAGAATACTTGCCTTGACTAAAACATTTTCTTACTTTGTCAGTGAGGGTCTATCGCAGGCAACAATGCAAGAAGAAGAAATAACAGAAGAAGACCTTCGTATTATAGAGGAAAGAGAATCTGCTATAGAACAGCTTGAGGTGGGTTTTTTAATGGGATCTTATATTGGTATTAGCATTTTGGCATCCTAGACCTGTGGTAACCCTTCAGCATCCCTTAACCACAAATGACATGCCTGGCACTTCATGGGGTTAAATGGGTATAGAAAGCGGTCAAAGATCACTTTCTTCTCTCAAATGGTGTTGCTGTAATGCCTTGATATTGACTGGAGAAAACAAACACCCGTTTCTGGTCATGTGAAATATCAATGCCATTCTAATGGATTGTTGTATTTTTGCAGATGTGAATGTAATGTAATTATTCTTGCAGGAGGATATCAGAGGCATAAATGAAATATTTAAAGACTTGGGTATGATGGTCCATGAACAGGGAGATATGATAGGTAAGTTTTTTGTAATTACATAGAAAGTTCCATTGCAGCATTCAGAAAATAGTGTCTTTTACTGATCTTCCTTAGTTTGTATTTTCTGTTTTGTTTTACTGTGGCCTAGAATATGAATCCAATTATAGGAAAAAATAAAAATAGCCTGAATAAATTTCCCAGTGGCTGTGTCTTTTGGTGATTTGACTATATTCTTATTTATTAAAGAGTACTCGATTGTGTCTGTATATATAATATGGAAAACAGATATAGCCATATTGGCCAAAGAGAAGTTGGAGTGTTCAGCCTCAGATACATTTGTTGGGCTAACATGGGCAATGTAACTCTGTTAGAACTTTAGTGATCTCTTCTGCAAATGCAGTCTTTTTATCTGTTGGCCCGAGAAAAGGTATCCTCTTGAACGAAAAGCTGCATATTAAATAGAGAACTGCAATATGTCTGACAAGGCACCACCAAGCCTAGCATCCCTCTGTTATTATTATAATTATTCCTATTATTATTCCTTACCACTGTTATTTCCCTTATTTATATAGTGCCAACTAATCCATCCTGTCCAAATATACATTAATCATTAGTATTGTATTTTAGCTAGCCCTAAAGATTTATCTCCTAATATAAATGCAGTTGGGAGTCATGTGAAAACTAATTTTGGTTCAAAGTTTGAAAAATGTCCTTAACGCTATATGGACCGGCAATAGGGACACCATAATGACCGACAATATTCTTGCTGGTTGGATCATCCCCTTGGTTGGTTATGTGACAAAGCACACCAAGACTTTTCATTTTTTTTTTTATTTTATATAAAGAAACCGCATAATACTATTATGTTTCATCATATTACTTACTATTAAAGCCCAGAGTCCTCAAATCCAAATAACAATCTCTTAATGTGATCATTAACCATTCAGATAGCATAGAGGCCAATGTGGAAAATGCAGATGTGCACGTCCAGCAAGCAAACCAGCAACTGGCCAGGGCAGCAGAGTACCAGGTAATTGTAACGTACACTTTATTCTTTCCATTTTGCTTTCTTAACTACACGATAATATATTAAGATTTGTACAGTGAGATAAATGCTGCTAAGTAAATGTAGTCTTTTGAGAACATCTCATGAACTCACTGGCACTTGGTTAAAGAAGATTCAAACAGAAAAACTGACTTATTGTGCAAAATCAAAACCATGTATACAAATAATTAAACACTATGTCATCACAAACTAACAGGATGAATATGACAAAAAGAACTTGAGAGCAACTGATCAGTCCGAATATGGGGGTTGAACACACAGTAACTAATAGAATAGTTATGTAAATTAGCCAATGACGGTGAAGGGGCAGGGCAAGTAAACAACCAATGAGGACAAAATAACCTGTGGGCTTGGCAGGTTGTGTCTACAGTCATTTGGTCACAATTACACTGACTTTTTTTTTTTTTTTTTTTTTTCTTTTCTTTTTCCCATCTACTTATTCCTCACCCACTTGGATCTCCACCCAGTCCCTCCCATCTGGTGTTAGACCTAAAAAAGATGTTTGATATTATCATGCAAACCTTAATGTTTGAGGAAGAACTTTGTTCTTATAATCGCCCACATCCCTCTTGTTTTCCGTAAAGATTTAATATTATGCTGGTTAGCCATAGCACAAATACATTGGGTAGTTGAAGTATTTTACATTCATAGCTGCACATGGAATTTCAGTCATAAAAATTATTTTTCTTTTCTGTTATAGCGCAAGTCAAGGCGGAAGATCTGCATCATCATTGCAGTACTGCTTGTGCTGGCAACTGTTATTGGACTGATTATCTGGGGAGCCACTAAATAATAGTCATCTAATACTGTCCAAATATTTGTACAACACTTAACAAGAAATTAGAGGCTCCCATTCTTTCAAATCGATGAAGGCAAAAAAAGAAATCATGTACATCTTGGTTGTGAATGAGTTGCTTTGATTTAGCTACTGGTCGGTGTTGTGTATATATATGACGGCCTGCGCTTACAGGACACGCAGCAAATACCCAGTCTTATTTTTCAAATGCAAAGGCATGCGATCACTTAATCTTTATCTTTCTACCTGTTTTAAACATAGCAGAATGCCCCATAAATTTTAGTCTGATGGGAATAAATGTACATGGCTACATTTTTTGCATTATTGGGATTCAATATTTAAATTAAATATGGAGGCAGATACAGTTACCAGGGGAGTGCAGACAGCCACAATTACAAGTGTGACTCTGATTTAAAGTTTTTAGGGCATTACTTTAGGCTTTTTCATGCACTTTGCCTTCCACTCCATATATAGTTACAATCGCTTTAGGCTGCACTTACCTTTTGACCAGACCTTCCTGTAACCTATTTTATTTTCTGTTCAGCCCCTTTCTGTAAATGTGTTGACCAGGACCTGGTAGTAAGCCAAAAGCAAGAAAGAACAGTCAAAAATGTGGTTTAGCAACAACATTTCTTGCTTGCAAAAGTTACTCCGAACAAATAGGTATGTGACTGTAAAGGTGGAAGTTGACTGAAACATCTCATAGAATACACAAAACTAAAGGGGTTTATATACCTTTTTTGTGTTGACACTTACCCAAGCCATACCCAAGTAAAAGAAGAAATTGCATGAACTAGTTTATATAAAAAGCTGATGCTTGTCTCCGTCTGCTGCCTTGTCCCTGATGTTGTCAGCAGAAGCCGGTCTCCTGACCATTAAGAAGTCTGCTGTGTCTGTAATGCCTAATAATATCTTCACGGTTATGGGACAAAGTGGAACCGAACCTAGACAAGTAGACACGTTTCGTACCGAAACAAAGAGGAAGAAAATCTAGAAACCTTACCTGAAATACACTACAAATGTCATGAGCTCGTCTAAAAACTGTAAAAAGTGGTTAACGTTGTTAATCTGGTTTGCGTATACCTAACCTGGGACCCCTTGCACGACAGGATTTTCTTAGGAGTCCAACATTTTTTAGTGCCACTAAAACCATATGATGTGAAGTATTGAATAGGCAGCAGATAAAGCTTCGTAATTTGGTTTATTCACAAATACATGTGTGTTGTCTTCCAGTTGGGGCTTTCTGCTAGTACATACTGATTCTTAATTTGTTTTATGTAAACCATTTATGTAACTGCTATTTCATATATATATATATAAATATAAATGATATATCGTTTATTGTACTTCAGTATACACCCAATACACCAGTCTGCTATTGAGCAATGATCTATTATGATTTTGCCCGTAGGGTTATTTAAATTTATATTTACAGTTGACTTCAGCCGTAACTATAAATTGTTATTGGTTTTCCAATATCTTTCTTTCCCCCCTTTTTCACGCATTTGCTTGTATTGATGTGTGGTTTACACAGGGACGTATACCCAGGTGGGTGCTGATTCCCCATAGGTCCAGCCTGACGCAGAGCAACATGACCTCATAGTTCAAGTAGATGTGTGTAAGTTCGTTATATGCCCCCCCAGGGGCCAGGAGGTGCCAGCCCTCCATAGATATAGATGGGTTTATAGATTATAAGCACAATCTTGGACACTGTCAGAATATGATGGAATCATTTAGTGATGGATGCAAAAAATGGGTATAGCTAGCTTTGGATCAATAGAAGATTTAGTCGTTAGTAAAAAGATATCTTTAGGGATGTTGGGTATAGACTCATTCAAGCTTTGATGGTTTCAGATGTCATAAGTTGTTGCAGAGGGCTAAACTAATATTTCAGTGTGTATTTTAAACTTTTTTCATTCCATCAGGACCTATCCTTGACATGATTAATTTGATTTAGGGTTTATTATTATGCTGTATGTAGTTATATATGATCCTCTTCGGACAGTAAAGTAAGTTAAACTGCAAATTGTGAAATGCAGCTACTTCTAAGCACAACCTGTATTCAGTAATCCCTGGCAAATTATCGGAAGTCTTGATTTCCTTGAAACACTGTTTCTAACTTTTTTACAAATACCATTAATGATCTTTGTTCCTTTTAAATTCAGGTGCAGATTTAGTTAGATGTAGCATGCAATGGTGTTTAACATTGGATTATTATTATTATTATGCTGACCTGAGTGTTAAAGTTGCTGTTCCGCCAACTCTCCCAAATGTAACTCTTGTATAACAAAATGCAACATTAGAAACATTATTCATAGGACTGTTAAACGACCAAAACGTTTCCATAAATAATTCTTCAATCAGTTGCCATATGACACAAAAGCAAGCACTGAATGTTTCTATTTTTATGCAATTAAATCTTAGCATAAACTTCACTTATTTTTCATGTCCTTCCATGCAATGGCTATTGATAAACCTCCCTCTCTAGAGTATTACAGGGCCAGACTGAGGATGATGAGGTGGCCCTGGCATATCCAGCTGGTGCCCACACACTGTAGCACCCGATCATATGGGTATACCTTGCATGTTTAAATTCTGCTTGGAGGCTGTTCCAATTATCTACCACCCGCTCAGTAAAGTGCCTTCCGTTACATCTAAGCCTCTGACCCTCTAGTTTTAGATTATGACCTCTTGTTCGATCATTTATCCTGTATTTCAATAAACTTCCATCCTGTATGTTGTATTATATGTTTCTATGTGTATCTATCGCATCTTTCCACCTCTTACCCCTTAGTGCCATCTGCTAAGGTTTATTTGCTTAACATTCTAGAGAGTGTGATTGGTGGCTTTCTTTATGAAACAGGAAGTATAAAACATTTATTTTAATATACAAAAAGAAGAAAAAGTATATTTCCAGTATCCAATAAATGGCTACATAGTGTTGATTTGTCCACTAAGTGTCAGTGTAACATCACAACAGAAGTCTCTTCAGGTACAAAGTGTTGACACAAAATAAGATGTTGCCTGTACATCAAGGCAGGAAAAAGAAATTGTTTCATCAGAGTAGTTATGTTATAAAAAGAATCCTGAAGGGAGCTACAAGTTAAAAATAAATAAATAAATAAATCGTAAAAAAACATAATTTAAATTTAGAGAGGGATCAGAATGACCTAGCATAAGAAAAAAAACATTTTACACAAAATATATACCATGACAAAAGGAAGATTAGGGTGTAATCAGGAAGTAGTCACAAAAACAGCAGCAGCTCCTCAACATCTTACCCTGTAGGCTGACATACATATCGCTGTATAAATTAAGGGCAGTGGGTTTTGATTCTCCAGAGTTAACGCCATTGTATGTGAGCAAACTTGGATGAATATAATTGAGTTAATATGAACTCCAGTGGAACCGCACCTTTTAAGACCTATACAATTTTATTAGAACATTCATGAAATGTAAATACTCTGCTAATTTGATCCTCTTACAGGGGTTTTTTCTCTCGCTTTTTAATTTTACTTTCCCTTAATTACGAAATTTACCTGTAAAGCGAATTAGCTGGTTATATTATGCATGCAGCCAACAGAAACTAGGTAATCCAAGAATGATTTTTTTGTATTGTTTGAAATTTGATATGATGCCTATACTGACAGAATGATTTTTGCCATTTCAGCAATCAAATGTCATTTAGTAAAAATATATAATTAGCTATGACATGTTAAGTAACCACATTTAGCTGAGCGACCCTCACCAGGGACTGTATGACTATGAATTACATGCCTGAATTCCGCTGATACAACAAGTCAAGTAAATTATCAGTTTAACACGGGGTTAAGAAACCTAAAATCTATGGCTATTGCTAGTTTATTAACACATCCAACTGTGACTGTGCAAAACACTGTGTGTTATGGAGTTATAAAAGATTTATAAAATATATGTGCCATGTTTATCCTATGTTTGCGCTTATTCTATGACAATATTATCAGAGAATAATACAAAGTATAAAGCACACAAAATGTGTATTTTATGCAGAAAATTGATGTGAAAAAGGTTGTTGTTGAGCTTGTAGATTTTTCCCCCATTAAAAAATATGTACATATGGTAGAATGGAAATGAACTGTAACTAAGCCAATATTAAAACTATGAAGAAAAAAAGTTGAGACATTTTATAAACCATCATAATTGTATTACATGTAGTGCATTGTATTACACTGTAGGTGTGGAAATGAAAAAAAACGTCATGTCAAACAATAGATTTATGAATGCATTTTTATTACAATAAATTTCATATTATAGAACCCCAGTATATTCCACAGCACTTTTTATAATAGAGGGTCAGTGAAAATAAACATTGACAAAATACAATATTTAGACGTAGTCGGCAAAGAGGGAACTGCTCTTTGGAGCTTACAATCTATTAGGAGGCTGAGGAGGAAAGGAAAGGGGGCTGCTTGTGTGATGATTTGATTGTAGTGGTGATGTGAAGAAGTCAGTAGTATCGAGGTACATGATGTTCCATCAGGATGCAGGTTGAGTGTAGCTTGTATTCTTCTCTGATTATGTGGGTTTCTAGTGGTAATCTAAAATTAGTGTAAGTAGAAAAGAGTCCGGCAGAATGGGGTGTAGAATTACAGAAAATATTACAGCACATATAAAATCCTGGAAATGCATCTGGGAAGAGGTGAGAGCAATAGAAGAGGTGCAGGTTCTGCTGTAGTTAAAACATTTGGAGATACAAGTTGTTAAGGGCTCTGTAGGGGAAGAGTTTAACTTGAATTCTGGACTGTATGGAGAGCCAATGGAACTGGCACATTGGACACCAGAAGAAGTCTGGCAGAAGTATTCAGGGTGGATTGGAGAGGTGAATGGGGGAAAAGGTGGAGGTGGGGAATTGCAATAATCCAGGTGGGATATAAACAAAGGGAACTGTTTAACATTTTAGTACACTCCTGTGTGGTTAGCACACATTTGAGAGCCATTTCACAAGTGAAGGTGACAGGATTTGGTGAGCAATGTGGGGTCTAGGGAAGACTTGTTTAAAATGGGAGGGTTGAGACCATGTTTGAAGGGGGATAAGAACACACCATTGGAGGTTAAATGTTTGTTGGGTTTTTGCACCCAAAAAGCCAACAAAATTAACACACATCCAAAATAGCAGCATTACATCCAAACATGAAAATGCATAAAGGTTAGAATGTCCACTTTTAGATGTTGCACTAGTTAATCTCCTGCTGTTAGGGATCACGTTTAGGAACAAATGAGAAAATCAAACCTAGGATAACTATCCTTACCAAAGCTACATAATTAACCTGTCACATTTCCAAAACCAAGTATTTCATGGTCAAGATGAATTTGTGTAACTGGCCTTACCCTTTTTAGTGCCTTTTCATGTGGATCTTGCCAGAAGGAACATTACAATTTTAAGGGCTCTAAATGCCCAGGATTTTTTTAGATTGTTACATTAATAAATCAGTTTTTGATTTGCTAAAGAACATCGATTTATTTCTTTCAGGCAGCACCATTTGGTCCTCTGAGCATCCATATGCTACTGAATTTCTCAAATACAGGTTATATTCTTAAAATTTTAGTATCACACAGCACTTGTCTCTTCACTAGGAGTTAATTTTTAAAATTAAAACAATAAACAAAAACGTCTACGGTGTGGGGAGGGGAATCAAAGAGAGAACAGAGAGAGGAGCTCTGCCAAACCAGACTTCCTCTGAAATTTGAGAAATACAGAAAACATACAAACATTGGAGGACAACAGGACCGTCTGGTTGGAATATGTTTCCGTAAATAAAATATAATAAAATAATTTCTATAGTTTTTTTTTTGGTCTCATAAATCTATGAAATACGATGAAAATACGTATGAAATACGATGGCTCTAAATACAATAGAAAAAATATATGTATATATTAAAGTATGTCAATCAAGTGTAAAAACCCCAACTATTATTCAAAAATAGGACTCTTAGTAGTAAAATCCAGTGATAATTACCAATCTTATCTCTATCAGTGGAAGTAGTGTGAAGAAGAAAAATAGTAGATAGTATTCAATATGTCGATATTTGCAAACAAAGCAGCTAGGGGTATGGAGTTCCACTTGGTTAGGGAAAACCTGTGATGACAAAAAATGAACTAAAAGAAGACAGCACTCAAGCAATATATGAATATATAAATATATAAATAAATATATATATATTATAAAAAAAAATTAAAAAGCAAAAAAAAATATTAAAAATACATTTAAAACAAAAAACAATATAGACAAACAATAAAGATATAAATACTGGGATTTGTATATCCAAAAAGAAATCCAAAACTAAAAAAAGGACAATCAATAAGCAACACAAAAAAGAAACTCACTTAAAACTCACTGTAGAGTAAGTTATGCCTGTCCAGGCTGGCGCCAAGTGCAATACAATAATAAATAATAACTCTGACTTTACTGTGCTTTGTGAGGGCCCGTCCCAGAACAAATTTCTGCTGTAGGAAGAGCTATACTGATCCTCTATGATGTAAAATTATATCAGTGACATTTCTCTAAAGTCTCTTTATCCATTGAAATGTGCATTATAGTGGATGAACTTGCCAACTTTGGTGGAAATGTTCCTAAGAGCAAGCAATCAGTGGCGTCTCCAGCTTTCATATTTAGGGGGGGCACATGGGGGGCCAGGAACCAAAGTATGGGGGCCAATTATAAAACGGTACATATACACTATATATATATATATATATATATATATATATATATATATATATATATATATATACACACATATACACACACACGTTAGGCAGTTATTTCTCATTCTTTAATATTAGCCCCTGCTGATGACAATATATAGAAATATTACACCCTGCTTCTGATATATATTAATATTAACCCCTGCTGCGGATATATATTGATATTAGCCCCTGCTGCGGATATATACTTATATTATACCCTGCTGCCGATATACATAAAAATTATACCCTGCTGCCGATATATATTAATATTTGACCCTGCTACCAGTATATATTAATATTAGCCCCTACTGCCAATATATATTATTAGTCCCTGCAGCCAATATATATATAAACTTAGCCCCTGCAGCCAATATATATTAATATTAGCCCCTGCTGCCGATATATATATAAATACTAGACCCTGCTGCCAATTAATATTAATATTAGCCCCTGCTGCCAATATATGTTAATATCTCCCTCTCCCTCCCAAACTATCCTAACTACCCCCTCTCCCTCCCAATCTATCCTAACTACCCCCTCTCCCTCCCAATCTATCCTAACTACCCCCTCTCCCTCCCAATCTATCCTAACTACCCCCTCTCCCTCCCAATCTATCCTATCTACCCCCTCTCTCCCTCCCAATGTATCCCTATCTACCTCTTCTCACTTCCTATCTACCTCTTTTCACTCTCTAACCCCCTCCTAACTTTCTACCCTCCTCCCCCCCCTTTGAAGTTCACTTACCTTGGGCTTGTAGAAGTCCAGCGGCGGGATCGCGAGGTCTCTGTCTTCCTGGTTCTGCCGCAGTGTGCGCGGCTTCATTGCTGAGCGCCGGATATGACATCATATACCGGCGCTCGGCTTGAAATGCCGGCACTGCGACCAAGGCAGAGGCCTCGCGGTCGCGGAAAAGAGTGAGAGGCGCCGAACGGTCGCTGAGAACTTATTCCTCAGCGACCGCTCGGCGCCTCTCTCTCTCTCCTCCGGATCTATTAAAAAAAAAAAAAAAAAAGACGGCGTTTCAATTGGGGGGGCACACCGGGGGGCACAGCATGATTTAGGGGGGCCATGGCCCCCTCTGGCCCCCCCCTGCCGACGCCACTGCAAGCAATCCAATGCACATCCTGGAATGTGCAGGAATGACCAGAGGTTTAGCTTTGGAATTAATATTGTTAGTATATAGCAGCACCCAAACAAAAAAAAATATCAGTCATATTCCAATCTAATTTTCTTTCAAGGTTTTTTGTGGGAATCCTTATCTCTTAACATAGTTGGTTGCATTTTTCCTTTCAACCACAAGAGGGGGTAAGACAGTAGTAATGTACTTTAAAGTACTTAAAATGTGAATAAAGCAAGCTCAGTTTGTGCAGCTCCAGAGGTCTAAGTGAACTCTTCATATTTGGCACACAGGAATAATACAAAGACAAAAAAAATCTATTGCACAAAGATGAGTAGTACCCACTTGTAACAGCATGCCATATGCACTGCGCATCAAGGCAGCTTCCCCTCAGGGTATTAAAGAGTTTAGTTAACTAGCTAAACCTCAGAGCCATGCTTATTTCTTCCTGTTAGGGATATGCTCCACAAAGAAGCCCCACAGCAACACGGTACTCTTCACATTTCACTCCTCCCCTGTTCTCCAGAGTTCATACTATTGGACTAGAGGTGCTGGGTATAGTTAAGTACTGTGGGAGGGAAAGGAAGAAATTTAAGAAAAAAATATTTTCAGTCTGTCATCTCCCTATTACAGAGGAAACATTAGAAGAAGATGCCTGTTTTACTGCTTGTCCTTTCTTTGGCTGCTGAAGCTCTAAGTCTAGATCTGCGTTCTTACAGTCACAGTGCTGTCCTGGATTGGCAAGGCAAATACAACATACATTGGAGTTACCAAGGGGAGACAATAACCTTCTTACTGCAGGTGGAGACTTTAGGTTATGTAGGGTTTGGCTTCTCTCCAAACGGTGCCATGGCCAGTTCTGACATAGTAATCGGTGGAGTGGAAAAAGGCAAGCCATACTTGCAGGTGAGAATATTAACTTACATATCTTAGCCATTGACTATAGAGGAAATGCGCGTTTTGATCATATTAATAAATATCATATGTCACAGAACTGGGTTTCTGTTTTCCTTTTGACCAGACAAATGGAAATCTTTCTCTGATTCTCCTTCGCAAAGGCCACAAAATCATTGCAAACAGTGGGAATTTGTCAGGGGGCTTAATAATGCCATAGTTGGGGGGGGTTGCAACATGTACTCTTGCTCCTCTTAAATAAGTTCTCAGTAAGGGGCTTTAGTGGACATGAGGTCTACCCCTATAATGATGTTGATCATGCATTTTCTTTTCTAATGCGGAACAAATAGTGCTAAAATGTGATGTTGCATACCAGCAATTTAATTCACTACTATAGTTGGTCAATAAGAAAACAGAGCCTTTTATATGCTTTCCAAGGTGTTGCGCTTCCATTGCAAGACATAGAAGCCTGAAGTACATCTTTAAGTATCTGAATTATTACCATCTCACTGTTTAAATTAACACCCACCATCTGCTTACAGTGTTGTATAAAGAGATAATGCATAAGTAGTTAACAAAGAAGTAATTCAATGAAAACCATTGATCCTTACTCAGCTATTTGTCAATGAAGAAATAAAATAATAAAAATTAAGATTTAACAAAAAGCCTGTACAAAATGAAAGTGTCTGCAAGTTCAACAAAAAGTCTAGTAATGGGAACACTATCCAAAGAGTCAACTATTTACAGAGCAGAAAATCTATTGACTCTTTAGTCTCTTGTCACAATAGAAAATAGTCAAATGTAAGAGTTCCTATCTAATACCCTTTGATGAAGACACATTCTGATATTAGGTTACTATTTTAGATCAACTGACAATTTTAAACAGACAACTACTTTATTACTTACTTTCTATATGCTAGTTATATGTTATGATGTAGTATTTGTGTCATAATTAATATAAATATAGATATAAAATTAAACATATGTCTTGCATCATAATGGATAGTCCAAATAAAGGGATACATTTTTAGTGGATTTACACTGAATATGTGACTGAATAAGATGCATTCATATATGCTTTTAAAACCAAAAAAACACCGAAGTCAAACAATAAAACAATATAAAAGGGAAAAACAGAACTGGATTCTATAAGAGATTCTAGTATGACATTTTGAAAATGGTCCAATCAGCATATTCATATAGTTGCTATGGTAACAACAGCACTTTAAAACATCACAGTAAATTAACTTTTATAACCCCATATAACATGTTGTTTTTAAAAACCATCAGGGTTCTTAACTTCATCGCAACTAATGACGTACCAGGTACGTCGTAAAAAAATGGTACATCACTGGTTTAAACAGCAACCACATCACTGTGATCACAGGTACACTGTTGTTGCTAACCACGCCATAACCTGAGGAGTTTGTCTGTAGCAGATCTGCCCCCAAAAATAAAACAAAAAAAACTTTAAATAAATGAAAATCATATTGGCATATAAGGTGGTTTCCAAATCAGGGCAAGTTAGAAGCGAGTTACGACAGATATTTTTTTTGCACTAGCTGTGTACAATTTACTTCTGCATTTTTAAAATTGTATTCATAAATAATATAATTTCATGTGGGTAGACTAATTTGAAGGACATAAAAACCACAAAAATAGCTCTGGTCCCCTATTGTAAAATAACCCTGGTGCTTAAGGGGTTAAATGCAAGACCACACAGCATGTCATATGCTTTTGGGGTTTTTTTAAACACTTGTTCTATGATTTTTATTTCAAACAGTTGTTTTCTTCTCCCTGGCAACATGAGATTAGATGTCTTACATATTTGGTTCTACCACATGGTAGATAGCATTGATAGCTTTCAGAGCATCCACACAAATAAATGATTTAACAAAATAGTGTTCATCATCTTTGTGAAAATCCCAGGGTTAGCTGCCTACTCCTGGATGTTATAGAGGATATGAAGGGGTATGGCTGTGGCAAGTGAGCGGGGCATGGTTAGTCACAGTTTGACTTTAAAGGGACAGGAAACTGGCAGGATCTGGCTTGGTGGGACAAGACCTGTGTGGGTCAGGGCCATAGTGGTGAGTGAGGGGGCCATACATGGCTCCCTTACCCAGAGAATTAAGATACTTACCGGAAGCCCATTAGGGAGAGATTCCAGGTTGAAAACTGTAATGTTCATGATGTTAGGGGTGATATTAGCATTCAGCATTGCTTAGATTTCATATTTACTCATTGATGCCTCATGTACGCTGAGCTCGTATGCATGTAGTTTGCAGAAACTAAAATTGGGAACAAAAATGAGAAAATTTCCTCCTGCTGCTCTTCCCTCATTTCAGCC
This sequence comes from Sceloporus occidentalis, assembly GCA_023333645.1. Taxonomy (NCBI): domain Eukaryota; kingdom Metazoa; phylum Chordata; class Lepidosauria; order Squamata; family Phrynosomatidae; genus Sceloporus; species Sceloporus occidentalis. The sequence continues at coordinate 4,291,660 of JALMGF010000088.1, read as the reverse complement.
TTCTATAAAATTAGTCTTATTAAGTTAATTTTGCACCTCTGCTTAACCGCAGTGCACCAGGCCCTCCAAACAACTAATGTAAGTACTTTCATATGCATTGTTTAAAAACCATTAAAAGAAAGGAAAACAAGTACTTAGTTAAGGGAAGAGTCCCCCTACCCAAGTTCCTGATGCTTACCATTTACCATCAGGATTCGGCCCCAGCCCTGCAAACTGCCAGGCTTGGATGCCCCTTTAAGATGTCTGCCTGGAGTTGATCTGCTCTCCACAGTTTGCTGTTTTGTTTGTGTATCTGTATTTTAAGTACCTTTGACCTTTTCCCCTTACACATCTGAGGATCTCGGTTCCTCCCTCCTCTCCCTATGTCCCGTTTGAGATATCCTATCCTTGCTTAAAGGAGAAGTGTCTGAGGATCTCGGCTCCTCACTCCATCCCTTGTGTTCCTTGCCTTGTTCCCTGTCCTTTGTGGCGTCCTTTACCATGTACGTCTTGTCTGGTTATGTTTAGAACCCGCTTTCTGTGTATTTATGTTCAGCTGTGTTGGTTTTGCTATAAAGCCTCACCTGAAGCCTATGTCATCACCACACCTGGCCTAGTAGACATGCTTTATATCCCTACCTCTCAGTAACAGAGGTGCGAGTTCATTAAGGTACTTTGGAGCTATAGTTCATGCCAGACTCTGGATCTGTCTCTTGGATTTACCCTTTTGCCAGCCTGTTACCCTTTTTACTTGGACTGCCTATTGGATTTACCCCTTTTGATTGCTACCTGTCCCAAACACTTTTGGATTCTTAACTGGACTATTCTAACTTTGTACTCCTCAGCAGTCTGTAAACTTGATATGTCTCCTCATCTGCTACTTATGGTGAGATGTATCTGCTTTGCTTAAAATACCTATATTCAAACATTCAGCTTTTGGCGCGTTTGTGTCTCACTGTGTGCGTTCTTACACTCCTGCGCACTGGACTCCAACATCCAGCAAGGGCTGAGATATGATGAGCCTGACAAGTACTGTTGCATTCTTACCTTACCGTAATTCCTTAAAACTAAGGTTTACACATTTGTTACCTTAATATACATAAGGTTTGCTTATTGACATTTTAAAATACCCCAAAAACATAGCAAGCAATTTAGAGCTGACTTAAGGGAAAAAAATGTCTGACAATATATACAAAGCTTAACCAGCACATCTCATAATACCTTTTGTATATGATTTGGATGAAGGAATTTGTTAGAGTATATGGTGACCTAGACGGAGTGGTTAGGCATTTATACTTGTTCTGTAGCTGTTTGTTAAAGGCATGCCTTGTACATAAATTTGCACTGAGGTTTTGCTGCAGACAGGGAAATGGGTAGTCAAGATTCCTATCTGCTGCTGAATCCCTGAAACTATGGAGCAATATTTTGATGTTATGAATTACATTGAAAACCGAAAAACAAAAACGTTACTTGTATTTTCCCACGGGAAGGATTAGTTCTACTTTCAGACCCTCGGGCATGTCTTATAAAATTTCCTAATTATTTGAATAACTTGATCTATCTCGTGCCAATTAAAAAAGGGGAAAATGCTGCATTTCATATGCATGCGTTTTATTATTTTTAAAAATATACAAAATCTTCTGGAGATTTAAAGTACATTCAGAGGGATTTATTATTTATATAGTGATTAAATGTAAATGTGTGAGCATGAGTGAATTTGTGTAAACATGCATTTGAGTATGTATGAGAGTTTAAGGACTCATTCAGGGAAGATGAGTGAAATCCAGTTGAAAGACACTCAGGGAAGGGTGAAAAATAATACTATGTGTACATAGAACGGAGAAGTGAAAATTAGAATTTTTAAAAAGAAAGGTGACTGGAGAATCAGTGGCACCAAACAACGATTAACTTACAGAGAACAGAAGGGATAAGGGGCTTTAGGGGGTTGTTGCTCCAGGTTTAGGTGTCATGATTAGGATCCACAATGCAGAGTTGGTATAACCTAGTACACAGTAGCATCGGCAGGAGGGGGCCATGGCCCCCCTACATCATGCTGTGCCCCACCGTGTGCCCCCCCAATTGAAATGCCGTTTTTTTTTGTTTTGTTTTTTTCTGCAGCCACGAGGGAGAACTGATTGATGCAGAGGAGAGAGAGGGGCGCCAGGTGGTTGCTCAGGAAAAATTTTTCAGCAAAAGCTCGGAGCCTCCTCACTCTCCTCCACGAGCCCTCTGTCCTGGTCGCAGTGCCGGCATTTCATGCTGAGCGCGGGAATATGATGTCATATTCCGGCACTCACCAGTAAAGCAACGTGCACTGTGACAGAGCTGTGAGACAGAGGCCTTGTGCTCCCACCACAGGGCCTCTGCAAGGTAAGTGAACTCCAAAGCGGGGAAAAGGATAGATGGTGAGAAACTTCGGCATTTTAAACTTCGCCGACGCCATTATCTACCCTCCCTCCCTATTATCTACCCTCCCTCCCTATTATCTACCCTACCCCCCCCCTTTGTACTTACCTTTAACCAGTCCTGCGGCGAGTCTCCCTGCTCTGCCACGGTGCCGGCTTGTAATGCTGAGCGCCGGAAATTGACATCACTTCCGGCGCTCAGCATTACAAGCCAGCACCGAGACCGAGCTAGAGGGCTCGCAGAGGAGAGAGAGGGGTGCCGAGCGGGTAAGCGAAAACCACTCGGCGCCCCTCTCTCTCCTCAGCTTTAAAAAAGAAAAAAGCGCTTGGGGCGGCAAAGTGCCGCCTGGGGCAATTGCCTGTTTATGGGACAAAGATGGCACAGGGTGGGCTGTTTGGGACAAAGATGTCGTACGTTGGCCTGTTTGGTGACAAAGTTGACTCATGCTGGGCTGATTGGGGACAAAGATGTCACGTTCTATGTATATTTTGGGTGCTGGTCAGTGTGGATGCCAGGGCTGACCTTTGGGTTGTGCAACCTGTGATCTATGCCTGTAATTCAGGGGGTTTTCTATACCTTTAATGCTGAGTTTTTATGTGAATTCCAATTGAGCTATACCTCCAGTGCTGGTATTTATGTGTACCTGCAAATACAGAGTTTTTATGTCTTATTCAGTTGATCTATACATGCATGTGCTGTTTACATTTGTTTATTTGATCTATACCTGAACTACAGGGAGTATATAAAAGAGATGTGTGGTTTAGTGAATGAGGGGACAAAGACTCTGGGGATGATTACGGGGGAGAGGACCTCTCAATGTCACGGTAGGGTCAGAAAGAGGGAATACTGCACTGACTCTCTCAGTCTTTCCCTAATCTGCAGTCAGTATGTAATTTTTTTTTTTTGGTTTGGTAGCAGAGGGAGTGATTGCATGCTAGGGAGCGTGGGGCGGGGCCCAAGGTAATGCTTTCCTGGGGTCCAATTTGTTTTCAATATAAAATATACTGGCAACAGGGTCTAATTGTATGTTGTACCGGCCAGGAGAAGCAGAAACCCAGTAGAGTCACATGACCCTGCTCCGTTCCTTCGTCCCCTGTGCTGGACAACACAAGAGAAGTTGTTTGCACAGAGTGCGAGCAACACAGAGGGAAGCAGCAGGGTCCTTGCGGTAGTCTGCGAGTGAGAGATCTGCAGTTCAGGTAAGGGGTGGGGTATGGTGAATGAGCAAGTATCTGAAAGAATATGAGTCAATGAATGTTTGTGAATGAGTGTGTGTGTGTGGGGTAAGAATGGCATAGGGAGGCTGTACTCACACTCCTATCGTGCCCAGGTTCCAGCATGTAGGTGTGTGATTGCTGTTAGCAATTATATACAGTATCTCACAAAAGTACAAAGACAAGTGTGTCTTGCCTACAGTCAAGCATGGTGGTAGGAGTGTCATGGTCTGGGCCTGCATGAGTTCTGCCGGCACTGGGGAGCTACAGTTCATTGAGGGAACCATGAATTCCAATGAATTCGGAGACTGGGCTGCAGGGCAGTATTCCAACATAACCACCCCAAGCACACCTCCAAGATGACCACTGCCTTGCTAAAGAAGCTGAGGGTAAAGGTGATGGACTGGCCAAGCATGTCTCCAGGCCTAAACCCTATTGAGCATCTATGTGGCATCCGACGGAAGGTTGTGGGAGGAGAAGGCATCCACCAGCTCCGTGATGATGTCATGGAGGAGTGGAAGAGGACTCCAGTGGCAACCTGTGAAGCTCTGGTGAACTCCATGCCCAAGAGGGTTAAGGCAGTGCTGGAAAATAATGGTGGCCACACAAAATATTGACACTTTGGGCCCAATTTGGACATTTCCACTTAGGAGTGTAGTCACTTTTGTTGATTTTTTTTGTCCAATTTTGGTGTGTTAACCACACTTTTATATTAATATTTAAAAAAAAATATATATATATATATATATATACGATTGCTAACAGAAATGACACTCCTATCATACCCAGGCATACCAGTACATCCTGGGCATGATAGGAGTGTGATTGCTGTAAACAATCATATATGTGTCCAATTTTGAAGTGTTACTTACTTTTAATAAAATTGTGGTTGTGTTGGGGGGAGTTTTCGGTTTCGGTCCAGAATTTTCATTTCGGTGCATCCCTAGCTAATATTAATATCTATTGGCAGCAGGGGCTCATATTAAAGAATAAAAACTAACTGCCAGTTCAGCTGTTATTTTGAAATCATATTTCAATCATAGTATTGACTTCAAAGAGATAAGTACATATTATGTAGTTAAAAATGCATGTCTAATGTGTATATATACATTATATATATATATTTATATATATATATAGTTACACACATATATACGGTGTGTATATACCGTATTTGCTCGATTATAAGACGGCCCTGATCCCTGATTATAAGACGACCCCCCAAAATCTGAATGTTAATTTATGAAAAAAGAAAAAGCCTGAATATAAGATGACCCTATAGGAAAAAAAGTTTTACCAGTAAATGTTAATTCATGTAAACTATGTGAACAATTGTTTGTTAATAAAAGCTATGATTGAGAAAACTAGTTTGTTTTTATTTCCTTTTTTTTCAACCTTCCCCCCCCAGTTATGCACATCTGCCCCCTAGCTTGCCACTCTGCTCCAGAAATGCCTTATACCGCTATATGCCACTGTGCCCCATGATATGCCTTTTAACCCTCTAAATGCCACTGTGCCCCATGATATGCCTTCACAGAGCACTCTGCCTCCAGAAATGCCTTCCGCTTGAGCGGAAGTTGTCTACGCGAATCATTTAGAGCTCTACACGCTGCCCGGACTAAGTACCGGGGACTCAGAAGCACCGGTAAGTTGGGGGGCATAACACAGGAGGATCCAGGCAGGGCCGGACTGGCCCACCGGGATACCGATCGGGCGGCCGTAAGTGTCTTAAAATCGTAAGACAGCCGCTAGGCGGCTGCGAGGAAGCTTCAAAGCGGCCATTGCGCGGCCGCCAGTCCGCCTCCACTGGCCACTGATGAAATTAAAGCGGTTTGTGTGCACACAACGCGCCACCCAACGGCCTTTCCTCTGCTCTTTGTCCCACCCCACAAAAGGGGTGGGACGAAGGCCATTGGGCAGCTTTAATTTCATCAGTGGCCGGTGGAGGAGGGCTGACGGTGCCACATCTCTTTGTCCCACCCCACAACACGTTCAACACAGCCGCTGTGGTGAGCGGCTGCAGCGTAAAGACAGCCGCTGAGCGGCTGCTAGGAAAGTTCAAAGCGGCCTTTGCGCGGCCGCCAGTCCGCCTCCACCGACTACTAATGAAATGAAAATGGCTGGTGTGCACACCAATGGCCTTGCCGCTGCTCTTCGTCCCACCCCACAAAAGGGATGGGACGAAGGCCATTGGGCGGCACATTGAATTTTGCTTGCAGCCGCTGAGCGGCTGTCTTACGCTGCAGCAGCACGGCGGCTGTGTGGAACGTGTTGTGGGGAGGGTCGAAGAGCTGCGGCACGGCCATTGGGCGGCACGGTGTGGTGACACTCAAGGGGGCGGGCTCAGCCTCACAGAAGTAAGTGTTCCTTACAGAAGGATTGTCACGTCGTCAAGGAGATCAAGAGAGCAGGACAAAAAAAAAACCCACAAAAATGTAAGTACCGGTAGTATTACCAAAATATAGTTATGGGTTAAAGGGGAAAGCAGACCCATATTCAAGGGAGGGGGGTTTGCCTTCATTAAATTTTAAAATTAAATAATACAAAAGGAGGGGTTGGCTGGGGGGTAATACACATGGCAGTGGGGGGCATCAATAATAGACAAGTGTGCTTCACAAAAGTGTTAGGGGCATCAGGGGAGGGGGTTAGCTGGGGTATCACATAAATCAATGGTGGGGGTAATAAATGCACAAAGGGGGCAATACCCAAGGTTGTGTTGTGAGGGGAAGACAGTAATTAATACTAAAGGGGGACCTGGCTGGGGCATCAATACATAAGGGGATTAATGACAGGGGGAGTTCATGGCAAAGCAGTGTAGAACATACATGTTTTATGCTTCAGTGTGGCAGAGGCTGTCTGGGTGTCGGTGTGCACTGTACTTACTGTAGAAATAAATGGATTTATTTAATGTTTACTTATCCAGAGATAAAACGCCCTCCTGAATTTGTAATCATTTCAGAGGACAAAACTTTCTAGGCCCAGAAATGAGTGAGAGGAAAAGTAAAGGTATTGTGTTATTTACTCTTATTTTAATCTGCATATTTTATCACAAAGGATCAATCGCAGAAACTTGAATGGTGGTTGGGATCTTCAGAGTGAAACCCAATTTAGTTGTAAGGACTAATTTCGTTATTCCTGTTGGTTTCACAGTCCTTCCCCCTTAAGAGAGGACCTTTTACATAGACATACTGGCAGACCACTTTCCACCATGAACTGTGTGCATTAAAAAAAAAAAATAATAATAATGTATCTGGGATGAGGTATTCATTGGATGATGCAGTGCTAGAACAGTTGTGGTGGTATTAATAGCCAAAAGTTTCTTACAAGAATATCGTGAAAAATAATGTGATCACTGTTTTGTTCCACTGAATAAAATGGAACTTTTTCATCAGTAGCAAATGTTTTGATTCCATTATGTCTAATGTATTTCATTTATTAGGGCCTTTTAACACTTGCTTTCTGGCATTTTAATACAAATAATGTGACAAAAATAATGTTTTAAAGCTCTTTGTATGGCAAATAGTGTGACTCGGGTATGTCTCCAAATGTTTCCAGGGCTGCTTTTCAGTCCCAGTCCGGCCCTGGATCCAGGTCCCCTGCATCGCTGCGGGGGATTTGGATCTTAGTCTCATAGTCAGACCTATTTGAGGTCTGATTATAAGACGACCCCGATTATAAGACGAGGGGTATTTTTCAGAGCATTTGCTCTGGAAAAAACCTCGTCTTATAATCGAGCAAATACGGTATAGTGTATATGTAGCGTTTTATAATTGCCCCCCTAAATATGAAAGCTGGAGACGCCACTGACAGGTCAGACCAAGGTCAGATATACTGTAGCACAACTCAAGGCATCAGGATCCAGGAATAAAGCAAGAACAATGTCAAGCAAGAGGTCTAGTACACAGTTCTAGGTTCAAAAGCAGCAGTACAATAGGATAAGGCAAACTCGAGGTCAAGCCAAAAACAAACAGGAAACCGATGCAGGACTCACAGAATAGCACCCAGAGACTTTGTGGATAAGAAAACGAGCTTTACTTTAATATGTGCTCAGCTTTACATTTTTTTCAAGATTTTTCAATCATTGTCCTATTTTGTTGGATGTGCATTTTTAAGTTTTAATTAAGTATAGAGACGTGATGTTTTATCACTTTTCATCACTGTTGTGACAACTTACTATTTGTTGTTTCATATAGCGCCATCATCTTACTCAGTGCTGTACAATGGGTAAAGAGAGTGTTGAGATTGGGACCATTACCCTGGCAGCTTCATTTGCAGTGAGCAAAATCTGCTAATGTATGTTTATTATTTTATTGAATTCCAAAACATATACAAATCAACTACCGGGTTCAGGAATTTACCATGTAATATAGTATCTGCTGAAGCAACAATGAAACCGGAAGGAAAACTGATAAATTCAATCAATATGATTACTAAAAAAAATGAGGTTTTGTAAAATAAAAGGCATTTTCACCCATATGAACTTCTCACTACTTACTAAATTGTTTTAAAAAACATTATACAATCCAGGAATCATAATTCAGATACCCTTATGCAAAAATGAGGCTTGTGATGCCTCCTCTCTCTAAAAGCAAATTTACATGGAAGTGTGTAGGATAATAAGGATGAGGATCATATCCAGGAAGAGGTTTAACTATTTTTGTGTGAAGCATGTATGGAATATGTGGTTGTAAAATGGTCCGTGCGTATCTCATATATTGTGACACAATGATGTCCTTCTTGCATGGCCAAACACCACTCTGCTGCCCAGAGAAATAAGAAACTGACCTGGACACCTAGCAGGGCTTCACCTTGAGACTCCGGGTGAAACCCAGAGAGTTCCCCAGTAAATATAAAATATTTCCTAAGGATTTAAGGGGTCTTAAGAAAATAAAAAGGCAGGGTAAGGACAGAAAATATCTAAAATCACACCCACTGTTCCCTATTCACTTCCCAAACAACAATTTTTTTATTCTGTTGTGAAATTATCCCGACATTAATGTAAAATTCAATACGTATTTTATTAGATGCTCCATTCCCTCAAAATTTCACTACATTTTTCCAGGTCTTGTGATTTGGAATTTTAGAAGCTTAATTTGATTTTCGCTTGGTTTGGATACTGCATATTTCCATTGTTTTCTACTCTTTTTTATGAGTTAACTTTCATCTGTTTTTTTTTCAAGGTTTTTTTTAGAATTTCTTTAGGGAAAAAAAAACACATGGAGCTGTTTAATAGTGAACTAATTGTCATTGACCCTAATATTTCTAGACACATACTACTGATTTTATTTTCAAATATGTATTTTATATTTGCAGCTGTAAGTATTAATTGTGCAGACAAGCAAACACCGTATGACTTCTGTTCTAAAATTATAAAGGTTATGGATATTTATTATTAAATCAGGACCGCATGCAGGATAATGGTGAAAAAAGAACAATAGTTTGATATATATAAATATATATAGGAAATATGTGACCAAAAGTATAGCCAAGATTTCTAATTCAGAAGACTATGCAGATCACCCAGCTATTACAAATCTGAACAAAATAGTTTTGAAACAGCAATATGCGAAAAACAATGGTTATTTCTAATTTCAGGACAAATAGTAGAATCTATTTAGAATTTTTTTCATTAGCTTTTGTAGATGAGTAAAAGATTTTTCAAGTAAAAGTCAGAAAAAGTCCCTTTTCTAATTTTTTTTCACCATATTTTATACCTTTTTTGTAGTAAATTAGATGATACAATCAAAATAATGGCATCTAAAGAAAGTCCCTTCTTTTCCTGAAAAAAAATATATAACTTCTGTGGGTACAGTAAATTAGAAAGAAAAACATAACAGCTAAACGCAAGCACCGCATAAATGTTAAAACAGCCATTATCACGAAGTGTACAAAAAATAAAATCAACCATTGTCGCAAAGGGGTTAATAGTTAATTTGTTATAAAATGCAGCTCCCAATATATATCCTTTTAGGCTTTGTTTGTATGAACACTGTACTTGTATTTCTTTGTAATGTGTTTTAGTTCCCTTTGGCAGTTTACTTCTTTGTATTCCTGGGGATAATACTATCAAAATGCTTTCTTCTTGTCTCAGAAAAGGGAGCAACGGGCATCTGGACTGGGATGACAAGTAACATTATTTGCTTCCCCATGATGTTCTCTAAGATCTCAGAGATAAAAGGAAACATGCGGAAACATGAAAGTAAATTCATATGAAAGCTAGAGCTAGTACAGCTGTTTCTGGAATGGAAGGACATTTTCCATAGAGAGCAATTTAATTGAATGGGAAGTGCTGTGGTAAATAACTATGCATTCACAGTTCAAGAAAAACAAAGTAAAGAACAACTTAAAAAAAATTATATACTCATTTAGGATCACATCTAGGAACAGTGCTTTATTTATTATTGTTAAATTACAAATCTCCAGTTTCAAAATCTGTTACTTGAATAATTAAATCTGTGTAGGCCAATATCTGCTAAGTATGTTAAAAAAATTACTTAAATGTACAATTTACTAGAAAAAAAGATATAGAAAGCAATGACAAGATAAAATGCAAACAACAATGTGCCTGTATTTTATTTACTTGCAAGATTAATCTCTGCAAAGAGCTGAATGACTTTGACATGATATTGTGATCTGGCTGAATATACAGTGATAGGAGTAAAATAATAAATAATGTCATTTTGCCTTTAGCCTCTTCTTTATCTATGTTAACTATACTAAATAACTTTCATTCAATGACATGTTTTAGTAGACGTCCATTTATAAAAATACGTGTTCTACAACTAGTTTCTCTCACACTTTATTCACTTAATTATAATTATTTTAAAGGATATTCCAACCTATATCTAATTACATATTCAGTGCCAAGATGAGTAAGGAGTAATAGGAACTATATTTTTTTTTTCAACACCTTTGCATTCTTGCCCAAAAGCAGGCAACTCATTGAGTGAACATTTTAGCTTTCCATTGTTGAATTTAGATTTTGGTTCATTTCTTGGTAGTGTACTTTCATCGATTTGGGCTTCAGGGACAGAGGGGACATGACTTCAGTATGAGTGAGGCTTTAGAAGGGCACACTTGACCCAACACATAAAACATGAATGTGCAACATGTGATATTAAACATTAGGATATTTCCATGTACTTACAGTGTATTAAAATGTACTGCCAGAAATAACGCAAACATTTGAAAAATAGGGGCAGTCAACAGGCTAAAACATATCAATCAACATTAATTAAGGTCTTCTGGTGTTTCAGGAAGCCCATGGAGACATCCCTAATGCTCTTTCCTACTAACACAGACTTGCTTACTGGTCCTTCATAGCAGTGCCAAAAGCATCCATTTCATGACTGTGAGTTGATCCTTGTTGAAAGGGTTGTGGGGCAGGATATACCTATATTCATGTGTGGTGGCCTGTCCCGAGGATTAAAGGTGTATGGTGGCAAATCCAACTCCATGTGGACAGATTTTGCAAAATGTTTTGCTTTGTGACCCCTGGCTGCTTCTTCTTGTATCCAGACCCTTAATCATCTACCCTTACTAGGCCAGAGAGTAAATTAGTTCAGAATGTGGCTCTGGTAATATACAGCTATATTGCAGGATTATGGTTGCAACCTTAAAGAAATCTTGACTGAAGACTGCTGGACAGATGTGTGCCAGTGTTTGATGTTGCATGAAGCCTGCCTTATATTTACTTTGTTCTAGGATACTACATATCTCCCAGCAATGAAGCTACTTGAGACCCAGGACATGACTTCCAAGTAAATTAGAGGTACGTGGTCTCATGGCCATGAAAATCAGACTTTGTTAGCCCTATGGTAAAAACAGGAATACTACAAATGGAACAGATATCAACTAAAACTAGCAGTAATGTAAGATATTAACAAGAGATATATGACAGAACCTGTAAATACTTTGGGACATGATGATTTGTGCTAAGATTATGGTATAGAGAAAAGTGGCTATGAAATCATAGTTTCTAAAGGATTGGATAGTAGGAAGAAAATAGAAATAGAAGGGATGATGGAGGAGGTCATGATGATTGATTAAGATGATGAGCAGTGGTGATATGATTGGTCAACACAGTTTAGGTATATATGCCTTTGTTGCCTGTCTGTAACATTTGGGTTGATAGCAAGATGTAGGCGGTATAGTCCAGAGGCACAGTTTTTTTCAATGTGGTTGCTTATACATTAACAAAATCTAAACGTGTTCAGACAATACTGTGGAGAAATCACTGGTCTCTAGTATGTAGTATGTAGTATAAAACATATTGTATTGTTTTAATGTCTTGTAGCTGTGGTGAGGGAACAATTGCCAATAACAACACCTCTAACAAAAACAAGGTGGACAATCTTGGCACTGGTATTATGGTGACTCAGAAGAGACAGGTATGTGGTTACTATAAAAAATGACTAAAAATCTCCTGCAAAAAGGGTACAGCTTTAATCAGCAAGGTGACTTTTAAAGAGTCTTGATGTTTTTTGCATTATACAAGCCAAGTAAGCTTTTCTTGCAGGAGGAGATGACTGGTTGCACCTAATGGCCATTTACTATTATAATCTTTATAATATAGTCATTCACGAATCTTCTCTCCCAGGCATTTAGAGATTAACAACTATAACTATGAGATATATTCTGGATAAAAGGCCAGTGCAAAAAACTCATGGGTGGCACTAAGTGTTGGGCATCCCCTTGTCAAAACAATAAAAAACATTTTTTTGGTTATTCTATGTTTCACCTTTCCTATTGGCATGTAATGATTTAGGATGGAGGAATAGCTGTGGTTAAAGTTATCATATGACAGGCAGCAGTGAAATGTGTCTAATCCACCATTCTCTTATACGGACATTACGCATCTGTAAATGAGATCAAATCACCTTTCTGTTTTTGTTTCTGTTTCTTTTCATTCATATGGAGCTTTTTTGTTTTAAGCTAAGGGTGTTCACACCCCTCCCCCATTTATTATTTTTAACACCTTTGCAGTGATTTATTTACTTTTACAACCTCATTTATGCAACATGGCTCATCAAGTAAAAGTTTGTTAGCAGTGAGTCGCTGATAGAATGACAAGGGATCACATAGCTCCCAAATCTTAATACTGTCACGACCTCCCTACACTGGCACTCACCGTGGAAGTTATTCCACCTGGAACACTACGACCAAAGGAGGAGCCCCTGGCAGCAGCACCCCAGGATTTAGACGATCCCAACAGCAAGGAGGCCAGATAAGGTAGGTATAGGTAGAAGATACGGAGTTGGTGGTACAAGGTGACCGGCTAGCAGAGACTGGAAAGCCGAACCAGGATACGGACACAGGAATCCAACGAGCCGTGGTCGAGATCCAGAGAGGGTAGTCAGACAAGCCGTGGTCGAGATCCAGAGAGGGTAGTCAGACAAGCCGTGGTCGAGATCCAGAGAGGGTAGTCAGACAATCCGTGGTTCAGCAATAAGATCAGCAAGGCACAGTACAAAATCGGCAGGCAAAGAAAGGTCAGGCAAGCAAAGGGTCAAAAATTAGCTGGAAGTAACACAAAACACAACCGAGCATAAAGACCACAACAGGGTAACTAGCTAGAGAACTTCCTGACTTTTAAATCTGGCGCCAGAACCTAACCCCGCCCCTGAGATGACGTCATCGAGAAGCTCAAGCCGGCCATCCAAACCACGCCTCCAGTTGCGTGGCAACGAAACGCTCCTGCCGCGAAGAGACCGAGAGGAGGTAAGTGCCCGACTCCGGTGATCTCCACTGCTGCAGGCTGGCTGCTGCAGCGTGGAAAGATGATCCCCGGAGGAAACCCTATATGCCCCGGATCTCGGAGAAACACAGGCATCCGCCTGCCTGTGTCTGCCGAGATCCGTGTCAGTGACACTAGACCTCAGCGCCCGGCGTTCACAGGCATCGGCTTGCCTGTGTCTGCCGGGATCCGAGTCAGTGTCACACGATCTCGGCGTCCGGCGCTCGCAGGCATCGGCTCGCCTGCGTTTGCCGGGAACCGAGACTGCGACCCGCGACCTCGGAACCCGGCGTTCACAGGCCTCGTCTTGCCTGTGTTTGCCGGGATCCGAGGATGTAGCCCGAGATCCCGGAGTTTGCCGTGTACTGGCAAACTCTTGCCGGTACCGGCCGGGACCCGGAACCGTGACAAATACTAGCTGCATGGAAGTCCATACATCATTACGCCATACGATTTTTTTTTTTACAATTCTGAATTCATGTGGCTGCATATGTGTGTATGTATGTTTATGACTTTTTGTGTCTATATGTATATCACTGTAGCAGCACAAGACGCAGTATCTCTGCTTTTATGACCATGATAGGAATGGAGCGTTTCCAGGTCGGTTTGTATAGAGGGCATCCTCTGACCAGAGAAGTTACTTTGTGTAACTGTGGATAAATCCTTGATTAATTACTGTGAGTTGCAATGTAGGATGCACTGAAATGAAAATTCTGAACCGAAACCGAAAATTCAGGATTCAGTTGACCGAAACTGAAACCGAAAATGACCCCCCCCACACACACGCCTTAAAAAAAAAAAAAACACTTTTATTAAAAGTAACACACCAAAATTGGACAAAAAATAAATAATGAACAATATTAATATATATATATATATATATATATATATATATATTTATATAATTGTAAACAGGAATCACACTCCTATCATGCCCAGGCATACCCAGATTCCAGCATGTACTGGTTGCCTGGGCATTATAGGAGTGTGATTGCTGTTAACAATTATATATATATTATATATATATATATATATTATTATACAATTATACAATTATATATATATATATATTATATTATAACGCATTTCCACTATTTGCGTTGCTAATATAATATAGTCCACTACGTTTTTTTTTCTTTCATTTTATTCTTCTCCCAATCCTGGAGTAAAAGTGGTCTACAGAACGAAGGAAGGATCTGTTTACCCACTAAGTTGGAGATAGTTCTGAAAGATTCATTCCAACATTCATCTACTTTGCTACATTTTAAACAAATATGTTTCCAAGATCCATCTCGTTCTCCGCATCTCCAACATATACCGTATTTGCTCGATTATAAGAAGAGGTTTTTTCCAGAGCAAATGGTCTGAAAAATACCCCTCGTCTTATAATCGGACCTCAACTAGGTCTGACTATGAGACTAAGATCCAGATCCCCCGCAGCGATGCAGGCGACCTGGATCCTCCTGCTCCGCCCCCGAACTTACCGGTACTTCTAAGTCCCCGGTACTTAGTCCGGGCAGCGTGTAGAGCTCTACTCAGTTCTTCCCCGGCTGTCAGAGATCAGAGTTCCCCGTGATCTCTGACAGCCGGGGAAGGTCTGCGCAATGGACGCAGACAACCCCCGCTGCTAACTGCACCTCCTCCCGGCTGCAGCGGAAGTTGTCTACACAAATCGCATAGAGCTCTACACGCTGCCCGGACTACGCACCGGGGACTCAGAAGCTCCGTTAAGTTTGGAGGAGGGAGGGGGAGAGAGTGTTAAATGGGGGGCATAAGGCATTTCTGGAGGCAGAGTGCTCTGTGAAATGCCTTTTAACCACCTTAATGCCACTCTGCCTCTAGAAATGCCTTTTAACCCTCTATACGCCACTCTGCCTCCTGAAATGCCTTATACCTCCCTATATGCCACTTAGCCCCATAATATGGCTTTTAACCCCCTAAATGCCAGAGTGGCATATAGGGGTATAAGGCAATTCTGGACGCAGAGTGGCACATAGGGGGTCAAAAGGCATATCATGGGGCACAGTGGCATTTAGAGGGTTAAAAGACATATCGTGGGGCACAGTGGCATATAGGGGGTATAAGGCATTTCTGGGGCAGAGTGGCAAGCCAGGGGGGCAGATGTGCATAACTGGGGGGCAGGTTAAAAAAAAAGGAAATAAAAACAAAATATTTTTCTCAATCATAGCTTTTATTAAAAAAAAATTGTTCACATAGTTTACATGAATTAACATTTACTGGTAAAACTTTTTTCCTATAGGGTTGTCTTATATTCAGGCTTTTTCTTTTTTTCATAAATTAATATTCAGATTTTGGGGGGGTCGTCTTATATTCAGGGTCATCTTATAATCGAGCAAATACGGTACTTTTCACTAAAAGGTTCATATCAAAGGTGTTCGATAGGATTAAGCCAAGGCTGTCTGCGGGTCAGTCAAGTTCTTCCACACCAAACTCAAAAACCCACAAAGTTGGGAATGTACAGTATTGTCCACAATTGTCTTGGTGTGCTGAAGTGGAAGCTGTTATAGCTGTAAACTATATATTAATGTCTATGTATTTAGAATGTGATATCATAAAAGTCCCTGTTAGTGTAATGGTCAGGTGTCTCCTAAACATTTGTCCATATAGTATAAATTTTTGCATCATCTCATCATTTTGCTTATCTTCCTGGTTCACCTTCGCATTAAAATACACTGTAAAATGTTAGAATTTGACATGTCCAAATGTATAAGGGATTTATAGCAATGCTTATTATTGTTTTGTTCTTGCACTTTCTTAACACAAATTTCCTTCTGTTTTTTTTTATTAGGACTATTTTACAGATGGTAACAGAATTCTTCATAAAGATTCACAGCAGGATTATAACCTTGAATACGCAATGGAAAATGGCACCCATACTATTGTAAAATTCAGCAGAGCTCTGCATACATGTGACCTTAATGACAAAGCAATAACAGTAGGTTTCTTTCTAATAAAACATATTGATCAAACCAGAGACATAAAGGGAAATGTAAACTATATGACAAGTATGTGGACACCTGACCATCCCACACATATGAGCTTGGTTGACATCTCATTCCAAAACCATGGTGTTAATATTGAGTTGGCCCCCAGTTTGCTGCTATAACAGCTTTCCACAAGATTTTGGACTGTGGAAATTTGTGACCATTAAGCCAAAAGAGCATTTGCAAGGTCAGGCACGGATGTTGGATAAAAAAAAGCCTGGCTTGCAATTGTTGTTTCAGTTCATCCCAATGGTATGCAGTGGGATTAAGGTCAGGGCCTTGTCACTCAAGTTCCTCCACAACAAACTTGTGAAACTAGGTCCTTAAGGACCATCACAGAGGGATCATGCTGGAACAGGAAAGAACCTTCCCCAAACTGGTGCCACAAAGTTGGAAGCATACAATTGTCTAAATTGTCTTTGTATGCTGTAGATGCCCGTGTGCAGCTGCTTGGTCATGAAAACCAATTTCAGTTCCAGTGATTGTGCTGATGTTACTTCCAGAGGCAGTATGGATTGCTTCAGAGGTTGGAGGCCCCACTTACAAGGGGCAGGGCAGATCTAGCGGGTCACAAATTTCATGAACTCACTTGTGTCAAAGCTAGCATCCTATGATTCTAACACGTTTAAAGTGACTGAGCTTCTTACTATGATCCATTCTACTGTGCTTGATCTTATACACCTTTTAGCAATGTGTTTTGTCCGAAACACTTAAATGCATTAATTAGGAGAGATGTCCACATATTTTTGTCATATAGTACATTTAAAATGTTTTATTCTTGTGACAAATCAATATTTTTTTGAATTATAGGAAAGCACAGTGAGAGTAATATGGGCTTATCATGGAAATGACATCGGACTTACTGGACCTACATACCATGGATCAAATTGCGGTCGCAAGAGCTTGCGCTTACTGAACCCTGAGAAAAGCAACTTTGTGTCTGTGGAAACCCCATTTTTTAATTTCACAAATGCAGACGTAAGTTTTTACTGTAAACATCATCTTTCTACTGAATAATAAGCAGGGTGTTTTATTTTGATACACTTACAAATTTCAGATCCATTATTACCTGAACACAACAATACAAATAATTATTTTGGTTGAACAAGTTTTTAAATGTTGAAGATCACATAACAATAGGAAGCTTTGGTTAAGGGTACACTGTAAAATTGCTAGTATAATACCGGTAGTATCAAATTGGCAGGCTATAGTCTTACTTAAATTAATTTGGCATGCCAGATGTCTACTGTTAAAAACCACTGGTGGAATACCTCACAATATTTTAAAGGGCCAAAGAGAGACACATGTTTTATAGCCATGCCTGGGAACTTCCTGTGGTAGGGTACCTGGAAAGCTAACTCCTCCAACAGAGTATCTTTGTGATAGGTGAGCTAGAGGGCAAGCCTAATTATAGGAAAGCACCTAAGTGGGTGGGGAGTAGGAGAGGTCAAAAATTATTTCCCTACCTGGAAAACTAGGAAAAATAACCTGGATATCAGGGGAAGCAGTGATGGTTCAAACCTCAAGAGTTCCCAAGCATGTTGCGAGGATGTGGTTAGAGGCAGGGGTAGTGAGCAGGGCTTTCCCAATAATTTTGATATGTGACATTGTAACCTACTGATCATTATTTGAAACAAATTCTTATACATTAAAATAAAGACGTATACTGATTAAATATAAATTATTGTAACATTTAGGGCTGTAGACCATTGTGACACACCCATCAGACATCCTAAGGTCCTATGCACCTAGAAAAAAGGCACATTAGGGGAAAACAGAAGAATTAACAACTTGTTCTTGTATATTTTTGTGGGCTTATTCATTAAACCTGTGATGTCATTAAGAAAATATTGGGGACCGAGAAGTAGTTATGAAAATTTGAATCCTGGGGAGAATATCTGAGTTTCTTTAACCTGCGCCCAGGCTTTCGGCTACAATCTTGGAGGTTTCCCTTCCCCTGTCAACCAGCCTTAACTTTGGATGTTTCACACGTGTACAATGGAGGATCATTGTAGAATTACTGCATTGTGGGAAGTGCACCAACTCTACCACCATCAAATTTATTGAAGATATACATATTTTTTCAAGACAGGTGCCTGTTCCACATAAAGACACAACATATTGGTGCCAAATGTTTAAGATGCCAACAATGAACAAGAAGCACCACATTATTAAGGTATGAATATATTATGACATATTACTAAAGCGTCCTTTTGTATAATATTTGCATTTATTTTGTATCATTGGTAAACCCATGTTTGTTAAATACATTTTATGACACTTTGTAACCATAATTTCTCAATAGGGCATTCTTTGATAAGTGTTTTGAATAGGTAGGAATGTAGTTAGCATACTAATAAACAAGAATCGGTGTATGTTTAACAAGTAAAATACTATATTCATGCTTATCTATTTGTATGCAACGTTCCTTATACTTTGCCATAGCAAAGTGTTATAGTAATGCTAACTCTCTGAACAGACTGGTATGTCAGATTATACAGGAGGTAGGACCTGGCTCTCTAAATAATATTTTGTTAAACATTTCATTTCTTGGTGTACAATGTATTTAGAATAAATGTTTACTTGGTATACAAATTCTTACTACAAATCTTCTGCAAGATTAGTTTCTAATTTTTTTTTTTTCTGAAAAAAAAAATTATTCCAATACTTAAACCTTTAAAAAAGTGGGCTGTACCGTATCATCAGGGGCTAACATGTCTTAGCGTGGCACTCCAGTGTAATGTGATCTATAATTACAAGTCTGTTACTAGCATACATATTGTTCCTTAGAGAAATGGGAGCTTATTAGACAAGAATGTAGACAAGAATGTGTCAGTATTTGGAAAGTTACAGTATGCTATAAAAGTCAAATGGACTATAGCTCAACAAACTTGAATAATGCCAGCTACTGGCTATTCCAGAAGACAGGACAGTCAATGATTGCACACACAATAAGGGCTTTTTCCACACTGAGTTCACTCATGCTTATTGATGCTTATCAACTTTTTCCATATGGAAACTCAGTATTGAAATAACATATTTATTACTGAAGCAATCCACTAATTAGAATTAAATACTTTCCTAAATTTTATTTATATATTCCAGATCTGCTGTATGTTTACATTAAAAGGTGATTTAAAACGTTAATTTCTTAGTATATGTTTACAATACATAAAATAGGTACACAGATAAGTATCACAATAAAATTGTTTAATTCCTTCAAAATAAATAAAATGAATATACATTCAATATAAAAATATTAATATAAGTATTTTGGGTTATATGCCCTAGTTCTCATAATCCTGTATATGCAATATTAAAATATAATCCCCCCCCTCCCTAAGAAATTATTCTAAATGTTGAAGAGAAAATTCACCACTATTTAAAAACTTAAAAATAACATTATATTAACCACCTTTTTCTGCTGATGTCCAACTAATTTGTGTGGACAAGGGATTATAAAGTGATATACTAAGTGATCAAAATAATTGTGAGACTAAAGTGATCAAAACAAATAATCATGAGCAAAAAATTATCCTTTCTTTGTCTTTCTATAAACTGTTATAGACAATCACTACAATTTACTTCCATGGGTTAAAACTCTCCAATAAAAAGATGTTCCTTATTATAACAAAGCTGAAAATAGAAATCCTAACTAATAAATAAAATGTAACCTTAAATGCTATGAACTAAAAATGCTATGAACTAAAAATGTGATGTAGGGCCACGTCTGAAGGTAATAGGTGTCACTTATTATAATAAGCTTACACATTTCTCCATTATTCACCCTTCAAATGTGCTCTTGTGTGAGGAATAATGTAGAGTGGTTGACCAGAAATGAAACGGTTAACAAAAAAAAAATATTACCCATTTATCAAATACAGTGTATAATCACTCCTGACAAAACATATATAAGATATACATATGCTTAATACAGCTTTATATTATATGGAAGTGTAATAATGGTAATTATTATACACAATAGATAACATACAAAAAAAAAATTCTTCTTCGTATGAGATATGGCGGTTGCAGTGGTCCTGCTAGTTGTTTTGTTCCAAGTTCACCATAGACTAGCTTACAAGAAATCTTTGTTTTTGATCCCGCGAAGACATCAAAAAAGTACCCCTCTGTGAGTTCTTGGTAGTGACTAAAATGTGCCTCACATTAGTAGGTGGGGTGGAGAATATTTTACCACTACTACAGCCAGGATGTTTGCCAGCTGGTTGTATTTCTCACTCCTGGCAAGAAGTCTTCAGCCTACCTGGACAGGTATACCAGGGGTCATCTGACTACTTTATAGTACACACCTGCCGTCGCCTCTGCCCAATCCACTAAAAAATGGAATCTTTCCATCTCACAGAAACTTCCAAATTGATTGTAAACACAAGTGAAGATGGAATTAAGTCCCAAGCCCTGCTTAATTTGCCACCAATGTATTTTCTGATTTATTATTTGTGTTGTCCAAACACTGCACATATTGCACAGTCCCCTGCCCTGCTTAATTTGTCACCAATAGAGCTTACTGTTTTGTGTCATCCAAAAATATAATGCTTTGCTAGTAGGATAAGTGTATTACTAAGGCACATCTTAATGGGAAAATATTTGGAGAATTGGCTTCTAAATGTATTTTAACATGGAAAAACAGCCCACAAATAAATGAACCTATTATTATAAAAAAGAGCGGGAAAGAACTTTCTAAATTGTAAAGCTTCTCGAATCCACCCCACTTTAAAGAATTTCCTGCACTACACTACACTTGCAGTATGGTAGATAGATGAACTTGAATGAGCTGAATGTAACACTGTCAATGTCACTGACTGTCTCACACTCAGAGGCGTAGCTAGCTCCTTTTGCGCCTGAAGCAAGAATAGAAAATTGTGCCCCTCATCTATTGTTTTTACAGAGGTGATTTTATTTACACTGCCCTTACACACTGCCTTTACACACATTTACACATACACGCTTCCTTTACACACACACCTACCCATTAACACGCATATACGCATACACTGCCCTCACACACACCTGCCCTAAACACACATATACACATACCCTGCCTTTACACACACACAAATACACACACACACCAGCTTACAAACATACAAATACATATAATGCTCCTACACACACACACACACACTGCCAATACACAACCCATACACACCAGCTTACAAACACACACATATGTATTCACACACACTGCCCTTACACACATGTGGACATAAACACGCATATACACATACACTACTCATCCACACACACACACTGCCCATATACACAAGCTAGCTTACAAACACACATATACACAACCCTTACACCCCTTTCTCCCCATCTCTTACTTTTCTTATCTTCCATCATCTTCTATGAATTCGGAATGATACTTATTTGTCATCAGATTCTATGTTTCTATGGCTAAGGGCGGCATGCCTTGGGGGCAGTAGCTCTAGATTGCAAGCTCGATTGAGCATGACCCTCCTCATCTGTTGTTTCTTTAAGTCAAATTGTTATCTTATGTACTACTTGTTATGTCCTGTCTACCCATTGTACAGCAATCCAGAATATGATGGTGCTGTATAAAACAATAAATAATAATAATTACTGCTGTACTGGTGTACTGATACTCAGTCCTAGAGGCCTAAACTCTAGAACTGAACCTAGCCAACACAGCCTCCATAGTATGCTGTATACGGAGCCAGGTCCTTAAGAGCCAGGAGCATGTGTCAGTAAAAGACAGTAGTCATGGAGGTGAGTCCTGGAGAGGCTGAAGCAATGTCCTGGGTCAGGCCTAGGGTATCAACAATGTGCCAAATCAGATTACTGCTGAAAATTGATGTCCTAATTATTTTATTCCTCAACCCTGTTTCTCTAGTTGCCAAGGTATATTAAATTGGATTAAATGGCAGTGGTGACTCTATGAAACACAATTCAATACAAATCCTCATAAAGCTTGCAGCAAAAATTTGTTGAAAATTGGCCCAAATTCCTTAACTAAGAAAAATGTATCATTGTTTTTCTCAAATCTGTCAATGTATAGGGGAAAAAATATTCAAAAGGGCAAAATAAATTAATGGCATCCTCATTTAAAAGCATAATTTCCATGATAAATTCAGTGCTGAGCTATGGGATTGTGTTTTAACACCACAATGGGTAATTTAAGTAACAAGAAGATTGTGGTAAATGTTAATTGATATGCTTTTAGCGCAAACTAGATGCCTTAGGCGTGGGTTCAATGGGTAACTATTAAAGATAGAGATATTATTTATGAGAGTTACTTTAACAATTGCTGTCTTTAAGGAAGAGAAGAATATGCCAGAGGGTTAACACTAGATGACTACATAGGTTAGAGGTCAAGCAGGGACTAGCAGGGACAAGGATGAAAGGAGGCATGGGGTCAAGGAAAGAAGCAAGGTATAAAAAATGAAGAGACTTGTCTATCCATAAAACTGTTATGTAACTTGATATCTGGAAAAAAGAGAGGAAAATTACTGGGGAATATAAATGGACACACACGGGACATTGGTAATGGTGCTAACGAGGGTTGTGTTCATCACAGTGGTGAAAAAATGCTATGATTTAATTCAGAGTTAACAAAACTCCAAATTCGGCTGTGTTACTGCTTGGATTCATGGTGTTCACTCTTTTTATGGATCATAATCTTCTTTTCTTTATTCAGACTATGTATAAGCAGTTCTAAAATAAAATCTGTATGAATATATATTTCTTTAAAATTGGATAATGGGATCTCACAACATGCAGGATCATACAGGAAGTCAGAGCAAGTGATATCTAGATGGTTTTCTTGGATGAAATACTGTTCTTGTTTAGGCAGTCATAAAGAATTCATAGTTTATGAGTCACAATCAGGAAAGAGTCATCTATTATCTGAATAATGCACCCCATTCATCTCTGAAATATGTTAATAGTATGTAGCTTTCTTTAGAAATACTTTGCCCAAATGTCAATCAAATCATGGACTCCATCTATTCTCTTATTATAATATTTTAGTAAATATAACGAAATAACACCAGTTTTAAATATCACCACACGCTGTTAATGAAGCAGAGAAGCCTGGTTATAACTATGTAACATACCTGGGCTATTTATCAAGTAAGCTCTAGAGCAAATGGTATGTATGGAGCTATCACCATAAAAGCCAAGGTAATGTTTTTATTCTTTTGTGCATTAAAATTGCTCCTATTTCGTCTTAATAAATATAGGACAACATCTTCCATTGAGCACTCACCAAAAAGAATGTAGGCGTGAATGGTAAAGGAAGTAAAAAAAATAGCACAAAATGTTAAACATATAATGTTGAATTTTTAACAAATTAATGAATCTTCTTACATGTGGGCAGTCAGATTATCCTAATAAATGTATTTATTGTTCCTTTAATACTTTATTTATTACATTCATTGTATGTGATTAAATCATCAGATGCGAAAAAAAATAAATGTGTCTGCTAATAGTTTTTTTGTATAAAATACTAGAGAGTACAAGTAACATTTAGATTTTTGAATGTTTTCCCCCTTCCTACTAATTTAACTAGGCTGGTCAGAGCCCATTTCCTGGCAGAATTTAAGTCTGTGCAGCTCCTGTGATGTGAGAATATTAAAGTGTATAGTTAGAATGTATGTCTATATATACCAACCTTAAAGTTCCAGGGACGATTTTGTTCTCCAGTTCAGCTACAGTGTCAAAACCCAGAATAGTAGGCAATGCCTGTAAATTAGCAACAAACATGCATGATTTTGTGCCAAAAAAAAAAAAATCTAATTTGCTAGCAATCCTTCAGTGTTAAGAATTTTAAAAAAATTCTAATTTGAATTATTGACCTTAACTATAGCATGTGGTGTCCCAATGCTCTTGAAATCTTAGATTCCAAGAGACAATAATGAAACAGAAATAGCATGATTCGAGTAATTAGTCTTACAGTAGGTGTCCTGATTGTCATGTCCAGTGGAAAATGAGATGTCTGTACTTCCTAGAGGGGTGAAAGCAGCTGCACAGGTGAAGGCAGCTGGCCTCCTTCAGGAGAATGTGTGTTATTTGGGTAAATGCTTTGTTTTACTTTACATTGCTTTTTTGGCTTTCAAAGAGTTATCCCTCGAGCCTTAAAAAGGAACAAATAACGTATTAAAAAGTTGAAAGAAACATGAATAGGAAGAAAAAGATAATTCACGTGCAGATATTAGGGAGGTGAATACTGAAAGACATCAATGGCTATGAAACAAAGGTGCCTCTGTTTTTGGTGGGTGGTGTTTTTTCAAGAAACATTATTAAAGGATTTGTGTTTTACCCATTGCAGTATCATATTGCATCTCTATAGTTCTTCTTGAATATATAATTATAGTTCACAAAGAGGGCATGATTTAGAAGAAAAATACCAAACTCTTAATTTTCTATCCTTTCTCTCTGTTCCTTTTCTATAGATCATATGTCTGGTTTTAGGTTGATGACAAGTTAAGGACCAAAGTTGCTTGTGCTTGTTGTATGTGTAAATACAGAGTTTATCTTATCTTCCATTTCAAATAAAGGTATTTTAACATGCAACATTTTGCATGTTTTGTTGTGTATATATTGGGTCCTCTGCCAGAAGCCTGGGAGTTTAAGGGTTCTGTGCAGTATCTTAGCTGTTCCTGGCACTGCACTCTTATGGACAAAGTGTTCTGATGTTGTTCTTAGAATCTGTTGGGGCTACTCTTTCAGCTTAGGAGTCACATCCCCAAGTGCTCCTATGACCACTAGGAACAATTTGGCCTTCACATCTTCTCTAGTTCATCCTTCAGGCTCTGTTACTTCTGCAGCATCTTACACTCCTTCTTTCTGACGTTGCTGTTACTTGGCACCACTACATCTATCACCACCACTGTCTTCTGGTCTTTGTCTACCACCACAATGTTACATTGATTGGCTTTCTATATCTGGAAGTCCCACAGGATCTTACCCTTGCTCTTCTCCAACCTTCTGTGTAATCTCCCACTTGGACTTAGCAGGTTTTAGCATATACTTGGTGCAGCTGTTCCTGTACTCACTATGCCAACAGCATATCATCATAAAATCCACATAAATTCCCTGGTTCTTTTGTGTTTAGTTGTCTATTAAAGAATGTCACCTTTGAGGTGCTTTCCTTTATTTTAAAGCTGTAGGAAAACCAGGGGACGTGTTTTTTGGGGGTGAATGTATTGCTTATATTGCTTCCCACTTGTGGTGATTCATTTTTATTTATGTCTGCAAGTTTTACATCTATTATAGAATAAAGGTATTTACCGTATTTGCTCGATTATAAAACGACCCCCCAAAATCTGAATATTAATTTAGGAAAAAAAGAAAAAGCCTGAATATAGGAAAAAAGTTTTACCAGTAATTGTTAATTCATGTAAACTATGTAAATTTTTTTTTTAATAAAAGCTATGATATATTTTCCAACCTGCCCCCCAGTTATGCACATCTGCCCCCAGGCTTGTCACTCTGCCCCATAAATGCCTTAAACCCCCGATATGCCACTGTGCCCCATGATATGCCTTTTAACCCTCTAAATGCCACTGTGCCCCATGATATGCCTTTTGACCCCCTATGTGCCACTCTGCTTCCAGAAATGCCTTATACCCCTTTATGCCACTCTGGCATTTAGGGGGTTAAAAGGCATATAATGGGGCAGAGTGGCATATAGGGAGGTATAAGGCATTTCAGGAGGCAAAGAGACGTATAGAGGGTTAAAAGGCATATCTGGAGGCAGTGTGGCATTAAGGGGGTTAAAGGCATTTCATAGAGCACTCTGCCTACAGAAATGCCTTATGCCCCCCATTTACCCCCCCCCAAAAAAACATACCGGTGCTTCTGACCGGTGCGTTGTCTGGGTAGCGTCTAGACGTCTACGCGATTCGCGTAGGCAACTTCCGCCTGCGGTTAGCAGCGGGGATTGTCTGCGTCAATCGTGCAGACCTTCCCCGGCTGTCAGAGGGAATTCCCCAGTAAGGGAAACTCTGATCACTAACAGCTGGGGAAGGTCTGCGCGATGGACACAGACAACCCCCAATGCTAAACGGAAGGAGGTGCGGTTAGCAGCGGGGGTTGTCTGCGTCCACACTGGTAGTCAGACAATCAAGGTTCAGCAATAGGATCAGCAAGGCAACAGTACAAAATCGGCAGGCAAAGAGAGGTCAGGCAAGCAAAGGGTCAAAAAATAACTGGAAGAAACTTGAAACACAACTGAGCGCAAAGACCACAACAGGGTAACTGGCTAGAGCACTTCCTGACTTTTAAATCTGGCGCCAGAACCTAACCCCGCCCCAAGATGACATCACCGCTGAAGCTCCAGTCGGCCATCCAAACCACGCCTCCAGTTGCGTGGCAACGAAACGCTCCTGCCGCAAGGAAGGGACCGAGTTCGGGTAAGTCTCTGACTCCAGGGGTCTCCACTGCTGCAGGCAGGCTGCTGCAGCGTGGTAGAATGACCCCCGGAGGAAGCCCTATACGACCCGGAGCTCGGTGGATCACAGGCATCAGCTTGCCTGTGTCTGCCGGGATCCGAGTCTGCGACACTTGACTCCGGCGCCCGACGTTCACAGGCATCGGCTTGCCTGTGTTCGCCGGGACCTGAGGATGCCGCCCGGGATCCCGGAGTTTGCCGCGAACGGGCAATCACTTGCCTGTGCCGGCCGGGACCCGGGACTGTGACAGTACCCCCTGCTTGAGGGCCGGCCGTAGGCCGAAAAAAACAGGTTTATGAGGAAATTTTTTATGGAATCTCCTAAGCAATGCGGGGGCATGAAGGTCTCTAGAATGGATCCAAGATCGTTCCTCAGGACCATATCCCTTCCAATGAACAAGATAATGAACTGAATTACGTAATTTCTTGGAATCTAGGATGGACTGGATTTCATATTCCTCTTGGGAATCAATAAAAATGGATTTGGGGCGCGGAGTATATTTGGTAAATTTATTACACACAAGCGGTTTAAGCAAGGAGACGTGAAAGGTCCGAGGCACTCTCAGAGAAGAAGGGAGGAGCAATTCATATGTGACTGGGTTAATTTTACGAGAAATACGGAACGGACCGATATATCGAGGAGCCAGTTTCATCGAAGGGACTTTGAGTTTAAAATTTCTAGTTGACAACCACAACCTATCCCCTATTAAGAGGGACCTAACCTGCGACGTCGATTAGCTTGACACCTATACATATTAGCCGCCCTGGATAAGGATTGTTGGACCGAGTCCCAAAGAGCAGGTAATTGAGAGATGTAATGATCCACTGCAGGTACTAGAGTTGGTGTAAAGGAATGCGGCAACATAGTAGGATGATATCCATAATTACAAAAGAATGGGGACAATTTAGAGGCCTCATGACAAGAATTATTTCTAGCAAATTCTGCCCAAGGCAAAAGTTGTGTCCAGTTATCTTGATGATCATTAATGAACACCCGGAGGAATTGTTCAAGAGATTGATTGGTCCTTTCCGAAATCCCATTAGTTTGCGGGTGGTATGCTGAGGAAAAAGCCAAAGAGATATTAAGGGACTTACAGAAAGTTTTCCAAAACATAGCAGTGAATTGAACACCCCTATCGGAGACAATTTGTTGCGGAAGACCATGAAGCCGAATTATCTCTTTAACGAAAATGGGAACTAGTTCAGGAGCCGAGGGTAACTTGGGAAGGGGAACGAAATGAGCCATTTTCGAGAAACGATCGGTAATAACCAAAATTACGGTGTTCCCTTCAGACACGGGGAGTTCTACAATGAAATCCATAGCTAGATTAGACCAAGGGCGAGAAGGGACTGGCAGAGGCTGAAGCAAACCTGCAGGTTTAGAATGAAGACTCTTAGCAGTGGCACAGGGAACACACGAAGCCACAAAATCCTTACAATCCTCCACCAAAGTAGGCCACCAAAAACGTCCTCTTGTAACCTCCTGAGTACGCCGAGCGCAAGGATGTCCCGAGGATTTAGATGCGTGCGCCCAGGTTAAAACATTATCCCTTTCAGACATGGGAACAAACAAAGTGTCCATAGGCCATTTACTGTGAACAAAAGCTCTTTCTTGGGCTTTGAGAATTCGAGAAACCATAGGCGAGGATAGCTGAGTGGTAACGGATGCCACAATTTGAGAGGGCACAATCATAGGTTCCAGAGAAGGCTTACTATCAGAGTCATTAAGAAACTGACGAGAAAGAGCATTCGCTTTAATATTCTTGGAACCCGGCCGGTAAGATATTATGAACTGGAATCTAGAGAGGAATAAAGACCATCTAGCTTGCCGAGGGTTCAGTCTTTTAGCTGTGCTGAGATATTCTAAATTTTTATGGTCGGTCAAAATGGTGATGGGGTTCCTGGCACCCTCTAATAAATGCCTCCACTCTTGTAAGGCCATGATTATGCCCAGAAGTTCACGATTACCCACATCATAATTGATTTCTGCAGGAGAGAATTTCTTTGAGAAATATGCACAGGGATGAAGCGAGCGAAGGTAAGATCAATAAATGACCCAGCAGCTCCCGAATCCTTCATAGCCTCGGTAGAAATCTTAACCTTGTTCCATTCTAAAGCAATAGGGAGGAGAACACAGTCTTTATTCTTGAAATCAGGAGCACGAGAAATTTCACCCAGCCAAGGCTCCTTCACTTGAACTGGGTGCGATAGTTTTCCGGCCGAATAGGACAGGATCGGACAAAGTGACCCTTGCCCCCACAGTAAAAACAAAGTCCCTCCATTCTGCGACGATTCCTCTCGGCAGGGTTTAACTTTGTAGCCCCTAATTGCATAGGTTCAACTGGAGAGGAAACTGGGGTACAAGGGCCAGAGGTGGGGACAACTTGAGGCAACCGATAGGAATTCTTCTCCCATCTTCTGGTTCTTTGCGATCGTCTTTCTCTCATCCTGTTATCTAGCTTGAGAGCCAGGGAAACAAAATCTTCCAATTCATCAGGATGGTCTCTAGTGGATAACTCATCCTTTAATCTCTCAGAAAGTCCATCATAAAAAGCCGCAATCAGAGCTTCATTAGACCAATTAACCTCTGCTGCGATAGTTTTGAACTCAATGGCATATTCAGCCACAGAACGAGCTCCCTGAACAGAATGTAGCAGAGATAAGGAAGCTGTAGCGGCCTTGCCTGGGACATCAAAAGTTTTACGGAAGGCAGATATAAACGAACTGCAGTTATAAATCATGGGAGAGTCCTTTTCCCATAATGGAGAAGCCCAGGCCTGGGCTTTACCGGTGAGTAAAGAAATCAAATATCCTACTTTGGCTTTTTCCAAAGCAAACATATGCGGAGAGATTTCGAACTGGATGGAGCATTGATTCAAGAAGCCACGACAGGATTCAGGATCACCACTGTATCTGTTAGGAGCCGGTAACTTCACAGGAGACGACATGGAAACAGCCGTCGCAACCGGAGGCGCAGAAGCCCGTGTAGATGATGAAGCGGCCCCCGAAGCAGTACCAGCTGAACTGGCGTCAGACCGGGATACCAGAACTTGAACAGCATGCGCCATCTGCTCCAGGGTGTCTTGCATAGTTTTAAATCTGGATTCATGAGATTCCAGCAGCTGATCATGAGAGGACAGAACCTTGTGCAACTCCGATGGATCCATGACCCTGTTGTACTGTCACGACCTCCCTTACACTGGCACTCACCGCGGAAGTTATTCCACCTGGACTACTACAACCAAAGGAGGAGCCCCAGGCAGCAGCACCCCAGGATTTAGATGATCCCAACAGCAAGGAGGCCAGATAAGGTAGGTATAGGTAGTAGGAACGGAGTTGGCAGTACAAGGTGAAAGGCTTAGCAAAGACTGGATAGCCGAATCAGGACACGAACACAGGAACAATACAAGCCGTGGACGAGATCCAGAGAGGGTAGTCAGGCAAGCCATGGTCGAGATCCAGAGAGGGTAGTCAGGTAAGCCGTGGTCGAGATCCAGAGAGGGTAGTCAGACAATCCGTGGTCGAGATCCAGAGAATGTAGTCAGACAATCAAGGTTCAGCAATAGGATCAGCAAGGCAACAGTACAAAATCAGCAGGCAAAGAGAGTTCAGGCAAGCAAAGGGTCAAAAAATAACTGGAAGAAACTTGAAACACAACTGAGCGCAAAGACCACAACAGGGTAACTGGCTAGAGCACTTCCTGACTTTTAAATCTGGCGCCAGAACCTAACCCCGCCCCAAGATGACATCACCGCTGAAGCTCCAGTCGGCCGTCCAAACCACGCCTCCAGTTGCGTGGCAACGAAACGCTCCTGCCGCGAGGAAGGGACCGAGTTCGGGTAAGTCTCTGACTCCGGGGGTCTCCACTGCTGTAGGCAGGCTGCTGCAGCGTGGTAGAATGACCCCCGGAGGAAGCCCTATACGACCCGGAGCTCGGTGGATCGCAGGCATCAGCTTGCCTGTGTCTGCCGGGATCCGAGTCTGCGACACTTGACTCCGGTGCCCGGCGTTCACAGGCATCGGCTTGCCTGTGTTCGCCGGGACCTGAGGATGCCACCCGGGATCCCGGAGTTTGCCGCGTACGGGCAATCACTTGCCTGTGCCAGCCGGGACCCGGGACTGTGACACCAAGCATGTCTCCAGACCTAAACCCTATTGAGCATCTGCGGGGCATCCTCAAATGGAAGGTGGGGGAATGCAGGGTCTCTAACATCCACCAGCTCCGTGATGTCATCATGGAGGAATGGAAGAGGACTCCAGTGGCAACCTGTGAAACTCTGGTGAAATCCATGCCCAAGAGGGTTAAGGCAATCCTGGAAAATAATGGTGGCCACACAAAATATTGACACTTTGGGCCCAATTTGGACATTTCCACTTAGGGCTGTACTCACTTTTGTTGCCAAGATGTTAGACATTAATGGCTGTGTGTTGAGTTATTTTGAGGGTACAGCGAATTAACGCTGTTATACAGGCTGTACACTCATTACTTTACATTGTAGTAGAGTGTCATTTATTCAGTGTTATCACATGAAAATATGAGATACTGTATATATAGAAATATATATGACAAAAATATAATTCCTTATCTATAACATCTGTCCTACTGGACAAACTAAAGGTTTCCAGTTCACGTAATCAACTAGGCTTCTTTATGTAGATTCTATTCTATGTAGAATTATTGTTTTTCCTTCTAAATACTCCTTATGGTGTTTTTTTAATCTTCTATTTATTCCTGCCTTTGTGATGAAGTCAGAAAGCTTAATAATCTTCATAATCCATGTGCCAAAACCTCATCATTTTATTGGTCACTCTGGAACAACAAGAAAAGAGGAGATTAGCTACACCAATTTTGAAATAAGTCATCTAAACAGGAAAAGGTGTATTTCTCATACTTTGATAATCTTGGAACAATTTAAATCAGTCTCGTGTTCTTGAGGATTTTGTTTTTATTTGAAACATCAAATGTTAACCAATGCACATAAAACATTGTAAGAATTTGTTCCTGTTTATAAAAATATTTTAACAAACACCCAATATTCCATTTGCAGTATGTAGAGTAACAGGAAACTTTTTTTTTTCTTTGTTAGTCCTCACTAGGACTCTACCTAAAAGGGACCTAAATATTTTGAACATGAGATAAATGTCAATCACTTTTTTATCATGGTGCCAGTGAAGCTGTGGTGGACTCTGGTCAGCAGTTCCAAAAAACTAAACAGACAAAAAAAAAACAATATTATTCACGATGAAACTGCTGTATGAAAACAAGCTTACAGTAGGTCATTATCATTCTTTTTTAACAACCATAACAAGGGTCTCTTCAAAAACACATTGTAGATTTGTTATTGCGCTCAAACATATTACCGTAATATACACCATATCTCCCAGTGATTCTTAAACAATTTTGACTACTATACAGACAATGATGATGATACCTTTTATTCGCTAACTGAAGTATAATGGATTGTGGCCTTTAAAGACTAACTAGGTCTCTTCTTTAGGTATATTATGCCTACTTTACCATATAATAAGATGCCTCACGAAGAGACCTAGAAAGCTTTCTCTCTTCCTGTGGCTAACACGGTACAACTATATACCTAAATAGACAATGAAGATCAAATTCACAAATAGTGATTATAACCAAATAATATATGACTGTCTGAAATGCATTAATTGACTTATTTTCTTCTATACTTTGCAGGCAATATAATATTTTTTTGTCTGTAGTAAAAGCTTTTCAGTGTAATTGAATGAAATGCTTATTTCTTATCAGGTTGAACCACTGATCCAAAAGGGTCATGAGAACTTAGTACATCACATTTTACTGTATGAATGTGATAGAAATGCCAGCAATGCAGTGCTAGACTATGGGCACGAATGTTACCATCCTAACATGCCAGACATCTTTCTTACATGTGAAACTGTGCTTTTTGCATGGGCGATTGGTGGAGAGGTAAGTTCAGACCTTCTTATGTGCGTTGTAGCTGCAATACATTCTGGTTGGGCAATTGTGAATGTTATATGCTTCACACCCTACTCCAGGTCTACAACAGAACTTCTATTCCTTTCGGGGACATATTATTATTATTAATTATTATTAATTATTACGTTTTGATACAAGAATCAGGCATAGGCACCATACTAAGTGAAACAGTAATTGGTGGGAGCACTTAGGGAGTTAAATATTTAAACAGTAGAACAATCATACATATAAAAAAGTATACAAGGCAGGATCTATCAAACTAAAACAATTTAATTATTAAGGAATCTTCTATGGTGTAACTTTCATATTTTGAAATGCCATATGGTAAGAAAGATTTCAGATTATTTGTTATTTAGGCAGCTATATGATGTAATGCCTATCACTTCTGACATAGATCAATCAATGAAGTTAGTTCTGTTGGCACCTGGGAGTAAGAAAAACTTTTATAATTCAAGCTTTGTTTAGCATACTAAGTGACATTAATGTGTACAAAACAAAAGCAGATTATATTTGTCTCATAAGATCTTGGCCAAAGATCAACTCTAACGCCTTCAAAGGAAACTTTAGTAGCATGAATGAAAATATCATACATTTACACACTCTACATTTATGATGTTGCACTAATATAGCGATGCTAGATCATGAAATAATTGATGATTCCATGTGTATTGTAAGATTTATATTATATGTTGAGTATAACATATCAGACTTATGCAAATGAGGGAGCCCATGTAACAGTGGCTAATGAATAAAAAAAGTGAGCTTGTCTTTCCCTTTCTGCTTGTCTCAACATTTTATAGCGCTTTAGAAAGTTTGTACAGATTGTTTTTTTAAAAATGCACATATTGATTTTTTTTTATTGATTATTCATTTGCAGGGATTCACATATCCACCTCATGTTGGTTTATCAATAGGCTTATCTACTGATCCTACATATGTTCTAATGGAAATTCATTACGATAACCCATCACATCAAGACGGTAAGTCCAGGGGTGGATCCAGAGCTTGGCATTGGGAGGGGCATTCATATTAACAAACATCCAGACATTCACATTAATAAACATACACTAATACACACACCCATGCACATACATTAATGCACTCAGACACTAACAAACACATCCAGACACTAATACACCTAGACATTCAACACTAACACACAGTAACACATGCACATACACTCACACTAATACACACTAACATACCCAGACACAAAAACACTTAGCCAGACACACATACCAGATACACACTAACATACCCACACACACTAACATATCCAGACACATACATAAACACTGATATACCCAGTCTCACACACACTAAAATATCCAGACTCACACACACACTAAAATACAGACATACACACCAACATACCCAATCACACATAAAATATTCACACACTAACATACCCAGACACATGCACACACTAACATACCGAGATACATATGCTAACATACCCAGAAAACACTGCTGTGATGGCATGTGTATATATACTAAATAGCTCCATTTATGTTATGTACTCTTGTCCAATATACTGTCCTGAAAAAAATTTGCATGTGTGAGAGAGTGACAGTTAGCTTAGCAGAGACTGAGGTTAATGCTCATTGCTCACCTACCATACTACAAGTTATTAGTGCAGAAAATTGAGTGGTATGCGGTGCATTGGAGAATCTGTGGTGTACTACTGTAGTAGTGTATGTATATCATTTATAGATACCACTTGTATAGTGACTGTATCAGACAGTCCTTGTGTTCACATATCAGTCAACACCAAAAATAATATAATTGTGACACAATTAGGCATTTGATTGCTTGCTCATGGTGCATTTCAGTTGTTTATTAAATACTGCTCTGTTCCTGTTATTTCCTTAGTTGATAGTTGATAGTTGATAGTTGCCCATTTATGCTACCAGCCAAACCTCTAATTTGTGAACAAGGTACACTGTTTTAATTTTCTTTCTATCATATCATATATTATTCTTCATTGATAAATAAATACTGGAGATAAAACCAGACACTATAACTATAATTCAGTCCTGGCTCATCCGCCAGTTCCTGTCTGCCTAGGGTCAGTGCCCTACTACTGCTGCTTCTGTTTCACCATCCTTACTCTTGGGGGAACCTTTTCTTTACATATCTAAAATATTGGGAAAATTCAGTCCTGTTCCGAAGGGCTGTGTGTGCCTATTATCTCTCACTGCCTGCCCATGCCCAGTGCCCTACTACTACTACTGCTGTTGCTGCTCCTCTTACACTGTCCTTACTCTGGGGGAACTTTTTGTAATTTCTATGATTGTGGAAATATATTCGTTCTGCAAAGGGCTGCATGTTTCTATCATCTGCCAGTGCCTGCCTGCCCAGGCCCAGTGCTCTACTACTATTGCTGCTGATCCTCATTTACCTTCCTTACACTAGCGGATCAATTCTTATTTTTTCTAATATGGAGGGAGAATCAGTCTTGGGGCTAGATGTGCCAGTGCTTATCCTGTCCTGCTCTGTTCCATGCCCTGTGCCTCAATGCCATTCCTTACTGGGGGGTTCAGTCTGTCTGTGCCTGCCCTGTGTCCTGCTCTGCCTGTGCTGCTGCAGCTCAGTTTCCTTCTTTACTTCCTTACTCTGAGGGATACATTTTAGGGATGCACCGATATATCGGTGGCCGAAATATATCGGACGAAAAGGGCATTGTGACGAAGCCTCCATCACTGGGACCACTGGAGAGGCCTGACTGCCAGCATGCTCCCTATTGACTATGGGCCCTGGGTTTGTAAAGGCTTCTGTGGCTACCCCCTGGAGTATATTATCCCATCACTTGCTGAGGGGATTATCTCCAGCAGACAGCCAAGATCTGCAAGCAGGGAGTGACCGTCTTTGTTTTTATTTAATATCAGACCAGTCCACCCCATGGTGCATTATTATGTTGCCCCCCTTCCCCCCATTTCCACTACTACAGACATTTAACCCGTCCATCCCTGGCCAGCAATAGATAGTGGAGATTGGGACCCTATTGTATTGTTAATCCCGTTACTGCCCCTGTTGTCTCTGGGAGGCAGATTAAGGGGGCAGTTTGTATCCCAATATCTTGTTTTATGTTAATGTGTGTTTTGCTGGATACTACCAGTCCTGTGTGTGAGAAATAAATCAGTCTTTGTTTTGGTTTATACCCTACACTGAGTCTCGGCTAGTGACTGGGAAACCGGGGAAAGTGTGGTGTTCCAGGCTAAGGGAGCACAAGTCAGCGGAGGTAGTGGGTCGGACTAGCCAGCTCTGTGACAGGCATTATCGGCAAAATGGCGAAATAAAAAAAACAGCCGAAAATAATCGTCTTCACGGGCCAGGCTGCTTACCTGTGCGTTAGTGCGTCTCTTGTACTGGCAAGGAGAAGCAGGAACCCAGCGGAGTCACGTGAATGCACGCCACATGACTCTGCTCCTTTCATTCTTCCCCTGAGGGCAGGACAAGAGAAGTTGCTCGCACAGCAACACAGAGGGAAGCAGCAGGGCCCCTGCAGAAGTCTGCGAGTGAGAGATATGCAGTTCAGGTAAGGGGCTGGGGGAGGGTGCATGAGTAAGTATGCGTGATTGAGGGAATGAATGAGTATATGATTGAGTGAATGAATGTTTGTGAATGAGTGTGATAGCATGGCATAGGGAACCTGTAATCACACTCCTATCATGGCCAGGTTCTAGCATGTACTGGCTGCCTGGGCATGATAGGAGTGTGATTGCTGTTAGCGTATATATATATATATTTTTTTGTTCGTTTGTTTGTTTTGTTTTTTTTGTCCAATTTTGGTGTGTTAACCACACTTTCATTAAAAGTAAGTGACACACCAATATTGGACAGAATAATTAAATAACAATATATATATATATAATTGTTAACAGCAATCACACTCTATCATGCCCAGGCAACCAGTACATGCTAGAACCTGAGCATGATAGGCGTGTGATTGCTGTTAGCAATCACACTCCTATCATGCTAAGTCAGCCAGTACATGCTGGAATCTGGGTATGCCTGGGCATGATAGGAGTGTGATTGCTGTTAAGTGCAGTTATTTTTTAAGTGCAGTTATTTTTTTAAATAAAGGTGGGGGGGGTCGTTTTCGATTTCGGTCTCGGCCAACTGAATCCTGAATTTTCATTTTCGGTTCCGTTCCAGAATTTTCTGGAAAAAAATGCCCCTGAATTTCATGTGAGCCGAACAGCCCAGAGACAAAATGTGTAGCCTGAAAACGGCTGCTTGCCATGCACAAGTTTACTGCTTTGCACCTTTCAACTTTGTAATCTTCAGTATAAGAACAGAAAGCTCTTCTGATTCCTAGTAAATAAGTGTAGTCTTCTTACCGCCAGCCAACTGCTGTGCTGGCTTGTGTGAGAGTTTCGGGGGAGTGGGGGACAAAAGAAATCCAATTGGTAGCAAAGGAATTCACTTTATTTCCTGAATGTTTATCCATTAACAAAAACCCAATAAAACCCAGTTATGAAGTTCAATATTCTATTAGAATGAGGGCTCACAAGAGGAAGGGCCTGTATATCCGTTCACGTTGTTTGTTAATATTGTTAATTGTAATAATGTTATAGAATCTATTGGAGCTGGTGGGTAAAAGAGAAGAGTCATCAAACAGACAGCCCCTCTTTACTCGATGCAACTGGGATGTTGAACCCTGGAATACTGTATAGTGGTTTTTTTTTTACTGATCAGACTTATACTTATATAAATGTATTTTTATTATTCAACATGCGCTGATTTTCTTTGTAGGTTTAAGGGATAATTCAGGAATAAGGATGTATTACACTCCAAATATAAGAAAATATGACGCAGGTGTTTTAGAGACTGGCATCTGGGTTAGTCTTTATCACATGATCCCTCCAGGAATGTCTCTGTTCACCTCCGAGGGCCACTGCACTAAGGAATGTTTGGAAGAGGTATGAACATTAACATTTTCTAAACTAAACGTAATAATTAATTATTATAGGTTATTTGCTTAATGTATTGTCTACCTTTTCCCAATCACCTTTTGGCCATCTGGCTTTCAGAGTATTGGACTGTATCAGTTTCTGTTTTTTTTTTTTTTAATAAGATATTTTATTCATATATAAAAATACATAATTATAAATAAATACATAAATATATAAATAAATACAGAGACATTTGTAACGGCCCGTAGAGAATACAAAGATCAGATATAAACAAAAACATCAAATTAGAAACTTTATGGGCCGAGAATATGATATATCCAAACAACCAATCACACAGGACGCATACAATCATCAGCGGCGGTAAGAAGGGGCCCAGTGGCCAGTTTTCAGCTACAAGGGGAAAATCACTAGGACACTAATCCCATTGTGGTGAACTCTGCTTCTGCACCCTGCAATGCCCTAACATTAAAGCTTGTCTTTATTACATTGAATATAATTGGACTTGTAAAATGTTGTTGTCTCGACATAGAAGGATTAAGCCAAGAAAGATGGAATAATTGCATTTTAAGTCTCAAAACTACACAACAGTTGGAAGCTACTTCTATGCCTACATTTTGTTTTATTTTGGTCAATTTTCGAATAATTTTGATGTTATAAAAGTCCTGCATATAAACATACAATCTCTTTTCATTTCCTAAATAAATTACTTTAAACAAACATTTAATACATTGAGTTTCATTTTAACTTTAACCATGGGTTAATGCTAATTATAGTTATGAAATCTAACCCCCAAGTAAGTGTAAAAGAACTGGCATGGATAACACTGTCATTAATGAACAATAATCCTGCAAAGGTATGGAGCAGTTTATAGTCTGCAATCATATGGAGCAGTGCCTCCTTTATAAACAATGCAAGCTCTTCTGTCGTACCTTCTCAATGTCCTTACTCCTTTCGTTAGTTACAAGGCCCTCAGACTGCAACTTGTAACTCAGCTACCATTTCCCCATCACACCATCTGTACTGGCATTACTGTTTTGGAATGCACCATTTATAAATCATTCAGATTTGTTTTCTACTCCTGACATCTTCATCCACTCCTGACATTTCATGTAATGTTTCCTTCATTTCCCATAATCCCACAAGTCCTACTAGTAGCACAAGGAGCCTAATTTTTACTTTGCTTAAATATTTTTGCATTATTTTTGTAAGGGAGAAAAGTAATTTTGGTTACTTTACACGTGGCACAAGTCATTTGAGCATATTTTCTATACAAAAGAATAACTGTTAACTGGATATTATGTGGATAAAGTACATGTAACTAATTTTAATGCAGTACAACAGTATATTGTTTTGCGCAATAATTTACTTTGCAGCACAACGTTAAAAACATTATATAATATTTATACAATGACAACCTACTTAAATGATTTCAGGCTTTGAACGACGAAAAGCCAACTGGGATCCATGTCTTTGCAGTTCTTCTACATGCACACATTGCAGGAAAAGCTATCCAGGCACGCCATTTCAGGGACGGAGAGGAGCTGGAACTACTTGCTTATGATAATGAGTTTGACTTCAACTTTCAGGAGTTCCAGTACTTAAAAGAAGAAAGAGTCATTCTACCTGTAAGGATCTAATCATGTCAATTGCCTATCACTTTACAGTAATGCAGAATCCTGCCATTTCACGCTGAAAACTTAACTAACATTTTACTTATCTATCCAGGGAGACAATTTAATTACAGAATGCCAATACAACACAAAAGAACGAACTACAATGACATGGGTAAGCACTAGCACACTTACAAATTCTATATTGCGTTATGTTTACCATGCTTTTTTTTACCTTCCAAAAGTTAGATATGGTAAAGAAAACAATAGAGAAAATACAAAAGAAAAAAAGAAAAATGCAATGATCTATTTTGTTATCCAGTGGAGTTGATTACACAATAATTATTGAATATTATTTAGGCAGGGATAAGTCATAATAAATACAAATTTTAATTATTTGTAATATATTTCTTCAGGGTGGACTGAGCACCAGAGATGAAATGTGTCTCTCTTATTTAATGTATTACCCAAGAATTAATCTTGCACGGTGTGAAAGCATTCCTGAAATTAATGAGCAACTTAATTTCATTGGTGTGAAGGAGATTTACAGGCCTGTCACGTAAGTTATTACAAGAAATAATAAGAGCCAGAGAGGCACTTCCTATTTATAGCTGTCATATCACATTAGTTAATTATTAGATAATTGCTTCTTTATTCCTTGCACTTTCATTGGCAGTTTTCTTTAAACAGGCAACCAATAAGAGGTTCCTGTGTTTCTACTTTGGCACCCATCTTTGATGATATTGAGCAGCTTGGGTCCCATCAACCCATAAAAATGCAGCTAAAAAGGTCATTACAGGTGGAGATACCTGGAGAACCATGGGGTGCATACAGTAGGCCTGAGACTGCCCGTTCCTAGAATTAAGATACAATTAGGGCCAGCATAAGCTTGACAATGTCCCCTTTTGATTCAATATCCCTCAGTTTAACCCATATATTAAACCAATGAACAGCAATATGACTGTTTTTAGCTTATTTACATATAATATATTGATAATAAATGGTTACTCACTTTTTATTATAAATCTTTAAAGTTTTTGATATTCTTTGTTTCATAAATCAAATATAAACTTTTGTGTTGTTTTGCAGTTCTTGGCCTTTCATCATCAAGAGCCCTAAAAAGTACAACAACCTTACTTTCACAGATGCCATGAACACTTTCCAGTGGTCCAAAAAAAAAGGGAATTCTTTTAACGAACGTGTTCGACAAATACAAATAAATGTTAGGTGTTCAAAGCATGACAATGATGAATGGATGGTATGTTTATCTGTAACTTGTCCTAAATCTATACACGGTTTACACATGAGATCATCACAGTTTCCTTTATGAATGAGAAGATCCTCAGACTCCTCAAATTACTAGCATTTCATAATAGTTGGTATTTTTTTCATCAGAAACATCTCTAATTGATACCTTGCTTTCAAGCAGCTGTATTAAAAAACACCCAGCTAGTAAACCAGGAAACATCCTAGAAGTGCATAGTATAAAAGTGTCTAAAAAAACTGGATCAGTAAAAACATAGCAATGCTATGCCTGAAAGCCTCTTTATAATGGCGTGTGTGAGTTCTGCAAATTAGGTTGCTGTGCAGCATTTTAATAAATAAACAAGAGAAAATGGTTGTATTAGTGTATTTTGCCACAATATTGATTTTTTTAGGTTAACTTAGAGCACTTTTTGTTGTACAGGTGCAAACTCTGTCTGGGCAATAGCGTTAGAATATGATCAAACATCACTCCACAAACAAAAAGAGAAGTGTTTCTTGATGTACTATATGTAGGCCTGGTGATTTTGGAGATGACTGTCTATACTATCACAGTGTTTTTTTGTGCAAGGATTTAATACATACAGATTCAAGTCAAGTCAATGTCCTGGAGTAACATATTCAGGAACAATGAATGCTTTAAATACTTTTGGTTAGGGCTAGAATTATTATTACGGTATATTTTCTTTATACAGCGCCAACAATTTATGCAGTGCTTCTTACAATACATATATTCAAGAGGTAATTTGATTGAATTTAATTGAATTTATTGATTGATGTAATGTAAAACATAATGTACTACTGACTTCTAGTAAAAGCTACCAGTTTAGCACTTACTGTACTGAATCAAAAAACATCAAGTACCTGAATATCAACAAAAAAAATATTAAGCCTAAATTGTTACGTGATGCACTACTTTTTACGAATATTCTTTATGCCCATTGTACAGCACGGTGTGATATGATGGCACCATATAAATTGATATTAGTATGCTTCAATGTATGTGGGAATACATTTCCATGACACCAAGGCTGTACAGGGACCTGCGGTATGACCAGTAATTTAGGCTAATAAAGTTCTCAATATCCACGTATCAATTCAGTGACCCATCTAAAAATGCAGATTTAGTTTTAAAGGAAAAAATTACGCACTAAAATCTTACTCTCAAGCAAGCAATTCAACTCTCATGGGACTAATTGAAAACAAAGTGGTCACTTGCATTTGAGCAGTTAGTGGTTATTATCTTATAATATTAAGGGAAAAGCTCCAACTGGTATTAGCACAGGTGTTTGCCACAACAGAAGTTTATTATGTGGTGCAGTCAGTATTGTAAGTACTTTTGGGTTTACTGGTGTTTATTTTGATGTCCATTTGCCCCTGTAGTAAATAGATTTGTTTTGTATATTAATCAATGCAGTTAAGTTCTAAAAATTACATATCTGTGTCAGATAATAGCCTGAAAATATATGACTGGATAAGAAGCAATCCTTATGTAAGTGACGGTATGACTGGTATGGTAATAAAAGTCTATGTTACTTCAAATTCAGATTTTAGTTTTACTGGATATAGTCCCCAACTTAGGAATTAGTCAGGTAACTGAATCACAATTCATGCTTCTAGTACCAATTATCATTAACATTACATTACATTTATTCATAAAGCGCCAGCAGATTCCGCAGCGCTGTTACTGTCAGTAGAAAAATTTATAAACACATACAATAACAAACTGGTGCAAAGGAAAAGAGGGCCCTGTGCTTGCAAGCTTACAATCTTGTCGGTGGTTGAGGGGGAAGTGAGACAATAGGAGAGGACTGCTTGGATGGGAATGCGTTGACCTGGTTCTGATGATGTGTTAAAGCTGTTGATTATTTAGATGGCTTAAATATGATGATGGTTGGGAGTAATGGGAAGGAATGTTGTACACTTTTTCTGGGGTTTTCTGAGAGGTTTTGAAAGCGGGAGGGGTGCGGCGAGGGTGAAATCCTGAATATGGGAGTGGGAAGAGGTAACAACAGTAGAAGATAGCTGCAGGAGGTGAGAGGGGCGAAGGGGGTGGGGGTATGGGTGTATTTGGATAGGAGGATAGACATGTAAGGGGGTGCAGAGTAGTTGAGGGCTCTATAGGCCAGGGTCAGAAGTTTAAATTTTATTCTGAAGAGTATGGGGAGCCAATGAAGTGATTGGCATAGTGGAGCAGCGGATGAGGAACGGCGGCAGAGAAAAATTAATCTAGCTGCAGTGTTGAGGATGGATTGAAGCGGTGGAAGGCAGGAGAGGGGGAGACCGGTTAGTAGGGAGTTGCAATAATCCAGGCGGGATATCACAAGGAAGTGGATTAGTAACTTGGTGGTTTCTTGTGTGAGGTAAGGGCGGATTCGGGAGATGTTTTTCAGATGGAGGCGGCAGGATTTGAGCATTAAGACTTTAATCAATTAAAATATGAATTTTGTAATATTCATGCATGTTCAAGGTGTTTATTATCAAATGTGAAAAATTGGTACCTAGGTTGAGGGGTTTGTTTTCAAGTGGCGACTGTAAAACTCCAGCAAATGTTTTTTTCAGACAATATTCAGCCACATTCTTTTTTTCTATTACAGGTACAAGGCTTGATCGTTTCCCCACCTGAAGTTAAAAAGATATACAAGTCAAAAGAATTATCATGCATGCCTCGGTCATGCTGTTCAACCTTCAATACATTGATTTTCATATTCATTACTCTATGTAATGTGTTATACATTTTCTTTGTATAAAATTGCTATTTTCTTCCACACACGTTTATGGAAATGAAGATATGCACTTTTGAAGTTGTTTCTCTTTTTGTATTAAATAATTTTTAACAGAACCATCTTTCTCTTTCTTTCCCTTTTGGGATTACAGATTTTTCTAAACTCTAGAGCTCCTGCTGGTTTTGAAGTAAGTGTCTTAACTAACTGGCTGGATATGACAAGAAGCGTAGTTTTACCATATTTAATATCATCAGACTGATATGCTGATGGAGATTTTTCCTTTTTTAATTGCACAAGACAATTAAAACTTGAGATGCCCCCTGGCGAGGACGCACCGTGGGACATGCTATGAAGGGGCTGCCTGTTCTTGGTCCCGCCCCTTTCATTAGAATCTATGAATCCTCCTGCCTGACTACTCTGGTGATGTCACTGAAGGCAGAGAGTTGTTCAGAGAATCCTTCAGGGATTCAATTCGTTCAGAGAATGATTCAGAGAATCGTTCACAGAATGATTCAGAGAATCGTTCAGAGAATGATTCAGAGAACCTCACTGACACAATAATTTTATAAATAAACACAGGATTAATCTTCACTGCCCCCAGGATTTAGATTCCCCTTAGTTGGCCCCCCTTTAAATTAACCCTAAAGACCCCATTAACCATAACTGCCCCTAAATTAACCCTAAATACCCCATTAACTATAACTGCCCCTAAATTAACCCTAAACACCCCATTAACCATAACTGCCCCTAAATTAACCCTAAATACCCCATTAACCATAACCGCCCCTAAATTAATTGCATGTACTCTAGATAAATTACCTAATAAATCGGTATGGTTGATGGGGTCTTTAGTGTTAATTTTGGGGCAGGTATGGTTAATGGGGTGTTTAGGGTTAGTTTAGGGAAAGTTATGGTTAATGGGGTCTTTAGGGTTAATTTAGGGGCAGTTATGGTTGATGGGGTCTTTAGTTTTAATTTTGGGGCAGGTATGGTTAATGGGGTCTTTAGGGTTAATTTAGGGGCAGTTATGGTTAATGGAGTGTTTAGGGTTAATTTAGAGGCAGTTGTGGTTAATGGGGCCTTTAGGGTTAATTTAGGGGCAGTTATGGTTAATGGAGTGTTTAGGGTTAATTTAGGGACAGTTGTAGTTAATTGGGTCTTTAGGGTTAATTTATGGGCAGTTATGGCTAATACCTGCACTAGTGCAATATACAAAATAGACAACAATTTACTTGCTGACTCTGGGATTATACAATGGACGTTGATCTGAATACTCATTACTACCCAAGTCTCTAGGAGACTCGTGTGCACACGTTCTTCACTATGTCTGCTCAATTGATGTATTATCCTTACTTTATAACCAATCGACTAAACTCTGAAGGAGAAAC
The DNA here is from genome assembly GCA_023333645.1 of Sceloporus occidentalis. Classification (NCBI taxonomy): domain Eukaryota; kingdom Metazoa; phylum Chordata; class Lepidosauria; order Squamata; family Phrynosomatidae; genus Sceloporus; species Sceloporus occidentalis. Next base: position 4,247,002 of record JALMGF010000088.1, on the reverse strand, counting down.
TCCACTGAACAAATACAGTCCAAGTCCCAATGGGTTTGCCATACAGCCTTATCGTGGGGTGAGAAGACGACAATACTGCTATTATTCTCTTACAATATATGGTCCTGATAGTAGGTTGTAAAACCTTGTAGTGGGGTGTTGAACGGCCATAACAATTGCTACTCCATGGTAACAACACAATACACAAAAAAAACAATTTACCTGCTGACACCAGGATTACACAGTGGACATCAACACAAACATCCCCAGGAGAATCTTGTGCACACGGTCTCTACTACACGTCAAAAATAAAAAGTTAAACAAATACTACCCAAATACCTACTATGGAATCCAACACTGAAATAAGCATGGATAAATATTGGCAGAACATTTAAAAAAAATCATCAGCTAAGCCACCACTAAAGAAATGCTACAAAAATCCTTTCCTTCTCAAAGCCACCAAGTGATGACTCACGGTTCTCCTCTCCAAAAGAAGACCTCTTCACAGAAGAGCTTACTGACACAGCAAGCCGGAGACATAACCTAAGCGTTGTGGGAATCCCTGAGTAAGTAAAATAACAAACACTATTTCCTATGCTCCAGAAATGGCTCTCAACTGCTCTTCATCTGAACCTGGTCATTGCAAATAGAGAGGGTGCATCACATCAACCAACAACAACCAGTAGACCAAAGCAAGTTATCAAGTTGCTAAACTCTGTGGACAAAGTTAAAATATTCCAGGCATATCAGAAATTCCCGGACCTGAGATATGAACAAAGTCATCATCTTTCAAGATTACTCAGCTTTGATGGCTGGAAAACAAAGAGATATCACCCCAGTCTGCAAATAACGTGTTGACAAAAACATATTCACTATGTTATACCTGGCCAAACTTAGTTTTTTTCTGAATGCCCAGACTGGGATCTGCGAGACACCACAGCATCCCGGCTCCACAGAGAACTCACATGTTAAGTAAACAAGATGGCACTACCCCCCCCAGGTGATGTGGACTGCCACGTAACCTACTTTCTACACTATGAAAAACACAAAACATAATTGTAGTGTTAATACTAATAAGATGTTTAACTTGTTTTAGCTATTGTTATTAGGTATAAACAGGCCTCTGAAATTACTACCATAAAGTTTGACAAAGGCTGATGGTAGAATTAGTGCAGCATTTGAAATACCCTGGGGTGTCTATTAACCTAGAATGCTGTCTGGGTCTACAGTTTTGTGTAACATTAATTAATCATACAACCTTGAAAATGTACTTTTCCCATGCTGCCATGTAAAAACTTTAGGGACGTTCAGAAGCCTGCCAAAATATCTTGCTATATTAAACAACGTGATACACGGACAACGTCACACTCATTTATGCCTCCATTAGTCATTTTGCTCTAACTTATTTATTCCTCAATACATCAATTCACTGTTTGTGTTACCTTGCCTCACTTCTTTTTCTACCACAATCATAACCTGATTTTGCAGTGCTTTTGAGATGAATACAATGATCGCATGGAGAGATGAAGCAGATGCCAAGAAAATATTTCATTTAATAAGTAACTTTAATTAGAAATTGTATTGAAACATAAAGCCAATGGCTCATTCCAGTCTGTCCATTGCAGTTGAAAAAGCTGAAGTCTTCAGAAGTCCCATTGGAAGATATTTTGAGAATTAATATGTTTTTATTGACAGCACTGTAGAATACTGTTGCACTAAATTTAGTTTTATTTCATATTGTTCCAAGAAACACTGTGTATATGTAAACCTTCCCGGTTGCCATTGTACGCAGTCATGTGACATTCCCTGCTGAAGCACCACACTGTCCTTTCTATGGTAAGAGGGTCTATTCATTAATAATTGTGCCCAGAGAACACTTCTCCGGTTCTCCAGGTCGTCACCTGAATCCTCTGGGTTGCGGGAGTGGGGTCCTGACCCACCAAACTCTCCACCCATTTCCCCTTTAAATGTGGGAGTTTTCAAATGTGGGAATTCCCACGATGTCAGCGGACCGCCCACTGACATCAGCAGCAATGCCCACAAGTTCCCAGGTAAGGTGAGGAGACTCCAAAGAAATCTTGCTGATGGAATTATGCATTATACAGGGCTAGCCAAGCTCAGCATAAGCGTATTCGGTATAGGCCCTCATAATGTATAATGAAGTCAAGGAGTTAAAACCACAACTTTCCTGAAAACTTTCCACTTACTCGCGTTGGTAAATAAACCCCAAAGTATGTCAGCCTAGATCTTAAAGCTAACTTTTATAGGTAACTTCAGCTAGTTTTTATAGGTAACTTCAGATACATAAAAACATATATTTTTTTTCTTCAAAAGAAATTCCTGTTTTCTCTTGTCAATTTACCACTAAAAGATGAATATGAGGTGTATCTGTCATGTACCTTTACATGAGAACTGTCCACCACATATTAGGGTTAATTAATATTCTGGTTTTAGGTATAGTTTATAAGGTATTTACACTTACCTGCCCTGGAGCACTTTGTGATACTGTGTGTGCATGAAAGTATCTGGACGATTTTCAATTGTAGATGAATGTCCAATACATATGATGTGCCCTCAGGACATATAAAATGGGAACATCTGAAACTAACAATGTGAGCTATGGAAGCACTTTAAATTCAGCACGCAAAAAGTCATTATAAATCAGTTGAGATATCTGTGATGCTTTTACCAAAACAAATCCTGAATTATATGTTAACCTTTTTCAACACTATAAGGCAGTTTAAATTCAGTTTTATAATTATGTTAAAACTGTCATATGATGTATGTTTGTATGCATTGATTGACGTTATTTTTTGGTATCACTATTTTAAAAGTACCATAATAAATAATGTTTTATATTTTATACTAGTAATATAAATGTTAAAAATAGATATTACATTATATCCCTTCATAGTTAATGGATTACGTTTGTACTACATAGCAGCAAAACCAGACCAAAAGTAGCCTTACAGGCATATACACTACACAATGAGCTTTAAAAGGGACCTGTATTAGAATATGTAGGTCACTGTACTAATTTTAGATTCTAGGCCCCAGACCCCTGCATTAAAAACTTCCTGCCACAATATGTTTCCCCACAGTAGATTAAACCTCCCCATACATTTTCCTATATTGTATCAAGACAAGACAGAGTACCCTTTATATCACATGCCACTATGCCCACAGTTCCCCCTATATCATATTAACTCTTATTAACATAACTGTGTCTGAACTTTAACTATGGAATGGTTGCTTTTTTATATAGAATATAGAATATAGTTCTGCAAGGAAAAGAAATTATAATACTTCAGCTTTTTCAAATTTTTTTGTTGTTGTGCAAATGGAATTTGCAAAAAAAACTAACAAACAAAAAAAACATTATGTAATCAGTAAACCATGAAAATAAAACTATTTCATTAACATTTTTGAAATGGTTCAGAAGTTTGAACAATCTTTTTAATACTAGATTTCAGTTAATCACAACCTTCTGCTTCCTGTTTTCTGAAAATATTATAAAGATCTCATGATCAACAATATTTTGTACCTTAAAGACTGGAACTTTTGTGCCATATGTTTGTTCAACTATTATTCCCTTTTTAATGTTTGGTGTATCCAGAGATATTACATACTGCTTTTGAGGGCAAGTATGGTATTATTTTGAAGCTATATTTAGCCGTTTGCATCTGCATCCCTTTTGATGTACTAATATGTCCATGAAAATGGTGCTAAAATGCTATCATTGTGTCCATATTTAAATGCCAGTGCACAAGAGGCAACCTCTAAAAACCTAGACTCTACCTAGTGTCCCCATAGACATTTCTGGTGCAATGGCGTGAGCGCCAGTACACCATTACTGTGTGAATGGTGACACTGAACAGTTTGTTATTCAGGAGTGGCACCTATTCTGTAGAAGAAATCCTAAACAAAATTTGTTTTAGTATTATTTTTTTAAGCGTATGTATGTGCTCAGGAGACATGGGAGATTAATGTTTAGTTGTTTTTGCCTTGTTCCTGGTAGACTAGGATTTAGCACCCATCTTCAAATGTGACTGGAACATTAAAAAAAATTTTTAAAATAAGAATTTGAAGGATTTGTGGTTCTTAGCAGAGATTTGTGTAGTATACTGTTTGTATTATTAAACTAATGTTGATGGGTAGTTACTCCCCCTAAATCACAAGATGCTAATTTTTCGTTCAACAGTGAACATTTCTTGAAACCGCTTTGAGCATTTATAATTTGAGGGTATGTTGTGACCATGTGATGTGCTATTCAGGAGACTTTGGAAATTCATATGTAATATTTTTTTTTCTTTCATTCAGTTAATATTGGAAGGATACATACAGTGGCGGAGCTACCGGGGTCGCGACTGCGACCGGGACCTGGAGTTCTGCCAGTCAGGGGGCCCAAGGGGCGCTGAGTGGTCTTTTCAGCAACCGCTCGGCGTCCAGTCTCTTCTGCTCCCTGACGCCGCCTGCCTCAGCGCTGCCCCGACTGCAGTGGTGGGAGCGTGAGGCATCTGTCTCGTGTGCTGGCGCTTCACACTGTGTGACACCGTGGCAGAGCGGCGAGACAGAGGCCTCGCGCTCCCACCACAGGACTGCACGGTAAGTGACCTACAAAGGGGGGTAGGGAGAGGGTAGATATTGAAAAGGGGAAGGGTAGATAGTGAGAAGGGGGGTAGGGGGAGGGTAGATAGTGAGAAGGGGGGCTCAACACTAGGGCGCGTGAGGTCTGTCAGACCTTGCTTTACTGCTTCCTAATCACTACCCGCTGACAAAGAATGCCAAGTGCAGGGATATGACGTCATCAATAGCAGCAATAGCCGGCGCATAGTGATGAGGGAGCAGTAAAGTGAGGTCTGAAGTGACAGGCCTTGCGCTCCCACCACAGGATCCAGGATGGAGGCAGAAGGATGAAGGCAGAAGGATTGTGGAAGAGGTAAGAGATGGGAAGAAAGGGGTGTAAGGGCAGTGTATGTGTATGTATGTGTTTGTAAGCTTGTGTGTGTGTGCGAGCAGTATGGGTATTTGTTAGCTGGTGTGTAAGGGCAATGTATGTGTATATATGTGTATGCGTGTAAGGGCAGTGTATATGTGCGTGTAAGGGCAGTGTATATGTGTGTTTAAGGGCAGTGGACATGTATATGTGTGTGTAAGGGCAGTGTACGTGTATATGTGTGTGTAAGGGCAGTGTATATGTGTGTGTTTAAGGGCAGTGTACATGTATATGTGTGTGTGTGTAAGGGCAGTGTACGTGTATATGTGTGTGTAAGAGCAGTGTACATGTATATGTGTGTGTAAGGGCAGTGTACGTGTATGTGTGTGTGTGTAAGGGCAGTGTACATGTATGTGTGTGTGTGTGTGTTACGGCAGTGTACATGTATGTGTGTGTGTAAGGGCAGTGTACGTGTATATGTGTGTGTAAAGGCAGTGTATGTGTATATGTGTGTGTAAGGGCAGTGCATGTGTATATGTGTAAGTAAGGGCAGTGTACATGTATATGTGTGTGTGTAAGGTCAGTGTACGTGTATATGTGTGTGTGTGTAAGGGCAGTGTATGTGTATATGTATGTGTATGTGTGTGTTTATGGGCAGGTGTGTGTAAAGGCAATGTGTAAGGGTCCTGGGAGGAAGGCTAACATTAGCCTTTTTTAATAAAAAAAAAATCTCTGCTGCTGCGGACTACTCTTCCAATGATGCTCAGCCAGCATTATGGTGGACACCTGGCTGGCTGAGAATCATGGGAATTTTAGTTCACAGCTAGCATCTGCAGCTTTACTGTTGCTGCACTTCCCATGACGCTTAGCCAGCATCATGGAAGTAGTATGTCTGGCTGAGCCTCATCGGAATTCCATTCAATGTGTTGGTTATTTTAATATGCATGACTGTGTATCAGTTGCGTGAGATTTGAAAAAAAAAGTTTCCCTCTTTCACATTTTTAAATGTTGGAAGGTATGCCTTTGTCACGTCCTACCCAGGCTGTGGAGATTCATATCTCACTCTTGCTTCAGTTTCTCTGTTTCGCTTCAATCCGTTTCTGGATTTCCTTATGCTTTGCTCTGCTATTCCTTGTTTCTAGTTCTTCTCTTTGCTTCAGCTGTTTCCTTTATAAGGTGTGCCCCACCCGTTATGTTTGTCTCAGTCTGCAGTCTAAAGGTATGTCTCATTGCTATGTGTCTGGATTTCATGTTTGGTTTGTTTCGTACCTCTGTAAGCAGGCTTTAGCATTAGGACCCACCGTCATTGGAGTACTTTGGCGTAGTGGTGGGCTAAGCATACTATGGCCATAAGATGTGACAGAATCTCCAATAGTTATCATATAGTCCTAGGCTAGTTCCTGTATGTCTGTGTCGGGTGTCCTGCTCTGTCTTGATCTTGTCTTGTATTCCTTGTCTTGTTCCATGTAGTGCCCTGTATCATGTATAGCTTGTCTGTTATGTTTCTTTCCTGGTCTCCCTATCCCTTGTACGCTATGTTACAGCTATTACTCTGCTTAGCTTCCGCACTCCCAGCCTGCAGCATCCCACACATGAGTCTTGTGCTATGTCTCATGCCTGTTCCAGGGTGCCTGCAGGATTTAACTTTGTTCTGGACTACATCTGCTGCTATATCGGGGCGCTGGTATGTGGCTGCACAACCCTAGATGCTCAACACCCGGGTGAGTGAAGTCGCCCTGTACCAGGCCCTGTCCTGAGACTCCACTACTGCATGCCGAACTCCTGAACTCCATCTTTGGGTGCGCTGGGTCATTACAGTCGGCCGTATGGACCCAGTTCCTGACAGCCTTAGGGCTGAAACAGAGGTAGGCAGTGGCAGGTGGTTCCTGGCTCAGTTCCTCCCTGATGAGGACTTTCAGAATGGATGGAGTAGCTGCGGGTGCTGCCCTAGGTTGGGTCTAGGGCAAAGCGGAAGTTAAATAAATCTCTGTATATAGGGCCACTTTCAGATAAATAGCTCTTCCCTTTGTCTTTTAAATGTATTATTTGTCTACCATTTATTTTACAAGCATAGAAAACTAATCAAATTTGTTTTGTTGAAACAGTGATAATCGTCTAAGATTGAAGATTTCAGATAGTACCATTAAAATGATGAATGGGTGCCATCTAGTGGTCATATACTTATTTACTTTTTCACAGTACAAGGCTATAAAAGTTGAAGTACCGTATTGGTCCGAATATACGCCGCACTCCCCCCCCCACTTTAGGTCTTTAAAGTGGGGGTGCGGCCTATATTCAGGGTTAAGCGCAGGGATGCACAGTTTGTGTCACCCGATGCCCGGGACATGCAGTTCCAGGTGCCGGGCGGGTGGTTTTTTTTCTATTTCATTTAGCCTTGCTGCAGGTAAACAGCAGGGTTAGGATCCAGATCCCCCGCAGCGCTGCAGGGGACCTGGATCCTCCTCTCCTGCAGCTGTGGACATCTGCACGATGCGCTTAGGCAACCTCCGATGCCGGGACCTCCGCCGGTGCTTCTCCGTCATAGAATCCCCGGCGGAAATGCCGGCCGACTCTGGGTGTGCATTGGTAAATCGGGAGGGGGGGATTGGCACTTCTAGGAAGCAGAGTGGCATTTTAAGGGGGCAGAGTGGCACTTTTGGGGGGCAGATGGGCATTTCTCGGGGGCAGATACAAAAAATGTTAAAATACATGTATTACTGTTCATTAGATAGAATACTGTTTTACTATTCCACTAATGTTTATTTTTTCTTAAAAAAAAAATTTTTCTTTAAAAAAGCACCAAACTTTAAGGGTGCGGCCTATATTCGGGTGGGGCCTATATTCAAGCCAATACGGTAATTAGTGTAATAATTCTGTAATTTAGGCTGAAGGCAGCATACATGTAATTTGGTTTACAGCATGCAAAAAAGGTAGCAATTAACTATTAAAGAAGCGGGGATTTACTGGTTCTTGAATAAAATCAAGTCTGTTTTGCAACCATATGCATTTAAAAAGCTGTTAAACCATTTAATTTGCCGGAAATCATACTTCATCATAGGTTATATAGTTAAGTATGCAGGTTTTACAAATTAAACATTTCTAAATAAGGAAAGATATATTGGAGTGACTAGGGTTCTCATAGGGTTCTTATGGTGCTAGGCCATTTGATACAAGTTATGATAACATAAAAATCCACTCATTGAGCTCCTCAATCACAATCCACACATTAATAACTTTCAGTTTGGTACATTATGAGAAAAAAAGAACACACTGGTGAGCGCTGCAACACAAAAAGGCCTGGATGTTCATGGAAGACAACAGTGGTGGATTATCATTAGGGTCCTTTCCATGGTAAAGAAAGACCCATTGACAACATTCAGCGAAGAATACTCTCCAGGAGGTAGGCATTTCATTATCAAAGTATACCATAAACAGAAGACTTTACAAGAGCAAAGAGGGTTCATTACAAGGTACAAGCCAAAATTAAGATCAACCTGCTCCAGAACGATTGGAAGAAAAAAGTATGGAGAAGGCTTGGAATGGCTCATGATCCGAAGCATACCACATTATCTGTAAAACACTGTGGAGGCAGTGTGATGGCATGGGCATGCATGGCATCCTCTCTGGCAGCCGGTGGACCTCTGTGCGATGTGCACAGACAACCTCAACTGCTGCCCAGCACTTCCACTAAGGCTTCTATGACCGAGCGCCAGAGTGACGTGACGTTCCAGTGCTCCATCATAGAAGCCCTGGCATCGCGCAGACATTCACCGGCTGCCAGAGCGGAGGATCCCCTGCAGCTCTGCAGAGGACCTGGAAATAAAAGGAAAAACAAGAAATGCATCATAGTTTTTATTAAATATGAAAACATAGTTTCCATGTGAATTAATATTTACTAGTATTTTTTTTTCCCTACAGGGTAGTAGTTTTTCTTTTTTGCCCTAAATTAACATTTAAATTTGGGGGGGTCATTTTATAATCAGTTGGTCTTATAATCAAGCAAATATGGTATTGTCTGCTCAGATTCTGACTAATGTAGCGAAGTTGATTGGATTGGAAGGAGTTTTTAAGGCACAGAAGTATTCTTTCAGTGACCTGACCTCGCCCCGATCGAGCATGCATTTCACTTGCTGAAAACCATACTTAAAGCAGAAAGATCCACAGACAAACAACTGAAGACAGCTGCAGTAAAGGTCTGCAGCTCCACTCTGCCTCCAGAAATGCCTTATACCCCTATATGCCACTCTGGCATATAGGGGGTTAAAAGGCATATCATGGGACAGAGTTGCATATAGGGGGGTATAAGGCATTTCTGGAGGCAGAGTGGCATAAAGGGGGTTAAAAGGAATATCATGGGGCACTCTGCCTCCAGAAAAGCCTTATGCCCCCATATAACACCCCCCCCATACCTCCCAACATTTCAAAATGTGAAAGAGAGACACTTTTTTTTTTTAAATCTCGCGGAACTCACCAATACAAGCAATTGCACTTTACAATGTCGCGCTTGCATCGCCACTTAAAACACACACATTTTTGTCAGCACAGTCATGCATATTAAAAATAACTAACACATTGAATTGAATTCCCATAAGGCATCATGGGAAGTGCAGCAACAGTAAAGCTGCAGATGCTAGCTGTGAACTAAAATTCCTATGATTCTCAGCCAGCCAAGTGTCCACCATAATGCTGGCTGAGCATCATTGGAAGAGTAGTCCACAGCAGCAGAGTTTTTTTTTTTTTTTTTTTAAATTAAAATAGGCTAATGTTAGCCTCCCTCCCAGGACCCCTACACACTGCCTTCACACACACCTGCCCATAAACACACATATACACATACACTGCCTTTACACACATATACACATTGTCATGTTCTACCCACGCTGCGGAGCTGCATATCTGTCTTGCTTCAGTTTCTCTGTTTTGCTTTAATCCATTCCTGGATTTCAATATGCTCTGAATCTTCCATTCCTTGCTTTAAGTTCTGCTCTTTGCTTCAACTCTGTTTCCTTTATAAGGTGTGCCCCACTTGTGTGTTCTGTTTGTCTCAGTGTGCAGTCTACAGGTATGTCTCTCATTGTTATGTGTTTGGGTTTCATGTTTGGTTTGTTTCGTATCACTGTCAGCAGGGATTAGTGTTAGGACCCACCGTCATTGGAGTACTTTGGGTTAGTGGTGGGCTAAGCATACTATGGCCATAAAATGTGACGGAATCTCCAATAGTTATCATAAAGTCCTAGGCTAGTTCCTGTATTTATGTGTGTCAGTCTGATGTCTCGTATCCCCGGCAGCGGGGTGTCCTGTCTCGTAATCCCCGGCAGCGGGGTGTCCTGTCTCGTAATCCCCGGCAGCGGGGTGTCCTGTCTCGTAATCCCCGTTAGAGGGGTGTCCGGTCTCGTTATCCCCGGTAGAAGGGTGTCCTGTAATCCCCGGTAGAGGGGTGTCCTGTCCTGTTCATGTTGGATCTTGAGTATTCCTTGTCTTGTTCCCTGTTGTGCCCCGTATTATGTATATCTTGTCTGGTTATGCTCCTTGCTCTGTCTCCCTTGCTTGCTATGTTTCTCCTGTACTCCGCTTAGCTTCCATACTCCCAGCCTGCAGCATCCTGCATGTGATTCTAGTGATATGTCTCATGCCTGCTCCAGGGTGCCTGCAGGATATCACTTCGTTTCATTTTGGACTACATCTGCTGCTGGGGGCTGGTATGTGGCTGCAGAACCCTAGGTGCTCAACACCCGGGTGAGTGCAGTCGCCCTGCACCAGGTCCTTTCCAACTCCGCTACTGCACTGTGACTCCTGCACACAATCTTTGGGCGCACTGGGTCAATGCAGTCATCTGTATGGACCCGGTTCCGTGACGCACATACACTGCCCTTAAACACACATATACTGCCCTCACACATATACACATACATTTCCCTCACACACACACACACATATACACACACATACATGTACACTGCCCTTATACACACACATATACATGCACACATATACATGTACACTGCCCTTATACACACATATACATGTACACTGCCCTTTGATTTTGGAATCAAAACATTTGCTACTACAAACATTTTTAGATGAAAAAGTTCCATTTTATTCAGTGGAACAAAACAGTGATCACATTATTCTTCACGATATTCTTGTAAGAAACTTTTATTTCTTTATTAATTCATGTAAAATATTTTTTCATATTTAATAAACGCTATGATTGAGAAATTTTTGTTTTTTATTTCCTTTTATTTGCCAACCTGCACCCCCAGTTATGCACATCTGCCCCCAGGCTTGCCACTCTGCCCCCATAAATGTCTTATACCCCCCTATATGCCATGCTGCCTCTCTGATATGCCTTATACCCTCCTATATCTCACTCTGCCCCATGATATGCCTTTTAACCCCCTATATATATGCCACTCTGCCTCCAAAAATGCCTTATACCCCCTATATGCCACTCTGCCTCCAGAAATGCCTAATATCCCCTATATGCCACTCTGCCTCCAGATGGGATGGCGGTACAGAGACCCAAAATCAGGGCTCTGCCGGCTAAATCGGGACAGTTGGGGGGCATGCCCCCCCAACTTACCACTGCTTCTTACTCACTGGTGTCTGGTGGGGGCAGCGGGTGGAGGCTGGCGTTCATGAAATTAAAGGGGCTGGCGTGCACGCACCCCGCCGCACAATGGCTGTGTCTCAGCTATTCTTCCTACTCCTTTTAAGATGTGGGATGAAGGGTTGAGGCACGGAGGAGGCTGCTTTCAACCCTGCTTTGAATGTTGGTCTGCCAGCCGCCTGGCCCACAGACCAGTTGGCCCACTGTGAAATTTCCCGGTATCCCGGTGGGCCAGTCCGGCCCCGGATAGGGACACCCTCTCTGGTGGTAGTGAGGGGAGATATGTGGAATATAAAGAGTCCCACACTCGAGCCTGTGAACTGTGGGACAGCATTTCCTTTCTCCCCCTTGTTTTGTAGTTGTGGTTGTTTAACAGGCTGGCATGATGTAAGGGTTAACCACCTAGACGTGTGGTTGAACTTGTGGTGTACAAGCCTTTGGCTTAGGTGCAGAACACCATTTGGGCTTGTGCCCTTGTGAATCCAGTGGTGATGAGGGCTGCTGTGCAGGTGACGGCAGTGGTCGCAACAGGGATATGGTTTTACACCTATGCCAGCCAGGTCTCCATAATGAACCAAGATTAATATAGCCATGTCAGGATTTATAGTTATCAACATGTTAACAGTAATCACGTGGTATGTCACATGGTGTGTCACGTGTTTATCATGTGTTATAATGTGTTATGACCTTAAAAATGATGTTGTTTGTGTCACGGAATGCACAAAACTGACTACATCATGGCCGAAGTTATCCATAGTTGACTTTAATAAAGAACAATACAAATATCCTGATTGTAAAACCTGTATACCGGTATATATATAGATCAAGAGTTGAAAACCCTGCTCATGAGCTTGCCATCTAGCCTTTTACATAAAGTTCCTGGCTGAAATGGTGGGCTTATGATGGTCCCGGTCGTGAGCTTACAATCAAACGCTGTGGATTTTGTAGTTCCACTCTTCTACTCTCAAGGTTATGTGTAAAGTAGTAGGCATATCAAATATCTTTTAAGGATTTCACTGACATCAACAATTTTGCATCGGTTTATGAAGAAGTGATTAAACACTTTGGTTAAGCATCTGAAAATACTCAACACATATGCCAAGATGTGCAACTATATCTGTACATCTGTAATTGACATAATTCAATTAAAAGGCAGTAAGCAGCTGCTCTATCTACTTGTATATTAGTGTCACCCCTGCACCATGGAGCACATTGGGCAGTTGGGGAATCATCTGATCTCCATAACCTGCCCGCTGCACACAAAAGTGGAATAATGGGGAAACTTATTGGGACATTCCCCTTAAAATCTACATTATCCCTCTAAAAAAGTGGGATGATTGGGGGATATGCAGAATCAAAAGTATTTATTTCCAATTTCCTTCTGGTTTCCATTCCAGTATTGATGCCACCCCTGGAGACAAATAAGCATAGCAATATGAATTGTATACATCAATTTCTACTAAATACTTTACCATGTCAGTTACAAATTATACCACTAGATGACACTGTAAGAACGCATTATTCCATGCACATAGGACTGTTACCTAAAATGTGAACTAAACTGCTAAGCTGCTGCATTGGCAGACATAATGCAAATCATGGTCAGGGAGATAGATTGTGCACTAAGGAACCTCTGATATTGAGCTGGCTCACTTTCTTGCCCTTTTGAGTAAACATGTGCAGGTACATTTTCCTACTTCATTTAAAACAAGATACAACATGATGATATCAGAAAAAGGCTGCATTTATTTCTATAGAAGTTAGTGTGAACAGCATTAACAAAAGTGAAAAAAGGAAAACAACCCTAAAGAAAATGAAACTCCATTACAGACTAGGTATCCCAGTGTGTGATAGCACCTTGTCAAATTAGCCTTGCCTATAACCAGTTAAGAAAAGAGCCAGTAAATTTTCCCTTACAATAAACTTTTATATATATCCCTAAGACTATGCATCTAAGCCTTAACCAGACAAAGAGCATAATGTATCTGTAAATTCCCCCAATAAGGCTATGAACAGTTATCTATCCTGCTCTTCTGTACTACCAGGGTTTTCCATTTCATGTAACCCATGTGAAATCATAGAAGGAGTAGTATTTCCAAAAGAACTGAATAGCCACTAACTGTCAGAGATAATTCTTATATTTTCTTAGGGATACAGACGTGTGATTACGGGGAAAACTCCAAATCCAAGCCAGATCCTTAATACCTCTACCCAAAAAGATTTCACCATCAAGTGCTCACAGATACAGTAATATGAAAAACATATTCTTTTCTGCCTCTTACATTACCAGCATCTCTGATACCAAGACAAAATGTATTTCCTGCACCTTAGCAGATATTAAACCTTTATGAGTCAACATAAAGATCTTTTTTCCTCTGTTTTTGGCTAGAGAAATTCACAAATCTTTCTCCCATAACACAGGACTTTGATTCTTACTTTAACATACTTTTAAGAGTCTTGTACATGCTGTAAGCAAAGATGTAGAAACAATACTATAATAGCCCAAATAACACCTAAGAGATGATTTATTACCAATTTTAACAAGATAAAATAATTGACATTGATTGCTTGAAGAACATCCTATGACATTATTATAAGAAGGAGATGCCCCAAGCCAAGTAGCCTCAGCAAAGAAGAATGTGTTTTTAAAGTGCTTTGTGAGTACTTTAATATGCATTATTTAAAATGTAACAGGTAGAAGCTATAGCTCCAGGTCTGCAGATCACCACATTTTTCCTCACGAAGCAGCAAATTAGTGGCAGGCAAGGGCTTCCACTGAAATCAATGGGGGAGTTTGTTAGAGTTAAGTATAGGCGTATGTATACCATGGGGCAGGAGATGTTTCGGTCAAGAGGGTGGAAGATAAGTGGAACATCCTTCCAGATATAGAGGTTAATACAGAGAGGTTGTTTAAACATGCATGAAATATATGTTTGAGACTTTACATCAGTAGAAACTGGCTGACTAGATGAGCCAAATGTTTCTTTTCTGCTTTCAGAGTCTATGTTTCTATGAACACATCTCTTGTACAGCAAATAGGATAGTAGCAAGTGCACATATAGGAGATTCTCCATAATCCCCCAATGCATTTGCAAGGGGGACAACGCATAAACTTAAAGACACAACATAAACTTAAAGTGCATTTATTTGGTTATTAAAGTTTCATATTGGGGCCATCACTTTAACAATGTATTTGAAAACTGTACCAAAATGAAGGAAAAAAATACTTGATCCCCCTACTGATTTTGTACCTTTGCCCAATTTTAATGGAAGCTTAATTTGAACAATTAGAGACAAAATAACATCAAAAAAATACAGAATAATGCATTTCAAAAAAGTTATAAATTGATTTGCATTTTACTCAGTGAAATAACTATTTGACCCCTTTGCAAAACATGACTTAGTACTTGGTGGCAAAAGCCTTGTTGGCAATCAGAGGTCAGGCGTGAGATTTTGTCCCACTCCTCTTTGCAGATCCTCTCCAAGTCATTAAGGTTTCCAGGCTGACGTTTGGCAACTTGAACCTTCAGCTCCCGCCACAGATTTTCTATGGGATTAAGGTCTGGAGACTGGCTAGGCCATTCCAGGACTTTAATGTGCTTCTTCTTGGGGCACTCCTTTGTTGCCTTGGCCTTGTGTTTTGGGTCATTGTCATGCTGGAATACCCATCCACAACCCATTTTAATGCCCTGGCTGAGGGAAGGAGGTTCTTACCCAAGATTTGACGGTACATGGCCCCATCCATCGTCCCTTTGATATGATTAAGTTGTCCTGTCCCCTTACCAGAAAAACACCCCAAAGCATAATGTTTCCACCTCCATGTTTGACAAGGGGGGTGTGCGATGGAGTGGGAGCAGGAGCAGCAGCGGCAGTGTGAGTAACTTTATCAGGGTTTCAGTTGCGGACCCCGACAGTGACTGTGGTTCCAGCTGCCTTGAGATAATTGACAAGATCCTCCCGTGTAGTTCTGGGCTGATTCCTCACCGCTCTCATGATCATTGAAACTCCACGAGGTGAAATCTTGCATGGAGCCCCAGACCGAGGGAGATTGACAGTTATTTTGTGTTTGTTCCATTTGCGAAAGGAGTGACCACGTGTCCTATGCATAGTCCTGTTTATGAACAGATTTCCACACAATGGTTTGTATTGGCCCCGAATATATTTATATAATGTTATCATATCCCCTCTGAGGCGACGTTTTTCTAAACTAAACAGATTTAAATTAGTTAACCTTTCTTCATAACTATAGTGCTCCATTCCTTTTATTAATTTTGTAGCCCGCCTCTGCACCCTTTCTAGTGCTATGATATCCTTCTTTAGAATAGGTGCCCAAAATTGCACAACATATTCAAGGTGCGGCCTTACCATTGATTTATATAGAGGCAACATTATATCTTTATCCCGCGACTTGATGCCCCTTTTTATACATGACAATACCTTACTGGCCTTAGCAACCGCAGACTGACATTGCACATTGTTGCCTAGTTTACTGTCTATAACAATTCCTTCTCATTTGTCGTTACCCCTAATTCACTACCGTTTAGGGTGTAGGTTGCTTGTGCATTCGCTACCCCGTAGTGCATAACTTTACATTTATCTACATTGAATTTCATCTGCCAATTGTGTGCCCAGTCCCCCAGTCTATCTAGATCCCTCTGCAGCACACTAATATCCTGTTCGCCCTGTATAACTTTACCTAGTTTAGTGTCATCAGCAAACACAGAAACATGACTTTCAATGCCTACTGCCAGGTCATTTATAAATATGTTAAATAAAATTGGTCCCAGAACAGGACCCTGAGGGACACCACTTACCACTTTTGACCAGCTTGAAAATTTACCATTTATAACAACTCTCTGTTCTCTATCTCTAAGCCAATGTTCTACCCAAGAACAAGAATTTGTATCTAGACCAATTTCCTTCAGTTTGAATACTAACCTATTGTGTGGAACCGTGTCAAACGCCTTGGCAAAATCCAAGTAGATTACATCCACTGCAACACCCTGATCTACACTTCTACTTACTTCTTCGTAGAATGCAATTAAATTAGTTTGACAGGACCTATGTTTCATAAAACCATGCTGATTTTTGCTAATAATACTGTTCTTCCCAAGGAATTCTTGAATATTATCCCTAAACAGCCCTTCAAATACTTTCCCAGCCACGGAAGTTAAGCTCACAGGTCTATAATTTCCGGGCACAGAGTTTGAACCCTTTTTGAAAATAGGTACAATTCCTGAAAGAAAGGAATCCCGAAAGATTAGAAACAGAGGTTCACTTATTTCCTGACTCTGCTCCTTAAGTACTCGTGGGTGAATACCGTCAGGCCCGCGGAGCTTTGTTAACATTAATTTTCTTTAGTTGCTGCAGCACTTTGTCCTGAGCCATCCACTCACAGTTTGACTGAAAATTTTTATCATTGGTCCTATGTATATCCATTGCCATAGGTTCCTCCTTATTATATACTGAGGAAAAATAGTCATTTAAAGTTTCTGCTTTTTCCTGGTCCTCCTTAACCAACACTCCCCTCTCTGTTTTTAATGAACCTATGTTTTCATTTTTTGTTTTTTTAGAATTTATGTACTTAAAGAATTTTTGGGGGTTAGTTTTGCTCTCTTTAGCAATCACCCTCTCATTTTCTAGTTTAGCCCATCTAATCACCTTTTTGCATTCTTTATTGGCTTCCTTATATCTTATATAGGATGCCTCTGATTCGTCTGATTTAAATGCTGAAAAAGCCATTTTGTTATTTTTAATTTTCTGCTTAACATCCCCACTAAGCTACATCGGTTTCAATTTGTTTCTTTTATATTTGATTCCTAGTGGTACATACTGAGAAGTGTACCCTGCTAATATTTGTTTGAAAATACTAAATTTTTCCTCAGTATTTTTATCCCTGAAGAGTTTTTGCCAGTCAATAAGTTGTAAAGCTGCCCTTATCTTATTGAAATTGGACTTCTTAAAATTATACGTTTTAGTATTCCCCATGGGCAATTTCTTTTTTGAGTTTATTTCAAAAGAGACCATATTGTGATCACTATTACCCAAGTGCTCCCCCACTTGAATGTTAGACACTAGATCAACATTGTTTGTTATCACCAGATCCAAACAAGTATCCTTTCTAGTTGGTGCCTGTACCAGTTGTGACATAAATGTGTCATTTAACAGGTTCAAAAACCTGAATCCCCTTGCAGAACTAGTAGTCCCTCTATCCCAATTTATGTCCGGGTAATTAAAATCTCCAATAATTAACATGTTACCCAGATGTGTAGCTTTCTCAATTTGCTCTAACAGCTGCTCTTCCTCATCATTATTAACATTAGGTGGTTTATAACATATCCCAACCAGTAGTTCTTTTCCTTTTTTCTGCCCCAAGTTGATATCTACTTCCACAAATCCCTTGTCGCATTCAAGATGCTTAATATTTGACTTTAGCTCGTTGTTAACATACAAGCATACTCCTCCTCCCTTCCTGCTTTTTCTGTCCTTCCTATATAACGTATAACCTTTTAAGTTAACTGCCCAGTTATGGGTCTCATCCCACCATGTTTCTGTTATGTCTATTATATCATATTGCTTAGTGTATGCTATTGCCTCTAGTTCTCCCATTTAGTTATTTAGGCTCCTTGCATTAGCAAGCATACATTTAATATTACCCTGAGTCTCTTGAATTTTGAGAGTTTTTATTAATACATACCTCCTCTGTTCTGATCTTGCCCCTCCCCCCATCTCCACCCACCTTGTTCTGATCTGAAGCCCCTCTCCTTTCTGCGCTATCTCCATTTTCAAGATCTCTGTGTCCCTCCCCCCTACCACTAGTTTAAAAACCCCTCCAGCCTTCTAGCCATCCTCTCCCCTAGCACAGCAGACCCTCTTCCGTTTAGGTGCAATCCATCACCGCTATAAAGATTGTACCCAGGTGCAAAATCAGCCCAGTGGTCTAGAAAGCCAAAACCCTCCTTCCTACACCATGACTTTAGCCACGCATTTACCTCCCTGATCTCCCGCTGCCTTTCTACTGTTGCGCGTGGCACAGGTAATATTTCTGAAAATACTACCTTGGAGGTCCTTTTTTTCAGTTTATCTCCTAATTCCCTGAAATCATTCTGTAGGACCTTCCATTTTCCACTGACTTTGTCATTGGTACCAATATGGACCATGACAGCCGGGTCTTTCCCAGCCCCTCCCAATAATCCATCCACTCTGTCTGCAACATGCCGGACCCGAGCACCCGGGAGACAGCAAACTGGTTGAGCCGATCAGAGCGGCAGATTACCCTATCTATTCTCTTAATAATAGAGTCCCCTACCACCACAACCTGTCTAGCCTTTCTTACGCTCTCAACCCCACTCATACTAGAGGGGCTGTTCCCTCGGCTGTTAGAAGGAACAGCTTCCTCCAGTATAGCTACTCCTGAGCTGATGCACCCAACATCTTTGGTCAAGCGGGCAAATCTGTTAGGCTGCACAAGGTCAGGACTAGCTAAACCTTTCCTCTTTCCTCCCCCTCTACCACCACGTGTAACTGTTACCCAGCTACATGCCTGTTCCCCAGCTGACTTATCTCCTCCCTCTTCACTACCTGTACCCACTAAACTCTGCTCAGTGAGCAGCAGTCTCCTTTCAAGATTGTCTATCTCTCTCAAAGTTGCAATTTGCTGCTCCAGATCTCTAATATGAGCTTCCAGAGAAACCACTTGCTCACACCTGCCACAGAGGTATGGACCCAGGACGGATTTATCCAGGCATGCATACATGAAGCAAGATGTGCGTTGAGTCAGATCATAAATCTTGCTAACTCCCATAACCATACTCACAATCAAGTATAAGAAAAGAAAAAAAAAAAAAATGAGAATCTACAAAATAAGTTAAACAAGAACACCCGTCAAAAATAAACAGTTAAACGTTCTTAATGCAGAAGCAACTCAAGTGAGCAAGCTCTGTGAGTTACTTGGGGCTTTATATAGATAAACCCACACAGGTGAAACTAATTAACCACTCCCCTCAATTAACTGAGCTGCAGCACACAGAAGAAAAAAAAAACACACCAAAAATAAAGCACCCAAAACAGTTGACTGAGTAATTAAATGCAACCAAATAAACCTTTTTCCACCAGTTGTACTCCTCCAGGGGAACTCCTGTTTCTTTTTAACTCCTACTTAAAATAGCCTACTTCTCAATGCAGAAGCAACTCAATTCTACATTTCAATGTTCCTGCATTATAGTCATACATAACTACCCACCCATGTTCCTCAGGTAGACGCCAACCTTTGATCCTAAAGCCTGCAGGAGTTCAAAACACTGCAGTGATTAAGTGATATGCTACATAGCCTACAACATAAATATAAATATAAAAAATCACATAAATATAGCGGCTGCAAATTTCGTCCAACATCCCATACTCATGGGCTGCATATTGCCAGAAAGCATCTCCCCATTAAGTCTGAAGTCCACCTAGGAGGGGAAATTATGTTAATGAATTAGAGACAACAGCTGATGCACAAATGGAGAACCAGAAAGTAAGGACACCCATGGAAAACTTTAGGTAACTATTCTAGCACACTGCTTCACACTACTTTAAGCAGACACTACTAGATATCCTACTAAATACACAACTATATCACATACTAAAATGGATGTAGACTAAGGTTTAAAATGAACAGAATAGTGTCAGTATTTTTGTGATTGTTGTTGAAATGTGGTGGTGTGGTGTGGTTTAAAAATAGACTTAAACAATAGATGGGATACATATGAAGTACATTATGGAATGTACATTGCATTAAAGCCAGTCCCCAAATCTTTTTATCAAATTATTATTATTATTATTGTTTTCATCTTTTTGAAGCTGCATTGCATGTTGTATACATCTACTGATTGCATACAAGTGGTGTTTTCATTCAGTTGAATTTCAAAAGCTGTAGCCCAGGAAACCCAGCTTGCCTGTTACAAATCAGTCATTGCTAGCCACAAACTGGTTCCCACTGTCAGCAGTTTCAACTAGATTTGTGCAATTTGCCAATTTTGTTGATTTGTATGAATGTCTTAGAATGATGAGGGGCTGCCAACATCTCTGACGCTCTCTCTCAATGTCTCCCTAACGTCTCTGCCAACCACTTCTTATCACTGTCACCTTTTCCGCAGCATCACTTTTTCTCTTGCTTCTTCTTGTTCTTCTGTATGGTCACTACTCCCCAGCTCCTTTATCCAGGTATTTCCACAAAAGAGCATAGCCCACCAAATAACCCTCTTCCTTGATCGGAGGATTGGGAGGAAATGTCTCCGTCCTTTTGCGGAAGTACTCCATGAGGCCAGAATATTGCAGATGGATTTGTGGACAAAGAGGAGCGTTTCTGCACCTCTCTTTCTCTGCAAATCTGTTTGCAATAGTGTGACCTCTTGGAGTACCCCCACAAAATGGTGGAACCATGATGCGCACCACAGGGACAGCCTCTCCTCAGCCCTTTTGCAGAAGAGCTGAGCAGAAGAGCTGAAACCGAGGAGAAATTGACGAAGAAAGAAGATAGAAGAACAAGAAGAGCCAAAAGAAAAACTGGAGCTGCAGAAAAGGAGATAGGGACACAGAAGCAGGCAGCAGAGAAAGTAGGGAGACATTGAGAGAGGGCATGAGAGAGAGTGAATGACAGTGTGAGAGTGTATAATTAAGGGCGAGTATATATTTTTTTATGTAAAAAGCCCTCCAAATTTTGTCCAAACTGAAAGGGCAGGAAAACTTTGTCTGAATAGTTTTTGGTCCATTTGCACAAGTCTAGGTTCAGCTGTCTGTTTCCATGCAGTGCACGCTAAACTTTATGTACATATGTGTTGCTGGACCTCTCCCTCTACTACATCTTAAATGAAGCAGGAAAGAGTGCTTGAGTTAAGAAGTTGTAGTAACAATCCCCCAAAACATAATCAAAAATGCCTGTGAGGTGGGGGATGGGGGACCTGGGCACTGACCCAGAGACCTGCTAAAAGAACCTTCAAATTTGGCAGTCTCTGGGTGAAATGCAGAGAGTTCCCAGGTATGTTGCAATGCAATACATGTCTAGCAGTGAGAGGAGGCAAGCGCTACACAGTGATAGAGGACAAATATGAGACAGTTACTATGCACGTATACATGTATAAAATGTATCAGATTAAATGCAATATATGTTAAGAAACTTGGACTGGAACATCTCTTTAATCTTCCTGGTAATGAGCGGCTATGGAAAAAAGTAATTCAGTCTTTTAAAACAACATTTTTTTGGAACTCAGGAATGCTGGCTTCCAATCTACATTTTTTTGTTCTTTGAGCCTTTTATTTTCCACTGTTTATGCTAGTAACCTACTAATGTTCAGTTCCATTGGGAGGGCCTGCTAGAAAAACAGTCTCCAGTTTTCCTCATTGTAATGGACTACATAAAAAAGCCCTTAAATCCAATAACAGAAAATTTAGGCGTTCCTTACTTAGGACCATATGAGCTGGAACAAATCAGTCGGAAAGCTTCAGTCTATGCATTCCATATTCAATAGAAATGTGAGAAAATTAAGACACAAGATGGGCAATTTCTTTACTTTTATATTCAGATTTAGCAAACAATCAGAAAACTTTGTAGTCAAATACGCAAACAAATACACATTCAGGTGTGTATTTTATGAAAAAAATAAACACACACATACTTGACTTTAAAAAGTTCATTAACAAACAAAATGTTAATCAACATTTATGTTGTGAAATGGTAAAATAAATCCGTTTAGCTATCTATTCCACAGGTATTGTTATCACACGCTAAATGCTGGGAATTACAAATTGTTTTCTATACTATAAAAGAAACAGGAAATGGAAACATCTGGAAATACTTGACAGAAGCATTTAATATTCTATGGAAGAGCATTACCAATGGTGCCATTCTCTATCCAAAGAGGTTTGTAATCCCATAATCATTTTAACAAAGTAGGTCCAATTATTGTAGTATTCTGCAAAATGTGAAAGTTCTACAAGAAATTCTACATTTTAGTATAGATTCTCTATATGCGACAAGGTCACTGAATATAACTCAATCTCCCCCCTTCACAGTTGGTGAGATAAGCTCAGTGTGTTGTAGGCCACCAATAAATTTTCTGCTTCCTCGGTCCCTTTCCCAGTCTTTAAGCTTTTAGATCATCTTATGCCGTTTACATTTTAATCTTTGATGACTTTCAGAATGTCCCTAATGATATTGCTGATGCCTTGTCTCGCTAGCAGAGGGACATGGTGTGTCTTCAATGTGGTATTCAATGAGCCCTGAGTATGTTGCAAAGTTTGGTAGTGCTGTCGAGATACGGCAAAGAGGGGATGGAAAGAGGAGACAGGCAACCTGTTTTCCAGCAGCAACATCCTGGCATTGTTTCTATCGTATTTAGGTCCGCTTATTGCGAATGGTTTAGCAATTTCTGGAGGTGGTAATGACCTGATCACGGATGTTGTCAAGCAAGGCTGACTTGCTTACATTATGGTAGCTTTTTCATCCATTTTTCTGTGTGGCCCAATATTATGGCCTGTCTGGTATGAAGAGATGCTAGCTATTACAGCTGGTGTTTCTAGTGCCAGAAACAAACTTAACATCACTCATAATATTTTATGATTGGGCTGACGTGGTTTATTCAAGGACAGGTCTTACCTCAATTTGGTAGGGCTGGACATCTGGCTTTTTGACATACAGGCTATCTTTAAGCAGGCAGCCAGGGTGTGTAGGGGCAGATGATGCACAAGGTCTCATGCATTAAGGCTTGACAGGTCTTGGGACATTCTGTTCTTGTTGGGGCCTAAACTGGGGGGTATCCCCATGGGTAGTGTCTCTGGGTTTGCCCTTGATGTACAATGCTGTGCTGGTATGCCAACATGTAAAAACCAACATAGGAAGATAATTTATGCCCTAAGCAGACCTCCCAATGGGGCGAATGTTATTTGGAAGTCATTAAGAGGTTATTTAAGATAGAAAATGTGTTAAATGTCATTGGTTGTCATTGTGTGTTCAATAAACACTTTGGCCGTTGTTAACTCCACTTATGACTAGATTGTAAACTCGCAAGAGAAGGGCCCTCTTCTCCTTTGCACCAGTTTGTTATTGTATGTTTTTCTAAATTGTTCTTCTGGCTGTAACAGCGCTGCAGAATCTGACGGCGCTTTAGAAATAAATGTAATGGTATGTTTTTACAAAAGGGGATGCTTGTCATGCATTAAACACTTTAATGTGGCTGCATTCTATTTAGTAGCCTTTGTCAGAGGTATGGGAAGGCACCTTGGGTATGTTATATAGTGCATTCCCAGTAACCTTGGGGTTGTTGCTGCAATCAAATGTATGATCATGAAACCTAGCAACCAGAAACCAACCACAAAGTGAAATCCTACTAACAAACTTGAGTAATTGTAGTTATATAATATGTTGTATCCTGTTATCCTGAATAATGTTTGTTCTTATTTAACCCCTTAGGGACCAGGCTGTTTTTTACTTTTTGTACTCTTTGGGACCAAGGCTGTTAACACTTTTGCAGTACTCATGTTTAGATGTAATTTTCTCCTCACTCATTTAGTGTACCCACACAAGTTATATATTGGTTTATTTCAGGACAAGAAGGGCTTTCTTCAGATACCATTTTGATCACATTATCTAATTTCCTATGAAAATAATAAAATATGATGAAAAATTAAAAAAAATTAACTTTCTCACTTTTATTTGAAAAATCTTTTACACATCCAAAAAAGCTAATAAAAAAACCTGCTAGATACTATTAGTCCTGAGTTTAGAAATATCCAATGTTTTTATGTTTTTTTGCTTTTTTCTGCAAGTAGCGTTTTGCCATTTCAAAACCATTTTTTCCAAAGCTGGTCATTCTGCCCCATGTGCTATTTTGGTTATCTTTGAAGCTGGCCGATACAATTTACCACATCAAGCCATAGATTTTTGAAAACTAGACCTTAAGGTATTTCAAATGCTGTTATTTTAATCCTTTCCATGCACTAATTCTACTACTATCAAACTTTGTGGTAGTAATTTTTGTGTTTTTTTATCACAAAAATTGTGCTTCAGGTATGGATTAACAGCTCCTGGTGTATGTCACTTTCAAACAAGAAAATGTACAGTGATACCCCCCATGCATGGGTTTTGTTGGGTTGTTTGGGAGGTAAAACGCCACATTTAGTAAGTGCGCATTTTTTTAACTTGAAACACCCCAATGTGTGTTCAGCACATCTCATGTACAGTGATACCACCCATGCATGGGTTTGTCTGGTGTTTGGGGGTTAAAAGGCCACATTTGGGAAGTGCACTTTTTTCCCCCCATTTTGGTCTGGAGCGGTCACAACCACCATTTTTTTGTGATTTTTCCACTCGCAAGATGGTGGCTCATCCTTTAAAAAAAAAAAAGCAAAGTTGGAAAAGTTCGCCAGAGGGTCTCCAGTTAACACAAATAGCTAATTAGTCAATCACATTTCAGCAACTCAATGCATTTAGGTATGCAGACATGGTCAAGACAACTTGTTGAAACCGATCATCAGGATGGGGAAGAAAGAGGATTTAAGTGACTTCGAATGTGGCATGGTTATTGGTGCCAGAGGGGCTGATCTGAGTATTTCAGAAACTGCTGATCTCTGGTTTACAGAGAATGCCTGGGCAGATTGGTTTGACAACAATAACTCAAATAACCACTTGTTACAACCAAGGTATGCGGAATACCATCTCTGAATGCACAACATGTCTAACCTTGAAGGAGATGGGCTACAGCAGCATAACAAGCATATTCTTATTTTCTCATGTTCAGTGACAATAATTTTGGATTTACTCCAAACCTAATTTTTATTTCAACCACATGCATGTGGTTAAAGAATAGATGCAACACTTCCCATTATTTGACACAAGCTTATGTATGTGATTTTGCCTTGTTTGTGGAACCATGTATTTTGCATTCTGAGAAGCCAAGTTTTTGTGGAAAATTAGAGTGAGAAAAAAAAGTGGTTTATATGAGTGCAAGGACTATATGCCTCCAAGATATATTTTCTGAGATCAGAGAAAATTATATTATATAACTTCTTTCCTAATTATATGACAAAGTTTTTGTGTTTAAATCTGCACATTGTTAATGTTAATTTTGGCACAATGAGATAACTTTCTATCTTTGCACATGTCATTGTGCGTGCATGAGGTCAGTACTCACTGTGTAACTCTTTAATTAATCCCATGATCATCACATTTTTTTGCAAGTTTAGTCTGCGTGATGTTTCATATGTGGTTAGCCATAGGCCATACAATAGGCCCTATCAAGGGAACATGATTTCCACTACAAGTTGGGAGCTACCAATTGGCTAGCCTTTTTCTAAATTAACAATATCTGAAAAATGACCAAACTACTAATTCACTCCCTTGTGATATCCCTCCAGGATTATTGCAATTTCCTACTAACTGGTCTTCCCCTCATGCAGTGGCGTCTCCAGGTTTCATATTTAGGGGGGGCACATGGGGGGCCAGGGACCAAAGTAGGGGGGCCAATTATAAAACGGTACATATACACTATATATATATATATATATATATATATATATATACACACACACACACACACGTTAGACGTGCATTTTTAACTACATAATATGCACTTATCTCTTTGAAGTAAAGACTGTGATTAAAATATGATTTCAAAATAACAGCTAAAGTGACAGTTATTTTTCATTATTTAATATTAGCCCCTGCTGACAATATATATAAATATTAGACCCTGCTGCAGATATATAGAAATATTAGACCCTGCTGCAGATATATATTAATATTAACCCCTGCTGTAGATATATATTAATATTAGCCCCTGCTGCGGATACATACTTATATTATACCCTGCTGCCGATATACATAGAAATTATACCCTGCTGCCAACATATATTAATATTAGCCCCTACTGCCGATATATATTATTAGTCCCTGCAGCCAATATATATAAATATTAGCCCCTGCAGCCAATATTTATTGATAATAGGCCCTGCAGCCGATATATATAAACATTAGTCCCAGCTTCCGATATATATTAATATTAGCCCCTGCTGCCAATATATTTGCCACACTGACTGCAGATCAGGGGAAGACAGTGAGAGTCAGTGCAGTGTTCCCTCCTTCTGACTGCACCGTGACATTGAGAGGTCCTCTCCCCTGTAATCATCCCCAGAGTCCCTTTGTCCCCTCATTCACTAAACCATAGCGCTCTTTTACTTACACCCTGTAGTTCAGGTATAGATCAAATAAACAACACATGGAAACAGCACATGCAACTGAATGAGATTAAAAAAACCTTGTATTTGCAGGTATACATAAATAATGTATGGAAACATAGCATTGCAGGTATAAACCAACAGAACACACAAACCCAGCATTGCAGGTATATATCAACTGGAAATCACATGTACACTCAGCACTGAAGGTTTAGATCAAATAATCAACACAGGGAAACAGCACTCCAGGTATTGATCAACTGAATAAGACATGCAAATCCTATATTTGCAGGTAAACATTAATAATGTATGGAAATATAGCCGATACAGATGAACAGAATGACACAAAACCCAGCTTTGCAGATATAAATCAATTGGAAATTACATATAAACTCTGCATTAAAGGTATAGATAAACCCCCCTAAATTACAGGCATAGATCACTGGTCACACACCCCAAAGCCAGCCCTGGTGTCCACACTGCCCATATAGAACCTGACCAGCACCTAAGTTACACATTATGTCAACTTTGTCCCCAAACAGCTGAACGTACGCCGTTTTTGTCCCATAAAGACCTCTCCCTCCCAATCTATCCTATCTACCCCCTCTCCCTCCCAATCTATCCTATCTACCCCCTCTCCCTCCCAATCTATCCTATCTACCACATCTCCCTCCCTATCTACCACATCTGCCTCTCTATCTACCACATCTGCCTCCCAATCTATCCTATATACCCCCCTCTCCCTCCCAATCTATCCTATGTACCCCCCTCTCCCTCCCAATCTATCCTATCTACCCCCTCTCCCTCCCAATCAATCCTATCTACCCCCTCTCCCTCCCAATCAATCCTAACTATCCCCTCTCCCTCCCAATGTATCCCATCCACCCCCATCTCCCTCCCAATCTACCCCCTCTCCCTCCCAATCTATCCTTATCTACCCCTTCTCACTTCCTATCTACCTCTTCTCTCTAACCCCCTCCTAACTTTCTAACCCCCCCTTTGAAGTTCACTTACCTTGGGCTTGTCCAGCGGTGAGATCGCGAGGTCTCTGTATCCCTGGTTCTGCCGGCTTCACTGCTGGGCGCCGGATATGACGACATATACCGGCGCTCGGCTTGAAATGCCGGCACTGCGAACCAGGAAGAGGCCTCGCGGTCGCGGAGAAGAGTGAGAGGCGCCGAACGGTTGCTCAGAACTTATTCCTCAGCAACCGCTCGGCGCCTCTCACTCTCTCCTCCGGGTCTATTAAAAAAAAACAAAAAAACGGCGTTTCAATTGGGGGGGCACACCGGGGGGCACAGCATGATGTAGGGGGGGCCATGGCCCCCTCTGGCCCCCCCCTGCCGACGCCACTGCCCTCATGCCGTTCACTGCTCCAATCCATCCTTAGCACTGCAGCTAGATTAATCTTTCTCTGTCACTGTTCCTCATCTGCTGCTCCTCTTTGCTAATTGCAGATTCTCTGGAATTCTTACCCCCGTTCTGCCAGATTTTCACCCTCAGATGCAAAGTTGCCGAAAACCCACCACTTTCGAGAAGAATATAACCTTTCCTCATAACACTCTCAGCCAGCATCCTGTCTAAGCCCTGAACAGCCAACAACCTCAACAGCTCATCCTGACTCGACCAACTCATCCTCATCCAAGCAGTCCTCTGCTACAGTTTCACTTCCCCATCAACCAACTCATTTGTAAGCTCGCAAGAGTAGGGCCTGCTTCTTTTTTACCAGTTGTGATTTTCAATTTATTCTACCAACTCTAATTGTAAAGCAATACGGAATCTGCTGGAGCTATATTAATAAATGTAACGTAATATATTAAACGCAGTCAATGTAGTATGATTTCAAAGCTTATGGGCTGAATGGTTCTTATCTTCTGTCACTTTCTATGTTTCTGTGTTAGTACAAGAGGGATGTTAAGCAAGATGTAAATTTAAGACTTTAGGTGATAGTCTAATCAGATGTAATACAAGAAAATGCTACTTCACCAGGAAGGTGGTAGAACAGCCTATGTCAGAAGAGGTAGAGTGAATTAAACATGCACGGTAGGCTTAAGGCTATCCTGAATATAAGACAAGACCAAGGACCAAATACATTTTCTATGAAAGCAGAAAATGTGAAGACTAGGTGGGCAGATGGTTATCAGCTGACATCTATGTTTCTATGATTTGATGAAAATGTATTTTCCTCTATATATTGTGTTAGCCAATAATGTTTTGGTTTGAATCAATAGGAAATAACTTTAAGAAGAATTACATTTATTTTTTTTTTATATGGAGAAAACACTTGATAACTCAATTTGGTAACAAGCTACATTAGTCAGCTTACCGGGGACTGCGTAATTGGGGGGAAATGAAACGTGCAGCTTCAGTCATATTACTATATATGTAACAGTCAACAGCTCTCTACTGGGTGTCTTATTTTGAAGTGCGATTCAAAACAATTTCAAAGGGAGTAGTGCTTAGCATCTAAATGGGTCATTTTTAGGGCTTTTAAATTGCTCTACTACATCTTTTCTGGGTTAAAAATCTTCAAAGGTACTAGTGTTAGCTTACTTCAAAGGATTCTGGAAATGTATGAAAGCCACATCCCACAGCCATGCTAAGGCTGTACTATACTCCCACCTGGGGAACTCTAATGCTTTGATGCTGACTTTCAGACTCTAAGTCTCACAGCAAACGGTCAGGTTTTCATGAGCTCTCAGTCTGTGGCTGAGTCCTTCCCTCATTGATGATGCCTGAGCCTCCCAGTGTGCACAAATCTTACTAGTACAGCATCATTAAAACTTCATAATCTTTGGCGGTGGTGAATTAAAGGCATCTTTACATTCAGAAAGGTTAGGGCATACAGGAAGACTGTCATTAGAGGTATTTTGATGGTGTAATTAATGCATTCCTACCAGGTTGCTACTGGGGATGACTAGGCTGTCCTGGCACATTAAGGTGCACAGCTGCACATTAAATGTGTATACCCATGCAGTATTTTGCCACACTTATCCAGTACAGAACACTCTCGTCCTGCAGCCCACTGGGCATCTGCCTCGTGTGCCAGATTGTCATTCCCATCAGTAACTTCTTAGTTCAAAAGTAAAATGTTAGCTGTTTAATTGATCCCATGGTCATCACATTTATTTGCAAGTTTAGTCTGCGTTAAACTCTTATTAAGTATTGAAGTAACTAATTAACCAAAATAAGCCTAGTATTTAATTTTCATTTTTGCCAATGTCTACAAGTCATGCCTTCAACTGCTTACATAATAATAATCTCAAACATTGGTTTGTTTCCTTGAATATGTTTACTAGTGTGTCTGACTCCCCTTAATGTGCTATTTTAACAAAGGTGGCTAAGATATCTTATTAAAATATCACATTAAAGGGGGTCAGACACACTAGTAAACATATACAAGAAAACAAACCAACTTCAATTAAACATACTACAAAATGACTAGATGACTAGGGGTCTAACTAAATTTTTGAATGTAGTGTGTGTGTATGTATATGTGTATATATGTGTATATATATATATATATATATATATATATATATATATATATATATATATACCGTATTGGCTCGAATATAGGCCGCACTTTTTTCCTCCACTTTACGTCTTTTAAGTGTGGGTGCGGCCTATATTCGGGGTCTAGCGCCCGACGCCCGGGACATGCAGTTCCGGGCACCGGGCAGGCAGCAGGGTTAGGATACAGATCCCCCGCAGTGGTGCAGGGGACCTGCATCCTACTCTCTGATATGCTCAGACAGCCTCCCCTGCCGGCACTTTCCAAGGGGGGAGTGCCGGCACGGGAGATTGTTAAAGCACATCGTGCAGACGTACCGGCAGCGGAGGTTGTTTACGCGCATCGCCGCAGCCGGGGAACGTCCGCACGATGCATTTTATCTCTGCCCCCAAGACTTACCAGAGCAGACTCCCGGGTGTCTTGCGGGGCCGGCGGGGGACATCTACGCAATATGCGTATACAACTTCCGGTGTTGTATATGCGTATTGCGTAGATGTCCCCCTCCGGCCCCGCAAGACACCCGGGAGTCTGCTCTGGTAAGTCGGGGGGGGGGGGGGCAGAGTGGCAGCATATCTCGAAGGGGGGAGGACAGAGTGGCAGCATATCTCGGGGGGGGGCAGAGTGGCAGCATATCTATTACAAAACTTTTTCTTTAATAAAAGCACCAAACTTTTAGGGTCCGGCCTATATTCGGGTGCGGCCTATATCAGAGCCAATACGGTATATATATATATATATATATATATATATGTATATATATATACCATTACATAAGTTATGGTGGGTAAAGGTGATGGA
This sequence comes from Sceloporus occidentalis, assembly GCA_023333645.1. Lineage (NCBI taxonomy): Eukaryota > Metazoa > Chordata > Lepidosauria > Squamata > Phrynosomatidae > Sceloporus > Sceloporus occidentalis. Next base: position 4,215,952 of record JALMGF010000088.1, on the reverse strand, counting down.
AACGCTTCCATTTAAATTTAAGGGGTAGTAGAAGTATTATTAAACACTCATCTACAGACACCAGACAAGCCAGAAGGCTTGTTTTTCCCTCAGAAATCTCATGGTGCTGCCACAACCACAAGGAGTTCTGGGTAGGCACATGCAAATAAGGTTAACAATTATCACCTTTGCCTCTATATCCACTTTATACATGGATCCCTTGAAAGTAATTGCCCGCTGTACAAGACAGCCTTTAGACAAAACTCGGGTAAGAGGTGCAATAGCCAGATCACCACACATGGACAGCTGTCATCCTTCATGGGACTCGTCAGCATGAGGTTGTGATACTGGCTTAATAGTTAAGGCTTGGGGTAGCTAAGAAATACCATTACATAAGTTATGGTGGGTAAAGGTGATGGAAACCCTTCCATTTAAATTTAAGGGGTAGTAGAAGTATTATTAAACACTCATATACAGACACCAGACAAGCCAGAAGGCTTGTGTATATATATATATATATATATATATATATATATATATATATATATATATATATATATACACATATACATATACATAGTAAAATGAGATGGTACAAAATATTTAGCAAATACATTTTTAAAATAAGCTTTTAAAATCTATTTCCACTATTCTCTTTTTGTTTTGCCTTGCAGCTTCCCCTACACAGTGTCTAATTTGTCTTCATAGTGTGTGCTTTCCTTAATCCCTTCTCACAAACAAATTCTTTTACAGGAGTTCAACAGTGAACTGAAATTCACTCTCCTGGTAAAAAACAGGATGTATTAATAAACGTCTAATGATATGCTCGACAAACACGCAGTGCTCTGAAAAAGAGATCAACACATCTGTTATATAATGTAGGTTTACCACTTGGTGTTTGAAGAGTTAATGCAACGTTTATATTGGCAAAACTCTAAAGTTTTTATTTTTTATATAGGAAATAGTGTTGGGCATTCCTTTGAAGACACTCAGTATAAGTTCACTGTGTACCCTTCTTACTGGAACATGTAAATTCAGAGGCTTATTTAGTAGAGGGCACACCTACTTCATTCCTTTACATTTGAAGTAAGCCGCCTTAGGAATGTAAACTTGTATTAGTTGCAAACCCTCAGGTTAAGGATTACGGTAAACCACTCTGAAGAATTCTAGCATGACCACCGAAAATTTATACAGCGGTAAGAACTATGAATAGAAAGTTTGTGTAGCTTCTGAATATTGATAAAATACATCACTCACAGCTGGATTATGGCATGCAATTAGAAAACACATAGTTTGACTGAAAAAATAAATGAAAGAGTAAACACCTTGGTTACACATGGAGAATCAAAAATGTGAAACAGTCTTGGGGGGGGGCAAGAATGTATTTACTTTCTAAAATATTCAATTATCATCTGTACTTTCATTAAAATGCCTTTATAAATTTCTTATGGGCAGAATAGTTCTTATAGTCTTTAAATTGGGCACATTTATTTTCGGGCAACAATTTCAAATGAAAATTGTGGGCATTTTTTGATATTGGACATTCGGGGGGGCGTTGTCAAAGGCGGAGGTCACTGACACCTTCTAGACTCACCTTTTAAATACTGCATCACCATCTCAAGGTTAAGAAAGAGATCCATGCTTGGTTTTGCACTGCATGACCACCAGCAACAGCAGCACTACACCAATGGATACGCACATCCAGCAGTGTGCTATGGGATTCAATTTGATTAATTGATTCCTCTGAGTAAGGAAGGTGATATGGCAACAGTATTAGCAGGGCACTGGTAGTAGGTAGACACTGGCACGTGTCCAGCCAAAATTAGAAAAATATTTGTCCTTCAGAGTAGGAAGGGAATTGAGCTGCAGCAGCAGAACCATAGTAGGGCACCTTTAAACAGCCTTTAAAATGAATTGGACCCTGGCAAGCATTTGCTTGGGCCCCCCACACACTCCTTGGCATGCAAGCACACCCTACACTCCATTACCAACCCCCTCCAAAAAAAACATAAGTACTTGCCGCACTGAAACTACAGATTAGGAGGAGTGACTCTGCGGGAGACCACATAGGCAGTAGCACAATACTATGCTGATCGCATAGCAAATAAATGGTGTGTGTCCAGTGAATGACCAGAAACCCCCACAAAGTCTGCCTGTGTCATCTTTCCCCCAAACAGCCTGCGTGTGACATTTTTGCCCCCACTCACATTAATTCACTCATTCACGGATACTCATTCACAAATACTCATTGGTTCACTCATTTACAGCTACTCATTCACACATTTTCATTCACAAATAGTCACTCATTCACACCTACTTGTTTATTTACTCATTCACACATACCCATTCATACACCCACCCCCACCCCTTACCTCAACTGCAGATTTCTCTGTGGCGCTTGGATACTTCTGCACTGTGCAAAAGTGCCCAAGCACCACAGAGAAATCTGCAGTTGAAGTAAGGGGTGGGTGTATGAATGAGTATGTGTGAATGAGGAGAAGAAGGGTTTTGAATTAATCTCCTGAAGTACAATGATATCACCCATGCATGGGTTTATCAAGTTATGTGGGGGCTAAAGGGCCATATTTGGGAGGTGCGCATTTTTCTTATTGGAATTTTGGACATGTTGAAAATTCTGCCCTCTTTGAAGCCAGCCAACTCAATTTATCCCATTTAGACCATATATTTTTGAAAACTAGACACTCCAGGGTATTTCAAATGCTGGGATTTTCATTCTTTTCATGCACACATCTTACTACTGCCTTTGTCAAAGTTTGCAGTAGTCTCTTTTGTGTGTGTTTTTTTCACACACACCTTACTTAAGGTGTGAATTTATAGCTCCTGGTACATGGCACAGCCAAACAATACCCCAATATGTGTTCCACAACATCTCCTAGGTACAGTGATACCACTCATGCATGTGTTTGTCAGGGGGTTTGGGGATAATAGGACAAATTTGGGACATGTGCAATTCAGTTTTTCAGCTTGGAATTTTGATGTGTTGAAAATCCTGCCCTCTGTTTGGGACATCTTTGAACCTGGCCAATTCAATTTACCTGATCAAGCCATATATGTTTGAAAAATAGACACCCCAGGGTATTTTAGCTAATGGTATTTTAACTCTTTCCATGCACTAATTTTACCACCAGCCTTTTTTCACACACATTGTATTAATTTGCCACTTCTAGAATATGTCACTGTCAAACAACATCCTGATATGTGTTCAGCAAGATCTCAAGAGTACAGTGATACCATGGGCTAGTTGGGTTGTTTAGTGGGTAAAAGGCCACATTTGGGAGGTGTGATTTTGACATCTGACCAGTCTGTGCCCATGTCCTATCATCTTTGAACCCAGCCAATTCAATTTACCCCATTAAATCAAACATTTTTAGACACCTCATGGGCATTTAAAATACCAGTATTTTAACTCTTTCCATGCAAGGATTTTTGTGAAGACATAGCACTGATTTTATAAATATTGGACTTTTTACTTTTTTACATTTTATTTGAACTAGATGGTTCTCCTGATGGTGACATCAGTGGGGAAATATTTTAACACGTTTTGTAACCAATGTTTATCAATGAAAATGAAGAATAATACATGATACACAATACTTTGTTTCCCACAAATTAGAGGCTTGGCTGGTAGTGTAAACTGTCTTAATCAGACAAACTCTATTCAGGAACAGAACAGTAAAACATCTAAAATACTAAACTAAATTTTGTGTGTGTTTAACACAAACTAGAGGTTTTGCCCTAAATTAAACTGGAAAAAAATATGTGATGCAGTCACTGTAAGCGGTATATATAAATTATATATTACATATACTACAGTAGTACACCGCAGCTTCTCCAATCCACCAAATACTAGTCTGCAATAAAATTATATTAAATATTTATTTATTAACTTTATTATTGTATATGAACAATGAGCATCAATCTCAGCACCTGCTAAGTCAACTGTCACTGTCTCACACTCCAACTCTTATCAGTGTGTAACTACTGCCACTGGCAAGTTAATTTATCACTTATTTATCTAATGCTTGTACCTTCCCCGTGTAAATGCTGCTTGGTCAGAGTGAAAGTGGCAACGAATGGATGGTACTTTTTGGTACTTTTGTAATTATGAATCTGAATGCACACGTCTATAAAATGCTTTGCTGCATGGCTCTTTCACTTTCTTTCCTCCATCATCCCTACATTAATTCTGGGGAACTTCAATATACCGATTGATGACCTATTCTCAGCTGGCAGGTCAGTCAAGTTCAGAGTTAACACTACTGATCAGACTCAATTTCGCTTGCAAAACAAGTATTATATTCGCTAACATACAAGCTTGTGAGTGCATGCATGTGTATGCAGCTTTTGTGGATTGCTGAAATCTCTTATCTTGTGTGGTTGGGTAATGATGCATTTCATCTCACTGCATTAACTATGCATTATGCAGGGCCAGCTCATGTAAGGTATGTGTCTGTTTATTTATCCATCCGTAGATAGATAGACTGTCACAACATGAATAGCACCCTGCAAAATGTATTGAGAGCTCCCTCTCTATTTTGGGTTTAAATGTCTGTATTCTGGAATATTTCATTGGACATACAGTATGTAAAACGAGTGAGCATAAATGCTTTTACCTTATGAAGCAAATAAACACAATGTTTTAATTTTGCAAAAAAAAGACAGCAATATGATAACACCTAACTCATGATGTAACACATTGCATATGCAATGATATTTTAGCCAGTTAATCCCAACTTCAAAGCACCTACCTGTACAACGAAAAGTCTGAGGGACCACTGAAAGCTGGGAACCCCACCACTGCTCTTCAGATGCCTTTGCTACTCCTTTCTATGCAGAGAGAAAAGGTGTCTTTCAAATTGGGATTTCCTTTTAGCAAACACATTAAATACTAATTCTTACAGATCTATTTCTAATTGTTTTTAACTGGACACTTTTTTTTTTATTAAGATGGAAAAAAAGATCACATCAGCACTACTTTACTTCACTGAATATGTCCATGACACTGGATGCAAAGCATGTCACAATTGATTGTTAATGAAAAACAAGTTTCAGCAGTCTTCAACAGACATCTTGCAAAAGGGGTTCTCTGATATTTGCCAGCTGCACAGCAGCATTGCTTTATAACCATTTACATCTGTTCCCTAACATAACACAAGAAAGTAAGGAGAGGAATTCCACTCTTGAATAATTCCACATTAAAGCGCAAACTGATCTAGTGTACAGTACAAGTTCACCCCAAGAAGTTCATAAATGATTGAAGGGATCGGGTTTTATTTTTTTAGTCAAGAATTATTTGATGACGTTGCATAGAATGAGGTGTGGTGAATTCAAAGAAAATAGGCCATTAAGTCTGTATAATAAATGTATAGAATAATTAATAACACATTATGGTCTGGACGTTATCATATCACTAGTCAAATGAAAAAGAAAATATACATTTAGTCCATATTTCTTAAAACATTTTGGTTAATATGACAACTTACCTGGGGTGTGCCTTCTTTTTTTCCCAGCACATTGGTATAATAAAATAAATTTAGTCTACAAAAATAAGTAATTCTGAAACAATGATTTAGGCATTAATTCTCGTGTTTAATAACTTTTGATCTAGTTTACCAAAAAAGAGAAGAATGTTTCAAAAGCAGCCCTGTGTATACTGACAAAGCTGTTATTACCTGTAAGGATTTGATGTAATGCATTGCATCACAAAACTTATATAATGATGTTGCAGATTGTTCCATATTTAGAAATTTCTGAGAGAATGGCTCTTTACAAATATTGTTTATTGTAACAAAAGGTGATTTTTTTTTTGCAGTTTACAGTATAAGGCAACTATGTTCCTTTGAAGTGTACCTTTCACCAAAATAAGCTGTTATTTAGCAGAGCATTGAAAACTGACTGAATGCGGTGTTAACATTTTTGATCCACCATATCACAGTTTGTTAATACTGGATGTAGCGGATATTTTAGCCAGTTATGCCTCTATTTCCAATTAGAATTAAGGTTACAAAGCTGTTAAATGGGCAGCAATATATAAAGAGTTGTTCACTTGCCAACTGGGATGCCTCAATAGGCAGCAGCAACATGTAAAATATGACTTTTAGGGCGAACGCAAAACCCGCTATTACCTATGTATATTTTATGACCTACTATTAAGTGAAAAGCATATTGGGTTTTTTTTTACATTACTTAACAGCAAAGGTAAAGACAAAATTGTCAACATTGTATGGAATTATTTTGCAAGGTAAACTAATGTCAGAGCAAGGACAATGAAACACAAATAGGTCTCATTCATTGTGATTAAATTATTGTTTTATTCGAAATAGGAGACAGATCACTTAATGAGATACACTGAAGCTTTAGAAGCAAAAAATGGGGGACAAAGTGTTTATCATGTATGGAGTTAGATTTAGAAAAAAAGCTGTGGCTTAAATTTGCAAGCATTTGTTTTTAAGCTATATACATATATCTTTTGCATTATTTCCTAACATTGGAGACTGAGGCATGATGGGCTCAATTCAGTGACTAAACCCTAATTGGCCTCAATGATCTAACACAAAGCACAGTAAGCAATTCAACAGGCTCACTAAACCTCTTAGAACAACCATTCAATGGGAGAAACACATGGAAAATGCTACATTGAAATAATAGAAAATTATCCTGTAAAAAGGGACAGTGTAGCAATCATATGCAAATCATGTGGTCCGATTTCATAGTTTTTTGAAAGGTATAGCTAAGTGAAATTTGCTTTAAACAATAGTAAATAGTAAACATGTAAATAATTTATTTTTTACTGTTTAACAAAATATAAAGTGAATGAACAGAAGAAAAATCTATGTCAAATCAATATTTGGTGTGACCGGTACCATACCATCCCTTCCTGGAGTCCTTGTACTTCTTTATGCTAAAGATAGTCCTTAATGACCTTGGCTGTACGTTTGAGGTCATTGTCGTGCTGCAAAAAATATTTGGGGCCGATCAGATACTTCACTGATGTTATTTCAAGATGGATAAGTATCTGCCTATACCCTGGGCATTGAGGAGTCAGTTAATTCTGACCATATCCCTACCTCCACTATGTCTAGGGTCCTCAAAGTTGCCCCTCAAAGGGGCGTCCATTGTGCGGCAGGGCCGGACAGGCCCACTGGGAAATTTCCCGGTGGGCTGTCAGAGGGCGGCCGCTTTGAATATGTAACGTTCGAGGGGGCGAGCTCACAGAAGGTGTTCCTTGTGGCAAGGAGAGGGTCATCACATCGGAGAAGAGCAGGAAAAAAGAAAACAACTAAAATGTAAGTAAGTATTACCCAAAAAATTGTTAGGGGTTATAGGAAAGGAGTTATGGCATTACAAAATAAATATAAGTAGGGGTGTGTGTGTGGCTGGGGGGTAATACACATGGCAGTGGGGGCATCAATGGACAAGAGGGTGGTTGGGCATCACATTAACCAATACAAAAGGGGTGGGGCGTCACATAAATGAATACACAAGGGTATGGGGGCATATATATGCACAAAGGGGGGCAATATACAAGGTTATGGGGGGGCATTAATCAATAGTAAAGGGGGCCCGACTGGGGCATCAATATACAAGGGGGCAAAAATACAAAAGGGATAATTAATGACAAAGCAGTGTAGAAAATAATTGCTTCAGTGTGGCAGAGCCTGTCCTGGTGTGTACGTTTGGGTGTCTGTGGGGCAGAGCCTGTCCGGGTGTGTGTGTCAGTGTGGCCGAGCCTGTCCTGGTGTGTGTGTCTGGGTGTCAGTGTGGCAGACCCCATCCTGGTGTGGGTGTCGGTGTGGCAGAGTCTGTGTGTGTATGGGTGTCGGTGTGGCAGAGCCTGACCTGGTGTGTGTGTTTGGGTGGCGGTGTGGCAGAGCCTGTCCTAGTGTGTGTTTGGGTGTTGGTGTGGCAGAGCCTGTCCTGGTGTGTGTGTGTGTTTGGGTGTTGGTCCAGAAATCAGTGAGAGGAAAAGTGCATCAGCCAACTTAAATCCAGCTTGTACCCACAGTGTGCTCCAGCCTTGTGCGGTTTTATTTGGCTAAACTTGTTTTAAATGGTTTGTGGACTGACTTTGTTTTACTGTTTATGTAATTTAGTATTGATAGAATGACATATAAAAGTTGATCAAAAAAACTTTTCCACTGCTTTTTTCATTATCGCCAAATTAACCCTGTATTAATATGCATTATAAAGCTAAAATGCCACATTTTCTCTCAGTGGAAAATGGAGTGCGGCCCACTCGCACAATTCTGATGAAGCGGCCCACTGCAGAAAAAACTTGGACACCTCTGTTGTAGAGGGTCAGGCAGAGAGTTTGAAGAAATTAGTTAATTGGTTATATGTTAGTCGTTCCAGCAGTTTGGATGCTAAGGGGAGAAGGGGACCTGGACAGTAGTTTGATGGGGATGTGAGATCATACTTAGGAAAAAGGGAGATTGGAGATAGTATTTAGGGTTTGGGTAATGATACTAGAAAGAAATGGTAGGAGATGGCATGGTAAAGGGTTGTGGGGATAGGTGATGAGTTGGATAATACTTTAGAAAACTTCAGCAGGGGTGACTGGACTGAAGCAGTTGAGGATGGCTTGTGGAGAGGACATGAGTCAAGGTACCATATGGGTGATACCATAAGGTAGGATGTTATACCTTATGGTGTCAATTTATTTTTTAAAGTAGGTGGTATGTTCTTGGGCAGAGAAGAGTGTTAAATGTGGAAAACAGGCATTTAGGGTAATGGAAAAGAGAGGAGATTCATTAAGGAGTGATGCAGAGAGAAGGCTGATGTACAGGAATGGGTAAAGTCTTCAGGTGAACAAGAATTCCTCGACATGGGCTCAGCAGTACGTGAACACCTTTGGAGGTGACAAGTCTGTGTGGAATTCCATGGGCAGCATGGGGTGGCACACAGTTACAGGAGCAACCATATCCAGGAGGCTAGCATATGGTTATACTGAACTTTGGTAACATCAGGATAGAAGGAGGTGGAGATACTTGAAGCGACCAGACTGTATCTGTGCACTGTTGATGTTAAGAAGGTTTTCCGAAGGTGTTTTTTTTAAGGCAGAGGAGGTGTGAGATGTATGACAAGGTTAAATTTTAACAGGCTGTGGTTGGACAGAGAGAAGGGAGAGTTGGAAAAGTGATAGATTGAGCAAAGGTCACACCAGGTCAATTTGGTAACCATTACAGTGTGTGGGGGAGGTGGTCCATTAGGAGAGACAGAGAGAGGAGGAGGCTGACAATAGTTTAGATGATAAATTACTCCATTTTTTTCTGAAGTAATACTGCAGTTTTTTGGACATGAAAACACTGCAATACTGCACTTTTACTGCAGTATTACTGCATTTGTACTTCAATGTACTGCAGTTTTACTGCAGTTATTTTTTGTAAGGAAGTACAAATGCAGTAAAACTGCAGTACATTGGAGTACAACTGTAGGTATGCAATATAATGAAGTAAAAGTGCAGTAAAAGTGCGGTAAATCTGCAGTAATACTGCAATATTGCAGTAAAACTGCAATATTACTTCAGAAAAAAATGCAGTAATTTTTCGTAAGGGTTATAATTGTCCCTTTTAAGATAATCATCGCACAGTGTAGGTAAGCTTCAGCTAGCTCCGGTGCAGCGCCATCCTCCTCTCTACAACGCTAGTTCTGTCTGGCGCTGAAGGGGTTAATCGCTGGTGACCTGGCGGGAGGAAGAAACGTTTGGTGGTAGTACCCAGTTGGAGTACAGAGTGTCCTATCACAATATATAATAACTTCACAGGTTTGCTGAAGCATGTATGGTGTGGGGTTGGGCCAGGGAGGCGTGACTAGTTGCATACAGGAGTGTGGCTCCTATTGCATCACCTAGGAGGTGGGTAACGGTTGGAAGAGAGAAAGAGTGGAAGTGGAGCGGAATACATCAATGAATACTTAGCCCAACTAGGAAAAAAAAGGCATTTCCCTGGAGGCAATGTAATCAGCTGCAATATAAACCCAGAGAGTTCCCAAGTAAGAAAATCTTTCACAATCTGAGAAGTTTAAGCATAGCCCTATGATTAAGAGCTTGCGGACATGAAATAAACATACATTTTAGTCAGGTTTTTCCTTTTCCTCTGGGTTTGCAATATTTACATTACTTTTACACACATCCGGTTTAGTATTACTGTAAATTTAATTTTGTTTTCATCACAGCATTGAATAAGTGGCTTGCAGTTTGTCACACCAAATAGATTCAGGATAGATTCAGGATAGTATTAACTTAAGTTGGTGAAATGTGCCATACTACCGCAAGGGTAAGTACACCCAAGATTTGGCCCATTTTATACTCCTGTAGTGCCTGGTTGTGTGTATTGAACCTGTGGCTTTATATTAAAGGACAGGATCTGCTATGTAAAAGTCAGTAAAGCCAAGTGTCTGAGCCAAGATAGACAGATTAGATCAAGCATGTCCAAAGTCCGGGCCGAGGGCCAATTGCGGCCCACGTTCCGGACTGATAAGGCCCCACAGATAAGTTGCCCAAATATAGATCTGTTTTTTTATATTAAAAGCAGAGTGATTTAACACCTGTTTAGATTTGTCATCCAAGTCACAAAATGAAAAGTATGCCGTTTTCAATAAACTTTGCATAAAATAGTTAATTTGCATTTCATTTTAATGGTTCAAAGAATGTCAGGCAAAATGGTCGGCCCTCGCACATGTTCACTTCATCAAATCTGGCACTCTTCGAAAAAAGTATGGACATGCCTGGATTAGATAGATGGGTAGATAGAGCAATAGATAGACAGGAACATTCATTGATACCAATGCATTTTCTGACTGCATGATGAAGAGCTAAAGGTCATTTTATCCTTGTGAGTATAATGTAGCTACTTATTATTCTTTGAACTGTTACTTTGGAAACATCACAATTCCATGATACTGCCAAAAAGGGCAATAGCAAACAGACCCTGAGACAGTTGTACAGTTTTGTACAGCATTATCCTTACAAGTTATCTTTAAGTCATGTTGATCAAATAAATATGGCACCGACTTCAGCTAGACTGTGTATTTAAGAATAAGACATAATTCAGATGTTTAGGAATCATACTTCCATGAGAAAAACATCTCTCACAAAAATTTAACTCGTAATCTGTAAAGCATGTTTGTCATCCGTAATTTCTGGCAAGTATCGTAGCTGCTGTGTGATGAAAGGAATTTAAGGCAAACCTCCCTTAACAAAAATAAATTTCAAGTCCATATAAACATTGCACGCAAAGTACATCAGCCTTTTGTTAAACTAATCCAATATTGTGAGCAACTTGAACTGATTAGGGACAATATATACTATAGGCAACATTCAGCTCCAGACAAGAACACCAATGACAAGAGAACAGAGAATCTATATTAACAACACATACTTAAGATAAGAAGAACCATACTTGAACAAAATTCACTTATATAACACATGTTTAACATACATTATGTATTTAATTATCAGTAATGTAAAGAAAATGATGTAGTTTGGCATTTTTCTGAGTGATGTTTTGACATATTATTTTAACATGTTTTCAGTGACAGGTAACGATAAGCATTGACATTTTCTGCAGAGAACATTGTTTAATTTGAAACATAGTCCAAACCTGAATTAGTGTTGTCAGTCAGATTTATTTTAAAGGAACCTGATAAAAAATGTTTTAAAAAACACATTTATGCCACAGCAGGATTATGTGTCGAAGCAGCCTGGGCAGCTACCTATAAAAATGTTGCTGTCCAGGGATACTTTTATAAGCAACTTCTATTGTGTCACAACATGGACATGGACTTTTTGTATGTGACAATGAGTCTAATAAACTAAGCTATTGTCTAATAGGGATGCTAAAGTTACTGCCATCACTTTATGTATAACAGAAATATAAACCAATCAATCCCTGATTTATTCTTTTTCCTATGCTTATGCTGTTGTGTGTATAAAAAATCAATTCACCCTTCAGAAGACTGTAGCGGACATGGCTTGCGTTGTTCATTATTAGTGATTCACATCACAGATGCAATTTCATACGTGCCTATTGATGATATGAGTTATCTCCCCTAACTGTGGCATATATTACCATAGCTGTTATTTCTATATAGCATTGTGCATTACCTCTAACACCAGGTAGCACTAGAGAGTGAGTGATGTATGCATCTGGACATGGATCGATGTGGAGGACCAGGCCCCCATAGCAGCCCTTCAGGGAGTCAGAGGTGATGTTGGAAGGTCTGGTCTTGGAAGTGGCGGGAAGAAAGAAAATGGTGGCGGCAACGTCATTGGGATCCAGGAAAGCTGAAGTAAGGAAGGATGATGGTGATCCCTGCAGGTGGAAGGGGAGTGGTGCCTCTGAGCAGGGGAAAGAGAGGCAAGGAGCCATCAGTAATGAAAGGCAAGTATAGGTAGCACAGGGGGTTGGGTGAAGGGGGTGGTTTAATTGACCCGAGTCAGTCTCCTGTTTTTTTGAGGTAACTAGTGGGAGGTAGGGCTACTAGACAGGGCCCATGGGGAAGGGTATAGTGGGGAGACCAGACTGTGGGGCGGTCAGGTGACCCTATAGCCAGAGCCTAAACATAGGTCTGGGGGTGAGAAAGACATGTGGAGGCTCCATTTTGAAAAGTACTCTGAGCATGGGTTCTGGTCAGCTAGGGCTGGGGGCAGGACGGGCTGTAATTTTGCCTGGTCATCCATGTCATTCCTTAGGGTGCCTAGCTCACCTGGGACAGGTGGGCCACACTCCTGCTGCTAGTTGGGCAGGGTTTATAGCTGGCAGAGCCGACAAGGAGTCTCAAATGGTAGTCAGGGGGTAAGACGGGGGATAAGAGAGATAAAGAGGGCTAACTATAGGGGTGGGTCGGTTAGTGAGGAAAGGGAGGGCAGTGGGGGGTGCTCAGTGAGCATGTTGAGAAGATTACTGGTGGTACTTCCAAATATCTGTTATTCAGAAACCACCACAAATCTAACGTAACCTCCAAAGTATTTAGTCAGCCACCAATTGTGCAAGTTCTCCCACTTACAAAGATGAGAGAGGCCTGTAATTTTCACCATAGGTACACTTCAACTATGAGAGACAGAATGAGACAACAAAGTCCATAAATCACATTGTCTGATTTTTAAAGAATTTATTTGCAAGTTATGGTGGAAAATAAGTATTTGGTCAATAACAAAAGTTGGGCAACACAGACTTTCAACTCCCTCCACAGGTTTTCTATGGGGTTGAGATCTGGAGACTGGCTAGGCCACTCCAGGACCTTGAAATGCTTCTTACGAAGCCACTCCTTCGTTGCCTGGGCGGTGTGTTTGGGATCATTGTCATGCTGAAAGACCCAGCCACGTTTCATCTTCAATGCCCTTGCTGATGGAAGGAGGTTTTGACTCAAAATCTCACGATACATGGCCCCATTCATTCTTTCTTTTACACGGATCAGTTGTCCTGGTCCCTTTGCAGAAAAACAACCCCAAAGAATGATGTTTCCACCCCCATGCTTCACTGTAGGTATGGTGTTCTTTGGATGCAACTCAGCATTCTTTCTCCTCCAAACACGATGAGTTGAGTTTCTACCAAAAAGTTCTACCTTGGTTTAATCTGACCATATGACATTCGCCCAATCCTCTTCTGGATCATCCAAATGCTCTCTAGCAAACTTCAGACGGGCCCGGACATGTACAGGCTTAAGCAGGGGGACACGTCTGACACTGCATGATTTGAGTCCCTGGCGGCGTAGTGTGTTACTGATGGTAGCCTTTGTTACTTTGGTCCCAGCTCTCTGCAGGTCATTCACTAGGTCCCCCCGTGTGGTTCTGGGATTTTTGCTCACCGTTCTTGTGATCATTTTGACACCACGGGGTGAGATCTTGCGTGGAGCCCCAGATCGAGGGAGATTATCAGTGGTCCTGTATGTCTTCCATTTTCGAATAATTGCTCCCACAGTTGATTTCTTCACACCAAGCTGCTTGCCTATTGCAGATTCAGTCTTCCCAGCCGGGTGCAGGTCTACAATTTTGTTTCTGTTGTCCTTCGACAGCTCTTTGGTCTTGGTTTGATAACAAGTTCAAACAGGTGCCATACAGGTAACGAGTGGAGGACAGAGGAGAATCTTAAAGAAGATGTTACAGGTCTGTGAGAGCCAGATATCTTGCTTGTTTGTAGGTGACCAAATACTTATTTTACCGAGGAATTTACCAATGAATTCATTAGAAATCCTACAATGTGATTTCCTGTATTCTTTCCCCCCATTCTATCTCTCTTAGTTGAAGTGTACCTATGGTGAAAATTACAGCCCTCTCTCATCTTTTTAAGTGGGAGAACTTGCACAATTGGTGGCTGACTAAATACTTTTTCGCCCCACTGTATCTTCTACTGTTGTTACCTTTTCCCACTCCCGTATTCAGGATTTCACCTGCGCCACACCCCTCCTGTGGAATTCCCTTCCCCGTTTCATCAGACTTTCTGCCTCATACGCAACTTTCAAAACCTCTCTGAAAACCCCCCTGTTCAGGGAAGCGTACAACATTCCTTCCCATTACTCCCAACCATCATCATAATCAAGCCATCTGAACAATCAACTCATCCCCATCCAAGCAGTCCTCTCCTATTGTCTCACTTCCCCCTCAACCACCGACTAGATTGTAAGCTTGCAAGAGCAGGGCCCTCTTCTCCTTTGCACCAGTTTTTTATTGTATGTGTCACGGAGCTGGCTAGTCAGACCGACTACCTCCGCTGTCTTGTGCTCCCTTAGCTTGGGACACCACACTTTCCCCGGTTCCCCAGTCACTAGCCGAGACTCAGTGTAGGGTAAAACCAAACGAAGACTGATTTATTTCTCACACACAGGACTGGATATATCCAGCAAAACACACATTAACATAAAACAAGATATTGGGACACAAACCGCCCCCTTAATCTGCCTCCCAGAGACAACAGGGGCAGTAACGAGATTAACAATACATTAGGGGGGAGACTAATTTATACAACATTAAACTGAAACAATGGTGGTCACTCCCTGGTGGCAGATCCTGGCTGTCAACTGGAGATAATCCCCTCAGCCAGTGATGAGATGATACTGCTGGGGGTAGCCACAGAAGCCTTTACAAACCCAGGGCCCATAGTCAATAGGGAGGAGGCTGGCAGTCAGGCTTCTCCAGTGGTCCCAGTGATGGAGGCTTCCGTCACAGTATGTGTTTCTAAATTGTTCTACTGACTGTAACAGCGCTGCGGAATCTGCCGGCGCTTTATAAATAAATATAATATAATGTACCAGGAGAGTTGGTTAGTGTGAATAGGGGAGGTAAAGGGGCCTTGCGGTTGTCTGACATATGGGTTGGTAAGGGCATGGTGTCCATCAGATTGCATGAGTCAAAGACTGATCAGTTTGGAAAGGGATGCAAAGTGGTTTTATTATGCTATTCAGGGAGGTGATTTGCAGCAGCATCTGCAGGTTGGGGTTTTGTTTTTAACACGGATGGGTCAGCATTGCAAGGTTTCAGTTTTTAGGGTGTTTTAGGGTGTGTCTGGAGCATTTGGGTTTTTAGCCGGTTTAGCCGGTTTAGCAGTTTGGAACCTACTCAGTTTGGATTGGAGTGGCCAAGGAGTTGGTGATGAAGTAGTGCTGGTAAATTGGCAACTTTGATAAAAAGAAGGCTGTGAAAAATTGTCTTTGTTTAACCCTTTGATCTTTTCTTTAAAAAATATTCTGCTCTCATGGATATCAATCAATTGCAAACACAGGTTTATCCCCAAAAAACAAAAGTTAAGTATATCTATGAGGCACTTTTTTGCAGCCCTATGAATTTAAATATATTTGAAGTATCTTCCTACGGCAAAAGGTTGTTGAGCTTCACAAAACAGAAAGTGGCTATAAGAAAATAGTAAAAGCAGTTGAAAATGCCGAATTCCACCATCAGGACAATAATTCAGAAGTTCCAGGCAACTTTATTGTCTCAATACACAAAAAATCTCCAAGGATCACAGCTGGGGAATTGCAGAAGGTACTTGCATCTTGGGGGTCAGAAAATCTCCAAATGTACAATCTGGACCTACATCACCACAAGTTGTTTGGAAGCTTTGCAAGAAAAAAACAAACTATTCTGTCTTCAGTTTGCCAGACACTACTGGAACTTCAAATGTCATTGTGTTCTATGGACAGATGAAACCAAAATAGAGGCACCCAAAGAGAGGTAGCTATATGGAAAAGTACCTCATGCCCTCGCTTAAATATGGTGGTGGCTCTTTAATGTTTTGGGACTGTTTTTCTGCCAGAGGATCTGGACATTTTGATAGGATAAATGGCATCATGGACTATTAAATAACAACACATATTAAATGAACACCTAGCTGTATCTACCAGAAAGCTTAAAGTGGGCTGTGGTTGGATCTTTCAGCAGGACAATGGTCTAAAACATACATAAAAATAAACACAAAAATCAATGTCCTACCATGGCCATCCCTGTCCTCTAACCCGAACCCCATAGAAAACCTGTGGGGTGAACTAAAGAGGCATCCACCAGCATCAACCTTGAAATTTGAAGGATCTGGAGAGATTTTGTATGGATGAATGGAGTTTTCAAATCACATCAACGCAAGACTCATGCAGTCAAATGTATGCAAGTCAAGAGTGTTTAGTGAATATACCTAACCATGTTTTCAGAAAACCATAAGTTGCTTGATAAAGAGTGCCGTTAAACATGATGTAGTGGTCATCCTTGTTAGGTTGTTCTAAATTGTTGCTTGTGTAACTTTTATCAGTGATATGTATATCTCTGATCAGGGAAGGCAATGCTACAGCTAATGAAGCCTGGCTAGGGTGCCCATAGGAGAGAAGTCAGGGTATAGGGAATACTCATCTTTCTAATATGCAGTACCAGTGGAAAAAGGAATTGAACCCTAATATACAAAATAGTAATGATTCATTAGTAACAATGAATGTGACTCCCTTAACACCTGTAATTTATTACCTAAATTAACCATGTATATTTCACACATACACTGCTTGCTTAAAACCAGATAGTATTCTACATGTGAATCAGAATGCACAAGTCCAGTGTGTACATGTATACGTGTCAGTATATGTGAATGTGAGTATGTAAATGTGTGTATTATACACATGTACTTATTTTTTCCTAAAAAGTTTAGGCTAAATAGGTATTAGTGTATTATAGACAGGTACATATTATACTCAAGGTTTTATGATATGTGGGTACAGTAAATTAGGAGGCAAATTATGTTAAGAAAAATTCCAACAGCTATCGTCTTTGAGGTAAAAAATAGCCATAGTTAAGTGGAAGAATTTTTTTACTCACCGTAAATTCTTTTTTTCCCTAATACAGTGGCAGTACGAGTGATTGTTGCCCCTCTCTTAGGGACAAGTAGCCTGTAAATCTTAAAAGTGGTTAGGTGTCCCGGAAGCCCCTCCTCCTTACCCATAAATATGCTTCCGCTCCGTAGGACCCCAGTAAGTAACAAGAACACGTATACATGCTTTACAAACACATTTATCCCTTAAGGGAGGGAAACAGGTACTGACACTGTATTAAGGAAAAAAGGAATTTACGGCGACATACAGTGGCAGCACGAGTGGGATGTAACAAGATCCCTGAGATGGGGGGGGCAAAACTTAGGAGACCACTGACTGGAGCACCTTCCGCCAAAATCCGCTGCAGAGGAGGAGAAGATATCCAGCCAGTAATGCTGTACAAAGGTACTGAATGAGGACCAAGTAGCCGCCCTACAGATTTCCTCTGGGGTTGCTGCCGCCTTTTCAGACCATGAAACCGACATGAGCTGTGACTGGAAATTGTAGCGTTTGGTTATTGGCTTGGTAAGACATACAAATGGTATCTGTTAGCCATCTTGGTAGCTTTAGAAGCCACTTTTCCTGAAGATCGACCAAAAAAATTAATAAACAGGTGATCGGTGTTACGGATGGGAGAGGTACGATTAATATATATCTCCAAAGCCCTTTTGACATCCCATCTACATTCTTTCGGGGAGGAAGGAGACTGAAAAAAGGAAGGAAGTATCAAGGGCTGATTGATATTTGACCTGGAAATGACTTTAGGAAGAAATGAGGGTTTCAAATGAAGTCCAACCTTGTTTTGATGGAAAATAGTGAATCTTTCTGAGGAAGATAGTGCTTGGATTTCCCCCACTCTTCTGGCAGATGTAATAGCCACCAAGGATAGCATCTTCAATGAAACCTCCTCCAATGGTTTGAAGGGAGCTGAGCGCAGTGCTTGAAGGACAATAGCTAGATCCCAGGATGGAAAATGAGATCTCCTTGGAGGACGCTGAATGGTTGCGGTTTTAAAAAAAAACGTCTGACCAGTAGATTTGATGCCAAGTCTGAAAGTAAAAAATGATTAAGGGCCGAAATCTGACCCTTAAGGGTCGAGACACTGAGACCTGAAGCAAAACCTTCTTGTAAAAACATAAGAATGGAGCTGATAGCTAGAGAGAAGACATCAAAACCCTTGATGGAACACCATAGAAGGAACTTTTTCCAAATTCAAAAATATATCCTGGAAGTAGAACCTCTTGTCTCAGCCTCTGATATGGGTGGCCCCGATATCCTCTAGATGTCCTTGGGCCCACATCATCAACTCAGCGCATAGACTCTGAAGCTTTCTTATCCATGTCCCCCCTTGTTTATTTAGGTAGGAGACAGTCATCACGTTGTCTGACTGTATTCCCACAGATCGACCTTCTATCTGGGATCTGAAAACTTTGAGAGCCTGAAGTACCGCCTTCAGTTACCGGTAATTGGATGACGGCAGTGAATCTTCTGGAGGCCAACTTCCTTGTCTGAAGTGGCAACTTAAATGTGCTCCCCAGCCGA
This sequence comes from Sceloporus occidentalis, assembly GCA_023333645.1. Taxonomy (NCBI): domain Eukaryota; kingdom Metazoa; phylum Chordata; class Lepidosauria; order Squamata; family Phrynosomatidae; genus Sceloporus; species Sceloporus occidentalis. Next base: position 4,197,130 of record JALMGF010000088.1, on the reverse strand, counting down.
CTCCTCAAGCATCTGTTGTCAGAGTGATCCAATTCCTCTGTTGGAACGATAGACCTTTGGAGAGATGGAGTGATTTTCTCCACCAGTTCAGTTGGGATAAAACCTGCTCCGGAATTGTGAAGACTGAATCCAGGTCTTCCTCTTGCCTGGACCAATTTGAAAGAATCTGCCATTGCAGGAGCCTTAGCTGAGCCTTCGCCCAACCGACTGCTGGGATGGACGCTGTAAGAAGACCCTTGTTGCTCATAGCTCTTCTGAAACAACAGATAGTGCTCCTTTGTATGGCAGCAATCTCCCTTCTTATCTTCCTGATCTTCGGAGTTGGAAGTAGAAGGCAACGGGAAACTGAGTCCACCACCAATCCCAAGAACTGGATCCTGGTGGAAGGTATAAGGTTGGATTTTTTCTGGTTGATGATCCAGCCGTGACTTTCTAAAAACTGAATTGTAGTAGAAAGGTCTGTCTGATGCCTGTCTGGCGAACCGGCCTTGATAAGCCAATCATCTAAGTACGGGGGGATGTTTGCTGTTAAAGGACACAAGATCTTGGTGAAAATCCTTGAAGCTGATGACAGTCCAAAAGGAAGAGCTCTGAACTGAAAATGATGAATCATCCTGAATCGAGAACCTGAGGAACTTTCTGGATACTTTGGTAATCGGAACATGGAGATAGGCGTCCTCTAAGTCCAGGGTCACCATGAAGTCCCCTCTTTGTAGAATTTGAGTGACAGCAAAAATGTTTTCCATCCGGAAATGTAGATACCGGATACAACTGTTGACCTTCTTCAGATCCGATTGGTTTTGGAACCAAAGAGCCTTCAGTAAACTCCCTGGAAACGTTGAAGACTCGGTACCTTCACTATGACTTTCTTGTTTAGTAGAGTGAGGCATTCTGAATATAGAGCTGTATTTTTTGTCGAAGAAGGATAGGAGGAGATTAGGAACTGGCGCATGGGAAGTTAGAGGAACCTGATCCTGTACCCCTCTGCAATGACTCCAAATGTTGTGAGTCATCTGTTCCCATGCTTGCCTGAACTGCTGAAGTCTTTCCCCATCTCTGTCAGAACTTCCTTTTATCTTGTTTGGCGCACAGGAAGTTCTTAGGTCGGTCCTGGAATTTTCTGTCATATTCACCTCAAAAAGTCTGCGATCTGGTAGATGACTGGAAAGACCTGGTATTCTCCTATTCCACTTGACCCTTCTATCTTGAGGGAGAGCTCTTTTAGTGTCTGACATCTGCCTAATCAGATCTTCTAGAGGGGCTCCAAACAATTTCTTCCTCTGAAAAGGCAATTCACACAAGGATGCTTTGGATGTGGAATCTGCTGTCCAAGTTCTCAACCACAGGTCTCTCCATGCCACAGATGATAAACCCATATTTCTAGATGACAATTTCAGAAACTCTTGTGAAGAATCTGTCAAAAAACTGTTAGTCTCAAGTTCTTCGTGAGTCTTATCTCTGGATCTGATTTATCAGAGACAGTCTTCCTAGGCCTGGATCCAAAAACTCTGTGCTTTAGCCATTGCTGATCTGGATACTTCTACCCTACATTGAAAACCTGCCGTTTGAAAAATATGCCTGCAAGATGTCTCCGCTCTTCTATCCATGGGGTCCTTGAGCCCAGAGACTTCCCCAATGGGAATAGTAGGTTTTTTTTAGATAGCTGAGTTACCTGGACATCCACTTTAGGTGGATCTTCCCACATGTCTTCTCCTTGGAGCCTGCACAGTTGTTTAAAGTACTTGGAAATAAAGGCCCTTTTACCCGGGTTTTTCCATTCCCTCTCAATAAGCTTGTTCAACTTAGGCAAAATAGGGAAACCTTTGATCTTTACCAGGTCCTCGTCTTGTCAAAGCCGTGCCACCTCCTTAGTGAATTTGCGCAGCTCTTGTGTTGGAAAAACAGACTCATCCTCCGAACTATCACTTGATGTCGCAAGTGATGATTGAGAGATTTCACCCGAGGATAGGTCTGACCGTGAAGAGGACCTGGATCTCTTGTCTTTATGTGAAGATCTTTCATTCACCTTCACTTTGGGTTGAGAAGCAGAAACCTTAAATGCCTCGAATGTCTGGGCACAATTCTCCTGAAACCAACCCAGAAAGGATTGCATGTCTTTTGCATTTGCTTTTTCTTAGCGAGCTGTTCTACGGAGCAGGAATTACAAAACTCCAGCCATCTGGGAGAGGGGTGGAACATTCAGTACAAGCAACATGCTTGGATTTAAAAGAGGATTTTTTGCGAGGTGCCGGCATTTTATCCTTCTCTGCAATTTCTGGAGGCACTTTTAGGAAAAGATAGATAAATCTCACCTTAAACTCCTCTGAACCAGGTGGGGGGGGGGCTGGTGACATGGATCTCCTGTGCTGACAAGTGCTGCTGCTTTAAGTACTTTTGAAATTGGCACCCTCTAGAAGATCAGATTCTCGCTTGCGCTGTCGCTCGATCGGATCTTCAGTGGAACGCAGCGTCACCCGGGCGTGTGTTACACCGCAATGCGCATGCTCCCACCTACCAGGAAATAAAACAACCTGGATCAAAACCCTCCATATTCGAAGTGCTACGGAGGGAAGCCTCTCTCTGCTCACTGCCCGGGGAGCAATCGGAGGATGGATCCCCCAGGCCGCAACCCGTGCGCCTCACCAGACTTCTGCTACCGTCCAACCCTAAAAAGGGACAAGAAAGAACTGGGGTCCTACAGAGCAGGAGCATATTTATGGGTAAGGAGGAGGGGCTTCGGGGACACCTAACCGCTTTTAAGATTTACAGGCTACTAGAGAGCAACACCCACTCGTACTTCCACTGTATGTCAGGAAAACATAACTGTACACACACATGCCAACATAAATATATCTTACATACTACATACTTCAGTTTGAGCACTGATTTTGTTAGGAGAGAGTGAAGCTCGAATTCAATTAGAGAAATGCTAACACAGGTAGACTATGAATTTTTTTTTAGCCTTTATTGTATGTATATTTATTTTACTTTGCATGTTTGAATACAGTAAATACAGGTGCGACTATTGGTCATGTGAAGGTAGAACTATTGTTTTGGTGAATTATATAAGATAATTAGCCAATCTATCTTCAGGAATAAAATGTGAATTCACCATTGATGTAAGACAGAAATACTAATAATTGGAACGAATAGTCTTCTGGTCATATGTTCAGGTCACTTCTAGCACCTTGAATAACTTCCACATGATGTGATCACTGGGATCATTGATAATCTCTTCCATGAGAAACCTATTAAATGCTTTTACGTCAAGCATGGTTTTATCGCCTTTGGGTTTTTTTGTAAAACTGAAAAAAAATTGCTCAGTAGATAATCCATGCTTATATTCTCCTTTACTGCAGAACTGCTATGCAGCTAGTGTAGACATATGAGAGGAAGACGACTATGAGATCACCAATATGAGATAAGAACCATTTGGCCCATCTATTCTTTTCAAAATATTTTCCTTTTATGTGTATAGTATGATGTTTTGGGGGTTTTTGTGCACTGAATTTTACACAATCTTGACAAGTGGCCAAGCAGTATGTTGACCGATTGAGGAGATCTCCCTATAACCAGCCCAAAACAAAAAGAGCACAAGGTTTGTTCATACAGACCTCTGTTTCACTACTCCCTCATGAAGCATGCTGGCTATTAATGATGAGCATTGGGTTATGAGGTCATATCTCGGCCACAATTAGTTGTTTTTTGTTTTGTTTTTTAACCCCCCCCTCAAAGATTTCAGCTTGTTTTCAAATGGAATTGTTCACATTATAGGTCACATTAAAGGTGGAAAAAGTTCTGACGTTATTTATCTTTGTCTCATTCTTTAAAATCACAAGAACCTGGCATTTTAACAGGGGTATGTGACTTTTTTTTATCTACTGTATATTGAAGACAAAGTCGTAATTGGCTAGGAAAAGGGACATGCCGATGGATCTGTGCATTTGGTTATTATGAGTGTATTTGGCCAATGGTACCATCTGAAGCCAGCTGTCTTGTAAATGGGTGACGTAACAATGAAGATGGTGTTCGTTGGTATGCTAAAGTTAGGTTGCGTTTAATTCTGAGTGCTTGACAGAAGATCTTCCCGAGATCGTTCTAGCACGCATAGAGGCAGTAAAAGGCGGGTGTTTTGGAACATGTGCTCTTTGTGCAGGCAAAAAATATCACATGACTAGATGCAGTGCTGGATTTCTTGGTACATTCTTGGCACCAACAGTACCATTGCACTAGGTCCAGGGTTTTCTTAAAGCCACTGCGTCCTGCTTGTGGATGATCATGGATAGAGTGAAGAACCACATATTTAGCTTTGTAAGTTATGAAGAGCTTGTAAAGGAGTCCTTCCTCAAAATGTAGATCTGGTATTTCCACTGTTTGGTTTTGGTCCTGACAATAATCGCACATGGATGCCAGTGGGGATGCGAAGGAGGCCAGGAAATGACTCGGCTGAAGGAGGCTGTCTTCTGGGGGCACTGGGGCATAATAGGAGTCAAAGTCATGAGAGTGCGTCTGCCTTCCCGTCCTAAGTGCCAGGGCGATATGCAATATGGATAAGAGGTGGCCAACAGATGTTACTATAGTCAAGATATATAACTAAATAATAAATTCCAAAATAGTGTTCTTTGCTGCACACAACCCACCTCGAAATATAATGAGTAACTCTGCGCAAAGATGACCCACAAATGTGTAAAGACAAATCCAATGTGAAATAAAGGAATTTTAAAGAAAAAATTAATTGATGGTGCACAGCTGAAAATTCAAATAAAAGTATTCAATGCCACTTATAGTGCCCAAAATACTTCACCTAGCGTTCCAATATAAATTGTTAAAAAAATAAACACAGCATATATATAGTGCAGGATCGTATGGTACAAAATACTCACAAGAAAAGCACCATGACATGGAGCTGTGTGTGTACGTTTCGAAAATGTGATGTACCAAATAGTCAGACTTCACCAGATACAGGGAGCTTCTTTCTGTTAAAAATATATTTATTCAGACATTCCGATAAAAATATAGGTAGACAAACAAAAAGAAAAAATGATTTCCTGAAAATATAGAAGCGATAAAGGGGATAGATGAACACTTAGTCCAGTTGTGAGACTGCATTCAAAGTCGTTGGCGTGCCAGTCTTCGGACACACCTCCCTCTTCTGACAAAAATGCTTCTATGGGATCTCACAATCTTCATAAAACACCATCACAAGACTAATATATGATTTTTTAAAGGTGTAGTTGTCGCACCTATATATTGTACTCCACATACACAAATAAATTAAATATACCACATGGGAAGTGGGGCAATTAAGCAATTCGTCAGTAACAAAGGAAGACAATGTTTCGAACTGTTTAGGCACTTTCTTACAGGCTTTACAGTTCATACATGGTATATAGGGTCACCCCTGCCCCTTCCTTGTTCAGCTTAAGAGAGAAGGTGTAATATAATTTGTAGTGGAGGGAGAGATGCTATTATGTTTTAAGTGCTCTACAAATCTTGACATTGCTGGCCAGTGTAACTGGGAAGTCAATCGAGCAAAAAGAATAAAGTATATTTGTGAGACCCTAAACATCCTTTTCTTAAGTCAGTCTTAACCTATTCCTTGAGCGATTACATCTTTCTGGGATTTGTATCAGTAAAGTGTGGAGCACCTGTTATCTATTTGTTTATGAGTGAATGAGTGAGTAAGTGAGGTGGCACACGCAGACTTTTTAGGGGCAAATATGATACAGGCAGGCTGTTTAGGGGCAGAGCTGGCTAAGGCAGATTATTTAGGGACAGAGCTGGCACAAGCAGGATGTTTAAGGGGCAGGAGTGGCACAGGTGGGCTTTCTAGGGGTAGAGCTGGCACAGGCAGGCTGTTGAGGGGACAGGATAGCAAAAAAGGCTGTTTAGGGGCAGAGAATAAACAAGTAGGCTGTTTAGCGGCAGATATGCCACAAACAGTCTGTCTAGGGGCAAATATGGCAAAGAAAGGCTGTTTAAGCCCAGAGATGACATGGGTAGGCTGTTTAGGGGCAGATATGTCACAGAAAAGCTGTTTGGAAACAAAGATGGTATAGACAAGATGTTTCAGACAAAGATGGGACATGCTACTTGTGAAGTTGGGCAATTTTCACACGGTGGATTCTAGTTACACACCTGGTATGGCATATGGGTACATGAGCTTAACCATGCAATAAAATATATGGAACTGGTGTCCAAATATTTCCAGGGCTGCTTTTCATTCCCACTCTGGCCCTGTTTTGCTTCGTGGGTATTGTTGTACTTTTGTTAAAATTAAAGGCATACATCAAACATATATATACATCAACTGTTATAGTTTAATTATTTGCATCGGTAATTCTGTAGGTATTCTTCTTATTAAAGTTTTTCATATGGAGACTGTCACGGATCTGGCTAGTCCGACCAACTACCTCCACTGTCTTATGCTCCCTTAGCCCGGGACACACACACTTTCCCCGGTTTCCCAGTCACTAGCCGAGACTCAGTGTAGGGTATAACATTAAGAACACTTTATTGTACACAGACACAGGTATATATATTCACATAATCACATCAACACACAGAACGAGAAGTCTGAGTAACACAGGAAAAAGGGGTATAACATAGAAACTGGGTTCCAGGCGAATGGGTGGTTGCGCTGTATAATATCCACAGCGGTGTGTCTGAAGGGACAAGTCCGTCACAGAGACTTACTATAAGCATACTGTGTAATTGCACAAACAAATAATATAGTCGCTGTCACGGAGCTGGATAGTTGTCGGGAATTCGGGAGGAGGAACCCGGTATGCAGGATACCTCACAGCGGTGAGGGCAGTAAGTCCAGAAATAAATAGCCAAAGTCCAGGATTGGAGAAAACAGCATAAGCGGTGTTTATTAGCCAAGGGTCAGGAACGGAGAAATCAGCAATAACGGTATTCAATAGCCGAAGGTCAGGAATGGAGAAATCAGCAGAAACGATATTCAATAGCCAGGGTTCAGTAACAGGAATCAGATAGATAGGCAGTAACACCATAGAGCTCTGAACAACACAATAACTGAGCACTGAATGATATTCAGAGCTAGTTTTTAAAGCTACCACCAGGGGTCGCTCCGCCTCCGTGCGTAACGTCGTTGACGCGCGTTCCCCGCCTCCTCCATTCAGGAATCCACAAAGGGAGGTGGGGGCGCGTGTGCGCGCCTCTGAATGCAGACGGCGCGGCAGCCGACGGAGCAGCAGTGAGGACGGCCGCGGCGTGGGAGCTGGTGCCCGCCATTGGCGGGTACTCAGGTGAGTCGCTTCGTCGGGGTCCTTGCTGAGGACCCTGACAATAGTCCAACTACCTCAGCTGACTTCTGCTCCCTTAGCCTGGGACAACACACATTCCCTGGTTTCCCAGTCACTAGCCGAGACTAATTTATTTCTCTCACAAAGGGCTGGATATATCTAGCAAAACACACATTAACATAAAACAAGATATTAGGATACAAACCGCCCCTTAATCTGCCTCACAGAGACAACAGGGGCAGTAATGGGATTAACAATACAATAGGGTTTCAATCTCCACTATCTATTACTGGCCGAAATCAGTTCCAGGGACTGGCCAGGTTAAATGTCTGTAGCGGAGGAACGGGGGGGGGGGGTACTGACTTAAACAACATAGTAGTGCACCATGAGGTAAGAGGGTCTGATATTAAAGTTAAACAATGGTGGTCACTCCCTGGTTCCAGATCCTGGTTGTCTACCAGAGATAATCCCCTCAGCAAGTGATGGGATGATATACTGCTGGGGGTAGCCACAGAAGTCTTTACAAAGTCAGGACCCATAGTCAGTAGGGAGGAGGCTGGCTCTCATTCCTCTCCAAGGGCCCCAGTGATGGAGGGTTCCGTCACATTCCCCCCCTTCCAAATGGGACTGACCCAGGAGGAGATCCCAAGCAGGTTGACTCCGTAGTCAGTCCGTTCATTTGGCCCATCAATGCACTCATAAAACTGGGGAGTGATGCCGCCTGCATCCCCTCCCTGGTGCTCCCACCATCGCTGAGGAGATGTGCCATCAGGTGCTGGGCAGGGAGGACAGGTTCCTTCGCTCCCGGACTTATGAGCTGCCGCTGGGGAGACGGGCCGGCTGCTGTATCTCCCTGAATCCCTGCAACTTTGGCAGGTGCTGGGCAGAGGCCAGTGATGCTCTGACCTGGAGAGAGGTTCTGGGTCGGCCTGCCGGTGGGGAGGAAGGACAGGTTCCTCCACTCCCAGATTGGTGAGCTGCAGCTGGGGAGATGGGCCGCCTGATGCATCCCCCTGCATCCCTGTAGCCATTGCAGGTATGGGGCAAAGGCCAGCGGCGCTCTGACCTGGAGAGAGCTCTTCTATGGGATTTGTGGGGACCTCCAGTGCTATAAGAAAGGAGCCATCCTGCCACTCTCCTGTTGTCAGTATTTCGGCTGGGGTGGCATGAGCGGACACTGCAGGAGCGTCATGGAACAAGGGGGAGGGGTGGGCAGAGACCAGTGGCACTCTGCCCTGATACCAGCGCTTCTGCTGGGGAATGGGGATCTGGACCAACTGCCCAACTTTCCACTACCACAGTCTCTGGGGCTGCCTAATTGGACCTTACAAGGTTGCTATGGTCAGGCTCAGGAAACAGGGAAGGGAGCAGACAGAGGCCAGCTGCACTCTGCCCTATTGGCAGCTCTTCTGCTGGGTGGGTACTAGTGGAGACCACAGTCCAATCCACTACACCCAGAAAACTTTCTTCCTTTTGCTGGGAAGGGAAGCCAATTGCAAGCCCTCCTGGACCAACATTCTCAAATGTAAAACCAATTAAACCCACAATCTCTGGATCCGGTTGTGGAGTAAATTCACATAGCCTGGTATTGGATCTGGGTTAGCTGCCCATTATCACTGTGACTCAGGGGTGGAGATCGCAGTCCCATCTACCCCTCCTGGGTCAACATCGTCAGGTGACCACTCAGTAAAATCCATGAAATCCATGGTCACTGGGGCATACTGTTGAACACGGTCAAACAAATCTTGATATTCCTGTTCCAGTTGCCATTCTTGTGTGACCAAATAATCCAGGTCAGCCCACAGTTCAGGCATGTATGGGATATCCTCTGCCCTTTGCTCCTGGAGGTCTTCCCCCTGACACTCCGATGCACTACCGAAGTCGGATCTGACTTAAACAACAAAGTAGTGCACCACCAGCAAGTGATGGGATGATATACTGCTGGGGGTAGCCACAGAAGTCTTAACAAAGTCAGGGACCATAGTCAATAGGGAGGAGGCTGGCTCTCAGGCCCCTCCAGGGGCCCCAGTGATGGAGGGTTCCATTACAGTCGCCACCGATCCCAATCAAGCATAAATGCTCCACTTGTGCATGTAAAGGTCGTCTTTAGCTACCCAGTTAAATTAATGTTTCCATGGGATGTAATATAGCATCCATATTTAACTTTAATTCCCGGTAATTGTAGGGGAAACAATTTAATTTTCCACTTATCTATGAACATGGATTTCATGGATATGACAATCCATGTCATGTATGTTGACAGATTACCTATAAAATAATACAATGTGTAATGAGCGTTCTGACAGGTCCATACCAGCTGTCCCATGCAGCAATCTGATCAGGTTCCTGAGATGTGTGACAATCATAGCTCCTTACTGACATTGTGTGCCCGAAAAATTAGATCACCTCTCAACACACAGTATCAGTGAGGGTGGATGATTGCTTGCATGTTGCGGGACACAATAAGATCGACACTCAGTAAAGGAGCTGCAGGCCATTTGTGTATATATATGCGTGTGTTTGTGTGGATATATGCGTATATGTGTATTTATATGTATATACAGTACGTGCATGTGTGTATGTATATATGTGTTTACAAATATGGGTATTTATATATGTGTGTGTATGTGTTGAAGACACTCAAGATAAAAGGAAACAGGGAAAGCATGAGAGCAAGTGAGGTGTAAAAAAAGACATAGGGCAAAAGAAAGAATTAAATAGAAGGAAGGAAAGGAGGAAGTTATACAATGAGGGAAAGAAGCAGGTTGCTAAAGGCAGAGGAGGGGCCCTTCCTGTGTAATTGCTCCTGGGCCCAAAGCTTCTTAATCTGTCTTTAATATCCACATTCACCTAATACATTCATTAGTTCAGAAATCCATATTTGATGGTAAGCTAATGTCACCAGCATGGTTAATAATATTTCCTGATAGCAATTATGTAACATTTCTACATTACAGCTACTTTTAAGCTAACTATAGTATTTAACAATTCCAGATATTTAGTTCATCACTCTGACTACAGAGGCCAACATGAAAGATTAGCAAACTTTTTCTGCAATTCAGATCCAAAATAAACCATATTGTGATCAATGGATGACTATCTGAGATGCTGAGTGATTGGCTTTCTTCATTTGAAAATATGTGAATTTATGGAGTGTCTGTCTTAGACATGTATGTAGAAAACAGCATTCTTTCTTAAACAAATATAAACAGATGAAAAAGCAAATATTTGCTTGCAGCGAAGGTCTATCTGGAAGAGAATCAGAGATTTATTTTCATCTAAAGAGAACATAATTCTGCTCTATTTAATAATGTATGATTAAACTAAAGTTAATCTTTAGTCTCTTAACATGTCATGTGTCAAATGCTCTCCCTGTCTCTAGCATACTCGCTTATTTATATAAATCATAATGTATCCTCTAGGTACTAAAATATAATAAGTAAAATAAAGTATTTATATTGTTATAATGTAGCATGTCCTTAATGGTAATGCTTTTTTGGGGCCCATCTACGATAAATAGCATTATGCAAGATTTTGAGATTAAATTTAATGATTTAAAATAGATTATAACCTTGAATTTCCTTTATTGAGTAATAATTTTGCAAGGAATAATTTATACAGGATAATGTTAGTGGGAAACTGTCTACTTCCAACAACTTTAAACGTTTTCAATTCTGTCACAGGCATCATACTGTCATCAGATCATACTCTATGCATAACCTATAAACCTGTATTCCATAGCAAATTAACAGAATTTACATGTAGGTTTTTGCCCTAGGCAAAAAAAATCAACATTTCAGTCCCTCTCTTCTAGTTCAGGTAGAAAAATTAGTTTTCTCTTGCTTTTAAATTACAAAAAAAACATTTTGGATGCCATTATGTTCAATTATAAATTTTTTGGTGCATATTTGTTCTATTATTTTATTTCCTAATTTATTTTTTTGGGAGGGTGCTACATAAAACTTAATAGCAGGCTTGTTTATTATATTAGTATGTTGCAGAAATGGGAAGTCTGTTCATATGAGCCCAATATGTAGAATTATTCGGCCACATCCCTCAGCATATACAGTGGAGCCAACTCATACTCCTTTTAAAGAATGTCCCTTGCCCGTGAAAGAATATGTTTCACTTCCAGGAATCATGCTGCACATTTAATCTAGCAGGATTTATAATTTGTATTTTTGCATGGTATGTTATTAAAAGATACTATGTGAAGAACATATGAGAACATAACAACAACAGCTGCATTAGATAAGAAGGAAACTCAAAATGTTACTGTGGCTAAAACCAATGTTTCCTGCCATTCCATTTATCAATGTGTTACAGTTTCTGAATGTCACACATATAAGTTAAGAATGTTCATATCTTTACCATAGGAAATATTAAAAATAGAAAAATGTAAGGAGTCATTTAGGGTGAGTAACGTTATCAAACTATACAATAGACTGAATACATTTTTATGTGCCTCTTTTAGAAAACGTCTGTCATGGTCATCTCGTTTTTTCATGCTTTAGACCAGTTTTGGTCAATTTAAGCTTAAATTACTATATATATATATATATATATATATATATATATATATATATATATATATATATGGACAAAAGTATTGGGACACCTGACCATTACACCATAATGCAATATATCATCCATTTGTTAACGAGGAACATGTGTTAAATGGCAAGTGACCAAGACAACATTATCTGTGTTTAGCCACACAGCCACGTCCCTAACACTAACTAGATAAAACATACAGAAACATCTTGCCTTAGTTTGGAATTAAATATTAGATTGACTAGTGAAACCAGCCCAAGAATACAAAGGATCCTTTTTAACACAGTTTTAATCCGAACACCCCAAACATTTTGGATGTTCAAATTGGGACACTTGTTTTGGAAGGTGTGGTAGGAGGCGTGTGGCCAGCGGCAGGAGGAATGTCCACCAGCCCAAATTACCAAAATAGCTACCTTGTTACACTTGCATCGCAGTGACAGAGCATTTGGGACTATCATGCAAAAAACATGATTGTTGGAAGCTATGCAATAGCCAAAATTGATTAAGACAAATTTTTTGGTTCATTTTTGACCATTCGTTCTGGGGCATTGAATTTCATTCCCTGCCCATTTGATTCTGTTGAAAATTAGGGGCATTTTTCAATTTGTAACAAAATTAATTGACTCTCTCACACTGTTTATCACTCTCTCACAATCCTTTTCACACTCTCTCTCTCTCTTTCTAAATATTTCCCTACCTTCTTTGCCAACCACTTCTGCTGGTGAACTGAGGGCAATATGGCGGTGCTTGCGGTGCTGTCATCTCTCCGATCCTCCAAGCAGAGGAGAAGATGTCACAAGAAGAAGCGAAGGTGGTCGCAAAGAAGGTAGTGATTCAGAGAGTGTTAGATAGAGAGTGAACGAGAATTCGAGACAGTGTGAGTGAATGTGGACCCATGAATTTTGTGAGAGGTCTGGTCTCGTTTTCAGGGCTTCGTAGGAATTGCGAAATTTACCAAAAAATGCTGTAAATTTGCAGTTCTGTCAGGGTTCTGGCCTACCTGCACTGGATTTCCTCCCCCTCATGGCTTTCCCATTGTGTGGCTGCACCCACTTCCTGTTATAGCTTCTGAATCTAGCTAAACCCTTCAGGTTATACCTATAATTAGCTTGCTAGTTCAGTTGCTCATTGCCCTTACGTGGTTTCCCTCTACGGATTCCTGTGTATAACCCGAACTGGCTGATTATTCTTCTGGTTCCTCACTCTGGCTTGTTCCTGATACTGTGGTTTTCCATACTCCTTATCCTGTTTCGTCTACCCGCTCCAGCTCCAGTTCCTGACTTCGGCTTTGTTCTCCTTTTTGCTTCTGTTTTTTATTTACCTGTTTATGATTATTTTTAATAAGGGTGTGTTTTCCAGCATTTTCTGTCTCCATCTTGATTCTGGTATCCTGACAATTTCGTACAAATCCAAATGCAAAACTTGCTTAGTGATATCCAAAATAACAAGTAGCAGTGTTTACAACAGAGCATTGTGCAAGTAAGATTCTAAAACCTGACATGTGCGGTTCTCAATGTGGTACAGTCGTAGTAGCATCATCAATAAGTCTTTGCAAATCTTTGAACAATGATTATGGCTATGGATCATCTAAGCTATACTTTAAGTGCTTAAGATTTAAGAACCTCTTGGGAAACCTTTCTCCCACCACTTACTTCATGTTGAGCCCTGTCTTTACAATAGCATGCACTTTCTTTGTGAGCTGCTACCACAAGGTCATGTAACTGAGGTTACATAACCCTACTGGGCACCTCAGTTACCAGGTGTCTGGGCACTCTGTATATGTATGTATATGTATATATATATATATATATATATATATAAACAAATACAAAAAGGAAGCACTCACCTGAACTAGCATTAATTATAAGGGGGTGCTGCTGAAGACCAAAATCATACACAATCTCTAAATCAGCGCACACACATCAAATAGATTATAAACTCTCATGACCAGGCTTTTGGTTCAGCACCCCTCCCCACCACAGGTGATCCATTTGTGAGGTCCTTGGAAACCTATAAATTGCAGGAGTGTCTGTATTTAGGAAGGCCTTTTGGCTCCTGGTAAGCAATGTACTTGCAAAGATTTAGCTCCATATAAGCAACAGTATTTAGGTTAGGACCCACCTACATTGGAGTACTTTGGCGTAGTGGTGGGCTTAGCATAATATGACCATATAATGTGACTAAAACTCCAATTTTGTCATCTTAGAAAGGTGTTTTTAAGTAGTTTTAACTACAGTCATGAGAGTTTATAATCTATTTGATGTGTGTGCGCTGATTTAGAGATTGTGTATATATATATATATATATATATATATATATATATATATATATATATATATATATATATATATATACATATACAGTGGGGCAAAAAAGTATTTAGTCAGCCACCAATTGTGCAAGTTCTCCCACTTACAAAGATGAGAGAGGCCTGCAATTTTCACCATAGGTACACTTCAACTATGAGAGACAGAATGAGACAACAAAGTCCATAAATCACATTGTCTAATTTTTAAAGAATTTATTTGCAAATTATGGTGGAAAATAAGTATTTGGTCAATAACCAAAGTTCATATCAATACTTTGTTATATACCCTTTGTTGGCAATGACAGAGGTCAAATGTTTTCTGTAAGTCTTCGCAAGGTTTTCACACACTGTTGCTGGTATTTTGGACCATTCCTCCATGCAGATCTCCTCTAGAGCAGTGATGTTTTGGGGCTGTCGCTGGGCAACACGGACTTTCAACTCCCTTCAAAGGTTTTCTATGGGGTTGAGATCTGGAGACTGGCTAGGCCACTCCAGGACCTTGAAATGCTTCTTACGAAGCCACTCCTTCGTTGCCCGGGCGGTGTGTTTGGGATCATAGTCATGCTGAAAGACCCAGCCACGTTTCATCTTCAATGCCCTTGCTGATGAAAGGAGGTTTTCACTCAAAATCTCACGATACATGGCCCCATTCATTCTTTCCTTTACACGGATCAGTCATCCTGGTCCCTTTGCAGAAAAACAGCCCCAAAGCATGATGTTTCCACCCCCATGCTTCACCGTAGGTATGGTGTTTTGGTGCATTGGATGCAACGCAGCATTCTTTCTCCTCCAAATATGACAAGTTGAGTTTCTACCAAAAAGTTCTACCTTGGTTTCATCTGACCATATGACATTCGCCCAATCCTCTTCTCGATTATCCAAATGCTCTCTAGCAAACTTCAGACGGGCCCGGACATGTACTGGCTTAAGCAGGGGGGCACGTCTGGCACTGCATGATTTGAGTCCCTGGCGGCGTAGTGTGTTACTGATGGTAGCCTTTGTTACTTTTGTCCCAGCTCTCTGCAGGTCATTCACTAGGTCCCCCCGTGTGGTTCTGGGATTTTTGCTCACCGTTCTTGTGATCATTTTGACACCACGGGGTGAGATCTTGCTTGGAGCCCCAGATCGAGGGAGATTATCAGTGGTCCTGTATGTCTTCCATTTTCTAATAATTGCTCCCACAGTTGATTTCTTCACACCAAGCTGCTTGCCTATTGCAGATTCAGTCTTCCCAGCCGGGTGCAGGTCTACAATTTTGTTTTTGGTGTCCTTCGACAGCTCTTTGGTCTTGGCCATAGTGGGGTTTGGAGTGTGACTGTTTGTGGTTGTGGACAGGTACACTGATACTGATAACAAGTTCAAACAGGTGCCCTTCAGGTAACGAGTGGAGGACAGAGGAGACTCTTAAAGAAGATGTTACAGGTCTGTGAGAGCCAGATATCTTGCTTGTTTGTAGGTGACCGAATACTTATTTTACCGAGGAATTTACCAATGAATTCATTAGAAATCCTACAATGTGATTTCCTGTATTCCTTCCCCCCATTCTGTGTCTCATAGTTGAAGTGTACCTATGGTGAAAATTACAGGCCTCTCTCATCTTTTTAGGTGGGAGAACTTGCACTATTGGTGGCTGACTAAATACTTTTTTGCCCCACTGTATATATATATATATATATATATAGATTTTATTTTTTTTTGGATAAATGAATAATAATGTCTTATAAACATTTGTCTGGATGCAGTGTCTGCATCTTTAGATATTATAACCACTGGAATATGTAGTCATTCCGAAGTACATTATTTTTAGCCTTCTAGATACATGCCACAATAGACCACAATGTCGGTAACATAGTTAGCAATGTAACCATCTACAGGCAATAGGTCACTTTGGGCATGTGTCCACTGGCAAACTAGATGCTGAAATAAATCTGCTTTCTAGTTGGTTGGTACTGACTGTACTGAGCTTATTTTAATCTTGTGGTAACAGCTGGGTTCATGACTGCAGATTTTTAAGACCATAAAAATGGAGTATTACAATCACCACAATGAAAACTAATCATTAGATTTAATGACTAGAGAGTGCAATGGTACAAATATTGCAATTTAGTCATTTCTAGGTTTTGCATATGGAAAAGGTTTGCAACGTTATATGTTAAATATCAAAGCTATTTTTAAATAACATTTCCATCTTCAAATAAATATGCCTCTCTAAACCGTGCAGCATGTAGTTTAGTTTCATATCTTCCTTTGAATTGTGACTCTTATTTTTTTCTAATAACAGCATTAACAACATGGTTTATCCTTTAGTAAATATTACAATTTTCACTTTTAACTAAAGTTAACAGCCTACTATTATATGTTAGCCTGACAACCATCTTGATGTATTTTCTATAGTGCTAGAAATTAACACAAATGTAAAAAACTGACTTCAGTATAGTAATGTCTGGATGGAAACAAATCAACCCAGTTAATCAACCCAGGAAATCATCAGGCTTCCACACTTGAAAGAAAACCAAATTTTCAAGGAAACCACTGCGGTACTCCACAGATATGGCACAAATATTTAAAAAGAAGGTAGCGTTTAGAAGTTATAAGAAAGATGAGAGCAAAAATAAAGCTAAGCTTAATAAGGAAAAATGCATTGTTAGATCCGGCAAACGCAGAGGAAAAAAATGGATGCTACAAGTAATGGAGAAAAAGTAAACAATGAATGATTGGATTAACACTTTCAGTCCCCTTACATACTTGTACGTCATTAAAACTTGTGGCAAGAAGCACATTAGGATATACAGGTGTGCCCTGACATTATTGCAGTGGCAGGGACATCTCTATGCTGCTACACTGGAGATCAGGCTGACAGCATGGACTTGGTGCTTCTGCTGAATAACATCACCATGACATCACTGGTATAAAAATGTATGAGAGATCACCAAGGGGATCTAGTTTTGGAAGCCAAAAAAAAAACAAAAACCCAAACCAACATGTGTCGGTGTGGCAGAGCCTGTCCTGGTGTGTGTGTTTGGATGTCGGTGTGGCAGAGCCTGTCCTGGTGTGTGTGTTTGGGGGTTGGTGTGGCAGAACCTGTCCTGGTGTGTGTGTGGGCATCTGTGTGGCAGAGCCTGTCCTGGTGTGTGTGTGTTTGGGTGTCGGTGTGGCAGAGCCTGTTCTGGTGTGTGTGTTTTTAGGGGTTGGTGTGGCAGATCCTGTCCTGGTGTTTGTGTTTGGGTGTCAGTGTGGCAGATCCTGTCCTGTGTGTATTTGGTTGTCTGTTTCCTGGCTCTTTACTTACTGCAGGAATAAATAGAACGATTTCATTTTTACTTATCCAGAGATAAAACACCCTCCTGAATGTGTAGTCACTTTAGAGGACAAAACTTTCTTGGCCCAGAAATCAGTGAGAGGAAAAGAAAAGTTTTTTCTGCATATTTTATTAAAAAGGATTAGTGGCACTAAATTGTGGCTTCAGGTGTCCCGCGTATGATGACTTTTTTCGTGTTCTGATTACTCCCAGTCCCATCACATAAGATTCTATCCTATATTATCTGCTGAGCGCTGATGTCATCCTTATCCAGTACACATGGATGCCGAGGAGTTAAGATTCTGTCTATTTTATTTATTTTCATAAAATGGCCACCAAAATCCTCAGCACCAGGTCCATGATGCTCTTAATCCAGCCCTGCCTCCAGCATCTACCATCTTAAATCCAGCTTTTACCCACAGTGTGCTCCAGCCTTGTGCTGTTTTATTTGGCTAAACTTGTTTTAAATGGTTTGTGAACTGACTTTGTTTTACTGTTTAAGTAATTTAGTATTATAATTTTTATAATAGTTAAATGCATAAGGCAATGGTTGATCGGCGACATAAGGCTGTATGTAATAGTGCATATTTAATGGAAGGTCTTGTTACTAGCAGGTTACCTCAGGGTTTCATATTTAACCTATACATACATACATATTTTATTAGCTATATTACAAAAGGTCTTAAAGGTAAGATATGTCTTTTTGCAGATGATGCAAACGTCTGCAATAGGGTAGACATCCCTGGTGGAACAAAGCAAATGGCAAGTGATTTGAGTAAATTAGAAGAATGATGAGTGTGTGGCAGTTTAATGTTGATAAATGTAAAATAATGTAAATGGGACAAAATTATCCAAAGTCAGTATATAGTGTTAAGAAGGTGTTAAAGATAACCAGGCAATGCAAAAAATAATTGGAAAAAGAATGCAGGTTGCTGGGTTTCATAGCTATAGGCAATTGTTGTCCTGTCAGAAACAATAGATATTACTTCAAGAGTTCTACTAATATCACATTATTAGATAATAAGTTTGAAAAAGGACCTCATTAATTATATCAAGTGTTGTAATGATAAACACAATATTTGTTTAATAAAGCAACAGACAAAACATGATCACTGTATAACTACTTTTGTTTTGCTGTTTTCCTTTAATAAGAACATTTGTTTGCTGTTTTAGTCTTTTAATTTTAGGTAAGCATACACCACTGTTAGAATTTTAATACTGCTAATTATCATTAACTATTCAGATTTAACTGAAAGGAATAACTGTCATTGGTCAATTTGACTGCTCCATTGACATGAGGTTAACTCATTTTTAAAGGGTCAAGGGAGTGCAAAACTTAGCATCACGCTTCCTTAAGCACATTCTTAATACATTGTATTCATTAAAATCCAGTGGAACCTTTCCTTCATTTGAAACCAATTCTACATCAATCAAAGTGTTTCTATTTACAAAAAAAATGTTACATAACAAACCTATTTCTTTTAGAAATGTCTTTGTTCCACAAACATAGATAGTAGTAAAAACTGAAAAAAAATTTGGACAATTTCTTTTAGATTAACCAGTGTCAAAAGTTTGCTTGTTTTTCTTATTGCAGTTTTTCACCAAAATTATGTTAATTCTAAAAAAAACACCTGATTGAAATGCTGAATATTATATATATATATATATATATATATATATATATATATATATATTTTCTTTTTTTCCCATTTAAACACTTTATTTCATAAAGACATAGTACTCACAGCTGTAATAATAATAATACTTTTTCTTTGGTAAAATACTATTCAGCATTTTAGGTTATAAACTAATGCTGCAAAAATCTATACATTATTATTTATTAGACATGTGAACAAAGAGCAAAATTGATTTGGACAAACTTTTTTGCTGCATTAATTTTCGGACAACAAATTTCATTTTCCACCTGTTTGTTTTGGATGGAATTTGAAGGTTTGTTTCATTTAGAACAACAGGTGGCATTCCCAAAAGGGGGAGGTCCCTGACACCTTCTAGACTCACTCAATTTTTTGGCTACTTCTACCCATCAGTTATGGATATATATATCCTCCTACACACAGCCCCTCCCACTAGATTTTTTTCTTCTAGACAATAGAAACACTGCTAAACAGCAACCCTATTTATGTTCAGCAACATCATCATTACAGGGATACACCACATATATTTTTATGATCTAGAGAGCAACCATTTTTGTACTACATGCTTAAGGCATTAGGCACAGTGGCATATACAGCAATAACAGGTATTGTTATGGGGGGACAGGGACAAAAGTAGAGGGGCAATGATAAAACTGGGAACTCTCCAGGTTTGACCTGCCATTCGTGTAGATGTTACTTTGACACAAACCACCTAAGCACTGTTGCAGACCATGTACACCCCTTCATGGATACTGTATTCCCTGATGCCATTGGCTTCTTTCAGCAGGATAATGCTCCCTGCAACAAAGCAAAAATGGTTCGGGAATGATTTGAGGAACACACCAATGAGTCCCCAGATCTCAATACAATCAAGCATCTGTAGGATGTAGTGGATAAACAAACTCGATCCATGGAGGCCCCACCTCACAACTTACAAGACTTAAAGAATCTGCTGATTCAGAGGTCTAGTGGAATCTGTTGCTTACTTCAGAGGTCTAGTGTAGTCCATCCCCATCCTGGCTTACACTTGTCTTTTTGTCCACACACTTACTTGTTACACTCGCACTTACATAAACACAAAACACACAAGCTCTCTGCCAGTGTTCCCTCTAAGCTGTTCGCGCACATAGCTTTTTTAGAGAGCGCACATGTCCAAAAATTGTGCGTACAACAGTTTTTCCCCAAAAAAGAAAAAAATAATAATTTTTTTGAAACTTTATGCGGGACGGATATCGTGCGCACAAAATTTTTGCTCTGTGAAACTTTTTGCACAAGAGAAATTTTCTGCGCACACCAACTAAGAAAAATTAGATGGAACATTGCTCTCTGCTCTTTCTCATTTTTTCTCTCCTTCTTTTTTGCCATCGCTTTACTTTCTGTCCATCTCTCCCCTTCCTCCTTACCCATTTATCTCTCACCTTTCTATTCATCTCTCACCTTCTCTTTGATCCTCCTTTTTTGTATCTCTCCCAATTTTAATCCTTTCCTTTTCTCTTTATCTCTCTTCTTTCTCGTTATCTCCCTCTTCTATTTTACCCCTTCCCATTATCTCTCCTCCTCCTCTTACTCTTTATCTCTCATTTCTATCAGTTTACTCCCCCTTTCTTTATCTCTCCTGATTCTCATTATTGCAACCTTTTCTCATTATCTCTCCCCTTTCTCCCCATCGCTCTCCTTTCTTCTCATCTCTCTCCTTTTTTCGTATTCCTCATTTTACGTCTCCTTTCTCTATCTCGTCTCCTTTTTGGCTCTGCCTCTTTTGTTTAGCTCTCCCTTTGTCCCCATCTCTCCTCCTCATTTTCTCCACCCATTCCCTTTCTCTCTCTTTATTCATTATCTCTCCCCTTTCTTGCCACCTATTGTGCAGTGGCAGATAAATCTTGTTGTTAGAGATCTCCCTGATTTAGATTTTCCCACAACTCCAAAAAAGTCAGGACATACAAATATATCCAAAGTGGAATCTCAGCAGACCTTTTATAGATATACCTGTACGTTAAGGGGATAATAATTGGCATCTAGCTATTATTTTACTTTTGGAGTTTCCCCTTTCCTTGAGTTGATAAGGTTTCTGCTTATGTTTTTGTTTCTTTTCCAATTTGCTTTCCAATATTTTTAGGCTATTCACTAAATCTTTAAACAAAACTTTATCTATCCATATTTCTATAAAACAATTTGAGGCAGCACATAAACAAAATATAGTATTCTATAACAATAGAACAAAAACAATTTGGACACATTTTTAAGTTTGTTTTTGGCCTATTTGTTTTCGGGCAAAAACATTTGTTCCCTGCCCATTCAGTTCACCTGGGAATTCAGGGGCATTTTGAATGTGTTGCTCAGTGCACACATTCACGCTCACACTCATATTTCCCTACCTTCTCTGCTGACCATGTCTGCTTCTGCTGATCACTTTTGCTTCTGCTTTTTTTTTTTTTTTTAACTTAGTTTTGATATTTGTAACAGGATACAGCATTTTTGAACAAAAAAATCAGTATTCAGATTTGTACAACTTTGTTAGGTATGTCCCTTTTAAGAAAGCTGACTAATAAGTTGCACAGACATCGCATAGTATCACAACCATATATGATACATTATATGTGTAAATGAACAGAGGAAATAATACTAGTATGTTTAGCCACCGAGCGTGACAATACTTTCATGAATAGTAGCATCAGTTTGTTAACCTGTTAAGATCTGAGTGTAGCACATTGTGTAAGGTATCAGTGAGGTTTTATAGGCAAAAGATGTACCAATGTGCATATGTTAAGGTGTGAGTGAGCAGTACTACTTGGAGTTAAGTGTGGACTAGTAGGAACATTGCATCACTAAGTGTGTTGTTAATAACTAATATTATTAAACTTTTGCAACTGAAATTAAAGAAAAACAAGTGTAGCTTTCTTGATTTGGTCACATAGACTATTGGGGTAGGTATCATTAATAGTGTTTGCGCTAGTGGGTGTTCAGAAATGTTCAGAAATGTGGTACGTTTATTTTGAGGTATTGGGTATAGTTCAGGTCATAAGGGAAGCGTGATATGTAAAATAGATTCTAACTATTTGCATATATCTTTCCACAAGTTTTATATTGGGGGGGCAAGACCACCAGAAATGTAACATTGTACCTTCTTCAGCACAGCTTTTTCAGGACAGTGGTGAACAGGTATTAAACATTTGTGACAACCTTTTTGGGGTGAGATACCATCAGCATGTAAATTTATATATTTTGTTCTATGTTCTATGTGATAAGTACAATGGGACACTCCCCTCCCAGATCCTCTAATCAAAGTAGAGGATGTCACCAGAAGTGCAGTAATTTTTCCCTAACATCCATTTTCTAGCTCACACTCTCTAAATGTTTCCCTACCTTCTCTGCCAACCACTTCCACTTCTGGCGACCACGTTTGCTTTCTCATCTTCATCTTTCATCTTCTATCTTTTATCTTCTCTTTTCATATATCTGCTATAAATTTTCTATTTTTATCTGTATCTCCGCAGACATAACATGGGGGAACATCTGCCAAAATCTTATGGTGATGTCCTCTCCCCAATCCTCCAATGAGTGGAGAGGACATCATTGAAAGTGCCATGTCCTCTCCCCAATCCTTCAATCTGAGTTCAAGTTAGGGCGAAATGACGGCACTTTATGTTATGTCCTCTCCCTGATTGGAGGATCAGGGAGAGGACATCCCTACAAGCGCCGCCATTTTGACGGAAGTTCCTGTCGGGTTATGTCAGGGGACATGCAGACGAAGATTGAAGATAGAAGATAAAAAATAGAAGATGAAGGAGAAGCAGAAGCGGAATAAAATGCAGAAGTGGTTGGCAGAGAAGGTAGGGAAACATCTAGAGACTATGAGAGAAAGTAAACAAGAATGAAAGTGTGAAAGAGTGAGCAAGAGGGTGTGAGTGAATGACGAAAATGTGAAGATTTTTGCTTAGTTTTTGTCTGATTTGTAAGAGATCTAGTCATGTTTTCGGTAAATTTGCAATTCATACATATCTGAATGCACAAGTCTAGTATTCTATATCTCAATATCTCTCTTTAAGTCATTTGAGAAGTCTTTGTTTTTGGAGACACTTGCTGTGGTATATACTAGATAAAAAGCCTGCAGACAAAATGTATGGGACGTTAATTCTTACACTCCAAAAATCTCCTTGTAACCAACATTTGGGTATAAACTGTTTTGCTTAAAGAGTACCCTGAAAACAATGAGAGTATGAAGAATTTTCACCTTGACTGCCTTTTCTGCTTCAGTTATAGAGAAACTGAAATACAATTGTCCATCACTAAATGCCTCCAACTTGAAAAAAAATAAAGATAGAATTTGTTAATACTAAAATACATTTATTTTTACCCCCCTACACACACGCATACAATACACACTGGTGAGCTTCCTTAGGCCACAGCTTTGTTTTTACCACTAGATAATATGATATGATGCATGGTTTCCCTTAACTAATTATCTACTAACAGCTTAACTTGTTCTGAAAAAAAATATATAGGTCAGGCTAGGTAAAGTGAAATGCGTTTATATGGTTGTCACCTAAACCTAAATATAGCAAAAATACAAAACTTGGCCAGGTCTCCCCACGAGGAAAAATGTGCCTGCCCCCAGCACAGGTTAAACATAGAATCCCCTGACTGACAATAGAGCCCTTTGATTTATCTAGTCTTTCCATTTTTGGCCTTGCCAAATAAGTTTCAATGGTCAAATACTATAGACAGGAAATTGTTTATGATCTTGCCAAATTTATTATGGAAGTAGGAGATGTACTTAGGTCTTCTCCCTTTCAAACTATTTTTTTTCCATATTAAACACTATGTAACTGGTAATCCAACCGTTGTGATTTACGTTCTGTCATACACAGTTGTACTATGTGGCCAGGACACAACGTACTCTCAAGGAATTCTTCAAAGAACATAGATGAAATGCTATCATTAATATCCACTCTAAAGAACACATTGTTTCACTTTATATTATTAAGTAGTAAGTAATAAAGCAATTGCATCCAATATAGAGCTATTTAACAGATCCAAATTTAAATAAGTCCATAAGTGATTTAACACACAAAGGGGTCCTTTATATCTGCTCTCTCACTTCTTCCCTGCTTTTGATGTAAATAGTATTATATATTGATATGTATAGCTCTCCATACGTGTACCCAAGAGTAACTATTTTAAGCATATAATGGTCTAGCACTGTGAGGTTGTACAAAGTAGACCACATCAACGTGCAAACTAAAAGCTATATCAAAGATATAGTATATAGTATCTAGATTTTGGTTACTCCTAATTTATATTCCTTCTTCTTTAGAGCACAATAGATATTTCATAACAAACTAAAATCTATCACAGACTCAAAGACTGGCAGTTTTTTGACAACCTAGGATTTTTGTGTTTAACACCTCTGAAACTCCCAACACAAGAAGGCTCAATTACCACATTCATTATACAATGTTGTAAGTAGTAAGATTAAATATTTATACTAATGTTGACATCAGTAAAATGTGCTATTGGGAGCTAGAAGTTAAACTACCTGTCGGTGTTTGAATTGGTATTGGAGGCCCTGGTAAGCACTGGCAAAGATAGGAGCAGAGTGACGGCTTCCAGGGATTCCAATCTGGCCTGACTACGTTGGACAGAATGAACAATTAAGAGAGTATAGCATATACTAAATACAAATGGAAAATGGAAAAATGTATTTATCTGTATTAATCTGTATATCTACAGTGTCCATATACCACAGTGCCACAAAAGCAGGCGGGCTCAATATGAGAAAGCTCAACTAAATCATATAATGGCTTCAGCAACATTGATAACAGAATATAGAAGGGGAAAACAATTCCTGGCAGCAATATTCCATGGATAGCTGTCCTATCATGGACTTTAGTATATTGACACTTATATTAATCTCATTTTATATATTATGTTTACAGGACACAAAATATTATTTATAAATGGTCCCAAACAGAACACTGGAAGCTTGACAGCTAGCTTTTATCATTCATTTTTATTGAAGAAGCATGAGTGCTGACTATGACTACATGCTTATTTTTGCTGAAATAATGTACAATTGAGGCCAAAAGTTTACATACACCTACACTTAAGACATTCAAACTTAAGTTTTCATGTTACTATACATTTCTTTGAGCAAGTTAATTAAGGCATCTACTCTGTTCACATCAGAGGTAAGTGTAAAACATTGTTCACAGACAGAATTCTTTCAGATTCAATTGACTATATCATAATTCCAGTGGGTCAAAACTTTATATACACTTTGTTAGTATTTGGTGAGATTGCATTTTAATTGTTTAACTTAATGCAAAAGCTTGGGGTAGCCTTTTGCAAGCTTTTCACAACACTCTGCTGGAATTTTCCCACATTCCTCTTGACAAAACTTGTGTAACTCAGTAACAAAGTTAGATTTCTGAGACTTCTTGCTCGGTAAAGCTTTTTCTGTTCAGTCCACAAATTTTCTATGGGATTCAAGGGTCAGGGGTTTGTGATTGTGTTACATCCTTGGACGAATGCTTAGGATCGTTGTCCTGCTAGAAGTTGTTCCTTCCGTATTCCTGAATAATCATCTTTCCTAAAAATACCATCTATTATCTA
This sequence comes from Sceloporus occidentalis, assembly GCA_023333645.1. NCBI lineage: Eukaryota > Metazoa > Chordata > Lepidosauria > Squamata > Phrynosomatidae > Sceloporus > Sceloporus occidentalis. Next base: position 4,171,435 of record JALMGF010000088.1, on the reverse strand, counting down.
TAGTGAACCTGTCATTTGACTGCTTAGGCCTAGAGCCTTGTACCACCATCCCAAACCAACACCCCACCCCCATCTTTTAGTTGAACAAAAGAACCAAACACAATACAAATACATTATTTCCTAAAAATAGTTCCCAAACCAGTTCAGTTGACAAAAAGACCACAAAATATAAAAACTTGAAATTTTAACATTTTATTTTCTGTCTAATTTTGGAGTGTTTAGCAGCCCATCTGCTCAAAATACCCTGCAAAAGTATACATTTTGGAGAGAAAACAAACCAGGGTATTCCACAGGACGCATTTGTCAAATGCAATGGCAAAAGGGAGCTGTAACATTAATTTTCGTTGCTTTTTTCACTAAACATTTCATGTTTTTTGGGATTGTTTACAAAGATTACATGCAATTACATTACAGAGAAACCCACCAAAATATATTCAGCTACATATTCATATTAGAGAAATACTCCAAATGCATAGGTTTTGTCTATTTGTGTTTTTTTTTATCTACAGGGCACATTACATGACATGCTCATTTCAATGTGCAATAGCACACCGAATAGGGAAAGTTAAGCATACAGGAAATGAAGGGTTAAATAATAATATACTAAACAAACACAGTTTAGATTTTTTAAAAAGATACACTTTTTACAAATGAGCCTCTTGCTTTTCTTGTGCCTCTGCCTTTGTGGGCCACAACTCCTATCAGCCTTATCAATAACTTGGCTGAGGATGTTGGGAGTATTAATCCGCAAAAGTGGGCACACGAAAAGCAAAAGACTAGAATCAGAATTTTGACCCATTTCTATAAAAAAAAATATGTGGGTGCGGGTATTTTTTTATTTTTATTGTTTGTGTCTTATTGATGTATTTTGTGTGGGTAAATTTTATTGATTTCATTTGCAGGTTAGAAGTTAGAATTTGCTGGCTTTAAGGCTTATTTCAGGTTATGGCAATGTAGGACTCTGTGAATGATGGAAGTAGATACTTTGGTGCCCAATGCCTCCAACCCCTTCCCCAGCTCCTTTAGTTGTCTTTGGGTTCAGCACAAGGAATTAATTTGTGACTCCATCCTGAAGGAGACAGTGGCTGCGTGGTCCGATTCTTTTAATATTTGCATACAATTGTTTGTACCGTTGATCATGGTAGCTGCAGTTCTTTGTAAATTGTTCCTAAGGAGTAGGTCTGAGGTCTTCGCTAAGTTGCTTCGTTTTTCCCATGGTATAAAGTGTAAAAAGGTCCTGACTCTAAAGATAGGCACTTAAATACAACCACAGATGCCAATTAACTCCTAGTTATGCCAATAGACCAATCAGAAGATCCTAAAAACATCATAATATATATTTGTGGAATCTTCAAACGGTTTAAAGACACAGTCAAGTCTGAAATCGATTGTGTTTAGAATTACGTCTGCTGCAAACAGATCCTTCATTGATTTGTCAAATTAAATGTATGGTTAAATAAAATGTGTGGAGTTTGAATGTCTTTAGCCTAGGTGTATGTAAACATTTGGACTCAACTGTATTCTTTTTAACTTACTTCTGTTAGCCTATGAAAAAACACAAATCTACTCCTAAATATGAAGTTTAGTCAAACATATTATCTTAAAAAGCTTCACATTAATTACTACTTGGTCTTCTATGCCCCAGTAATACGCACCTGTTATGTATTTTGTCGCTGTATACCTTGAAGAAAACAATACTCAATGACTGCAAATCAGGTGCATGGAATGTTAATGAACAGAGCCATTTGTTCTTTTTTTTCTACAGAAAAAACCTGGATAGGTTATAAATCAAACATAATGGACTTTTGTCAGTAGTAAAAATTAACTCATCCTTTCCTACTGGAAATGTCAGTTTCAAAGTGCAATTTACTAAATAAATGTACTAAATAAAACTGTATGATTTTAATTTACATTTTATAGAAACCAAAACAAAACATTAATTTCATTCAATGTCAGGAAAGCAAACACACCAAATGATAATAATATGTATATTATTTATAAAATATACACAATATATGTATGTTTTATCCACCATATCTATATGGGCTAGTGAGAGAATGCCTAATTTGGACGTATTTGTAAAACGCTGACCTTGATACCTGAAACCTGTCTCTCAGAGTCTGGAATTATTTCAAAGACACTCTATCAAATATAGACCATAAAGATTTCAGTTTTAGCGCCACCGCACTTTTCATGGTACGACACATGCCCATACCGATCGTGCAGTCTTTACCCCTTCTAGCGGTTAATATTTGTCTTTGCAGTCCCCACAAGCTTGTAGGAACTAAATCACAGTCAATGCTGTGCTCCTAAGTACATTTTTGGAGGTTTTATTCTATTTGAACTGATTATATATACTTTTTATAGATGAAACATGAAAAATGTTCCTTTATTCCTAATTTTCCCGCATTTTTAGATATTTTTCATACTAAGTGATTGCTTATATATAATGATTCGCTCCTACGCCAGGCAAGAGTGCACTTGATCAGATCACCTTCACATGTTTTATCATTGAGACACCACTGAGCCTTACCAGACATAGCTAAAGTCGCAGATATATATATCCAGGGGCACTGGAGCATGATCAGACCCCCAAATCACCCCTATACTGCTGAGGAAAGAAAGTCAATGAGAGTCAATGAGAGTGTAAGAGGGTCAGTGAGAGTGTGAGTGAGTGTGAGTTTATGAGCATCCACAGGATTTTTATCAGGGGGGCAAAATATCCCCCCCACCTTTCCCCTCTACCACCCCAATACCTCCTTAGTTCATCCCCAGGAAAATGTTAGTTTTAAAGACGGCTTAGGGGGGATTTAATAACTATGTATAAATATATAAGGGGACAGTACAGAGATCACTCCCAGGACCTATTTATACCCAGGACTGTATCTATAACAAGGGGACATCCTCTACGGTTGGAGGAAAGAAGGTTTCTACACCAGCACAGACGGGGGTTCTTTACAGTAAGAGCGGTGAGATTATGGAACTCTCTGCCAGAGGAAGTGGTTATGGCAAACTCAATAAAAGAGTTCAAAAGGAGCCTGGACGTGTTTCTTGAAAGCAATAATATTACAAGTTATGGATATTAGATTAATAGGGACAGAACGTTGATCCAGGGATTTATTCTGATTGCCATATTTGGAGTCGGGAAGGAATTTTCCCCCTGGTATGGGGCAATTGGCATCTGCTTCATAAGGGTTTTTTTGCCTTCCTCTGGATTAACACAGTAGGGACACGATATGTATATAGATTGAACTTGATGGACTTTGGTCTTTTTTCAACCTTATGAACTATGTTACTATGTTACCCATTATAAGGAAAAAATATATGGCAATTGTGTTGGGGAAAATACCAAATATATATATATACACTTGGTATTTACCCAAAACAAAGTATATGCAACAAATTGTAGTAGTAGCGAACAGACCATCATGAACCTGCCCAATATGAGAACTTTAGTCCACAATAGTTGGGGTGGTAAAGATTAGTCACAACAACCCCACTAAGTTGGAGCTTAAATTAATTTTTGATTTAAAGCTTAAGAGTTTGCTTTGATGTAATGTGTTGATTTTTTGTATTAAAGAAAAATTAATAAAAAAATTGCCTCAAGATCTTTTGAAATTTATTTTGAAACAAAAAAACATACCCTGCCTGACATACAATGTACAGGAATCAGCCATGTGTGCACAACAGAATATATACATAAATAAAAGTATAAACTTTGTGATGTATGATGATTTTTTTAATGAAGTTCATATATTTTACATGAATATACATTTTATATACATGGAAATGTGTCCCTTGCCTGTGTCACCAATAGAAACACAAAAAAATGCAGAGGTGTCATAGTGGTCCATTATTAACCCTTGGCATTCAAATTACAATGCTATAATTCAGCACCTGACAAAGGGCTATTGAGCTGGTTTTAGACACATAAAGAAACAGGCCTCTTTTCTCAGGGGTTCTGCTATAGCAACACAGAATGAATTTAAGGCCAAAGAACAATCTGTCTTCAAGCTTTGTGTGTATTTCCTGGTCTGAATTAGAAAGTGAAGTAATACATTTACCGAAACCACTAGTGTTTTTGGTTACTTAGGCTGTATAGCCTGTCTTGAAGTATTGTTAGTTTAACAAAAAACATGGTTGACATTTGTATTTCTGAAGTGGCAGCTATTTCAAGTTAAGAGTTCCTACTTTGCACTTTTTCTTTACAATAGCACAAGTAGACACAGGAAGAGTTATATTTGTTAATGTCCAAGTGCATAGTAATAAAGTGTTTTCGCTCTAGTTTGGGGAAAATAAATATAAAAATGATTTATCGATTCCTTCTACTCGATTTCTTTCAAAATGTAATGTTTCCAACTTAATTTTAGATTTAAGGTTGACAAATATTTCATTAGACTATAAGGATATGTGTATTTGTTTCTCACAGAAGTCTAGTAATGAATTCACAAGCTCATGCATGGTCACTTGCAAGAGCTCAGAATGTGACTCTCAATCACCTGTATGTCACGAACAACTAGCAAGCAATCACATCAACTTAACAGCATCTACTTTGTCAGTAAGTTTGAAAGTTTCTTATTGTATCTTACTATGACTGTATTATTCTTGCCACTAATGACTAGACTTGGGCACCAGGAAGCTCTTCGTGTTCGTCTTCGTGCTCGTCTTCGGCGGGAAAAAAATCTTCGTATTCGGCGAATATTCGCCCGTTCCTGTCTTCTCTTCGGGCGAATATTCGCGGACATTCTTCGTGCTCATTTGATCTTCGTTTCCCTCCCGGTTGCCTAGCAGGGGTTAATACAGGGTTAACAACAGATCGGAGCAGCAGCAGCTGCCGTGAAGGTACGTGTGTGCAACTCTATTGGTCGTTTCGGCAGGGGGCTGGTCTGGCATCAACGAGTGAATTGCAGAACGCACTTCATTCGTTGATGGCAGGCGAGCCCCCTGCCGAAACGACCAATAGAGTTGCACACACGTACCGAGGTGTACTGTACACAGTCACACATCCATAGATGTTTAAAAAAAGAATAGGGATTATTTTACATTTTTAAATTGATTTTGGACCACTTGTAATATATGCCTAACATTTGCTACCTATTTACAATGGCATACTTTGCAACCACCCAACTTTTACTGGACAGGACTGGAAAAAAGCAGGACTGTCCACCAAAATCTTGGGTGTGTTGGCAGGTATGCGGATGGAAAAATTAACTAAAAAATAGCTTAGGGTTAATGTACGGTTATGTATAAGATTAGTAGCAGTGTACTGGTTTGGTTAAAGATGTATTATGTCTAAATAATAATTTAATTTTAATTTTAATGGGTTTTAAAAAAAAAATTAGGGGTTTATTTAAATGTATTTTAAAGTTAGATTTATTATTTAGTACTTTATTATATTTATTTAATGTTTATACTAGTGCTACCTACCGAGCTATAACTACCTACGTGTATTTGCATACCTAGTTTAGCTAAATAAGATGGGACAGGACTGGAAAAAAGAAGGACTGTCCCTGAAAAAGTTGGGTCTGTTGGCAGGTATGTGGATGGAAAAATGGTTTAGGATGAAGTGTGAGTTATAGCGTTAATGCTAGTGAGTGTAGAAGTGAAGGCCAGGACAAATAACAAGAGGAAAGGTCCTTGGGATTTGTGCATTGTACGTGTGTGTGTTATATGTGTTATGTGTGTTATGTCACTGTGTTATTGGTGTTATTGTGTGTGTTATGTTTGGTTGGTTGTGTATCAGAAGGAAAATAATGAAATGGAAAAAGGAAATGGAAAAGGCGAATGAGTGGGCAATTGGCGACCCACTCACCTGTTTCACCACAGAGCAAAGCATCCAAACACTGTCAGTCTTAGACGTTTGGCAGCAGACTTCCAGAGCTCAGACACAAGGCCCTAGCGTAAGATGGCTACTCCGGCGGAGGTAGCAGGCGTTGCCACACCGCAAACAGACGCAGCCAGGGGGGAGAAACTGCCCTTACCATTAGCGACATTTTGGGCATGACTCTAGCCAGGAAGCGAACTGGCAGAGAAGAGATGCTGGCACCACCAGCAGCATTGAAAAATGGGAAAGGCGAATGAGTGGCCAATTGGCGACCCGCTCACCTGTTTCACCCCAGGGCAAAGCACCCAAACACTGTCAGTCTTAGACGTTTGGCAGCAGACTTCCAGAGCTCAGACACTAGGCCCTAGCGTAAGCTGGCCACTCCGGCGGAGGTAGCAGGCGTTGCCACACCGCAGACAGAGGCAGCCAGGGGGGAGAAACTGCCCTTACCATTAGGGACATTTGAGGCATGACTCTAGCCAGGAAGCAAACTGGCAGAGAAGAGACGCTGGCACCACCAGCAGCAGCAGCAGCAGCAGCATTGGAAAAGGCGAATGAGTGGGCAATTGGCGACCCGCTCACCCGTTTCACCCCAGGGCAAAGCACCCAAACACTGTCAGTCTTAGACGTTTGGCAGCAGACTTCCAGAGCTCAGACACAAGACCCTAGCGTAAGCTGGCCACTCCGGCGGAGGTAGCAGGCGTTGCCACACCGCAAACAGAGGCAGCCAGGGGGGAGAAACTACCCTTACCATTAGGGACATTTTGGGCATGACTCTAGCCAGGAAGCGAACTGGCATTGAAAAGACGCTGGCACCACCACCAGCAGCAGCAGCATTGGGAAAGGTGAATGAGTGGGCAATTGGCGACCCACTCACCTGTTTCACCCCAGGGCAAAGCATCCAAACAACTGTCAGTCCTAGACGTTTGGCAGCGGACTTCCAGAGCTCAGACACAAGGCCCTAGCGTAAGCTGGCTACACCGGCGGAGGTAGCAGGCGTTGCCACACCGCAAACAGATGCAGCCAGGGGGGAGAAACTACCCTTACCATTAGGGACATTTTGGGCATGACTTTAGCCAGGAAGCGAACTGGCAGAAAAGAGACGCTGGCACCACCACCACCACCAGCAGCATTGAAAAATGGAAAAGGCGAATGAGTGGGCAATTGGCGACCCACTCACCTGTTCCACCCCAGAGCAAAGCATCCAAACACTGTCAGTCCTTGGCGTTTGGGAGCGGACTTCCAGAACTCAGACACAAGGCCCTAGTGTAAGCTGGCTACACCGGCGGAGGTAGCAGTCGTTGCCACACCGCAAACAGAGGTAGCCAGGGGGGAGAAACTGCCCTTACAATTAGGGACATTTTAGACATGACACTAGCCAGGAAGCAACTGGCATAGAAGAGACGCTGGCACCACCACCAGCAGCAGAATTGGGAAAGGCGAATGAGTGGGCAATTGACGACCCGCTCACCTGTTTCACCCCAGGGCAAAGCATGAAAGTCTGTCAGTCCATGGCGTTTGGGAGCGGACTTCCAGAACTCATACACTAGGCCCAAGCGTAAATTGGCTACACCGGCGGAGGTAGCAGAAGTTGCTACACCACAAACACGTGCAACCAGGGGGAGAAACTACCTTAAACATTAGAGAGAAAAAAAATTAACTTTCCAAGCTAAGAGCTGGGTAACCCAACTTGGGCAGATTGAATTTAAGAAAGGCAATCTGCTCCATCAGATGAGGTGCCATGCATGAGCTCTGTGGACTCAGTGTGTGTCCAGTCATAGAAAACACGCGCTCACTTTGAACAGTGGTTGGCGGACATGATAGAAGCTGCTGCGCAACCCATGAGAGTGCAGGCCACACACTCTTCTTTTCATCCCAGTAGCTAAGAGGATCAACATTAGGCGCAGAAGGAACTTCACAGAGGTAAAGTTTGACCATTTCAGCAGCACTACTCTCCTTTCTGCTGCTAGCTCTGTCAGATGGTCCAACTATACTCCCAAGTGCCTCTTCCCAAAACGCAGCTGCTCCACTCAGCTGTGTTGTGCTGCTTGTGGCACTGCTGCTGATGCTGCTGCTAGGAGTAGCAGACCACATCATCTCTTCCTCCTCCTGCACCTCTCCCTCCTCGGACAGCATTCCCATTTTACGCTGCCATTCACGCACCTTGTTGACCAATTGCTCCCGGTAGCTACTGAGAACATTAAATTTCAAAGCTAGCTTTCCCTTAATTCTTGGATCACAAAGGCACGCTAGCATCATTTCGTGACTCTCTTCCATGCGTTTGCGAAGGTATACTTTTAGCAGATCCTTCAGCTTCCTGACTATGGCTGCTAAGTCAGGATGTAGAGTGCCACCTTGAACAGCCTCACGGTTTTCAAGGAACACATCCATCTTGCTGCCTAGATGGGAGAACACTGGGATTACCTGGGCCAGACTGGCAGTGTTTGAGCTTAAATTTTCTGTGGCATCCCTAAATGGTTTAAGGACTGCCACTAGCTGGGCGATCACTGTCCAATCCTCCCTATTCAATGGAGATGTAATCCCATTATTGTGCTCTGAGGCAAGATTATGGATTGCCCTCTGCTGCTCCAAAATCCTCTCCAGCATGTCTAACGTGGAGTTCCACCGTGTACTGACATCCTGACGTAGGCAGTGTACGGGAAGACCTGACCTCTCTTGCTCTTCCCTCAAAAGTTGGCTAGCCTTAACACTATGGTGAAAGTGCCCAGCGATCTTTCTGCAGCGGGACAGAACTACTGCTACCACATTAGTTCCTTCTGACATTGCTGCCTTCACTACAAGATGGATGATGTGGGCTGAACAGCGCACACCAACAATATGACCATCTCGCAGCGCTTTCACCATATTGGCACCTCCGTCAGTTACCACAAAACCAACTTCAACATTGGTGCCCGCCTCTGCTCCCACCCAAAGGCTAAACATTTTCCTCATTGCATGCAGAATATTTTGGGAAGTGTGCTTTTCATCCATCACTTCTGCATGGAGAAGGAAAGATCGGTAGCCTGCTGCAGCAGCTTCCTTAGACACACCGGGGTGCCACCAGTGTGCTGTCAAAGAAAGAAAGGCATGCTGGCCGCTAGGTGCACTCCACAAATCTGTAGTGAAATGAACAGACTGACCAGAAGCCTTGGAAAGCTCCTCTTTCACTGCTGCAACACAGGACCGATACAATGAGGGGACAATGTTCCTGCTGAAAGTGGAACGTGACGGAACTGTATATTGTGGAGCCACAGCCGCCATCAATTGTTTGAAAGGCTCCCCTTCGATCATAGAGAAGGATGCCCCTCCAACAGCAATGAACTGACCAATCAGTCGCGTTACTTTATTGGCCTGCTGTTTGGGCATTGACCTTTTGGATTGGAATGCCACAAATTGTTCCAGGGTGGGCTGGACATGCAGTGCTCCAACCTGCCTTGGTCTCTGGCTGCCAGCACTAGCTGCTGCTGCTGCTGCTATTGGCTCAGAAGAAGAAGCTGTTGGGGTTTTTCCACGGCCACCAGCTATGCTGCCTGCACTAAGTTTTACTTCTGCATCTTTCCCCAATAGCACAGCGTTGTGTTGAGTGCTGAGGTGATGCTTCATGCTAGCACTGGTAAAATGGCCAGACACTTTCCCTCTGCTTATTAGCTTCCCACAATGTTTGCACTTTCCATAGCGCCCTTCTTCAACATTTTCAAAGTGCTCCCAAATTGGGGCGCGCATAGCCTTGGAGTGTGCCTTGGGTGCTGCTCCTACTGCTCGGGGTGGATGAACAGAGGGAGAACTAGTGGTGGTGGGACTGGTGGTAACAGTACTGGCCATAGTGGGACTGCTAATTGCTTTAGCTTTAGATTTGCTAGGTTTTGCTGCTGCTGCTGGTGGTGGTGGTGGTGGTGATGATCGTAGCGGAGAAGGTGGAGGCTCAGGGGAAAATTGTGCACTAGTCAGTTGTACACTGCTCCCTGAGGAATCTGATTCCTGACCACTCATCTCCTCTACTTCCTCTGGCTCATAGTCTAGTTCTTCATTAGCCAAATCAAATGGAATTCCTGCTAGGCTGGAGCTAAGACTGATATCGTCGTGAGACTCGTGACTAGTAGTAGTGCGAGCAGGAAGAACAGACTCTGCACTTGGCCTCTCAGTCTCAGGCTCCTCTGCTACCTCGCTAGGTGGAGTTCCACTATGTGTAGCCCTCTCTCTAACTGTCTTTACAAAAACTTTGTAAGGACTTGGTGGCTTGCTAGAGGTACTAGGAGGACATGGCGTGGCGGTACCGGTGGGAACAGTAGGCGCAGCAATAGTGGTGGTAGAGGTGGGGGTGGTGGTGGTGGTGGTGGTTTTGCCTACAAAGGAATGAGATCGCTTTGGTTTGGGACCCCTCTGAGTCTTGATGCTAATTTGGCTCTGCTTGGTACCTTGCATGCTGCTCGTGGATGGGGAAGATGCTGCTTGGTGCAAAAGGCACTTCTTTTTACTCACTGGGCTAGTAGAAGTACTAGTTGTGCTACCCTTTAACTTCTGGTGCTTTAGGCTTTCCGTAAAAAAACATAGAGCTTGTGGGCCTAGCCGCACTACTACTGCCTGCTTTTGGTGCCTTTCCTTTACTTGATGATCCTTCAAGCAATGCTTCCCCAAATGATAAGCGAGAGCTTGGCCTACTTGGCCGACTAGACTGACGCAAAGGCTGCATCTTAGAACTGGTGGTGGGGCTGGTGGTGCTGGTGGTGGTGGTGGTAGATGGAGCTTGTCCCTCCTTAGTCCCAAAAGGAGGATCCATTTCAAATTTTGTGTTGTGTGTGTAGTGTAGTGTTTAAAAAAACTTAAAAAAAAAAAAGGGGGGGATAAAAAAATTAAAGACTTTGAATTTACACGGGCCTAAGAGCCTATCCTACTACTATGCTAAACCTAAAGCTATATTAGTATTCTAGTCTAACTCTAGGCAGACGCTCTCAAGCCCACTAAGCTAAAGTGAGGTTAAATTATATATAATATTATATTATTAATAGATTAGAATTACTTATATTAGGAATTATAGATAGACTATAGTTTATGACTTAGAAAGAATTACTTATATATATTATAGATTATGAATTAGAATTTATATTATATAATATATTATAGATTAAGAAGATTAAAGATTAGAATTATTTTAGTACTACAGCTATTAGCTTGAAGCTTTGCTTAGTACAGTTGTTGTCGTCACAGTCAATTTTTCTTGAAAAGAAATTAGAAATAAAATAAAATGTCACAGCAAAACAGCTAGCTTCACTGCTTGCTGAAACACACAGCACTTATGCGGCTGCACTCACTAGCCCAACAAGTTCACTTCACTGATGGACTGAGGTGAGCAAAACACTAAGGGTACTTTTAATAAAATTGAAATAAAATGTAAAATAAATTAGAAAATCTTTGCAAAACAGTTAACGTCACTGCTTGCTGATCAAAAAAGAACACAGCACTTATGTGGCTGCACTCACTAGCCCAACAAGTTCACTTCACTGATGGACTGAGGTGAGCAAAACAAATGAAATAAAATGAAAGATTATTAATTAAGAAAAATTGACTTGGTCTCTTGCTGTTGCTAAAACAAAGCTACAGAGCTGCAGCACCAGTACTAATAAGATTAGCTGAACTATAAGCTAGTAGTAATTAATTAATATTATTACTTTTATTTATAGCTAATTTAATTAACTATTAAGATAAGAATTATAGAATTATTGATATTAATTAACGATTTTAGATTAGACACTAGTAGATGTCTTGAATGTCTACAGTACACTCTACACTAGTATACTATTACTAACTATAGTATAAATAACTGACAAATATATATATCATTTTATAATGTATTCAATTATTAATTATTAAAATTACTGATTTTAGATTAGACACTAGTAGATGTCTTGAATGTCTACAGTACACTCTACACTAGTATACTATAGTGTATAATATATATATGACTGACAAATATATATATATATATATATAATATTATAATGTACTATTAAATTATTATATATTCTATTAAATTATTATTTATAAATTCTATTTAATTTATTTAAGCAGGACATGCAGTAGGCACTAGTGCCAGCCCAGGGCAAGGGCACCCCAGTGCCACTGAGGCACTGGGTGCACTGTCAACTCAACAGCACTACACACTACAGTTGATGACAAATTAAATAAAAAAAATATTACATTAATCAAATTATTATTATTAAATATATTAATTAAGTAGAACTGAAGTGAGGAAGAGTAAACTGTGAGAAATGGCAGGCTAAGGCTTACCAGTCTCACACAGAACAGAACAATCTCTCTCTGTAACGCTCGGATGCAGCACAGCAGTGTTGCCAAAGCAGTCACAGCGAAAAATGAATGGATCTCTCAGGCTAGCTCTGGTCTTATAAAGGCGCCTTCAGAATTCAAAAAACAACAGCACAGGCATTGGACGAGACCCTTAGCGTGACGTCACAAGAGTGAGCTGATTGGACAGACGAGGATCAGCTCACTCCTGTTTGAAATTTTGGCGGTTTCGTGGTTGTGAGTCTTCGTCTTCTCTTACGTTTTGCCGGCACTGTATTCTCTTCGGCGCCTCTTCGTGCTCGTTTTCATGTTCGCCCGAAGACGAATGTGCAAGTCTACTAAAGACATATTGGACTGACCATAGATCAAGACTGGTGTACTAGAAATGTTTTTTTTTAGTTCTATTGCAATATAATTACTAATATATGCTCTATATTTTAAATATCTTTGTTATATTTTATATATTTTAAATATATTTGTGTCCTTAGGACAACATATTAAGACCTTGCTGTAGACTTTTCGAATCAGGTGAGACTCACAGGTATGATCTTTCATGCCTTCAGTGTGGTTAGGATTATGCATGAACCGTGCCAGCTAAGGTAAGTTTGGCATGAGTTAAAGTTTGTATCTTTTTGCAAAACTTATCACTTGGACTATACAAACATGAAGCTGTGTTAACTTGTGAAATGAAGACATTGTTAAAGCATATAATGTCGTTCTTCTATGCTTGAAATATTTCAGACAGCTTTATACGTCAACATGTGCTTACGTCAATTACATATTTTGAAAACAACAATGCACAACCTGTCAAATTAAATATGCCTTTACACATTTAGATGGGTGATGCTTTTTGAAACTGATGACTGAAAGGTAAAAATACCCCTTTGTTCGCTTCCTGTTCATATGGTTTGAACACTGAAAAGAAATAAGTATATTTCAGTAAATCTAATCTAGTGAATTTACCATGCAAGTTGTGTGTGATTTAGCTCCCTTAGAGAATTAAATATTTTTTTTATTTTCTTTCATAAGGAGGTGGTAGTGTAGGAACAGACCATCCTAGCGCTGCCATCACAAATCTGGGGACCCAGGACAAACCTAAAGACGGAGCCAACTACCTCCATGTCACATCATGCTCCTCCAATCACCCCACCATATACTCCTCCCATTGCCCCAACCCATGCTTGTAATAGGGCATTAGGCCCCAAAGTCCAGAATAGAATCACCAGGCCTCAAAGCCCAGATAGGGGCCACAAGGCTCTACTCCCCAGAATCTGTATCTCTTACTAAGCCTTAAAATGCTGCAAATATGGGCAGCAAAATCTTTGAAATTTTGTTAAGATTTGTTCATTTTTGAAGCCTTCATTTCCGATTCCTCCTGGATGTGCATCCGCTCGTTTGTTTTCTCTGCCGTGACTGACAGATGTGCCCTCAATGAATGATTTTTCTGTGGGTGGTAGGCTTTTCTAGGCAGTCTCATGCTCTGCCGATACTCTTTTGACACTTAAGGCGTAGCTCACCACCCATCCTTGCAGATACACAGTAGTTTGACACATACAGGCAGGGACGTCCAACATGCAGCCCAAAGTCCAAATGCGGCCTGCCGGACTTCGAGGTGTGTGCTTGGGTGTCAGTGTGGCAGAGCCTGTTCTGATGTGTGTGGGTGTTGGTGGGGCAGAGCCTGTCTGTATTAATATTCATTATAAAGCTAAAAGGCCATATTTTCTCTCAGTGAAAAATTAGTGCGGCCCATGCACACATACATTTCTGATGAAGTGGCCCACTGCAGAAAAAACTTGGACACTCCTATTTACAGGCTTCTGTGGATTCTTTACTTTTCTCCCGAGGAAGCCAAGTCCAAACTTGGCTAAACGCATCGAGACTATCACACAGATTGATTTTACATCTACCCCAATCACGAGTAGTGGGGCTCAACCTATGTTAATCAGAGTTTGTGCATAACCTGTTCTGTTGTGCTATTATTTTCTGTAAGTGTATTTTATTTATGTACTTTCATTGAGGTGCTATTGTGATACTGTGCCACTGGAGTTCTTTTATTGTCGCAGTCCTGTCCCATTGGGTTGGATGTCTGCTAGTTTCTACCCAGCGCCCTACTATTGGTGCTGCTTTATCAGCTTCCTTGATTACATCCTGTAAAAATATTTTTGGGAGAAATTCAGTCCTATTGCTTGCTCATGGATGCATGTGTGTCCATTGGTGTAGTGTTGTAGTTGTCGCTTCCTAAAACCTTGAGATTCCAGTATCTACCCAATGCCCTACTGCTTCTGCTGTTGTCACTTTTTGGCCCCTTTACCCTAAGGGATCAATTAATAAGAATTGCCTAATTTTTGGAGTAATTCAGTCCCATACCATGTGGTTAAATGTGTCTATCTGGCTCTGCCTGTCCAGTGCCATAGTGCAGCTGCCACTTTATCACCTTCCTTACTCTAAGGTATGAAATCATAAGAATTTTATGGTTTTTTTGTAGAAATTCAGTCCCACACCATGTCTAACTATCTGCCAGTACATGCCATGTGCCCTAGTGCTGCCGCAACTTTATCACCTTCTTTGTTCTGAGGCATCAATTTATAAGACTAATATAGTTTTTGGTGTAGTACAAACTCTGGTTCATTATAAGAACAGACAAGGATTGCATATTTTCCTGGAACCCAGGTAGAGATCAAGTGCTCATCAAGATGCATCAGAACATCCACATGAGACATTAGTCAGACATTAATCAGGTGAACCTGTTACCTTTTGCTTTACAAAATCAGCTTTTATAGGTTATTCACTGACATACATATGGATTTTGTTTAATATAAATGATAATGTTAGGTTATTTAATTACTTCTGCTATTGGAGGTAAGTAAGTGCATGAACTTTACAATTACGGCATATGAAACCTCCATACTAAAATATTTCATACCTAACGTATTTTCATTCCAAATCATTCCTTTTATGTGTATATTTTGATGAAATTTAACTGTTATTTGAGATAGTTCAAAGAAGAATGGAGTAATTCAGAGCTTTAAGAAAAATGTTGATTGCAGTAAGGAAATTATCTATATTTAGTATAAAAGGAATAAAGCAAAACTGAGAGGTGAAAGAATTATTCAATATTTTTACAAAATGTTGAGAGTATTTATAGAAAATGGTCTTAATCTTTGGGATGACCGCAGGTTTAGGACCCTTTTTACAGTATATATATTTATGCCAAATATCCTGATGCAGGGCCAGACTGGGCATACAAAGCACCCTTGGCACATTAAGGCCAGATATGGCTGTTGGCTGAATCTGTTAAGGGCCCCCCCACCCCCGCCCCCATCTACCCCTTTCTCACACCATCTACCCCTCTCCCTTCCCGCCTTTGTAGGTCACTTACCACGCAGTCCTGTGGTGGGGCGTGAGGCCTCTGTCTTGCTGCTCTGCCGTGGTGGGCGCAGCTTCACTACTGAGCGCCGGCATATGACGTCACATGCCGGCACTCAGCGTGAAGCGCCGGCACCCGAGACAGACGCCTCACGCTCCGGGGTCGCAGTCGGGGCAGAGCTGAGGCAGGCGGCGGCAGGATGTTAGAGTGGCCTACTCATGACATGGAAAATGAGGAAACATTTATATAAAATGTTATTGCAATGCCTATGTTGGAGGCACATGTCATGGAAAATATGGATTTATTTTTTTTGCAGTAATAAATGAAGAACTGAAATCATCCATATTAAATCCAGGAAGCACAGGCAAAAAATGTAATTATCATAATATCAAGGAGGTACACTAAATAAATAGTTGTGTCATTGCAGAAATACATGGTCCCAAGACCTGAATTTTCTAAAATACAATATTTTTGGAATTATTGTAGTTTTTCTCCTTGTGCAAAGGTGCATACAACTCCCAATAGTCTGCTCCCATTTGAAAATAAGGCATACAGACCCAGTGTTCTGGAAAATATTTATTCTTGTCTTTTCCTACGTTTTGATTGTTTAGACCTAGTTGATAAAGGTTAATTTGGCTAAAATACTTTGATACATTCCTTCCATGCCAGATATTCACATTTTTATATGCATTCATGTTAGTCATGTTTGAAATACTTCTCACTTTTCTTGGCGTAGTAATTGACTTTATGTGGTCTGGCTAAAATACAGTATTAATGCTTCAGAAATATAAGGTTTATTTTCTTGTGAGGGAGTTTACAGGAAAGCTGCAATCTAAAGACACCAACTTCATTATTAAGGGTCAACCTTGTTTAGAATTTCCTATAAAATCAATCGGGTGGCTTTCAATGTATCCCACTGATTTCATTATGCATTATACAGGTTGAATCTAGTTCTTCTTGCAGTGGAAACTTACTGAGTTTGCCCAGACATAATGTAAAGTGAAGTTTTTGAGTTAAATCTGCAACTCTCCTGTAGACTCCCAATTTAGTGAATAAACCTGTCTACATCTATTTTTGTAGATTTAGAATTATGTACTGGTATTTGTTTTTTCCTTTATTTAGACAAGATTAGAGACTAGACAGGTAGCCATCTTTAATGCAGTTTATGGCTGAGTAAATATCCCTAACTTGAAGGATGAATGCTTAGAATTTAGGATCCTTAGGCTAATATGATACTACAGTATATGCAGAAGAGAAACAAAGCAATACATTGGGTAGAAGTCAAGTGTTTATGAGTAATGTTAAGGCATTGTCACCACATGAACACATAACTAATTATTTGTGTACATAGGCATCAATGTCCTCTTCTATAACTAAGTCTCACAGCAATGGTTTATTCTTATCCTCACAAGCCCTTAGTTCTGGATTGGTTTCTTTATGTAGTGCCAGGCTACTTTTGCCAGTTATGTAAAAACACATTCTGATGCCACCCACGTGACACAACATTGTACGGTACAGTCTGAGGTTTATAACCACTGTACATCTGTCTGGAAATTTATAGACACTGCGTATGTTCCAGCACATAACCTTTGGTTTTAAGCAAATAAAATTGTTCTAACTTTGTACAGTTTAAAAAGAGTTTAGAATTTTGTGACCACGTTGTTCAATAAACTTTATAGTAGTGTTTGTTGTATTTTTAAAAGAAATCAGAAGACTTACAGAAGGTTCGTGTGTTGTATAGTAAAAAAAAAAAGATTTGGATTATTTAGTTGTATCAACAGTTGAATTTGATGAATTAAATTACAATCAATGGAATAAAAGAAACTCTTTTGGGTAATGAGGCTTGATGACAGACAAGCAACTTAGCCAAAATGGCTGACATTTCTTAACTCACTTCAAATAGGATATACAATGTCTGGTCTAGTTGTGAGCTTTGAGGCACAGGGCTTGTTGTAAATGAATATGCTTTGGAGATTGCATTTCAGATATTTAGTAAAACCTATTAAAAAATAAAATTAGTGTGTGTAAAGGTAAGCCTTTACTGTTTATCGGAGCATCTGGCTCTTATGCTCACTTATAATATCTTCCTTATCAGGCTTAAAAGACTTCTGGCACCTGGCCCATACTTCTAGAACTTAACCTCCAGCTCTCTTTTTCAATACCCAAGAAAAAAAAGTATTTATCTAGTATAGAATCCCCCCAATGTCATCCCCTTTCTGGCTGACATCCATCTTCTCTAATACCTACCAGTTAGCTGTCTTCATCATGTCTCCTATATTTGTACTCCTGCTGCACTCTACTCCCTCTAGATTGTAAGCATGGGAGCTGGACACTCTAAGGTACTGGTTTGTCTCTACCTGCCAGTTTGAATGTTAATCTCCATTCCATATGTGAAATGCTATGTACATTGTTGGTACTATATAAATTAACATACTAATTAATAATAATAATAATATTAATAATAATAATAATAAATGTAATGTTCTTCTAAAATGCCATTGTAAGATGCAAATGTGCAAATGCAAACAATTCTACGGAAACTTACAAAAGAGGTAGCACTGCATGGATGCATGAAGGGTTAGTGTTTTATAGGTTTGTGTTTACCCTTTCATAAAGTTCCTATTGATTCCAAGAAATTTAGCAGGGTGGCTGATAGGTATGATTTTGGTTCTTTTGTAGCTAAAAAAAATCCTAATGTAATATTACATAGGAAGTCAAGTTACTGGTTATTTATATAATCACAGTCCAAAGAGAACTGGATTTGCCGCAGAAGAGATGACTGCAGAAAATGTACAACTAAGCCAGCCAAAACAAACAGGACTTTCTTTAATGTGCCATATGTAGCAATAGAATAACTTTCTCCATCAGTCTGCTAGGAAAACAAAAAGTTCACACAAAAACTCTTTCAATATAATTTAGTTGAAGGTTTTATGTTTAAATGTTCAAATGATCCCATTTATTTAACGCAATTTGGTGTTTAGTCCAGCCATTTTCCTCAATCAAGTTTACATTCAGCTTTGGGACACACCTACATTTTCAGACTTCTTTGTACAATGGCTGTGAATTATCCTTTTATGTGATCTATGGAGTGATTTCCTCCTTAGGCTGCCAGTTACAGTGCAATGTGAGGCCAAAGTGACCAGAGAGTGTTAACGTGATGGATACTGCCTAATGTTGGACGTACTTCAGCTTTTCCAAACAACATTCTTGTACAGATTAGAGGCCAACCTAAAAGGAAAGCTAGGCCAATTAAAATAGTAAATGAAATGGTTCAAAGTGTTTTCTCTGGCAAAAATATGTAACGTCAAGAAAACACACAGCACACACCTAGCGACAATTTTTTTTTTTTTTTTTATTTAATAAAAAAACTTTTATTATTTTTATATAATAATATTGGGATGTCATATATCATTTGTGCCCAAATGTTGTGTACTTATTTATATAAATATTATACCTACACAAGATTTCAAACGAAGAGCTACTGTAATACTCATCATTTATACCGGCCAGTAAATATCTATAGCTTTTTCCCCTTTGTGTAATCATTTGTTGGCTCTTCAGGTAATTATCCATTTTATTTTGCATTACTTCTTGGGTGCAATAAAATGAGACTCATTTAGCCCACCCAGGGCTATCCCTAGCCAGCAACCTGGGATGGTGCCTGGGCCCTTAATGTTGGGGGTTGTTGACTAAAAGCAAGTACAGAGCTCAGCACCATCACGCCCTATTAGTTAGGTAACATAGGCAAGGGCACGCATAGAGGGTTCTCTATCAGTGTTCTGGCCTAGGTCTGAGAGTCCAGGGGGTACCAGCCCCTTTGCCACATTGCCAGCAAAGACTACACTCTTTGAAAATTGACACTTACTTAGTGGATCGCCCTTGTAACAAACTCATTTGTACTATGGAAGTCTGAGTGAGGCTTAGTCTTTTCACCTATGCAAGTGTGAATCCCTGCTAGAGTCAGGTCAGGGGGTCTGGTGCTGGAGCTGCCCTGGGTCAGGCTAGAATCGCAACCACCTTAAATACATCACTGGGGAAATATAACTCTAATGGGACACTATTCAGGTTTCCAATTGTTTGTTCTTCAAATTACTAACTTCCTTTTAAACACCTGCATATTAGCACAGATAGTTTCTCCAAAAAAAGTTGCATTTGCCTGTAACTGTTATATGCCAATACATACATACATATCAAATTTACTTGTAGGTATACGTAGGTGTCTGTTCTGTGTCCAGAACACATAAGCTGTATGAGTTTTGCTCTCATAGGAAAGTCAACGCTGCCCATGGTCACTTTATGATTTTAATCATATAAAAATCAAACAGGTAATGTCTTTCTCTAAATCGCCTGGAAAATATGCTGGAAGAAAAATATAAAAAATACAAGCCAGGCATGTAAGGAAAAAAAACAATGAAAAGCAATTTCCAATTAAGCTTCAAACTCTTTAGGATTGCAAGCACAATTCACTGAACATTTTTCATAGTACTAGACGTTACTTTAAATCATCCCACTGAATTATGCAATGTATAAAAAAAGAGGAATTTCTTTTAAATGTTCTCATTTCCTATAGGAGAAATGTATACATAAAGAAATGACTATTCAGTGGAGTTAACTAAATTCCTGCATGTAGAGACTAAGCAAAATTAGTCTACAATTATGCATGAATAGAAATGTACATATTCTGCAGAGCCAAAATTATGTTCAAATGTATTAATTTCAAGTACACTAACCTTACGTGTCAGGTTCTATGTTACCCTTATGTGGGATTAGTAGACCCCATCTGTGTAATGATACAAATAAGAGAAACACAGCAGTATAACTATGCAATTACTTAGGAATTTAGGTGTCTTACAGAACCACAATTATATATATTCTTTTTAGGTCCATTAAATTGAATAACAAGACCTTTGGAAAGACAAAATGTAAATGTTATGGTTTTCTTGCTCCAGGGATAATTTGCCTGCCAGATCTGGACTCCCCCTGTCTGTTCTGAATCTGATATGTACTTTTCAGTTGATAATTGCAAATATGTAGAAAATCCTAGGTCTAACAATTTATTTCTCAACTGGTAATAAACAAATATTCAATATAAATTGTCTTAGCCAAGCACCTCATTGGCTGCATGGATGCTTAGCTTCATTAAAAAGAATCCCTATGGATACTGGACGCACCGGTTCCACATGGTTAGTGGAAGTTGGAAGTTAGCACAAAGCTTTATTTGCCTACTGGAAATTTTCCTTTAGCTCCAACGCAATATTTCTTTTTCTAAAAAAGTTTCCCAGCTCTTGATGAAAGATATAATATTCCTACTGTAAAACATAAGAATATGTACAGTATATCATTACACAAGAATACCCCAATACAGTCCACTATTTTTTTTCAATAACGTATACATAATGTAATTTTGTTTGCTCATATTACCAATAAATAGTACAGCTTATTGTTATCTAATAACTCCAATACTATGTCAGAATATCTAAATCTACTTGTGAAAGGTAGATAACACCCATACCATGCTCAGTTTCACACTTTCACTACTAGGTGGCAGCACATGAGAAAAAAACTACTTTCAGAAAAAACTGAAATGACATGTAGTATTTCTCCTTTTGCCACCAAAACATAAAGGCTTATTGTAATTCAGTGTTATATATATATATATATATATATATATATATATATATATATATATATATATATATGAAACTACAATACATAACCCAGTACAAGGATAACACCCAAACCAGTAAAACCACCATAAAGTGAAAAGTAATAAACTTACAAATATGAAGAAAAGTAAACACCTTCTCAATATTCCTTTAATAATTTGAATGTTTATTCATCTTCTTACAGAAAAAATATATATATTTGACTAGATTTGTTTCCTTTGCTTTACATTTGATTAGTGATTTTAATAAATTAGCAAAATTAATAGTAAAATAGTTCTTCCTTACTCTGGAAAAAATATTATCTTTTTGTCGCTTTTATTTCCTATGATTCTCAACTTCTTATGTTTGCTAAGAAGGAGGGTATGTATTACTTTATTTAAACAGAAATAAAGGGGAACTTAATTTAAATATTCTGATTGCATGGATACATGACAGAGAGAATGTGGAAACACTAAAGTTGACATCTTTGTTATGTCTTTTTTTTCCCATAATAATGCTGTTTTCACAGTCTATAAAAATAATTTATAGACATTTCCTGATGTGTGTGGTACGTCCAGCTGTGCTGTTCTGCTATGCCCCATGATCTGCCCTGAGACACTATTTATTTAAAGCAGCTATTTTTACCTATTTATTTAAAGGACACAGAAGGAGATTCCCTTTTCATATTGATTTGTTTTCAAGGTCGTTTTAAAAACCAGATGTTTTCCGATCATCGTTTTTGGAGATTTATGACAGGTGCTATATCTGTAGTGAATTAGGTGGTGAATTTTTCTAGTAGGAGTCGGAAACATATGCTTCACTAGCATGAACAAAGATGTTGCTATTCTGGGGTTACACTTGCTAAACAAATATATATAAAAATTCCTTAGAGTGTTTCTTGGGCTCCAGAAAGGGAATGTTTTGAGAGAATGAACCACTTGATTTTTCACGTAGCAGTCACTATGATGTGTTAGTGCTCACAATGTTAAATATTGACACTTATGATGCAGAGTTCTTTTTTCACGTGTGTAAAATCCCCATGATGGTTATTAATTTGTATTTAGTGTTAATGATTGATATTAGGTACTTTTTAGGACGCTTCTAAATACTTAAAAATGTATTTTCTCCCTAACAATAAAGCATATACATGATTGCTATTTTGTTTATTGAAGCCCAAGGTGCTGTCCTCCTATTTTGAGAAATCCAAAACTTTGTCCATGTGACTTGTGCAAAGGTGCAATGATCAGCCACAGAGGACTAAGTGCCCGTATTCTTCAACAATAAGGAAAGCTCCTGTTTAGTCCATAGAAATAAAATAAAATCTCACTGTGGCGGGCAGGAAAACTCCTCACCGGTTGCTCAGGTGCAAGTGGGAAACACCTTCCTTCCACCAACAAGATGACAACTGAAAATGGACACCGGCGATTCCAATAAACTCCATTTGTAAATTATATATACAAAAAACAAAAACTGTCTGCGCTTCTCACCCTAATAAAGTTGGCAACAAATATATAAACATAATATAAATGAGAGCATAATTAAGTGCACCTGCCATGTTAAGCCACGTCAATAGGGTGAGATCCTACTCTCACCTCCTACATAGTGGGCACACAAAGCAGTTTATACTGCTACCAAAACCTTATTAATGTGTTGGGGGAGGTGCAATAGAACCTTTTGTCTCTATCTTTGGGATTCTGTGGTGCCACTTTCCCCTCAACGGGTACTCTGTCCATGTCCAGTTTCCACTGCTTTCTGTTGACAAATTTATTTCCATCCAGCAATTCATCCTTGAGTATAGTGCCATTTGTTTACTCTGATGACAAGACCGGGGACTAATATGGCCAACCCCTTTAATTTCCTTTTGGCTTGCTTGTTAGCAAACTTGTTCTTTGACCTACAGCTTACCTTAGACTACACTTCGAGTCGTGCCCTCTGAAATTCTACTATATCAAAGTGTATATGACTATTTGCCCTCCTCTGACTATAATTCTCTACCCTTCTCTGGCCATGCATACAGTAGCAGACAGCAAGGTTCTGGCAACTGCAGAGTACCTCAAGTCTCAAGAGTTTGTTCTAGGTAAAATTACATACTATAATTAAAAACAATACTTATTTTTAATGTAATAGCGTATTCTCTAGTTTAAACTTTTACTTCTCATGCCAGTGGTGGAAATTCTAAAGTTATTGCATATAGTAGGAAATCTATTGGGGTTACTGATTCTCAGGATCCTATGCCACTCTGCTCAGACACCAATGTAATGTATACTTACCGAGTTTGTGTTCTTACGCAGAGCCGGCCTTAGGGGTGTGCAAGCTGTGCGGCCGCACAGGGCGCCATGGCAGCCACCATGCCGAGGCGGCAGGGAGTGGAGGAGAAAGGGGCGCCGAGTGGTCACGCATGAAAACGTTTTTAGGAACTGCTCGGCCCCCTTTGTCTCCTCTGCTCCCTACCGCTGTCCTGACTGCGGTGGTGGGAGCTCGAGGCCTTGGGCGTGGTATGGCGCTTCAGCAGTGAAGCTGCGCATGCCGCGGCAGGACAGTGAGACTGAGGCCTCGGGCTCCCACCACAGGACTTCGCTAGGGTAAGTGAACTGCAAGGGGGGGGTGTAAGTGAACTGCAAGTATATCACTGAATAGCCTTAATATTTGGTTAATTATTTAAAAAGTTTTATATTGAAAAAAGTTTTTTGCCCAAAATAGAAATGACTTGAGTTTGCCTCAAGGTACTGGAAAATCTAAATTTTTGTGGTATTTTCTCAGCATACTAGCCTGCTTTATTTTAAATCTGAACAGGGTAACATAAATATAAGATGGATTCTTCTGCAAATATGTATGTTCAGTTCACATACATGAAATTCTAGTAATGTTTATATTAAAAAGATGTATTCTGTTACTGTAAGGACAAAAGAACCTGACAAGATGGTTTTCATATGCTTGATTAATGGGCATGGAAAGAGAGATGAGAACATTTAGTTTCTGTTCATCCATGTGTTTTCTTTCTCTGTAGGCCATAGGTTCCATTGCAACCATGTTATCCTCTAGGCCTATTCCATAATTTCTCTTGTTTGATCGTATCTAAAATTGGAATGGAATATGTTCTTGAACATTAATGTAAAGTGTTAACAGAGCTGTACATTTTAAAATGTTATAAAAATATGTATCTTATGTTTGGACATACTTTAATACACATGACTGGAGGAGGGCCTACCTGGCAGCCCCCCTTTTTCCCCTCCTCCCATAACCACAATAAAGACATACACCAAATGTAATTTTAACAAATTGACTTTATTTATTTAACAATGTCAATAAAAGTCAGATATGGATTAATATGTCCACGGTGCAATCCAACTTGCATCTCCGCACCGTGACACTAACACAATTAACGTGTCAAGGGTTAAGTACCATTAACCCTTTGTAAACTTTACACCAATGTGTTGGGCGCTTAACGAACGCCCCTTTTAACAATTAACTAAACACCATCAAACTGAAACAGTAACCAGTGAAACCGTCAATGAATAAACACCATCTGGCATAGGCGTGTAAACCATATACCCGCTGTGACTGACGGCGTCCCTTGCCCGTCAGCCCGTGGCACCAATAGGAATCGCAAGGGCCCTTAGCCCAAGGAGTGTCTTGCACTTAAGCCCGAAAAAAAAGGGGAGGGTGGGAGGGAATATTTTCAGGCAAAAGGCAGTAAGGAATAATGCCCTACCCTGTAGGGAGCCAAATTTATAGCCCATATGATGGGGGGGGGTGTCACCAGGGGGCTGCTGACCAACCCCGAGTGACCCCCTAATCTGCAGATTTACATATAGCTGGGCAATTAGTAACTTTATACAGTTCAAAAGGTGAAAGTGGAGGAGGAGAGGAAGGGCAGCCCAGGCCCCCCCAGTCATGGGCCCCTGCGTCCATTTCTCTCCCTCCAGGGCTGTGCTGATATGCTGTATTATTAGGTTGGCTTAAAGATACAGTAAACCCAAGAATACACCGACACAACAGAAGCCAGGAATGCTGGAACCAGAAGCTCTTGAATAGGGTGCACCAAAGAGTTTCTATAGATCCAGGTGACTGTATAAGAGCAACAGGGGTAATCACAAGCAAAAATCATGATCATGCATCTGATAAGCAGATGAAAGGAGGAAAGTTCAGTATCAAATCATGCAAATGAGACCCTGTGCGACCACAAGATTTATGCAGTAACAGAACAATAACGAATGCACATTAACTGGGTCCTTATAGAGTACAGCCATTCTGTTGGTGGAATTTCAGCAGTAACATCTATGTGGTGTTCAGCTGTTCTTTTCCACAAGCCACTGCACCAGAGGACATATATACAGGAGCAAAGAAAGAAAGATTTGTTACCAGAGACAGTTTTCTGTATACACCATTCCTGACAAAAAAGATTGGATCAGTCATTGTGACTGACCACCTGCCCTTATGAAAGAACCTACAGTGTTGGAGGCTTATGCAATAGCGTGTTACTTTTCTAATATACACACATGTAAAACATATACATACACTGTGTTAATAAAATCCCCCCAAATGGCCTAATATTCTTAGTTTATTCCTTCCAAAATGGATTGCCATATACAATAATGTGTAGGTTACCACTGACAAAACAAAACTGGTTTTACCTCCTTCTGTTACAATAAGCTTCCCATACCTGCAGACTCCGAGGCTATTGTGTCATATTTTGGGTAACTTTCACTATACACTTCACTGAGCTGATTATTTATGCCAATGGTAAGTCTGTTCCTCCATAGACTTTATTATTGTGCCTGCTTGGTGACAGACTGAACCATTCATATTGACTAGTAGATTGGGCTAAGATAATACATTTTTATTGCATTTTAATAGTATAGGAAGAACCTCACTTCACTCTCCGTATAAATCCTCTACTTTTGTGTCTTTTTGGATACTTGGCAAGCTACCACTGAGAGCCCATCCCTTGACACTTCAAGCCGGATGAGATCCCCACAAAAGAAAACATGGCCTTTTTAATACCCCCTGCAACAACCAAAAATTAAAGAAAACCACACCAAAGTTTAATAGAGGCACCCCGTCCCCAAATAATAAACCAACCCAAAGTCCCTCCAGTGCCACCAACCTGACAACCAACCCCTGTTGCCTCCGGCTAAAGCCAGACATTTCCCCAGCTGCGCTCCATAGCCTCTTTCACCCTCACATGGTGGCAGTTGTAGCCCCAGCACCAGTACAGGGTGCATCAACTTCCACCTAGCAATCCTCCCCAACAATTCTGATTCAACTACTGAACTGGTTTCCACTGAGGTGCGAACTCCCATACCAGTGCCCCTGTCAACAAAACCATAGGTAACCCAGCTGTGAACCACTATACCTCACTGCAGCTCCCAACAGGCCCAGTACACATGAGAATGACTGATAACCTACATGCCAAATGAGGTCCAGAACAATGAGATAGAGATGGGGGGTAACCAGAATACCTCCAGCTACCTTGCGCAAGCCACCCCCAAGTAGCCCAAACTTCAGTCCACAAAAGTTTACAACCTCTGCGGCCTGACCAAGACATCGGCAACAAATCCCAGAGGACCAAGAAGGACAAACTATTCGCCGATGTAACCTCCCAAAAAAAGCTAACATAACCTACTGGGCAAATGGAGTTGCAAACCAGGATAGAACATACCACAAGCGACCGAAACTGTCATAAGGCCCACATGCCACAAACCTCTATCACCTTGTTCCTAAGGCAGCCTGGCTTCAATCAATTCCCAGCCCAAAGAAATCAATACAGGTCTCAGGCCCCCAGTTGCCAAACAGGATGCCAAAAGACAAAGCCACCCTTTGCACAGTATATTGCAGGAGCAAGCTCTGTCATTGTCCCCTGAGCCCCACGCACCCACCTTCTCTCTCATGATGAACCATCAGATGACACCTAGTCGCCTCCTGGACTCTCCCTCTGGAAAGGAACTAAATTTGTCTCAAAACAGGAGCATTCTTTTGGGAGGCAGAAATCAACACATAAAACCCCCCGCCCCCTAATATTGACAGTCCAGATGTACAAGGAGCAGGCGGAAAGAGAACTAAATGTCAGCCCACCATGAACACCCCAAGACCCGCATCCCCAACTGAATCTACCACACTATTACAAGAGGTGTACGAGATTGAGCCCAGCTCCCAAACTGACCCCCCACTTTCTGCCTCCAGTATGCCTTATACACTCTGCCATAAACCAAGACATGCACTCAAGCAACTAAGGCACTTAACTCACTGCGACGCCTCAGAAGGCGCTTACTGCACGGGGTTATGCAATGACGCTATGTGACCCCGCTAGGCCCCATTTCCTGCTGAAAATTAAAGGGGTAAGTCTACCGGATCCGCCGATGACTATGGGATGGCACAATGCCGCTGAGGTCCCATGGACGGGCCGGTCTTGCTTCTGGAGCGCCGCCTGTCACAGAGAGATCAATGATCTCCCCTACCGGCTCTGCTTCCCCGGCAGTGGAGGAGGCGCTACCCAAGCTGAGGGCACACTAGGCTGGGAAAGGTACGCGCGTACACAACCTCCGCTACAGCCCGTTCTTTTGCCGGCGCTTGGTGATAGACGCCCGGTGGAAGTGCCGGCATCAGTGGGGATTACCAGATAGGAGGATCTGGGTTCCCTGCAGTGCTGCGGGGGATCTGGATCTTAGCCTCATAGTCAGACCTCTATTTGACCTCTATATTTTGCTCTGAAAAAAACCTCATCTTACAATCGAGCAAATACAGTAATTTACTGCTTAGCAAATTCCCCAATGCCTCTGTGGGTTTTTTTTACGTTTTTGTGAACGTGTGAATTGTGTTTTTGTAATTAGAAAATTGTGTTTTAGCTTCATTAATGCCTGTAGAAGGGACCTAACAACTTGGTCTCGAAAGCTCACAATTAAACTCTCCGTTAGCCAATAAATGGTATAATTTTAACTATACTTTTCTCCTGTTTTCTCAATGGCTAACATGGTACAAACCCTTTTATCATTTCACTTTAGATGTGCACCATTATATTTGGGCCAACTTTTGGAGTTAGAACTTTTGTAGGCAGCACTCACTTCTATTAAAGTGAGTGATACATTTAAAGTGACCTCACACCATTGTAATAATTATTATTTTCTTAGCGCTTATCAGCACCTGCTTTGTTTTTTACATATTTTATCTGTACTTTATTGTAACAAATACAGCACTATTCAGAATTAAGTACATGCCTACGTATGAAATTGTCCAAAAATGTAAGAGAAAAAAGGAAATGGTCAGTTTTTAATTAAAGTCATATTTCTGATATGCTCATAAATCATTTTTTCTTTACCACTCTGTACACTTCTTTTATAAAAAGTATCCAAAAATGGACATGAAAAGTATAAATAGGAAACAATGATTATTTAACTAAATAATTAGTAAAATGTATTGCAAGTTAGTTAAAAATAGTTCATGTTGTAACCTATTTCACTAGAATGGAATGCAAACCAGCAATGGAATGAAGAACCCAGGAAGCAGGCTCACTGAAACTGCTGCATCATTTTACCTTTGTACTGGTTTTGCTTGAACAATGACAAACAGTTGACGTGAAAGCTACAACTGTGTTGCTTTGACCTTGTTAGGCTGTGTTGACATTCTGCATTCTATACCGCTGACAATGCCGGGACAATGGAATATATATATATATATATATATATATATATACACATATGGAAACAATGCAATTCTATTGTGTGGTAAAGGTGAAGCCGCACTACCATTGTTTGCGATGCACCGTTACCCTTTTCTTTATAGAAACGTGGAGTAGATAACTGGAACAGCCTTCCAGCAGAAATGATAGAGGTTAAAACATGGGATAGGCGTAAGGCTATTGTGACAAAACCAAAGGTTGATTAAGGTTTTGAAATATGTTTTTTTTTAATTTAATATTTATTGTTCAATAAACATGTTGATAAGTTGATAAGCAGTACTGCAGCGCAGGGCAATACACATTTCAGTACAACTTCAGTTAATGGAAAGCTCAATAGAGCAGTCCTGTAAATGATAACAATTAACCTCTTAACATTTGGATATACCCTCTCCGATTTCCCAGTCACATGAGAGTTTCTAGAAGAAGCCTCCACCCTCCCCTCAGCAACATATGTAGAAACTGGTGGTGTACGTATTGGGGCCCTTAGGTTTCATATGGTAGCGCTACCGCTTTAATTACAAATGAGAACAAATGGTGCCCCTGTCTGCAGTACAGGGAAATGCATATGTTTCTGGCAAAATTTACCACACCCACTGCCCCAAAGCTCCGCCTACTCTGTCCAGCTCTGAGCAAGTGTTTCCCCATTATGCATGGGCAGGTGTTATAGCATATACCTCATTAGCATACCATTGACCAGACATAGATATTATATTGTGCAGCTCGTAATAAGCATAAACACATAGTGAGTCTGACATACTGTATGTCATACAGCATAAATCCAGAGGCGTATCTAGGGTATGGCACCTATGGCTCCTGCCATAGGTGCCATTTGAAGGGGGCACCAGTGATCGGCTTTTTTTTTTGATGCAGAGCGGAGAGAGGGGCACCTAGCAACCACTCGGCGCCCCTCATACTCCTCCACAAGGCCTCTACCTCCATCCCGCTGCCAGTGCCAGCGCCGGCATTTCATGCTGAGCGCCGTAATATTTCATCATATTTCGGCGCTCAGCAGTGAAGCAGCGGGCACCAGCGAGCGGATTTTAAACGCTGTCTTTTTTTTGATGCGGAGGAGAGAGAGGGGCGACTAGCAACCGCTCGGCGCCCCTCGTTCTCCCCTGCATCAAAAAAAAAAAGACAGCGTTTAAAAGCCGCTAGCTGGTGCCCACAGCTTCACTGCTGAGCGCCGAAATACGACGTCATATTTCGGCGCTCTGGAGTGAAGCAGCGGGCACCAGCGAGCGGCTTTTAAACGCTGTCTTTTTTATTTGATGCGGAGGAGAACGAGGGGCGCCGAGCGGTTGCTAGGCGCCCCTCTCTCTCCTCCGCATCAAAAAAAAGACAGCGTTTAAAATCCGCTCGCTGGTGCCCGCTGCTTCAATGCTGAACGCAGAAATACGACGTCATATTACGGCGCTCAGCAGTGAAGCAGCGGGCAGTGCAGGAAGACAGAAGCCTCGTGCTCCCGTCGCTGGACCTCAAGGTGAGAGAACTACAAAGGGGGAGAGGGGTTAGACAGTGATAAGGGAGGGAGAGGGGTTAGAAAGTGATAAGGGAGGGAGAGGGGTTAGAAAGTTATGAGGGAAGGAGAAGGGGTAGATATAAGTAAAGAGTGTGAATTAATGTGTGGATGCATTGAGTGAATGAGGGAGAGCATGAGTTAATATGTGAATGTATTGTCTGAATGAGGGAGAGCATTAGTTGTCTGAATGAGGGAGAGCATGAGTTAATATGTGGATGAATTGTCTGAATGAGGGAGAGCATGAGTTAATATGTGGATGAATTGTCTGAATGAGAGCATGAGTTGTCTGAATGAGGGAGAGCATGAGTTAATGTGTGGATGAGTTGTCTGAATTAAAGTGTGAATTAGTGAGTGACTGTAAAAGTGTTTGTGTATCATGGATGTATAATTGTGGAAGGGCAAAGATGGCACTAGCAGGAGGTTTGAGCCTTGGGGACCAAGATGGCACAGGCAGAGTGTATATGGGACAAAGATGGCACAGGCCAGACTGTTTGGGGACAAAGTTGACTTGTGCTGGGCTATTTGGGGACAAAGATTGCAAATCTTATGTGTGTTATCTGGCTGCTGGCCAGGTTCTATGTGGACAGGATGGATGCCAGGGCTGACGTTGGGGTGTGCAACCTGTGATCTATGCCTGTAGTTTAGGGGGTTTTAAATATACCTTTAATGCTGTGTTTTTATGTGAATTCCAATTGATCTTTACCTGCAAAGCTGGGTTTTTGTGTTATTCTGTAGATCCATATGTGCTATGCTATGTTTCCATACATTATTTATGTGTACCTGCAAATACAGGGTTAATATGTCTTATTCAGTTGATTAATACCTGCAATGCTGTTTCCATGTATGTATTTGATCTATACCTGCAATGCTACGTTTCATATATTATTGTATACCTGCAAATACAGGATTTGTATGTCTGATTCTGTTTATTTGACATATACCTTCAGTGCCGAGATCACAAGTGAATTTCAATTGATCTGGGTTTGTGTGTTGATCTATCCCTGCTATCGGCAGCAGGGACTAATATTTATATATATATGGGCAGCAGGGGCTAGTAAATGGGTTTTAGATATTTGGACAGGGGCGCAATTTCAGTGCTTGCCATAGGCGCTATTTTCAGTAGATACGCCTCTGCATAAATCCCATTACTTTATAATGATATAGACCATGAGAATGTTACAGCACAATTTCACAACTCTAGCGTGTGAGCTCTCTGCATTTTACTGTGTGTTGTGTACAGTTATTTGAAGCTCCCCCTTGCTCTAGCCAATATAAGCCTGCATTTGCTTCCTACTACCAAGTGCATTTCTTTGTTCCTGAGTTCCTGTGTATGACCTTGCTTCGTCTACTTACCTACTTATTCATGCTGTCTTACACTCACACTCACTCACTCTTATTCATGTTCTGTCACACTCTCACATTTTCTCACTCGCACATACCATATCTGAACAGAGAGCTTTATAAATGTGTCTGGATAAGAACAGTTTTCTAACCCATACCACAGTTTTTAATAGGTGCCACTAGAAATCTAATGGTTCAATGTTTTCCCTGTGTATTCAATTAACTATGTCATCAAGAGCATTAAGATAATTACAGCAACAAGTCTGAGTTGGATACCAAAAATTAAAGCAAGTATGTGTAGAGTACAAGCTGAGGGCACATCTCATGGTAAAATAATGTTTTACATCACAGATATTCCCAAAAATGTCACACATCCTTTCGTGTTTTGTACGCAAGAGGTTTAACCACCAGTGCAAATTAAACCACAGCCTTGCTTTCACTTCCCTTTCTTCACATTTTAAAAAGTTCAAAGTCAGTGTTAAATTGCCTAGCTACCCATCATGCACCTGCACCAAAAGAGGGAATGCTTTTTGGAGCTTTTTCCCTCTCTATTTTATGCTTTGGGAAAAAAAATGCCACCTTTTTGGTTGAAAAGCAAGCAAGGGAAAAAAGTAAAAAAAATACAATTCAAACTTGCCAGGAATAGCACAATGTGTTTTTTCCATACTAGACTGAGTGGCATTAACTTAATTAGGTAAATACAACCTCAATGTAAAGGATGGTCAGCGTTTATGGATTCTATTACACACTCATTCCATTTTAGGGTCAGACCATTCATAAGGTTAAGAATGACTGTTGCTTAGTGCACCAAGCAGTAAAAAAAAAAAAAAAAAAGAATCTCTGAAGCTGCACCATGCTGTACACATAGGACATGAGTAAACTGAGTCTGGGGAGGAGGTGGTAGGGTGACCACATGTCCCGGATTGCCCGGGACAGTCGCGCAATGGGAATTTAAGTCCTGGGTCCCGGGCAGCCTCAATCCGGGACAATGCAATGCTGTCTTTTTTTTTACGCAGAGGAGAGAGGGGGGCGCAGAGTGGTCGCTCATTAAGTTTTCGGCAACCCCTCGGCACCCCTCAGTCTCCTCAGCAAGGCCTCTAGTTTGGTCGCGTTGCCAGCATGTCATGCTGAGCGCTGGAATTTGATGTCAGAGCAGGAAGACAGAGGCCCCGTGCTCCCACCACAGGACTTCTGGGAGGTAAGTGAACTACTAGAGAGGGTAGATAGTGAGAAGGGAGGGAGTGGGGGTAGATAGTGAGAAGGGAGTGGGGTTAGATAGTGAGAAGGGGGGAGAGGGGGTAGATAGTGAGAAAGGGGGAGAGGGGGTAGATAGTGAGAAAAGGGGGGGAAAGGGGGTACATGGTGAGAAAGAGAGTAGTAAGAATATTGAAATAAATAAAGAGTGAGAATGAGTGAGAGTATGAATTAATGTGTGGATGAATTGTCTGAATTAGTGAGAGTATGAATTAATGTGTGGATGAATTGTCTGAAAGAGTGAGAGTAGAAAATACTGTGTGGATGAATTGTCTGAATGAGTGAGAGAAAGTATGAATTAATGTGTGGATGAATTGTCTGATTGAGGGAGAGAATTAATGAATTTGTGAGAATGCATTAATGAATATGTGTAAATGAGTTGTGTGAATGAGTGCGAGAATAAATGATTGTGTGAATGAATTGTGTGAACGAAAGTATGAATTGGTGAGTGACTGTAAAAGTGTTTGTGTGTATCATAGATATATAATTGATTTGTGGAAAGGCAAAGATGGCACAAGCAGGGTGTTTGAGCCTTGGGGACCAAGATGGCACAAACATTATTTACGTATACCTGCAAATACAGGGTTTGTATGTCATATTCAGTTAATCAATACCTGCAATGCTTTTTCATGTGTTTATTTGATATATACCCTCAGTGCTGAGTTTACAAGTGATTTCCAGTTGATCTATACCACATCAATGCTATGTTTCCATACATTATTATTGTATACCTGCAAAAACAGGATTTGTATTTCTGATTTCATGCCTTCAGTGCTAAGTTCACATGTGAATTTTAATGAATCTATACATTCAAAGCTGGGTTTGTGTGTAAATGTGTTCATCTATACCTGCTATGCTATGTTTCCATACATTATTCATGTATACCTGCAAATATAAGGTTTGTATGTTGTGACGGAAGCCTCCAGCACTGGGACCACTGGAGAAGCCTGACTGCCAGCCTCCTCCCTATTGACTATGGGCCCTGGGTTTGTAAAGGCTTCTGTGGCTACCCCCAGCAGTATCCTCTCATCACTGGCTGAGGGGATTATCTCCAGCAGACAGCCAGAATCTGTCACCAGGGAGTGACCACCATTCTTTGATGTTTAATGTTGTATAAATCAGTCTCCCCCCACCTATTGTATTGTTAATCCCGTCACTGCCCCTGTTGTCTCCGAGAGGCAGATTAAGGGGGCGGTTTGTGTCCCAATATCTTGTTTTATGTTAATGTGTGTTTTGCTGGATATATCCAGCTCTGTGTGTCTAAAATAAATCAGTCTTCGTTTGGTTTTACCCTACACTGAGTCTCAGCTAGTGACTGGGGAACCGGGGAAAGTGTGTTGTCCCAGGCTAAGGGAGCACAAGACAGCGGAGGCAGTCGGTCGGACTAGCCAGCTCCGTGACATTGGTGGCAGCGGTGGGATTTCTTCTTAGTCTGAGGGACACTCTACCGGGATTGACCGACAGGACGGCAGACTTCGGTCGCCTTGACAAGGACATGGATGTGGTATCCGAATTCCAGGGAACTCCTGCTACACCACTGCTTTGCCTACAGAACAATACCAGAACCTGAGGCAAGTGGTTCGACGGTCAGTATGGCAGAGGGCTGTTATACGCCGGGGTCAGTGTCTTCCAAGCTCCGAACAAAAGATTAGAGACCAGCGGGAACTACGTATGTCTTTCCTGGGACAGCAACCCCAGGAGCAATGGGTATCCGAATTGGACAAGCTGGTCCAACAGGAGGTAGAGCTGGAAGATCACTATAGGGCTCTGCAGTGGTATACAGAGCAAGCATATTGGGGAACTGCGAAAGAATGTTCTCCAGAGGGCTATGACTTTGGTGGCCCGGGATTATTATGGGATAGTCTTCAGGAGGATCCGGACTTCGGCAGTACAGCAGAGTGGCGGATTGAGGACATCCGGGATTTCAGGGAGTGGGACCTCCCAGATGCGCTAGGACTTAAAGGTGATTTAGACTTTTTAATTACACAGGAGTGGGAACTGGAAAAGGCGTATAAAAAACTGTTTGACCGCGTTCAACAGAATGCCCCGGTGTCCAGGGATTGTGTGGATTTTGTGGATGTGATTGAGTGGTCAGCTGAGGGTGTTGACTCAGGCGGGGTGGATGGGACTGCGGTCTCCACCCCTGAGTCAGAGGGATACTGGGCAGCTAATCCAGATCCGATACTGGAGCTGTGCGACTGTGCTCCACAACCAGATCCAGAGATTGTGGATCTAACTGATTTTACATCTGAGGATGTTAACCCAAGAGGGGTGGATAACACTGCGGTCTCCACACCGGGGGCCTCAGAATGCTGGGCAGTCTGCCCAGATCTCTTAGTCCCAGCTGAAGAGCTGGCAACAGGGCAGAGCGCTGCTGGCTACTGCCCCACACCTGCAATGACTACAGGGATCCAGGGAGATGTGGCAGCCGGCCCTTCTCCCCAGCGGCAGCTCACATGTCCGGGAGCGGAGGATTTTGTTTTTCCTCCCCAGCGGCAGTGGGAAGAACCGAGAGATGTGACAGCTGGTCCATCTTCCCAGCGGCAGCTCACATGTCCGGGAGCAGAGGATCCGGCCTTCCCTCCCCAGCGGCAGGCCGACCCACAAGATTCCCTAACCCCAGCTGAAGTGCTGGCAACCAGGCAGAGCATCGCTGACCTCTGCCCAGCACCTACCAAAGCTGCAGGAGTTCAGGGAGATACAGTGGCCGACCCGCCCCCCCAGCAGCAGAACCTAATTCCAGGACCGGATCAACCGGAACTCCCTCCTCAATGGCAACAGGAGCACCAGGGAGGGGATGCAGGCGGCATCACTCCCCAGCGGTACCCGGGAGATGGCGCAGCCGGCCCATCTCCCCAGCAGCAGCAGGAGCACCAATTTTGGGAGGGCATTAATGGGCCAAATAAACTGACTGACTACGGAGTCAACCCGTTTGGGGTCTCATCCTATGTCAGTCCAATTCGAAGGGGGGAGAATTGTGACGGAAGCCTCCATCACTGGGACCACTGGAGAAGCCTGACTGCCAGCCTCCTCCCTATTGACTATGGGCCCTGGGTTTGTAAAGGCTTCTGTGGCTACCCCCAGCAGTATCCTCTCATCACTGGCTGAGGGGATTATGTCCAGCAGACAGCCAGGATCTGTCACCAGGGAGTGACCACCATTCTTTGATGTTTAATGTTGTATAAATCAGTCTCCCCCCACCTATTGTATTGTTAATCCCGTTACTGCCCCTGTTGTCTCCGAGAGGCAGATTAAGGGGGCGGTTTGTGTCCCAATATCTTGTTTTATGTTAATGTGTGTTTTGCTGGATATATCCAGCTCTGTGTGTCTAAAATAAATCAGTCTTCGTTTGGTTTTAACCTACACTGAGTCTCAGCTAGTGACTGGGGAACCGGGGAAAGTGTGTTGTCCCAGGCTAAGGGAGCACAAGACAGCGGAGGCAGTCGGTCGGACTAGCCAGCTCCGTGACATATGTTTTATTCAGTTGATCTATACATGCAAGTGCTGTTTTATGTGTTGTTTATTTGCTCTATACCTATTTTTGGTGTGGGAGCGGAGGGAGTGATTGCATGCTAGGGAGCGTGGAGCGGGGCCCAAGCGTAGGGTCCAATTTTTAACTAATAATAAAAATGCATGTCTAATGTATAAAAATATATATATATATATATATACACACACATTTCATGTGCTTCATAGTGTGTCCCTGAAATAGAAATATATAATGTGAAAATAAAATGTGGTCACCCTAGGAGGTGGCAAGATTTTGCTAAAGGCATCAAGTCATCATCTATTTAAATCTTTATTTGTTCCAAACAATATGTCCCAAATCTAGAATAATTTTCCTATCTATCTCAATCTTTATATATCAAAACATTATGTTTAGATGAAATAACTTTCAGACCCTTAAGGTGATGAATTTTCAGGCATTTCAGAAGTTTCAGCAACAATCCTAATATGTTCCATGGATCTTCTTATCAGTTCACATTTTGTGTTATTAGCCTAGTAGATTCAACACATGGATTATGGATTCATTGCTCAAAAATGTCATTGTTTAATTTTATTATGTTATTTTTATTAAGGGTCCTATAATGTAATCAGCTTATAGTAATATAAACACGCTTTGCTTAGGCCCATATCTTTATCCTTTCACCAAACAGTCTTCCCCCACCCAATAATGACATAACACGCATTTGTGGGTAAGGACATCGGCCACAGATTTATTACACACATAAACCAGCCCACCACGACCATGAACAACCTGCCAGCTGCTTGGTTCACCGAAATGCAGGTACACTGAATATAACCAAGAGTTCTTGTTCTGGGTACCATCAGTATTCACAGAACGCGTCTCCCCAAGCCTTCTTCTTGGCACTGAATCTTTCAATCAGAAAGGGCTGGCCATGAACTCCCACCACCAGCCTGAGCTGCGGCTGCACCCCAACCAAGGCAAGCGCCTTCTAAATTCCATTTTTTAGCCCAATATTAAATATATCATTGCCAATGTTATTATATGGACTCCTTCTCCCCTAACCAAGTCTGATTTGTTTCCATCCGAATCCCTATGCCTGATCACAAGATCCCTGTCCTGGTCACAAAATGAGATACGGCCACATTCAACATCTCTCAAGTGCGTTAGTACTTACTAAAGAAGACAAAATTGGCCTCTGAACTACCTCTGGCCAAACAATAACCACCTCTGTAAAGAGTGCATAGCAAAGAGCCATGTCTTCACTTTTGCAAACGGCCCCCTAAATTCATAAGAAATACCTTTTCTTTTTTTCAGATCCTCAGAGAGTTCTTTGCCATGAGGTGCCATGTTGAACTTCCAGTGACCAGTATGAGAGAGTGTGAGAGCGATAACACCAAATTTAACACACCCACTCCTCATTCACACCTGAGACCTTGTAACACTAACGAGTCACATGACACCGGGGAGAGGAAATGGCTAATTGGGCCCAATTTGTACATTTCACTTAGGGGTGTACTCACTTTTGTTGCCAAGGTTTAGAAATGAATGGCTGTGTGTTGAGTTATTTTTTGGGGACAGCAAATTGACACTGTTATACAGGCTGTATACTCACTACTTTACATTGTAGCAGAATGTCATTTCTTCAGTGTTGTCACATGAAAACATAAAATAAAATAAGATATACCGTATTTGTTACGTCGGATCAGGCACCACAGGTGATGAACCCACGATGCAGAAATGGCGAGAATATCCGATAAACAAGCTGGGATCGAGGCAGGCAGCACAGGAGCGTAGTCAAAGAACAAAAGCCGAGGTCGGGACGGGCAGCGCAGGATCAAGGTCAGAAGAATGAAAGCCGAGGTCTGGTACACGTGGATATCAATTAGAAAGCAAGAGCAACACAAACACCCTGAGAACAATAACATGGACTCGTTGAACGGGCAAGGAAACATAGGACCAGGAAGTTTAAATAGAGCCAATGGCGGGAGAGGAGGTAAGATGACGTCATCGCGACCGGCGCAATAATAGCATCGTCGCGATGGCAACCTAACAAAACCTCCTGCCTGTGTTACTTCCGCGAATGACGCGGAAGAACCACACAGGCAGGGGAGGTAAGTAAACAGCCTCCGTGGACATGCAGCGGCACACAGGCAGAAGAGGCACTGGTCGGGTGCCGCGAGCATGCAGCGGCGGATCGTTTCTCCGATCGCCGCTGATAAGCTGCGGCAGCCCGATCAGGGCTGTCAGTGGCTGGGAGGCGTGCCTGCTCGATACGCACGCCCCCTCGTGTGCGTGTCGAGCGCACGT
The DNA here is from genome assembly GCA_023333645.1 of Sceloporus occidentalis. NCBI lineage: Eukaryota > Metazoa > Chordata > Lepidosauria > Squamata > Phrynosomatidae > Sceloporus > Sceloporus occidentalis. The sequence goes on along the minus strand of JALMGF010000088.1, from coordinate 4,132,734 downwards.
CAGTACACGAGGGGGACGTGCGCGAGGAACGCCGTGGGACCCTGGCCGGACAGGTAGGTACGACAGTATTGGCTCGAATAGAGGCCGCACTTTTTTCCCACACTTTAAGTCCTGCAGTCCCGGGCGCTGGGCAGGCAGCGGGGTTAGGATACAGATCCTCCGTAGCGGTGCAGGGGACCTGCATCCTACTCTCTGATATGCTCAGACAGCCTCCCCTGCCGGCACTTTCCACGGGGTGGGTGCCCGGCACGGGAGGTTGTCTAAGCGCATCGTGCGGATGTCCCGGCAGCAGAGGTTGTTTACCCGCATCGCCGCAGCCGGTGACCGTCCGCACGATGCGTTTTACCTCTGCCCTCAAGACTTACCAGAGCCGACTCCTGGTAAAGAAAACTTTTTCTTTAAAAAAGCACCAAACTTTTAGGGTGCGGCTTATATACGGGGGCAGCCTATATCCGAGCCAATACGGTATAATATCTTGTGAAATACTGTATGTAACTCAGTAAAACAGTAATACTAAAATACTAAAATTTTCTAATACTACTCTGCTGTTTATGTACACATTTTTGTGAACAGAACAGTGTGAATCATTCATACACTGTAAATATTCTGAGCTCCTACAAAAACAGGTATATCAGGGTTGGAAAGAGGTATTTGGCTTCCAGATTGGGACTGTCTCTCTCTCCTAGTGACATATCCACATAAAGCCAGGGCAGCACCCCCACCCAACTTCTGTGTTCACCTTCTCAGCCATTTTTGCTACCAGTGTTGTGATTTCAGGCTGTGTCAGGCCAGTTATGGCCACTTCAGAAGCTGTACACTGAGGATTGTATATTCAGGTTTGATGACTGAAAAGCTAGTTAAAGTAAATCTGGCTTAAGAAAAGGCAATTTCACTTTTGATGATATCTAGTTGCCAAAAAATCCTAAAATAACATTTTCATATAAAAATAAAATAGATACATGCTTAATAAGCACAATGCAGCACCTAATTCTTATATTTTAACATTCACTTATATATCAAAGCGTTTAGTATAACAGAAACCTATTTCAGATGCAGATAAATCTTGGATGAATTTGTGTACTTTGGAGAGCTTAAATATGAGAAATAAGAACCAAGATAAAAACCAATGAAAGCCAACCTCAGTTTAATTTCTTTATACTGTATATTTACTCTGAGCTAAATAAAGTAACTGGTTAGGAAGATTTAGAACTGTATTTTGTAGAATATTCTGGTTACGAAGATACCCTAGTTTTTAAATCTTTGCCATAGATTGCTTTTTTGCGAAACATTACTGCACAAATGAAGTATACAGTTTAAAGTGCTGAAGTGGTATGGATTTTAAAGTAGACTCTTGATTAGACACTACAGAGTGCTCTAGTGATAATGGAGCTTTGGGCAGAGATGTAGTTATGCCCGCAGTCCTACCATGCTGAGGGCATTCTCTCTCTTTTTCAGGCCTTCTTCTTCCTCGGACAGGGATTTAAAGTCATGTATGTTGTCTTACGTAGATGACATAGTGAGGGGGACATATAAGGGTCTACACAGATTTCGGTATTATAAATGGACTAGTTCCATGGTAGATCGCTTATCTCCCCAACCAACCCATTGACAACTGACCCTAGGGAGGCCAGATGTTTTCTGATTCTAATTCTTTATTTATAACAAATGCAGTCCTTCTGGCAGCTTACCAATGACAAAAAGCAATGTTTCAATTTTGTTAGTACTATGTATATGACCTTTGGGCCCAAGTACCAATTGAAACAATTCAATAGGTTATTTTTTGGACACTAAAAGGGACCAGGGGAAGATGATAGTGAGTAACATTACAATGTAACCAATATATGACATTTAGTCTATTCACTAAGTACAATCTTCAGTTGAGTTATGGGTTAGTTTGACTAATCCAGAATCAAATTCAGATGCATACCTTCGCAAAATACATATTAGTTGTTTGTAAAGACATGCGACTTTTTTTAAACTCATATAATTTAAAAAAGACATGTCCCATATAAATTAAAAAAAACTAAAAGAAACTAAAAATGAAATAAAAAAATGGGGTGCCCAAGACCTATTAACCCACTCTATATTCTGTTTAGACGGTAATAATTTATACATTTTAAAGTATTGGCTCAATTTATACCTCCTCACTCCACCCCTCTTTTGGATGGGAGTCTAGTTTATGATAAAAGTCCCTATGAGAGTCACAGGGCCCATTCCATGCCTACCCCCTCTCCTTCTATTCTGTGTCCAATGGGAATGCGGCATCAAAATTAATTAAAAAAAACACAGGGCATCTGCTTCCACTTGCCCTTACTGAGCATGTCTTTTTCTACAATACTCCCTCCATTTCACAGGGTAGAAATGGGAGGTGAGAGAAAGGGCGTCTCTCATGAAAGCAAAGGCTACAGATATCCTCCAATGTTTTTTAAGTTATTTTAAGCACCAGGCAAGGAATAGGATACATAACTCACATAAGGACACATGATACATTTTAAATGGTTAATGGTAAATTAACCCCCACAGGCCAGACTACATTAATGATGCCTTACTGTCTTATTTAGTATTTTGCTTATTACCTTGAAAACAACCTTTAGCTACAATACTTTAGTTTTCTTTCTTAATTATAAACAGGAGGCAAATGTTACTAAACATTACTTTCTTGCATTTGCATTGGACTTAATTGACTGAATTATAACTATTTTTAACTTTGATAAACGAAAATTAAGCCAAACTCCACAAAAAAAGTTCCAACCATGAATACTTCAAAACAAATCTCATAATCCTAGGTGAAGTGTTCATTTTAGTGTAAATATTTATAATTCAAGACATTAAATGGGAACTAAATGTTCTATTTACACAACTAAAAACAACTGCAGGGTGTTAATATTGCCCTACATGTTTTCTTGCTTTTCATTTAAAGAGGAGAAAAACATTTCCTGCCAGGCTCCACTACAAAAGAATCCTGCATGCTTGAGGATCACCAGAGACTAACAAATATTATGATCTTGCTTTTTTGAATAGTGATCCAGCAGCCTGAAGACATACATTACAGAGATGCCACTGCAAAAAAAATAGTAACAAACAGTGACCCCGGGCCTAAATCTACAGTCAAATCATCGTATATCTGCTCACAATTACTATATATAGGATAACCAACTATCTAGCCAATAAGAAGAAGAATAACCAAGCACTCTACCTGTTCTTGAACTACAACTTCCATAATTAGTAAGTCTTTAATTCAAGAGCTACAGAATATGGTGGCGCTATATAAATCAGTAAATAATAATTACAATAATGATGAATACCAGGGGATTTCTAGTTAATGTACAAAAGTATATATAGATAAGTAGCTGTGCCTAATATACTTGATCGTATGTTGACATATCAGAGTTCTGAAATGAGAGTGTTGAATGCTACAATGAAGGGGTGTTCTATGCATGTCTTCAATCAATATATACATTATACATTATACATTTGTATTACATTTTTGGGTCAAGGGGATATATATTTGATGATCAGATAATCAGAGTCTATCAGAAGAATGACATTAATATAATGTAAGCATTAATATAAAAGCTTTTTCATGGTTCCATGGTTTCATAATATTTCATTAAGCATCACCTTTCCCCACTTGCCCACAATACAAATACAGGATTGTTCTGCAGGTGTTGCTTGAAAGGGATTCTTACATGGGTTTAAATGATGCCAGAAATCAATGTTGGCAGAGATATTTTAACTTCCAGTTAGCAGCTTTCCAGTAACAAACCTTACTGCAGCTGCAGGGTAACCTAAAGCCATGTGAATGTGTTGCCTCCACAGTGTCTGTTTTCTGCCAAAGTAAAAGCCAAATGTTGTGGGGTTTTTTAACTTTTTATATTTTCATTTCACTCAATACTTTGAAACTGATCACCTTACGTGATAATGTATGTGGGTGATAACTATGCTGTTTGAGTGTTAGTATTCTTGATAAAAGTATAAAAGTGGGTCAGCTTGCTTTTCAGACATCTGTTTACAGTTATCAAAGGGATAAGTAGACTCAGTAGAATGGTGTCTTTAATGATACAATGTAATGCAGAGTTTTGGATAATTTGGTAATTTAGTAGGTGAAACAGGTAGAAACGTCAATATCGGAATGTCCCTTTTTTCATGTTTTTTTCCTGCTTATTATTCTCTATTAGTACTGAACACTGAACAATAACCTTTAACAAACAAAAAAGAAGAGATAATGGGCTATTTTAGAACTAGAGGACTGTTTTTGTAAAAATATATTTCAAGAAAAGTTGTCCATTTAACTTTTTTAATAATATATCGAGGCTTTATATTTGACCTTGGGCATTTAAAATTGCTTGTCTTCACCTTCTTATTTGGGTAGGATACTATTCATGGGGGTCTGTTCTAACCACCATAAGATGTATTTATGTCCTAGATGTTGTATAGTCAAGACCATTAAATAATTCATTTGCCACAAAGCCTCAACTAAATTTTCAACAGGGAGACTTACATGCATAGCTGATTATCTGGAAAATATAAATTGTTTGTTATCTCCTAACCTACTGATTCTTGACTTTGTTTAACCCCTTAATAACATGTACGGGCTCAAAATGCATTGTTTTCAATGGGTTTAGGGACCGCCCATTGTCCTTAAGGGGTTAAATATAAGCTTCTATAATTATTTATATACTGTATTTTTTCAGTTCTACATTTTTTGTATGTTTACAAAAGAAAATTATGCTGATTATTAACATGACCTGATGACTATTCATCCTTGTCAGGTAAGGGGTGCGGAGCGTGGCGCAGGCACCACTATACAGAGTCCAGGAGCGTAGCACAAAGAGGGGCAAATCCAGGAGAATAGTCGAGGTCACGGTCCAAAGGTCAAGGCAGGCAGCAGACAGCATAAACGGAATACGAAAGCCAAAAAAGGTCAGGATACCAAGGATACGAGTACTAGAGGTAGGGATAAGCAAGCACTTGAAGCTTAACAAAGAAGCACTGGTGTAGAGGTTTGGGGAGTTTATATAGGGGCAGGTAATTAGGCTTCCACCCCCTATCACCTGTACTCCTCCCACCCAAAGTGCCTGTCTCCCTCCCCCTTGCTACACCTGAGTGGAGGGAGACAGAGCTGGGTCTATCTCCTCCCCCTCTCTCTGGTGGCTGTGGGAGAGGGAGGTTGCATCAACGGGGTTAAGCCCCGCCCCCCTCCACTCCGGGTGCGCGGCTCGTGCTTGGCACTTCGTGCCCGCAGACCGGGCGTCCGGGAGCGCGGCCTGCCACGAGGCAGTGCCGCGCCGTGATCGGGAGGTCCGCGGGCAGGATTAGACCTCCTGCCCGACGTCTCCCGCGACGCCGGACCCGATACTCTGCGTGGCGCACGGTCCGGGGACCGTGCGGCCACGTCGCGAGGAGGTCTGCCGGTGGGGATCGCGCTCCGAGGCGGCGGCCCCCGCAGCGAGGTAGGTGCTCCCGGCCGGGCCTGACAATCCTATATGTTATAAACTGCCTCAAATCCACTGAAGGTGCTTGGTTGTGTGATTATTCTTTCTATTCAAAGTTTATGTTCTGTTGGATTTTCTGATAACCAACTTGTTACAACATTCCAACTACTTGTCTATAGTGGCGGCACAATGACTTGGTCAAGGAGCTGAAGCATGTAGTTTTGAACCATACAACCCCAAATGGAGACTCTGAAGGAAATAAATAGTCCATCTCTGAGTTTTGGCAGCTGCCCAGCATTTAACATCACATGATTCTGCTCCGTGTGCGTCACTTCACACCCCAGTGCTCAGGTAGTGGCGACACAAGCCAGGCCCTGGTGTCTATAAAGGTTAGCATACTTTCAAATACATTTGCTCAGTTTACTTTTTTAGAGATGAGGGATCCAATGTTAAATATTTGCTTGGGGCCCTCAAATACCTAGAGCTGCCCTTACTTGTCTATTATTCCTGATCATGGCTTCATTTCACCTGCACTTTGCTAGTTGATTACTTGTGACCATGACCTGATTTCTGTTTTTGTAAGACCGCTGCCTGCCTAAACACATGTCTGATATCGCATTTTACCTACTGATTTGGCTCTGTGGTGGTTCTGTATCACAGTCAGTAAAAACTCGTGACTAAAAGCCCTAGTGCTTTAGAAAAATGCTTTTCAAGCACATACCACTTACAAACCAATGCATTTCATCTGTTTCTAGCTTGTACCTAAGGGACAAATATACAATAAAATTAGCATTAAAATAATACTACTAGTATTTGAAAAATGCTAGTAGTGAATTCCACTGCCAACAGTCCCAAACCTACATTTCTGACCTATTTATTGGGACTGCCAGCAACTGATTCAGGCTCTGTGGGTGCTTAAAGGAATCAGAGCAGATTATTATGTGGAATACGTTTGTTCATACTTAATTATCTGTCTAATGAAGAAAATATCACATTCTACTTATTTGCCATAATGTTGCTTATATAAACATAGAAATTGACAGGAGACAAGAACTATTCGACTCATGCTGTAGAGACTCAAACCTTAATCAGTCCATCTTCTTGTCTTAGAGTCAAGAAACCTAGGTGATAATTCCATGTATGTTAAGTTTCGTTTACTGTTTTGTCCTCTTCACTTCTACTTGAAGCCTGTTCCACCTATCTACCACCCTTCTCAGTAAAATAAAACTTTCTTACATTTCATCTTATACTCTAGTTTAGATTATAAAACCACATATATTTAACATCTACGTCTCTGTCTGTACAAATTAACTTGCTAAATGTTTATATTTTTAAAAAGCCAAGTAAAACACATTATTTTTTTTTGGATTCTTTGCTTTTCAAAATTGTGGAAAGCCACAGCAATAAATACAAGGAAAGAAAAAGAATAAAATATGAAAGTAGATAATATTCCCCATAGTCATTAGTTTTTTGTTGAATGTCTTATTTGTTATGCTGACTATATTCATTTTCAAGTAGATTTTCATGTCAGCATTTTAGGATTGACATTCGTCGCCCTATATACTGCAGGCCTGTAAAATGAAACTTTTGATTTTTAGTTCTATTTTATTTTACTAAAATTTTATTTTATCATTTAGTTGTTTTAAACTCATTAACTAACATTCTGAATGAATATAAGCAAAGAATCAAAAAACTATGAATGTATCAATTTTTTGGGCCTATCTACTGGTCTGCACCGTGGTAAAAAATAGAAATAATATGATGTTCCCACCTGTTAACAGACTTGCATTTGGATTCGTGGAAACCTCAATTTTTGTTGAATTCATGCAGTTGTACGAATTCTCTGGAAATGACACCAACAAAATAATAAAAAATGAACAAGAAACCTCCAAATATCCCTTATACACTTATTTGTCCCTTTTGGCTCACCTAATTGTTCTTCTTTCCAATTTAAACAATTGGAACCTGGCCCAGAAATCTCATCCAATACTTAATTACTGCCTGTTACATTTTATTGGACATCCCCGAAAATATGGGTCCAGCTTTAAATGATTAACATGAGGACAGGAATGGTGAGACAAGGAAAAAATATAATTAAAAGAATGTAAAGAATCTTGTTTAGTTTTCATGTGTACAGGGTAGTGCAACTTTGTACAGGGTAGGGTCATTTGAAGGTTAAAATGTTAGAATCGGTAAATGACAGATGCTGCCCTAAGATGCTGCTGCTTGAAATAAATCTTGTTGAAATGCCAGAGGAAGACCCTGTAGGTGACCAATAGGCTCACTCGCACGGCCTTTTTAACTCCTGACAGCGAACCTACGGTTTTCCGCTCCCGTAAACCCCTGTGATGCTGCGTTAGGTAACGGGAGCGGAAAACGAAGAAAAAATGAACATGAAGAATGTCCACGAATATTCGCCCGAAGAAAAGACAGGAATATTCGCGAAATACGAAGACTTTTTTTTGCCGAAGACGAGCACGAAGACGAACATGAAGACGAACATGAAGAGGCCCCAAGTGCCCAAGTCTAGAGAATACCCACATGATGGCATAGAGGAACAGAGTCACAGCAGGTTGGAGTGCTCTTGCAGTCATAAGTCAATGCGACTTACATAGGCTATTCATGATTTCATATGACAGGGAAAGATGGCCAAAATGACCCTAACCCGTGTTGCAGCTTTCAAAAGGCAGCCTAGGCTTAAATGTACCAAACCCAAATGTTACAATATAGCAGCACTCACAGGGTACGCAATAGACTGGTACTAAGCCAGGGACAAATATACGAATGTAAATTGGGATAAAGCCCAGGCCTTGTTACATATGTCTGTTACATATGTCTGTAGCCTAGCTGCCGGAGGGGGCTATCACTAACCCCATACTGGTTACCAAGATCAAGGAATGTAAAAGCTGGTGGTTTTAAATGTTTTTGCTTTCTTTGGGTAACCCTTCTTTTTCTTTAGGAAGGTGAGGCATCTTACCTGTACATCCAGTGGCACTCCCAGGGTGTTAATACCTTAGATGATCTGCTTAATCACTCTGCATGAGGAATGCTGACATTGACTGAGGTCCAAGACAAATACCCAGGCAATTAGTATCTACCACATCTACAGCTGACTGACATCTATGATGCTGTCCATGAGATGCATAAGGTCATACCTGTAGCCCTATATAGGGGCATGTTGTTCAAGATAGCCCACTACACCCAGAGCCGGCCTTAGGTGTTCTGGCGCCCTGTGCGGACTACTCCTCTGGCGCCCCCCCATCCCCAAAAAAGAAAGGAATAAAAACTTGTAACAAAACTTGTAACAAAACCCCAATCACTATATACTACACCAAACATTGATGTGGTCTAGGCCTACCACTTCATTGTCTGGCTTAGTAGTAGGGATGCACCGAAACGAATTCTGGACTGAAACCGAAAGTGCAGCATTTACCTGGCCAAAACCGAATATGACCCCCCACACACCATAAAAAAATCTAACACTTTTATTTAAAGTAAGTAACACACCAAAATAGGACAAAACAATTAAATAATATTATATATATATATATATATATATGATTAACAGCAATCACATTCCTTTCATGCCCAGGCATACCCAGATTCCAGGATTTACTCGCAGACTTGGCATGATAGGAGTATGATTGCCCTATCTACCCCTTCTCACTCTCTTCTGCCCTATCTACCCCTTCTCACTCCCTTCTCCCTATCTACCCCCTTTCCCCTGTCTCACTCCCTTCTCCCTATCTACCCCCTCCTAACTATCTACCCTTTCCCTCTTTGAAGTTCACTTACCTTTCAGGAGTCCTGCGGTGGGGGTGCAAGGCCTCTGCCTCCCAGCTCTGTATGGAACAGTATAGAGTGATGGGAGTTATGATGTACTTTTAGAGCATAATAAGATCATGAAAAAGACATTGGAAATGGTACAGCATAACACCCATCACTCTCACACACTTACCAATCCACACACTTACCAATCCACACGTATACCAATCCACACATATACACTAATCCACACATATACACTAATCCACACATATACACTAATCCACACATATACACTAATCCACACATATACACTAATCCACACACATACCAATCCACACATTTTTACCAATCCACACGTATACCAATCCACACATATATACCAATCCACACATATATACCAATCCACACATATATACCAATCCACATTTACCAATCCACACATATACACTAATCCACACATATACACTAATCCACACACATATATACCAATCCACACATATATACCAATCCACATTTACCAATCCACACTTATACACTAATCCACACATATATACCAATCCACACATATACACTAATCCACACATATATATACCAATCCACACATATACACTAATCCACACATATATACCAATCCACACATATATACCAATCCACACACATATATATACCAATCCACACACATATATATATACCAATCCACATACATATATATATACCAATCCACACACATATATATACCAATCCACACACATATATACCAATCCACACATATATACCAATCCACACACATATATACCAATCCACACACATATATATACCAATCCACACACATATATATACCAATCCACACACATACACTAATCCACACATATATACCAATCCACACATATATACCAATCCACACACATATATATACCAATCCACACATATACACTAATCCACACATATATACCAATCCACACATATATACCAATCCACACACATACCAATCCACTCTCACTGAATGCTTTCCTACCTTTCCTCTTTTCTCCTTACAGCTCCTTTTCCTCCTCTTCGTTCTTCTGTCTTCTGTCTTCTTCCGGGTCAGAGGGCACGGACAGCGGTGGGCGCGGCTTCAGTGTTGTTCGCCGGGATCTGACAACAAACCCCGGCGCACAGCAGCTGTTGCCGCGCGGATCACAAGGGAGCGGTATCGGAGGTCTTTAACAGACCTCCGGCTCCCTTGAGTGAGTTTAAGCCGGGTTCAAGGGAGATCCTTGAACCGGATTAAAATCACTCAAGGGAGCCGGAGGTCTGTTAAAGACCTCCGATACCGCTCCCTTGCGAGCCTGCTCCTCCAGCGGCGGACATTACTGTCCGTCTCTGGAGGGGTGCCGGGTGCCCCCCTGATGAGCGGCACCCGGTGCGGACCGCCCCCCCCCCCCCCCGCTAGGTACGCTGCTGGCGGGAGCGGAACGCCACGGTGGCGTCGGACCCCGCGGCGGCTGCAGACCCCGCGGCGGCGTCGGACCGCGTGGCAGCGGCGGACCCCGCGGCGGCGCCCCCTGGAGTGTGGCGCCCTGTGCGGTCGCACAGGTCGCACACCCCAAAGGCCGGCCCTGACTACACCTATTATTCCACACTACGCCTCTTCAAAATGAGCCATATGCAAAATTCAAATTGTACAAAATGTAAAACCCCCTCGGCAGATATGTATCAATGTGTTGGCACAGACCTTGGACTGAGCATTATAGGAGTTGTGGACAAGAACTTCTGGGGTAATAGGGCAAGGCTGAGCATAGTTATGACAGCAGCAAGGAAGGTAATTTTAACTCATTCTATACAAGTACAAAAAGCAAACCAAAACTGGTCATTATTATTCTAGCATTGTGTATGCGTTTTAGGTTGTGTGCTCCCCTCTTTTGTATATATTTTTTGTGCTATGCATATTTGCAGGTTCTGACCAAACCTTAGGGTTGAGCAGCCCCTCCCGCCACACATGTGCCTCATTAATGGTGTCCGGAGAAAGCTCCTTAGTAAGCAATATAGCCATGAAAAATTAGATAGGAGCCGCCAAACTTGGGGTACTTTGACGTAATGGCAGGCTAAAATATATATATGACGGAAAACCCAATATTTATGCTATAGGTGTTTTTTTGAATGGTATTCACTGTGTATGAGCTGAATTTTTGCCTTCCTACAGCCCCTTCCTACAGCCCATAAAATAATCACACAACCGTTCCACCACATCCCTTACCTTAAAATATATATTAGTACCATAAAGATATTGGCACTTAAGAAAAATATATGTTTATTAAAAAACACATCTTTGTAAACAATAATATCACATTTTTATTTTGAATGCTATTTTTTTTTTAAAATATACTAAGGTATGTTTTTTTAAAAAGGTCATTTATGACTCATGTTTACAATAAGTACATCTGATGCAATGGCAGCTTGGCAGTAACCAATCCATCTCCCAAAATTATTTTTAAATGACTATTTTTACTAGTAACACAGACAAGGTTTTGGCAGGAATTGTCACTCAGGGTGTGCTACAGTAAGAGGCATGATTTACAAATACTTACTCATTCTCTATGGCCAAAGGCAATGTCTCTGACCTCTGGAATCCAGTCTGTGTGTCTTGGAGAATAATACATAACTTGGTTGACTCACTGTGCTGACATTTTATCAAATGTACTTTCAGCATAAAGTGTCTGATCTATGCTTATACTTGCAATGATTCATTTATTCACATTGACCAGACCTGTATCATATAACATGATTAACATTTTTGACCAGGCACAAAATATATTTGGTATGAGAATATTGTAAATTATCCTTTTTTGTTATTTTGCCATTGTACACATGCCAGTGTTTTGTTGGACTTTCTCGAGGGTTGGCATCAAAAAGGTCAACCAGACAGTTTTGTATGATTTTAAAGAAAATACATACTCTTCATCTGTAATTAATATACTGTATTGCATGCAAGACTAGGGTAAATATTAATAAAGTATTTTATTTCTTAATTTTCTTTTTACTTTCTACATTGATCTATCCAAAGCCCAATATGAAACCCAAAAACATATCATGGCTTCCATTATAAAGCACGCCACACATTCTCAATGAACACAAGGCTCCATTCACAGGGAGTGAGTGCTGCTGATCAGTCAGAGAAAGATCAGCAGCCTCAGTAAATGTAAATAATAATACTAATAAAAAAATAACAATAAACAGGTATGGCTGTGATCAACTACCTGGCTGTGATCCCTCGCATCCAAGGCAGTCCTCAAATGCTCTGAAAAATACAAATTTTCTTCTAATCCGACCACAAATAGAGGTCGGACCATATGACTAAGATCCAGATCCCCTGCAGCGCTGCAGGGGGCCTGGATCCTCTTCTCTGGCAGCCGTTGGACGTCTGTGCGATGCGCGCAGAAAACCTCCGCTACTGCCCTCCACTTCCACCGGGGCTTCTATGACGGAGCGTCGGCGTAACATGACCTTCTGGTGCTCCATCATAGAAGCTCCAGAGGATGTGGCGGGCAGCAGCAGAGGTTGTCTACACACATCATGGCATTTCTGAGGTGGCTGGGTGGTGTATCAAGGGGGTATAAGGCATGTCTGGGGAGGCAGAGTGGCATATCTGGGGGTATAAGGTATATCTGGGGGTATAAGGCATATCTAGGAGACAGAGTGGCATATCTGGTGGGTATAAGGCATATATTGGGGGTATAAGGCATATCTGGGGCAAAGTGGCATATCAGGGGGGCACAGTGGCATATCAGGGGGGCACAGTGACATATAGGGGGTATAAGGCATATCTGGGGCAGAGTGGCATGTCTGGTGGCAGAGTGGCAAGCCTGGGGTCAGATGTGCATAACTGGGGTGCAGGTTGGCAAATAAAAGGAAATAAAAACAATAAATGCATTTTCTCATAGTTTTTATTAAATATGAAAAAATTGTTTACATGTGAACAATTAATATTTACTTTGAGAAATATTAGGTTTGGGTTCTTGTAAAATATAGCTTTTATTATTATGTCATAGTAAAATAAGAAGGCAATAAGAGAAATGCCATTGTGATAAAGAGATAAAAGAGATAAAAGAGATAAGTGTTGTGCACAGAGTACAATGACAAATATTAATGTAAATTTGAAGTTTTTTATTCTGCTGTTTGTTTTTAACATCCAGTTTGTTCATTAAATTATTTTAAATAAATAAAACATTTGCATATTGTTTTTTATCCAATTAACCAATTCATTGAATAAATAATGTGCCAACTAATCAATTATGAAAATAATCGTTAGTTGCAACCATACAAGAGCCATCCCCCTCTTGTTCCATATAGGCGTCAGGATGGAACAGATCCAGATGAAAGGCAGGACTAACCCAACCAAAGGTTTTACTTAAAATGTCATGAGGTTTTAGAGTTTCCTTTCTTTTTGATTGCGTGAATTCATTTATCGCAATACACGCAACAGGATTTTGTGAAAACTGCCACCCACAGAAATCCTGGGTTTAGAAACAAACAGGTCAGACTCTTGGAACGGCACAACTTAATTCATATTACATTTCCTGTAATATTCGCAAACCAAATCATATTAAAAAAAAGAAAAGAAAAAGCTCATCGGGGAGGCATTTAAGCACCTGGACTGAATCTTGTTCTCCATAATCCTGCCTCATGTAAATATTTAGCTACAATTAATATACTGATTAGACGTAGGAATGTATTTTGGAATTTAAACATTTGTATTTTAATAAACTGTGTCAGTAATCCTCACCCATTACTAAACTGAACTGAGACAGAACAGTTTATTTGTAACTAGCGCTAGCAGGAAGTGTGAATGTTTATACATAAAATAACTAATTATGTGACTTCCTAACTGAAGTGAAAAAACATTTTGGTCACATTTTTCTGTATATTTTCTGGATTATTAAAAACATTTGATTTGGCCTGCAATTAAAGATGAAGCTTCACACATATTTTTAACCAACCCCAAACAGCCTTTGAATGTGAACATACTTTACAGGAAGCCATTACTGAAGGAATTCTTGCCGTAAATCCAAAACTCACACGTTTTAATGTGGCTGGTCTTCCTAAGGGGGATGAAGGTGCAAAGGTTTAATTTATAAGGTATTGCTACTGCTTTTTGTACGTACAGAACTATTTTTTCACTTGAAAAAAATAGGAAGCATATTTCCTTTTTTTTCATTATTTATGCAGCTGCTTCTGTCACCTCGGTTTAGGAGTTTTACCCACAGTCAAATCCAGAAGTATGCACGAATGTTTGATAACATGAGTGGGAGAAGAAACAGTTTAGGTATTCAGCTTGTGTTCACGTAAATACAGTATGTAGTAGTACTATTCTATAACGTTCTATGTAAAGGTGAGGCAGGGGACAACATTCAGATCTAGATAGAAGTAGATTTACACTGTATTTAGTTACCAAACATATGGATATTTTTAGAACATACCTAGATTGGCCAAGCAATGCTACCTGGTGGACTAAGCAGCTACTTAATCGGCTGTATAGATATGGGAGAAGACTAGGAATAGAGAGATGGCATATGACAGAAGCATTTGAAAACATACAGTAAAAAAAGGGAAAAGGAGACATTTTTTTTTTACTCCTAAGTGATGTATCCTGGCCACAGAAAGCCAAATGAATAGCAGCGCTGTTAGAATGATAAGTTGCAGATGCTGTGTATCTTTCCTCCAAATGGCTGTAGAAACGAAAATTTTGAGCCATTCCATTTTGTAAGGTCTTGAAAGCTCCCATCTGTTAAAGCAACGCCAAGAGCTATGGCCCAGTAATCACAAGTGGGCTATGACTCAAAAAAAATATGACATGATGAGTGTCTATCAAACTGTCATAATGCTTTATGGAAATTATGGCTCTCAAAATCCCCGTACAATTCCTAAAATTTATTTTTAAACAAAACCAATCTGGATTAATAGTTTCTACAGCTCACCTCTGGGTCTATGGTGAATACAGTATCTTCTTGTTACTAAAATATGTGAAAAACAGGTAATTCATTTAATTTACTGAATCCCTTAGAGCTCTAATTTATATGCACTTTACTGCAGGTTAGTATATCAGATGCTAAAACCTAAATATTTATTTTAGTGTGTAAGAGTGGGTGGCCAGTTAGATGCTGCATTACAAATCTCTTAGTTATGTATGATGTCATCCCATACAAGATTTTTCCATTATTTAATGGACACTGGAACATTTTAATGATATTTATGGCAGTGCCTGTGCAGTTAGTTTACAGATAGAAAATTGGATTTGAAAAAAAGAAAAAAAATACATCTTGCTAATTACAATGATCTCTCTCACTTATACAGGCATCTATGAGTGGTCGGGATTCTACAGATTAATTTAAGGTTCCTGTAAAGGTGACAGAGAAAACATATCTTAGTCTATAATCATTATTACTATTACTAATTTATTAAATGGCCATAAACTGTTTATGCAGTGTTTTACACAGAATGGGGTATGACAAACTAATATTTAGAGGTATAAGGTATAGAGGGCCTGAGTGCTCACAATGTAAAACTCGTAGAGTACAGGAGAAATACGATGTGTGGAAGGGAATGGGAAGATTACTTTTTTTTTTATCTAATAAAGATAAAAAAAGATGGTGTCACCTAGAAAAGTTGAGCTACATGAAGACATAAGCTTCTTTAAGCGATGAGGATTTAGATTTTTCTGGTAGCAATGACAAGGGAGGAGAAGAGCCCCGGGCAATGAGTCAAGCATTAAGGCAGTGCAGGAGAATATTTTGTGATGAGGATATAAATGTGTGGGGGAGTAGAACCATTGAAGGTTACATTTATTGGCTAACTGAAGTGTAAGCTTTACCGAGGTCCCTTCAGACAAATTGTAATAATGACAGACATGTCTGAAGAGGTAGCCTCAAAGCCTTGCAATCTATTACAGTTCTATTTATTGCACTTGACGAATAAGGTCATCAGGTTATCAATAAAGATATACAGTAGGTTTACAATCATCTTTACCAAGTATGATATGTTAGGGCCAGGATTTTAAATTTGATTTTAAATCATACACATCATTGGTTTAATATTAAACTGTAAAATCCAGCTTGGTAATACGCACATGGTATAATTGCATGTTAATTTGTTTTTAAAAAAGATATTTAGAATCAAGTTGAATAGTTGTGCAAAGGGGTAGAATTATATGTCATGTACCTCTTAATACAACACCACTTGGAGCTGCCAGATCCCTATAACCATACTTAAAGAAAAGATTATTTGGAAATAACTGCAGAATTTGTAAAACAATTTGACAAAAATGAAGAAAAATGGTCTAAATAGGTACAAGAGTGGGCATCATCGATTCTCGTGTGGCTGCTAAATGAGCAGGGTTTCATACTATCATGACCAGGGGTTTTTCAATGTATCACCATTACCCTATTTTTTGTAATTTAGTGTACCCACACTTATGTATTGTTTTTGCAAGGCATTTCTATTTGTGGAGACTGAAGACACAAATGTTAACCCATTGAATGCTGCAATAGCACCATCACGATTTTGGCAATGAAAGGGGTTGACGTGCACAATAGGTCTCATGAAACCATCATGCAGCCCCATTTCAGAGCGTACTATACCTAAGATTTTATGGTAATCTTTCATTTAGTATGATTAATTAAAAAAAATAGAAAAAAACACACTTTAACTAGGATTTCTTCAACCAGTTAAGTCCTACTGATGAAATAACTCCTTGTATATGTTAAGCAACATCCCCAAACAGTATAATTACCTGCATGCCTACGTTTTGTTTTTTTTTATTAGGGAGTGGAATGCTTCCATGCATACACTTTTTTTTATTTTTGAAAGCTTGCATAAAATAACAGGGAAAGTGTTCTTCATTTATATTGGTATAGTGGGAGGAGTCTGAGGTGTCTGGGCACATATTTTTAGATGTTTTTAACCTTTTTATAATTTATTATTACTTTTATTTTACTTTTAAAACTTTTTCAATTGGAGAATTGCTCTTATAACCAGGTAGCACCCCTTATGCTTATGTAATGGTGACATCACTAGGGACCATTTGATTATTTATTATTGTTCAAAAGACTTGTTTATTTTTTAAGCTGATGACTTTATTTCTACAGCTTTTCACTTTGATCCCCACAAGTAAGACTGCAGGTAGGTCATCAGAGGTCCCAGGAGGGTCTGCAATTATTTTACTCTTATCTTTGTTTCAACGCTAACATCTCTGAAATTCTCCAGTATTTCAGTATAACTGGCACTTGGCACTGGTGTCTTATACTTCAGATGAGTCAGGAGTACCTCATGTCCTAACTGCTCTTTCATTAATTCACCCTAGCATCCTTCAATGATTAATACTGCTTAAGGTTTCAAACAGACCTTAAGGCAGGAAGCACCTCCTTCTCTCCTTCCATGTCATGTTTTTTATGATATCTGCCAGAAGCAAAGCAATAGTGGCTGAGAACATGCTGTTCTGAAACCTTACAAAAGTAGTTCCTGGGATTGGACACCCTGAAATTACTTTATGGAGCCTTGGAAAACTTTAAATTAAACCCAACATAACTCAGAAGTCTGACATATGAAGCAAAGTGTTATAGTCAGGTGATGATACAAAGTTGACAGATAATCTCTCAGGATTAGAACAAACATTCTAAAGATATATCCACAATTCATTGGAGCAAAAGAATGTGTTGATACACAGACTGTAGAGTGCATGTGCTGTATGTAAGAACAAAATACTGCCATATATACCTACAGCATTATTCTCCAATGATAGCTATTAACGGTCATTAACAAGTCTGCATTCAAAAGTACTCAAACAGTTGAGTTGTTTTATATTTTTAATGATAACATTCAAAAATTAGAAAAAGGACATGTTAATGCTAATTCCAAAATGCAAACTGGATGATCAGAGTTGATTATTATAGAATATGTTTCATTCAAGCAAATATTTTAAGCTGGGCAGGGTTATTAATCACATACATTAATTAATAAATGTATTAATGTAATATACATTTGTATCAAAGTGTATATGATTTATTTTCCCCTTACACTATGCAGGGCCACCTTTAATATTAATTGGGCCGCCCAATCATTTGCCCTCCTTCCTGGCGTAGAATCACGCCAGGAGGCGTGAGTGCAGTCTTCCCTTCTTCTGACCCTATTGTGACTTCACAATGCAATGAATGGTGCAGGTCCAGCGAGTAACCTGAAAGGGAGTTCGAGTCTTGATCAGGACTGGCTTTAGGTGTTTAGTCACCCTGTGTGGGCCACCTTATGTTGTGCCTCCTCCCCTGCCATCACCCCGCAAAGTCCCTTTGTCCCCTCCTTTACTGTACCACACTTCTCTTTTCCTCCCTCATGTAGTTCAGGTATAGATCAAATAAACAACACATGCAGCATTGTAGGTATAGATCAACTGAATATGACACAGAAACCCGTATTTTTAGGTATTAATAAATAACAAGCAAAACACAGCATTGCAGATATAGAGCAACTGAGTAACACATATAGATCAAGTGAAAAATCATAAGGCCAGCACCCAGATTAGAAGCATAAAACTTGCTACCTTTGCCCCAAACAGCCTCCCTGTGTTATCTTTGCTGCAAACAGCCTCTGTGTGCCATCTTTGCCCCCAAACAGTCTGCTTGTTCCATCTTTGAACCAACACCCTGCGTTTGCCATCTTTGCCCCAAACAGCCTGCCTGTGCCATCTTTTCCCAAAACAGTTTGCCTTTACCATCTTTGGCTCTATCAGCCAGCCTGTGCCATATTTCAACCAAACAGCCTGCCTATGCCTTCTTTGCTCAAAACAGCCTGCTTGTGCCATCTTTTTCCCAGCCTCCCTGCGCCAAATTTGCCCCCCACACACACATACTCATTAATTCACTCATTCACAGATACTCATTCACAAATATCATTCATTCACTCATTCGCACATATTCATTTATTTTCACCAGGCACCCTAAAGTAGCAGGCCAGGTCGCAAACCGTGGTTGCTGCAGGCTCAAGGGGCAGCTGCTATAGGCCCACTGGAATGAGTGGGTCTGGGGCAAGATGCCCCTTTGCCCCACATTAAAGATGGCCCTAACATTATGATATATTTTATCCATGTTTGTTATAATATACAGTGTCCCATGCAGCGGGAGATCTGGATCTTAGACTTTTAGTCAGACCTCTCTTTGAAGTCAGATTATAGGAGGACCTTAAATATAAGATTAAGCATTTGCTCTGAAAAAAAACCTTGTCAAAAAACCTTGTCTTATATTCAAGCAAATATGGTTACATAAAAAGTGTGTGTATATATATATATATACACACACTTTTTATGTAACCATATTTGCTTGAATATAAGACAAGGTTTTTTGACAAGGTTTTTTTTCAGAGCAAATTGTATATTGTTTTTGATTAATGATATTTAATAGCATTCTTTATCTCTACCCAAGAATCTATTTTTGAAGATTTCCAATTTTTGGCAGCTGAGATTTTAAAGGCCATGCTTCAACAATGGAAGGAAGAATAAACCATCTGAAGCACATATTCCATTCCCAGAGGTCAATAGTTTTGACCTTAGGGAAAACAGAATTAGTAGCAAGATGTATAACTTCAACACAATTTGGCTAAAATTGCATTCAATTTAGAGGTAGAAAAAACTGCCTTACTCTGCAGTAGTTAAACTATTAACTTGTAGGGTAGATTAAATTCTACTTGCAGAGTTTGGAAAGATTTAAATTCAAAACAAGTTAGAAATTCTCTAACTTGTTGCCACAATCTTTAACTAGGATTGTCTATAATGCACATGAGATGTGTCGTAGGCAAGGTCGGAAGGACCTTATTTTTTAAATGAAGCTGGTTTTTTTAATAGTTAAGTATCAAATTCTGTATCAAAATCTTTACCACCCTGCCTTAAATTAGAGTCAGTAGTGCATAAAAACATAATTAAATTGTTTTGGGATTTTACACATTTAAATTAAATCTATATGCAAATGTTCATATCATAATTCTATTCGTTATGTGGGACATAAATGTATATATTATAGTATATAATTTTAATGTCAGATATGTGTAATAGGAACTAGGATTTTCCTGAATAGTTGAAATTCTGTCTATTTATAATATGTATGAATTTGAAAAACCTACAAATCAGCAAACTGCTTCAGTGCTTCCTAAGAAGACCAGGTTTCAAGCTATGGTTGAAATATGTGCTCCAAAAACACAGATCAAGCAATTTCCCAGCTTGATGGGCCAGTCAGACTAGACAGTGGGGCAGCTCAGTGCAACAACATCTCAAATTTAGGACTGTTCCACAGAAAACAAAAGACGATTAGGGTGTATGCATTTGCATGTAAGAATAAACAGAACATGTGCATCAACAAGCCATCTTCAAATTTCCATACACTTTTCAACTGATCTGAGCAATAATTTGCATATGCTACCAAATGACATCCTGCTGGATCCTAAAATAAAGAAACATAATGTACATTATATGTTGCCCCATAGGTTAGAAACATCCTTCTGTGTTTTTACTAAGTCATATCCTGTCTTAAAGGTCTATAGTTTATATTTCATTAAATCATTACTTTAAGATTTTGAATGTACACCTCATTTAAATTGTTTGCCTTGAAACCCATGCAGACTAGACGCCACTATTCAGACTAGTATTTTTGTTTCATAAAATTTACTAAAAGATCAAAAATGAAAAATGAAGGACAGCTTACTTGGCTAAATTGCATTTTATTTATAATGATGATGATGATGACATCCTATTTTGGCTCTTGAAAGATGATTTGTGTGGCAGGCATAATCCCATTTAGAAAAAACAGTTATAGGCAAGTTGGAGGTGTTTCTAAAAAGTGTTGACATTTTGAAGATGACTGTGGCAGCCACTTGGTATTATCTCAGAATCACTGGTAACACCCTTCCATGAAAAACAAACTGTATGTATTAGAATGTGTTCTCTGTATGAATTCCTTTTATAGGATACAATAAAACATAAGCAGTATTGTCCATTAAAAAAAAAAACCACTACAACTAGGGATTCCTGCCCCAGGTTTTATAGCCTTGACTTCCTACAGCTGGTTGTAAGTCCGAGATAAAAGTATTAAGAGGCGGGGGAACCTAATTGTGCTAATTGAGCTCATCCACTGAAATACCCAATTAAATTTTACACAGGACAAAACGCTAATCTAAATGGACAACAAAAGTGATATTAAAAAGGTTATAGAAGAATGGCAGATATAGATACTTTTGCGAAATGATCTCTAGATTTGTATGTCCTTATTCAGTTTCTAGAGCTACTTGTTTTCTTACAATTCTGACCACTCAGTAGCCAGAATTGAATAAGGAATTGCATGTACTAAAATATGTCTCCTATTGCTCTTCATCACACCAAAGTGACATGTTCATTGACTAAAATCATAAGATGAAGAATTTTAATTGCTGCATTAACTATGCATTATGATCAGCTTAGCCTTTCTTGCAAGATCAATTTGTTAGGCCTTCTCTTCATAAAGCATAGTTAATTTTCTTAATTGAGAGAAATGTTGCAGCTGAACGAGCCATGCTTCCTGAGGCGGAGCTCTGGGTTATGACATCATATCCTGAAGCTTAGTAGTAGGAATGGAAGCAACAAAGGTGAGTCCAAAGGGATTGGTGGGCCTCTGACTAGGATGTCACGCACAAACCTGACTCTTTTTCACATGTTGCAGATTCCTACCTCAATGCAGTAGTAAAAAATAACTCAAGCTTCACAGGTTTCACAGGTTCACTGTGTTTGGAGCTAGGTAAGCATCGGTGTACAGTGTTAGTGAAAGGGATGAGGATCAGATTAGGTTACTGTCTATTGATTATGATACCGTCACTTCCTAACACAGGATTCCACTAAGGCTCTTGTCTATGCCCTTATTATCTCCCACCTTGATTACTGAACTCTGTCTTAGCTGCTCTCCCTCTTAACTGTCTCACCCCTCTACAATCCACCATGACTGCTGCTTCCCGACTTATCTTCCTCTCCCATTGCTTTACTAATACCTTTCCCCTCTGTTAGTCTCTTCACAGCGGTTCCCCTTCTTTTCACTCATCTCTAAATACACTCCTGCCTGGTCCCTCCTTCTATCCTCTACTCTGATTTCTAGTTCTCTATTCTCCAGAATGCCCTCCCCCAGCCTTTCTGCCCTTCCCCCTGCCTTTGTTCTTTCAACATATGCCTCAAGACCCACCACTTTAAAGACACTTAAAACACTGCACAATAATGCCCTCCCATATTCCTTTAGCTCAGCTTTCCTAGTCCTGCAATGCTTATAGTTGTGGGGTGCTCCATCCCTACTAATGGCACTTTTACCTATTGTGTAATACACCCTAACACCTTGTAGATTGTAAGCTCATTTTAGCAGGGTCCTCTTCACCTGTTGTTTCTGTAAGTCAAATTGTTATATTATATACTACTTGTTATGTCCTGTCTACCCACTGTGCAGTGCTATGGAATCCTATATAAAACAATAAATAATACTACAGACGAATGATCAGTGAACTACAGGGTTACTAATAAGTGATAAAGTGATCATTATCAGCCCTCTCCTAACCGATAGCAGTTGACCTGGAAGCACCTTTGGCTTCCAAGTCCATGCTGCTGAAGACTTTCATTACTATTTTTAGTATCATTTTTATTTTTTCTACTATTTTAATGCTTTTGCTCCATAGTAGCTCATCATTCATATTTGGCCCCCATAAGTTTGAATGGCATTGAAAGGGTTAAACAGCGCGATTGCTACCGAGTAATCATGCAGCAGAAGAGGGTCAGGGCTGTTCCTCACACTCATGTGGGGACTGAAGATTGGACAGGTAAAGCAGCAGTTGTAGCCCCAAGGCTGCAAAGTCACTCTCATTTAAAGAAATTAACTGCCCTGTCTTACCTTCATGTAGGGCAGTGTTTCTAGTCATTTAAAGCCACTGATGGGGCAGGGTATGATTTTGTAATTGTCTGTCCTATCTGATTCCTGATGCAGCTTGTACTTTGAACTTGATAGGACTCTACCTGTCCTGAATGTATGCCTGATTACTTGTTTTGATTTTGGATCATCCTCTGGTACATCCGCCGTGGTTATTTTATACTCATAAACCATGTTAGTTCTGTGACAGCCCATGCTGAATCCTCTTCCCTGTGGTCCAACTTTACCAGATTCCACGATCCTGGATCCGGCATAGGGTCGCACCCCATCACTGGAACACAGGATTAATCCGTTCCCCTTCCCTGAGCTCCCTGAAATCAGATATCTTATCATAACAAAAAGCACTGAAATGCTTTTAAATACAAATAAGAATCAATTTATTCAGTTTCCTGAAGGGAATTGAAACTGAAATGGTTAGTTTTGGCGGGACTTGCAGTGATGCCCTCTCCTGATCCTCCAATCAGGGCAGAGGATTGGGGAGGATGTCGCTGCAGCACTGCCATTTTACGGACAAAGAAAGGAGATTAAGGATTGAAGATTGAAAAGAGAAGAAAAGGGAGAAGATAGAAGAAGAAGATGCGGAAATTGTCGGCAGAGAAGATAGGAAAACATTTAGAAAGCGGGAGAGAGAGATTGAACAAGAATGAGAGTGTGAGAGAGTGAGGGCGCTTGAGAGTAAATGAGAGTGAATGTGGCCTCCGAATTAAAAATGCCCCCCGAATTTTCAGCAGAACAGAATGGGCAGGGAATTATATTTTTGCCGGAAAACGAACAGGCCAAAAATTAATGGAAACATTTGTCAGAATTAGTCAGTATGTCTGTAAGAATACTACATTTAAACCTAATATAAAAATATACACGCCCTAGCTACAGTTTTTTATCCAGTACCTTATAGCTATTTCCTTATGGCTGCCTATTAATCAAATACAACTAAAAATCTGTTTATGTTTACCTTAGCATCAATGCTATGCCAACCCTAAAAATAAGTAGTCGTGGACATCCTAATGGTATGATTGTCCATAAGTAATAACAAAAGGAAAGAGAATATTTACTGAGAATATTTAAAGAAAGTTTACAGTTTGGTGGATAACATAAAGTTCAATTTTACACCCTCCTTTATCCCTATAGAACTGCACTTCATGGTGAACATGGTGCTATTTCCCATGCAAAAGTAACCTAATGAAACATCCATGCAAGTCAACAAGCTAGCGAAGCTGGGAACCCACTGTGTTTATTCAGGTGCTCCCATACAAATACTTGCAGGACAGTTAAATAATTGTTGTACAAGCAGCAACACTTCAACGACTACTGAGATGCCTTTTTTCACAAAAAACAGCCTGTCACCTACTACAGCCTCTCCATAGAAAATCTTCAGAACTCGAGAATATTCTCCTGTTTATGGATATCAGCCCAAGATGAGTTTTGTGAAAGTCTAGCATGCAGCTTCTTTCATCCCTTGGATCATTTTCATTTGTGTGAAAGGAGTGTTTCGTTGAATACATTTGCACATAACTTGAATCACATTCCTGTGCAGAGCCAAAAATAGAGTGCTTTAAGACCCCCTTTTAAAGTGCTTTTCTTAGTATTATTTTCATGTTTTTCAATCTCAAAGGCTAGAGATTTTTGGCCTCAAGGGGTGCTAGCTTGTTACCTTAGAGACTGTTTCTTTTTGTGGCAGTGGATTGGTAGAAAGCATGCCTTTCCTGCTTACCTTGGCAACCACTAATTTCTCAATACTTTCCCATGAATGTGAGTCTTTTTACCATAACCAAGCAGTAGCCCACAGGTATAAACATTCTTTCATTAAAAGAGCTAGTGGGGGAATGTATACGGTAAAAATCAAGACTCACAAACAAAAGCATATTATACAACTGGAGGGTTATGTAAAATTGTATTTTAAAGAACAAATCTTTAATGGAACTGATCCTATGTCTGATTCAAATTTCCTGTTCTGCTTTGCATAACTTGCAGCAAGATTAACATGATATACTTGTTTTGAGCGGTTTTAAAGATGCTTTATATTTGTTAAACTGCAAAACAAAAATAAAATTCCAAAGCATCAAAGCATACCTGGGAACTTTTGGCCACCGGCTACCCGGAGCCTTCCCTTGACGTCGTTAAGCGGTCCCGCTGACTTCGGTGGGCGGTGCCGCTGACGTCGGGGGAGGTCCCGCTGACGTCTGCTGGAAACACCCCTAATTCAAGGGAAAATGGGCTGGGAGCGGAGCGTGTCAAGACCCCGCTCCTGCGACCCAGAGGATTCAGGTCTTGATCCGGAGAACCGGAGAAGCGGTGCTTCACCCGGAAAGTTCCCAGTTATGCAAAGCACCGTCTGAAAAAAGTTTTCTTAATGTATATCAGGCACTTCCTTCACAGTAAAAGCATTTTAGTATTTAATACATTTTATTTCAACTATACTATTTTGCTATTTGACTCTAATTTTTATTTTTAAATGTATAACTAATAAATGGTATTTTTACAGCCTTCTCTTTTCTGTTGTTCCTCTGAGTTGTCTGGGATTTAATTACTCACTTGATGTGACTCATTAATTTATATTAATTGGTAACACTAGGAGAGCTTTGGACTACAGAAATTGTGTTTATGGTCAGAGAAAAAATGTTTGGTCATTCCCACTTCCTGCCCTATCTCCAACTTCTTTTATGTCTATTTGTGGCCACATCTTAACCGTCCCTTATCTAGGCCATGCCTATAAGCAGGAGAATGAGAGCTTAAGTTTGCCAGCCATCAGAGCCCTGGATAGTTGCCAGCCATGCTAGTGGTGACTACAAAACTGTTTTAAAAACATCCTTCTTAAAACAATTACTGTATTGGCTCGAATATAGGCCGCACCCTAAAAGTTTGGTAAAGCACATGTCAATTCACTATTGGTTGAAACCTCTAGCATTCCAAAAGATGATTATGAAGGTCCTGCTCTGCTTTACTCTGCTATACTGTGGTGAAATTGTATTCTAGTATATGCATTATGCATATACAAGCTCTGTATGCATTAGAAAAAAGCAAGACTAGCCCTTGATGCACAGGGAAATGCGTGATGTTCAAATATTTTCACTCACCTACAAACACTTTAAAACCACTATAAGTTCTAGTTTTTTGTATTAGTATAATTGTTTTCAGAAAGCTGCTAGGTAAGGACCCATACTACTTATCATACTACCTGTTACGAGCTATACTTACCTAGGCAGCAGGTAGCTTGCCCCCGCTGCTCGACGCATCCTCCAGCCACACGGTCTGCAGCCGCCCCCAACCCATGCTTCGCCCGTGCATGAAAAGACGGCACTCTTAAAAAGGACCGAGTCCTCAGACTCCTGAGACTACTTAAACAACTGCCAACTTTCTCAAGGTGCTCAGTTGTTTGGAGTTTAACCCTTTCCTGACCTCGGACCCTTTGCTGGTCATCCTTGTACCCCTGGATTGCCTCCTCGGTTTTTGACTCAGAACCTGGATCTCGATTTCATTTGCTGATTAACACCTGGTCTGTCGCTCCGGTGCCTGCTGTCTGACATCCTACCTTGTGCCTCCTGTTTGGTTTTCAGATTGTCTGTCTATAGCAGTCCCATAGCATGTTTTTTTTTATGTATAATAAGGGTGACAGACATGGGAAGTGTGATAGAAATGGTGGTACTCAGCAGAGGAAGAGGTGTTTCAGGGTTGTTTTAAAACAAGAATGATTTGATTTAACATGTATACAAGAGTAGTACACACTATTTATGTATTTTGGAAAGTTGGGAACAAAAACGGATCAATCCTTAAACAGATTTCCTAAAGTTATCGTACCACACGAGCCAAGCCAGGCACATCTTCTGGACACACTAGGACCATATTATATAAAAAAGGGGCAGTGGCTCAGGGCCCAAACTACTTGACACAGATCGGATACATGGCACTCTTTACCCCAGGGCAAAAAGGGTCATGCACTCAGGGCTGAAGCATCCTCAGGGACTAATATACAGCTGTCCCTTCCACTGTATTTATCTTCAAATGACATCACAATCCCCTGGTTATCAGGGTGCAATTAGAGGCCGAGAAGTTGTAGGGAAATGTAACATATCAGTAGGAGAGGATCCCATGAAGCAGAGTCACTCAGGTTACTGGAGGCGAATAAGCTGGAGTCCAGGACCAAAGTCCTCTAATGCAGAGTCATAGTCAAGTAAGGTGTTGGATGTGGTTGTCTAGTGCTCGCATCCCTAATTCAGTCATTTTGGGAGGAAGCAAGACAGGTGATATATATACGCAGTAGAGAGGTGGGGTTTGAGAGAAGCTTTGTAAGGGATTATTTAGATTGAACTCTGCCAAATGTTTTTCATTTGCAAAGACTCTTTAAGTATTGCTCCAGATTTTGATTGGCACCCTCTGCTGCTCTATTTGTCTGTGGGTGATATACAGAATATTCTGCAGAACCGAGAGATAAACTGGACACCCTGGTCAAACACCATCTCCTTCACAAATAAACTGGCAAGTTCTTTAGCAGAGGGTCGTTTACATAACGGTACAAAATGAATCATCTTAGAGAACCAATCGATGACAGATAGGATGGTGGTAAACTGGTGTGACAGTAGTACATCTACTATGAAGTCCGTAGTCCATGATTCCAGGGTTAACTGGGGACAGGGAGTAGCAGTAGTTGTTGTACGCGTTGTGCTTGAGATCTTTAGTAGTGGCACATATGTGGCATGCTTTGTATTAACTCCTTAATGTCCCTTCTTCACAACGGCCACCAGAAGCGCTGCCCCACATAAAACAATGTACATCTCACACCGAGATCTCCAGCAACCTTTGAGGAATGGTGTAAGGTAAGTATCTCCTTTCTGCAGTTGGAGGACACAAACTGTTTTTCAGTGGGAGTGCTGGTCGGGGTAGTGACTTGGACCTCTGGGAGTTGTTGGAGAAGGAGAAATGAAATAGTAACTGAAACAGGAGAAATAATGTGGTTATTAGGTACTAAGGTTTATTTAGGTAGACGTGCAGTATATGTTGCATAAGCCGTCAGCCTTAACATTCTTGGATTCAAGAGGGTATGGAATTATGCAATTAAACTGGAACAAAAAGAGGGGCAAACAAGCTTGGCGAGGGGTGATACTCTTGGCGTCACCAATGTACTTGAGGTTTTTGCGGTTGGTAAATATGGTAAATGTTGTGAAGGATCAGGGTGGGGTAAATCGCAGGCTGCCAATTCATCCTTCAGGCACTCTGACAAGCCATTGGTAAAGGAGGCCACCAATGCTTCATTATTCCATGTGACCTCAGCAGCCAGAATACGAAATTCAATAGCATAATCAGACACTGCGGGAGGCCTGTTGTAGCAAAAAGAGGCTGGAAGAAGCAGTATGACTGCGCCCTGGCCTGTCGAATACCTGCCTGAAGGTAGTCACATATCAGTATAATTATTCACTGAGGGCATATTCAGAGATGACATATCCAACTTGAGCTCTTTTGGAAGGAAAAAAGTGAATAGTGCACTAATTATGAACGATCAGTGTGGAGCAGAACTGGGGTTGAAGCAAATTGTCTTTTTTTATCTGTCAAAAGCCCTTATGGCTTCTTGGGGCCAATTGTGACAGTTAGCCGCTTTTGGGGTTGAGGCCACTGTAAAATTACTTGGAGTTTAACCGGGTCAACAGTCACTGATGACACACCCCAAGAAGGTCACACAGTCTATGCTCTCATAATCTTATAATACTTTTTTCATGTGTTCTCAATATGTGAGTCGGGGGAAAGGATCTTCTTCTAGGTTGCTGTAACAAGTTGCTGTAAGTAATCTCAGAAGCAATCACTCACAAACTCCTGGAAACTGCTGGGTCATTGCACAGTCCAAAAGACATGACCGTATACTCATAGTGGCCGGATCGGGTGTTAAAAGCTGTCTTCCGCTCATCCCCCAGTCAGATGCGTACAAGATTGTAGTCCCTACGTAGATCTAATTTAGTAAAGACTAAAAGTGAATGGAGCACTTATTAAGGAATCTCCTGCAGCCAGACGGAGGTGGAGGTCACAATGTCTGCTGGAGTACTGGTTCAGGTGGTGAGGGAGTTGGTACCACTGCAGGAGGCTAGTCCTGTGAAGGATCAGTGTTGGTGAGAGCGTCTACAAGCCTTGTAATGGTCGAGGCTTTCAACCCAGGATTACCTGCGTAAACCTCATGCACTCACTCAGGCTAATACCATATGATAACACACATGCACACTAACACTACATACTAACATACACACTTATGCTAACAAAACATCAGGGCCATCTTTAATATTGATTGGACCCTGTGAAAGCATCTCCCTTGCAGCATGTATGGATGGGCCAGGCTTACTTGTTGATGGTAGGTAACTGGTTAGCCACTTGCCAACCACACTTATAAAAAGCAAAGTTCAATGCAGGGGTCACAAGTACTTGCCAAACTGACTCTTAAGATTAGGAGGAGACTGTCAGAGTCAGTGCAGTGTTTCCTCCTTCTGACCCTAGCATGATTCCATCAGGGGAGGAATACAATACTATGTCGATCGCATAGTAAATTAATAGTGTGGGTCCGGTAAGTGGCCTGAAATGCACGTGCAAATCGCCATCCTCTTAGGTGTTGTTACGGGCTCAGGGGGCACCTGCTTTGGGCCCAGGGCCGTCCCAAGAAATAGGTGCTGCTTGGGTCCAAGGTTGAAATGCTGCAAAGTGTGGAGCAGAAGGTAAAGGTGAACCCTCTACACCCATCTTAGCGTGCTCCAGCAATTAATGATGATCCTTATTAAAGTAAGTGCTTCTATATGTTTATAGTATGTATGTTCCCAGTTAGAATAAGCAAAGATAATTCCTACTATTGGGATATATTACATATAGCAGTATATGAGGATACAAAATGTACATGCCACACACTTAGCACAGACATAAGAAACAAATGAGAGGAAAGCAAACTTTGGCTATAAACAAATACGAAGGACTTAAAAGGAGTGAAGCAATTTCATCAAAGTAAAGGTTTGAAGCTTTTGAAAAAAACATAAACTGAGAACCAATAAACAATCTGCTGGCACTGTGAATCTAGAGGATTGACTTTTTATTCCTGAGGGGAAATATTGCCCTGATTTAAAGATAAACATAATATCTAGGTAAAGCATTTATTGTGCTTGAAGCACTGTGCACTACTTTTTATTAAACTTAGTTTCCATGCTTTGCTTGCTCTTCGTAGTTTCCCTAGCCCATAGTGGTTATATACACCAAATGTTTAAATCATTATTTAAAAAAATAAATATTTTTAACAAATTCCCCCTGATTCCCAAGTGATGTGTTATTACTCATTGCTTGCTACTGGGTCACCTTGAAGTTAAAAGGTCACTTGAACTTTACACCATTTCATTAGTGGGAATCTTAAACGAGAACGGATGTTTCATGGTGTCTCACTTTGTAAAGCCCTAAGACAAAACTATCTGACTGTTTTGTAAAATTAATGTACAGTAATAAAAGGCATCCGCAATGGTTAGAAAATTATTGTTTACAAAAACTTTTGACCGTGTACTTAAAATGGTATATGGAAAGTTACATTTAGAAAAGACAAAGAAGCAATTCTTCAGTTTACCAAAGTCAATATGTGATAATGGCATAATATGTGATAGTGCCTAGTGATTGGTTGTTAGTAAGCCAATTATCAATGTACACCACATAAACCTCTGAGAGGCTCCACTGAAAAAAGTTGAGTTTGAGGCCAGCCAAGGTTCATAGTCATGTGTTTAGGTGGAAATAGAAAGCCGTCAAGCACTGTTCATAAATCCACTCCATTGAGCCTTTATTAGTTTAGTGGATAAAAAACCTTAATTATTTCATTTCTTTAACCTATAGAAATTAATTTTGTTTTTGTTGGGTTAAGAATTACCTAATCACTTTAGGAAAGAGATTGTCATAAGAATTTACACAAGGTCAACTACATAACTGTAGAATGGCATGTATACCTGGCATGCATTTTGTATGTCTTGAAATTGTGCATAAAATCTAACTGCAGACATTTCACAAATGCAGTGCAGTTATATGGAGACACAGTAAGCAAAATAGAAAAAAAAGTAACTATTCTAATGTAAAAATACTGAGGATTTTAGAGTACCCAAACAATGCTGTGATTTTGCAAACTGGTTATAGAAATAGTACCTGTTTAAATTGAATGCATTTCAAAGTGGTACTATGGTTACAGAGTAGGGCAGATCCCCCTCCTTATATGCCTAAACCATCTCTGGAACGACCAGTGGAGTTTGAAAATCTTTTCTTTCTGATTACCTAACCGTCTGATCATTTAGGGATGTATAAACTGTACAATCTGTAATTCTTCTAAATATTTTTATAGTGGGTATTAAGTAAAAAACCTGACTTTATGGTTGCAACAACAGAATATGTTCCAGAGGTGAAGAGAGATTGGTAATATAAAGATTTTTAGGGTTTAATTGTTACATTCCACATAATTATCACTCCTGATACCAGGGCCGGACTGGGACTGAAAAGCAGCCCTGGAAAAATTTGGAGACCAGCCCCATATAGTTTATCTCACGGTGAAGCTCTTATACCCACACGCACCCCTTATACATACCCGAGTCACACTATGTGCAATTCTTTTTATCTCATTATTTGTATTAAAATGCCAGAAAGCAAAAGTGTTAAAAGGCCCTAATAAATTAAATACATTACACATAATAGGATCAAAACATTTACTACTGCGAACATTGTTAGATGAAAGAGTTCCATTTTATTTAGTGGAACAAAACACTGATCACATTATTCTTCACGATATTCTGGTAAGAAACTTTTATTTCTTTATTAATTCATGTAGACTATTTTTTTCCATATTTAATAAAAGCTATGATTGAGACATATTTGGTTTTTATTTCCTTTCATTTGACAACCTACCCCCGAGTTATGCACCTCTGCCCCCAGGCTTGCCACTCTGCCCCCCTGATATGCCTTCTAACCCCCTATATGCCACTCTGCCTCCAGAAATGCCTTATACCCCCTATATGCCACTCTGTCCCATGATATGCCTTCTAACCCCCTATATGCCACTCTGCCATATAGGGGGTTAAAAGGCATATCATGGGGCACTCTGCCTCCAGAAAAGCCTTATGCCCCACTATATGCCACTCTGCCTCCCTGATATGCTTTATACCCTCTCTTTATACCCTCACTCTGCATCCAGAAATGCCTTATACCCCTATATGCCACTCTGTCCCATGATATGCCTTCTAACCCCCTATATGCCACTCTGCCATATAGGGGGTTAAAAGGCATATCATGGGACAGAGTGGCATATAGGGGGTATAAGGCCTTTCTGGAGGCAGAGTGGCATGAAGGGGGTTAAAAGGCATATCATGGGGCACTCTGCCTCCAGAAAAGCCTTATGCCCCCTATATGCCACTCTGCCTCCCCGATATGCTTTATACCCTCCTATATGCTCCTCTGCCCCATGATATACCTTTTAACCCCCTTTATCCCACTCTGCCTCCAGATATGCCTTTTGACCCCCTATATGTCACTCTGCATCCAGAAATGCCTTATACCCCTATATGCAACTCTGGCATATAGGGGGTTAAAAGGCATATCATGGGACAGAGTGGCATATAGGGGGGTATAAGGCATTTCTGGAGGCAGAGTGGCATATAGGGGGACACACTTACATACACACACATGCCGATTTTTTTTGTTTTTAACAAATACAAAAAACATTATACAGTACAAAAAATACATTATTTTACTCACCTTCTACTTCTCTTGACTTCCTGGTAGCTGCACACTGTTCTCCTCTATGCTGACAGGATGCCACTGACCTGACATCCGGTGCTGCAGCAGTCTGAGTGCGAGGGGGCGGAGCTTCCACCTCACGCTGCTCCCATCACTATGCAGCCATCAGACTGCTGGGAATGTAATCTAAACGGCCGGTGCGTGCTGATGCCGCCGGCCGGAGCTACTTTAACACTTTTTTTTTTAATTTATATGGTAAGCTGGATCGGCTTGCCATATAAAGTAAAAAAAAGTATTAAAGCAGAGGCGGCCGGCGGCATCAGCACGCACCGGCCGTTCAGATTACATTCCCAGCAATCTGATGGCCGCATAGTGATGGGAGCAGCGTGAGGGGTGAAAGGTCAGTGCGAGGGGGCGGAGCTTTCACCCCTCACACTGCTCCCATCACTAGACGGCCATCGCACACGGCTGCTGGGTGCTGGTGCCGGCCGGCCGCATCAGCACCCAGCGGCCGCTTTGATTAGATTTCGGGAATCATTATATACCCTCAAGAAGAAATAGTAATGGATAGACTTTACACACTACTGCCAATACACGCACACACACTTTCATATTCATGCTTGCCCTAACAAACACACAGGGGCAACACGATCTATAGGGATGTTATGCGCCAGCCTAGAGCCTATATCTAATAGATGCACACCGTGTGTATGGTAACCACGTGTGCCAGATCGCCTGTCCCGGGTACCGTTATTCCTTTTCCTGCCTCTTCTTCTTCTGTCTTTGTTCTTTGTCCACTTCTCCCCAGTATCAGCTCCATTGATCAGGCCTTCCAGAGCACTTCCGCATTAGGGAGAAGCCTCAATGCACCACATAGACAGCCTCTCCCCTGTTCCCCTGATAATGGGGAGAAAGGTATGAAGAAAGAAGACAGAAGAAGGAGAGTCAAAAGAAGAAGCAGAGCTGCGGGAAACAAGAACCAGAGGGAAATATTGAGAGACAGAATGAGAGTGTGTATGCAAGAGAGAGTAAAAGTGTTAGAGCGTGAAAGAGTGTGATAGAGTGTGTCTGAGAAAGTGTAAGAGAGCATGAGTAAGAGTGAGAATATGAGTGTGAGAGCATGAGTCAGAGTTGGTAAGAGAGATTGAAAAAGAGTGAGAGTAAGAGTGAATGAATGAGAGTGAAAAGACAAAATTAAAATTATGGAAGTTATACTGTACCACTGTCAATGTATGACTCAGTATATAGTGATAGGAGACATGCTTTGCCACTGTCTTTGTCTGGATCGCTATATAATAAAAGGAGTTAAGCTCTACCACCCTCTCTCTCTGGCTTTCTATATAATGATAGAAGTCATGCCCTCCCACAGTCTGTGTCTGACTTGCTATCTAATCATAGGAGTCCTGCCCTACCACCCTCTGTGTCTGGTTTGCAATATAAAGATAGGAGTCATGCTCTACTACTGTCTGTGCCTGGCTTGTTATATAGTGATAGGAGTCATGC
Organism: Sceloporus occidentalis; assembly: GCA_023333645.1. NCBI lineage: Eukaryota > Metazoa > Chordata > Lepidosauria > Squamata > Phrynosomatidae > Sceloporus > Sceloporus occidentalis. The sequence continues at coordinate 4,098,374 of JALMGF010000088.1, read as the reverse complement.
TGTGAAAGTGCACTCGTGAAAGTAAGAAAGTTTGTGTCTCTGAATGACGGAAATGTGTCTCTGAATGACGGAAATGAAGTCACCCTAGCCACACCAGTGTGCGCTCTGCTAGATCTGTACCACAGCTGCTGCTGTGTCCCGACATGGAGGAGAGAGGCGCCACTCTGAATGAGTTAATGAGAATGCGGCGCAGCCCTCGGCTATATATAGGTACTCCGGGCTCCTGGTTTTCCATTTTGTAACAGAGGAGGAACGGACTTGGGGGAAGTGTCAAGTGTGTGATGTTCTCACATTACTCTGCCCCCCAAAGTTAATTTTTTTTTTAAATCTAGTGGAAGATGATCTGCTCCTCACAGCTGCTCCTCGCCTTTTCTTCTATTAGGAGGAGCAGTAGGGAGGTACAGATCCTCCTCCTGATGGTAACCCAGCCCCAGCCAGAAGGTGCACAATCCAAGTAGGAGACACGTCTGGAGTCTCAGTTGGGTGACTGGAATGATGGATCAACAAAGTACATAGCTTTTAATACATATGCTCCCGTGCCTGCCTTTTCAAAGGTTGCCAGGTCAGATGATGGAAATTTCCCACAAGTGAATGTTGTTTTAATAGAGTTGATGCCTCCCCTACAAAAGTGATGCTACCCCCTACCCCTAAATAACGTCGATGCTGCCCCCCAAAGCTGATGCTGTCCACCTGACCTCCAAATACAGTTGATGCTGCCCCCTAACCTCTAAATAAAGTTGATACTGTGCCTCAAAGGTGGTGCTGTACCTCTAGGTTGATAATTAAATTGATGCAGTTCCCCTAGCCTCATAATAAAATTTATGCTGTCTCCTAAAGCTCACATTGTAGGCCTGTGCATTTGGGTTCAGATGAATTGAAATTTGAATGAAATTTGCTAATTTTGTCAATTCATACAAATCTCCAAAAAACAACAAAACAAATTAAAACAAAGTAAAGAACTCCAAATTTTTGCTGGTTCTTTTCACTCTCTGACACACTCTGTCCAGAACAATGTCCACCCATGGAATAGTTGGAACTGCTAGTGGACAGAGGTGAGTATCTTTGGATATAGTACAAACAGAACAGGCAGATACATATTGATAAATGTCCTTAAAGAGGGAGGGCCACCAGAAGGTTATTGCTACAAGGTCTCTTTTTTTTCGTACACCACAATGCCCAGCAATCAGAGATTGAAGTGGAGAACTTCAAATCAGGCCACAGGAGGAACAAATACTCTACCCACTTTGTAAAATAGACCATACTTATGGCCCCATAATACAGTGACTTTGATGAAGTCCACTGAAGACTGAGTGGTTAAACACTGGTTGCAGGAAGAATAGGTTCCTTGTAACTTGCTGAGAAATCTTGGTGTTCAAAAACCATGTGACATCAGCGTTTCTGTTCTTGGACCCGTAAAGTTGAACTTGTGAGAAATAGATGTGGTTTACTTATCTGAATTACTAGAGAGTTTAATTAAGAAACATATTCTAATGTACTCAAAACTTCCTGTAAAGAAGAATGCATATTAATGTACTGTGTGAGTACTTTAATATGTATTCTTCCAAAAACTACAAAAACTCTTCCAAAAACTACAAAAATAAGAAGTAAAGCTCTTACCAGAAATAGAGGCAACTGCACTGCAGCAGGACTCCTCCTCCAATTAAGTAAATATTTCTGAGGTTTAATGTATTTTTGTGTTCCTAAATTGTAATAAAACATTTTAAAGTGGATTAATAAGTGGAGATATTACTTCCTCCAATCTAAAAAAAAATTTCATCTACATGGTCCTTTAACTTGTCAGTCAGAGGAAATACGTATTTGGTTATGAGTCTGTTGGATCCAATAAAACTTGAATAGTTTAGTCAACGTAGGGCTACACCTGCATTACAACATGACATAGGAATGTTTGTAGTGCTAGGTTACATGTGATAAACATAAATAAATCAACAAGCAAATGGGAAAAAAATACAGGATAAGGAATAAGAATGCCACCTCTGGGAAAATTATCATACTTTTCCAGAATTCTGAATTTCATCAACAAGGTAGTTATGAATCCCTTAGTGTTTGTGGTAAGAAGACCTGAGGTCAGTGTCTGGCATCATTTATAAAAAAAAGAAAATAGTAACAATAATGACCATGTGAATATTTAGCTATTTGGTAAGCATATTGGCAGCAGGTATGATTTCCATCATTCAGTTGCCAAGGAAATATAGTGAAATGCCACTTCTCCCAGAATATATAAAGGGTAGACTATTTCCTCAACGTCATTTACCTAAGGTTGTAAAAAAAAACGTGAAAAGTCTCTGAAATGTTTTTTTTTTTCCCCACTGTCACAAGTGACAAAACAAAAACATAAAAATAAATTATAATGAATAAATCCCCTCTCAAATTCTATATTTTGCTATACATTCTGCACTAAATAAACGAATGTAATGTTGTTTACTCATTAAAATAAAGCCATGGGTATGCAAAGAGCTGAAAACATCCCAAGGTAGGAAACCTGGATTTATGTTATGTTCACCCAGCTTTTCGAATGACAGAACTGGCCAGGTAGAAGGAGAAAGTAGGCAGGCAGTGGGCAGGGCTTGGCCACATGCTGCTCCCCATGCAGATAAATGAGAAAATAAACAACTAAATCGGAAACACAGAGGGCCTTGGTACCTTTCACATAGATTTTAGATAACGATCCCATTTAGGTAAAATAAGCGACAATTGCACATTGCAAATATAATATTAGGTTGTGAAAACAAATATTAAAACATGACTTTTTAATCTATATGCACATCATTTTATAAACGTCTACAATTAATAACATTTTTCCAAACTATATCTGTAAACGTGAAATATAATGTTTGTATAATCTAAATACATTCACAAAGGAGTAAATTCAAATATGATTGCAAGGGCTACGTAACCTGATATCCTCCCTAAAGGTGAAATAGCAGCATTCAGATAACAATATGGATTCCAAAATTGTAAAAAGGGTCTTACATATACGTTTCAGCTTGTTTAGCCACATGCATGATATAACTCACCAACTGCTCGCTTGTGGTGGCCTTTCAAGGGTGGTTCTACTACCATCTTTGGTAGTGGTAGGCAGGAAAATACCACAGCTATGATAACAAAGAAAACAATATAATAAAGATGGGATGCAATCAGGGTGGGGGGGCTAGCCAAAAGGACAGGGAGGTAATTGACTCCCAGACAGGGCCGGCCCAAGACATAGTGCCGCCTGGGGCGAACTTTGAAATGCCGCTGCCCCCCCCTCGAAGCCACTGCTCATTGTCTACCCTTCCTCTCCCTACCTTCTCATTATCTACCCTGCTCCCTCCCTATTATCTACCCTATCCCCCCTCTTTGTACTTCACTTACCTTCTAGCAGTTCTCCGGCGAGAGTCTCCCTGCTCTGCCGCAGTGCGTGCTGCTTCACTGCTGAGTGCCGGAAATGACGTCATATTCCGGCGCTCAGCATTACAAGCTGGCACCGAGACCGAACTAGAGGGCTCGCAGAGGAGAGAGAGGGGCGCTGTGCAGGTACTGACAACTTGATAAGCGAAAACCACTCTGCGTCCCTCTCTCTCCTCCGCTTAAAAAATAAAAAATGCCCCACTCTGCTCCATGGCAGGGCCGGCCCTGCTACCAGGCCAGTCCAAACTTCTTCAAACACGGCTTGCAGAGGTGAAAGTGAATTTGAGTCATGTAATGCAATGTCTATGTATACATTTCTGAATGTCTGTTTTGGTGAGTAAGTTTGTGTAACTGTGTATTGTGGGTTAAGAGTTACCAGGAGGAGGGCAAAGTGCTGTGGTAACACTGTGCTATACCTCCCACCCAGCCCAAAAGTTGCCAGCCCTGGATACATTAGCTGCATAGTTGCTTAATGATGCTTGCCCCTTTTTTATTGCATTTGCTTGTTTCTGGTTTGGTTAGTTGTAGGGATAAAAAAATATTGCTACAAATATAAAAAAGTGAAGTTGCAATGAACCGTACAATGTTAAATCACATTAGGCAATGTGATTTATGTAAGAAAACAATAAAATGTATTTTTCTTTTGACTGTATGACCTCAAGTAACATAGCTTTACTGTACAACCTGCATTGAGAGCTTCTGCCACTTGTGGGAGGGGGACTAATTAAAAAGATGCTTAATTGAACACATATGCTGCAGACCTTATTTGGTTAAAAAATTGAGTTTATGAGCTCACTTGTTTTATGCATCCCCATTTCTTCACATGACATTTTCATTTATTTTGTCATTACCATTTTATGTACATCCCCACAGTGATTATGGTGGCATCAGCAATGGTAGTGGGATAGAGGCATTGTTTACCATATGGTCTCTCCTACACCTCATCCTACACCCAACCATGTTCTCTTACTGATGCTACTAAACACATGCACATCTACCCCACGGCTTGCTATTCTGCTCCCCAAATATGTCTTATACCCCCTATATGCCAATCTGCCTCCCTGATATGCAAGTCTGCCTCCCTGATATGCCACTCTGCCCCCCTGATATGCCTTATACCTCCTAGATACCACTCTGCCTCCCTGATATGCCACTTTGCCCCCCTATATTCCACTCTGCTCCCCTCCTATGCCTTATACCCCCTATATGTCACACTGCCCCCCTCATATGCCTTATACCCCTATATGCCACTCTGCCCCCTCATATGCCTTATACCCCCCTATTTTCCACTCTGTTCTCCTGATATGCCTTACCCCCCCCGACTTAGCGATGCATCCCTTGACTTGTCACCTGTGCTCTAGACTAACTGGTGTCAAGTGGGGGCAGCCGGTGGACCTCTGCGTGATGCGTGCAGACAACCTCTGCTGCTACCCGGGACTTCTGCTGGGGCTTCTTCTAAGACTGAGCACCGGAAGGTAACGACAGGTGGGAAGTGCCGGCTGCCAGAGAGGAGGATCCAGGTCTCCTGGCAGCTGGGGGACGTCTGCGTGATGCGCGCTGACAACCTCCGCTGCTGCCCGTCGGTAATTCTATGATGGAGTACCGAAAGGTCATGTGACGACGGCACTCCGTCATAGAAGTCCCAGCAGAAGGGCCGGCAGCAGCGGAGGTTGAGGATCCAGGTCCCCTGCTGCGCTGCGGGGGATCTGGATCTTAGTCATGTAGTCAGACCTCTATTTAAGGTCTGATTATAGGATGACCTTGAATATAAGAGGAGGGGTATTTTTCAGAAAAAAACCTTGTCTTATAATCAAGCAAATACGGTATATACAATATATATATATATATATATATATATATATATATATTGTATATACCGTATATTTGGTGCTTTTGGTATATATATATATATATATATATATATATATATATATATATATATATATATACCAAAAGCACCAAATAATGTTCTGAGAGTATCAGACATTACAAACTGTAATTTGTCACTTTTCCACTCATCTCCTCTAACAAGGAAATAAATTCTCCATGCAACTTTCATTACTTGGTCAAATCTAAAAATAGTGCCCGTCTAATGTCTGTTTCCATTCTCAACATGGTGTAACAAGAAAGTAGATGGGAGATGATAATTGTCTGCATATGGTGCCAATGTTAAATAGCAGCTTGCTACTAGTAACATATTTATTGATTTTTCAGGCTGCATGACTTTTTTACCATCATCCAGAAATAGCTGCCCATTCAATACGTGTGTAACTTTCAACTACGTAAATAATAGAACAAACAGATAGACCAAAGTCAAAAAGTAAAATACTAAAAACATAAAAATAATAGTGGATATAAATAACATGTAATTAGTATATAATACATAGACTTATTTTTCATAAACTAAACAAATACAGATGTGCCAATATATGTATATATATATTTTTTTAAATACATCATTATAGAAGTAGACAAACTCTGTAATGCAAAAAAATTATTAGTACATGGAAAAATTACATAAACACTCAATTTGACAGTCCAGTCAAAAATCAAGTCATTAAAACATTTCAATATACAGAGTGGTGTAGCTTACAAACAATCTATGGAAATACAACAATAGGTTGGGGAAACAAGATCGGGGAAGGGGATCACTGACCAACAATTGCTTAGGACACTGTGGACGTACAAAGACAAACCCAATGTCTGTCCCAAGGGGAATGGAATCATGCTTGCCTGAAGTAATTCAGCAGATACAAAATTCAGAACAAGAAAGAATCCATTGTTGTGGGCACAGTAAGAGTAAGCTGTGAAATCAAATCAGGACCAAAAGACTGCATCTCACGCCTCAGCTACGCACTAAAAAACATTTCACAGAGAATGATTGGTGAATATCGGTAATACAAAACCTCAATAGGAGGAAAAGTTATGCATCAATCACAAAGGAGCCTCTGTTCAAAATCTAAAACATCTGCATATGGATGTCAGACTGGTACACACTGTACCTTTTCATATTTGTCATTTGTTGACACAGGAAGAGGTCAATCCTTAGCTAAATGTTTACCGAATTTAACATAGTTATATAATAAAATTAAAAAGAAACACACTCTGAGTTTCTAAATTTAACTTCAAGGGTCCACTGGTATACAATATGCTGTACAAAATAGTAAACCTACAGAGTTACAAAAGAACTTAACAAGATATAGGCCAGGGGTGGCCAACAGGTAATAAATTACCGTATTTGCCTGATTATAAGACGACCCCCCAAATCTGAATATTAATTTAGGAAAAAAAGAAAAAGTCTTAATATAAGACGACCCTATAGGAAAAAAGTTTTACCAGTAAATGTTAATTCATGTAAATTATTTTTTTTAATAAAAGCTATGATTGAGAAAAATATTTTGGTTTTATTTCCTTCTATTTTCCAACTTTGCCCCATGATATGCCTTTTAACCCTATATGCCACTGTGCCCCATATGTGCCCCTATATGCCACTCTGGCATTAAGGGGGTTAAAAGGCATATTATGGGGCAGCGTGGCATATAGGGAGGTTTAAGGCATTTCAGGAGGCAGAGTGGCGTATAGAGAGTTAAAAAGGCATTTCTGGAGGCAGAGTGGCATTAAGGGGGTTAAAAGGCATTTCATAGAACACTCTGCCTCCAGAAATGCCTTATGCCCCCCATTTAACACTCCCCTGCCCCCCCCCAAACTTACTGCTGCTTCTGACTCGCCTGTCATGCAGCCGGGGCAGCGTGTAGATGTCTACGCGATTCACGTAGACAACTTACGCTGCAGCGGGAAGGAGGTGTGGCTAGCAGCGGGGTTTGTCTGCGTCCATCCCCCGCTGCTAGCCACACCTCCTTCCGGCTGCAGCGTAAGTTGTCTACGCAAATTGCGTAGACATCTACACACTGCTCCGGCTGCACACCAGGGACTCAGAAGCACCGGTAAGTAGGTCGGGGGGGGGAAGACAGGAGGATCCAGGTCCCCTGCAGCTGTGGGGGATCTGGATCTTAGTCGTCTCATAGTCAGACCTATTTGCTCTGAAAAAAACCTCGTCTTATAATCGAGCAAATACGGTACAAATCTCTTGACACAGCCAGCATCCTTAAAGAAAAGCACAATACCTATATTTTAAGATATATAGGGGTAATTTCACCACAATGCCAAATGTTAGCTTCCCCTAATTTACGCTAATGTATAAATAAGCACAAACAGGGCTGGCCCAAGACATAATGCCCCCTGGGGCGAAGTTTAAAATGCCGCCCCCCCGGGCGCCAGGGGTCATTATCTATCCCCCCCCCCTTTGCACTTACCTTTCAGCAGTCCAGCGGCGAGTCTCCCTGCTCTGCCACGGTGCTGCTTTACTGCTGAGGAAATTACGTCATTTACTGGCGCTCAGCATTACAAGCCGGCACCGAGACCGAGCTAATAATTGATTATAATGATGCAGAAGAAGTAAAACTACTTTGTAATTGAATTGGCTGTTCTCTCCCTTGGCCGATATTTGATAGCTTTATTGTATCAACAACATCATGAAGTTTAGGGAATGAAGTCATATAATATAATATAACAATTATATAATGTGTTCACTGTAATTTAGTAAATCTACAAATTTGAGGGCACCTACAGTACGTGGTTATAATACACATTCTTTCCATGCATAAGAAGCTAATGTGTTCACTATTTACATTCTAGCACAAGACTACACATAACGATACCACAAGTGTGAAATAACAACCTACCATGAAGCAGAAGACTTTGTGTTTCAGATTACAATATATTTTTCTCTAGCTACATTTTTCTTCCGGGGCATGTGGTTTATTTTTCTTCTGTGCAAGAACATCATGTTCTGCCCAAGCTGGGGCTTTTACTATGTATGTTATTCCAGCTATGGTGTCATCATAAAATAATAGCTATACAGCTATATATAACTTGACAGGCATTACACCTTAACATGGTACTTTCAGTGTGAAGTAACTGTACTCCCTATGGTTTTGCAATAAATGTAACACTGTAAACTGCGACATAAGTATTTGACCCCTTTGCAAAACATGACTTAGTACTTGGTGGCAAAACCCTTGATGACAATTACAGAGGTCAGACATCTCAGAAGGGATTTTGTCCCACTCCACTTTGCAGATCCTCTCCAAGTCATTAAGGTTTCGAAGCTGATGTTTGGAAACTTGAACCTTCAGCTCCCTCCACGTATTTTCTATGGGATTAATGTCTGGAGACTGGCTAGGCCAGTCCAGGACCTTAATGTGCTTCTTCTTTAGCTATTCATTTGGCTGTCTGTTTTGGGTCATTGTCATGCTGGAATACCCATCAATGACTCATTTTCAATGCACTGGCTGAGGGAATCTTACCCAAGATTTGACGGTACATGGCCCCATCTATCGTCCCTTTGATGCGGTTAAGTTGTCCTGTCCCCTCAGCAGAAAAACACCCCCAAAGCATAATGTTTCCACCTCGTATGTTTGACAGCGGGGATGGTGTTCTTGGGGTCATAGGCAGCATTCCTTCTCCTTCAAACATGGCAAGTTGAGCCCCTAGATGTCCCTACCTGCCTTGAGATCATTGACAAGATCATCCCATGTAGTTCTGGGCTGATTCCTCACCGTTCTAATGATCATTGAAACTCCACAAGGTGAGATCTTGCATGGAGCCCCAGACCGAGGGAGATTGACAGCTATTTTATGTTTCTTCCATTTGCGAATAATCGCACCAACTGTTGTCACCTTCTCACCAAGCTGCTTGGTGATGGTCTTGTAGCCCATTCCAGCCTTGTGTAGGTCTACAGTCTTGTCCCTGACATCTTTGCACAGCTCTTTGGTCTTGGCCACAATGGAGAGTTTGAAATCTGATTGATTGCTTCTGTGGACCCTTTAAGAGAGTGCTCCCAATCTCAACTTGTTACCTGTATAAAAGACACCTGGGAGACAGACATCTTGCTGATTGATAGGGGGGGTCAAATACTTATTTCATCAAGCAAAATGCAAAGCAATTTATAACTTATTTCAAATGCATTATTCTGGATTTTTTTGTTGTTATTCTGTCTCTCACTGTTAAAACCTACCATTAAAATTATAGACTGATCATACAAAATCAGCAGGGGATCAAATATTTTTTTTCCTTCACTGTATATTAATATTACCCGAGTATAAGTGAGAACACTTGTTTATCAGATTATATATTGAAGGCTAATTGACTAATCTTATTATTTTAGAAAGTAAGCTTTCTTACTTCATAAGCCCACCATTCTTGCTATGGACTTTTGATTGCAATTTCACAGACAGGATCCTCATCTCCTGTTATATCTGTATATTTAAGTGTTTTCTAATATGTACTTGTTAACCAACTTACATTTAAATTGTAAATTGCTGGAGAATATGCTATCATTTAAAAAATAACGATTTAAAATAATAATAATTGACTAAGAGACTGTTCACTAAAATTTGAATATGAGGCACAAGAGTTTACCCTGCATTTAACAAACACAGGAATGTTTCTATTGCCTCTCAGGATAGGGCTAGTATCCTCTGGTCTATAGGCAGGAAATGCTAAGTGTCCCTACCCGCAGCCCTTTGCTAGCACACGTTCACTCTAACACACACAAACACACAATTGTGCACTTTAAACATCCTTACACATAACTCAATCTATCAGGCTTCCCCTCACTTTATCACACCTTGCCCTGGAACAAGTTGCCATGCAAGTTGCCATACTTTTACCATTGCTGGTCCAATTCTGACTGGCTCTATTTGAAGAATTTGCCAATAGATGTTGAGAGATTTATTTTATGGTTTGACATGGTTTCCAGAAATTTATCACAACACTATATTGTGAACAGGACAATGTTAAGTATAATCAAAACTGGTACATTTAGAAATCTATTAGAAAATGTCATTGGAGGCCATATAACCTGATTCTATTTTACAAAATATGTGCTTCATACAAGGAGTATATTTGGTGGGCCTCTTGGCACCATCTAAGGGTTTCAGGTTCTACTGTGCTTATCACGGTTAGCCCTGCAATTGGCTTAAACTATGTACATGGTACTTTCTGTGGTAATTCCCTGGTAATGATCATGACATCGTGAAATATCTTATAATAGTATTGAATTATTACCAAAGTAAAGCCAATACATGAAATATTGTTCCTCTTATGTACACTAGATCCACACCATCAATAAAATCTGGAACAATGAACATTTCTTATAGAAACATCCTTACCTAAGGTGCTGTTCTTTTTCAAGAATATTTGGAACATATAAAAGTGTTTATTCCAAAAGTTCTTCCTAGGTCAGTGAAAAACCCACAGGACTAAAAACTTATTATAGCAAAATGGGTTTTGGATAAATATAGAGCTATGACAGGAAGTGTACATGTTTATGGTTAATAAGATCCTGAAATTCACCACCACAAATTTCTCTAAGAACAGCTATTTAGAAGCAAAATATATTTGGATCCATTGTACTGAAAAGGCATATGTTACTGTTTTAATTCTAAAGTATCTACAAACTACCAACCTAATATTGTGTTTGTTTTCTTGAACTTTTTTAATTTCTCTCTACTATTTGTGACACATTTCCCATACTACCTGTTTTTGTATGTCTATACATGTTTTTTTCAGGTGGATGTAAGTGGTTTGAGGATAATGTCTGGGGTGCAATATCTTTCTCTTCATCAGTGGTCTACTAGGGGATTTGATGAAATGTGAAGCACTAACCACCGAGAGACAGAGGTTTTCAGAAAAATAAATAATCTTTCTCTGGAACAGTACCACAGTGATTTGGGCTGGATATAGCTTTTTCATGTTTTTCCATACTGTGGAGAAGCTATCTGGGTTCCCAGAAACTTCCAGGTCTTTCAGTTACTCTTGGTCAGTGAACCTTGCAAGACCTCTTCCGCTTCGAGGCTCCAGCAAAAGAAGAATGCAGTCTTTGTGAGACTTACACAGACTTCCTCTCACCCTGGTAGTACAGTTCCCCACACCCCTTATACCAACTATGCTTTGCCACACTCCTTGCTGCTATGAATTTTATGAGTACATTATAGCAAATGGAACATACCCTTCAGGCCTGGTGTTCAAAGAATATGAACTATATATATATATATATATAGTAAATGGCTTTCGCCATATTAATCCAATAGACACTCTCGAAAGTTTGTCTTTTCAATATTATGTTAGTCCAATAAAAAAGGTATCTCTGCAACACTCTTCAGTGTATATATTGTATATAAATATATACCGTATTTGCCCAAATATAGGCCGCACTTTTTCCCCGGGGCATATTCGGGGTTTAGCGCAGGAATGCGCAATTTGTATCGCCCAGGGCAGGCAGCAGGGTTAGGATACAGATCCCCCGCAGAGCTGCAGGGGACCTGGATCTTCCTCTCCGGCAGTCGGTGGAGGTCTGTGAGATGCGCGTACACATCCTTCCTCTGCTGCCGGCACTTCTGCCGGGGCTTCTATGACAGAGTGCTGGGGTCACATTACCTTCCGGTGCTCATATCATGGAAGCCCCGGAGGAAGTGCCGACAGCAGCAGTGGAGGTTGTCTGCGTGCATTATGCAGACCTTCACCAGCTGCCACCACTACACACCAAGGAATCTGAAGCATGGGGAAAAGTCTTAGGAAGCACTGGTAAGTCGGGGAGGGTAAGAGTGGCATATGGGGGGGTTTAAGGGCTTTCTGGAGGCAGAGTGGCATCTAGGGGGTTAAAAGGAATATCAGGGAGGCAGACTGGCATCTAGGGGGTCAAAAGGAATATCAGGGAGGCAAAGTGGCATATAAAGGATATAAGGCATATCTGGGGGCAGAGTGGCAAATAGGGGGTCAAGAGGCATATCTAGGGCAGTGTGGCATATAGGGGGTATAAGGCTTATCTGGGGGTCAGATGTGCATAACTGGGGCAAGTTGGCAAATAAAAGGAAATAATAACAACAAATTAATTTTTCTCGATCATAGTTTTTATTAAATATGAAAAATAGTTCACATGTGAATTAATATTTACTAGTATTTTTTTCTTATAGGGTAGTCTTATATTCAGGCTTTTTCTTTTTCCTAAATTAATATTCAAATTTTGGAGGTCGTCTTATAATCAGGGTCATCTTCTAATTGAGCGAATACAGTCGCTATATATATATACACATTCTTAAGTGTACGACATTGCAAACATTTTCTAATTACTAATCTATCTAACAACATTTGTCCTTCTAAATCAGGAGGCCCTTTTGTTTTCTATTGTAGTAGCTGAATACTACAAGCTAGCTATTTTCTGAAACAAACAGTTATTGCCTGAGAAGGACTACAGCTATAGTTCTTCCAATTCATTGTTATTCTTGATCACTAATGCCCATGTCACACACATCTTCCTGGTGGATCTTGAAATACTAACTCCCAATTAGCATCCATATCTTCTGAAAGAGAGAAGTTACAACAGGGAATATGAGAAACAATGGTCTACATACTAAGCTGATAATTTGCTGCTTCAAAGATGGAGTATTAGAAGGTGATATTTATTATTTGGTCGATATACAGTAGAAAAAAAAGTAGAGCCTACATAAGATTTCTCAACATCATTGGTGTTGTCTTCAGTTTCCATCTACTAGTTTCTGACTCATTTGGACTGATCTCTCACCCAAACTTTACTGCCTGATCTTTCACATTGGATTGTCCAAGCATGATTCCTCAACACCCCAGTACTATTCATTGCATTCTATTTGTGTATCTCAAGTTCCCGCTACTGAGGTCAGAGCTTTGCTACATCCTGACAGACTTGTGTCACCACACCCTGTAGTAGACAAACATCATATAGGTATATGATATTTGTGTAGTTACACTGCACAAATGATGTCCTCTGTCCTCTGCAGAAGGTGATTGTATGGCACACATGGCAGAAACATTATTGCACTTAACAAGGAAGCAGATATATGTTCAGGACGTTTGCACACTTTTGGCCATCATTTCCATAATTTCTAAAATATGGGATTAACATTTTTTTAATACATTTTACCTAGTTGGCGGTTAAAAAAAAACATGTTTAGAAAATAAATAATATGATGCCATTGCACCATGACATTGCTAACATTTTGTTTTTCATTAGCAACATTATAGTGATGCTTAATTTAATCTGTTTGAGTAAAATGACTAGACTCAGTTAACAAAGAAAATAAAGCATTTGGGACACCCACAATTTTATGGAAAATGTCTAAAGCTCTAAAGCCACCTTTTTTATTATATTGGTAAACAGGCCCAGACTTGCATGTGGCATTGGTATCTAAAACACTAAGAAATTCTGTGTGGAAACAAGTCAAATATTTATTTCAATATATGTGAAAATAATAATTCATTATTAATTATCTTCTTAACAAAAACTATAAAAAATGTTGTGTAAATAAACATAGTTGGATGTTTATGATTATATACTCTATCTTCATTCATACTCTACTCTCTCTCTTTCTCTCTACAGTGGTTAACAATAGAACAAGAACCAACCAATGGAATTCACCTAATCTCTGAATTATTTACATAAATCATAATTGTATCTATGGAATCCTATGGAATTAACAACAAAGAAGAAACATTGACAGGTGTTAACATTGTGATACTCAACCTTATCATACAGCACTAGCTCTAAAGAATCTGCCTAAGCTTTTTGTTTATGGAAATGTTTACTTTATTGCTTATTGGGATTTTTATTCACAAATATTACATACGTTTTACATGCAGTTAGCTTGATGTTTGTTCCCTGTTAAGAAGCAGCCTGGAAAAATGTTGACTTGCCACACCTAGCAATCGAGAAACACAACACTATAATAACACCTTGTTTCCAGCAAGCATGCCATAATAATCTGTAGAAACTGTCATTCAAAATGTTTTCATACATATTTTTTTCAAATTATATTTTGTGACATGGGGTCAAATCATTACCTATTTTGCTTGCATGAATTCTAAGATGACATGAGATGATTTATATAGTTGTTTGGGTACAAAAAACATTCTGTCACTGTTGTTTGACTATACCTAATAAATATATGTTGATCTTCAAGGTCCAACAGTCAAGCAAATAATCAAAGAATGTTGTATTTGTAATAGATAGATAGATAGATAGATAGAGAGCTACTGTAGTATAGAGCTACTGTAGTATATATATATACTGTGCCTTTTTATGTATTCTTTTGGTCCCTTTCTGACCCTAAAAATGATGACAGACTTCTTCACATATCATCTCAGTCATTACATTATCATACAAACTGTGGAGGAAAGATGGAGGACCTCCACTACAGAAGGTACATAATAACAAAGGAATAAGTCCACAGCACAGTCCCAATTTAGGCTTAAACAGGAGGCTAATTGAGGCAATTCAAATATATGGGCAGGGAAAATAAGGTTTAGGAGCAAGTATGCAAGCCAAGAATCAGTATCCAAGAAACAAGTATGAAATTGGGCAGCTGAATATTTAACAGAACAACTGAGTACTTGACAGCAGTTTACCATCACACAAAGTCTTGCTTATTCATTTTGCTACAAAACTATATCTTTAACAGACAGACCAGACAATGTAGACCGTGGTTCATACTCCCCATACCATCCCCATTTAGCCATATAACAGTTCAAACATGTTTCTGTATAATGTTCTTTCCTGCATATATACTGAAATGGATCATAAATGTCCCAGTTGAATTATGACTCTCAGTTGGTAGCAGCTGTTTTCCTGGGGATCCCACGTGGATGGTAAGATCATTCCCTACTTTTAGAAATTGGCAATGAAGGGATGACATCAGTGTTCCAAAATAGATCACTGTAAAGCACCCTTAACTACAAGTGGCCTGGGCTAGTATGCAAGTTGTGCCTCGTGGGAAAATGGTGTTATATAAAAACGGAGCTTCTGCTGCAGTTTACATTTACCTCACATGATAGCTTGTGACATCACAAGGAAATATTGTGTGTACTTTGACATCAGGGGTGGTTTCTGCCTGCTTTGTCCCTTGGCAAACAAGTGAGCCTTTTGCGATAATTCCCAAAAGAGCATTATCATCCTTTGTCCAGCATTATTTCTGCTATCCTGTTAAAATAGAAATGTCAGTAATTTAGAAAAAAAAGGAATTCCTCGATTGAGTATGTACTACACTACAGTTCTGTTCTGTGGAGGCAATCATAGATATTGTATTTTTTGGGAAACCTTTTACTTACCAACAATGCACTCCTTACAACGCGCAGCAGTGGGGGTTCAACCAAAATGTATTTCATAGAAAGTTATGCCGTAAACTTAAAACAAAATTCCTTCTAGCAACTGTTAACATTCTGTTATTTGGTACAATTGGGTTGTATTTATATTAGCAATATAACTGTCAAGTACTTAGGGATAACTCACCAAAAGAATAAATAAATGATTGTGCACATTATCGGAAAGCTTGGCAGAACATGAACTGGAGATTTCATATGATGCGCATTAAACTGGTCTATTGGTTCTTATCTATCAGCAGAATATACTGTATGCTTCTGAACTAGTCTGGTTAATGCATTTAGAAATGGTTATTAATATAAAAAACACTGATTTACTTCTTATAAAAATATAAGCATATTTCTCCATATTTGACTAATGTGGCTTTTACTTGTGAACAAGATTAAATTTTCATAATCTGACAATTACCAGCTTTAAATTTTATGTCTACCGTGATCGTTTTAATGCATTACCATGCATGGCTGCCTAGACATGAAAGGGATTAGCTACTGTTTGTGTCATATCCACAAGTACATCATTTCCAAATATAAAAATATGGTTCATGACCACTGACTTAACATGTTATAGATCATATATTTTTATATATTATAGCTAAATTCATATCATAAACATTTTGCATACATAGTGGGTTATGGAAGAATGAAAAACAGTATATGTAATTGGTATATTTGGTTAAAAAACATCTTTAGACAAGTGTAAGGCAGATCCGGCACTTTTCCCTAGTCCTACATTTCACAGATCAGAATGCTAAATAAAACTGTAATAGTGTTTAATGAATCAAATAATGAAGACATATTTTATATATTTTAACTTCCCTGCCTGTACGTTATTCATTCACTTTTGTTAAAATGCTGATTGTTTAAGGCAGTCTCTGAGTGAATTGATTAGACATGCTAGCTGTGTCACCTTCTGACACAGATCTCAGCATCCTGTTTGACAAACCGTTAAAGTAAATATCTTCAAACCAATCATACTTTACATACTCTATGATCTAATTGTGTATAATTGCATATTACATGTAATGCTTAATAGCATACTAATTCCTTCATTACCGGAAAATGTATGCCTCATTTCAATGCTATCTTTCATGCTCTCATCATGTAACATTAACATTATTTCAGTAGAGTGTGCATATGCAGTTTAGTATTACCATATTTCGAGCACAAATTTAATTCAGGTAGCTGTTTCAACTCTTCCCAGATAAATATGTTTACTCAATTGACTTGATTTCTCAAAAATAGATCTTGGAAAAACACTCCCTCTAGTGGCAGCTGTAAGGTAATGCTTCTGTTTGTGTGTGTTTCTATTGAGTTGGAGAAATGAGCTGCTAGTTTGTCTAGGTATGTCATCAAAACTGAATATAACAGTAAACAAAGTGTTTTATTGCACATTGTAACATTTGGTTATCCCATGTAAGCACGACTACAAACACAGACATAACCAAACATACACATAAATGCACACACTTAGAAACTGCAAAGACATTAGAAACTGAAGTCATTTAACTGACTTTAACTGTACCACAATTATAGTTATTTAGCCCTGTTTAGAAATTCTTAGTGTAGTTTTACTAAGTGAGCTAAAGCTGAGATTAGTGTATTCATCAGAAATGGGACAATAATCTGTGGGGAATCCCCATGTTTACAATTATGCTCATACATGGAGTATGGTTTTCACACCTACTTTTCTCATTCCTATGTCAAAAACTAAAGGTCAACAGGAAGTATTTCTCGACAAGCCGTAAAAATAATATAATCATATGACAGTTTGGAGATCGATCCACAGTTGTTACTTTTCTCAGACATGTGTAAGTATACAGGAAGCTCAAACCCTGGATAGTCTCAGCCTTGCATAAGAAGACTAGGTTCCCCAACTGCGTCACCGATTGTTACATCATATCTTCATTAACAAATTACCAATTTTTCTCAGATTCCAGGGTCTGGCATAGTCATTCACATAGCCAATTCATCAAGATGCTAGAATCTGGGGAATGCAAAATAAGAAAAGTGACTCAACTGATGTTTATTTAAGTCACATATGTAACAAACAGGTCATAGCCATGCAAAAAACAGGCACCTTTTGATTCATTAAGAAAACGTGTTTCTATTAATTGATATAAATTTATTACTATCAATGGTCCTGACTGATTACCTCGGGCAATGTTCCTGTAATGATCCTCAGGTAAATCTTTTCCAGTGGATGTCATGGAAAATTGTCAAAAAGATTAACTGCTACAAGTCAGTGGACCCACAGTGACAGCATTGCCCTCAGGATTTGTAGGCCATGGGGCAAGAAGAATTAGCAGGGCCCTTTATAGTTGCGATCGCTACGGGCCTCTGAACTTTGGGATATGATGTCTTTTCTTAGTGCTCCACTTCATTCTGACCTGGGGAGATCAGAAGCATGGGAAACAACAATAAATAATGGTACTGCTGCGCCCTCCTAAATGCATGGCTTGGTATGGGAAACCTGCTTTACAAAGGGAGGCCCTGTGTAGTGGCACAGCCTTTTACATAGGTGGGTGTCAACACATATCCATCTAAGTCAAGGTTAGGAAGTATTGTTTTAGGATCCTTACATCTTTTAAACATTACAAAAAAGTTGGCCACCAATATTATAATGCATTTTTATTGAGCGTGTAATAGCTTATCTTAACACAGACCTAAAAGGCCACACAGAAACGCCAGACAAAACTCACACTGAGAACACTAAAATAAATTTGCAGGTAATAAAATGAATAAATATGAACACGAACAGAATCCAGGATCATTTGGTTTATATGAATGTAGAATAAGAGAAACTTTTGATTGGTCAAATATAAAAACAAGCCTGGCACTTGTAAACACTACATGAAAAAAAACATTCCTTCGGTGGAAAGGCATTGGTTTTGGATTCCCACTTTATGACTAAATATGCTTCTGTGGCTTTTAGCATTCGGTGAGTCAGACAGAGTCTGGAATGGATAAACAGACTACAATCTATCTCATTTATTTGTTATAATATTCTGTACATAAATATAGTGAACATACTGATAACGGTAACCAAATAGTAATCTTGTATGAATAGTAGCTATTAGGTTGGCTTATTAAAATAACAGAATATTGTTGGAGTCACTATACCAAATCACAGACAACATCTGGTTTATAAGTAGTATGATGGCCTTCTTAGGCCATGGTAGATCAAATGCCAGTGTTTGACTGCTCCCTTTAAGATTGACAATTTTCAACAGCTTCCTTAAATGTACACATGTTTAAAAGATATCTTAAACAGACTGGGTACTTCATTCACAATTACTGTTTACCGAGTGAATTCATTACGTAATGTCTTAAACTTTACTGTCTTGTCTAAACTGATTATAGCCAGAGGAAGGGGACCCTATCCCTGGCAATCTATTTCACAGATGGCCAAGCAAAATGCTTTTGTGGTGCGTTCTCGGAAATGACCGTTTCAATGGGGCTGCTTAGGAAATATAATATAACTTTCTTAGCAAAACAAAGGTTAAAAGTATTCTGTTGGCATCTTTTGTTCTAAAGCAGTTTTTTAAAAATGATTATTGCATCCACATTCTAGAACTAGTAATTAAAGTCAAGAATTTTGAAGGTCATAAATTGAGGTTTCATAAAAGCCAAGGCTAACCGCCTAATGTCATGGATTTTTAGAGACAGTAGAAACATACCTGTTTTTGTCCCTTTGTCCCAGCCTTTGTTCTGTGTTTCATGCTATGCTATATATTTATATATGTATATGCTTCTTCTTTTATATATATACACTGCTTCTTTTCTAAACTATGTTTAACATAGTCTTTTTACTGTCCGAGTCCTGTATTTGTTCTATTATTTGCAGGTTTATGGATGCCTAGATGCAGTGTCCCTGGAAATTTGTTTCAGCTATAGCTAATCTCATACAGGTCCTTTCTCTGGTCATGTAAGGCATGTTGGGAACATATTGACATACGGTATTACAATAATAATAATGTTATAATAATTTGATTACCTTTCTCACGATGTTGCACATATTTTGATATGCTCTATGTAAGAGTAAACTCTCCCCTTCTTTTGTGTTTCGTCTCATAGACATATCAAACGCAAACATATCTATATGTTTGGGAACACTGAAGAGAATCCCACCATTTTTGCACATGGAAGCAGCCTGCATGTTTTGGTTTAAGGAAAACATTAACTGCACGGATAATATCCCTCACCACTGTATTTCTTTAGCAAACCACAGAGGAAATTATCGGGGGGGGAAAGAGAGGGAAAAAGTGCTGGTTGAAAGGACACTGCACAAAGGAATAAAACGTAAGGAGATGCTCCTAGGGGTTAGGTTTATCAGAAACCTGGAATAAAACACATAATATGCTTCTAGACTTTTGTGAAAGTCTAAAGAGGGCTAGAAATAGTCTCTACTTTGTGAATGTTTGGGCTATCACGGAGATAAATAGCACAGTGTGCAAATCTCCATATAGGGCCAGACTTCCTCTGTCTGTGGATTGCGTACAGTTTTTGGCTTAGGTTTAGCATTCCTTAGGTATTTTTCTCTGGGAGCGTTTGATTTCCGCTTTGAGGGCTGGCACAGACCTTCAAATTGCTCTAATAAGAAAATGTCTGTGACTGAAAGTCGAAAATGTGCAAGATTCTTTCTCTAAGTACACAAACACTTCGAGTCTAGCCACTTTCCTGTAGTTTGTCCAGTTTTTTCGGTACAGTATGTCTGATACATGATCAAATGACTCGGAAAAATCAGGGGGGAAAAAAACTTTAAAGGGAAGGAATGCAGTATAACTCCACCTGTACATTTTACAAGACTCGACTAAACTGTTGCGATTGAAGGAGATGTAAACGTACTGTATATAGCTGTGTAAACAAAAGGGAGCTGCCAAGTTAGCAAAAATTCCTCATTTTACCAGAAAAATATGTGCTGGTGAAGGAATTCATTATATAAACACCTGCATGAAAGTCAGGAACATTTTTACCTAGGTCTTCTCATATGAATTACATGAAAAAAAAGAGGGATTAAGAAACTGATTTTTAGACAGACGCACCCAGACATTTTTGTAAAGAATACAGAAATACACCCCTAAGGATATGGCCAATGTAATAGGACAGTTCTGTACATGAACAGACAAAGGACGGTCGAAACAAAGTTACATGTTCCACATCTAAGTTATGATCACACAGTAATTACTGCCAGATAAAATACGTCTGTAGAAAATACCATTACACCCATTAGGAACAAGTACAGGGTGTTCCCCCGGCTATTTTTTTCCAAAAATGTACGCGCTGCAGATTGGACACATAGCAAAGAACTTTGTGCAGCAAGGGGTTAATGCCGTAGCTACAATTCACCATGATGGTTATGAAAAAATGAACAACTGGTCTAGCATATGTCCCTCAGGACCCCACCCACCATGTCCTCTCTATGTAGATAACCCATGTACAAGGCTTGCCCCTCCTCATCTTCAGAACACCTGTTTATCAAGCAATTAATGGCCTGCAGCTACGCACCAGGGACACCCCTCCGTGACCTTAATGACTCTAACAAGTGGATGACATCATATCTATTAGCTAATATTATGCAAGCTTCTAAGTATGCTCATTGGCATTCTCCTCCACACATCTATTATCCTTCCCCTAAATGTATTTATAGAAAAGCACATGTGTTCACATTTTTAACCGTTTCAGGACACACTCTGTCTGTGTAAAACCATGAAAACTCTCCTGCTAAGATAAAGCAATACAATCCTGCAGTATTAAACAATTACAAATGAAAAGATTTGAATCAGAATTGTTGCAAACCAATAAATTAAATACAAATAAACATATGCAAAATATTTCTGGTCATCTTTTTCCATTGATCAAGTATTGGCTTGATAACTGTAACTGTCTATAGTATGTATATATTGTGTACATACATATAGTTTACAATGGCAGCGTTGCATTTCTCTAATTTGTAGGAAAACATTAGACATGCACATATAATGGTATAAGTATAATCCATTTTGCTTACTTAATGTGCATCTACAATACATATATATATATATATATATATATATATATATACACACACAGATATATATATATGTATAGATATAAAGATGTATATATATATATATACGGTATATATATATATATATATATATATATAATTCACATGTATCTACTTCCCTCTATGAAGTTTTTGAAATATTTTCTACATTGTGGTTAAATAGCACAGCAAGGTGTGTTAACGCGATTATTGAAACATAAAAGTCATGTCTGGAACAGAGTTAGCCATGCGAAAACAAGTCTGAAACCTCCTTTTCATATAAAATTATAGAACCCAGTGTGGAAATCATAAAAAGCAAAGACCAAATCCTATTTGATGATTAGGATAGAGCTCCTTTTTGTGCTATGGAGTGTGCCAGTTTTTTTCAGACAGTTGGAATGTGGAGAGTCAAGGGGTCAGGATCAATCCGGTGTGAGCTGATGGGGCAGGAAGGTTTGCAGGAATGTTAGGAATGTCTTGCTTGTGTAGGACTCCATTCAGCTCATTGGCGAGTCTCAGCAGCCAGCAGCGTATATAAGGAGAAGCATCGCCTTCCTCTCTTCACACAACAACTCTTCGAGAACTCAATACTGGAACAAAATACAGCAAAGTACTGGGGAAAAAGGAAGAGGCTTGAAACTCTCTGAACTAAAGCGATCTAAGGCAAAAAGTCTGAAGAAACCTCGAAACGAGATCTACGACAGAAGTATATTTTTTTCACTTCTTTTGAAAAGCACGAACAACCAAACAATGTCTGCAGGAAAAGTGACAGCTGTTCTTCTTTTTGCTTTACTCTGCTGGGTAAGTTCAACTGCCATTTCTTTTTAAGCAAATAAAAGTTTATATCTGGGCTGCTTAAAAACATTAAAGACTGATATATGTTATGCGGTAGAGGAATTCTGAGCAGGAATGTGAATTATTAGAGAAATGTGTATTCTGATGACTGTGAATATCTAGAATATCCAGCAAATTCTGTTGCTTTAAAAGCTGAGTATGGATGAAACGGGGAAGGCAGTCAGGTTGGGATCTCACGAGTATAGCATTTATCCGTCTAAATGAATTATGATCTTTTACTTGCAGGTATCTGATGCCCAGGAGTGCAGCGGGGAATGCCAATGCCCACACAAAGTCCCTGAGTGTGACCCTGGAGTCAGTCTGGTGCAAGATGGCTGTGGATGCTGCAAAGTCTGCGCCAAGCAGCTGGGTGAGCTGTGCACAGAAAAAGATGTCTGCGACCCACACAAAGGACTCTTTTGTGACTTTGGTTCCAGAGTCAACAGAAAAATTGGAGTCTGCACTGGTAAGTTTATGAGTTTCTGAATTACATCTTACAATGAGACCCCCCAGTATAATATATATATATTCACAAAAAAAGTTATAAAAAGTAACTGATAACTCGGCAATATGTTAAAGCATTAGTCTCAAAATGAATTAATTGGTTAGGTTTACTTACGATAGCGATTACATGTCTAGTCTAACATTGTAAAAACTTGCCTTGGTATATTGAACTAAATGCCTGTTCTGTATTCTTTTTATAGCTAGAGAAGGTGCCCCTTGTGTGTTCGGAGGAACAGTGTACAGGAGTGGAGAGTCTTTCCAGAGCAGCTGCAAATACCAGTGCACTTGCCTGGATGGGGGAGTGGGCTGTGTTCCTCTCTGTAGCATGGATGTTCGTCTGCCCAGTCCTGACTGCCCCTTGCCACGAAGGGTAAAACTACCCGGCAAATGCTGTGAAGAATGGGTGTGTGACCAGCCAGTGGAGAAAACCATGGTCGGACCTGCTCTGCCTGGTAAGTTATTTCATAAATATTTTTGTGTATTGTAATATGATATTATAATAAACTAAATCCGTGTCCGTAATCATGACATGCAGTGCAGCAAAAGACCAGAGTTGAAACTTTTATTTAGTAGTATAAAGCCTGCAGATAATTAACCCTTTGAATACCGAGTGCTGCTTCTCATGACATAGAATGTTAAGTACATTAGCTTAGCTCCACATTAGTGTGGTTTTCCTTTTGTGAATAGTGATCTAACGTGTTGTTGTATTTTCCTCCCCAGCTTTTAGAATGGAAGAAACCTATGGTCCTGATCCTTCCCTGATGCGAGCCAATTGTCTGGTGCAGACTACTGAATGGAGTGCTTGCTCAAAGACATGCGGTATGGGAATCTCTACTAGAGTGACAAACGACAACGAGCACTGCAGACTGGAGAAGCAGAGCAGACTCTGTATGGTCAGACCTTGTGAGGCTGATCTAGAGGAAAACATTAAGGTATGTAAAATTTGTACTCTAGAGGACATTTTGCCTAGATTGGTAGAGAATTAGATTTGAAAATAAACAGGTTAGGGTGAGAATTTATATTTAGACTTGGTAATTTAAATAATATGCACAGGAAATTAGTATAAGTGATCTTAAAAAGCTATACAAGTTGTATGTAGATCAATTATTTGTACAAATTTGAGGGCCCAAGAAAAAAGACTAAATGGAAAGCAACTTATATACAATGTTTGTTGGACATACTAGTTCCACTCAAGTCAAAACTGAGAAATAACCCATATTTGATTTTCCATTACAGAAAGGAAAAAAATGCATCCGTACTCCTAAGATCTCCAAACCAGTCAAGTTCGAATTTTCTGGCTGCACCAGTGTGAAAACATATAGAGCCAAGTTTTGCGGGGTGTGTACCGATGGTCGTTGCTGCACTCCCCACAGAACAGCCACACTCCCAGTGGAATTCAAGTGCCCTGATGGTGAGGTCATGAAGAAGAAGATGATGTTCATTAAGACATGTGCATGCCACTACAACTGTCCCGGGGACAATGACATCTTCGAGTCAATGTACTACAGAAAGATGTACGGCGATATGGCATAAAGCAGCAGAACCACACTTTAAAGACTCAGTAACTTGAAATGACTTTGCATCTCATCCCTAAACATAATTCTATAGCACAAGAACATATTTAAGATTGTTTAAAGGAAAGTCTTTTTTTCTAAGACTTAAATGTTGATTGACCCCAGCCGTTGGTTTGAAGAAAGAGAGACGAACCAGACTGTCGCAGGTGTGCTGGGTGCAATGTAAAGTCACCATTAACACGACAGCCCTGTTTGTAAGCAGTATTCACTGAGTGTGGTGATATATGTTGCACCCAGACAAGCAACTGGAAATTAAAAGCTCTTAATATTTCTATATTTAGTATATGATGAACTGGCACTAAGTCAGTGAAAGCTGGAGTTTATACTCTGGCTAGCTTAAGGTTCTAAAACTAATTGTCCTTTTGGATAAGTTCCTTTCTAGCAACCTCTAAGTACAGTTGGGTGTAATTGAAACTATGTCTGTTACAAGACTGGAAAGCATGCAATTATGTCTTTTGCATGCTGTGAGCGTTCTTTTTATTGTTATTGTATATAGTGTATATATATTTTTGTACAGTTATCTAAATTAACTTAAATTCATTGTGTTCCTGTTTTTATCATTTTTATAATGCTTTAATATTTTGATGTTAACCTGTTTTTTTATTATTATTATTATTATTATTATTATTATTATTATTGTAAGTTTCCCATGCTAATTTGAGCATTGGCTCAAAGCATGAAACAGATGGAAATAATGATCAGTTACACGGGTGACTGGTCAGCTGACTCCATGATTGTGCCGTATGTTGTTGGGATATAGGCTGTGTTGGTTGCACTGAAAAAGATTGTATTTCTTTAACCATTTGAGAGCGAAATGGGTGAGCATATCAACGTGTAAGGCACTCAAAGGGTTATCCAGTGCTGAATTCACAGATAAATGGCAATTCTGAAACTGATCAAAATATTCACTCGACGCATTTGTTTCCTTCTTTGACTGTGCCTGTTTTCTGTTTTTCAACATTTTGTTATGTGTTGAGACGTGTGACCAAATGGTACATGTTTGCACTTTCCTAGATGAAAAAAATAAAATATTTTATTTTTTATACAAACCATCTGTGTTATTTTCTCTTTCTCCCTGGATGCGAGCATAGTCTAGACTTTAGCAGCAAATGTTTTCAAATTAAACACAGACACGTTATTGCCGTACTTTCACAAATCATGAGCCCAGACTATCATTTACATATACACAATGTATCACTGTTAAAGACAGCTCAAACATGCAGACTAGTACAGAATAGACTATATGCAGAGCTGTTGTAGGGGTGAATGTGTTTTTCAATAGCTTTCACTTACTATAAAAAAGCCTTACATTAACATATAATTTGTAAAGCCTTAAACAATATACAACTCTGGAAGTCAGATGGTTAAATCTTTATACCACACCTAATAAAAAATCTGCACAGCCACTGCACATTTAATCCATAAATGACTGTCCATTCATGTTGCTTAAGTCACAAGGGAATACAATCATGGCTCAGGTCATTTTCAACATATGAAAAAATGTAGCTATCCAGAAAAACATTTTTAATTGTCCTTTTTAAATTGACCAATTATGTAGGTTTTACGTAAAACCCACTTAAAATTTCATCCAGGTATTCCCCTGGTACTTACACAGTAATAAGGCCAAACATTACTTTTTCTTTACCTTTTTATTCACAGGGCTTTTCAGTGATGAGCAAAACCTGCTACTGTAGCTGTTTGTTGAAAGTAATAATGTATATATTTTTTTCCTTCTTCATGTATATAGGGCTCTCTCCACTTAATGTATCGGTTTGTCTTAGTCAATTCTTGTCTTGTCATACCCCTTGAATATATGTATTGTATTAAGCGCTGAGTTGGTGCTATATAAATAAAAGATAATAATAATAATAATATTGCTGTGTTGAATAACTGAGAAAAATTTCTAAAAATGACAAGTATACCTCTTACCCACGCCTACAGGAGCCTATGCTCTTTCATCCATGTGACAAACCCGGATGGGGTGGATGCTCATATTATTAGACAAGCCCAATATATCAATGTAGATAGATGAATAACTGGTTTGGGTTCATTTTCTTAAACAATCGCTTCCCCCATACAATTTCTGTCATCCATATACTCATAAATCATGTATAATCCAATGGGTCTTTCTTATAAATGCGTGGAGGTTTCTCTCTATTGATTTATTAATATGGGTCTTAGCAACTCTTCTTAGGTAAAATGGTCAAGAGCTTACTTCTAAATCTCATTTAATAATATTACTTAATTGTAATGTGCAGAGAGAGAGAAAGGAGGGAATGGAAGTAACATTATGAGAGATTTGGAATTAGAATGAAAAATACAACTCTATGTATATTGCATGTATCATATATTTTATGGTGCTGCCATTCAAGTGAAAGGGTGGTAAACATTCCAAGCTCATTTCAGGGTAGCAGTACAGTATTGGAAGATAAAATCACCAGTGTCGTTTTCCAACTAAAGATAAATAAATGTTGGCAATCTCTGGCCAAAACTTAATTTCACAGTTACTGAATTTACAAAAATGCAATGACTACTACCAAAGCACCATCTAGTGGTAGATGTGTAAAAATTACCACTTTGCTAAAATAACAACCATTTTAAAATGCTATTACACAAAAAATGGTCAGTTGCTATTATTCTGTATAAGCACAGGCATGTAGCTTCTCCCAGATTTAATAATATCAATTAGTCTTAAATTTACAATATGTGGTTATGATTTTAATTTAGGAAATAATATTACAGTTAAAAAAAGCAGGTGTAGGTGGCTGACTAAGTGTGTGTGCATATACATAGTTGTCAACAATCCAAACTGAAACATGGCCCATCTTATTTTACCACTTGGTCCATGACCACTGCACATTTTCCTCCTAAGTACCACTGTACATAATAATTGCAATCAGGGAAGAATCTGTGGTCTGTTTTTTTTCTATGAGTGTTCCAAAATATATATATTTTTTCTGCCACTTTAATCCTTGATCAATTTTTCCATTACAGTGGAAAATATAATCGTAAGTGCTGACTGATGCCACCAACAACATTATGTTTGTCTCTCTGTCTCAAGTGTTGTGGCAAGGGTCTGGATCTAGGCTAGCATTTTTACGCTCAGTAAAAGAGCGCCAAAGTGTCTAAAAATAAAAAAGCTGATGTCATACTGTCCAGAAATATTATGTTAAATATAGTTAATGAGTCATTAAAACAGCAATAGTATCTTTTTTTTTTTTTACAATAAGTTATCTGGCCTTCTTCCTTTGATATAAGTCACTTCACACACACCTTAAGTCAGAATTATACAAAGGATATGGGCACTAAGTTCTGTTGAGTTGGCCTTTAGAATAGTTATGTGATTAAAAAACTTTTCTAGGAGTTTTCTGTATAAGGCCCTTCTAGCACTGGCAAACTTGAAGGTGCACTATTGTACTGACTGTAATGTTTTGGGCCATCTTTAGTCAAAAATAAACAAATTGATTTGACCGAGTATCCTTTAGCCATTATCAGGTATTATGATTCACAATTAAGACAAGGTAGGGTGGGGTCAAGACCTTGGGATTCAATAGACACAGTAACTGAGACAGGATCAAATGTAGTTCAAAGGTGACAGCCAGGTCAGCAACGAGAATCGACTGGACAGCACCAAGCCAAACCAGTAGATAGAACCATAGTCACAGGAACAGGCTTATTCAGGAACCAACAGACCATTCAATAAACTAGCAGGATCAACTCACCAATGTATACTTCAACAGGGCAAGGAGGAAGTGCAGGTCAGCAGTGCAACCAGGAGCTCTCTGTAAAAATAGTGATGTCAGCACCTTGCAAAATGCATGAACATTACTGAGATACACAAGGAAGGCCTGGATTGGGGCCTACTTGTGATGTGGAGAAACAAAGTACCCCCTTGTAAGTGGGAGAGAAAAACTTGAAGTAGACAAAGTGCATGAACATTTACAGCAGCCATGCAGGAACATTCCTCAGGCCTATACCAGATTTTATGTGCTCCTTTGTAGATTTTGGTCTCCAGTATAGCTTGGATCTCTTATCCATATTCTGCAGCTATGGAAACTGGTCCTCGACGTACAGAGGATTTTTAAGAAGGATACAGACTAGAGACTTAAAAAGAGATATATGGAACATTCTGGGAATCCACAGGTTCTTGGTGTTATAAATATAAAAACGTGTCTGTATCTTACTGTGATTACTGAATAACATTTAATGTATGAATATATATATACACTGTTATGCTATCAATAACCACTAACTATTGAGTGTAAAGTCAGAGTCCACACTCCTTGTTTTCTGCAATTAACAATATTTATTAAGAGAGGCTAAACAAACTAACAATACATATACAAATTACTATAAGTTAGTATATGCTGTTACCAAACTATCTATTCATTGATTGAATGGAAATAACAAAGAAACAGCAGGATAAGCCTGTAAACACGTGATACAATTACCACTCCCTTGTGATCATCTCCACGCAGACTCAGAGAGAGAGAGAGAGAGAGAGAGTTGGCAGGACTTTATAAACACAATAAGTCCTCCTTCTGCTGGACACTCCCCTGGTAACCTATCTTCTCCAGTGACCCTTAGAGACCAAGGTGATAGAAAAGGGAAAGGACATTGCACTGGGGGAGGGAGTGGAAGGTGACCAAATGTCCTAACTGATTTGCCATGTGCTCTGCAGAGAAGAATCTCCATTAATGTTTGAGACCATTTTAAGGTCTTGTATAGAGAGGCTTTGCCCATTGGATCTCTGCATCAGAACACCATTTCACTTCATTGGCATACAGTTGGTTGTCAATCATGCCCTCCTTTTTACACTTGGGTATGGCAAGTTCATAAGAAATGTGATTAATGCAACTAAAGATGTAGATCAAAACTCTGTTTGTAGTCAAACTCTGTCCCTGGGTAAGTAGGTAGGTGCAGGCAGTCTCATTCTGTCGGGCTTAGTTTTCTGCTTTCTGTCGGTGGGTTGTTAAGCAGATTGTTCAGTTGACCATAAGGAAAGTAGATGGTAAGGATGAGCATCAAGGGCAGGTTATAGGAGTTATAGGATGCAGGCTTTAAACACAGAAAAAGGAGGAGGAGTCTTGCAGAATGCAAGCAAATTCTGCAAACTGAAAAAGCTCAGACCTGATGGTCAGTTGTCCTGATGATCATTCATGAAAGCTATAAAATATTGTATTTTTTTAGGGAGTGTTTTTTTTTTGAAGATCATAGTCAGTTCTTGGGCAAAAGGAAGCATTTGAAGGGGAACAAGATGTATTGTATGTCATTTTGATTGATGCAGGGTCATAACTTCTTCCTGTTCTGCTAAAGGAGAAACCATCTTCTGGCAAGTGGAGCGGGTGGGGCAGAAGTCTGGGCCTCCCGGATATGTTGGTGGAGTGGTGGTCACTGCTGAGATAATACGATCATGAGGAACAATGGGTTTTTCCTCTTAGTAATCATTCAGCAAAAGGGATGCACTTTCTTTTTTTTAACTGCCTGCCAGGGGTTTAAATTCTTAGCCTCACTGATGTGCTGCCAATTTTTATGGTCCATGAGTATAGTGACTGGTAGTAGGGGCCTCTCCAGCAAATACCTCCATTGTTCTAATGTCAAGATTATCACCAATCATTCACTAGTACCCACATCATAGTTTTTGCTGCTGGTGAAAACATCTTTACGGATCCACAAGGATGTAAAGGTCCTTTATAACGTTGGCCCCCAATTTTAGAAAAGTCAACATCAAGGATAAAATGTTGGCTGGGATCTTGATGAATAAGCATTGGAGAGGTAGAATGTAGAGGCAATTACTCTATTGTTTTTGTTGTCCAGTTGTCACAATCCGGTATTTTTTTTGTTCTGTTAGGGAAGCAACTACAAAAGTCCTGCATACATTTTCGATAATAATTGGCAAAACCTAGGAATCATTGCAATTATTTAAATCTATTAAAGGATGGTCTAGACATTTGCTGGTTTTATCTCGAGGCACTAAACATACCCCAAAAAAGTAATTCTAGGGAACTAAAAATATAAAATTTTTCTAGTTTAGCAAACAGTTCATTATCTTGTAGGCGATGTAAGTTCTGCTTGGCTTTTGCAGTTACATTTAGCTTGGACACACAAGCGAATCCTGAGCTGGGGCGAATCTCCTAAGTGACATCTCTAAGTGAGGAGTTACAAGCAAAGACGGAGAGTATATTCATTACTATTGCAAGGGGGAGCACTGTGTTTGTTTGTGTTGTGTTCAGTGTAAAGTTTTGTTGAAAAAAGCAAAAAAAAAGGGGTAAGGGCTATTTCAGGTGTGTTGCTAATTAAGTAATTAAGTCTCTGTGAGTTCTGCTTGGCTTTTGCAGTTGCATTTAGCTTGGACACACAAGCGAATCCTGAGCTGGGGCGAATCTCCTAAGTGACATCTCTAAGTGAGGAGTTACAAGCAAAGAAGGAGAGTATATTCATTACTATTGCAAGGGGGAGCACTGTGTTTGTTTGTGTTGTGTTCAGTGTAAAGTTTTGTTGAAAAAAAGCAAAAAAAAAGGGGTAAGGGCTATTTCAGGTGTGTTGCTAATTAAGTAATTAAGTCTCTGTGAGTTCTGCTTGGCTTTTGCAGTTGCATTTAGCTTGGACACACAAGCGAATCCTGAGCTGGGGCGAATCTCCTAAGTGACATCTCTAAGTGAGGAGTTACAAGCAAAGAAGGAGAGTATATTCATTACTATTGCAAGGGGGAGCACTGTGTTTGTTTGTGTTGTGTTCAGTGTAAAGTTTTGTTGAAAAAAGCAAAAAAAAAGGGGTAAGGGCTATTTCAGGTGTGTTGCTAATTAAGTAATTAAGTCTCTGTGAGTTCTGCTTGGCTTTTGCAGTTGCATTTAGCTTGGACACACAAGCGAATCCTGAGCTGGGGCGAATCTCCTAAGTGACATCTCTAAGTGAGGAGTTACAAGCAAAGAAGGAGAGTATATTCATTACTATTGCAAGGGGGAGCACTGTGTTTGTTTGTGTTGTGTTCAGTGTAAAGTTTTGTTGAAAAAAGCAAAAAAAAAAAGGGGTAAGGGCTATTTCAGGTGTGTTGCTAATTAAGTAATTAAGTCTCTGTGAGTTCTGCTTGGCTTTTGCAGTTGCATTTAGCTTGGACACACAAGCGAATCCTGAGCTGGGGCGAATCTCCTAAGTGACATCTCTAAGTGAGGAGTTACAAGCAAAGAAGGAGAGTATATTCATTACTATTGCAAGGGGGAGCACTGTGTTTGTTTGTGTTGTGTTCAGTGTAAAGTTTTGTTGAAAAAAGCAAAAAAAAAAGGGGTAAGGGCTATTTCAGGTGTGTTGCTAATTAAGTAATTAAGTCTCTGTGAGTTCTGCTTGGCTTTTGCAGTTGCATTTAGCTTGGACACACAAGCGAATCCTGAGCTGGGGCGAATCTCCTAAGTGACATCTCTAAGTGAGGAGTTACAAGCAAAGAAGGAGGGTAAAGTATAAATCCTTGTGATTCCATATATTTATATATATATATTGCACCTTACTGTCTGTTTTTGCCAGTTATTTGAGCTATCCCCATTGCCAAGATGTCCTCCATGTTTGACAATGCGGTCAGGTGTACATCTTGCTCAATGTATGCAATCCTTGATCAGAGCTTCGAGGGTGCATATTGCTGTGCGAGATGTGTGCGGGTTGCTCATTTGGAAGCACAAATCCTGAGTCTAGAGGAGCAACTGGCAACACTGAGATCTATTGACAACTTGGAGAGGAGTCTGCTGCTCACTGAGCAAGCTCTCTCGGGGGTAGAGGTGGGGGAGGATAGCGGGATGGAGGTACAGGACAGTCGGGCAGCTAGCTGGGTTACAGTTAGAAGGCGGGGTAGGGGGGAAAGCGCCAGGGAGGCTAGTCCTGATCTAGCACACCCCAACAAGTTTGCCCGGTTGGCAGATGAGGGGGATGTTAGTTCAGAGTTAGCAGTACTGCAGCAAGTCACTGCCTCTGACCACCAGAGGGGTGTCTGCTCCAGTAAGGAGGGAAGGAGGAGCGCAGGGCAGGCCAGACAGGTGCTGGTAGTGGGGGACTCAATTATTAGGGGGACAGACAGGGCGATCTGTCACAAAGACCGGGATCGCCGAACAGTGTGTTGTCTGCCTGGCGCTCGCGTTCGGCACATCGCGGATCGGGTTGACAGATTACTGGGGGGGGCTGGAGAAGACCCAGCAGTCATGGTGCACATTGGCACCAATGACAAAGTGAGAGGTAGGCGGAGTGTCCTTAAAAATGATTTCAGGGACTTAGGTAGCAAGCTTAAGGCAAGGACCTCCAAGGTAGTATTTTCTGAAATATTACCTGTACCACGTGCCACACCAGAGAGGCAGCGGGAGATTAGGGAGCTAAACAAGTGGCTCAGAAGCTGGTGTAGGAAGGAGGGGTTTGGGTTCATGGAGAACTGGGCCGACTTCTCTGTCGGATACAGGCTCTACGGTAGGGACGGGCTGCACCTCAATGGGGAGGGTGCAGCTGTGCTCGGGGAGAAGATGGCCAGAAGGGTGGAGGAGTGTTTAAACTAGGTAAAGGGGGGGAGGGAAACTACAATATAGAAGGGGAAGATAGTGTAGATAGAAAGCTGGGGCTTATAAATGTACCTGGGGGTGGAGCGGAGGGAGGGGTTAGAATAGTCAATAGGGATAGGCTTCATAGGGAAAAAAACCATACACCTCTAAATTGTATGCTTACTAATGCCAGAAGTCTGACCAATAAAACTGACGAACTGGAGTTAATAATGTCTGAAGAAAACTATGACATAGTGGGTATAACAGAGACATGGTTGGATGATAGCTATGACTGGGCGGTTAACATACAGGGTTATAGTCTATTCAGGAAGGATCGAAAAAAACGAAAAGGGGGAGGAGTTTGCCTTTATGTAAAGTCCAGCCTAAAGGCCACACTGCGGGAGAATATATGTGAGGGAAATGATAATGTGGAGTCATTATGGGTAGAAATATATGGAAAGAAAAATAATAAAATACTGATCGGGGTTTGCTATAAGCCACCAAATATAATGGAAGCAGCAGAAGATCAATTATTAAAGCAAATAAACAAGGCAGCAAATCACAATGAGGTGGTTATTATGGGGGACTTTAACTATCCCGACATAAACTGGGAAACGGAGACCTGTGAATCTCATAAAGGAAACCGGTTTCTGACTATAAGTAAGGATAATTATCTGTCCCAAATGGTACAGGACCCGACCAGAGGGGGCGCCCTACTGGACTTAATATTAACCAACAGACCTGACAGAGTAACTAATGTGCAGGTCAGGGGGCATCTAGGAAATAGTGATCACCATATGATACATTATAACTTGTCCTTCAATAAGGGAACTCTTAGAGGAGCCACAAGAACCATGAACTTTAGGAAGGCAAAGTTTGATCAACTAAGAGAAGTCCTTAACACTGTAAATTGGGAAAATGTCCTCAAAAACAAGAGTACAGACACTCTATGGGAGATTTTTAAGGATATCTTAAATTCTCACTGTGAAAGGTACATACCGTATGGGAATAAAAGAGTCAGGAACAAGAGAAAACCAATGTGGATAAATAAAAATGTAAAGAGGGTAATAAATGGCAAAAAAAAGGCATTTAAGCTACTAAAACAGGAAGGCAGTGAGGAAGCACTAAAAAGCTATCGGGAAAAAAAATCAAAATAGACAAATCACCAGGTCCAGATGGCATTCACCCCCGCGTTCTAAGGGAGTTAAGTAATGTAATAGACAGACCCCTATTTCTAATATTCAAGGACTCTATAGTGACAGGGTCTGTTCCCCAGGACTGGCGCATAGCAAATGTTGTGCCAATATTCAAAAAGGGGACAAAAAGTGACCCGGGGAATTATAGGCCTGTTAGTTTAACTTCTGTTGTGTGTAAACTGTTTGAGGGTTTCCTAAGAGATGCTATTTTGGAGTATCTCAATGAAAATAAGTGTATGACTCCATATCAGCATGGGTTTACAAGGGATCGGTCCTGTCAAACTAACCTGATCAGCTTTTATGAGGAGGTGAGCTCAAGACTGGATCGGGGTGAATCGCTGGATGTCGTATATCTTGATTTTTCCAAAGCATTTGATACGGTGCCACATAAGGCTGGTACATAAAATGAGAATGCTTGGGCTGGGGGAGAATGTGTGTATGTGGGTAAGTAACTGGCTCAGTGATAGGAAACAGAGGGTGGTTATTAATGGTACATACTCTGAGTGGGTTACTGTTGCTAGTGGGGTACCACAGGGGTCAGTTTTGGGTCCTATTCTTTTTAATATATTTATTAATGACCTTGTAGAGGGATTGTATAGTAAAGTATCAATCTTTGCAGACGATACTAAGCTCTGTAACGTGGTTAACACAATAGAGGACAGTGCCCGATTACAAATGGATCTGCATAGGTTGGAGGCTTGGGCTGGGATGTGGCAGATGAGGTTCAACACAGATAAATGTAAGGTTATGCACATGGGGAAGAAAAATCCAGGTTGGGAATATGTATTAAATGGGAAAACACTGGGGACGACTGACATGGAAAAGGACTTAGGAGTTTTAGTTAACAGTAAATTTACCTGTAGCGACCAGTGTCAGGCAGCTGCTGCTAAGGCAAATAAAATCATGGGGTGTATTAAAAGGGGCATAGATGCCCACGACAAGGAAATAATTCTACCACTGTACAAGTCACTAGTCAGACCACACATGGAATACTGTGTACAGTACTGGGCACCAGTGTACAAGAAAGATATAGTGGAGCTTGAGAGGGTTCAAAGACGGGCAACCAGAGTAATAAGGGGAATGGGAGGACTACAGTACCCAGAAAGATTATCAGAATTAGGGTTATTTAGTTTGGAAAAAAGACGGCTTAGGGGGATTTAATAACTATGTATAAATATATAAGGGGACAGTACAGAGATCACTCCCAGGACCTATTTATACCCGGGACTGTATCTATAACAAGGGGACATCCTCTACGGTTGGAGGAAAGAAGGTTTCTACACCAGCACAGACGGGGGTTCTTTACAGTAAGAGCGGTGAGATTATGGAACTCTCTGCCAGAGGAAGTAGTTATGGTAAACTCAATAAAGGAGTTCAAAAGGAGCCTGGACGTGTTTCTTGAAAGCAATAATATTACAAGTTATGGATATTAGATTAATAGGGACAGAACGTTGATCCAGGGATTTATTCTGATTGCCATATTTGGAGTCGGGAAGGAATTTTCCCCCTGGTATGGGGCAATTGGCATCTGCTTCATAAGGGTTTTTTTGCCTTCCTCTGGATCAACACAGTAGGGACACAATATGTATATAGGTTGAACTTGATGGACTTTGGTCTTTTTTCAACCTTATGAACTATGTTACTATGTTACCTTTTGCACATGCTCACAATGGGAATGGAGGTCATCCAGATACACTATGATGAACCAATGTAGTCTCTGTGTCTGAAACAGTCATTAAGGAGCTCTTGGAAACAGTCCAAAGGACATAAAGGAATACTTGTAATGTCCAGTACGAGTATTAAATGCTGTATTCAACTCATCTCCCTGGTGTATTATGCAAAACTTTAGGTCCATCAAACAACTCTGGAATTAGATGTAAAGGGTAAGTATATTTTATTGCAAAAAGTTTCAAACCCCAGTAGGTGCTGTCCTTCTTAGTTATTAAGGTTTTCTCAGTTTTCCTTTATGCACTGTTCCATGGCAGCAGTTTCGGGTGTTTCCAAGCGATACAAGGGATATACTCTACCACCAGGAGACATAGTTTCACGTAGCAAGTCTATAGGGCATTCATACTACCGATGTTGGGGTAAATTATCTGCTTCCTTCTTGCTTAACACATCCACACGATGTACGATAGGGCTCAGGAACCTTTGATATATATCAGTAGACACTATGGCAACTGGTACTCTAGGTATGGAGGGAATACTGCTGTTGAGGTACTGCCGGCTCCAGGCAATTATTGATTTGATGCACCACTCAATGCGAGCCAGATGTAGCACAACACTATTGGAGAGGAAAGGGAATTAATAATAACCTGCCTAAATCAACCGGACGAAAAGGGTAAGGCGTAATTTTTTTAAAATGGATGCAGCTTTGATTTAGAAATCCATGACACCCTGTCAGTTCTTCACTATGAGGTGGAGGTGATACTTGGAGAGACTGAATTGGGTCGCCTGGCAAAGGAGGTGCAGTCAGTACAGTATCTTGGTTATGTACTAGATCTGACCTAGCAAGGAGTGAGCTTGAGCAAACTGGTCCATTACAGTGATCCGGGCTCTTGCAGACATCTTCTGCCCAATCTCTATGGGTTCCATAAGTCACATCCAATTCATGAAACTAGCAGGACCAGTGCATGAGCCAACAAGCTGAACCTGGACACAAACCAGCCTGGTCAAATCTTTGAGAACCAACAGAACTGACAGGGTCAGAGGCTAGGTCAGATCAGATGCTAGGCCAAAGGAGACAGGATCAGATGCTAGGTCAAAGGAGACAGCCAGGTCTACAATGTGAAACAGCACCATGCCTATATAGCAGATAGAACCATGGCCAAAGGAACACAGCAAGTCAGGAACCAATAAAGGGCTAAAAATACTCACCAAGATACTCCAACAAAGTGCAATGTGGAAGCGTAAGCCAGCAGCTAAAATAGTGAAATCCGTCAGGAAACAGGGTCAATCCAGGGTCAAGGAATCCTTTTAAGAGATGGTGGTGTCAGGGAGTGACTGTCTAGCAGCATAGTCACATGATTGAACCACTTGAGGAAGGCCTAGGCTGGTCTTCAGGTGACTGCCAAGGAAGCTGCATGATTGTGTTCTCCCCAACCTGGCCTGCTCATCAGTGCGCACCCAGGCACCATCAGAGCTGGTCTGGGGTGGATGGAGTACCCCCATTGGGCACACGAGCATCCGCCACTCCTTCCTTCACATCATCTGAGTAATCCAGGCCTTCCTCAAGTGATTCAGTCATATGACTATGCTGCTAGACGGTTGGGGTTATCACAATCCCCCTCCAACCAGCCCAACATTAGAGAGTCCGAAGTGTGTCAATTCAGACCTTGGCTTCCGTTCTCCCTAACCACTACATGCCGGCAAATGATGCAGAGTGTTGGGATATGATGTCACCCCGGCACGCTGCATCAATAGCCGGCGCATAGTGATGAGGGAGAACTAAAGCAGAGGCCTGGAGTGACAGCCCTTGCACTCCCACCACAGGATGTAAGATAGAAGATGATGGAAGACAGAAGATGATGGAAGATGAGAAAAGTAAGAGATGGGGATAAAGGGTTGTAAGGGCTGTGTATATGTGAGTGTTTGTAAGCTGGTGTGTGTAAGAGCTGTGTATGTGTTTGTTTGTAAGCTGGTGTGTGCGTATGGGCAGCGTGTGTTTGTAAGCTGGTGTGTATGTGTATGGGGAGTGTGTGTGTGTGCATATGGGCAGTGTGTGTATGGGCAGTGTTTTTGTGTGTGTATGGGCAGTGTGTGCGTGTATATGGGCAGCGTGTGTGTGTATGGGCAGTGTAGGTATTTGTGTGTTTATATGTGTGTGTGTGGGTAGTGTGAGGGCAGTGTATGTGCATACACGTGTTAATGGGCAAGTGTGTGTAAGGGCAGTGTATGTGTATATATGTGTGTTTGTAAGCTGATGTGTGTTTGTAAGCTGGTGTGTGTTTGGGCAGTGTGTGTGTATAAGGGCAGTGTAGGTATTTGTATATTTGTAAGCTGGTGTGTGTCTGTATGTGTGTAAAGGTAGTTGTGTGTGAGGGCAGTGCAGGGGCGGGCTGGGCCGGGGGGCAGGGGGGCAATTGCCCCCCAGGCCGCCCCAAAAATCTAATCTAAACGGCAGCTGGGTGCTGATGCCGCCGGCCGGCGCTACTTTAATACTTTTTTTAAAAATTTAATATGGCAAGCCGGATCGGCTATTAAATGAAAAAAAAAATAGTATTAAAGCAGCGCCGGCCGGCGGCATCAGCACCCAGCGGCCGTATGCGATGGCCGCCAAGTGATGGGAGCAGCGTGAGGGGTGAAAGCTCTGCCCCCTCGCACTCACCTTTCACCCCTCACGCTGCTCCCATCACTATGCGGCCATCAGATTGTTGGAAATCGAATCTAAACGGGCGCTGGGTGCTGATGCTGCTGGCCAGAACTACTTTTAACATGGCAAGCCGATCCGGCATATTAAATAAATAAAAAAAAGGATTAAAGTAGCTCGGGCCGGTGGCATCAGCACCCAGCGGCCGTTTAGATAAGTTTCCAGCAGTCTGACGGCCGCATAGTGATGGGAGCAGCGTGAGGGGTGAAAGGTGAGTGCGAGGGGGCGGAGCCACTTCACTTGACTTGCCCCCCAGGCCTTAGGCTGCCAGCCCTCCCCTGGGGCAGTGTATGTGCATATGTGTGATTATGGGCAGTCGTGTTAATGGGCAGGTGTGTGTAAAGGCAGCGTGTTTATGGACAGGTGTGTGTAAAGGCAGTGTGTAAAGGCAGTGTATGTGTATATATGTGAGTGTTTGTAAGCTGGTATGTGTATGGACAGTGTGTGTGTAAGGGCAGTGCGTGTGTTAATGGACAGGTGTGTGTAAAGGCAACGTGTATGTGTATCTGTGTGTTTATGGACTGGTGTGTATAAGGGCAGTGTAAATAAAACAACCTGTGTAAAAAAAAAAAAATAGCTGGGGGCACAATTTCGATGTGTAATTTCAGGTGTAAAAGGAGCTAGCTACGGCTCTGCCTATTATGTCTACACCAAATGCCTCACTAGTTCAGAAATGTCAACTGTTATATAATGTAAGAAGGGAAGGGCAAACAAGATTTCATAAAATCTGGTCTGTTAAGTGCCAAGAAGTGTAGATATACACTCATGTCATGAATGATCCCTACTCACCTCATTATATGGCCTTCAAATTAATGTCCTTCATTACTTCCAGATGTAAAAGGGAATTCATTCTAATAGTGTTATTTCTAATAGTGTTATTTCAATGAAGGTGAAAATATTTTGAAATTTTGATGAATATCCTAAAACATACAAACATAAAAAGACTGAAGTTAAGTCTTCAAACGTTTTCCTAAAAAATTAGCCACAGTAAATTATTTAAAACGAAGGGATTTGAATGTATTACAGTTGCTCTTTACATACAAAGGAAAGGATTTCATAAAAATACTGGGATCCTGACATACTACCAGGACTAATAACCTAGTAAAATCTTGTGCGTTCCTTGTAACCGTTTTGTATTATTACAAATGCATTAATAATGCACTGTCAGCTAAAAAGTATTGGCAAAGGACATTCCGTGTTCCTATTGAACACACCCTTTCCTTTAATGTTATACATTTCTCATTTTATTACATGTTCTATTTGTTTTATAGGGTGATTGCTGTAAATGTGGTTGCTGTAAATGTGGCTTCCCATAAAAAATATCCCCACAAAAGCATAGCGGGTATCACAAAAATATATATTTGCTCTTACAACCTAAAAAGTTAAGTGTAATGAGACATTACGTAACTATATTTCAGGCAATAGGCACTTTTATCCATAAGGCTATTAGATGGATGGCAAAAAAGGCTATTCTGGTCTAGGCCAGCTAGCCCAGCTAGGCCAAGGATGGCAGATAAAGAGGAGGTGCCACCCCCTGCCTCATTAACATTCCTGTAGCACCACTGCTCAATGGGACAGTCAAAAGGGAGATCACTGATCTTCCCAACCAGCCTACTAACATATCTACCAACATTTCAAGTGGCGAAGGAGGGGCACCTTTGTTTCAGGGGCTGTGGTTATGGGGCAGGGCTTTACTAGGACTTTTTACGGCTATATGACCTGTAGTTGTAAAGCACTTGGAAGAAGAACAATGTTTTTTTTTTACATTATTTAATTTCTAAACATTTTTTGCTGTTTCTATATACCTTACCGTAAGGTATGCAGGGCTGATGGCATAGCCTTCATAGTTTACTTACCATGTCGTATGCTGGCATTCAAAAGAACGATCAGGGCACGGAATGGGGCCGCTGGTGATGCAACCATGGCTTAGGTCTAGGGCTGTGCCAAAGGTTAGTACACCACCGGACGGCATAAGACAATGGCATGGCTTGCATTTCTGTCTTTGATTTAGGATAAGACAGGGATCCCCAACTTGTAGTTTTTAAGCTACTCCTAAAAAGTCAATTTGAAGCAAGAGTGTGTTGTCTGTATCTATTCTGTCACACCTAACATACAGAAAGAAAAAAAAAA
The DNA here is from genome assembly GCA_023333645.1 of Sceloporus occidentalis. NCBI lineage: Eukaryota > Metazoa > Chordata > Lepidosauria > Squamata > Phrynosomatidae > Sceloporus > Sceloporus occidentalis. The sequence goes on along the minus strand of JALMGF010000088.1, from coordinate 4,057,575 downwards.
GTAAAATGCATAAAGCATAAAAGAATAAATGAAGTGGCTCTCAAAATCGTTCAAATAAAGTGCTCATTAAATTTAAGTTCAGAGTCACATCCTTAATGATATTAATTCATTACATTTTTATTCTATACATTTATGAACAGATAATCAGCTGTTTAGGGTTTCCTTGGTGTAAGGGCCCCACTTGGAGGAAGTGGGAGGTGTGACACTCAGGATCCTAATAGTTTTATATGCATACCTGGGAAATTCCTAAAGAAGGTTACCTGGAGCTCTCGCTCTTGTGAGGAGGTGGCTTCTGAAGGGACAAGATTATTCAAGCACAAGGATGGAGCTAGCTATGTAAGGGGTGTGATTAGTCAATCAATGGGCAGGGGTAGCAGTTGACAAGGGCAGGCCTAGACGCAGATAATATGATTTTGAATTGGGAGGGGAGTGTATATGGCTAAACTCAGCTTCCCCGCCTCAAGAAAAGAGGTGGGGTGACATTTGAGACCAAGGAAAGCAATGCCTTAGACTCCAGGACAAACCCAGAGAGTCCCCAGGTGTGGTTGTACATTATATCACCAAAAGTATGTGGACATTAGATATTTGCACAGAGAGCAAAACCACTTCGGATTACATTTTGCCAATCATAGATTTCCAAATATTATAGAAATTAAAAGAAAGTTCTCCCATAGTTAGGGCAGTCAAAGGAGGTGAAGCAGCAGCAGCAGTAGTAGTAATAGTAGTAGAGCACTGGGGCTTGGCAGGCAGAAACTGGCACATCATAGGCACATACAGCCCCGTGGAGCAGGACTGGATTTTCCCAATATTATATAACTTTTTTTTTTAAAAAAGGTTCCCCCAGAGTAAGGTAAGTCAAAGAGGTGCAACAATAGTAGTAAAGTACTGGGCCTGTCTTAATCAACTAAACTCTACTCAAGAAAAATGTCTGCTGTAGTTCCTTTAATACACTACAGTACTCACTACAGCTTCTCCAGTACACCCCACAACAGTATATTTTCTGCACTAAAATAAACTATTAATTAACTTGCAGTATGGTAGGTGAGCAATGAGCACTAATCTCAGCCTCTGCTAAGCTAACTCTCATTGCCACTGTCTCACACTCCAACTCTTATCAGTATGTAACTGCTACTGACAAGTTAAAATTGCGTCAACACACATTTATATCTAATGCTTGTCCCTTCCACTTGTAAATGCTGGCCAGAGTGAAAAAAGTAGGGCAAACTCCCATCAATTACAGCCATAACAATCAATGAGACCATACTCACATTTTTGGCTGCTTCTACCTATCAGTTATTGATGTGTACCCTGCCAGACACATTCCCTCCAATTTTATCCCATCAAGGAGCGCCAAAACGGCTTGTAATGGCACCGTTATGGTGGCTACACAGTGGCGTCGCTACGGGGGGCAAGGGGGGCAATTGCCCCCCTTAGGTTAATCCTTGCCCCCCCTGTTGTCTCCCTACCGAATTTGGAATAAAGTCGCAATGCGACTTTAAATCCCGTCTTTTTTTTTTTTATGCGGAGGAGAGAGAGCCAGGGCAACCGATATTACGTGGGCCGCACCTCGAGCCCTGCTACTTACCTGTGGGAGGGTCTTCTGTACTGCATAGAGGAAGCAGAACCTAGCCGAGTTCACGTGACATCACATGACTCTGCTCTAGTCCTGCTTCCTCTGTGCAGTACCAGAGAACGTAGAGGGAGGCCGCGCCCTCTGCTGAAGTCTGTGAGCGGCATCGAGGAGCTGCAGTGCAGGTAAGGAGGTGGGGAGGGTGTTTGAATGAGTATGCGTGATTGAGGGAATTAATCTGTGAATGAATGAATGAGTGTATGTGTGATAGCATGGATGTGTAAGTGCTGGAACCTAGGCATGATGGGACTGTGATTGCTGTTAGCAATCACAGTCCTATCATGCCAAGTCAGCCAGTACATGCTGAAACCTAGCTAGCTGCCCCCCTTGTGTATTGATGCTGCCAGCATGTAAGGGTCCCGGGGTTCGGCACCTACCGGGACGCCCGCCCGTCCAGTCCGGCAGGTCCCGCGCCGTTCGCGGCGCCTCCTCCTCGTCCATTCGCAGCACGCCAGCTACTAGACGCGCGCGTGCGCTTCACAACAAAACTTTATGCGTTCCCTGCTGCGGACGGCGGGGAACGCGCCTGAGTGACGTCACGCACGTAGGCGTGGCGTTCACGAGCGGGCAATTCAAAAACTGAGCGCTGAGACTCATTCAGTGCTCAGTTATTGTGCTGTGCAGTTCGTTAGTTTCTCGTCCTTCATTCCTGAGTTTACCCTTTGTGTACCAGACCCGGCTTGTAGTAGATTGACCCTTTGTGTACCAGACCCGGCTTTGTATGAGATTGACCCTTTGTGTACCAGACCCGGCTTGTATGAGATTGACCCTTTGTGTACCAGACCCGGCTCGTTCAAGATTAACCCCTCGTATACCAGACCCGGCTCCTGTTCCTCAGCCTGCTTCCTGCTTCCCGGTCTCCACCTGTATTTTTTTTTAGGAACTCCTCTAGAGTTCCCTACACAGCAGTATGGGGTCTGCACATCACTTACAGCCACCCTGTACCAGCATGTACTGGCTGACTTGGCATGATAGGAGTGTGATTGCTAACAGCAATCACAGCAAGCACAGTCCCATCATGCCTAGGTACCAGCATTTACTGGTTGCCTGGGTATGATAGGAGTGTGATTGCTGTGTGGGCAGTGTCTTTGGGGTGTGCAACCTGTGATCTATGCCTGTAATTTAGTGACATGTTTTGGGTATAAACGACAATGCAGTGTGAAAAATCCATCCTGATGTAGACGTCTGTGACGTAGATTGTGTCTTGCTGTTTGTGTGTTTTTGGTTATCAGTGTAGCACACCTCGGGTGTGTGTTTATAGGTGTTGGTGTGGCAGAGCCTGTCTTGGTGTGTGTTTGTGTGTTGGTGTGGCAGAGCCTGTCCTGGTGTGTGTGTTCGGTTATCAGTGTGGCAGAGCCTGTCCTAGGGTGTGTGTTTGGGTGTCAGTGTGTCAGAGCCTGTCCTGGTGTGTGTGTGTTTGGATGTGGGTGTGGCAGAGCCTGTCCTGGTGTGTGTGTCTGGGTGTCGGTGTGACAGAGCCTGTCCTGGTGTGTGTGTTTGGTCATCTGTTTCCTGGCACTTAACCTACAGTGGGAATTATTTATATTTATCCAGAGATAAAATGCCCTCCTGAAGTTGTAGTGACTTCAGGGGACAAAACGTTCAAGGCCCTGAAATCATTTAGTGGAAAAGTTATTTATTGTGTTATAATATTTTTTCAAGGATTAGTCGCACTCAATTGTGGCTTCAGGCTTCCCATGTTGAATGATCAAGTATTATTTTAGCCCAATAACAAAAGTGTAATTCCATAGCACATTACTTTTGGAAATTATGAATGCCCCCCCCAGTTTGACTGTGGTATCTTGTGTGCCCCCCTATATATTGTTTCTAGAGTCGCCACTGCGGCTACGCGTGGCAAACAAGCCGTTTTGGCGCTCCTTGACGAGGTAAAATGGGAGGGACTGTGTGTGGCAGGGTACACATCAATAACACTTATGCACTAATGCACTAGGGGGACAGACAGGGCGATCTGTCACAAAGACCGGGATCGCCGAACAGTGTGTTGTCTGCCTGGCGCTCGCGTTCGGCACATTGCGGATCGGGTTGACAGATTACTGGGGGGGGCTGGAGAAGACCCAGCAGTCATGGTGCACATTGGCACCAATGACAAAGTGAGAGGTAGGCGGAGTGTCCTTAAAAATGATTTCAGGGACTTAGGTAGCAAGCTTAAGGCAAGGACCTCCAAGGTAGTATTTTCTGAAATATTACCTGTACCACGTGCCACACCAGAGAGGCAGCGGGAGATTAGGGAGCTAAACAAGTGGCTCAGAAGCTGGTGTAGGAAGGAGGGGTTTGGGTTCATGGAGAACTGGGCCGACTTCTCTGTCGGATACAGGCTCTACGGTAGGGACGGGCTGCACCTCAATGGGGAGGGTGCAGCTGTGCTCGGGGAGAAGATGGCCAGAAGGGTGGAGGAGTGTTTAAACTAGGTAAAGGGGGGGAGGGAAACTACAATATAGAAGGGGAAGATAGTGTAGATAGAAAGCTGGGGCTTATAAATGTACCTGGGGGTGGAGCGGAGGGAGGGGTTAGAATAGTCAATAGGGATAGGCTTCATAGGGAAAAAAACCATACACCTCTAAATTGTATGCTTACTAATGCCAGAAGTCTGACCAATAAAACTGATGAACTGGAGTTAATAATGTCTGAAGAAAACTATGACATAGTGGGTATAACAGAGACATGGTTGGATGATAGCTATGACTGGGCGGTTAACATACAGGGTTATAGTCTATTCAGGAAGGATCGAAAAAAACGAAAAGGGGGAGGAGTTTGCCTTTATGTAAAGTCCAGCCTAAAGGCCACACTGCGGGAGAATATATGTGAGGGAAATGATAATGTGGAGTCGTTATGGGTAGAAATATATGGAAAGAAAAATAATAAAATACTGATCGGGGTTTGCTATAAGCCACCAAATATAATGGAAGCAGCAGAAGATCAATTATTAAAGCAAATAAACAAGGCAGCAAATCACAATGAGGTGGTTATTATGGGGGACTTTAACTATCCCGACATAAACTGGGAAACAGAGACCTGTGAATCTCATAAAGGAAACCGGTTTCTGACTATAAGTAAGGATAATTATCTGTCCCAAATGGTACAGGACCCGACCAGAGGGGGCGCCCTACTGGACTTAATATTAACCAACAGACCTGACAGAGTAACTAATGTGCAGGTCAGGGGGCATCTAGGAAATAGTGATTACAATATGATACATTATAACTTGTCCTTCAATAAGGGAACTCTTAGAGGAGCCACAAGAACCATGAACTTTAGGAAGGCAAAGTTTGATCAACTAAGAGAAGCCCTTAACACTGTAAATTGGGAAAAAGTCCTCAAAAACAAGAGTACAGACACTCAATGGGAGATTTTTAAGGATATCTTAAATTCTCACTGTGAAAGGTACATACCGTATGGGAATAAAAGAGTCAGGAACAAGAGAAAACCAATGTGGATAAATAAAAATGTAAAGGGGGTAATAAATGGCAAAAAAAAGGCATTTAAGCTACTAAAACAGGAAGGCAGTGAGGAAGCACTAAAAAGCTATCGGGAAAAAAATAAAATATGTAAAAATCAGATAAAAGCAGCAAAAGTGGAGACAGAAAGACTCATTGCCAAAGAGAGTAAGACAAACCCCAAAATGTTCTTTAACTATATAAATAGTAAAAAGGTTAAAAATGAAAGCGTTGGCCCCTTAAAAAGTAATGAGGGAGAAGTTATAGACGGGGATCACGAAAAAGCTAATCTATTAAATATATTCTTCTCTGCTGTATTCACAGAGGAAAATGAAATGCCAGGTAATATACAGCAGGATGAGATAACTGCCCCAGTACATGTCGCCTGTCTAACCCAGGAAGAAGTGCAGTGTCACCTAAAAAAAAATCAAAATAGACAAATCACCAGGTCCAGATGGCATTCACCCCCGCGTTCTAAGGGAGTTAAGTAATGTAATAGACAGACCCCTATTTCTAATATTCAAGGACTCTATAGTGACAGGGTCTGTTCCCCAGGACTGGCGCATAGCAAATGTTGTGCCAATATTCAAAAAGGGGACAAAAAGTGACCCGGGGAATTATAGGCCTGTTAGTTTAACTTCTGTTGTGTGTAAACTGTTTGAGGGTTTCCTAAGAGATGCTATTTTGGAGTATCTCAATGAAAATAAGTGTATGACTCCATATCAGCATGGGTTTACAAGGGATCGGTCCTGTCAAACTAACCTGATCAGCTTTTATGAGGAGGTGAGCTCAAGACTGGATCGGGGTGAATCGCTGGATGTCGTATATCTTGATTTTTCCAAAGCATTTGATACGGTGCCACATAAAAGGCTGGTACATAAAATGAGAATGCTTGGGCTGGGGGAGAATGTGTGTATGTGGGTAAGTAACTGGCTCAGTGATAGGAAACAGAGGGTGGTTATTAATGGTACATACTCTGAGTGGGTTACTGTTGCTAGTGGGGTACCACAGGGGTCAGTTTTGGGTCCTATTCTTTTTAATATATTTATTAATGACCTTGTAGAGGGATTGTATAGTAAAGTATCAATCTTTGCAGACGATACTAAGCTCTGTAACGTGGTTAACACAATAGAGGACAGTGCACGATTACAAATGGATCTGCATAGGTTGGAGGCTTGGGCTGGGATGTGGCAGATGAGGTTCAACACAGATAAATGTAAGGTTATGCACATGGGGAAGAAAAATCCAGGCTGGGAATATGTATTAAATGGGAAAACACTGGGGACGACTGACATGGAAAAGGACTTAGGAGTTTTAGTTAACAGTAAATTTACCTGTAGCAACCAGTGTCAGGCAGCTGCTGCTAAGGCAAATAAAATCATGGGGTGCATCAAAAGGGGCATAGATGCCCACGACAAGGAAATAATTCTACCACTGTACAAGTCACTAGTCAGACCACACATGGAATACTGTGTACAGTACTGGGCACCAGTGTACAAGAAAGATATAGTGGAGCTGGAGAGGGTTCAAAGACGGGCAACCAGAGTAATAAGGGGAATGGGAGGACTACAGTACCCAGAAAGATTATCAGAATTAGGGTTATTTAGTTTGGAAAAAAGACGGCTTAGGGGGGATTTAATAACTATGTATAAATATATAAGGGGACAGTACAGAGATCACTCCCAGGACCTATTTATACCCAGGACTGTATCTATTACAAGGGGACATCCTCTACGGTTGGAGGAAAGAAGGTTTCTACACCAGCACAGACGGGGGTTCTTTACAGTAAGAGCGGTGAGATTATGGAACTCTCTGCCAGAGGAAGTGGTTATGGTAAACTCAATAAAAGAGTTCAAAAGGAGCCTGGACGTGTTTCTTGAAAGCAATAATATTACAAGTTATGGATATTAGATTAATAGGGACAGAACGTTGATCCAGGGATTTATTCTGATTGCCATATTTGGAGTCGGGAAGGAATTTTCCCCCTGGTATGGGGCAATTGGCATCTGCTTCATAAGGGTTTTTTTGCCTTCCTCTGGATCAACACAGTAGGGACACAATATGGTTGAACTTGATGGACTTTGGTCTTTTTTCAACCTTATGAACTATGTTACTAGTCTAGTGGACATGGCTCCTAATTATTGAATGCAGGTGCCACACCTATTGCTAACACGTGTAAAAAATCAAGCACATGGACATGACATCTCCATAGACAGACCTTGGCGCTAGGGTCGTACTGAAGAGCTCAGTGATTTTTAATGTGGCACTGTTACAGGATGTCACCTTTCCCACAAGTCAGTTCATTCAATTTCTGCCCTACTAGATCTGATTCCATTGTAAGCGGAAGCATCTAGAAGTAACAGCTCAGCCACAAAGTGGTAGCACATAAAAATCATGGTCTGTGGCAGTTTTTTAGAAAATGACAGAAAATGTTAGTGGTACAGAACACAAAGATATTTTAGACAATTGCTTGCTTCCAACTTTGTGGTACCTGTGGAATGCCCTTTTCAGTTTCAGCATGACTGTCGGGGGGGCAGATTGGCAAATAGGGGGAATAAGCATATCTGGGGAGCAGAGTGACATATCAGGGAGGGGGCAGAGTGGCATATCAGGGAGGCAAAGTGGCATATAGGGGGGTATAAGGCATATGTGGGGGGCAAAGTAGCAAGCCATGGGGCAGATGTGCATAACTGGGGGGCAGGTTAGCAAATAAATTTAAATAAAAACAAAAAATGCATTTTCTCAATCATAGTTTTTATTAAATATGAAAATTTTTTTTATATGTGAATTAATATTTACTAATAAAACTTTTTTCCTATAGGGTAGTCTTATATTTAGATTTTTTTCTTTTTTGTCTAAATTAATATTCAAATTTGGGGGGGGTCATCTTATAATCAAGCAAATACGGTAATTTTTCAGATTCCTAGTTTTTTCTAGTTGACATACAGTTTACAAATTTGTGAAATAAATATTCTTGCAAACATTCATTTTTGTGTAGGGGGGTACCACATACTGGATCTGCCCAAGGTGCCAAATACTCTAGGTGCGCCCCAGAACAGTGGTGCTTGTTATAGTAGGACCGATGAGATGTTATGGTAACACCCTGAGACTAAAGACACATGAGGGTAGGTTTAAATTTGGAGGGGTGCCTTGACAGATTCATGGGGAAACTCCTTCTCTGCTTGCCCAGTCCCCTCTTAGGTCTAAGTCATTCTGTGTTCAGTAGGTGGCACAGGGTGACCAGTAAACACAGTCTGGTCTGCCCTTATGAGACCTACTTCTACTAGGCAGTTATGGGGAGTCTTCATGGCCAGAAGCACTCTGTGCACCTGACTGGGATAAACAAAGAGAGTCTGTGGAACTCCTGAGCGGATTGGAAGTGTGCCACAACCCGCTGGAACTTTAACCAGATCACTCCGGATCACGGCGCTTTGTGGACAGTTAACAGAGGGGGTCCAGAGCTTTCGGGTGACACTTGGCTTGTGGAGGAGCTACACAGGGAACCCCAGGAATTGTACCTTTTTTTGGCCCAGGGTTCAATTGCCCTGGACCTCCTCATTGGGTGCTTCTCCATCTGCACCTGGTAAATCTTTAAAGAGGTGTCGTTCAGGACTCCAACGCCCAATTAGAGGTAAACCACTTGTGTCTCTATTGACAGCCATGACTACCACTATCAGCAGAAGCAGGCATTCCTGACTTCCTGCCGACTAATCGTATAAAATGGCATAAGGAATCGCAAGATCAGGCATTCCTTTCCAGAAGGCGCCCACTAGAAGGTCACTGGTGTACAGGAGAGACCCTACTGCTCCCCCTGCTGGCTGATCATTTGCATCTTGGAGACCTGCTTGCTGATAACTGTGTAATCAGTGCAGGGGAGATTGGAGGGAAGAGAGTATGGAAAAAGTAAAAATATGTTTTTAAAACATTTAAACAAACAAAAAAAAAATTGAAGAAATAAACAAACAATACAGTGAGCTCAGTGATGTCATTGTGACATAAATAAGATCTATGAGAGCTCCCTAAAGGACTCTCTATCCATATTGGGCTGATAACTGTGCAAATTAATTAAACACATAAAAGTCCTGACATCCCAGCACTACATGTAAAAAAGTATGTACCACCATTTATTAGCCCCAAACCCAAGAAGTGTTAAAAATACTACCCTAAAAAGTTACCAAAAACAATCACCCCAATTCCCCGGTGACCTGGGATTGTGCTAGACTTACATTTTTCGTCATAGCTAAGTCGTTCTTAGGCGGCTTTAATATGATTGTTTGCCAAATCTGCTTTTCATGCCAACAGATCATAAGATATCTGCAGCTTACAAATTCAGTTACGATTATAACTGAGTTTTCTTCTTGTTAGTGTTTTTGGGGTCTATTCTCTAAAAGCAGAGTTTGGATTTCAACTCACTGACTTCACAATACTTCATGAGTCCAACCCCAGTGAGCTTTTGCTGCAGAAATAACTTGGATGGCTCTTTATAACACAAACCAGAACTGATTTGAATTCTTCCAGAGAGTACCAATAATCAAATCATGGCAATCGCCCCATAATTGTTTTGAACTGTTATTGTTTTATCCTGTTCTATATAAAATGTATGAGTATATGTCAGGTCCAGATCTGGTACATCCGGCAAATGCCGGGTGGGCCACTGGCTAACGGAACCATACACTCACACTCCAGTGGCAAATTGGGTGCTGCAGTATGTGGCCAGCAGCTGGATATGCCCAGTAGAACGCTATGTGGGCATATAAGCATAGCATGCAACAGTGCATACCCAGCCGTCCGCTGCACTTATGCCATCAGACGGCCCTAGTCCGGCTCTGGTATATATGGGCCACAGCTGTTTCACAACACACAGGATATTGTACATGATGTACAAAATATTCAAAGGTGCCAATTATGTTGACTATAACTGTAGTTCAACCAGTGAATTATGCAAAGCCAACTTTGTATCATGAAATATCTTCATAATTTCCCTCTTCCCCCGGTTGCCTCTTCTTAAATCAGGAAAGATACAACTCATGCTTAATAGCACTAACATTGAAGTTAGTGGGAGCTGAGCTCTCAATGAAATCAATGATATTCAACTAGCATACATGTAGAATTAACCTCCCCCGGGTTAGCCCCCCCATATTAAATTTTTTTACAAAAGATCATGGCATTTGTTAGATCATTGTTAGATCAGGTTTGATCAACTGTTTTTTTCGTTAGATCTACTCTAAAATAGGCAATATTAACAATCTTTTTCAGGGGGGGCTAACCCGTAGCCAGCCCCCCCTCAACAAAAATTTCAACAAAATGTTACTGATTATGATAGCTCTACGTTAGATCAGGTTTGATCAGACAAAATTTTTGTTAGATCTAGTCTAATTACTGAGATATTGCATATTTAATGAGGGGGGGCTGGCCCCCCCTCAACTGAAATTTTGATTTTTTTTAATGGATCTTGGTAGATATTCGTTAGATCAGGTTAGATCAACAGTTTTTTTCGTTAGATCTACCACGCAGGAGGCGGTATTCACAATCCTATTTTGTGTGCGGGGGATGGGTACACATACGGTCTGGCCCCCCCTCAACTGAAATTTGGATTTTTTTTAATGGATCTTGGTAGATATTCGTTAGATCAGGTTAGATCAACTGTTTTTTTCGTTAGATCTACCACGCAGGAGGCGGTATTCACAATCCTATTTTGTGTGCGGGGGATGGGTATACATACGGTCTGGCCCCCCCTCAACTGAAATTTGGATTTTTTTTAATGGATCTTGGTAGATATTCGTTAGATCAGGTTAGATCAACTGTTTTTTTCGTTAGATCTACCACGCAGGAGGCGGTATTCACAATCCTATTTTGTGTGCGGGGGATGGGTACACATACGGTCTGGCCCCCCCTCAACTGAAATTTGGATTTTTTTTAATGGATCTTGGTAGATATTCGTTAGATCAGGTTAGATCAACAGTTTTTTTCGTTAGATCTACCACGCAGGAGGCGGTATTCACAATCCTATTTTGTGTGCGGGGGATGGGTACACATACGGTCTGGCCCCCCCTCAACTGAAATTTGGATTTTTTTTAATGGATCTTGGTAGATATTCGTTAGATCAGGTTAGATCAACAGTTTTTTTCGTTAGATCTACCACGCAGGAGGCGGTATTCACAATCCTATTTTGTGTGCGGGGGATGGGTATACATACGGTCTGGCCCCCCCTCAACTGAAATTTGGATTTTTTTTAATGGATCTTGGTAGATATTCGTTAGATCAGGTTAGATCAACTGTTTTTTTCGTTAGATCTACCACGCAGGAGGCGGTATTCACAATCCTATTTTGTGTGCGGGGGATGGGTACACATACGGTCTGGCCCCCCCTCAACTGAAATTTTGATTTTTTTTAATGGATCTTGGTAGATATTCGTTAGATCAGGTTAGATCAACTGTTTTTTTCGTTAGATCTACCACGCAGGAGGCGGTATTCACAATCCTATTTTGTGTGCGGGGGGTGGGTACACATACGGTCTGGCCCCCCCTCAACTGAAATTTTGATTTTTTTTTTAATGGATCTTGGTAGATATTCGTTAGATCAGGTTAGATCAACAGTTTTTTTCGTTAGATCTATCACACAGGAGGCGATATTCACAATCCTATTTTGTGTGCGGGGGATGGGTATACATAGGGGCTGGCCCCCCCTCAACTGAAATTTGGATTTTTTTTAATGGATCTTGGTAGATATTCGTTAGATCAGGTTAGATCAACAGTTTTTTTCGTTAGATCTACCACGCAGGAGGCGGTATTCACAATCCTATTTTGTGTACGGGGGATGGGTATACATACGAGTTGGCCCCCCCAACTGAAATTTGGATTTTTTTTAATGGATTTTGGTAGATATTCGTTAGATCCGGTTAGATCAACTGTTTTTTTCGTTAGATCTATCACACAGGAGGCGGTAATTACAATCCTATTTTATGTGCAGGGGATGGGTATACATACGGGCTGGCCCCCCCTTAACTGAAATTTGGAAAAACAATTATGGATTTTGGTAGATATTCGTTAGATCTGGTTAGATCAACAGTTTGTTTCGGTTGGAGGGACAACCCATATGTATTCCCATCCCCCCGCACACTATATAGGATTGTCAATACCCCCTCTTGTGTGATAGATCTAACAAAAAAAACAGTTGATCTAACCGGATCTAATGAATATCTACCAAAATACATGAAAAAAATTCCAAATTTCAGTTGAGGGGGGGCCAACCCGTATGTATACCCACCCCCCGCACAAAAAATAGGATTGTGAATATCGCCTCCTGTGTGATAGATCTAACGAAAAAAACTGTTGATCTAACCTGATCTAACGAATATCTACCAAGATCCATTAAAAAAAAAATCCAAATTTCAGTTGAGGGGGGGCCAGACCGTATGTGTACCCATCCCCCGCACACAAAATAGGATTGTGAATACCGCCTCCTGCGTGGTAGATCTAACGAAAAAAACAGTTGATCTAACCTGATCTAACGAATATCTACCAAGATCCATTAAAAAAAATCAAAATTTCAGTTGAGGGGGGGCCAGACCGTATGTGTACCCATCCCCCGCACACAAAATAGGATTGTGAATACCGCCTCCTGCGTGGTAGATCTAACGAAAAAAACAGTTGATCTAACCTGATCTAACGAATATCTACCAAGATCCATTAAAAAAAATCCAAATTTCAGTTGAGGGGGGGCCAGACCGTATGTATACCCATCCCCCGCACACAAAATAGGATTGTGAATACCGCCTCCTGCGTGGTAGATCTAACGAAAAAAACAGTTGATCTAACCTGATCTAACGAATATCTACCAAGATCCATTAAAAAAAATCCAAATTTCAGTTGAGGGGGGGCCAGACCGTATGTGTACCCATCCCCCGCACACAAAATAGGATTGTGAATACCGCCTCCTGCGTGGTAGATCTAACGAAAAAAACTGTTGATCTAACCTGATCTAACGAATATCTACCAAGATCCATTAAAAAAAATCCAAATTTCAGTTGAGGGGGGGCCAGCCCCCCCTCATTAAATATGCAATATCTCAGTAATTAGACTAGATCTAACAAAAATTTTGTCTGATCAAACCTGATCTAACGTAGAGCTATCATAATCAGTAACATTTTGTTGAAATTTTTGTTGAGGGGGGGCTGGCTACGGGTTAGCCCCCCCTGAAAAAGATTGTTAATATTGCCTATTTTAGAGTAGATCTAACGAAAAAAACTGTTGATCAAACCTGATCTAACAATGATCTAACAAATGCCATGATCTTTTGTAAAAAAATTTAATATGGGGGGGCTAACCCGGGGGAGGTGTAGAATTACATGTGCTGCCTGCTTTTAGAGATATGAGGCAGACGTTTCATTTTGTAACGTCGTTAATTTAAGAATGCAGGCACTAATTTGCATGCAGTAAAACACATGGAGTCCATGCAATCTTTGCAATCTCATTCTTTGTTGTCATCTACCGTAAACAATCTATTTGTATGTAATAGGTTAATAGTAGATAAAGTACCAAAAGTATTCTTCTATATAGTACCAATGTATTGGTACAGATTTACAGATGCAGTTAGTCAATACAACTTTTGCATCTGTATGAACTGAAGAATCACAAAAAAAGATTGAATACTGCAGAACCTGGCCCATTACATTGACACTTTTAGTTGGAAACTACAATATTATATTTGTGATGATTAATGATTATGAAGCTGGGGTTGTTGTGATGGAACTATCCGAAAGTCAGTCACGTATGAGTTTTTTTGACACATACACATTTATATAAATATATTTATTTTGAAAATTGAAAAAAATCAGACACATGAACACTTGTGGACTACTAACCCTGTGACCCTCTGTCAACTGGACCAATCAAGCCAAGACACTAATTGCAATGAGCTTATGGAATTAATTTGCAATTGTTATTGTATTAGGAATAATAATAAATAGGAGTACATCTCCTTTGATCATCATTGTGGCTAGATTACATTCCTGTGGTATAATTATGACCCCCATCCTATGTGTGTGATGTAAAGTATCTACATGGGCTTTGTGTGAAATCCAACTGTATGTAGAAATATGTATATTTAATAGATTTACTAAGGGACTCTGGGTTTTTGAGGATAATATTTCGTTTTTGTTACTTATTTCACTATTGAGTTTAGCATATATTGGAGAAATACAGTGAATGTTTTATGGTCATTTGTATTGTTGTTGCATTTGTATTATTATATAAAGCAATGTAAGATTGCCCCTACTTAAATTTAGGCTGGGGGTGCTATCCGTAACCAACCTACCAGCCATTTGCCTGCTACACCTGGCAGCCATTATGTACCAGTGTTCATCTCAGAAATGTCATAGAGTACTTTGGGAAAAGAAAATGAAATGTAATTATAAATATGTTGTTTGGTTTGGTTTAACAAATGTGTCCAAAAATCATAGCTCATTACTTGTTTACTCTGTGGCAAGATGAAGGTTTAATCTGTCACTATTATAGCAATGAGCAAGAAAACAATATAGGATTATTACACAGCAAGTAAGAAGTGTGAAGTGCTTAATGGTTTGCTTACGCATTTTGATGAAAGCAGCAACTGTATTAGGCTTGCTATTTGGCTGTCAAAAGGTTAAAACCAGCTCAGACACAGCTTAACTTGTTCTGTAAGACTGGTATGTACTGACGTAAACATCGAAAAAGCTATATAACACTAACCTGAAACTTAATTCAGAAATAATCACGTCAACCCATGGGCAGGAATAGCTAACACTGAATTGAAATCTTATGTGCATAACTCTTAAGCAGTAAAACAGGACATAATATAGTGACTGTTGACTTGAATGGGGTCCAAAGACTTAAATGGGGCTCATTCAAGTCAATAAAGGATTCAATGGATGGTCCCTTTCTTTTGGCCATGATGGGAACACAAGGGATTGCTGGATGGAGCCTGAAAAGGTGAGTAAATTCAGTGTTGCCCACAGATAGACAGATAAGGGGATAGACAGTGATCTTCTGATGCTCCCAAAGGTTTATAAAATTATTTTTAACCTCCTCGTTCCACCCAGAATGGGATGGGGATGAGGGGAAGGCTCAGGATGGGGACCCTGCCTCATATAGAGTAATTATCATTAAATCTTACTGAGTATAAAACATAACTATCCATACCTGCATAGCAGTTAAGAAATTAATAGCCAAAGAGTGGAAACAAAATAGATATTTTAATCTGTCCCAAGTGGTAAACCAAATTAGGGCTGCAACTAACGATTATTTTCATAATCGATTAGTTGGCCGATTATTTTTTCGATTAATCGATTAATCGGGTAAAAAAAAAAATATGCAAATATGTAATATGTAAATAAAAAAAAAACACAAATGCACATAATTAATAGATCCCGCAAAAATTCTACCTGCCCCACCAGGGGTTAATATATCAACAGAAGAAACACAGGGCAAATGAGCATAAAAATAAAGATAATACTTACCCAGTGCTGCTTACTTGTCCTGTTTTTCTTCTGTTGATATATTAACCCCTGGTGGGGCAGGTGGAAGTGGCAGCGAGATGAAGTACCGGAGGTTGCGCACATCGCCCACTTAAATCCAAATCCCCTGCAGGCGCTGCAGCGGGACCTGGATCCTCTCCAGCAGCCGGTAGGGGTCTGTGTGATGCGCGCAGACAGCCGCTTCTCCCCTCCGCTTCCGTTGGGGCTGCCGTCGGGGCTTCCATGATGGAAGCCGCACCGGAAGGTCACATGACGCCGGGTTCAGTAATAGAAGCCCCGGCGGAAGTGGAGGGGAGAAGCGGAAGGGGAGAAGCGGAGGATGTCTGTGTGTTTTGCACAGACCCTCACCGGGTGGCAGAGAGGATCCAGGTCTCCTGCAGCTTTGCGGGGGGTCTGGATTCTACAGTTATAATCCGATCTCTGTTTGAGATCGGATTATAGAAGGACGGGAGTTTTTCAGAGCGTTTGCTCTGAAAAACATAATTTTATAAATCGATAAAAATCGATTCAACTAATCGATTATGAAAATCGTTGACAACGATTTTCATAATCGATTATTATCGATTTTATCGATTCGTTGTTGCAGCCCTAAACCAAATTAAGTTCCAGATCACAATGGAGAGGGAAGTATCTCGTATAAATCATATGTCTTTCAAAAAAACACAAATATGGGAAACAATATAAGTTTACTTAGCAGTAATAACCAGTGAGTCCCGTCTCGTAATACCTTCCTCCCCAGCTCCATCTCGGATTCTATGATGTTTTATGTAGATTATGTATTTTTTTGGGGGGGGGGGGTTTCCTTTCTTTTTGTCTAACGCCTACTATATGAGGAAAGCAAGAAATATATGAAATTGATTATTTTCTGCTGTATTGTAGAACTCATATATGTTGAATATCTACTTATTTATTTTTATTGTTGTGTCGATATAATGTTCATACGTAATATTAATGTTTGTCTAATGAAAACGTAAATAAAGATTATATAAAAAAAAAATAAATCTTACTGAGTATCAGGTGCAGGTTATACTTGAGCCTTATAAACCATTGATTTTACCACCCCTTCCCACTACCACACAGAGACAAGGAGAAGGGGCGATCATCAACCCACTTTTTTACTATGGCGTTCTAGGGATCTCCAGTTTAATTTGTTTAACAATTTATTAGTCAAGACATATTTATATGGAGGGAGGAACTAGGGGGTTTTGCATGCCACATTTGCATTTTCTTGGGTTCCTACCAAAAGTTCCAACTTACGTTGGCAACAGATCAATTTGACTGCAGTCAAGTGTATGAGAGCGATTTTTGCAGGTGTGAGTTGGCTTTAGTTAATGATTTTGAGTTTTGTCCAACTTGTACAAATTTGCTGCTCCATACTCACTTTTTTGCCATTCGCGTGTATTTCCTGTTTATTGAACAGACCAACCTAATTGAAAGATTTACAAAATGAATCATGTATCTTATTTACACAATTTATACTTATTCACTATTTATTTACACAATTTAAACATCTTTACTGTATTGTGACTTTTGGGGCTACAGAAGAATGCAAATCAATTATACACAGCAAACATGACTGCTTAGGCCCAGAATCCTATTTCTCAACCCCTTATCCCAACCACAATAAATAAACACAGGAGCCATCAATATTGGTAAGGGAGTTGGCCACAGCTTTATTAACTCACCATGCCAGCACAGCTATAAAATGACACATTAACCAATAATAGCCCACCAGTTATTAGACCTAGGCCCAACAACCGGTTCTAAAACCATTAACACCAATAGTTCTGGCCCAGCGTCTGTCATCAGCTGCCCGCTAAGCGCTCCTTCCCAAGCCAGTACAGTCACTGCATCTAGGTACCATCACTTCTCCACTGGTCAAAGTGGGGAATTTTCCACCCCTATGACTATAAAAACCATAGCAATCATATTCCCCTTTTCCTAAAGTCCAGGTGGGCCTTTCTGAGCTCCTAGAAAAGATGAACTGAGGTATTTAAAATGTCACTTTTAAACAGGGACATGTGGGAGATATGTATGTTTGTAAGGAGAGGAAAGGGCCTTGAGGTTCCTGATATATACATTCAGCCCTAGTAAAAATTTAACATGCAACTTCCACCATTCATGCCCCCCCACACTTTAAAACTGCATAGCTTCTATAGTTAGGCAAACATTGACAGGGGTACAGCATAACTGTTATCATTATATACTGAAGCATACATTGACGTGGTACAGCATAACAACCTATCACTATATACTGAGGCAAACATTGACAGTGGTACCGCATAACACCTATCACTATACATTGAGCCAGACATTGACAATAATGCAGCATAACTATGACTATATACTAAGCCAAACATTGATGTGGTGTAGGCCTACCATATATAGTAGGGATGCACCAAAATGAAAATTCTGGACCGAAACAGAAAATTCAGCATTCACTTGGCTGAAAATGACACCCCCACCTTTAAAAACAAAAACAAAAAAAACCTTTATTAACCCCTTAATGACAGCCCGTACATGTACGGGCTCAAAATACATTGTTTTCAATGGGTTTAGCAACCGCCCATTGTCCTTAAGGGTTTAAAAGTAACACACTAAGATTAGACAAAAAAATCAATAACAATATAAATATTAGACTTGTACATTCGTCTTCGGGTGAACATGAAAACAAAGAGTGCGTTTTCGTGTTCGACACGCTGAAGAGAAAACAGCGGCGGTAAAACGTAGGCGAAGACGAAGACACACACCACGAAGATCTTCGTGATCGTCTTCGTCTACCATTCCCCCCCCCCCCCTTCTAACTTACCTTGGCTTTGCGGCAGTTCCCGGAAGTGGAAATCCGCATGTTCGCTGTCACGGGTTATAGGGCAGTGCGAATGAGCCTATTGGTCACCTACAGGGACCTCCTCTGGCATCAACCAATTGGTTAATGCCAGAGGAAGACCCTGCAGGTGACAAATAGGCTCATCCCACTGGTCTCCCTCCCTGTTCAATTAGTTAAATGTCATTTAACTAATTGAACAGGGAGGGAGACGAGTGGGATGTGCTGGGTAAGTTACGGCACCAGGAGTTAACAGTCTGTACGAGTGACCCTATTGGTCGCCAGCAGGGGGCTCGTCTGCCATCAACCAATGGCAGACGAGCCCCCTGCTGACGACCAATAGAGTTGCTCATACGTACATTTAAACTCCTGGCGACAGAGCTGCGTTAACCCCGTATTAACCCCTTAACCGGGGAAACAAAGAAAAACCGAACATGAAGAATGTCCACTAATATTCGCCCGAAGAGGGGAACGGGCGAATATTCGCGGAATACGAAGATTTTTTTCCCCCCGAAGACGAACACAAAGACGAACACAAAGAGCCCCCTGGTGCCCAAGTCTAATAAATATATATATATATATATATATCTATATATGATTGTTAACAGCAATCACTATCCTACCATGCCGAGGCATACCCACATTCCAGCATGTACTGGCGCTGACTTAGCATGATAGAAGTATGATTGCTGTTAGCAATCTTATATATATATATATATATGTTGAATTTTTCTGTCCAATTTTGGTGTGTTACTTACTTTTAATAAAAGTGTGGTTAACACACCGAAATTGGACAAAAAAAATCAACTATATATATATATATATATATATATATATATATATATATATATATATATATATATGATTGTTAACAGCAATCACAATCCTATCATGCCCAGGCATACCCAGATTCTAGCATGCACTGGCTGACTTAGCATGATAGGAGTGTGATTACTAACAGCAATAACACTCCTATCATGCCCAGGCAGCCGGTACATGCTGGAACCTGTGCATGATAGGAATGTGATTACAGCCTCCCTATGCCATATACTATCCCCCCCCACATACTTACACATCCATGCTATCACACACACACACTGATTCACAAACATTCATTCATTCACAAACATTCAGTATACACTACAGCGTAACACCCATCACACTCACACACCAACTAATAAGACATCAAATCCCGACGCACAGCATAGTGCAGCCCCCCCCCCCCCCTGCTGGGTACGCTACTGCATATGAGGCAACTCAATTCAGCACTGGTTAGTGTTGCACCATAGTGCAAAGTCCAGGTAAAGTTTCCAACTGCAAACAAAAAAAATCAATACATGTTCAGTAACATACTCCAAGCAAAGTTTTGTTAAGCTTCTTGGAAGGTAAGGAGCAAAATTGGCAACAAGCTTGTGTTGTTTTTTTTAAACTTTTGCTGCAACAGGGTGGTATTTTGTATATGATTTTAGGTTTTTAGGGGAGGGGTACAGGGTTTTATGATTATTTTGTGAAATTTTTTTACACTTTGTTATTTTTACTGCAGAAAAACAGTTGCACGAGGTTTTAGTATATGCAAAAGTACATATATCTAAAAAAAATACATTTACATGACTGTTTAATTATGCTTATATCAGACATTTCTAGTATTTCTAGGTATTTACAGAGGAAGGTCAACAAGGGACATGGAAGACAATATGGCACTTGTTTAGATGATGCTGAAAAGAAGCCTAATTTGAAGGAGGGATGATAAAAAGCAGTGAAATGGCTCAATACTTGCAAAATGCAATTATGATTGGCAGCATCACACATGAATTGCATTTTGTAATTATTTACTTTGGAAGGGACATTGTACAAAAACCTGGAATGAGGTCATAGAGCCTGTGGAGAGGTTGGAAAACACAGGACTTATCTTAGTATAAATGTCACTGGTATTTCTAAAAGCCAGTGTTGATGAAATGCAATGTGGGAAAACATAAAATATCCACTGGTATATGATAATGATTTAGATATTTTGGGCTATATATATACACAAGCAAAAATGTATTGTAACTATAAATGTAGATAAACGGTTTTATTTTAAATTTCCATAGGGTTTTAATAGCAATTTCTGGGTAGCTGGGCTGATTCTCGGGACCACGCAGTTGGGAGCTGACAATTTAATTTAATTTGAGCAATTTTACCCCCCTTCGGCATTTCAGATGTCCAAATGGGGATGTTTGTCAAGATGCAGGTATCCTCACAAGTATTGGCTTCAGAGCATCAAGAGTAGGTTACTTGGAAATTGTAAAGGAGGTCTTGGCTGCAACAGCATAGACCTTCATTGAATGTACAACTCCCTGGGCTAGTTAGATGAGATTAGAAGATCTCTGCAATTGATCCTTGACACCTAGGGAAACCAGGACTGTTTGGAGGTATGTTTAACTGGAGTTCTTCTCACTAATATGTCACATTTTGAATAGATATGTTCACTATTTGAATAAAGGTGACATATTCAGAATAGGTTTAGCTCCTGAAGTAATGGTTTTAATAAGGCATGGGAAATTTTGGTTGCACCCATGCCTGAGTCACAAGAAAAGATTTGTGATAGCTTTTAAGGGGCTAGTATTTGCCAAGTCTCAGGACTAATTTTTCTATGACGTTCCTAATTATGGTTTTACCATACCCAATGTAGTACAGTATCATAAATTTCTACTTAAGTAGATTAAGTATATGGAAACACTTTATTTACATTACATATAATGAAGAATATTACCCAGGTTTTTCACAGGTTGAAAAATAACTTAAAAGGCAGCGTCTGGGATCTGAATGTACTTTGGCCAGAACAAGAACTGTGTGGAGAAACATGCCAGGATACATCCGTGTACATGACGTAGATACAGAAGCAGACAATACAATCATTGTAAGTGTAAACATTCAGGCTAAAAACTGACTGTTGGAAAAATCTACAAAGGAAAATAAATAACACAGGAGAATACAAATCAGGGGAAGTTTTTAGAAGCATGAAAATAATTTCTTGCTTGAAAATACACTCAACTTAACATGCCAAACATGAAATCATTTTGCACAGGCACCTCATTTATAAGAACTGGAGTCAAGCTATCAGACACTTTCAAATCAGTGGTCATGCCATCAGACGCTTTTTCATTACATTAGCAAAAGGTGCATTAGACCTGGAAATGTGATAATAATCATATAATGTTACAATTTTTATTGGATTTTGCAGAGTTCTCACACAAATATATCTCCCTGCAAAATTAGATACGTTTATTAAACAAATTAAAGGTAAATATCCGCTCATATCTAGCAAATTACCTTTTATAACATTTCTGCATATATTACAAAATTCCACCATTGGACCAACATATTTACACTGCACATATCTCACACACACACCCCTATATAATATCTTACAATATGGTGCATTTTTACTGTGGAAATTTAAAGATATAGCACCCCAATTACCAGCGCAGTACTTGATCAATGCCATATTTCAACATTCTACATGGGTTTAAAAAAAAATCCCCCATTGGACCAATACAGTTACACAGCACATATCTCAAACACATGCCCCTCTATTATTTCTGAGAATATGGTGCATTTTTACTGTGGAAATTTAAAGCTATAGTGCCCAAAATATCAGCCCAGTACACAGCAACCGTCATTTTTCAACATTCTACATGGGGTTAAAAAAAATTCCCCCATTGGACCAATACAGTTACACTGTATATATCTCAAACACATAACCCTCTATTATTTCGGAGAATATGGTGCATTTTTACTGTGGACATTTAAAGCTATAGGGCCCCAAATATCAGCCCAGTAGACAGCAACCGTCATTTTTCAACATTCTACAGGGGGTTAAAAAAAAATTCCCCCATTGGACCAATACAGTTACACTGCAGATATCTCAAACGCATGCCCCTCTATTATTTCTGAGAATATGGTGCATTTTTACTGTGGAAATTTAAAGCTATAGGGCCCCAAATATCAGCCGAGTAGACAGCAACCGTCATTTTTCAACATTCTACAAGGGGTTAAAAAAAATTCCCCCATTGGACCAATACAGTTACACTGTAGATATCTCAAACACATAACCTTCTATTATTTCTGAGAATATGGTGCATTTTTACTGTGGAAATTTAAAGCTATAGGGCCCCAAATATCAGCCCAGTAGACAGCAACCGTCATTTTTCAACATTCTACAAGGGGTTAAAAAAATGTCCCCATTGTACCAGTACAGTTACACTGCAGATATCTCAAACACATGCCCCTCTATTATTTCTGAGAATATGGTGCATTTTTACTGTGGAAATTTAAAGCTATAGTGCCCCAAATATCAGCCCAGTACACAGCAACCGTCATTTTTCAACATTCTACATGGGGTTAAAAAAAATTCCCCCATTGGACCAATACAGTTACACTGTATATATCTCAAACACATGCCCCTCTATTATTTCTGAGAATATGGTGCATTTTTACTGTGGAAATTTAAAGGTATAGTGCCCCAAATATCAGCCCAGTACACAGTAACCGTCATTTTTCAACATTCTACATGGGGTTTAAAAAAATTCCCCTATTGGACCAATACAGTTACACTGTATATATCTCAAACACATGCCCCTCTATTATTTCTGAGAATATGGTGCATTTTTAATGTGGAAATTTAAAGGTATAGTGCCCCAAATATCAGCCCAGTACACAGTAACCGTCATTTTTCAACATTCTACATGGGGTTTAAAAAAATTCCCCTATTGGACCAATACAGTTACACTGTATATATCTCAAACACATGCCCCTCTATTATTTCTGAGAATATGGTGCATTTTTACTGTGGAAATTTAAAGCTATAGTGCCCCAAATATCAGCCCAGTACACAGCAACCGTCATTTTTCAACATTCTACATGGGGTTAAAAAAAATTCCCCCATTGGACCAATACAGTTACACTGCAGATATCTCAAACACATGCCCCTCTATTATTTCTGGTATAATATGGTGCATTTTTACTGTGTTTGAGATATCTGCAGTGTAACTGTATTGGTCCAATGGGGAATTTTTTTTTTAACCCTCTGTAGAATGCTGAAAAATGCCAGTTGCTGTCTAGTGGGATGATATTTGGGGCGCTATAGCTTTAAATTTCCACAGTAAAAATGCACCATATTCTCAGAAATAATAGAGGGGCATGTGTTTGAGATATGTGCAGTGTAACTGTATTGGTCCAATGGGGAATTTTTTTTTAACCCTCTATAGAATGCTGAAAAATGCCAGTTGCTGTCTCCTGGGATGATATTTGGGGTGCTATAGCTTTAAATTTCCACAGTAAAAATGCACCATATTCTCAGAAATAATAGAGGGGCATATGTTTGAGATATCTGCAGTGTAACTGTATTGGTCCAATGGGGGATTTTTTTTTAACCCTCTGTAGAATGCTGAAAAATGCCAGTTGCTGTCTACTGGGATGATATTTGGGGCACTATAGCTTTAAATTTCTACAGTAAAAATGCACCATATTCTCAGAAATAATAGAGGGGGTTGTGTTTGAGATATGTGCAGTGTAACTGTATTGGTCCAATGGGGATTTTTTTTTTAACCCTCTGTAGAATGCTGAAAAATGCCAGTTGCTGTCTACTGGGATGATATTTGGGGCGCTATAGCTTTAAATTTCCACAGTAAAAATGCACCATATTCTCAGAAATAATAGAGGGGGTTGTGTTTGAGATATCTGCAGTGTAACTGTATTGGTCCAATGGGGGAATTTTTTTTAATTCCATGTAGAATGTTGAAATATGACATTTATCAAGTACTGCACTGCTATTTGGGGTGCTATATCTTTAAATTTCCACAGTAAAAATGCACCATATTGTAAGATATTATATAGGGGTGTGTGTGTGAGATATGTGCAGTGTAAATGTGTTGGTCCAACGGTGGAATTTTGTAATATATGCAGAAATGTTATAAAAGGTAATTTGCTAGAAATGAGCGGATATTTACCTTTAATTTGTTTAATAAACGTATCTAATTTTGCAGGGAGATATATTTGTGTGAGAACTCTGCAAAATCCACTAAAAATTGTAACATTATATGATTATTATCACATTTCCAGGTCTAAGGCACCTTTTGCTAATCTTAAGAAAAAGCGTCTGATGGCATGACCACTGATTTGAAACTGTCTGATAGCTTGACTCCAATCATGAAATACAAGCTGCGGCATCTAAATTACATATTACATTCACGTTGACACATCTTTAACTTTTATATATCTTTCAACAAAAATTCTGCAAAGCATGGGTAGGTTGGGGGCTATTTGAAAACAAAATGCATGAGAGTTCCTTTAAAAGGTTAAAAACAAAGATAAGCATAATAGAAACATTGACAAAATAGCAATGTTAGTGATATCAAATGTATGTTGTGATGTAGAGACTTCTAATTAATGGCACTGACAAAAACTGTCCCATCTGCAATATCTGGGTTTTTTTTTTAAAAGAAAGGAAAAAAAAAAAGAGAACGGTAATGCCTCATTTATATGAAATGGAAAACCCCTAAAACATCAACTTCAATAAAAAACAACAATAGACCTTTTAAAGACTAAGCAAAAAATAAGAAGGTAAAAGCGCTAAGAACAGTAAAAACAGCAATAAAATGTCCGTAAGTACACTTGGACAAAATAAAATGTCCTAAAATGCACTTTGTTGAAATCAAAGTCCTATAAATAGCAGCAGCCAAGGTTACTTCTTCTTGGCTTGATAAATATCTTGGAGGTCACAGGGGATAGTGGTTGCGCATAGACGAGAATAAAGTCACAGTAGTATAATATGTGGCTGGCACCATGTGGTAAAGAGTTAAAGAATGGGTACTCACATTTTTCGGAGGACTTTAGCAATTAGTCCCACACTTGCATGGGCGATACAATACTCGCCTGGGGATGTCTTTAACAGCAGTCTTGTGTCGTTCTTTCTTTCGCTCTCAGGATAAGGTGCACATGAAAAGTTAAACAGAAATAGACATAGTGCTTTCTGTATATGTAAAATAAATAAAACAACACTTTGAGGAAGCCTATTTAGTAGGTGAAACGCGTATGTGCTAATTTTATATATTTTTACTGACCTTTTAATGGTTTTTAATCAGAAAGCTCCAACATCTGACCTGCGACCACTATATCCTTGGTGGGGATCATTCCACCTACGCCAGAAGGTGTGAGCAATCCATTTATTGCTCACCATATTGTGTGTACATAGTGAACTGTTTTCATTTGTTTTATTCATTTTGCATATACAGAAAGCACCATGTCTATTCTTTAACTCTTTACCACACGGTGCCAGCCACATATTATACTACTGTGACTTTCTTCTCATCTATGCGCAACCACTATCCCCTGTGACCTCCCTTTTAAAGACTAAACTTGACAAGGTAGTTTGTTTGTTATAATAACACATTTAATCCCCATGACTTGGTTTTCATTTCTTCAACACCTGGACAATGATAAAATATATATATCCTGTAGCATGAGACATTACACAGAAAACCATACGTTCAAGCAAGTGATATGTAAGAAATTCAGCTGCTACTTTTACAAAACAAGAGCCTTGGAGAATACAGATACAATGTCATAAAGGGGATTAGAGGGTATATTCACTTTTACAACGGAATTTTTATTACTGTACTGTAATTCTGTACTGTTTCTCCTTTGAACATAGTCTGAAAATGCAATGATTTCACACGGTTTCTTGTAATGTTTGAATAATTTGGGCCCGATGTAAGTGAATAATACATGGTTTTGCAATTCAGGGAGCACTACTCACACAAAACAACATAAATCACTATCCTTTTGGGTGCAATGACTAGCAACCAGTACAGTGAATCCACCTACTATGTAATCAAAGGGGAACCATAATTTAACATGCACTCCAAAATAGCACTAGTGTCATATAAATTATATTAATTCATCATAAAGCTGAGCCCACATTATAAGGTAATAATCTTCTGTCCCCGTTACTGAAACGCCGTTAGCAACTGCCTGCTGGCACAGCAGGAGGAGCAAGGCAGAGGATCAAGGCCAGTTGAGAAGATCATAGATCTCCCTCTAAGTGGCCCAAAATAAAAAGAGCGTGAGAAGCACACTGGTCATTATTGCTGATCAGCACTGGAGCCTTGTGAACTGAGGCAGAGCAGTATATGTACAGACCTTGCACTTGCACCACAGAACCTAAGAAAGGTAAGGAAAGGAGAGAGATAATGAGGTGTATAGAGTAAGGGGAGAGATAGAGAAAAGAAGGATGAGGGATGGGGGTACTTGCTGCCTGTCCGGCGTCTTCACAGCGTGGTCGGCCACGACAAACCAGTAACACAGCTGAAATTGCGCGTTCCATCAGGAACGCACTCTTATAACCTCTGGTGACCTCTACCTGCAAGAAACACCTCCATCTCTCCCTATTTATTACAATGAGAAGTGGGAGAGATAATGATAAAAGGGGGATGAGGAGAAAGGGGACAGATAAAGAGAAATGGAAGAGATGAGATATGAGTCATACAAAAAGGTAAGAGCATCAGAAAATGCTAGCAGAATTTCCAATTCTATAGGGAGAGGTATTAGCAGTAGAAAAAGGGAAGTGGTCATGCCTTTGTACAGAGCACTGGTGAGACCCCGATTGGAATATTGTGTACAGTACAGGAGACGCAGACAACCCCCGCTGCTCACCGCACCTCCTCCCGGCTGCAGCGGAAGTTGTGTACGCGAATCGCGTAGAGCTCTACACGCTGCCCGGACTAAGCACCGGGGACTCAGAAGTACCGGTAAGTGTGTGTGTGTGTGTGTGGGGGGGGGAGACAGGAGGATCCAGATCCCCTGCATCGCAGTCTCATAGTCAGACCTAGTTGAGGTCTGATTATAAAACGACCCCGATTATTTGCTCTGGAAAAAACCTCGTCTTGTAATCGAGCAAATACGGTAATATACTGATATTGTGAGTTATGCTGTACCACCGTCAGTGTCTGGCTCAGTATATAGTGATGGGAGATATGCAGTACCGCTGTCTGCATCTATCTTGCAATAATGATAGGACATACACTGTACCACCCATTAGTGTCTGGATCACTATATAACGATAGGAGTTATACTGTTGTGGTGATGGAAGTTGTCGTATATCACTGTCAGGCTCAGTATATATATTGATGGGAGTTATACTGTACCACAACCAGGCTCAGTATATATTGATGGGAGTTATGCTGTATCACCTTCAGTGTAAATAAATCACTGGGTTTGTGAAAATTTGTTTGGGGGGCAAATATATCACTGATGACCTGCTTGGGCACAAATGGCACTGACAAGCTGTTTGGGGACAAGGATAGCACTGTGGGAAGTGAGTGACATGTTACATGGTGAAATTAAAGGGACCAAAAAAATATCTGCACCCAGGCATCAGTGAAACTAGGCTTGGCCCTGCTCAAGAACTAAAATACACTTCACGCATGCATAATACCAGTATTAATGTTTCTTGTTTTCTTTTGTCCAAAAAGTTTTGTTGGTCATATGTGTGTGTGTTACTATACCAAATTACGATTTAATAGGAATTAGGAACAATATTTGAAACACTGGCTACTAAATACAATTTAAATTGAAAAATTTGCCCTAAAATAAATAAATCAATTAAATAAAAAGAAACCTTCTGCCTCAATCCCAGTAGATAAATAATGAACTATATGCAGCTCCGCCAATCCACAAAAATAATATTTACAGTATTGACATTTGCACTATGGTACATGAGCCTTTATCTCAGCCTCAATACTGTCACTGACTGTCTCACACTCCAACTTTCATCAGTCTATAATGGCTAATGACGAGTTAAAATGGCAGCACACATGTATGAATGCTTGACCCTTCCCCAGATTACTGAATTAGGCAGAAGTCTATGTGAAGAACAGGTTTGTGTTCGGAACCCTGTGTGAAGCGGGCAGACATAGATGTGCCAGGTTGCAGATAGCAGTTGGCTAAAACGTTAGGTTTCTTCCTAGACCCCATCTACAGGAACAGGACTGATGGACCAATGAACTAACAGATGACAGGGTCAGGAGACTGGCAGATGAACTGCAGAGTCTGGAGACTGGAAGACAAGATCAGACAAGCCAAGATTATACACAGCAAGGTGATATTGTGGTACACTGGGATGAGATACAGGCGTAAAATAAGAACAGTCCAAGGTCAAATAACCAGATGATCAATAATCCAATAATCCAAATCAGGAGACAGGGAAAAAAACTTCAGAAACAGGGGTCAAAACCAGAATGCACAGATCAAAAAAAAACATCGTAAACAATACTGCAGGGCCAGGAAGTGCAATGTTCCAGCAAGGGAAGCTGGGAGGAACACTGGTATATAAGGGCTACTGATAACAAGACTGACCAGAGATCTTTGTGTGAAGCACCGCTTCTCCAGTTCTCTGGGTCAACAACCGAATCCTCCGGGTCAACACCCGAATCCTCCGGGTCGCGGGGTCTTGACGCAGCCCACTCCCTGCCCATTTGCCCTTTAAATGGGGGTGTCAGCGGGAACTCCCACAGACGTTAGCAGGACTGACCACTGACATCATGGGACTGCCCGCTGACGTCAGTGGGCAGTCCCGGCCGCGTCCCGCAAGGGAAGGCTCTAGAGTAAAGAAGTTCCCAGGTATGTGTTACAGGGTCACCGTACCCAAGGCTGGTTACTCCTGTTAGAGGGCTGAGGAATCGCTAGACAATACCCTCATACGGATAGCTCCTGCTATCCACAGATCAGTCAGACCACAATTTGTGCAGTTAAACAATAACTATTTTTATTACAAACACATAGAATTTATATAGATTCTTAATTCTATCAACATTCCTTTAACAGACGTTCTAAATACACACAGAACCCAATCCAAATCCCATCAACTCAGGGAGTACACAGGCAATGGATAAAGTGAGGGGATTAAGGGATACAATGGGTTCCCCCCGCCAGTGTTATCCCCCCTGTAACGAGGCTGCCTTCTGGGCAAACAGGGCTGTGCTGGCCGATTAAGAGCTCCAGCCAGGTTACATGATTGTCCCTTTGAAGGGCTGGAGCTGCAGCCACATTCAGTCTCTGGGGCCGGTTATAACTTAACACACCTTATAAAATATTACCGGGTCATGGGATCAGAACCAGGACACAGACGCGCTCCATGACCGCACACAAATCCCCAGCAAAGACCTCCTAAACACCCTTACACAACTAAACACTTTGTGCAAACTGCCCCCAGACAACCTGACCCAGAGTTTCATGAAAACGTCTGTCTGCCCGGGGGCAGGAGGTCCCTAGTCCCTAGAGCCTCCTAGTGGCGACATAGGTAGGAAAATGGTCTCCCATGCATAGGTTCCCTGGTTTTAATCCTGAGGTTCCTGACATTCTACCTATCAATCATGTACCCTCCTACACATGGTCCCTTCCCCCTTTTCCTTGACCAAAACAGGTGCAAACACGGAATTTAATTTTTTTTTTGTTTTGCCATTCATTTTGTTTTTTTTTTATTTACAGAGATTCGTACAAACGCACAAAATTGGCAAATATCGGAAATAAACAAATACATGGACCAGGGCATATATGGGGTTAAATTGAAATAAAGGGACGAGAGCAAAAACTGGTCATTTAGCACAAACACGGTAAAAAAAACTATAGATATAAAATATTTCCAGTATTACTGGGGGAATATAAAAATTACAAAAGTATAGATTATACTTATAGTATTATAGTAATTATAGTATATGTAGAAATCGGGGCCATGTTTATTAGTAATATGTTACTTATATACCTACCCCCTAGTGGACATTCTTGATTATTACTAAATCATAGAAGCCTTATATTTACAAATCACACCACGTAAAACATCAAGGTTCAATCTGAATGATCTCATTATTTTAATAAACTTGTCTTCTCGTTAATGAGAGGTGCCAGAGCAGATATAGAGAAGGTAAATTAAAGATTTAAGGATCTACTAACACATTACATGGCTGCTTATCCAGAACAAGTGAATATATGCAATGAAAAGTGAGAATGTATAAGGACCTGATTTTTTATATTTAAAGATCAGTAAAGCCACGTTTTCATCACAATAACTATTTCTCAGATCGATATGGCGCGTTGTATACTAAACAACCTGTGTATACAATGTATTTGCAGCATGCTCACACTGTATTTGCAGCATGCTCACACTGTTTGGTAGGCCTTATATTATACATTTGTATTATTTGAGCCTGAGACTAGCTTAGCGCACCGACATTTTTTCTTTTCCCTGTTTGCACATAATTGAGGTTGTTGGCTCCTCATCAGTCTGGTTGCAGCTTGCTGTCCAGGGGTTAAATGGGAGGAGGTTTAATTGCACCTCCCCCAACTCATTAAAAAGGTTTTGGTAGCAGTATAAACTGCTTTGTGTGCCCACTATGTAGGAGGTGAGAGTAGGATCTCACCCTATTGAGAGTGTGCCTTGACGTGGCGGGTGAGCTTAATTATGCTTTGGCCAATTCATATAACCAAAACCTCTCATTTATATTATGTTTATATATTTGTTGCCAACTTTATTAGGGTGAGAAGCGCAGACAGTATTTTGTTTTTTGTATACATTGTACAGCCAACACACTGTATTTGCAGCATGCTCACACTGTTTGGTAGGCCTTATATTATACATTTGTATGATTTGAGCCTGAGACTAGCTTAGCGCACCGACATTTTTTATTTTCCCTGTATACAATGCAGGGTGCCAGTCCCAAGGTGTCATGACCAGGTGCAGGAAGAGCACAAGTAGCCTGTGCAAAGGGGGTCCAACATATTAGGGAAGGCTTGTATGGTCAAACACATAGCCACATGCTTCAGAATATAATTTATACTAAAATATGTGCAATGCATGTACGATGGCTTATGATGCTACTTGTATCCATAGAATGAAACATTAAAAACAAGATTTGCCCCTGAAGCCCAGATTACCCCATCAAGAAAAATTGTTCTTGGTGAGCATACCTAACACGTATTTTACATTCTGATGATGTTAGATCCGAATGACATCTGGCTAATGCAGTATAATCCGATCGCATATCGTTGATTATCTTTACAGAACTACTTGGGGGACAACCATTAAGTTTACTCTTATTGGGAGATATACACCTAAAGCAGAAACATAGAATTTAATAGCAGATAACATTTGGCACAACTAGTCTCCTAGGGAAGGAAGAAATGTCTCAAATGAAAGGGAAGGAAAAAATGATTTGATCCCTTGCTGATTTTGTATGTTTGCCCATTCAATTAGTAAAATGCAAATCAATTCATAACTTATTTGAAATGTCTTTGTCAGTGGGCAAATGTACAAAATCAGCAAGGGATCAAATAATTGTTCCTTCACTGTATATATTTTCACTTGCCTTGTAGCCCTTGCACCATGCAAGCGCTATCTTTAGTCTCTGGGTGTTATTTCTTGCAATTGCCTTGTCCTGGGTCCTGCAGTGGTTTCCAGTTCCTTGCCTTGCCTCAGAGTTTTTCTTATCCTGCTGTACCACCGCCATTGCTTCCTGAACAGTGTACCAGACCTCTGCCTTGCTTTGAGGTACTATGTTCCAGATCTGTGTACCAATTCTAAAACGGTTTTGACTACTCTGCTGAGCCCTGCTGTTCTGCCTAGAGTCCAGTTTTGCCCATCAGGTGAATCCACTCTGTGGATAGGAATAGCTGGTCCTAGTGGCCATCCTGAATCTTGGGGCTAATCCTCTGGGCGACTGCGGCTGTCTAGGTGAACCTTCCATAGGGAGAAGCAGCTTGGGATGTGAAAAGGCAGAGTATATTATCGGGGGCACTGTTATCTCAGTGACGACAGAAGAGGGGACTTGGAAGTAATTATTTCTGAGAACTTAAAGCCAAGCAGGTCGCTCTGTTGCTAAAGGCATTAATATTAAAGAGAGAGAGGTTGTTCAGCCAATTTATAGATCTCTGGTTTGACCTCACCTAGAGCATTGTGTACAGTTCTGGAGACGTCATCTACGGTTGGGTAATGAGTCCAGAAGAGGGCTACTAAAATGGCTGATGGCTTGCAGGATAAAAATTATCTTGAAAGACTAAGGGGCCTCATAATGTATACTATGAAAGAAGGAAGAGAAAGGGGTGTTTTCTTCAAAGGAGGAGATACGTTAAAATAAAGTCCTAATTTTAACCCCTTCAAGACCGGGACGTACCAGGTACGTCATGAATGATGCGCGATCCAGCGTCGCTATGAACGCTGGGTGTCCCAAGCAATCCGTAGCAGCCACTCCCCCTCAATTCCGTGCACGTGATCGCTTTGAAGCGAATCACGAGCACGGAATTTAAATATTTACAAAAAAACTGCGGCCTTCAAGGGAAGACCCAGTTTGCCAATGTCGGTCCTGAAGGGGTTAAACTAGAAGGTCAATTGTTTAGATGTAATGTAAGACAGTTTTCCTTTATTATGAGGGCGGTAGGTAAATGTAACCCAGCAAAAGTGTAAGCGGGTAATACAGTGAAGGAATTTAAGCATGCATTTATTAGACACAAAGTTATCTTAGTCTAAGACAAGAATATTAAAGATGGTCAAAATTGTATCAAATTCTACACGTCTATGTTCTGAAGTTTAGCTACCTCTCTCTCTGTGGCATTTTTAGATTTTTTTAAGTTGCAGGTACTCATGCGCTCTTGCATTTCTTAGTGGATTTGCAAGTTGCATCATGAATGTAACTTTCTGAAGTAGTGGATTTTTCCCGGTGATGACGTGAGGCGTTCACGGGGCGGAGCCCTGGAGCGCGCAAGATGAATGTTAGGAGATGGCGTCCTGCGTTCTGTCTTCCTGACATGTTCCGAGATCCTGCTGGTAAACCTATTATGTGGTTCCCCCCGACTGAGGTCTAAAAATTCTTCCAACCAGCTACACAAAAAGGTTTTTCGGATGCAGCTACCCGGGAGAGTACCCTGAGGTGTGTCTGCCTCCGACTGATGTCTCGTGTGAAGAAGCTGGCCAGGCTGCTGTTTGCTGGAAACAGGAGTGAGATCTGAGACCTGAGAAATTTACTACCTGTCTGCCTTACTGGCGGGGAAACGCGTTACAAATTTTTCTACGCCGAGGCTGTTGAGGCCGGCGTTTGAGTGGGATCTTCAGAGCTACCAGACTCGTCAAAAAGTATTTCTTATCTATTTATTTCCTTTCTAATCATGTCTACGAATTAGCATTTGAATCAACACTGTAACCTGTATACACTATAATCATTATAATCATGATGGCAGAGGACATGACAATTTGATTGATCTTGGCTCTTAGGAATCATGCTATTAATTTACAATATTTATACATGAATTCATATCTTGATGGATCTAAGTGACATTTCTAATCATGTGACACTGATTGCATCTCCTAATTATTAATTGATTAACAAAATCATGCTTATATTTAATTAACTCATTGAATCACTACAATCATGCTGGAAGTGACATTTCTATTGATTCAGTTCATTTCTAATCATGTGACACTGATTGCATCTCCTAATTATACAAAAATCATGCTTAGATTTAATTAACTCACTGAATCACTACAATCATGCTGGAAACGGACATTCTAATTTAATCAAGCTACGCAGGAGCTGGAAAACTGATTCGTTTTTGTGAATTTAATATTAACAATCAAGAAAGTGGATCTTGGTCTATACATTAATAACTAATTTTGGGATCAACCAATTTATCTTTGATTAGGTTTATTTGGACTCCTTTTCTTATACCTCTAAAATGTATTTATTCTTTTTTATTTCATGAATGAATTATATATTTAGATTTTTATCTCACTAATGAATTATATATTTTTTGATTATCACTTAATTTCTGAATTGTGGTTATAAAAAAGAAGAAAGGAGAAGGAAAAAAAAAAAAAGTAAAAAAAAAGATTTTAAAAAATAATAATCTTTTTTTGCTTATTTTGACATTTACATTTTTTGAAAGAATAGAGGACACGATGGCTTCAAAAAGAGAGGATCCAAAATCGATCCAAAAAAAAGAAAAAAAGATCCCCACGTTATTTTCACCCCAGGGGCATAGGAAAATGGAGGAATCAGTGTGTCTATCTGATTCCACTATAGATGAAACTGGAAGACATTCCCTAAGCCCTGGGGCACAACCCACTCAAATGATTACCAAAGAATACCTTCAATTATGTATGGAATCTCAGCTTAACTCATTTAAAGATTAATTTATGAAATTGAACATGGAGTGGAAAAGTGAATTAAAAAATATGCAAGAATGTCTGAATTTAATCATGCAAAAGAATGAGCATCTTGAATTAGAGTTAAAATCAATTAAAGATGACCTTAATCATAAAGCGAATATTATAAAAAATTTGGAACAAAAACTGAACGATGCCGAGGATCGCACGCGCAGGAAGAACTTAAGGATACGTGGCATTTCGGAGGATATTAAGCAGGACTCCATCAGAACTTTTTTGAAAGAATTGTTCTCAGATATGGGCATCCGTGACGTTGATAGAGATGATATAATTGAACGTGTACATAGAACACTAAAACCAAAGAATATTGCTGAAGGGAAACCCAGAGACATAATTATTCGCTTTTCAACATTTTTTATGTGACAGAAAATATTAATGGCAGCAAGTAATTATGTTCCGAAAGTAGATAAATTTCAAAATTTAATGTTTTTCCAAGATCTATCCTTACATACTAGACAAAAGAGATTTGAATTTAAAGAAGTGACTAAGAAATTGAGAGAGCAAAATATTAGATATTCTTGGGGATTCCCAGTAAAATTGATTATTATGTCGCTCAGCATCAACCAATTAAGTTATCAACGGTTGACGAAGCTAGAAGTTGGCTTAAAGAAAAAGCAGTACATGTTTTGTAATACTCTAAAGGATGTGTAACTTGATAAGAGTGGGAGGGTTTTTTTTTTGTTTTTTTTTCCAATATACTAGTACCATTCATTTAAAGAGAATATTATAATTTAAGATTAATTCGGTATGCATATGATTGATGGTTATAACTCCTTTTTCACTAATATATGGGCCTCAAAGGAGTATAGGAGGGGTATTCACCTGCTGATCTACGATAGTTGACAAATGAATTGCCGTCACTAATAAACTATAAGTATTGGGGGGTTAATGGAATTGTTGATGCCCATTTGAAGGGAATGCACACACATATTAATGTAATAATTTAAACAACACTTTGTTTATAAGGAGGTATGTTTATTTGATGATCGGCTGTAGCTGATAAAAGATTTGATTGAAACATATCCCAGTGTGCTGGCCGTTATAGAAATAAGGGGAGAAGGAGTAAAAAGGAAGAAATATATGTAACGGGTGGAAAACGATACTTTAGACGTCCACTAGTACTTTAATATTTCAACCTAATAACTAACGATTTTTTTATTTTTTATTTTTTCCCCCCTCCTGTTCATTTTTTATTCTTTCTTCTATATAGATATGTTCTCGCATAGCTCCTCAACAAGGTGGAGATACTATGTCCCCGGAGATTGTCGGGTTTTTTCTCCGGTGTTGCAATAGTATCCGGGTTTCCATTAATTTTTGTAAACTCTGTTATATGTGTGAGGATGTAGGGTGTATGGAATGCGTGTATGTAGTAGTAAGGTCATTACCAGTCAAGCTTTATCAGTTATATGTTATTAACAAAATCTATATGAAATATGGAAGAATTACTTAAGATTATTTCGTTGAATGTCCAAGGCTTAAATCTGCCTTAATAATCTTAATCTTATTAATTGAATAAGGAATATTTTTTATAAAGCTTAAATCTGCCTCATAAAAAATATTCCTTATTCAATTATATAAATAACCATCATATAGATGTATGCTGTATTCAAGAAACGCATTTGAAAAACGCAGACATCCATAGATTTAATAATAAAAGATATACTGTGTTTGAATATTCATCTTTACCCAGTAAAAAAAACGAGGAGTAGCTATTTTAATTTCTAATAAAATTAAAGCTGAGTTGATTTATAAGCAGAAGGATCCCCATGCTAGATACGCCTTCATTGTATGTAAATTAGACTAGAGAATTTTTTCTATTTTGAATATATACGCACCAAATTACAAACAGAATCATTTTTTAAATGGCACATTACAAAAAATTCAGAAATATATCCAGGGAACCTTTCTGTGTATGGGGGACTTTAATTGTGCTCCAGATGCAGAACTGGACAGCACTAGTCCCCGAGGAGGAACTTCCAACAGAAATCAAGTTACTTTATCTAAAGCCTTTAGTGCTACTCTTGGTAAATATAAACTTTATGATATTTGGAGGACGCTGAGACCGTCAGATAAAGATTATACGTTTTTTTCGGGTCAACACAAGACTTTTTCACGTATAGACTTAATATTAACTACTGCGAACGTGATCTCAGATTGTAAACGTATAAGAATAGGCAATGTACCTTGGTCAGATCATGATCCAGTTTGTTTGGAAATAGAAAAGAAATATCACTTAAGTCCACGTCCCTGGAGGATAAATGAATCATTATTAAGCTGTAAGGATTCCCTTGATTAAATTTCTCAGACGACTACCCAGTTTTTTCTGGAGAATTTGACGCATAATGTGAGTTTAGGTAATATTTGGTGTGCTTACAAATGTGTCCTGAGAGGATACTTAATTAAAAAAGAAGCATACAATAGGAAAAAAGGAAAAGAAAAATTGTCTGATTTATATATATAAGCAATTTCAATTTGAGCAATTTAAAAAGAAAGTGCGGCCAATCTCAAGAGGAACAAGATATTACGAACATGATTAAAATTAAAAAAGAAATTGCGGATTGTCTAATAAGTAAAGCAAATTATAATTTGATCAAGTTAAAGCAAAAATTTTACTATGTTGGGAATCGTGCAGAGAAACATCTTACCAATCAACTAAAAAATAGAAATTTAGAAAATAGAATCCTTAAACTTATAGAAGGGAACAGACATATCTTTAGCCCAGATGACATTGGGAATGCTTTTGGCAAGTATTATACAACTCTGTACAATATTGTAGGCCAATCCCAAAATGACATACAGATGAGACAATATTTGAAAGACTCCAGATTGACGAAATTATCTGACACATTGGCGGAACAATTGGACGCTCCTTTTTTGGAGAGCGAAGTAAGAGAGGCGATAAAAAAACTAAAAATACGTAAAGCCCCTGGTCCTGACGGATACACAGCACTGTTTTATAAAAAATTGTCTAAACTGGTAGTTCCGCATTTAACCAGCACGTTTAATGAAATTTGTGTAACTAAGTCTTTTCCTAATAGCATGTTGGAGGCTATTATTCTTCCTATACCTAAGGCTGGGAAAGATTGTACGAAAGTGTCCGATTATAGACCAATCTCCTTGATTAATTTGGATACAAAAATCTATTCTTCAATACTAGCAGCTTGTTTAAAACCATTATGTTCACAGCTAATTTATAGAGATCAGACCGGTTTTATAAAAGGAAGGCAATCTAGCGATAACGCCCGAAAGATTATCGACATAGTAGAGTATGTAACCACTCCTTCAATTTTTCTGGCCTTGGACGCAGAAAAGGCCTTTGACCGGGTTAACTGGACTTTTTTAGATCAGACACTGAGGTCCTATGGCTTCGGTGAAGGATTTATTCGAGCCGTTATGCCCCTGTATACAACACCAACTGCAATGGTAGTAGGCCAAGGCTTTAGATCGGAATGGTTCAGACTAAATAACGGGACCCCACAAGGCTGCCCATTGGCACCTTTACTATATATACTTACATTAGAACCATTAGCGTCTAGAATTAGGTCCAATAACAGAATTAAAGGAATAAGAATTGGTGATCTGGAAAATAAACTTTGTTTATACGCGGATGACATATTATTATCTTTGTATGATCCGTTAAACTCAGTTGATTGCTTGATGGCCGAAATTAATTTATTTAGCCGCTTCGAATTATAAATTGAACATTACAAAAACTCAAGCTGTAATGATGAACCTTTCGGCTTCATCAAAAGCTAGCATAGAGGAATCTTTTGAATTTTCCTGGGCGGCTGATAAGATCGACTACTTGGGGGTTGTAATCCCAATTAAGATTTCAGAAACTAATTTTAGCAAACTACGGGATGAATTGATTAAGCAAACTAAAGAGTGGAAAGGCCTTTTTATTTCTTGGCTTGGGAGGATGAATGTTATTAGATCTTACATAGTCCCAAAATGGTTATACCTTCTTCAAATGATTCCGGTTAGGCTCCCGCTGTTTTGGACTACAGTCTTTCAAAAAAATATCGATAATTTGATTTGGGCTGGTAATAGATCTAGAATAGCACGGAAAACATTAGTAGCTAGTAAAAGTAAGGGAGGACTTAATGTTCCATCACTAACCAGATATGCCCAAGCAAGTATGCTTTCGCATATTTTGAAATTACAATATAAGAACAATAACAACGTAGACTGGTTTGTGATAGAGCAAGAGCCGACAGGCCTCTCAAACCTAGAATGTATACTTTGGCTACAATACTCTAAGCTAAAATCAATTAGAAATAACCTACCAATTACTCTCCATAGTTCTATGGAGTTTTGGGAGTTTATTAAGCCTCGATTAGGCCTTCGTAATAAAATAGTTTCGACAGCTCCGCTTGAAACTCTTCAGTATAATATCTCCCAATTAAAACTGAGAAATTGGACTAATTTTAGGAACAAAAGGATTACAGATATTCTGGTCCAGGATAAAACAAAATCATTTCCCCAGCTCTCAGAGGAATTTGAATTCGGCAATCTGGAGACTCTCAATGTCTTTAGGATAGCCTTATATATTAGATCTCACTTGTTTGTGGAGACTTCATCCACTTTGAGCCAAAAGATCTGTGCCATGTTTTCTATGGAAATTATTTCAAAAAGCCTGAAAAAATTGTATATATTGCTTGAAGATATAGAAACTCCCTTTGTTTATACTGCATTAAAATCCTGGCAATCAGACTTAAAATGTCCGATCGATCTAAATATATGGACCAGTAGTCTATTAGAAATTAATAAAATCTCGCACTGTCTCAACATGATTGAACTGCATTATAAGATAATGTGGAGATGGTATATCATCATCTATTTCTTTTGATCATGTAGTGAATCAAATAAGCCATCAGTGTTTAATGGAACGTGTTTTTTTTCTATGTCATCAGCGTCTTCATAAATTCCATAATATTTGGAGACCTTGGCTGGTTCAGTATCCTGACATTCTTCCGTGAAAGTAAAAGACATAATATAACGTATAAACATATTAATTATTTAAAATCTGCTTGACAGTATGAATGAATTGTACGGATGGTTTGGAATGAATGAGTTTTTTGTGTGTCAGTATGTTAAGGTCCTGTGGGGTTTAGGCTGGGAAGTTTGTTGTAATCCCAGTCTAATTGTGTTTTATATTATGTATTCTCAGACGCGTCAATATATATATGTGAACCCGTGTATAAGCTTGGAAATATATATGTTGTCCTATTTATTGTTATTTTATCGAAACTGTGAATATGTATTTACATGTGAATTTACATGTTGTTTCACCTATTGTAAGCATATTTTGCTTATATACTTGTTTTTGTTGAAGCGATCTAACCTGTCATATAATAAAAAAAAATAAAGAATAAATGAATGTAACTTTCTGAGGAATTGCTACTGCATGTCTGTTATCTTCATGCTATTCATATTATTAATCGCATCAACTGCAGAAGACATAATGATTCCACTAGGATAAATATCAGTCACACTATGGGAAAAATCCAGCCTAGTTTATTTTAAACGTTACTTTTTTGGAAAACATGGTCAGAAAGTATGGAACAGGGTTAATTTAGGCATCACATAAACAAAAATTGTGGTGTTTTCTAGCAGACTGAAAAATATTTATAAGTTGGCTAGAACAGAAAAGGGAAAGAAGCTGGACTGTTGACAGAGTTCCATTGGAAAAGAAATCAAAAGTTCCCGCCAAGTTTACGGAGTAACTGGTAAAACTCCCTCAGCAAACAAATGTTTTAAAACTGTCTACGGAGCCAAACTATTTACTTACTGTGATGGCGAAGGAAACACATCTGTAATCAAATTTGTTATATCTTTATTATCACTCTTTTGTATTGATTTATATAGTGCGTTCATATCCTGCGGCAATGTACCATGAGCAAAACAAGACGTTACAAGTAGTACAACACATTACAAATCAACAACAAAAAATTAAGAAGCAAAAACTTTATTAACACATTGAAAAACATCAATTCATTATTAAATTAAAAAAAGATAATGAGGCCAGTCCCCAAAATAGAAGGACAATTTCCTGCCTAAAGAAAACAAAAATCGCCAAACAAAAAAATGAAACCTTTACCCACAATAAACTTTGATAGTATTGAGGAATAGACTTCCATAAATTATACTCACGGGCGTAGGAACCGGGGGGGACGGATCCCCCCCAGGAAATCATAAGGGGGGGACCGATAATATAGAAATCCCCCCCAGGGCTGTACGTGAGTCGAGTGCACTCACAGCTGCCCGATCAGCAGCTGCAGCCTGCAGGACTGGTTAGGGAAATCTGTGATCTCCCCAACCAGTCCTGCAGGCTGCAGCTGCATTAAGGTCACACTCACCAGCGTGCTGTCTGTAACTGAGCGCGGGGGCGACGGGATATGACGTTTATATCCAGCCCCGGCGCTCAGCATAAACAGCTGTGTGCAGCCGCACTGCACAGACTGCGAGCGGCAAAAAGGAAAGTTGGAAGAGAAATCAGAAAGGAGGAAGAGAAATCAGAAAGGAGGAAGCGAAAGCATAAAGGAGGAAGAGAAAGGTAAGAGATGTGGAAAACGAAGGTGGGGGGGTATGATGTGGAAAACGAAGGTGGGGGGGTATGATGTGGAAAACGAAGGTGGGTCAGGTGGGTAGGTGGGTATGATGTGGAAAACGAAGGTGGGTGGGGGGTTATGATGTGGAAAACGAAGGTGGGTGGGTATGATGTGGAAAACGAAGGTGGGTAGGTGGGTGGGTGTCTTGGGTATGATGTGGAAAACGAAGGTGGGTGGGTGGGGGGGTACGATGTGGAAAACGAAGGTGGGTGGGGGGGGGTATGATGTGGAAAACGGGTGGGGGGTCTGATGTGGAGAACAAAGGTTGTGGAGGGGGGTCTGATGTGGAGAACAAAGGTTTGGGGGGGTCTGATGTGGAGAACAAAGGTTTGGGGGGGGGCTGATGTGGAGAACAAAGGTGGGGGGTCTGATGGTAGATTTGTGTGTGCATATACGTATGGTGAGGCATGTGTATGGGTACTTGGGCAGGCATATGTGTTTGTGTATAGGGCAGCTGTGTATATGTGCATGTATGTGCATACGCGTGTATGGGCAGTGT
Organism: Sceloporus occidentalis; assembly: GCA_023333645.1. NCBI lineage: Eukaryota > Metazoa > Chordata > Lepidosauria > Squamata > Phrynosomatidae > Sceloporus > Sceloporus occidentalis. The sequence continues at coordinate 4,015,794 of JALMGF010000088.1, read as the reverse complement.
ATATGTGTACATCTGTATGGGCAGTTTATATGTGTACGTCTGTATGGGCAGTGTATATGTGTACGTCTGTATGGGCAGTGTATATGTGTACATCTGTATGGGCAGTGTATATGTGTACGTCTGTATGGGCAGTGCATACGTGTACGTCTGTATGGGCAGTGTATACGTGTACATCTGTATGGGCATTGTATACGTGTACGTCTGTATGGACATTGTATACGTGTACGTCTGTATGGGCAGTGTATATGTGTGTATATAAGGAGTGTATTTGTCTTATAGTGTATACGTCTGTGTAAGTATGTGCAAGGGCAGTGTATATTTATGGGGAGGCGTGTGTGTGTGAGCAGTTTATGTATGTTTGGGCATGCGTGTATAAGGGTAGTGCATTTGTGTGAGTACTGGCAAGTGTGTATCTGCAGGCAATTGCAGCGTATATGTGTTTTTGTGGGCAGGCATGCGTAAGAGCAGTGCATATGTGTGTATGAGCAGGCATGTCATACTTAAAGGGAAGATAATGATTCCCTGTAACACATGTTTAACCCATTGTGTGTGTGTATGTTAGTGTGTGCATGTGTGTGTATGTTATTCAAGTGTTTAAGCGTGTGGATATGTTCCTGTGTGCATGACGTGTTAGGAGTCTTAGATTGTTCCTTCAGTACATCATAGTAGTCTCTGTGGCCGTGTCCAGTGGGGTCCATCTGTGGTTGTAAGATTTTTCTCTGGGAATTTTCTCCCATTCATCTAGTAGAACGTTTTATGAGCTGAAGGGGATATACCAAGACATTTTAGACAACACTATGCTTTTAACTTTGTGAGAACAGTTTTGGGGAAGGTCCTTTTCTATTCTATCATGACTGTGCCCCAGTGTACAAAACAAGGTCCATAAAGGCATGGTTTGCAAAAATTCCCCACAGAAACACGCCAAAATCTTGTGGAAGTCGTTCCCAGAAGAGTGGAAGCCGTTATAGCTGCAAAGGGGGACCAACTACATATTAATGTCTATGTATTTATAATGCAATGTCATAAAAGTCCCTGTTGGTGAAATGGTCAGGTATACCCTACCAGTAAAAAAGCTATCCCCCCAGATTTTTAGGGGTTCCTACGCCCATGATTATACTGTATTAATATTGATCTTCACAGATGTCACTAAAACATTCTATTCCTTGTTTTATCATCAAGTATTCACTGTAGGAAACATATAAGTTTTGATAGTTCTAGACTTCCACCAGCCTGATGTTAATGCCAAGCGTTTCTTGCTATCTTGCATTAGAAATATGATTTAATAACATCACGTCCATTCTAGAAAGTCAAACAGGTATTAGTCTATGCACTAGAATATGGAAGGCAACCAGTTGAGAGAAAAAATAGATACTAGTTTTTACCACTTCATTGTCGGCATACACTAAACAATTATTCTGTACAGCTCACCAATATATTTTAAACAATCTTTCCTTCATAAAGAATTAGGTAGAAATGTTTTGAGTTGTAAAATGTCAGCAACGGAATTCTTTGTATTATGAAAAAAACTAAGTCCAGTCAGAAGTTCGATATCTCTCACTCGAGCTGCATGGAAATAAAATAACTTTTCGACCCATAAGGATTCATCTTTGTCACTCTGAAAATATTAAACAAAAGACCTTGAGAATTTTACATTTTTTTAATATGCAACTATAAATAAATGTATATATATATATATATATATATATATATATATATATGTAAAGACAAATTTTCTGTGGTAAGAAACACATTAGATTAGTCCAAGGGTGTTCTCGAAGAGTTTTTTTGTCAGGAAATATCTCAATCCATCCAGGATAGTGCTTGTTACTGTATAACCTCATATAGAATATTATAACCTTTAAAGAGTAGGTGCATGTTATACCCTGGTAAAAAAATAATATATGTATGCAAAGCTTTCCCAGAAGTGTAGTTGTAAATCAAGCTTCCATACTATGCATTGGTGCTAATTCACCCACATTTCTTTTTACATACCAGCACTTTAAACTTTCAGGATCATCAATAAGTAAGACTGCACTATAAAACAAATCACTTAATATCCATAGATCCATAGATTACTAATCAGTCGATCTGTCTATGGACGGTGCAAATCTGTTGATTGTTTCGGTGCAAACAGAAACCCCATTCCAAAACCACATAGCTCACCTCACAACTTTCGCTGTTGTCTTCCCTGTGTGGGACAACAAATGATAGGACTTCAAGTGGACCTTTGCATTCCAAAGGAGTTTGAGAAATGTTTTTGCAACTTGTGATTATGATGAAATAATGAGTCGGGATATACACACCACTGTCAGTTGTTGCTCTGGAAAAACAAGCAAGTGTTGGATGTAATTCCATATTTTATTCTTTTACTGTACACAAATATACTATTTGTCCATAAATTGACCAATGTAATTATGGAGATTAAGCAAAGCTAAACTAGAAGGCTTGTTAGCACCCACTATGTTATTATATAGTTTACTGTGAAGATTCTGCTCCCAATAAAATGTACAAAGTACAAAATAAAATGAAGAAAAAGTTGTGTATTTTCCAAAAGCCAGTATCCATCGATGCCTTTGTTATTTCACAAAGTCCACCAAATTAATGGTCATAAAGAAGATATCTATCAGTGAGCACCATTTATCATCATCCCTATTCATGTCAGATTAGATACTCCTTACACCCATAGCTTAAAACTTCCTAATTGACCTGTGAGACATTTCAAATATAATCCCTTTAAAAGCCCATCACAAATATTTATTTTTTTAGTGGTCCGCTAATGGTGGCAACCAAATGGTTTTAGTAATGGTTTTTATAAAAACCATGATACACCTCAGGAGGTAATTAAGTCTCATCTGTTCCAAAAGGGATTTCAATTGTGATATACTGTAGATACCAGTCAGAAAAGCGTAACTTGCAATGCTCAGACATAATTAAACCAGAGTAGTCTTTAAAGGTGTCAACTGTAGACTATGTAACTATGGTATCTATGCATATTCACTATATATATATATATATATATATATATATATATATATACACATACACACATACAGTGGCAGAACTACCGGGGTCGCAGGGGTCGCGACTGCGACCGGGCCCTGGAGTTCTGCCACTCAAGGGGGCCCAAGCAGGGCCGGACTGGCCCACCGGGATACCGGGAAATTTCCCGGTGGGCCCGCAGATTCGGCCGGCGGAGCGGGATTGGAAGCCGACTCCGGCGCCAGGGGCGGGCTGGGCAGGGGGACAATTGGCCCCCAGGCTGCCCGAAATCTAATCTAAGCGGCCGCTGATGCGGCGGGCCGGCGCTACTATAATACTATAGCCGCTGATGCGGCTGGTCCGGCTTGCCATATTAAATTTTAAAAATTTATTAAAGCAGCGCCGGTCGGCGGCATCAGCACCCAGCAGCCGTGTGCGATGGCCGCCTAGTGATGGGAGCAGCGTGAAGGGTGAAAGCTCCGCCCCCCTTGCACGGACCTTTCACCCCCTCATGCTGCTCCCATCACTACGCGGCCATCAGATTGCTGGGAATGTAATCTAAACGGCCGATGGTTGCTGATGCCGCTGGCCGGTTCTGCTTTAATACTTTTTTTTTTTACTTTATATACACCCTTAGATTTATGGGCATGCTTATACTTATGAGTAACTAGAATATTCCATATCTACAATGAATATGTCCTCCAGTGTATTCACTATATGGAGACATATATTTGCTATATTTAAATACAGTATCTGACATTTATGTTGCCCATTCTAGGTGTGTCACGTTTTTTTCATATAAACCCTACTGTATTCGCCTCCTTTTAATAAGCAAGGTATCTTCCCATAGTACTTGCACCTAACAAATATAAGTGCTTCAAGTCTTTGAGAAAACAAAATAAATGGGACAGAAGACAAGAATGTTAAAAAAAAACTTACTGTGAAATCTGTTCATCAGAGTCAGCAAGACCATCAAAATCATAATCGAATATGGGACCGCTTATAACCTGTATACCATTTTTCTTTTTGGCATACTTCCATAAGATAACAGTGTGTACATAATTCCATATTACTGCAAGTTAAATAACGTTAAATAACATTAGTATTGCCAGTGAAAGGTATATGAAATCATTTATTTTTAAATGCAAGTCAGCCTGTGCCAATAGGGCAGAGATGTTCCTGCTGCTACAAGAAAGTAACAATGTATGTTATAGTGGGCACAGCTTCCAAGGACATACTGGTACATCCTAAGGGGAGCAAAGAGTTTAAAAGGTGCTGGTCCACCTTTATTTTTAGCACATCTCCCAACAGCTTATTTGTATGAAAATACAAATAACTTTACATGATTAAATAATAATTTCTGTCTATCCAGCATTAAGTGGAATTATATTTCTAATGCTGCAATTAGTTCCAAATTTGTTTTATTTTGACAATAACAGCATCTCTAAAATAAATGCATATTCAATGTTTAATTATGACAATACATATATTTTCATTATATATGTAAATATAGAGATCAAGGACTAAATACACCTACCTTTAAATGCAGGATACATTGGAACAATATTGCTAGTGACACGACCAGCATAAGAGTTATTTCTAGAAGACACTTTGGGAGATAAAACTTATATTAAGGTTATTACACTTGCTATTTATCCCAACCACCCCTTAATCAACATAAGCCACCCTTCAAAAAAAGAAAAAAACTGTGCATTGGCAGTGATGAAAAAATCCCATGTTGTACTAAAAAGGGCCAGCATTTTGTAAAAGTCAGTTTTCATTCCTAATGCTATGGTCAGTTATCAAATACTCTACACACACATACCTCCCAACATTTCAAAATGTCAAAGAGGGACACTTTTTTTTAAATCACTCATCAATACAATTGCATTTTACAATGCCGCGCTTGCATCGCTACTTAAAACACGCTACATTTTTGTCAGCACAGTCACGCATATTAAAAATAAAGAACACATCCAATTCCCATGCGGCTCAACCAGACATACTACTTCCATGATGCTGGCTGAGCATCATGGGAAGTGCAGTTAACAGTAGATGTTAGCTGTGGACACCTGCTCAGCCAGTCAGGTGTCCACATGACTAGGCATCTTGGGAGTTTAAATTCACAGCTAACACCTGTCATAGCATCTGCTGTTAACTACAGTTCACATGAGGCTCAGCCAGACATACTGCTTCCATGATGCTGGCTGAGCATCATGGTTAGTGCAGTCAACAGTAAAGCTGCAGATGCTAGCTGTGAACTACAATTCCTATGATTCTCAGCCAGCCAGGTGTTCACCATAATGCTGACTGGGGAATAATGCTTAGTGGAAGAGTAGCCAACAACAGCAGAGATTTTTTTTAAATAAAAAAAAAGGCTAATGTTAGCCTCATTCCCAGGACCCTTACACACTGCCTTTACACACACCTGCCCATTAACACACATATACACATACACTGTTTTTACACACACACATATACATACACTGCCCTTACACACACATATACACATACACTGCCCTGACACACGCCCCTCCATACACACTGCCTTTACACACACCTGCCCATAAACATACATATACACGTACAGTGCCCTTACACACATACATATACACTGTAATTACACACACCTGCATATAAACACACACATATACACATACACTGTCCTTACACACACATAAACATATACTGCCCTTACACACAACTGCCTTTACACACACAGCTGTAAGTACACACAGCTTACAAATACCTATACTGCTCTTACACACACCTGTCCATACACACACACACAAGCTTACAAACACATACATTCATATACACTGCCATTACACCCCTTTCTCCCCATCTCTTACCTCTTCCACCATCCTTCATCCTCCATCCTGTGGTGGCAGCGCAAGGCCTGACACTTCAGACGCTTTACTGCTCCCACATCACTATGCGCCGGCTATTGCTGCAGAGCGCAGGGATAACGTCATATCCCCATGCTCTGCATTATTTGCCTGAAGACCTCACCCTCCCTAATGTTGAGCCGACTAGAGGGAGATCGTGAAATTTAACAGATAGATACACACTATGAGTTTACTTACCAAAAGGGAAAAGAAATCCATATTTCAGTGAATAATGGCTCTTGTAATACTGACAACTTTGACTATAAACAGAAGGGATCCGTATATCGACAAAAATACATAAAGTCTCATTTTCCACAGACTTGGCTGAATAGTCCTAGAAGTATTAAAAAAACTAAATTAGAAGAATAAAAACATACATTAGCCATAATAAGTATAGTTGAAATTTCCCATGGTAACATCACAATACAAAATGGCCCAAGACTGGATGTAAAAAACAGTGGTTCATATTATTTGCATACATTATTTAATAAATAAAGGAAAACTGTATCTTAAGATCAAGAAAAAGTAGTCACTTAAACTAAACTCAGATTTTTATAGACTTTAAAAAAAATAAACGCTTGTTCCTGTATATCCAGATCATCATGTATGATACTTTTAAAGTAAACAAATTATGAGGAAGACCTTAATGATAGAGAGTTCAGAATCCAACAGGGAAAGCAGACTGGATACACCAAATTATAATTAATATCTATTTATCTTTCATAAAAATAGTATTTATGCCAAGCGTTCCATGAGAAACTGGGCATGTGACCTCAAAGCTGAAAGAGCAGTTAATTGAGATGGTCTCACCTGTGTTGTATTACACACTAATGAAATGGATTACAAGATTGGTTAATAACAATGAGCCCCAAGCACATTTACTGTGTAATCCAGTGGTGCTTTATGAATTTGTAACAATTTACTCCCCACTACTCACGATCGTGAATGTTTTAAATCCCTTTAAAAACTCTTGAAATGGGATATGTATTACACTACTTTAAATACATGGTATTATTCTAAATTTATAAAATTACATAAAATTCATCGATACTTACATTTTTTCCTAATGTATATGCGTTCCACAGTGGCATATGAGTATCGTAGCTGTACCCGCTGATGTACTGGTCATGGTAAAGGATGCAATAGCTGCTATTCTGTAAAACTCTTGGCCTTCCAAACGGCAGGTTCTGTTTTGCTGTTTCAGCTTCTACATAGAATACAATGTAATAAATACAAACCATTTTTTTCAATGACTGAGTGGGAACTTAGAGGGAAAATGGTGTTTGCTAGCAAAGTACTGGAGGGCTCTCAAATTGTATAGTTTTAATATTAGAAGCTGATATACTTGGCAGCTATGAAAAATCAGTTGCAACATACCTATTGTACCCCAATCAATGTCTGTATGACTACTGTGTTTTTATGTGACAGCACTTATTGTACCTCTGGTTTGTTATACTATCAATAGCACTAAATATTTCTTAGTTATATAAGCAAAAGTATTCAACGATCAGCCATAACTTTATGACGGGTGAAGTGAATAACACTGATAATCTTGTTATCATGGCACCTGTCTGTGAGTGGGATACATTAGGCAGCAAGTGAACATTTTGTCCTCAAAGTTGATGTGTAAAGCAGCTCTTATGGGGTGTTCCCGGTCAAAAGTGGTCCAAGGAAGGAAAAGCGGTGAACTGGCAACAGGGTCATGGGTGGTCAAGGCTCACTTTTGCGGGTGGGGGGTGAAGGCTGGCCCGCCTGGTCAAATCCAACAGACGAGCTACTGTAGCTCAAATTGCTGAAAAGTTAATGCTGGTTATGATAGAAAGGTGTCAGAACACACAGTGCATTGCAGTTTGTTGCATAGACCAGTCAGGGTGCCCATGCTGACCCCTGTCCACTGCCGAAAGCACCTACAATGGGCACATGAGCATAAGAACTGGACCACAGAGCAATGGAAGAAGGTGGCCTGTTCTGATGAATCACATTTTCTTTTACATCACATGGATGGCCAGGTGCGTGTGCACCGCTTACCTGGAGAACACATGGCACCAGGATGTATCTATGGAGGCCCCCCTTGCAACTTACAGGACCTAAAGGACCTGTTGCAGATCTGGCACCAGCACACCTTCAGAGGTCTAGTGGAGTCCATGCCTCGACAGGTCAGGGCTGCTTTGGCAACACAAGGGGGGACCTAGGCAGGTGGTCATAATGCTATGGCTGATCGATGATTCATGCATTTGACATACTTTTCCATACTAATGTGCTTACACCATTATTAAAGCGAAGCAGATGAGAATTTTCATTAACCACATCTATTCATTAACAGCATTTACCTTCCAAAGAAGTAAGGATTATTTGTTTCTTAAACCCATCAACTGTCAGATCCTAAAAATAAATAAATATGTGAACATGAGTAACTGAATATGATATATCAATTGGCATTTACTCCACAATAACCCTGTATGATGTCAGGTTTATCAAGCAAGTTCTGAAGGCTTATGATTCATAATGACACTGTGTTAGTGGAGTTAAGCAGGTCTATGAAATCAAGCCTGAGCTTCCCAATCAAACCTAAAGACAGGCAAATCATTATTTCATTCACATCATATTTAAAAAAGTGTTTCGATTTGGACATGCAAAAAAGATTACGTAAGAAACAGTCAGCCATCTTCTACTTAATGGAACCAAATGGCTGCGATTTGTTTTCACCACTTAGAAAAAAGGTTTTTTCACAGCGAAAAAAATGGGACTCAAAGCTCAGAAAGAATCAAAATTCCATATACTTACAGATGAATCACAAGAGCAGCCAAGGCCATTATCCTGTGCATTCTTAATAAGTGGACACTGCAGGGGATCTGATACCTCTCTGGGCAAGGATGGCTTATAAACAGGTTGTTTCAAGATATGGTTAAGGCTGCCATGTGTTCCATTATTAGATGCAGGTACAAGGCCCAATAAGTCTAGAAGATTACGAAACAATAATAATATTAGGGATTTGGAAAGCACGTAACATGGAAAGCGCCATAAGAAAGACAAAACCCCCACAAAACTCTTACCACACATTACGTTATAGATTTCTATATTTTCAAAAGGTTCAACTTCGGTTTTAGTCTTGAATGCAGGCCCATAGCCAATAAAAAGTGCCTGTAATAACAATAGTACATAATATAACACATATTTATGTAATTTTTTTGTCTTCTAGAGTGTAAGCCTATTGGCGCAAGCCCTTCTCACCTTCACAAGATGGATTTTTATTACATTTTTTTTTAATTTGGCAGGCTTTTTTTTTTGTCTTATTTTGAGGAGTCAAAACTTTGCGTATTAATGCCAGATAGGCCTTAAAAAGGTAAGTGGTCCTTTTGGCAACCTCATGGCCATACCTGGGAACTTCTGGGCTCCAGCTACCCGGAGCCTGCCCTTGCGGGCCGCCCCACTGACTTCAACGGTCAGTCCCACTGACATCTAGGGATGGTCCTAAATGGGCAGGGAGTGGGGCCTGTCATGATGTGGGATATTTTTTTTATCCTGTTAAGTCCTGTTAGGACCTACCTTTATGTCCCAATTGTGTCAAGAAGCCTATTGACAGCATCACTGGATTTCTGTCTATGGATCGTGTGTAACTTGCCACGAGCTCTGGTACACCATCATTCAAGGAATGCCAGATCACGTTATCAAGCATTCGCTTCTGATAGTTGACACTCACCAGAAGTTCACTTGGGAAAAGAAGAGCCTCAGAAGGCCTTCTCTAGGCTCTACTGGGCGCTCCCATTGCTCCCCCTGCCGCCTAATTACAATTACCGTATTTGCTCGATTATAAGATAACCCCCCAAAATCTGAATATTAATTTAGGAAAAAAAAAAAGGCCGGAATATAAGACGACCCTATAGGAAAAAAGTTACCAGTAAATGTTAATTCATGTAAACTATTTTTTTTTAATAAAAGCTATGATTGAGAAAAATATTTTGTTTTTATTTTCGTTTTATTTTCCAACCTGCTCCCCCAGTTATGCACATCTGCCCCCACTCTGCCCCAGAAATGCCTTATACTCCCTACATGCCACTGTGCCCCATGATATGCCTTTTAACCCTCTATATGCCACTGTGCCCCATGATATTCCTTTTGACCCCCTATGTGCCACTCTGCCTCCAGAAATGCCTTATAACCCTATATGCCACTCTGGCATTTAGGGGGTTAAAAGGCATATTATGGGGCAGAGTGGCATATAGGGAGGTATAAGGCATTTCAGGAGGCAGAGTGGCGTATAGAGGGTTAAAAGGCATTTCTGGAGGCAGAGTGGCATTAAGGGGGTTAAAAGGCATTTCATAGAGCACTCTGCCTACAGAAAATGCCTTATGCCCCCCATTTAACCCCCCCCAAAACTTTCCGGTGCTGACTCCCGGTGTGTTGTCCGGGCAGCGTGTAGAGCTCTACGCGAATCGTGTAGGCAACTTCCGCTGCAGCTGGAAGGAGGTGCGGTTAGCAGCGGGGGTTGTCTGCGTCCATAGCTCAGACCTTCCCTGGCTGTCAGAGATCAGGGTTCCCCCACACCGGGCACGGGGGGATCCAGGCTTAGTCTCATAGTCAGACCTATTTGAGGTCTGATTATAAGACGACCCCGATTATAAGACGAGGGGTATTTTTCCGGAAAAACCCTCGTCTTATAATCGAGCAAATACGGTATTTTAATCGAGCCCTGGCTGCTGATCACATTTTGATCAGCACAAACAAATCAGGAGAGAGAGAAAAATCTTTCTCCTTCTTTAAAAAAAATAAGTTAAAAAAATTAAATGAAAGATAAAAATTTAAATATAAATGAAATAAGTAAAAAAAAAAAGTCCCTTAACACTATATGTAAAAAGAAAATCACTACTTCCAAACTTGTTAAGTCAATAGTATTAAACAAAATATGTAATACAGAGTGATATGTAAAGCACGGATGTGGTAGTGTGGCCTAGAAAAAATCCAGATCAAATACCCATTGATGTGGAAGACAGGGAGTGTTTGAATAAGGTCACTGCTGCTAAAGGTGCCGTAAACAGATTTTGATTCTTATTTAGCTATTGCTTTTTCACATGGGGTATATGGTGCTTTTATAAATGTGACTTAAGTATCAAATGTAAGCATTGTTTATTCACTTTATTCCCTTTTTTTCTAATAGGTTCTGGCTAAAGATCTAATAACCTACAATGCAACAATGCAGAAAATCAGACAGGGAGAATTTTTCTTTTCAAATCATGTGAACACTATGAGAGTCGTTTATGACAAAACATCTGTATGTTAACATAAATAGTGCTAACATTGTGGAAACCATATAAAGCTTATAGAACATACTTGCATGCTTTGAAAACGATTATCTGATCCGTGAAATCCACCATTGCAGTATTTTGCTTCACCTTTTGACCTATATATTACAAAATCATAGAAAACAAAGTTTTTCCCCAAATACATACCAAAAACATTTGGTTAACAAAAGTACACCTTAGGTGGTATACATTAAATAATAGGTGTTAAGCCTACAGGATGACCTCTCGTTGTTATAAAATTCTGTAATCTCTGAATAAAGAGTACTAATAATAATTTGGTATAGTTTCACCACATCATTTCACAACCACTTTGTGGGGAAAACACAGACTCTTTACCTAAAGCCAATGTTCTAAAGTCAAACATAAGATATTGATCTCAGAGAAGAAGCTTGTTATAGCCTTCTATTGAATACGATTTGGTCATATGCGATTTCAAGACCTCACAGGTCCCTTCTTCATTATTCTTATTACATTTGATAGGGGACCACCAAAATCATCTAAGCTTACAGTATGTGACTACTTCTTATTATATAAATATGTTGACTCACTGAAATGCTTTACAAAACAGCTCTTCTCTTAAATTAAAATCAGCATTTGGCTTAAACCAAAAAGTAGGGTTCCAAATAATACTAGCATACAATGATTTATAAAGGCGAATATTAGAGTGCAAACTTTCGAGACCTCTCAGGTCTTTTTGTTGTCTTCCTCTGGAGGTGTCAGAAGGTATTCACATTTCTAGTGGGGGTAGGTTTTCTGGACACATCCCTGTTCTGTAAACAGATTGACAAACAAATCTACCTAAAAAACTTAAGATACAACCACATCTATTCTGATACTGCAGACAAAAACAACTTATAGTAAGGAGTGCCCTGAGCAAAAACACATCAAAGTCCCTCTTCTGTTCCTACAAAGAAGGTATAAAACATGCCCACACATTTACAACACAGACAAGATCCCTATACCACACTCCCATCATAGGGTCACTTGCAAATCATCCAATGTACACGTTATCAGGTGCAACATTTCCTTATGTGGGTGAAAGAGGCCAACCATTAAATAAAAAAAATAATTTACACCTCCAATATCAATAACAAGAGGACATAAACATCGGTGACAGGACATTTCTCAATGCCACAATGGACACAGCGTCAGAGATATCAGACTGACTGTTTTAATGGGACTATCCCAAACTCAGAGGGAGAGGAAAATATGGGAAATTACACTATTGCTCAAATTCAATAGCTTCAATGATGGCCTCAAATGTGATTTAGAATTTATTTCCACTATCACATTGTAGACCACCCTGCAAACCAGAGCCCAAGACAACCTGGCCCCAGTATAAGAGTGAACACCTTCTGACATCTCCAAGGAAAAGGCTGTAATCAATTATACCACCACTGACTGATCAAGGAACTTCAATTTGATGTGTTTGTGTATTTAAGAAAGATACTTTTTTCACATTTATTTTGTATAATATGCATGAGGGAGAAACCTGAGGTCTCAAAAGCTTCCACTGTAAATCTACTCAGTTAGCCAATCAACTAACTCTACTAGGTTAATATTTCTTTAAAGCCTCCTCATCAATTGAATTATGCATTATACAGGGCTAACTCAGTCCTTCTTGCTAGTGAAGGAGTTAAAGGGGTTGAAATCACCGTACTGCTGCAATCAATATATTGAATATAGTCTTATGTGTATTTGCAAACTGTTTTCATAACAGGTCACTATGCTTTCAGTCACGTAGATTTCAGTCTGTTTGTTCCTAAAAGGTGTTGCTGAACTTTAGTAATTTTTCCTGTTTTAATTGTTTCACCCAAAGAACAAATGATCTGGCAAATCAAATATAAGCTATTAATAGACCATGAACAGTGGGCGCCAATAAGACCAAAAAACTATTGTTTCATAAGAAGATAATCATGAATTGTCTGTTTTTTTAGTTAAAGGTAATGTGTGCTGATCCAGAAACATTGAGAATATGGAAGAAAACAATCACTACTAATGGTTAAAAGATTTAGTCAGACAAATGACTTGGTAATAAGATTCTCACCATATGGTGCCAAGTAGAGAACCACAAGTTTATGTTACTTACAGAGCCACCTGCCATTTTGGTTCGGTGTAAATGTGAAGAGTTTCAATCCGGTCATTCTTGGCATAGTGAAAGCGTTTTGGCAAATGATGCTTAAGAAATGCTTTGAAAGGCTGGTCATTCCACCCGCACTAAAGGAAGAAGAAAAAATAGTAATATATAGCATTAACGTGTATTTGTTGTAATGGGTCAGGCACACGTGTTAAAACATTTATTTGTTTCGTAAAATACATAAAATAAAAAATATTTACAAACATAATGTACAAAACATATATGAATTCGGTGTCCATAAAAGTCCAAAATATTTATCAATAAAGGGAAGTAAAAGTTAACATTAAAAGGAAACCCTTGACTAACTTAACCTTCAGCACCATGCATTAAAGCTTTTTTTGGTTTTATAATATTTGATTTGTTATACAACTTTAAAGGTGCTATTGCAGTTAGACAAAGCTGCCCTGATGGTTTAATTCATATTTAAAAACAAACTCTTTATGATATTCATATCAGTAACCTGCTTGTATGATATGAGAACCAAGCATTCTATGGAAAATATGAATAAGACTAAACTTTAAATGATTATTTCTGGCTGAGGTGTGGGAACTAAACAACACTAGGAATGATCCTTCTAACACTTCATTTAGCAATGAATATGTTACATACATTTTAGACCACTTTGCCTACACAATAACGTCACTATTATAATTTTTACTCCGCCAAAACAAACATTTGTCAAGGCCAATTGACCTTCAAGCTGTAGTTTAATATGACAGAAGTTAATGCGTTGACATAATACACCATTAGTAACCTCCAAGGGATAGAGGAAAACCAATTATATTTTTCATTTACCGTAAGATTCCTAGCAACACCTTCGTAGTCAACTGGAAAAGCCACACGTGATAAATTAAAAACCTGAAGTTTAAGAAACGTAGTTAATGTAAAGTCTGAAAACCAGCTATATTTCATTAAATATACACTGTATACTGGTGTCATATTTAAAACCCAAATTAGCATTATTATAATGTGAGATAATGTTGCATTGTTAGAATAGATCATTAATACGTATGGTCTATATCTTATTGTGATTACGTTGAAAAGTGAAACACTCCAGATGCACTCAAGTGAAACCTATTTCAAGAATGCAGAGCAAATTATATATTTTGTATGGGATACAACACCATAACATCACACCAAAATATGGTAAATACTTTCTGGATTGAATAGCAGCAATCAGGAGAGTTAAATGAGACAGAAGTTAAATTTCTGTGTTAATTGATGACCTGCCTATGCCTGTGATAACAAGGCAATGAAAGAGTACACTTACCAACACTATGCTGTATTTACTTTGGTAGAAAATAACTTGTCAAATATATAAATATTTAGCAGAATAAGATTTTACACAGTTGTTTCTTACATCAAAATACATTCTAAAATGTCTGTCAATAATTTGCTAGGTATATACATACAAGTGAAATACTCATCTGGCAGGTTAGTAGGTCTCAGGCGGGCAGCTGGACCGGCAATCACTATATATTCTTTGGATGGCTTAAGATACGACGGTTGAAGAAACACAACATTTTCACAAAGGGATTCTTCCATGCCTGAAGAAAACATTGGTTACATGCAATAAATATGCACACAGGGTGAAGAAAACGGTAGTCCAGTGGCTAATTCTGGCCTAGGCTGGCAAGGCCTAAGATGGCAGCTGCTCAAAGAGAGATATTTGTACACAAAAGCTGTGAAATGAGTCGTAGGTGTGGACAAGCAATGGTTCCTTTTATGATGCAGGTTGTGAGTATTAGGAGTATATAACGGGATATATGTTTTTTAAAACTTGAATATGTAGGGGCAGCCAGGCAGAATGCAGTAGGGCTTTGTGGAGAACAGGTACAGGAGGGGCAAAATCCTGGATATGCGAATGGAAAGCAGCATCAACGGATGGAGCAAGACCCAAATCATGGGACATAGCAGACACAGTTGTATAAAAGTATCTGTTGGTTATATATATATATTCTGGAATATATGGAGAACCAGTGGAGGGACTGGCACAGTGGGTATGCAGATAAAGAGTGAGGAGAGGGGGAAAAGTATCCAGGTCAGATATTGAAATGGAATTAATTAGTAGTTAGCAGGACAAATTCAATATACATAGGTTGTTGTCAGAATTGAGGTGGTACTGGAATCCAAAAGAAAAGATTAGTCGTCCAATATAGGAGACAGAGAAGAACAGACACCCCACAACTGAATCCTAATGCACGCCAAAAGAGAGGTAGGAGCGAAGAACAAGCATCAGAGAAGGAGACAGGTACCGTGACAGATGTAGGATCTGTATGCATGCATAAAAAAACAGGAAAGGTGCTACAGATAAAATATTAATTTAAATGTATTACCATGATCTGACACAAGGAGGATGTTAATACATCTGTCTAGTTGCATCTGCTTCAGGCCATCCATTAGCATTCCAACTATGCGGTCTACATTCATTAGTGCTTTTATCACCTTTTGCACAAAGACACAGAAGTATAAAATACTTTTTTTAACAATAAACTTCAAATAATATAAATTATTACACACATCTATCTTAGCCAGTGTGGAGGACCTTTACGATATTAACTTTTAAATAGTACACAATAAATAGTATGCAAAGCACTCATTGGATTGAAGCTGTCATCAAGAAGTCTAAAAAATGAAATGAGTCACAAATTGGGTGATTCTGGTGCCCTAAATGTGAGCCTCAGGTTCAAACCAATAAGTGTTTCCAGGCATGTATATCATCTCTCATGCAAACATATTAAACATGTTTTTATGAGTTATCATAGCTAACCTCTGGTAATTTAAATGAAACATTTAATATTTTACTTTGAGCACATAGTGATGTACACAGGGACGTAGATTAGCACTGAAGGACACTTTGTTTTATTTTATTTTATTTCAATAAGCTTCATTTATCTGCACACCTGGAGGCTGATTTTGTTGTACTTGTAGCTCAATCACTAAAATTAGCTCAATATTTATTTTATTTGTTCTTCCATAGGCTTTCATCTGTCAATTTGGGAGATTAAGGCTATCTATTCTATTGTTTACCACAAGGCGGTATGAAAAGGAACCAGAGTTTTCACCTAGTAGATTGGGGTGATACAGAGATACAGCACATGCACATGGATAATATGCAGCTATCTGCATTATCTAAAACACTAGAACTGTTAAAAAAAAACAGCGCAACATTAAAAATTATTTTTAATCTCATACAAGTACAAAGTTGTGGCAATAGCCCTTTAAAAGGTTTGTCTTGTTGATGCCTTTTCTAATACTTAAGAGGGGTGGATTGCTATAGTTAACAGAGAAAAAAGTCACATAAAAATGACATAAGTATTTCTTTAAACTGTTATCTGAGAACTGAGAAAATTAATGTATTTGTTATTTGTTTAGCGATCTAGCCCCAGTGTATTCTCTCAAGTTAATCACAATCCTCAATAGAAAACATTAGTCATCTCTGTTGCTCACTCAGAAAGGTTTTATAATACTCAAGCTCCTACTGCCTACTTAACTTTGCATTATCTGAGATCAGATGCTCAATTCATCTATACGTGTACATTTTCAGAAATACATGTGAAGTAACGAATGACTAAATGATTGATGTTGGCATAAAAAAAATGTTGCAATCCTCCAAATGCTTACCTCACTACTCACTGGACCATGGCCATGCCCGGAGGAATCAGGTTCTTCTAAATACAGAGTGTAAAAGTGTGGTCTAAATCAAACGCACCAAGAATGACACACACTTGTCAATCATTTTGCATTAACATATTATATCACACTAGCATCAAGGATTCCCATAAACGGTTTCCACTTCAAGAAGTCAAAGTAATATTGTGCAAGCAACGCTCTCCATCTCAAAGTAAAAGGCATCTTTTTCATCTTAGTTGCCTTTGCATTATGAGAAGTGAAGCTATACTTGTAGGCCCTTGCAGAAGAAACACACAAGGGGAGCCCTTTCTAATCAATAATAACAACTTCAATTAGTTATAATGTTTCAAAACACAATTTTGTGAATAAACCCCTTTAATAAGATAGGCTTAAGTAGTGAAATCTCTGGACTAGTTTGTACTTTGCAACACTAGATATTTACTGTGCAACATACTAAATCAATATCAATAGAACAATCAACAGGTACAATATTATACATAACAATTTAAAACAAATAGTAAACAAAGGTAATGATATTGATTGTCATCTATTTCACAATAGTACTCTATTCATGAACCAGTTGTCCATTATATCAGTAATTAAACTGTTAATAAGGAATTCAGTATAGACCTGCGCCTGTTAAATAATAGAGGAAACATAAGCGTGTCCGTTCCAGGTGCACTCAAGTGAGTTCAATTGGTGATAGCGCTATTGAAAGTACTGGGCTGAGAGATCGGAATTAAGTTGATAAAAAATACAGTTTTAATTACAATGTACTGTATATATAAAACAATACATAAAATAGTGTATAATCATGAACTACTGTCTTTTATATCAACCTAATTCTGATCTCACAGCCCAGTACTTTCGATAGCGCCATCACCAATTTGTCTCCATCAGTAATCAAACTGTCTGCTCATAATACATGGAAAAAATCCACTAAGAAAAGGATAAACAATTATTGTATCCGTGACAGATGCTTTTTAAATAAACATACGGTTTGCAATATATGTTTTTCCTTATACGGACTGGAAAAGCCATATGACATAGCATTCTATTGTATACAGCATTTCCAATGAACAAACATATGCCTCATGTTACGGTTTTGTACTATTTTGCTTATCAAAGAGCAAACAGATTCATAAAAGCTTTTGCACCTGGTTTAGATTCCCTTCTGACCTTTACCCAGTAAAACACGGCGCATGGAGACCATTTCTGCACATACAATAAAACACTTATATACATGGAAGGGTTTTCCATCGCCTTTACCCCACCATAGCTTTTGTTCAGTACAAGCTATAACTTATTATTTATAAATCTTGAGGGGTCTTAAGGGAGTCACGCTTTTTTTCATAAAAATAATTGTTCTAATTTTGAAAATAGAACATTTAGCAAGAAAATATATATTTTTTTAATTGATGTCTCCTCAAAGACATATGTGCCCATGGACAGATACATTCTGAATCGATCCCAGTTGTACACATACACTAGGTGCCCATGTATGCCTGTGCACACGTGTGGCAGAACATGCATGACTAGCTACCCAACAATCTGAACTAGATCACAGACTAAGTAAAGTTTAACAAAAGGCGTTTTCAATTCCAAAATGTGTTTAAAAATGGATATTTACCATCACCTTTCATTAAGAAGCAGGGCATGGTGCTAGGTAAGCATGTTTTAGAGGTGGAAAGCATTTCTTTTAAAATTATGGTTCCATACTACATTTTAACATATTGTTAAATATATTTTTACCTTTCATTTTCAGGCAGCCGCAGCCATTTAAGAATAGTCATGACCCTATATTCAAATGGAATGGACCTATAGAAAGATTTGGAGTTATTACATATTCAAAATCATTACCAACAGCTTACATATGTTCAACTTCAATAGTTTAAAAGTAATGTGTGACAGTATTTTGTGGCCATACTATTTTGCTGCTACGTGTATTTGTGTCAACAAAAATAACAGATCTTCATTTATTTAAGTTGAATCGTGGATACAATGTCCAACCACAAAAACTCACACCGTGAGTTTTTATTAATCTGCCCTTAACATACAAAACTTTTTCTATTATGTCAATTATATTAGCTTTCTGAATCTACAAAAATGTACACAAAGGGTTCTAACTCATATTATTATAAGAACCCCCACCGACTGTTCCGGAAGTACACCTCTCATGCTGGATGAGCAAGAACAGATGGAAGGACACATGTTGCCCACCACTGACATAGGAACTATATCCACAAAGCAGAGTGTAAAATATATAGTTACCCATTATAAAGCTTATAGTAATTTGGATAGGATCCATTAATCTTCACATCAGACCCAGGCCAGAAAAACGTGGCCGTCTTTAATCCTTGATTCATTGCAGTTATCCATAGCTATAAAGATACAAGTTAATTTTAATTTAATCTGAACAGCCAATAATGTCACTCACCATTCATCTCTAAACATTCAATTAGTGATGTATGTGTTGTATTTGATACCTTAAACCTAAGCACTTAGCATCTAAAACAGTATATTGTCACGGTAAAAGAAAGTTTTTATTGGATACTCACACCAAATGGAGTTTTGATGTGATACATTTGTCAGATTATGACATATACAGCCAAAAAACAGGCCAAAAAACAAGCAAAAAAAAATAAAAATAGCACATGAATATATTCAAGTGCAATAACCATGTTGGATGTAGGTTACCAGTTACTGGCAACGTTCCATGGCTACAGTGGGTCCAGCTTCCTTGCGGTTGATAGAATAAAGGAACTTCCAGCCAGGAATGCCACAAAAAGCACCAGCTTCTGAACAGTGGAACCAACATCCACAATAACATAAAACGAAATAATTTATGCCACCTGCACCCTGATGCATTTTAACAGAGCGCTCCTGCGTTCCTCAACGGATGAGCAAAAGGTAACCTTCATCCAAAACGTTTACTGCACTTGAATTGGATTTCAACTATCACAGATTTACGCCATATTGGTTTCTGCCCCCCTCTCATATGTATACCTAAGTCTGGGTTAAGACTCCTAGTTCTAAGTCCATATTCTGTGATTTAATAGATGGTAAAATCATCATGGTAAAAAATCATAACCTATCATGACCTCATATTATGGCATTATTTCTGTGTTTGAATATATAGATACTATTTACACTATAGAGCTAAAAACTGTACCTGAATGTGAGATAGCATGTCTACTCCTATGGATTCTTAATTGAGTTGGATTCTGCTATGCTTTTTTTTTTATATAGAGTTTGGCACCAAAGCTTGCCTTTGGTGGGTGAATATACAATTATAAATTAAACATCTATGGAGACATGTGGGTTTATTCACTATAAGGAGGGTTTTTAAGAGGACAGTTTGCTGGACAGTTGTGCTTCAGCTCTTTCACTTCACTATACATTGTCACAGGACACAACAGTGTACTCAGTACTGATATTAGTTTATGATTGTTACAAAATCTGGACAACGTGGTTAGCAAATACATACCGTATTGGCTCGAATATAGGCCGCACTTTTTTCCCCCACTTTAAGTTTTTAAAGTGGGGGTGCGGCCTATATTCGGGGTCTAGCGCCCGACTGCATGTCCCGGGCGCCGGGCAGGCAGCGGGGTTTGGATACAGATCCCCCGCAGCGGTGCAGGGGACCTGCATCCTAATCCCCGATATGCTCAGACAGCCTCCCCTGCCAGCACTTCCCACGGGGGGGGGGGCGTCACGGGAGGTTGTCTAAGTGCATCGTGCGGACCGTCCGCACGATGCGTTTTACCTCTGCCCCCCCCGACTTACCGGAGCAGACTCCCGGGTGTCTTGCGGGGCCGGCGGGGGACATCTACGCAATACACGTATACAACTGCCGGCACCGGACCGGAAGTTGTATACGCGTATTGCGTAGATGTCCCCCGCCGGCCCCGCAAGACACCCGGGAGTCTGCTCCGGTAAGTGAGGAGGACAGTGGTAGCATATCTCGGGCAGGGAGGAGGACAGTGGTAGCATATCTCGGGGAGGGAGGACAGAGTGGACAGAAAAAAACTTTTTCTTTAAAAAAGCACCAAACTTTTAGGGGGCGGCCTATATACGGGGGCGGCCTATATCAGAGCCAATACGGTATTTATTTTTTGCTGTGAAATGCTGATTTTTGACAATGTTTGCTTGTTCACCATTTAAATGCCATGCACCGGAGGGGTTAATTCCCCAAAGTACTTTTGTAGAATGTGCCAATATATTTAACCCTTAAAATACTGTCCCAGAGCATTCTATTTGGCTCAGGTGAGAATTCCTAATATGTCCTTATTAATTTATAATGAATATAATCACACATCCAGTATTTAACAGTACAAGGAGTTAAGGATATTAATATATTATACATATTGCTGTTAACTGAGGTGTCTTGATGGATATTATATTTTCACAGCAAAAGCATAATATTTGTTTGTTTTATGGAAAAAAAAATCGCTGTTTGTTTTGAAGTCTCCCCGTTATATTGTTTATGGTTAAACTTTAAATAAATTAAAATAAAAACATGATTGGGGAAAAACCTGGCTCCTACATTTTTTGGCTGGCTCCCAAGTGTATGGACCCCTGCATTATAAAACACAAACTGGCCAAAGAGCTTGGCTTGCCCTGCACCATGTATAGTTAAAACAGTGATTTCTCCAGTCTCTACCTGGGCCTGCTCAAAGGTCAACACTAGAGAAACTTGCTAGTATTAGCCCTTCAAAATAAAGGGTGAAGTGAAACAGATGAAACCACAACTTTCCTGCTAGTTTTGGTACATATGCTGCGGATGCCACTTTAAAATATTTTAAGAAGCAATCAGAAAGTTTACATTAAGGGTACTTGATATTATGCATACTTGATAGCCAAAGGGATAAGGTACATGATTTTTTTAATACACTTACCGGTTCTCCTAGGTACCATGAAGGATTAGATTTCTCTATGTTACGCAATGTAAAAAGGGCATTTCTCTTGGGATCATACATTTTATTGTCAATTAGACCGTGGGATTCAGGATAAAGGCCCTGCAAAATGGATTTCACATTAATGCAATGCATTTACTAAAATGAATTATATTATTAATACATAATTCTCTAAAACAAAGATATGAGAACTTCTTTATTAGGTGCATAGAAACAGTGTATTTTTGATTTGCCCATTGACACATGCAGGTACCATGCGAGGTTGCCTATGTGTTTTAAACTAGAATAATCACCTCAATTAATGCCTTAAATCTGCTCCAGAGAACTCAGCACACCAGTGGCACCTGGGATCCTGCAGAGATCACTGGTGAGTAAACTATGAAGTTCAGCAGATGTATGAACCCAGGGCATTTCTGTACAATTTACTGGAAGTGTATACCACAAACTTCCATACAGAGCTTAACTTTGCAACAAATTTAATATTTTGGACCCAGGGAAGTATCCAGGTTGCTGTTTCCATGAAGGAGAGCCATGAGTAACTAATTGCCAGTGTAGATGTAGTGAGTTAACTCAGAAGTTGCTCAACTTTTGATGTGATTTAATTGTAGAAGCCGTGCTTTCTGTTTGAAGGTAGACGGTGACTGTGTGATTTAATGGTGACAGAGACTGAACTCTTCAAGGAGATGTGGGAGCCAAATGGTCAACCCATATGCCCACCAAAAAGAAGAGTCTTTGGGGACTGTGGCATATCCAGTGTGTGTGTGTTCTGCGTGCATAAACTCAATGAAGCCTTCCCTTTACCATTGTTGGTATCATAAAAATGTTTCCACCACCAACCAGCCACAGGCCAGGGTGATAAATATAAAGGGTACAAGAATCCATGATGCACTTCCCAGCCCTACCACAATGTGTCTATGTAACCCTTGCCCATAACACATGTGTGAGCGCCCAGGTGGATCGAACATGAGGCTCCATTAAGAAACTGCGGGCTTCCTGGATACTCAGCCTTAAGACCAGAAGATTAAGCTTTCCCTTTCTCACACATTTTTTTTCTGTTTCTCCATGAAGCCTGGAGTACTTATGCTCCTCAGTTGTCCGTTGAAAAAAAGGTAAACTGAGCTCCAGTGATAAGGCCACAGTGGCAACCGGGTCCCCAATCTTCCTTTTGAGGGACTGCACTCAACATCACCCACCATCCATGGGCCAAGAAATATTAATGTTAGGGTTAGATAAAAAAAATGTGCAGAAAAGAGTCTGCTTACCAACTCAAAGGTGAAGTGGACCCAGAGGACCAAACCAGGGGGCACCTAAAGGAATACCTCATGTTTTCTGTGCTTACTCAACCTTAAGGCCAGACAAACAAGCATTCCCTCTCTCACATGTACCTCAAGTTATAAAATCCTTGGAGTGCTCTGAGCAATTTCACAGAGCATGGTTCTTAACACTACTAAGATGCCACCCTGACCTTCCTTTATCTCTTAACCGCCCCCCCCCCGCCTCTCCCTATAGGATCTTTTAATTTTACCCTGATGGTTTACTTCTCAGTTTATTGCTAATAAAAAATAATTCTATCTCCTTAAGATAGCGGTGAATTATTTGAAAAGTTTGGCAGAATGTTATCATGTCTTGATAGTTACAGGATAAAAACCAACTGTTTTAGTTATTAACCTATTTTTGTTTTTTTGCATCGTTTGTTGTATTCTGTGGGAACTGTTTCATTAAGTTACATTTGCAGAGACTCCTGCTTTGCATATACCGTATTGGCTCGAATATAGGGGTCTAGCACCCGACGCCCAGGACATGCAGTCCCGGGCGCCGGACAGGCAGTAGGGTTAGGATACAGATCCCCCGCAGCGGTGCAGGGGACCTGCATCCTACTCTCGGATGTGCTCAGACAGCCTCCTCTGCCAGCACTTCCCACGGGGGGAGTGCCGGCACGGGAGATTGTCCAAGCGCATCGCGCAGACGTTCACCGGCAGCGGCGATGCGCGTAAACAGCCTCCGCTGCCGGCACGTCTGCACAATGTGCTTTAACAATCTCCCTTGCCGGGAATTCCCACGGGGGGAGTCCCGGCAAGGGAGATTTTTAAAGCACATCTTGCAGACCTGCCGGCAGCGGAGGTTGTTTCTGCTCGCATCGGCGCTGCCGGTAAACGTCTGCGTGAACAATCTTCCTTCCGCCGTGGGAAGTACCGGCCCTGGAAGTTGAAGTGTTATGTGTAGATGTCCCCCGCCGGCCCCTTGGAGTCTGCACCGGTAAGTCTGGTGGGGGGGGACATCTTGGGGACAGAGTGGCAGCATATCTCGGGGGGAGGAGTAGAGTGGCAGCATATCTGGGGGGGTAGAGTGGCAGCATATCTCGGGGGGGTAGAGTGGCAGCATATCTCGGGGGGGTAGAGTGGCAGCATATCTCGGGGGGATAGAGTGGCAGCATATCTCGGGGGGGATAGAGTGGCAGCATATCTCGGGGGGATAGAGTGGCAGCATATCTCGGGGGGGGTACATCTTCGGGACAGAGTGGCAGCATATCTCGGGGGGGGCAGAAACCTTTTTCATTAAAAAAGCACCTAACTTTTAGGGTGCGGCCTATATGCGAGTGCGGCCTATATCCGAGCCAATACGGTATATGTCCCATGGGTACATGGTTGAAAGTTCAGGAACTTGTTGGGAAATTTGTCTTTTCACAAACAGGTACATAAAGAAATTTGAAAGGTATTCTAACAAAAATAAAACTTACTGTTACTATACTGTAGTGATTGGGAAATGTTTTTGATGGATATACAGGCCTTAATGCACGGGTATATGTTCCGCATTTTCCTGCAAAATAAACCAAATGATTACATTTTATTATTAAAACACTATAAATCCATGTAAACCATGACAGAACAGACTAGAAAAAAAAACGAGTGAGATGATTTGTTATTTGAACTCAAGGGGTGGTTATCCCTTTTGTATTGGTTGTATATTGCTAAAGTGCATTTTAGCAATAGCCATTGTCGTAAAAGGAGGGTCTAGTCCCAAAATTACTACTTTCCATAAAGGAAGACACGATATAGGTATTATATCCATTTAAGTAAAATATATATTTTCATTCTAAGTAGTAGAACAAGAAGATTCTGACACATGAGTGAATAAAGTATTTAAAAAAAATTGTAAGATTCAATTTATGGCAAAGTAAATATGTCCCTGAGTAATAACATTAATAATATCTCCAAAATTATTCAACTGGTTTAAAAATAACAAAAGAAATTATTGTCCAGATAAGCGTTTACATCCTGCGGAATATTAGGTCTTTACTAGACTCATGACATACAATTATGCACTACTCACGCAGTTTGCTAATGACAGGAAGAAGTCCCTCCCATGTATGTAAGTATTCTGCCCTGAAGCCATCCAGTGAGAACAGGAGCACGGGGGGCTTTGAGAACCTGAAGAACATTAGAAATAAGAGTACTTTTACAGGACAACAAGGGACGATGATAGGTCAGCATTTTAATAGACAATATCTGTAATAATTAGAAAAACATATACAACATAATATGTTACGGACTTGGCAACCTTCAGTTAGAAAGTATATAAAGCCAGTTAAATGAGTAAACATGACAATTTTACTAAGGGATCAGTAAAATCCAAACAATGTTTTACAAGAGCATCACTTACCCAGCAGCTGCCGTTTGACATTGGGAGCATACGTTCAAGCACCCTAATGCATTTTTCGGTGGTTGCTGGATTCAAGATCAAATCCATTGACAAATCCTCTAAACCACTGATTCGAGCTATATCACTGAAAACAACTATAACTCTTTCATGGCCTAAGTTATTTTTGTACCCCAAAGCATAGTCTTTTTATCAGGATCCTGCTTCGCATGCTAAGGCTACACATACTTATTATGATATGATGTTTCTTCAGGGCAACTTGGACCATAATCATACATAACACAATAAGTAGTTGGACTAATACTTTTATATATATATATATATATATATATATATATATATATATATATATATATATATATATATATAAAATCAGGACACATTTCTTATAATTTTTACCTAGGACTTCTTCATAGTGATCCTGCTTTGCATACCCCATGGATCTCTCTAGAAACTAGAGGTTCCCTCTGATTTATGTTTGTTTTTTGCCATTTATGTAGAAATACATTTTCTTTAATTTACTCTCCTCCCCTCTGATTACACAATGATTAGGAAGTTTTCCTGACCACACTTTTATTATTAGCTTAAGGGTTCAAAGTACATGGACAGTCCTTCCTTTGGTATACGAACACGTAAAAGAATCCCAGCACACCAAACAGCTTCCAATCCTTAGGTTACTTTATTCAGAGAAAGCAAAACAAAAAAAAGCAACGTTTTGGCCAAACAGGGCCTTTGTCAAGCTAAGGTCCTGTTTGGCCGAAATGTTGCTTTTCTTGTTTTTTTTTGTTTTGCTTTCTCTGAGTAAAGTAACCTAAGGAATGGAAGCTGTTTGGGAGCTTCCTGGGAGTTGAGTGCTGGCATACATGATTCCCTACTCTTGTTGGCTAATCACGTGTGTGTGTGTATGTGAAGGTATGTTACTGTGTATCTGTAAGTGTTAATGTATGTGTTTGATAGAGCATAGATGCGTAGATATGTTACAGTATGTATGTTACAGTATGTTCCCATGTGTTTGTGTAAGTATGGTCAAGGTGTGTAAGTATCTGTGTGTAAATATGTGTGGAAGTATGCTAATTGACTCCCTCCTCTTATGCCACCAAAGATAGAAGTGTGTGTATGTAAGTACGTTTGTTTGTGTTACAGTATGTGTTTCATTGCATTTGTGTGTTTATATGTGTGTGTGTATGTAGAAGGGGCTAAATCTTGCAGGGAGGCCAGCTTCTTTGTTCACGCCACTGTGTGGTATCAGCACTGACACAGCAGGAAGGGAATACCCAAACCTTTGTATGGTCTTTTAAATCATTGTAAGTTTAATGACGCTTTCACCTAGCTCCATTACACTGAATCTGTCAGCACAGAGCCATCACACACCAGGCCAGACTGTCATGAGATATCTGTGCCAATGCAAAATAGAAGATAAGTAGTACCTTTTCATGATGTAATAGAAAAGAAAATAATAAGAAAATGGAATACTAAAACATTGTATTATAATCTGCAATCCCCACAGCTAACCCAAAGACCTCAATTGAAACTATTTTAAGAAGATATATTTTTTAACAGTGGTAGTATGACTAAACGTCCTAGACATCACCGATTTCTGTGCGACTTGCAGAAGCACACACAATGAACCACATTAGGGGTTTTTTTTCTTGCGAAAGTTGGGCTGGTTGATTTTTATATACTGATAATATGAAAATTATGCTTTTATAGTTACTCCAGCTCCTTATGCACCAAATTGAGGTTTGGGTCTTGCAGTTTTGGAAAATGACCTCCCCCATTGACTTTACTACTTTATTCTTATATATGCCTATACTGACCCTGGTGGACATTGTGGTGTTACAATATCTTCACATACGTCCACATTCACCCAACTTTGGTTTCCTGGAAGACAAAGGAAGGAGGTTTCATAGGTTTTCACGGACAAAATTATACCCATAAAGGCTTCTAAAAGTAAAAAAAAAAATGTATGAATAAAAGTACACTTTAATACCACCCCACACTATCTATTACTTAAACTGCAGATGGTGTAAATGGAAATTATATAATAACTCTCTCTACATTAAATCACCATAATAAATATGCTGTCTAGCAAAATGTCCTGAGCTACTCTGCTAGTAAATGGAAAGGAAAATGCTGAAAACTCAAGTAATCCGTATAGGTTACATATTAAGCATTAAAACACAGAAATGCTTTAGTTTACCTCTACAAAGAGAGTCATAATTAACACAGCAGTCCTGCATTTCTTTGCAATCATCTGAACAAGAGCACAGACTCCCTGCTAATCTTTTCTCGCCACATCTTAGCTTGTCACACATCCAAGTACGACCTGGAATAAAACATTATGTTATATAAAGATTATCTAGGAATTACATGGTAGCAGTTTTTAGCAAAGGGAAGAATTAAAACAAGAGTTTTACTGAGATGGCAACCTATGTTGAACTTTTAAATTTTCTCGGGAGATGAGAAGGACCTACCACCCACCAAGCATTTGTGCACTCTTCCCACAAAATGTATAGAACGGGGAATAGTGACCATAACATGGTTTCCTTTGAGATTAATTCCAAAAAGCAAATGGGTAACTACTCTACCAAAACACTTCATTTCAGAAGGGCAAACTCTGACAGGCTAAGGTCAACTATGGAATGTATAGACTGGGATGGATTGTTCTCTGGACTAAACACAGAGGACAAATGGAATACCTTTAAGTACACATTGCAAAATTACACATCCCAATATATACCTATGGGGAATAAATACAAAAGAAGCAAAACCAATGCGGTTTACCAGGAAAGTAAAGCAGGAAATAAGAAATAAACAATTGGCATTTAAGCATTATAAAAGCGAGGGATCAGTAGTATCATTTAAAAAAAGGCGATTAAAATGACTAAATTGGAAAATGAGAAACTAATTGCCAAGGAGAATGTTGGTCCTTTATTATCTGAAACCGGAAACTTGGTTAGTGAGGACAGAGAGAAAGCCGACATCTTAAATACGTTTTTTTTCTTCTGTTTATACCAAGGAAGAACCAATTACGGAGCCCCTGCTGGCTAATTTTAAGGAGCCATTACAGCCAACATGGGATTGGCTGACGCAAGAAAAAGTGCTCAAGCAATTAAATACTGTTAAGGTAGACAAGGCCCCTGGACCGGATGTTATACACCCAAGGGTACTTAAGGAGCTAAGCCTAATTCTGGCACAACCATTATTACTGATCTTTAGGGATTCTTTCAGTTCAGGCATAGTTCCATTAGATTGGTGCAAGGCAGATGTTGTGTCCATATTTAAAAAGGGATCAAAATCTCTAAGCTTAACATCTGTAGCGGGGAAATTATTTGAAGGGTTGCTAAATGTATACATTCAAGAACATATCTTGATCCATAATCCAATTAGAAGAAGTCAACATGGATTTATGAAAGACCGGTCTTGTCAAACCAACCTATAAGCATTCTATGAAGACGTTAGTAAAAATATAGATCTGGAGTGCCTCAGGGGTCTGTCCTAGGTCCTGTTCTTTTTAATTTATTTATAAATGATCCCCCAGGCTACATTGAGAGCTATGTCACAGTTTTTGCTGATGACACGAAATTAGGCAGGGTAATTCAGACCAATCTGGATGTCCAGTTGCTCTTATCCAACTGCTCCTTTGGCAATCACTAATGTCTGCCATATCTCCTTCTCTTACAGGTATGACTCACACCTTTCGCCTGAACCCCTCATTTCCTGCTGTTACCCCTGTTTTCCACCCTGTATGACTCACACCTTTCACCTGAACCCCTCATTTCCTGCAGTTACCCCTGTTTTCCACCCGGTATGTCTTTATCCTGCATGCTTCCATACCTTGCTGCTCTCGAAGGGTTACATTTGGTGCCCTCTAGTCTAGCTTAATTGCATTTGTTAGCCAAGGTGTGAAACATCTGCCTCCTGTATGCAATCACCTTGTCTGACCACTTGTGAGACAGCCCTATACATTCCTAGGTCTCACTTGGAAACAAGCTTGCTTGGAAATGTAGCTGCTGTGGCCTCTTCCCCAGTGGACTCTTCATAAGTGGGCAGTTAAGAGTTAGACTGGAGTTAAACTGTAGGGAAACGACATACTTGCGCCGCACCCCTCCTGTGAAATCCTCTTCCCCGTTCCATTCAGACTTTCTGACTCATACGCAACTTTCAAAACCTCTCTGGAAACCCACCTGTTCAGGGATGCATACAACATTCCTTCCCAGTACTCCCAAACATCATCATAATCAAGCCATCAACAGCTTCAACACATCGTCGGAATCAGATCAATTCATCTCCATCCAAGCAGTCCTCTCCTGTTGTCTCACTTCCCCCTCAACCACCGACTAGATTGTAAGCTCGCAAGAGCAGGGCCCTCCTCTCCTTTGCGCCAGTTTGTTATTGTATGTGTTTTTGCATGTGAAATTGTTCTACTGACTGTAACAGCGCTCCGGAATCTGCCGGCACCTTATAAATAAATGTAATGTTTCTTCTTTGCAGGAGGTTTTAGACAGAGTTAGGGACTGGCTGTGCAAGTGGCAGATGAGGTTCAACAAAGATAAATGCAAAGTTATGCATCATGGTAAAAATAATAAAATTGCAACCTATGCTATAAATGGAATATCCTTGGGGAAAACTACCAATGAGAAGTATTTAGGAATAATGGTAGACAATAGACTTGACAACAGTGCGCAATGCCAGCAAGCAGCTGCAAGGGCCCGGAACAGGCCTCCCAGTGCGTATTCCGTGTTGAGAAAGTGTGTTCATTGCTGCAGTTCAGTAAGACGTACTACAGACCTCACAAGGTGTATCCATTAAAGCAAAAGTTTACAGGTGGGTTGTACAATTCTCCTAGACTCTGCATTATAAATGGTAAAACTCAATGAGCTCCTTCTGAAAAGTGAAAGGCTGCATTCCCTGCATAATACATAGTTAAATTGCATAACATGTACATTACAAATAACCAGATTTTTTTTCCTTGCAGGAGAAGCTCACTCCTGTTGATTTTTTAAAATGCATTGCGATCATGTAAACATTTGCTTCATTTGCAAATGTCTTGTTTGGTAAATACAACTCTCACAAGGAAGAAAGGTCTAATCATTAATGCCATACTTGAAAATATTAATGGTGGCCTGTACTGAAAACGTAAAAGTTATTTATTTCCTTTGAAATGCCATTACCATAGAGTGTCTTTTTCTTACCTGGCTGTATGCAGACATCCTGATAATCTAAACAGCAGTTTCCAAGCTCCACACAACCAACATCACAACGGCAGCTTCCAAATTTTCTTTCAAAACATCGATTTTTGCAACTGTTTACTAGAATTGTAATAATGCTTGTTAATATGCATACTAACCAAACGGTTACATGTCTATACATCAATTGAAATGGGAACTATGATTTAATGAATATGCTTTTTTAAATGTATTTTATTTTAGTAGTGTTGGTGGTTGAACATCGTGGTGGTCCAGTGTTGATTTCCATTTAAAAAAGGCCACAAGCCTGTTTAGTCTGCGATGTCACTCACCAGCACAAGAGCCATTGTTTCTCGCATGATGTGTACCACAACATTGTGTGAGGCACCACAAGTGAGGTCTAATGTACAAAAACGTATGCACATTTCTAACAGGGTTGTGCTAACCTGCTAGAGGACAGCAGGTTAGCCTCTTCCTAAAAGAACCAGGTTTACCTGCCTAATGTGCTTTGTTATATTACTCCAAATATCCTGTAACTCATCACTGTCAGTGGTTACAATCTGCAACTACTGTAAGTCCATCAATTGACTTGAGCAAAAACCATACCTGGGAACTCCCCGGGTTTGAATCCTCCGGGTCGTGGGAGCGGGGTCTGTACACACGCCCCGCTCCCCGCCCATTTCCCCTTGAAATAGGGGTGTTTCCAGCAGATGTCAGCAGGAACACCCCTAACGTCAGATGGACCTCCTCCTGATGACAGGGGACCTCCCTTAGATGTCAGCGGGACCGCCCACCGACATCAGTGGGCAGTCCTGGCCACGTCCCGCAAGGGAAGGCTCCAGGTTAGCCTGAGGCCAAAAGTTCCCAGGTATGGCAATAATGCATACCAAATTGACCAAAATTTAACAGTTTTATTTAATGAAATTCCACATGACAAACCATTATGTCAAATGTGCAAAATTTTGTCATCTTATGATATGCTGCTTGGTCCTCAATTGCTTCAATGGTGTATGGCCTCACCATGTATGATGTTGCTATTTAGAATATTGGAGCATCAGAGGAAAAATCTTCATCCACATATCAGTCTGATCCTGTCTAAAAGGGCAGAACTAAAATGTAAGGCAAATTTTCTTCTACATGAGGGGACCAACAACCCCAGATGTACGTTTCAGCCTTCATTGGCCTTGTCAATGGGGTACGGCATGGGGCATGGAAGCTGTGTTTAGCCATTCCCCTTTCCACACCCTATTCCCCTTCTACTCCCAGAACATTTGAAGCTATCTGGAGCTAGCCATTCACATGTCTATGGCTGCCCTTGAGTATAGTTATCCCATTCTTTTGCAATGGCACTCCTTCTACAGAGGGACAGCTCCAGGTACCCTACCATTGGATGTTCCCAGGTATGGAGATTATTTTGGAGACTTAATGAGATTTTAAGTGTTTTAAAGGCACACTAAAGCCATCTTGTGCACTTTAATGTATACTATATAATAAAGCCTGATGTATCTCGGAAACAGTGGACTGGATGATAATTCTAACATGATAACATTTGGAGTATGAACTGTTTCACTTGAGGGTATCAAGCAACCCAGAGTGAGAAATAATTTTGACTTTGACTACCTTTTCAGCTGACATAAAATTGTCTATGATTTAATACTAGTTGGGACAAATATATTCCAACCTCACTTAAAGTCAGAGTTTTGTTTATGCTCATTGCAAAACTTAAATGTACTGAAAAATGAGGGTGCCAAATCGGCATGTATCTGTAAACAGCAGTGTCGTCAGTCACATGTTCTGTATCATTTAGATTTCCAGACATTTGCAATAATGCACTGCATGTACAGTGGTGAAAAAAAAAGTATACCCTCATTTTGGCTTTATTTTTGTTGAAAAAATCATGGCACAATGTAATATGTGCTGTTGTTCATCTGAGGTTTTAATTTCCTAATTTTTAGACCTGTAAAGGAACAGATGACTAGCCTAAGGGCAAACCGCGGTATAATGCCAGTAAAATTTGCTCTTCCTTTTGAAAACAATGCAGTGACATACTGCCTTTTTCCCCAGTGCAAATACATGTAGGTATTCACGAGAATCCACTGATTTCAATTTGTGCTCACCTCCAGTTACTTGTCTTGCGTGGAAACATTCAGCCAAATGCACCAACGCTTATCAGTATGCACATGCTTGCTATTCTTACCACCAGCCAGTGTCATCGCTGGTTTGATCAAGAGCTCCAAGGAGGTCTAACACGATCTCCAAAGTGAATGCACATAAAGCACTACAGGCTTCTTCTAAAGGTGAGTAGCTTTATTTTTTTCTTTACAAGTCAAGAATTTTAAAGTACTTACAAAGTAGTTAATGTACATTCTTCATTGGCAGTGCTGTATGAAATGCTAGACTTGCTGTCTCAAAACAATATTTTTAATGCAGGCTGATATTACTCTAATCCAGTGGTTCTCAACTCATGGGTCGCGACCCAAAAGTGGGTCGCGGCCCTGTCTTCAGTGGGTCGCAGAGGGTCAGGGCCGGACTGGAGGCATACCGGGAAAATTTCACTTTCCTGGGGCTGCCTTACACATTCTAGCGGCAATCCGCGAGCAGCAGGCTGTCAGGACCACGGCCGCAACAATCAGGGCCATCAGGCAGCCTCCGGTCCGGCATGTACTTTAGCATTACTCCCCAACCGCAAAGCAAGTTGCTTGATTGGTTTGCGGTCGCTGTCTGCTCCTAGTGGGAGGTGAATAAAGTTTTTCTCTTATTGCTCCTCCCTTCTTCCTGTTGCAGCCCGCGGACAGCCTTTCCACTCCCTCATCTTTTCTAAGGTTATTTTTGGGTCGCGTCTTAATGACCAAAGACAAATGTGGGTCCTGAGGATACACGGGTTGAGAACCACTGCTCTAATCCTTATAAGCATAGCTGGGGACTTTTGGGCTCCGGCTACCTGGAGCCTACCCCTACGGGGCATGTGGCCAGGGTTACCCCATGGCATCAGTGGGCATTCCTGACAAAGTCAGTGGCTCTCGAGAGCTGAAAGATTCAACTGTCTACCCAAAGAACCAGCTCTTTCCCCAGAGTTTCCTGGCGAAACCTGGAAAAATCCCAGGTATGCTTATAACCTCATTTTGCCTACATGTGTGTTCCCAAACTTTTCCATGCACACCTGTGATTCTGTGTGTCTGTAAAACCGTCTTTGTACATTTCTGCATGTATAGAAGGAGGCATCAACGGGGAAGTAAGTGCTGGGACTACAACCAGTGATCATACCTGAGGACTCTCTGGGTTTCAAGGGGGCATTGTGATACACCCCACCCCCATTTCCCCCTTAAACAGCATTGCGTCCGCCCATCAATGTCAGAGGGACTTCCTGCCTGTATCCCACAAGGTGCGGCTCCAGGTAGCGGGAGCCATAAAGTTCCCAGATATTGCCAGTGATTTAGTATTTATCTAGGGCTTCCCATCCAACGCCAGGTCTCACTTCTGGTTCCTACTTAGTACTGAGTACTTAGATACAACATTATATAGGAATGTGCAGTCTAGGGACAGTATGTTCCATAAGTTAAATGGGCCAGTTGGAGAGATTATGGAGCTGCACACCAGGGAGTTTGATCACTCAAAATTACAATCTATACCCAGTTTTACAGCAGTAGGACTTCCACCAGACTTAAGTGAATATGCCACTGGCTGCTAGCACTAATTTTGCCAGAAAGGCCATGTAATACCTGTTTGTAGAAGATACATTAAACTTTGCTATATAAACACTTATCATATTTTACTATAATTCACTGGTGAAAATATGAAAATATCAACTTCTCAGCAATTTGGCTTTATATGCTACGTCTTATTAATTTTAAGGCGCAAAACATAGTCATGGAAAATGCGATATTAATGTAAATAGCATTTTTGTTTACCTTCTTTTGAACAGCTTGGTTTAAGTCCGAATATACAGCCAAGGATTGCAGTTAACAAGCACACACAGATAACCTAAATTGAATAAAGGCAGATAGTGAGGATTTGCATGTAGTCATCACACAGATTACTAAAACATTTTAGCTACACAATATAAATTTATGTTAAAGGCAGCGTCTTATGGCAAAATAATTACTTTTCTTTGCTCCTTAAATACAGTACTGTATACAGTAATGAAGTTTAGCATTGATTTTCTTTTATTTTGTCCCAATAAACCTTGCAGACCAAGATGTTGCCATTGTTGTCAGTCATGCAATAACTTGAGTTACACTCCATGCTCAATCACCACACTGAGCTGTTTTTTTATGGCAATGCTAATAAAGCCCACTACAGTGACCTCCGTAGCCTTTAATTAGTCAGAGGGTCACACCGGTACTGCCTGAACACATACTCATGACAAAGATGCAGCTGTCTGAACATACTATATTCACTTTGTAGAAGAGGAGGAGAGGAGGTACCCCAGGTCAAGGAGAGGTCCTGAAAAGAGGATTCTTGAGGTTCAATTGAGGCATTACCTAATTGAGGCAGGGCATCTTAAATTAGTGGATGTTTAAGCTGGTGAGTATGGGCCAATGAAGTATAGGACAGGTGGAAGTTAGGCTTTTATGTCATTATTTTTTAAACATTTTTTTAAAGTGGTAGGTTCAGCCTCCAATTCTGTAACAGACTTGTTTGATTTGTACTAGCCGCAGCTGCACCAATGATGTCACATAAACTGTGCTACTTGTGAGTTCTGGATTAATGTGAGAAAGGAGTTCGTCTTCCCCAGTGCCCATCTGTTCCTAGGCAGCAAAGCCTAAACCCCTATTTTTCTTCTATAATAGAAGCCCTGTCTTGTAAAATGGATCTAACAAACACAAGACCTCAACATATTTGTGTGCTTCTGCAAAGGAAGCCTATTCTTATAACAACCTGAAACCTCAAATGTTGTTGTTTTCCTTGCAGGAAATTTCTGGGGAAGGAAACCCATAATTTCTTTGCCATCCGCTAATCTCTGGGTAGAACGTTGCTTTATATAAACTGCCAGAGTTTAAAATGGAACACAACAAATCTGTATAGATGGATGCCAATCCAGAATAAATAATTAATAACTAGAGCAGATATGATAATGTTATATAAGTATGTACAGGGCCCATACAAAGGGCTCTCTAAAGACCTGTTCATTAATAGAACATTACAAAGGACAAGAGGTCACACGCTAAGAAAGGAGATTTAGTCTACGACAGTGGAGGGGATTTTTTACAGTAAGGACAATAAAAATATGGAATTCACTGCCTGAAGAGGTGGTGCTAGCAAATACATTAGATGCCTTTAAAAGGGGCCTGGATACTTTTCTAATGAAAGTGGGGGTGCGCAATTTGTATCGCCCGCCGCCCGGGACATTCAGTTCCGGACGCTGGGCAGGTGATCCTCCTCTCTGACAGCCGGTGGACTTCTGCATGATGCGCGTAGACAACCTCCGCTGCTGCCGCCACTTCCGGCGGGGCATTTATAACGGAGCACCGGCGTGACATAGCCTTCTGGTGCTCCCCGGCGGAAGTGGCCAGCAGTGGCAGAGGTTGTCTACGCGCATTGCGCAGACGTCCACCGGCTGCCCCCGCTAGACACCAGGGAGTCTGGGGATGCATTGGTAAGTCGTGGGGGGGGGGTTGGGTGGCATATCTCAGGAGCATAGTCGCATATCTAGGGAGCAGAGAAGCATATCAGAGGGACATAAAGCATATCTGGGGGGTGGAATCGCATATCTAGGGGGGAGAGTGGCATATCTATAAGTAAGGTGCATTATGAATTAAGGGGGGTGCTTAAAATGGCTTTTTCCATATTTCTGTTAGATAGATACCAAAAATGTTAAAATACACGTATACCTGTTTATTAGATAAAAATACTGGTTTACCATACCACTAATGTGTATTTTTTCTTTAAAAATATTTTTTTTCTTTAAAATAGCACCAAACTTTAAGCCAATACGGTATATATACCACGAGATGTGGCGTAATTTTAAATCAGACATGGCTGACGCCTTGTCCAAACTTCACGTGGACCTCCAAGAACTTGGAACTCGCACGTCCCACTAAAATTGAAGAATTTTCCGCGGCCCATAATACAGTGGCTGATGCGTGCACCTCTCTACGAGATGAGATTGACACGCTTAAACACAAATTGGGCGACCTGGAAGACCGTTCCAGGCGCAATAATCTCCGCATTAGAGGCATCACTGAGGATATCACCACGGACAGACTGCGCAATTATAACACAACTTTAATTCAGACAATCCTGAATCTCCCGTCTTCTGAAGACATTCGAATCGACAGAATACACAGGCTACCTCGCCCGAAAATGGTGAAGGGGTCTCCACCTAGAGATGTGATACTACGCATTCATTTTTATGATTTGACGGAACAACTCATGTTGAAGGTGCGTCACAAGCAAGACCTTCCGGCCCAATACTCACATCTTCAATTCTTTCAAGATTTGTCACAGCACACACTACATCAAAGAAGATCCTTCTCCTCCATCACCTCCACTCTCCGATCGCACAAGATTCCCTACCGCTGGGGCTTCCCCACGCGCATCAACCTCTCCAAGGATGGAGTTGCTATTTCCATTACTTCACCGCTGGAAGGCCTGCAGCTTCTCTCGGACTGGGGACTTTCCGTCTCTTCACAGAATTCCTCATCACCTCACACCGCCAGGACCCGCTCACCTGTTCCTGCATCTTCTCCGAAACACCTCCAGCTGGAATGGGATACAGTCCCCACCAAGGCGCCTGTTACACTTACCTAATTTCAACAACGCCGTATCCTTTTTCTGGTAACTGCCTAGCTGTTCGATTCACACACCATTCATACACTGTTGACTCTCTTTTTTTTTTTTTTTACAACACGACATACATTGCCACTTTTGATTTATAATTTTTTTTATATATATATACATATTCCGCTCATTCACGTCTCAGCTTTTTGGAGTTGGGGTTCTCCTTTACTGTTTAAGGGATTATCCTTCCCCTTTCGGTGGGTACCATGTTACGGTACACCTGGACGTGGTTCCTTCCCCCTCGAGGCGCCCACACACGTTCTGGGCTGCCTACTGCTCTTTGGTTGCACATCACTTTTTTTTTCGGTTCACACGTTATATTTTTAGTTCTAATTGTTCATGTCCTGATGGCGGTACCTTTTCGTCTTAAGCTCATTTTGAGCCACAAACGTATAACCCTGTGGTCATGCTCTGGCGCATCGTCTCTACAGTCTGCACATATTTCAGCACAAATGTACCTTTTTCTTTATCACCATTGCATTCCCGTCATGTGGTAATTTATTATTGTTTATTTTGTTTTGGGCGCTGGACGCGGCTCTCCTATGTTGTGTTGCCTTCTCTGGGGGTCTCCGCCATCTTCCATCACACATCCCACGTACCCACTCTAACCTTCAATTTTTTTTACGCACTTACTTATTTTCACGTTAATGTCCTCTCTTAAGATATTGTCTATAAATGCCAATGGCCTCAACACTCCACATAAGAGGAGGATGTTACTCTCAGACACAAAAAAGGCCCAAGTCCAAATTCTATGTGTACAGGAGACCCATCTAAAACGTTCAAAACCGGCTCACATTTACTCTAAAGATTTTCCATAGCAATTTCATTCCATGGCCCCATCCTGTAGGGCTGGGGTCTCTATTCTAATCTCCCGGCATGTATGCTTTCAACTATTGGACCAGATGGTGGACCCCCGGGGACGGTTTTTGTTCCTCAACTGCATCATCAATACTGCCACTTACACATTAGTTGCTTTTTATACACCTAATACATCTCAATTATTTTTTTTTCAGAAGCTACTCCGTAAAGCCACTTCTTTTAAGAAGGGTTCCCTTATATTGTGTGGCGACCTAAATGCTATGTTTGACCCCATGTTGGATGCCTTGACTCCCCCGTCGGGCAATTATGGTAAACGTATGCGCTCCCTAGCCGCGGCTCTCACCTCCACTCTGCATTCCTATCAGTTGTACGATGTGTGGCGTTTACTCCACCCTTCAGAAAGGGATTACTCCTTCTTCTCCGCATTACACAAGTCATACACGAGGATAGATGTTATTTTGGTTGACAAGTTTCTTTTACAATCAATTCGGGACTGCTCTTTAGACCTTATTAGTTGGTCGGATCATGCCCCTTTATGTTTATCTTTTAGTAATCCTAACAACTCTTTGCTCTCTGACCCAGCTATTGTCGCGCAAATCCATTCACAGCTAGAATTATATTTTCAAGAAAACCAGGATTCGGTTCCGTCGATCGAATCATTGTGGAACGCTCACAAGGCCGTTGTCAGGGGCAAGTTTCTATCTCTAGCGTCACATCTTAAGCGGGAGAGGGAGGGAGAGGGAGATAAAGCTTCCCTTCTCCTTC
The DNA here is from genome assembly GCA_023333645.1 of Sceloporus occidentalis. Taxonomy (NCBI): domain Eukaryota; kingdom Metazoa; phylum Chordata; class Lepidosauria; order Squamata; family Phrynosomatidae; genus Sceloporus; species Sceloporus occidentalis. Next base: position 3,976,731 of record JALMGF010000088.1, on the reverse strand, counting down.
AGCTTTATGAATTAGAAAGGCTTAACAAACAGGCCTCTTTTCCTCAACTAATCTCAGACATCCAACAGGTTAAATCTAAATTGGCCACGGTACAAGCCCATTTGACAGCCAAAATGCTCCTTTCCCTTCGCCAACGCTTTTATTCGAAAGGCAATAAGGCTGATACGATGCTAGCAAATAAGCTCCGGCATGTGACAGCCCTGTCTCGTCCCCAATTTATTTATTCGGCCTCAGGCTCCATATTAAAAAATCCTTCTCACATAGCTGAGGAATTTGCTTCTTACTATGCCTCCCTTTACACTCTATCTGACGACACTCACACTCCCCAAACCACTCATGAGGCCATTAATCGATATCTGGATTCGCTGACTCTCCCCAAACTTACTACTGACATGCTACACACCCTAGAATCCCCGCTAGAAATTGATGAGATTCAGGCTACGATATCTCAGATCAAAGCTAAGTCTGCCCCTGGCCCAGATGGTTTTTCTAGTCACTACTATAAAAAAAAATTTCAGATTCTAGGCCCACACATTTTAACACTCTTTTGCTCTTTTATGTCCACTGGCACCATTCCGAAAGAAAATTTACATGCCCACATCGTTACGTTACCTAAACCGGGTAAATCCCCTGACAAATGTGCACATTTTCCCCCGATCTCTCTCCTTAACACGGATGTTAAGCTTTATGCCAAAATTATCGCTAATCGACTTTCCTTACTGTTACCCTCTCTCCTTCATAATGACCAAGTAGGCTTTGTCAGACACCGACAAGCAGTGGACAATACCCGCAAATTTTTTGCTTTATCTTGGGATGCAGCACGAACCTCTACCCCTGGCCTTTTCATTTCTTTTGATGCAGAAAAGGCCTTTGACCGTTTACACTGGATTTTTCTTTCTTCGGTCCTTCATAAATATGCCTTTCCTACTTCTGTGATTCGAACTATCATGGCTTTGTACTCTGCACCTTCGGCCTCAGTAAATTTTTCTGGTTTTCTTTCTGCCCCTTTCTCCATTTCCAATGGGACGAGGCAGGGCTGTCCCCTTTCCCCACTGCTATATACTCTGGCTTTGGAGCCTCTGGCACAAAAGATACGGTCCGATACCCTTATCACTGGTTTTTCAGGACGAAGTGGTGACTCCTCCGTTCTCGGCTTATTTGCAGATGATATACTAGCGGCAATTACTAACCCTTCATCCTCTTTACCAGCACTATTGGAGCAATTTGATAACTACGCCCGAGTTTCCGATCACAAGCTCAATATTAGTAAAACGCAGGCTATGCCTTTAAACTTGCCTTTCTCACTCTCCCGTTCCCTTCGCTCTTCCTATGACTTCGACTGGAGGAGGGATTTTATCTCTCACCTAGGCTAAATTTGGCTAAACTTAATACTTTTAATGTATTTCAGACATGGAAATCTATCCAAGGAGAGCTCCAGGCCTGGCGTGCGTTCGATCTCTCATGGTTGGGTAGGATAGCCTCGGTTAAAATGATGGTCCTCCCCAAGTTATTGTATGTCTTCAGGGCAGTCCCGATCGTCATTCCACATAGTTTTTTTACACAAGTACAACACACATTGAATTCATTAACACAGGGAGGAGGTCGAGGATCTCGAGACAAGCCTTTTTTGCACCACGCTTTAAAGGTGGCTTGGGGGCTCCCGATATTGAAGCGTATTATAGGGCCGCTATCTTATCCCAGGCGGTTACCTTTTATTCTAGGGAAGACCTTCCTAGTTGGGTGCCTCTCGAAAACTCCATGTTAGCCCCACTTTCAGTGAGTCAGCTATTATGGTTGTCCTCTCATCTCCGTCCCAAACTCCCTCCTCTCCCTCCAACCACAGTATGTACGTTCCATGTCTGGTCTGCAGTGTCACGGTTCCTACCTGTTTTATCCTCCATCACGAAGGCCACTCCGCTAACTGCACTCATGTGCCTCATTCCAGACCTCGACATACACTCCTGGAATTTTCTACATCCCCTTCGCGTAGGAGATTTATTTCACAAACACGACATATGTACATTCACTGACATACAAACCCGCTTTTCAATCCCGACACGCGATTTTTATAAATATCTTCAAATCAGGCATCTGCTGAATTCCCGATCTCGATCTCCCCCAATTAATATCGTTTCATCTCATCCTATAGAGGTATGCTCTCCATCTGCTATTCAGCACTCGTATCCCGTATGTGGGACCACAAGCTTCCCCATATGTTTGCCTGGGAGAAGGAACTCGGCTCCTCCTTTCCGCTGGAAAGATGGCTGGTCTCTGAAGAGCCTATGAGAGGGGTCACACATTGCACTAATCACCTCGAATTGCAGAAAAAATTTGTTTGCAGATGGTACCTCACCCCACTTCGCCTTTCCCATTTATTCCCTTCCAGTTCGCCTACATGTTGGAAGGGATGCCAGGATATCGGCTCCATGTTACATGTTTGGTGGTTGTGTCCTTCTATATTATCCACCTTGCAAAAATTATTTACGTTTATCTCCTCCTCTTTGGGGGTGTACCTTCCCCTCGAACCCGAGATAGCTATCTTACATATGTTCCCAGATTATGTGGATTCTCCAACACGTAAACTTATTATTCATATTTTTTTGGCCATGAAATCCCTCATAGCCCGTTATTGGAAATCACCCACTACACCTCACATGTCAGACATCCATGCAGTACTGGAGAAAGTACATGTTTTAGAAAAATGTTCTTTTATAAACGAGCTTAAGCTTCCTTTATATGATAAAATATGGTCCCCATGGATCCAACACAGATCGGAGCCTTGTTGGCGTTCTTAACTTGTACTATGCTAGGGTTTGGAATGGAGAGTCGCGTCCAGTCTGCATTATTTTGTATTATTTATTTTATTGCTTGTTATTGGTACACTTGTTTCATGATTCAGTGGCAACCACATACTCGCCGCTTGTGCTTCTTGAAATCCGAGTCTGTCATGCTCATTTGTCAAGAGCGCCTTATTCGCATATCAATCATCCGCAACACCCTGCCGTTGGGACATTTTCTTTCTTTTTTCTGTTTTGGTTACTGATTTATGTTCTCGACATGGTTATATTGTCTTCATATGTATGGATTCGAGCCGACTCCTCGATCAATTCTATGTATTGTTTTCCTTTATGTATCTGCTCTCAATGTTTGATTTTTCGGATTGGAACATCTGTCCTGCGACGCGAGCACTATGATGCAACCATGTCTTATTCTATGCATTTTCGTACGAAAAGAAAAATATAAAACAATAAACATTTTAAGTTCAAAAAAAAAAGCCAAGGTAATAGGTAGCTAAGTGATACAAAAAGCTAAGAAGGTGACACGTCCCCCTTTAAAAAAGGCAAAAAATTTATCACATGTCGTTCTTTAACAACATTATATGCTTACGTATAATAAACGTGAACACTCTGGCTACATGAAAGATCTTGCTACAGTTTTTATATTTTATACCCATGCTCCAAGCGTTTTATTTAATGAGTAATTTCACATTCCTAACACATGTGTAATATCCTCTAATTTGTATTTTGCATTTCAAGACAATAATCAATGATGGATTCATTCTCAAATTAATTTTTTAACAGGCAAATTCTGCCTTTTAGTAGAGCAGCAAACTACAAAATGATTATTTTTTTGTCTAGTAATCCAGATGCCAACAGAGATGTGACTTCTACATAAGACTATATTTAAAAAAAAAAAATATTCACTAAAGGGAGTGTTGTGGTATCAACTCACTCACTTCACTATTTATTATGAAGGGCCAAACTCTTTTGACAACTCTCCGTTTAGTGCATAGACTCCTAACGGGAGGCTGTGGGCTGCTAGAGAGTTGATATCACTATATATATATTATCCAGGACATAAGCCAGATGAGAAAAGACTGATACCATTATTGAAACCAGTTTTGGAACTGCCTTTAAGATTCATGGGTCAACATTTTGAATCCCCCTTCGTTTAGACAGCCAGTTTCACCTTATGTCTTGAAAAAGAAATCCAGCCAGAACTGTTTCAGGAAATGCATCATTTTGTAGTCTGAGTTTTTCTATTTATTGGTAAAGTACAAAGCGTGCTGTCAAAATATTTGAGAATGCACAACAGTTCACAATTTCTATCCCAACCAGAGTAACCATTGTATATATTTTTAGCCTTCAGCCACAAAACCACATTTTCTCTTGATGATAGTGCTTTTGTTTTAACTAACCACTGAAGTCGGAAGGAAACATGAGGAACACCGTGGGCCATACCAGAGGTTTGTGTGGGTGTCGGGGTGCCAAATAGACCAAAATAGACATTAACATAACCACACAAAGTCAATGCACTGGCATTTCTTGCATAAAAACAGTGCTTTGTATTGATAGGTAAATATAAACAAAGTCAGTATGTTTTTATCAGGGCTGAGTGTTTTGATTTGGTTTCCTAAACCCAAAGTGAACCCAAGATCAAGTACCTTGGTCCTAACAACTTGGAAGGACCCTGCATAGGTAAATGCAGAATGCATTCAAACCTCAACCCCTCAAAAAGTCAGCTTCATTTTCATGTGAATTAAAGTAAATGCATGCAGTTAGAAAAAGAGACTTCTGTCCCATTTAAGTCTTCCTCTGACTGCCTCTACTGAAATTGCTAAGCATTAACATGTAAACTTCCCCTATGCTATGTGAAAACTGAGCCCTGGGAAAAAATGAATATATATATATATATTTATATATTTATTTTTAATGTACGTATTCATCATATTCATATTTGTTAAAATATGTGTAAACACACCACTACAACATAGTTTATCATTGTTTTTAGCAGGTATAATGCAGAAGCTGATTTAATGTCCATTTGTATGCTCTGTGAATGACAAATGCAAGTACTCCTTATACACACGTCCTTTTGAATAAACAGTAAATCAGACCAGAGCATCCAAACTATCTTGAATTTTCATAGTGAGTCCTGGTGTTCACTAAAATATGGATTCAAAATGTTTATCCTGTTCAGCAAACACATAATAAAGTATAGCTAGTGTTTCTTTAAGATGTTGATAGGTAATTTGTTTCGATAAGTAACAGAGATAGTGTAGCTCTTGGGGGAAAAAAAGTTTTATCAAAATGTCTATCATTAAAGAATGCCTCTATGTTCTGTTTAACTGTCCCTTAAAGCTAAAATACTCTGAGGCATCTTTCCTCATGACCTAGAAGCCTTCTGAAACCCATAACACTGCAGAGATGATGTTGCAAGCAACATAGCGTGCGTCATTATTGCAGAAGTACGGAGGTCTAATATTGCTAAAAAGGGGTGTCTAGCATTATCGGAGGTCTAGAGAGAGAAAGACTGTAAAGACTGAAGAAGTAGCGGACTGTCATTTATGCTGAAAAATAAAAAAGTCCATAAAGTTCAACCTTGCTGTTGATCCAGAAGAAGGCAAAAAAAGGAAGCATTTTCCAATTGTGCCCAAAAAATGTTTATAAGTCACTGGATAAACAAGCTATAATTAATTGTACTTATAACCAATTATATTTTTATAATATATTTGCTAAAAAATTATCTAGTACATGTTTTAAGATATCAGTTGAACTAAATTCCACATATTTATTGTGTTTCATTACTTTGAAGAAGACAGTAAACAGATCCTAAAATATTTTTAATAATGGTAAAGGCATGTCTGCACGTTGAGGTTATTATTAAATTTATCAGGTATGCAATGGGTATATGCGTTGGACTATAGTTCATGATGACTGTTTTCAGCCTGCTATTGATACTTAGGAATTATATGCTGATGCCCCTTGATATGGAAGAATTTAGGGAAAACTTGTGTTTGGTTTATTTAAATTATGTTCTTGGAAGTCTTTCCCCTCACCATAAGAAAACAATTCCATTGTCCCCTGAAATCTTTATCTGGATTTTATCACTCTGTCCCTGGAATCCCCAGACAGTTTAGTGTCACTTATTTGCCTTTAGCTATCAATTCCAAAAACTTCTTTTATTCCATAAACCTCTACTCATTATATATATATATATATATATATATATATATATATATATACACACACACATATATTCACAGCTTGTGGCCTATATCAATCCAACCTGCATACATGCATCTGCACATATAAACATGTAGAAATACAAATAGTAATAATAATAGTAGTAATAATAGTGTAACTAATACCGGATATGACCAACAAAAAAGTAGCTGCTAAAATACATTCTTACTAATAGTAATAACATGCTATTAATATTTAATAATCATACGAGTGAACTCTCCAAACCTCACCCAGAGTTGTATACCCAGTAGCAACATAATAATGCAGAACAATAGCTTTGACCTTGTACAAGGTTCAGACCGCACAACGGAATTGTATGTAAGTGTAAAAAAAGGGTAACCTGTTTACCAATTCAATTCTTTCAAGCATCTCCTTGCTCTGTGATACATTGATACAAAAACATTAAATATAAAAATATCACCACTATTTTTTTTATCTTTTAAGAAATTGCAACATTTGAGTAAGCAATCCCTTGAAAACCAGTGAATAATAAATAAGATATAACTGAATAAAAACACATGGGAAACTTTCACTTTTCAGTTCTTGATATGCTGTCAACTAAATCTGCTAAGATCCTTATAGTAACATAACTGCTTGCGGCTGAGAGCTTGTGCTTACTCACCTTTAGTAATAGGATCAGCAATCTGCCATGTGAGTTTTTTAAAGTGCACTATTATCACAGTCATGAAATTAATCAAAATGGCAAAATACTCCTGAAAAAGTACACCCCCCCCCAAAAAAAAATCGATAACAGTTTCAGAACTAAACTGAATAGCAAAGGGCAGCTCTCAAAGTCCAGTCTATCCAGGAAGAAATACATCAGCCGAATGAAGCTGCCCAGTCATTCCTTTAATGACTGTAGTGTCAGAAGCTGCACCGTATGGAAGATCAGAAACTAATCTGGATTAGACCCTAACAGTAAAGCACGTTACCCAAGCGCTTTATTGCTGTATGCTACACAAAGCCCATGTGACTGTAAGCAATGAAGGCAATTCTCTGCTCACAGGATAATGAAGGAGATGCTCTTACCAAAGACAGGACCTTCCACTTGCCAGATTTCTTCTCTTTAGTGTTTTGAGCTGCCCTTGTGGGTTCCTCTGAGATATCCAAAGCATTCAGCATGGGCTCTTCCTGCATCTCTGTGGCCCCATTCCTTCCCTCCATGCTGTACTCTGTTACTAAATGATCAGAGCAGGCAGGCACTTTCCCCTGTTACAGCCTTTTGTCACGCCTGCTTCCTGGAGTAGCGCCATACGCATGTTTCACTATACACTCTGACTTCATATCACACTCCCAAGCAAGGAACGCATCCCCCATCATTCACTCACTCAGCTGTTATAAGTAGCAGTAATTAAAAAATTCTTCTTTATTGTTTTGTTAGCATCTGAAAATATACTGCATTCCACTTTTCCCATTTATGATTCATTTCAAAAGGTAGTTAGAAATCTTCATACACCATGCACAGCAATCTAACATTATAGGGACACTTCAGCCATCATTTGCACTTTAATGCATATAATAGCTGCTTGGTACTTTTAAATGTTCATAATGTTCCTTTTGCAAATGCATGGGGGATTGGTCAGAATGCCCCCCATATGCATTTGCACTGTACTCCAGCTATTTTACATACTGGAAAAGACTGATTACATTTTACTGCAGTAATATCAGTGGTGGCCACAGTTGCTTAATGTAAGAGTACATTCAACAGACTTCCAATGTTTGAGAGCTCCAAGACTTTTTGCTGCAATAATATAATATATAAATATATATATATAAATATTAAGAAACACATGTACATAATATTATTTATTCATTTATACAGTTTAGAAACTACATATATGAATAAATAATATAAACGGTTATTTATTAGTTTCAATAATCTCACTTACTCTCCCGCTCAATTATACTCTCACTCTGTCATACTCTCACTCATTCTCTTACTGATACTCTCTCATGCTCTCACTTTTACTCACGCTCTCACATTTACTCTTATGCTCTCTTACTATCCCACTCATTCTCTCACTCACTCCTACTAATGCTCTCTCACACTCACTTTCCCTCCCACATTCACTCTTACTCATGCTTTCTTACACTCTCACTCTATCACACTTACTCTTATGCTCTCTCACTCTCCTACTCACTCTCTCAAGCTTTTACTTACTCCTACTCAAGTTCTCTCCCACTCACTCTCTCAAGCTCTCACTCACTGCTACTCATGCTCTCTCACAATCCCACTCATTCTCTCAATCACTCCTACTCATCCTGTCTCACACTCACTCTTACTCTTTTACACTCACATTCTCTCCCACACTCACTCACTCTTACTCATGCTTTCTTACACTCTCACTCTATCACATTCACTCTTCAGGTCTTCCAGAACGCTTCCTCGAAAGGGTGAAGGTTCTGTGCAACCCTCTCCCCTGACTGGAGAAACAGGGGAGAAGCTGTCCACAAGGTGTGTGCCATCGCTCCCCCCTTTTGAGGAGGTATTCAAAGAGGCCAGAGTAATACAGACAGATTTGCAGAGATGGACAGGTGCAGAAATGCTTCTCTTTCTCCTCAACTTCATCTACAATATTCTGGATATATGTTGGTCTGACGCACATTACATGCGAATGAGCTGCAGACAGCTCACGACCCGCAGTTTGGAGGGGTGTCAGGGACATTAAACTGCCCCTTTAATTTTCAAGTGAAATTAGGAGGTTTCATACACCATACACTGCAATCTTACCCTAACAGATAAATGTAATATCTTGTGAAATGTCTAAATACTTGCAGCTGGAAAGCTTCACAGAATTAATTTACTAAATGTTCTGCCATCATATTATAAACTGACCAGACTTTTAAATGGAATTTAAGAACATTTTCTAATTCTTTATTTATATTATCTAAACAGGCTGCAAGCAAACGAGTACACATTTTGGAATAGTGAAAATTACATGCATCAATCATAAAGAAATGTAATTACATATACACTTAAATTTGAGATCTAAATATAACTTTAATCGTTTTACCACATTCAGTATCGCTGATGTTATTTTTAATGTATTAGATAAATTGTCTGATGAGGATTCCTAAAATTCCATTGATGATGCTTAAATAGCTTTTGAAATGCAATTTACATTTTGATTTAAGAGAGCTTTAATGGACAAATACAAATTTCAGAAGTCTCAGCCACATGTACTGTCCCTTGAAAACCGGAGCATCTGGTATCCCACCATAATATGCAATATAAAGGACTTCCTTCCTGGACTAGAAACTCAAAGCTCTGTAATTCCACTCTTTATCCCTTTGTTACCATAAATACTGGATTTGTTTGTCATTTTTATCAAATGTTGGTTTAATTCATGCTATAATGGTCTCCTATGCCTCAAGTTTTTTGATAAATGTAAAATAATGCACTTGGGACCTAAAAATCCTAGGGCAAAATATAGCATTGGCTATGGCAGTGACAACAGAAGAGAGGGACTTGGGAGTAATCATTTCTATGGACTTAAAGGTAAGCAGGCAATGCAATAAAGTGACTGAAAAAGCAAGCAGTGTTCTGGTTACGCAGTTCTAGTTCTCAAATTTGTCACCTGCCACATTTCAGTTATTTAAAGAAAAGGCAACAAGATTTTGTTTTACTTTTAAAAAAGTTATATATTTTGTTTACATTTCAAAATGTTCAGGACTGCTAAAGTGCCAAAATGTGATATGGACCCCAAAAAAGAATTTGTGAAAATTCCACATTTGAAAACTCTAAAAGGACACATCCTGATTTTTGCCCTGTAAGGTCTTAAAACCATGAGACACCTATACATATGGGGTATTTTTTAAATTTTAGCCCGAAAACAACCCAACAAACCTATGCATGGGTGGTATCACTATAAATATAGAAAAATAGAAACACAGCTACAGCTGTGCTTAAAAGTTTTCATACCGTGGCAGAAATTGTGAAATGTTGGTATTGATTTAGAAAATATTACTGATCATGCAAAACAGGGCTGTAGAAACGGTGAGGCAGTCGTGTGTCAGGGCAGTGTATGTGTATGTTTGTGTTACTGGAAAGGTGTGTGTAAAGGCCACATGTATGTGTATCTCTGTGTTTATGGACTGGTGTGTGTAAGGGAAGTGTAAATAAAACAACCTGTGCAAAGAAAAATAGCTGGGTGGCACAATTTACCATTCTTGCCTCAGGTGCAAAACGAGCTAGCTATAGCTCTGATGCAAAAACCAGTCTTTTATTTAAGGCTAGTGATCATATGAAGCCATTTATGTTTAAATAGTTGTTTGGCTCCTTTTTAAATTATAATGATACAAGATATCACCCAAATAGCCCTGATCAAAAATTTACATACTTCCACACCTGAAGCTTTTTAAATTGCAATTTCTGTCTGTGTGTAAATAGTAAATGGGTTTGTTAGCTCTCACATGGATGCACTGAGCAGGCTAGATACTGAGCCATGAAAAGAACTGTCAAAAGACCTAAGTAACAAGGTAATGGAACTTCATAAAGATGGAAAAGGATTTAAAAAGATATCCAAAGCCTTGAAAATGGCAGTCGGTATTGTTCAATCACTTACTACGAAGTGGACAATTCGGGGATCTCTTGATACCAAGCCAATGCTAGGTAGACCAAGGAAGATTTCAGACAAAACTGCCAAAAGAATTGTCCTGGATACAAAAAAAACCCACAGGTAACCTCAGGAGAAATACAGTTTGCTCTGGAAAAAGATGGTGTGGTTTTTTCAAGTAGCACAATATGATGATTTCACCAAAAATGAGCTGCATTTGCCAGAAATAAGTCTGATTGCAATATGCCCAACAACACCTTGACACCCCTCACAGCTTCAGGCACACTGTAATTTGCAGTGACAAGACCAAAATAAAGCTTTATGGTCACAACTATATTTGGAGAGTGGTCAACAAGGTCTATAGCGAAAAGAATACCATTCCCACTGTGAAGCACGTCGGTGGCTCACTGATGTTTTGGGGGTGTGTGAGCTCTAAAGGCAAAGGACATCTTGTGAAAATTGATGAATGCAGCATGTTATCAGAAAGCATGAAAGCTGTGCATAGGACTCACTTGGACTTTCCAGGATGACAGTGACCCTAAGCACAAGGCCAAGTTGACCCTCCAGAGGTTACAGCAGAAAAAGATGCAGGTTCTGGAGTGGCCATCACAGTCTCCTGACCATAATATCATCGAGCGACTCTGGAGAGATCTCAAATGTCCAGTTCATGCAAGATGACGAAAGACTTTGCATGACATGGAGGCATTTTGTCATGACAAATGGGCAGCTATACCACCTGCATGAATTTGGGGCCTCATAGACTACTATTACAAAAGACTGCTTGATAGTCAATGATGCTAAATGGGCAATACACAGTATTAAGAAATAAGGGTATGCAGACTTTTGTATAAGGGCCATTTCTTTTTTCTATGTTGCCATGTTTTATGATTGTGCCATTCTGTTGTAACCTACAGTTGCATGCCCCTCAACTGTCCCGATTTGGGTGGGACAGTCCCAATTTTGGGACTCTGTCCCGCTGTCCTGCCTATCCCTACCTCTGTTCCGCTTTGCACGGGCGGAGGAAGGCCGCTCGATCAGCAGCTGCAGCCTGCAGGACTAGTTGGGAGATCACAATCTCCCTCTAGTTGGCTCAACATTAGGGAGTGCGAGGTCTGTCCCTAATCACTACGCGCCAGCAAATAATGCAGATAGCGGGGAATTACGTCATACCCCCACACTCTGCATTAATAGATGGCCCGTAGTACATAGGTTTTTGCATATTTTTTAAAATCTGCAGGGCATTCTACATGACACGCTCATGTCACTGTGCAACTGCAAGCAGAATAGGGCATGATAGGCACACAGAAAATAAATGATTAAGTGATAAACACTATACAAACACAGTGTAGATAAGTATGCCAGTCTTTTGCTTTTCTCACGGACCTATTTTTGTTGGCCACAACTCCCATCATCCTCCTCATCAGATTGGCTGAGGGTAATGGTAGTTGTAACCCACAGAGAATCAGCCCATTTAAAAAAAAATGTTGGGGTACGATATTTTTATTATTCTTCTTATCTGTGTTTTGTGATTTTTTGTGTTGATTTTATTTGCTGGCTGTATCATACTGTCTGCATGGCAATAGCTCATCAAACTATAAATCAGTTGGCAACCTATCGGCATACTTTTTTAACTTTTAGTTTATTTTTTTTACTTTTTTAATTTATTTTTACTTTTCTGAGGCTCTTGATTCTGTCCAATCAGCACTACACATGGAGAATCACATTCATTGGGATGATTATGCAAGACTGCCAGTGTGGAGGAGAATGGATGACAGTCCCTTTCAACGGTTCACAGGCTGCTGCTGGATAACTTTTACATTTTTACTTTTTATTAATTTTTTTACTCACTGCATGTTTATCAGGAATGCAAGGCATTCATTCATAACTGTTAATGATTTGTGAGTACTGCCAGGTAGGGGTGTACACAGGCACACACACTGCTACTAATGAAGATATGGAATGTTTTTATGGATTAAACCATGACTCCCCTTTTCCATATGTGATGCATCCATACAAATGATGCGTTGCTTTGTTCAGGGCAAGTATGACCTTTGTTTAAAGTTATAGGAATACATAAAAATTATAACTAACATATTGATTTCTTCTGCACAGTATGTGCCACTGCTGAACAATGATTTATGTTTGGCAACATTCCCTGATTACAGTAATACCTCACATACATAGATTTTTTTTATATTTTGGAGGACCACATCCAACCCTTACATTTTATCCTATATATATTTTTTTATATTTCTGGCTAAAATGGTGGTGACTTTTTTTAATATTTATTTTTTGTAATAGAACCAAAGTATATTTGGGTACATTTTTAAACAAATACCTATTTATATTATTTTTAAGTTTCATCTATGGCCTATTGGTTGCATTATTACACAACTCCTAAAATAAATAGCTTATTCATCCATATGATGACATTTCCCAGCTGTTGAAATGCATCAATTCAGTAGAGAAAAACAAATTATGTATGGATTTGTGCCAAGTTTATAAGCATTGCATTGTGAGCAATCTAAATTAAAAGATTTAAATAACTTCACATAGCAAGCAGTTTAGCAAATTTATTGGCAGAGACTGTGGACACAGACATATTGCAGATGTGGCTCTGGGAAAGATATCAACGAATAATAGACTTCTTCTGCACCTCAGATGGAATGTTATGGGGCAATTAATGTTTCATTTTACCTAACACTGATCTATACACAAAACTTTGAGTAATGTAAAATAAATAACTGACAGTTTGGGTGCAGTTGGCTTAAATTCGAGTTAATGGTCACACCAAAGGGCACTCAAGATCCTTGTCAATGGACAGAGGAAATATTATTTAGAGAAGTTGCTAAAGGTGTACAACTTGCATGTATCATAATTATTTACTAAACATAAATGGGGTAAGCGTGTAAGTGTTTGAGTGTGAATTCATGCATGTATGCGCCTGAGCATGTATAATGGATTTAGCTGCTTAAATAGCCATGAAGGGATTGGGTGATAAGAATCAGGTGAGTAACATTGGTGACAGAGGAGTAAAGGTGATTTCTTAAATATCAGCTGATTCAGCCTGACACAACAAAGAAAAGACTGCTCGTTATCAGCGTAGATAGTTCCGGCAAACCCTGACAGTGTGTGAGCACAGATGTGTGCGTGTGTGAGCACAGATGTGGAAGCATGTATGTATATGTGCAAATGTGTGATGTGTAAATGTTTGTGTGTGAGCATGGATGTGTATGTATAATGGTGTGTGACCATGGATGTGTATGTGTAAGTGCATGTTAGGGAGCATGTATGCATGTGTGTTGGCATGAGTATGTAAGTCTGCAAATGTGAGAGTGTGTGTAAATAATTGTCCTACTGCAAATTTAAGTTACTGGGGGAGAGGCAAAGGAAAGATGGGGGTGCCAAATATAATAATGAATACATGAGAAATAGGGAGAAAGGAGGGATATAATGTGATGGAAGAATGATAAGGACAAAGTAAAGAGATGGGGAGAAAGGTGAGAGATAAGAAGAAAAGAGAGGTAGAAAGACGGGCAACCAGAGTAATAAGGGGAATGGGAGGACTACAGTACCCAGAAGGTTATCAGAATTAGGGTTATTTAGTTTAGAAAAAAGACGGCTTAGGGGGGACTTAATAACTATGTATAAATATATAAGGGGACAGTACAGAGATCACTCCCAGGACCTATTTATACCCAGGACTGTATCTATAAAAAGAGGACATCCTCTACGGCTGGAGGAAAGAAGGTTTCTACACCAGCACAGACGGGGGTTCTTTACAGTAACAGCGGTGAGACTATGGAACTCTCTGCCAGAGGAAGTGGTAATGGTAAACTCAATAAAAGAGTTCAAAAGGAGCCTGGACGTGTTTCTTGAAAGCAATAATATTACAAGTTATGGATATTAGATTAATAGGGACAGAACGTTGATCCAGGGATTTATTTTCCCCCTGGTATGGGGCAATTGGCATCTGCTTCATAAGGGTTTTTTGCCTTCCTCTGGATCAACACAGTAGGGACACAATATGTATATAGGTTGAACTTGATGGACTTTGGTCTTTTTTCAACCTTATGAACTATGTTACTACGTCACTATGTAAAAAGAGGGGCAATAGAGAGGAGGAGGAGAGAGAGAGAGAGGAGGGGAGATATACAGCAAGGGGGAGGTAGGAAAAATGTGAGGAAAAGAGAAAGAGGAGGAGTAAAAGAGAAAAGATATAAAAAAGGGAGAGAAAGAAAAGAGTGAGATAAAGAAAAGGGGAGAGAGAACAATGGAGAGATAAAGGAAAAAAAAGTAAAGATAAAGAGGTAAGGGAGAGCAGAGATAAAAACAAATTAATGACATAATGAGAAAGGGGAGAATCAAGATGACACTTGAGTCTCTCAGAGGAGACCACTGTGGGTTCAATCTTAGTGCAGGGTAAGTCCTTATGTACATATTATAGAGTTCAAATGCGATGTCTAAAGCAGATAGACTTGGTTGACAGAGGTTCATTGCTGGAAATCAAGAGATCATTTTGTTTATTTAAACAATGTTTTGAAACGATACATATATATATATATATATATATATATATAGTTTAAACAATGTTTTGAAACTATATATATATATATATATACGTACAGTGTGCATAGTGATCACTCCCAAAGCGGACTCCAATCTGCTGTGGGCTCTAGCCCCGGATCATGGTTAAAGGGGATTCCAAGATACTTTTGACATAGTCCACAAGTGACTTTTCTTCCTCTCTCTTGGTATACAGTGGAAGCCTTTGCTTTACATTAAAACAACACAAAACGTTTAATGGAGGTAGCATGAAGCCCCATTACTTTGTTGTTAATGATTGCCTTTTTGGGTCTCTCTAGAAGACTCTGGATGCTCTGGAGAGGACACCTGTTACAAATTCACAAAAACCATTTAAAATAATCCTTTCATGATAGCTTCCTTACATGAAATAAACGTGTAGCAGGCTACCCGATTTCTAGTTTAGTGGCCCAGATTTTTATGTTATTGTGCTATCAGGATATTCTTGTAGTGGGTTTCGCAAAACATCATATTTATTTAAAAAATTGTTAGCATGCAGAAAACATTTCTAGGCAAAGTATTAGAACAAAAAATACCTCATATATTATAAATCAAGCTGGGAAAGATACTTTATAATCTGTTCCACATATGTACTGATAACCATAAAAATGTAAAATATGAGGACAGATAAGAGCCATTTGGTCTATCCAGTTTGCATATTTGTTCTACTCTTTGGTTTTTATAAACCAACCTATTAGTTGGATAAGAAATACTTCTTATCACATTTATGCCTCTATAAAACTATCTTTTAACATTTTTCCTACTTAGAAATGTGATTTTGTCCTGTGCATGGTTTAATCTGTTTTTCATTCTTAACATGTTAAGCATTACCTTATTTCCTACTGTTTTTGAGTGGTGCTGTCTGTCCCACCAAACGGCCCTATATCTTGATGTCACTGAAACAACCCTTATTGCCAGTAGTGGCAATAATGGATAGAGATCTGGCTTGTACGCCATCCCTGCTGATTCCAGCATTTACGATTAAACAAAGATTCCAAGAATTATAACATTTTTAATAAGACCCACATTCTGTTTCTGTATTCCTAAAAATAAGAATATTTATCATACAAAAACAAAAATTACATCCCTTATTCAGTTTTTAGTTTTTTAATTTCTAGTCTCCTTACAATACACAGTACCAATGCTTAGTTGATGACAGTCTCAAAAGTTGGCAAAAATGTTTTAAGCTGCAAGAGTTCTGTGATGGGTTGACTCCTGTCATGGTAGAAGTCCAGTCCTGTCAGTGACTCCACATCTCTGACCCGTGCAGCATGAGCACGAAGTCGTTCTTCAACCCATTCTGATTCTGGTTTACCATCCTAAAATATAATATGAGGTATAACCTTGTTAGGAGGCATGAAACAGCAGGGAGAGTCAAGTCTTACATATAAGGGTGGTCAGTAGTAACTAAAATTGAACTTACCTTCAAAAGAATTAAAAAGATCTTTCTGACAAAGACAGGGATTTTTTCAACATTGTTAGGGATATCTGACAACATATAGGAAACTCCGAGAAAGATCATTCCTGGCAGTTACCCAGCGCACTTAAGTTTAGGGAGTTAGCAGTGGTGGTTATATGCTTCTCTAAATAGCAGAGTTTTTAGTGAACATTTAAAGTTAGAGTAAGTAGAAGATGGTCTAATAGAACAGGGTAGGGCATTTCAGAGTACAGCGCATCATAAATCCTGGGCAATGGAGTGGGAAGAGGTAATAATGGTAGAACAAGATTCAATTCATGACAAGAGCAAAGATGGCATTTAGTAGGGTATTTGGACAGTAAATACACAGATATAAGGGGAAGCAGTGTTGTTAAGGACTGTCTAGGACAGGAGTTTAACTTTAATTCTGGAGGCTATGGGGAGCCTTTGTAGGGACTGGCATGCAGTGATGCAGCATGTGAAGAGCAACTAGATCAGATAAGTCTGCAGTAGTGTTTAAAATGGATGGGATATCACAAGGGAATTGGTTAGTATTTTGGTGGGTGACTTGACACGAGAGGTTAAAGAGAGAGCAGGGTCAATGGGGGCACCAAGGCAAAACACTTGGTCGGTTGGGTAGATTCTCAATATTCATGGAGATATCAGGAATTGTGGATAATGGAGATGGGGGGTTTAACAAGATACTCCGCTTTGGAGATGTCAAGTTTCAGATAGTGGGATGTCATCCAATATCCAATTACAGAAAGAAAAGTCTTAGAAAAAGTTGTGCTCTCAGATATTTTTTTTATCATTTGTAAAATTAAAGGCTCAGACAATACAGAAATGTATGTCTGGGGAAAAAATAATGAATATCGTTTTGTTTAATGTTCCTAGGATGTGTTTGTTTTTTTTAATAAAGATAGTTACATCATTGCTGTCAAGGTCTGTGTACGATATTGACCACCGTCTAACCAAGGTTCAGGAAAATATGAATAATTTTTACTTCCACAAAAAAGGGCCTAATGTCAGATTGCCAAAGATTTGTGGTAAGGACCTAGTGAATCACTAACTGCCATATTTATTAATAAACCACACCTACATAATTACATAATGATGATGCCAACTGCCTTTTTTCTCTTTGAGTAATACCACTTGTTCATAACTCATTTGTGTTCCATTTATAGTTAGAATATTATAGCACACTGCGACCCAAAAACACTTAATTGTAAAAAGGTGTCCTTAATCTCACTGTTATTTGATGGCTTCAAACACCAGAGTATTTGTCATTGTACAGTTCAATATATGGTCCAAAATAAAGTTAATGACACAAAGAAACCTATCATACATATAAAATCTGAATATGTCCAGCTGTAGCAGACTACTATGTAATTTTTCACAGACCTAACATTATTAAATAGAACATGTACTTACTGCACAGCTCTCACTGTTATCTGCTCGGTGGGGAATGATGAATGAAAGGACATCAAGAGTTGCAGGGCAATTGAGAGGATTGATTCCCGTATCATTGCAGCTGGTCAGCACCATAAAGTAGTGTGTTGGGACTGGAATCAGAGTGCCTTGGACATGTCTAGGGGAGCAAAAGAGGAAGATATGCCTAAATCCCTATAACATTACATACAAGAATATGCATAGAATGGTTTAGAAAAAACCCAAAATTGTTAAAAATAAAAAATCCTTGTGTATTCCTAGCAGCGCTCCTTCATGTAGGGCAATAAAAACGTACCCCTCCCAATAGCCCCTTTAGTGAAATAATGCCAACAAAAGAAATCTGGAAAATAATAAAACTTTATTGGGAGGGACAAAATAGGAAGTCCCAAAGAGCAGCAACATGAACTTTAATTGAGGCAGGAGACAACTCTTTCCAGAAGGAACTTGAGGTACATTACTAAGACACCACCATTCCAAGAAGATCTTCCAAATGGTGGCATACCTCTTCCTCATGACTAGTTTGCTTCTTTCTAATAGAAAGCAGTTCTGGATGGTCCGGAAGACATCAACAGAAGATTTGCAAACCATATCATCCTCGGCGAACTGGGGGCACCCAGGATGGCATCTGCACGGTCTGCCCTTATCTTCTTTATTACTCTGGGCAGTAGTGGAATTAGAGGGAAGATGCAGTCTAGATTACCTGGCCAATTTTGGATGAAGGCATCTAAGGCCAGGGGACCTCTTTCAGAGGAGAGGAAGAAAAAGGCTTCTGTCTTTCTGTTTGTTATAGACGCCATGAAGTCTATGTCTAGTAGGCTAAAATGAGAGGCAGTCTCTAGAGAAAATCCCTGGCTCAATTCTCCTAGGTCAATAGGATGCCTGCTTAAATAGCCACTTGAAGACTTTGAGAACCCTAAATGTGCCCAACAGCAGAGATTGTTTTCTGCCAAGGCGAAAATGCGAGCCACTAGGTTACCCCAGAGGGGACTCCTTGTGCCCCCCCTGTCTGTTTAGATAAGCCACCACAGTATGGTTCTCTGATAGGGATAGAAACCCTTAAGTTAAGTGGACCTGTAATTAACCCAGAGTCTGAGTAGAAAAGTCTATAGAAGACTGGTCAAGACCCAAAAAACGGAATTCTTGAAGGAAGACATTAGATCCAGTACCATGTACTACCATGATATGTCTGAGGGAGCATGAGGGACTTCTCATGACTTCTTCCTGAAGATGGGGTTTCTTTTCTTATGAAAGAAAATACATCTGTATTGAGGTATCCACTACTGTCTCCCTAATATATTAGTCTCTGAGAGGGGAGTAGGTATGACTTCTAAAAATTCACAAAAAGAACCTGAATCGACCTGTTGACCTGGAGTTCAAGATATGGAACTACTTTTATTCCCTGTCAGCTCAGGTGGGCTAAGACCACATCCAGTACTTTTGTAAATACTCAAGGGGCTGATGGCCCGATGTTCAAATGGAAGGACCCAAAACTGAAGATGGACAAGCCTCTGAGAACTCGGTAGAACCAGAAGTAAAAACTCTTGAGAGTAGAGAACATTAGGAATGTGAAAATAGGTATCTTGAATGTCTATTGTAACCAAATAGTCCCCTTCCATTTTGAACTTTAAGAGAAGGATTAATTTGTTCAAAAAGTAGAGGTCTATAATGAGGCAGAGTGGCACATAGGGGGTCAAAAGGCATATCATGGGGCACAGTGGCATTTAGAGGGTTAAAAGGCATATCATGGGGCACAGTGGCATATAGGGGGTTTAAGGCATTTATGGGGCAGAGTGACAAGCCTGGGGGCTGATGTGCATAACTGGGGGGCAGGTTGGAAAATAAAAGGAATTAAAAACAAAATATTTTTCTCAATCATAGCTTTTATAAAAAAAAATAGTTTACATGAATTAACATTTACTGGTAAAAAATTTTTCCTATTGGGTCGTCTTATATTCAGGCTTATTCTTTTTTCCCCTAAATTAATATTCAGATTTTGGGGGGTCATTTTATAATCTAGCAAATACTGTAATTTGAACCCCTCATCTCCTGCTGTTACCTCTGTTTTCCACCTGGTATGTCTGTATCCTGCCTGTCTCCATACCCTGCTGCTCTCAAAGGGTTAAATTTGGTGCCCTCTAGTCTAGCTTAATTGCGATTGTAAACCAAGGTGTGAAACATCTGCCTCCTGTAGGCAATCACCTTATCTGAACACTTAATGAGGCAGCCCTATACATTCCTAGGCCTCACTTGGAAATGTAGCTGCTGTGGCCTTATCCCCAGTGGACTCCTCGTAAGTGGATAGTTAAGAGTTACACTGGAGTTAAACTGGAGGGAAATTACATAGAAAGTATCATTGCAGATAGCAGGTAATCCACATAAGCACTTGCTTGCTTCAGCTCCATCCTTACTATGAACCCATACATGTTACCATGTCCTCTTCCCACAAATCTTACAATTACTGCAGCCTCTGCACCCCTTGACAACCCCTCCACAATCCACATATCTCCATCCCGTCTGCTATCACCCCAATTTAGCTCATATGCCATTCTGGGAGGTGGTGTTGGCATTCTCCTCTATCCTTGTTGCACCTTTCAATGTCTACCACCAATTCTCTCTCTCTTTCTCGTCTTTTGAAGTACACGCTGTCCGTCCTTTCTCTGTGCTCTTTGCGTTGCAGTGATCGACTTTTCTCCTGGCCCCACCTCACATTTCTTTGATCACTTTGCTGCTTGGCTTTCCCACTTTCTTTTGTCCACCATCCCTACACTAATCCTAGGGGACTTCAATATACCTATTGATGACCCATCCTCACCTGCCGTTTCCAAACTACTTTCACTCTCCTCCTCTCTCGGACTCTCACAATGGACTAACTCCCCGATGCACTGTGGCGGTCATCAAATCGATCTAGTGTTCTCCCACCTTTGTTCCGCAACTTACAGATACACTACGGCCATTCCCAGGCCCGGACTGGCCGCGGCAGGGCCGGATTGACTTAGGGGCTAATGGAGCTGCAGCTCCAGGCTCCTACCTTAAAATAGGCCCAGTCAGGACCGGACTGACTGGGCCTATGCGGCCTCTACGGCCGCATTAACGCAGGGCATAAGGGGCACCTGCCCCTTAAGCCCGCCGCAACTGCGGCCGGGAAGCCCCCACCAGGGCCAGCCTTACGGGTGTGCGGCCGCACAGGGTTTAAAATAAAACATCGGGGTTTTTTTTTTTTACTTTATTTAACATCCTCCATGTTAAATAAAGTTTTTGTTAACCGCAGACCCCTAAGGCCGGCCCTGGTGGGGGCTTCCCGGCCCCTTAGAGTGGCACACCCGGTCGCAGTTGCGGCGGGCTTAAGGGGCCCTGCGTTAATGCGGCCGTAGAGGACGCCTAGGCCCAGTCCTGACTGGGCCTATTTTAAGGTAGGGGCCTGGAGCTGCAGCTCCATCAGCCCCTAAGTCAATCCGGCCCTGCCGGGGTCCCGGTCGCAGTTGCTGCTTGCTCCAGCAACAAGGTAAGTAGGGTGAGGGAGGGGGGTGCAGTGAGAAGGGGCAGAGGAGGGTTAGATAGTGAGAAATGGGGAGAGGGGATACATATTGAGAAGTGGGGAAGGGGGTACATAGTGAAAAGGGGGAACATAGAAGGGGCAGATAAGATAATGAATGTGTTAATGATTTGTGTGAATGAGTGAGTAAATGCAAAGATGGTACATGAAGGGTGGGCTTTAACAATAAATAAATAAATAAATAAAAATGGGCTGCTCTGGCTTAAATGTCCGGGCCTATTTTTTGTCCCAGTCCGGGCCTGGCCATTCCTCTCAAGTATACCCTCCTCCTCCTCCTATCCTGACACAGCTACAGCTCAGTATAAACATACACTAGCCTCAGCCCTATATATGGTGCCCCTGTAACTGTACGCAATCCCCCATGCCGTCCACCTCAGCCATGGCATTCCACACAGACGCGCTTCCTTCAAAGGTGTTCACGTACCGCTGAGCGCCTGTGGAGGAAGTCTCGTTCACCTGAAGACTTCATTCACTACAAATTCATGCTCCGTTCCTATACATCGGCCCTCCATCTCTCTAAACAACCATATTTCATTTCATTAATCACTTCTTTTTCCCATAATCCTAAAGGTCTATTCTCCACTTTTAACACCCTTCTCAGACAAACAGCACCTCCCTTGCCCTCCAACTTCTCTGCCCAAGAGCTTCCCATCTACTTCAAAAACAAAATTGACACCATCAGGGACAACATCCTCCCCCCATAGTGTTAATCACATGGTACCTCAACCTCCCTCCTCACCTCTATCCATCCTCACCTGCTTCACCCCAGTTACACCCTTTGAGGTTTCCAAGGTCCTGTTATCCTCCCACCTCACTACCTTTCCCCTCGACCCTGCACCTTCACATCTCCTACCCCCCCCCTAGTGTCCTTACCCCAACCCTAACCCACATCTTTAATCTCTCCTTTTCCTCTGGTGTATTTCAATCCTCATTCAAACATGCCATCATCTCCCCCATTCCCTTGATCCCACATTGATGAACGCATGTCTTTTTTCAGCCTATATAACTATATAACTAAACTACCTTACAGTTTCACTTCGCCCACTAGCTTCCAAACTGCTGGAACGATTAACCTATAATCAACTAACAAACTTTCTGTCTTCAAACACTCTACTTGACCCTATACAATCTGGTTTCCATCCACAGCATTCGCTAAAATTGCACTCACTAAAATGACCTCCTCTCAGCTAAAACAATAGGCCAATTCTCACTGGTTATTCTCTTGGACCTCTCAGCAGCCTTTGACACAGTCGACCACCCCCTCCTCCTACAAACCCTCCATGTTCATGGCATCCGTGGCACGGCTCTTTCATGGCTTAAATCCTACCTTTCTAACCATACTTTTAGTGTCTCATTCACTGGAACTTGCTCCTCTCCCCTACCGCTATCTATTGGTGTTCCTCAAGGCTCAGTTCTTGGGCCTCTGCTATTCTCCATCTACACTTCTTCCCTCGGACAACTTATTTCTTCCTTTGGTTTCCAGTACCACCTATATGCAGATGACACCCTAATCTATATTTCTGCTCCTGACCTTTCCCCCTCTCTTCTAACTCGCCTCACTGTCTATCAGGAATTGCATCATGGATGGCGTCGCGTTACCTAAAGCTCAACATCTCTAAGTCCAAACTCAGGGTAATCCCGCCATTTGCTCTATCCACTTTTCCTGATATCTCTATTACCGTTGACAACTCCACTATCCAACCAACAGACCAGGTTCTGCTCTCGCCTTCATCCTTCACATCAAGTCCCTCACCAAATCCTGCTCCACCTGAAAAACATCTCCCAAATCCGCCCTTTCCCCACACAAGAAACCACCAAGTTACTAATCCACTCCCTTGTCTCTTACGAAGCAATGGGTCCCATATGAGTAATGTTTAAAACTGTGCCATTTGGATGTCTAACAGGTTATAGATCCAAACAAAATACTTCTTTCACCTAAGCGCCACAAAGAGGACCATGCAATCCAATGGCATGCACAAAAATTCTGGTATAGAGCAGAAGTGGTATAGAGAGACAGACAGACAGACAGACAGACATACAGATAGACAATACTTTTTACTCACAGTTTAATTTCATCAAGTGCATCTACATGCCCATCATAATTGTAATCAAAGACTGGACCACTGACCACATTCAGACCATTTCTTTCTGAAGCATATTTCACCAGAAGTACATTATGCAAATAGTCCCATATTTCTAGGGGAAAAAATGTATTTATTATTGTGTAGTCACAAACCATATGTAGCAGTGACAAAATGGACTCCACTTAACATCAAGCCATATTTGTAGGATGCACTGGGAATGCAGCAGTTGGAGCGTATTATTATACAAATAAATCATGCTTACAATAATTCTATAACACAATATGCCTCCCCTTCTCAAAGCATATGTCTTATTTTAGATTTCAATGGATGTGTATCTGAATACACCATTGCGCACATTTATGCAATTATAGTATGACCACAAGGTAATGTCGCAAAAAATAAGAATGCTATGATGAATAAACCTTGTACTGAAAAATTACAGGCATCATTAGAAGCATGTTTAGTTAAGTACATATCTTTCAATCTAGAAGAACTATATGAGATGTCATTAGTGTCAGTATACTAAATCAAAAAAAATAAGAAATTGCCCTATAATTGCCACAAAGATATAATAATTCTTACATATAAGGTATTTCCAAACTTAAGATACTAAAACTATAGTATTTTGGTCAAATGTGGTGCTTTTCTTTTTTATATGTTATATGTTATTCATACTAAATGTTGGACTAAGTATCTAAAAGTGGTATTAAACTAAAGCCATACCTGTCCTTGAAAAAATGATGTATAGTTTGTTTGGGTGCTGTAAAATCTAAAGGGATGAATCATAGCAAAAAACATGAAAAAAGCTCTAGGTATACTTACTTTTGAATTCTTGGTACATGGGGACCATGTTACTTGTGATTAAAGAATCATATTGTTCAATATCACTCTTGTTAAAATCTGTAATGTAATCAAATGAATGTACGTTAATGAAAAAAGAAAAAATCAACTGGACACAATACAATAGACCCAGACCGGGCATCTAGCACAATGGGCAAATGCATGTGGGCTGCTGACCGACAAGTGCCCTACACACCTGATCCAGTGGCCGATCGAGTGCAGCCTGCAGCTGCATATGCTCTGCAGCATACATGAGCATAAAAATGCGGCATCCGGCCACGCATATTACGCCATCAGCTGCGCTTACATCATCAGCCTGCACTATGCAACATTTCATAAGTATATGAATAATTAGTAACATTGAACATTAATTAACATTAATTAGTAATTAGTTAAAAAAGCTAGCAGGGCCCTTTGAAGATGTACTCCTATATAAGATATTGTAAGTTATAGTGAACCATGCTTAGAACAGGGTAATTATTTATGCCATTTATGACAGTACATTATCGGTCAGATTTTTCATTCTTAAAAAGAAGCATCTTTCTTTTAAATATGACCAAAGAGTAGTATGTCTGCTTCCAGTCCACAATTGGCAGAGCGGTTGTTTTGTATTAAGGTTGGCCATATCGCTCAGCCACATCCAGATGATTAAAGCTTTTACAAATATCTATTTAAAGACATGTACTGACTGGGAGGATGGAGGAAACCATGAGTAATGTTCATATCTGGCTTGTAGTCGGAGCATTTCTGGCTTTTTGCTTCAGGGATTCTAGCATCAGGCCGCAGACATTCACCAAGTGTGGGTGGGAGAGTTGACGTTTCTCCCTGGTAAGGGAAAAGGACAGAAGAAAGGAAGTATTATTGGTGCACACATCATCCTCTCTGGTAATACAGTTTATCATCTGATCTTTTCCATTTCAATTTTACACCAAAATATGAGTAAGGGAAGGTGTGTCAGAATTACGTTGTTTCTTCCATAAAAGTCCAATATATTCAAGTGGTAGAATTCAAAAAAGCCAGTCAATGTCAAGCAGAATGCAATACATAGAAACTTTGCAATGTTTGCTTTTATTTGCTATTCCACTGAAAAAAGGTGTAAAGCCTGTTTTTTTTCAAAGTAAAAACAAAACAAAGAAAGTAGAAAACAGACTAGAACAAATAAAGAGATCTAAAATTACTTCAGGGTCTTTTTTAATTACTGTGAAGAAAAAAATAATAAGAATTATATCGGCTTAGGCAGGTGCATGATTGTGAAGCATGGAATTCATTAAGAACAAGAGGTAGACACAAGGTGAACAACATCAGAGTCAGCATGGCCAAAGAAGCCTCAGAGGAGCCCGAGCAAAATTCTTTGGTACACAAAGTTGCCCCCACATATGCCAGAGAAGGCACTACAAGGGTGATTTGCCCTTGTAAATGTGTGTCCTGTTCAGCTTTTCACAAAATGACAACTTGCACAAGACTACATCTGCCACCCAAGACCTATATAACATACCACCCAAGTGTCCCTCTTTAAGAGGAACTCTCTTTTGTGGCCCCTAATTGCCTCTGTCACACTTTTCTCCTCTGATGTCACAATGCAGCCCCAAAAGTTACAGTAATATGTATAGAAACAGCAGAAAAATATATTATTTATAAATAATATTGTGTGAATATGTTTCTTCTCAGTAACTATCTGGAGGTCATAAAGTCACATATAAATGTATAAAGTCTAGTCCTCTAGCCACATTCCCTAAAACAAAACAAAATTGTCCCTCTTTGGCCATTTGAAATCTTATGAGGCAAAATGAAATACCTGGGACCTTTCCAGTGCAAGGTACCAAGAGCTCTTGTTCATCTGTAGGAATGGCCTTGTGAAGGGGTAGGGATGTCTACGTGTAGGGGCATGGCTAGTCTCAGACTGTTTTTAGTGGGTGGAAAGCAGGGGGGAAATGGGCATTCCCAAACACCACTCTCCTACCCAGAGAAAGGAGAACCTTATCCGGAGACCAAGCTTCAAACTTGGCGAGCCTCCAGCCATGTTACTTATTTCACAAAACCCAACCATAGACTATAGTGAATTTTCAGCCTCCTTATAACACTTAAAGGTCTCACATGAAAGTATAACATACACCATGGAATTCTGCGTTACTGAGTAATGTCCAATCATGAAAGCAAATATTGTATACCTCCAGCAACCAATAACTCCGGTTTAGTCTTGATAAATATCGCTAACAGATAAAGGTTTTTAAAATTCCAATTCCATTATCATGTGCATCATACTGAAGACCATTCGGGCAGATCTCAAAACAAATTCTATAACAATCAAGCCGAGAGCAAAATATATTTGTCTGAAAACACACTGCTTTCAACGCAACGCAAGATTGAAAGTGAACTCTGTAGAAACCCTGTATGGCATACTGCCCCACAAAAACAATAAAATACTACTTGGAGAATAATGCTTAGAAGATCTGAGCTTTAATTAGTTTTAAAGTCACTCATGTAAACAAACAGTAGTTTACAGTGGCCATAGGGAACCTGTTTTTGCACTTTGGAATAAATGGCCAGGCACAACACTTTAATTACTAAATCTTTATAACTGTATGCCAGCATCTTTGATTTTGAACTGAATGTTTACTATAACCGGACACATCTTGGTCACTAAGTTCACTATTGTTATCATTACTCTACCAAAGGTGAGCTCTGGTATGGGTATCCCTTGTCAAGTTACATTAAATAATAAAATAAAAGCTACAAAAACAGGCCCACATAGATAAAGCTGTTTACAGTTAGGGTTTTAGCTTCTCAAACTAAAGCGTGGGAATTGCTTACAAACTGAACCAACACACAGCTGTACCAACCATAATGAGAACAGCTGTTGCAAAAAAAACATTTGGCAGGATGCAGGAACCTCAAACTCAGTAATTGTCAAGGTGCCAATTGTTTCTGTTACAGAGGTACATTGGCTTTCCAATACACTTCAGACTGAGTAAGCTCCTTAATCATGTCCCACAGCAGGTGAATACCTTATTTGCAAATATAAAAAACGTTAAATGCCATCCCCCAGCTTGGATGCTACTTAGTACATATTGAATAGAGCCAATAAATGATCGACACTTTTCCAATATACTGTATTGAAAGTTGCCTAGATATTGCATGAGTTGTTAATATTTACTCTCCTGTATTTTAAGCCCTACAGAATTTGCTGGAAGCCATAAATAAAATGTAATCTAATATACTGTAACTAGCATATGTGCCCATCATTGAAATTACATGGCCAAAAATATCTTTCCATTTTTCTCTCCACTCCCCGTCTCTCTTTCTTCCCCTGCCCTCGCTTTTCTCTTCCCATCTCTTCTCTGTTTTCCCTGTTCTCTATCTTCCCTCCTCCTCATCTCTTGCTCTTCCTCCCACCCCTCCTAGTTCATCCTCCCATCCTCAACTCAACTATAATCTCATTTCCTACCCTCACTCTTCCTCTCCTCACTTCAACTCTCCTACCTCCTCCTCTGTTCAGCTTACCTACCATCTCCTCTCCTACACTCTCATCACCTCACTTTCCTTACTTCACCTCAGCTTCAATTACTTCACATGCACTCTCCTTTCATCACTTGTCCTCTTTTCACCTGTCTGACATACCCTCACAGCTCAGGGATGACCCTAGAGTTAGTGAAGCTTGGTGCAGTTTTTCTTGCCCCCCCCCCTCAATTAACTAAAACACACACATATGCAAACCCACTTCATCTACACCACCATACACTCACACATACACTAAAACAAACTCTACCACCAGTGACGCACACACTCACGTTAACACCATACACTAAAACACACTTATTTGCACTCTAACTTCACTGCAACTTGCACTCTCTATACAAGCTGCCACTCTGCTGCCAACCATGGTGTCAGGTAATGTGTATTATGCGACCTGTGCTGAGTATAGAGGAGGCGGATCAGAGAAGAGTGGTGGATCAGAGCAAAGGAAGAGTGTCAGAGCAGAAGTGGGGCAGGAAGAGTCTGGGAGAAGCAGAGAGGGAGCTAGAAGGGGCACTTGAGGGCTGGGTAGATCAGAAGGGAGGTGGAAGGGCAGGTGACAGCAGATGCAGCAGGAAGGGGCAGTTCAGAGTAAAAGGGGACTGAAGGAGCTAGGAGGATCAGTGAGAAGGGGCCAGAGCAGAGGGGGTAGGAAGGAATGGGTCAAAGCAAAGAGTGCTGAGAGGAGCAGAGGATAGCTGTAAGCCTGGGTCAGAGCAGAAGTTAGCTGGAAGTGGTGGGTAGAATAGAAGAGGGTGGGCCAAAGCAGAGCAGAGTAGAAGAGGTGAGCCAGAGTAGGGGACAGGTCAAAGTACCTGGAAAAGGAAAGGGAAGGGAGAATCAGAGTGGAGCTGGAGGAGCAGACCAGAAGCTGGAGAAGCAGGAAAGACCAGAGATTGCAGGAAGGGACTGGGAAGATAGAAGGGGAGATGGAGATGCTAGGAAGAGACTACAGGGAGCAGTTTACAGCAGAGGCTACAGGGAGGGATGCAGAGGACACTCGTCCTTGTGGCAATTGAAACGGTGCGCATATGCACTCTGATTGGACCTTACTTTAAGCTCCTAGTAGTGCACTTACCAAACAGACTGACACAGTAGATGGGTTTAATTGAGTGTAGACATTTCAACTCACTTTTATTATTATATACAAATACGGACAGCAGTCACGGGTTCTGAGCATTAAAAGGACATTCCAGCCATCATATCATAGCTGTGTGATTTCAGGAATACAGATATTATGGTTCTAAGGAAAAGCAATATTTCTCATTTTGTTTAATTACATTTGCACAGTTCTTACCCCAAAAAAATTGCCAAATATTTTTTTTTATTATTTCTTTATTGGTCGGAGAAGCTAACATGTTGATATCAAACGTGCATTATGACACTAATCAAACTGAGTAGTTATAAGAGTAACATTACTACCTTACACTGAATGGAAATGCAATAAAAGATATTGGAAACACATTAGCATTATATAGTCAATCCATTTGCCAAATATTTCAATTGATCATTAGAACTTACCTGGTTTTGTACAGTATAAGCACTCCATAGTGGCATCAATATATCGTGACTATAACCACTCACAAAGCCCTCCTGGTAAAGGACACAGTAAGTACTATTTTCCTGTAAGTTTCTGGGTCTCCCATAAGGCAAATTAATTTTCTCAGCCTGATTTACTGAAAAATAAAGATAGTAGTTATTGTCACTGCAGTATAACACATACTAAATATCACATAAATTAGGCACTTACTGCTTTCTCCACTGAGGTTTAACCTTTGGTTCAAGATTTCTTCATCTCCCTAAAATATTTTTGAATTGTTAGTTTGATGGTTTCAATTATAGAGAAAACATTATTCCACATTATTCTATTGAAATTATACATAGTTTTGCTTACAGAGTAATTACAAGAACAACCTAAATTGGAGGCAGGTTGTGATAAAGGGCAGGTTAATGGGTTTGATTTCTCTGCCGGAAAAGATGGAGTGTAAAACGGTCTAGTCAACAAATGGTTCAAGCTGCCATGGGTCCCGTTGTTTGGAGCTGGGTGAATTTGTAATAAGTCTGTTTAAAAATAAGATACAGCCGTCAAAAACATGCATGCATAATTTATACACATCTATCTGGCCAAAAAAATTGACGGTCAGTTTTCAGGCCTTCTTATAAACTGTATACACATAACATTTGAGTATTTGGTTGTGTATATTCTAGGTATCAAAAACCCCAACATAAGTACATCGCCAAAAAACCCCCCCAAAAATGCTTGTAATAAGCACTCTAAAGACATTAGCCGTTTTGATAAGTCCTGAACAGTTCTGGGTGAAAGTTTGAATAATTACATCATCAAACAAGTGAATGTCTCTGCTCTGAGTTCAGCACCTTATAGAAGGATTCCTACTAGTGGCGTAACTACAGGGGTAGCAACTGCGACAGGGCCTGTCCTTCTAGGTGACCACTTGTTCCTGTCTTCTCGTGCTGGTTCAAAATTGTTTAGACAGGGCCCTTTTGAACTGGAATGGGCCAGATGAGATCAGAAGGGTCCTTTCTAAACAATTTTGAACCAGCACGGGCAGACAGGAATGCAGTGGGGTAATCACATCACGTAACCCTGAACTGAAACTGAGGCTTCTTGCACAGTGTGCATGCAGCAGAACCAAAGCTGCAGGAGAGGTAAGGGGATGAAGGATGGAGGAGTTATGTATGTGAGCATGAATGTCTGTGTATTAGTGTGTGGGAGCACGAATGTCTGTGCATTAGTGTGCAGGAGCGTGAATTTCTTGTGTATTAGTGTGTGGGAGCATAATTGTCTTGTGTATTAGTGTGTGGGGGCATGATTGTCTATGTATAAGTGCGTGGGAGCATGCATGTGTTTTAGTGTATTAGTGAGTCTGAGTAAGTTTGTGTAAGTGTGTTTACATAAGTGTGCCAGGGTGGCACTCATAAGCTGTTTGGGGGCAAATGTAGCACATGTTGCTTGGTGAAGTTGAGGGGGCCCTGGGCAGGTGTCCAGCCATGGGAAGTTGCCAGGTATGCCTGTTGCATCCATTTTATTTTAGAATCACATCCTTATATACTTTACATATGTAGGTTTATATATATATATATATATATATATATATATATAGCAACTGATACAATAGTCCAGTCAGCAGGGACATATGAGTTGCACCACAGGACTTACCACACATTAAGTTATAGATTTCAATATTGTCAAAAGGTTCCACCTCTACTCCTCTTTTAAATCCTGGCCCATGTCCAATAAAAATTGCCTATAAAACAATTATATAAAGTGTGTTAGCTACACTCATACATAGAATGGATGTTTTATGATGCAAAAGACATCAAAGCAAGTTAACTATTATGAGCCTGCATTTTATGCATGTAGTAACACAAGAGTGATGGTGAAAAAATGCTATTCTTTTTCCACAAAAGGCTGACATGCTTTTCTTCAGCTCATAGAATAACTAATTGTATTGTTTGCAGGAAACTTCACGCCGATATGTTCTATTGGCGTTTCAAACTTGTACTTAATCCAAGGCCTTGAAAAATTACATAGATAAAGCAAGAATGAAGTAGGAGCAAAACACAGGAAAGCTCTGAAGACGAAATGCAGGGAAATCGCAATGGCTGCATCGGTTGACCAGGAATTATGTTTGGTTAGGATTGTTGGAAAACGGGATCTCTGCTGGAGATGTCATTGAAATGAATGCAGTGGGAAGTGCACGGATTGAGTCCGTGGTGGGGAAACTCAACATTGCGTGTAGGATCCTCCCGATGGGGAGAGTTTTTTAGTCTGCGGTTGTCAGTCTTGACCTGTGAGGTCATATCTCCTCACCATTTTATCCATATCACCAGAGCGCAAAGGCAACATCTAAGGGAATGGGATGAGTTTTTGAGGGACTACAATGGCCAGTTGTCACGTTTAAGGATTAAATTCCCAGCACAAAGAGCATGGGCAGAGGCAGAAGCCAACAGATATAAGAGAAGACCAGGTTAGCAGCAAGATAGTTAATGTCAGAAACCAAAATGAAATACAGGTCTAGGAACAAGCCGGGTCAAACTAAAAAAATCAGCAGACTGGCTGTATTTTCGCCATGACGTTACACGTGCGCATCTTTATTTACAAATAGTAAAAAATTATAATGATACAGTTCAGTAACATAGTCACAAAGCAAGGCAGGTGCCAAAGGGAGTAATCAGACAAGCCAGAGTAAGGAAGCCAGGAGAGTATCAAAATCAGGTCCAGGAGAGGGAAGTCAGCCAAGCTAGGGTCACACACAAGAATACAGGATTCAATAAGGGATCACACTTGGAGGTCAGAAACCATGCAAGGGCAGGGAAGTACTGAACCTTTGCAGCTAAATACCCAGAACACAGCAGGAAATGGGTTAGCCAATTAACAGCTAATCAGATAAGATTGTGATCTGTTAACAGAGCAAAACCAACAAGCAATGAGTAGAGCGGGGAAGGGTGGAAACCCTGACACTAATTCTGCAGGTGTGGGAAATCTGTGTCCAGCATGGTTATGGACATAGGGCTGTGCAGAGACCTGCAATAGATTAAGACGTTGGTGGCAGCATGCGTCTGGGAGGCATATAGTAAGTTCTGGAAAGGGATAGGCACAAACATTGCTCATGATGTTCCATCCCTTATGAAAAAATTACTGCAGTTTTTCTAAAGTAATACTGCAGTTTTTTGGACATGAAAAAACTGCAATACTGCACTTTTACTGCAGTATTACTGCACATTTACTGCAGTTTTACTGCATTTGTACTTCACTGTACTGCAGTTTTACTGCAGTTATTTTTGTACGGAAGTACAAATGCAATAAAGCTGCAGTACATTGAAGTACAACTGTAGGTTTGCAATATAAAAAAAAAAGCGCAGTAAATGTGCTGTAATACTGCAGTAAAACTGCAGTACAGTGAAGTACAAATGCAGTAAAAGTGCAGTAATACTGCAGTAAAAGTTCAGTATTGCAGTTTTTTCATGTCCAAAAAACTGCAGTATTACTTCAGAAAAACTGCAGTAATTTTTTCGTAAGGGATGGAACTTCACAAACCTTGCCACGGACACTGGTGTCCTTGTACAGACACTTTGCCTATACCTGGTCTGGTTCTTCCTGGGCAGACCCATGTTGTTGCAGCTAATTGGCTGGGGAAGTTAATGTGGAGTGCCATGGCTTGACTGGTGGTGTTGCAGGCAATTGCTCAGGCCCAGGTTGGTTGTGATGTCTGAGTTTAATGAGGGGTGGGTCATGGGTAGGGGACCCTGGTTTATGTTTGTTACCTTACATACTTAAGTTTGTCAATAAATTATGTGGCCATTTCTTTCAAAATTGTCATGTGTTGTAACTAACGTATCTTTAAAATGAGAAGGATGAGGAGGGCAAGCAGGACACTGAAAAAATTGCCTCAGGATTGCTTTTTTTATTTAGGGACACTAGCTTTTTGGCAGCACTATGTGAAGCAAGCACAAGAGAATAAGAATACGCAAGCCAAGCTTACCACTACCTAGGACTACAAACAGCTTAATCTGTCATGGCCCCCTCATTGGCTCTTGTAGCTCGCTACCGAGGACTTGGAACCCACAGCCCACTATCCGAACTTGGCCCATGCTGGGATTGGGATCTGAATGAACCCTTTAGAGGGATTGGACACCTTTGTGGACTTTGGGGCCTTTAAGTTTGTATTGGGACCAAGGGCACATGTTAGTGGCCCACCTGCCACCATATACTCTTTCAAAAACTGTATGAATGGGTGGCATTAACGTTGTGGTGGAGTATAGCCAAAATTCTAGGTGCAGTCTGTGAGGTTTATCTAAGCCATTATTAGTGAGGTCCTTATAAACACACCTTTCTGTTTTATGCTTAAAAGAATCAGAAGCCTTTCGCAAATCTTTTTAATGTAACTACTTCAGTTTATTGTCATCTGTTTAGGAACATTTTCAAAACTTGTTTTGAGTAACCTTCCCTTTAAATATTCCCAATAGGTAGTTATCCCATCATGATTGTTACTTACCTCCATGCTTTTGAACTCGTTGTCATAGCCATGGTTTCCTCCTCCACAGAAAGTGTATTTGTTATCCCTATTGAAAAATAAAACAATTATTTGCCTTCAATTTAATTTTTTTATTCACTGCACTGCAAAATCTATTTAAAAAACAAAACAAAAAGTATGCTTACATGACATTCTTACCAAGATCATTTTTAAATTAATCTTAATTAACTCACTAGTGCGGTCTAATAAATCACTAGTGAGTCTAACTTTATAGCCAGTCACACCAACGTGACCTTGAGTAAAGTCAAATTCAAAGGAATGGCTCTTTGTGTGGCGAAACTGGTTTATCCTGGACTGGAAGAATGCAGTGCTTTGTACTCAGATGATCATATAGACTCTAGTAAGGGCATATATGCATATGGTAGGTAAGTAGTATGAGCTAGTATACATGATTCAGGGAATTAATGAGTATCTGTGAATGATTAGTATAAGTGAATGAATGAGCATATGAATGAGTGAGTGTGTGTGATAGCATAGATGTGTAAGTGTGTTTGGGGGTGAATAACCTAGGGAGCATGTAATTACACTCATATCATGCCAGGGGAGCTAGTACATGCTAGAACCAGACGTCATGATCCTACCCAGGCTGCAGAGCTGCATATCTCACTCTTGTTTCAGTTTCCCTGTTTTGCTTGAATCCATTCCTGGATTTCCTTTTGCACTGTTCTGATCTCCCATTCCTTGCTTCTGCTTCAGCTCTTTGCTTTTGCTTTGTATCCTTTATAAGGTGTGCCCCTCCCGTGTGTTCTGTTTGTCTCAGTCTGCAGTCTAAAGGTATCTCTCAGTGCTATGTGTTTGGTTTACATGTTTAGTTTGTTTCGTACCTCTGTCAGCAGGGATTAGCGTTAGGACCCACCGTCATTGGAGTACTTTGGCGTAGTGGTGGGCTAAGCATACTATGGCCATAAGATGTGACGGAATCTCCAATAGTTATCATACAGTCCTAGGCTAGTTTCTGTATTTGTGTGTCAGTCTGTCCTGTATCCCCGGCAGCGGGGTGTCCTGTCTTGTTCCCTGTTGTGCCCTGTGTTATGTATATCTTGTCTGGTTATGTTTATTCCTTGTCTTGTTCACTGTTGTGCTCAGTAACATGTATATCTTGTCTGGTTATGCTTGGTCTCCCTGTCCCTTGCTTGTTATGTGTCTGCTATATTTCTCTGCTTAGCTTCCATACTCCCAACCTGCAGCATGCCTGCAGGATTTGACTTTGTTCTGGACTACATCCGCTGCTATATCAGGGCACTGGTGTTTGGCCGCACATCCCTAGATACTCAACACCTGGGTGAGTGTGGTCGTCCTGCAACCAGGCCCTGTTCGACTCCGCTACTGCATACTGAACTCCTGAACTCCATCTTTGGGCGCGCTGGGTCATTACAGTCGTCTGTATGGACCCAGTTTCGTGACACCAGAGCATGATAGGAGTGTGATTGCTGTTATATATATATATATATATATAATATTGGTATTTTTTTTGTCCAATTTTGGTGTGTTAACCACACTTTTATTAAAAGCAAGCAACACACCAAAATTGGACAGAAAAATTCAATAACAATTTGAATATATATGATTGTTAACAGCAATCACACACGGATTCCAACATGTACTGGCTGACTTAGTATGATAGGAGTGTGATTGCTGTTAACAATTATATATATATATATATATATATATATATATATTGTTGTTGAATTTTGTCCAATTTCGGTGTGTTATTTTTAATAAAAGTGTTGTTATTTTTTTTATTTTTTTAAAGGTGGGGGGGTCATTTTTGGTTTCGGCCAAGTGAATACTGAAGTTACAGTTTCGGTTCAGAAATTTCATTTTGGTGCATCCCTATTTGTAGAACACAACAGGTAAGTTCTCATGAATCTTGACATCATGTGTTTTTAGGGGAGTAGTGGGGAGTGCAAGGTGAAGGACTTATCCTTAACTATAACTACACCCACCTAAGCTCTATCCTTTCTGCCCCCTCTGCTTAATTTTCCACCAACAAAGTTTATTAAAGAAAACAGCTATTTATTGTTTCTGTCATAATGTAGTAAATGCTAAGCTGCATTTGTTTTCACTAAACTAATACATCTTTTGGTGTCAACATACAATATTGTTCTGTTACCTAAAAATTTAATTTAGCACATACAGTCAGAAGAATAACTAAATATAAGAATATCAAAACATACTTAACAACCAGCCACTGTCTGTCCACATAGAGGTGAACCTTATCAATGCGTATATGATTAGCATAGTGGAATCGTTTAGGCAGGTCCAATTTTATATAAGGCTTGAAGTGTTGAACAGGTTTTCTGCACTGAATAAACATATAAAAATAATGTTAGAAGTTAATGTAATTAGGTTGTTGAGGCACTTTACTAAAGGGCATATGTCACAGTCCTCTTCTCTCTTCCTCTACCCTTACAAAGGCAATTGGGACCACCATAGAGGGACGAGCAAATTTATAAAAAGAGACAAAACTACTGGGTACGGACAATCAGGCACATCTTGAGAACAGGAAGTTAAAACAGATGCTAGCATTGTTTATGCACACGGTACATTTCTAATACACAAATGTTCTACCATGTACTGTTCATGCATAATGCTTGAACCTTTTCTTACAATTGTTCATGTTATTGTTACTATTGTGCATAGTTAAAGTTAAGTGAAAAACATGCTTCTCTTTATTCTAATAGTGCTATGCAATCTACTGGCACCATTTAAATAGAATGTAATATCTTGTGTGAAAATGTACTTAATATATATTAATATATATTATCATCCTTTTTAAATGGTGTCCAAACAAAGTTTTTTAAACTTGTTGTGAATATCATCTCTGTTACAGCATAGGAGATGTCACTGAGTATTCTGTATATTAACATAATGATCCTTCAGAATACTTTTGTCAGTGTGGTGCCCCCTAGTGAAACCTCCTTCTATTGTGCTTAAATAGAAAAGAAGATGAGCTGTTACACCTTATGCACCCTCCATGCTCACACAGAATACATATATCTGCTATAAAGTAATTCAAATTCTACTTCTCATCATTTAGAATATGTTATATTATCTACCAGAGCCATATCTTGACGCAGTGCCCCTGCCTCTCCACTTTTGGAAACATCAGCCTGGGGTGTGAACTGTGATCCTGCACTACTTAGGGCTCTTTTTTTTTTTTAACCACAGAAAAGCCTCTCGCACACAAGGGTCCAATGCAGGTAGGTATATTTATTGATATGACACTCATGAGCAAGCGTCAGTCAGGCACAAGACACACTAAATCAGAAAAAGAGGTTGTGAAGAGAACTGGTGTGTCCCAAAGATATCTATATAAGAAAGTTTGCACGTATCTCTCATTTCCCTTTCATAACAGGATTAAGCGTCACTAGAGAAGGGCACAAGCACAAGCAATAGTGTGATATTGTTTACGCTTTATTTTATGTGCATTGGATTCCGTGAGTGCAACCATTTGTTATTTTATTTATAAACAACCGTAAAAAATATCACACTATTGCTTGTGCCCTCTTTTTCTCTAGTGATGCTTAATCCTGTTATGAAAGGGAAATGAGAGATACGTGCAAACTTTCATCACTATTGTGAGTGCAACTAACAACATAATTAATACTGAATTGTCCGAACAGTCTACACTGTTGTTGTTTTCTTTTTTTTTTTGCTTTTCTTACATGAGCGCCCCTAATTGAAATTGATTCTGTGTATACTAGTACTGGCATGTTAATAAATATACCTATTTGTATCAGACCCTTGCATGCAAGATCTTCTTTTGTTTTTCAGCAGTTTTGTTTGGTTCTATTTGGAAGGACACTGTAGATCTTTGGCACTGGCTCCTGTCTTCTATGGTAAATCGAGGTGAAGTTGGGGTACAAGACTCCTCCAGTTTGAGCTGCAATGAAGTTGCATACCTATTCCCAAGCAACCCCCTAAAGTACAGCGCATGCTTATTTCAGACAGAGCATGTGACTTCATTTAAGCTCACACAGGAAGGCGTCTGGCTGGTGTGCTGACAAGGCAATCACTCTAACCAAAGTGAAAGGGAACATAGCTCTGCATGCCTAGCAGACAAAGAACAGACCTTCAAGTTGAAGAGGAATGATGATCAGCTTATTGCAGAAAAAAAGATCACTGCATTGCTTGATCAGCACTCACATCCAAGCACACCCTTTAAATTCCCCATCAGTGGAGGCTCAGAACAACTGCACATATTTCAAACATTCCAATATAATATTAACTTACAGTTAAATTTTTCACAATTCCATCAGAATCAACTGTCAAGAAAAAAGAGCAGTCATTGATCAGTATATATGCATAATTTTAGTTATGTTACCTACAAACCTCCGGAAAAAAATATTTTCAACCGTCATGCTAAGATTGTATGTTTCCCAGCATGTTATTCATCCCTTCCGAATTGGCCGATCACTTAACAGCTTATTTTATTACATATAGCTTTGCTATTTTGGGATATTAAAACATCATAAATAATAACACAAGATAAAGGCATTTGATTCAAATTCATTTTTATTTTTTGGTGTTTTGTGTTTAATGTGTGTATTTGCTGGTTTACACTAGATAGTATATCAAATACAGAATAGCATACTTACAGGTAAAATATTCTTCTGGGACATTATATGAACGAATCCTTCCTGCTGGCCCATCATATAGGTAGAAATTAACTTTTTCAAAGTAGTCAGTCATATACTCTAATTTCTCACAGTATGTTTTTTCCATTCCTAAAGATGACACAATGAAATGTATTTGTAAAAGGGGATTGTGCAACCGCGCATACGAAACCCTTCCAAGAGTTCATCATCTGAAAAGATTGTGCAGGCAGTCCTCATTTTACACTGACCCTATATTCTCTTCTCATGTTACTTTACCACACAGTGTTATTATGGATGTGCTCAGCAAAATATACAATGTTGCCATGTTGGTTAAACCTTTCTTTGGGAGGGCATTAATCTGTTTAGATATATAATAAACATGTCACTGCGAGAATTATTGGTCATGCTGGGTAGATCCAAACTTGATGCATTATCATTGCATGCTGTCCCACTTAAGTCATAAGGGAACAAAATTAGTGTTTTGTGTGATATCTGTCCTAGCAAGTAGGTGTGTAAAGGTTGGTAAAAGTATCATTATACTATTAGAGTGAGTGAGTGAGTGAGCGCAAGCTTAAATATATACGTATAGTAAAATGTATCTTTGGACATATAATTTTAACGACTGGCATATATGTTCAAAAGAGCCTATCCAAGTGACTTAAATGGTAACAATCAGATGGTTCTATAAAATGGATCCATGTAAAAAAACACTACTTGTGAGGATGTAAACATATTCTGATTTAAGTCACCTTCTTCAAGCAGCGATTTCAACTGTCATATACAAGTAAGAAAATAGCCTAGTCTCCTTTTCTCTTGATCCCTTGTGAGGCCATGTATTCTATGAGACCGAAGGTATGTTGAGAAAGAAATTAGCAAAACTGAATGCTAACGCAGAATGACAGGAAAAAATAGTGGGCTATGAGATGCACTTTTTTCTGAGGATCCCTTCCTCACATCAGAAAGAGGGTACAAGGAACCCCTTGGATACAATTGCTTATTTAGCTCTCCCTTCACAGTCTCCGATTCACATCCATTTATAAATTGTTTTTTTTATGTATAATCACTTATTCATTTAGTACCTGGTGGAGGAAAAGGGAAAGACTAAAAAGAAAAGAAAGATGAAAAAGGCCTGCATGAGCAATGAACTCCATTCACATTTCAGTGAAAGTTTGTGGGAGAATGTGTGTACTTGTTGTAGTTGTTGTCCTTCGCAAGCAATCAGGTGATCTTCAAGCAAATCTCTCTCGTAATAGTTGTACAAGTTGTTTGTTCATATATTCATACCCCCTTTGTTTACTACAATATGGGATTACATACCATGATCTGCAAGGACAATCAGGTTCACACAGTTATGAAGATTCCTTTGCTTCAGTCCATCCAACAACATTCCCATGGTTTTATCAGCAAGTAACAAAGAATTAATTACCTAAATGCCAAGAAACACATGTTATAATGAAAAGCAGCAAGTAAAGAAAGATCATTTATAGACATCACAGAAAAAAGACAGTTGCCAAACACATTGTATTACCTTTTGCTATGTAATAGTATCAATTTGGACTTAGATGTTGTGGATAACCATGCCTCTGTCTTTTACATCAAAAAAGTAACCATGAAAGTAAGAGATGCTCACTGATATAAGTAGAAAACGTAACACTGTGGGAAACTCCTGCTTTGACACAGCTTTGATTTTGACAGAATATTGATCTTTTTGTGGGGCCAAATCTCCAATCCAGAGGTGTCGATTGATCTTATACACACAAATTACCCTCTGACCACATGAGGCAGAAGAATAGAACAAACAAATACAGCTATACTGTATATCATTAATGCAAAATTAACACATCAAAAAACATTCTACTAGAATGTAGTATTTGGACATCCATTTTATATGCAAACAAAATTTGAACTTACACCACCGCTGACTGGTCCATACGAATGTCCTGACTTGTCTGGCTCCTCAATGTACAGTGTATAGAAATCAGGCCTGAATAATAGAAAATCAATTCGTTTTTGTATCAATACATGTACATTGTACAAATGCTCAGCTGATTAATGTGAAACATACCTCTCATTTTTTGGGAGGTCAAGCCACTTTAGTATAGAAGATACACGTTCTTCATATGGAACAGAGCTAAAAAAAAATAAAATGGAACCAGTATAAAATTAAAGTAAAATCATATGAATCTCCTGTGTGATTAACATAATTATGACAGTTTTAATAAACATGAGAAAGTGTTTAGCCTGTCCAAAGTGATTTTATCATATTCATTTAGGGGAACCATGGATGGCTATGTTTGTACATTTATGTTAACAAAAATGACAGTATGACAAGTATGCAAACAGATTAAATAAAATAGTTGTGTAACTTAAAATAAAAGGGCTAATTATGTTTGTCTGTTTGTCTTTAGTCTGAGAAATCATCCTTTATGCTCCTTCACAAGCAATATCACTACTACATGTAACAATAGCAAGCAATATGCCAGAGATGTGAAACTCCAGGGTTTGAGGGCCATAAACCGAAGTGATTAAATCAGTTTAAGCCACTTTAATTGGGGTCTCAGTGCTCATGCTGAGATTTCCAGAAAACCTGGCCCAGTTCTTCCCTCAGAGCCTTGGGTTTGACACCCTGCTATGGCATCTTCATTGGGGCAGGGCCATTTTTAAAACCAATTAGACCCTGGGCAAGCATTTGCTTGCGCCCCCCGCCAAACAAAAAAAGTACTTGAAAATTAGAAGGAAACTGTGATATTCAGTGTGGTCTTCCCTTCTTCTGACCCTAGCATGAGTACACATGAGATGTCCTTACAGCACATGCACAGGGCAGGGAAGGAACAGAATGCTATGCCGATCTCATAGCAACTGAATGGTGCGGGTGCTCTGTTGCCATGTTTGGCCCCCTTGACAGTGGCGTCGCTACAGGGGGGGCAAGGGGGGGTCTTCTGTACTGTATAGAGGAAGCGGAACCCAGCAGAGAACGCAGAGGGAGGCCGCGCCCCCTGCGGAAGTCTGTGAGCGGCATTGAGGAGCTGCAGTGCAGGTTAGGGGGTGGGGAGGGTGTTTGAATGAGTATGCGTGATTGAGGGAATTAATCTGTGAATGAATGAGTATATGAATGAATGAGTGTGTGTGTGATAGCATGGATGTGTAAGTGCTGGAACCTAGGCATGATGGGACTGTGATTGCTGTTAGCAATCACACTCCTATCATGCCAAGTCAGCCAGTACATGCTGAAACCTATCTAGCTGCCCCCCTTGTGTA
Source organism: Sceloporus occidentalis (assembly GCA_023333645.1). Classification (NCBI taxonomy): domain Eukaryota; kingdom Metazoa; phylum Chordata; class Lepidosauria; order Squamata; family Phrynosomatidae; genus Sceloporus; species Sceloporus occidentalis. The sequence continues at coordinate 3,934,794 of JALMGF010000088.1, read as the reverse complement.
TTGATGCTGCCAGCAGTATGGGGTCTGCACATCACTTACAGCCACCCTGTACCAGCATGTAGTGGCTGACTTGGCATGATAGGGGTGTGAATGCTAACAGCAATCACAGTCCCATCATGCCTAGGTTCCAGCATTTACTGGTTGGATGTGTAAGTGCTGGAACCTAGGCATGATGGGACTTTGATTGCTGTTAGCAATCACACTCCTATCATGCCAGGTCAGCCAGTACATGCTGAAACCTAGCTAGCTGCCCCCTTGTGTATTGATGCTGCCAGCAGTATGGGGTCTACACATCACTTACAGGCACCCTGTACCATCATGTACTGGCTGACCTGGCATGATAGGAGTGTGATTGCTAACAGCAATCACAGCAAGCACAGTCCCATCATGCCTAGGTACCAGCATTTACTGTTATTCTGTAGAGCCATATCTATATATTTCCATACATTATTTATGTATACCTGCAAATACAGTGTTTGTATGTCTTATTCAGTTGATTAATACCTGCAATGCTGTTTCCATGTATTTATTTGATCTATACCTGCAATGCTACGTTTCATATACTATTGTATACCTGCAAATACAGGATTTGTATGTCTGATTCTGTTTATTTGATCTATACCTTCAGTGCTGAGATCACAAGTGAATATCAGTTGATCTATACATGTAAAGCTTGGTTTGTGTGTTAATGTGTTGATCTATACCTGCTATCGGCAACTGGGGCTAATATTAATATATATGGGCAGCATGGGCATCAAGGGGGGTATAAACAACAATGCAGTGTGAAAAATCCATCCTGATGTAGACGTCTGTGACGTAGATTGTGTCCTGCTGTTTGTGTGTTTTTGGTTATCAGTGTAGCAGAGCCTGTCCTCGGGTGTGTGTGTATAGGTGTTGGTGTGGCAGAGCCTGTCCTGGTGTGTGTTTGGGTGTTGGTGTGGAAGAGCCTGTTCTGGTGTGTGTGTGTTCAGTTGTCAGTGTGGCAGAGCCTGTCCTAGGGTGTGTGTTTGGGTGTCAGTGTGTCAGAGCCTGTCCTGGTGTGTGTGTGTTTGGATGTGGGTGTGGCAGAGCCTGTCCTGATGTGTGTGGGTGTCTGTGTGGCAGAGCCTGTCCTGGTGTGTGTGTGTGTGTGTTTGGTTATCGGTGTGGCAGAGCCTGTCCTGATGTGTGTGTCTGGGTGTTGGTGTGACAGAGCCTGTGTTGGTGTGTGTGTATGGTCATCTGTTTCCTGGCACTTAACTTACAGTAGGAATTATTTAATTTATATTTATCCAGAGATAACATGCCCTCCTGAAGTTGTAGTGACTTCAGGGGACAAAACGTTCAAGGCCCTGAAATAATTTAGTGGAAAAGTTATTTATTGTGTTATAATATTTATTTCAAGGATTAGTCGCACTCAATTGTGGCTTCAGGCTTCCCATGTTGAATGATCAAGTATTATTTTAGCCCAATAACAAAAGTATAATTCCATAGCACATTACTTTTGGAAATTATGAATGCCCCCCCAGTTTGACTGTGTTATCTTGTGTGCCCCCCTATATATTGTTTCTAGAGTCGCCACTGCCCCTTGAAACCTCTTGTCCCCTCCTTCACTATGCCATACCTCGCCTTTCCTTCTTCTTGTAGACATTCAGTATAAGACACAGAAACCCTGTCTGTGAAGTTATAGTGTAAATAAATACCGGTAATACATGGAAACATATCATTGCAGGTATAGATCAACTGAAAATCAGAAACTCAGCATTGAAGATATAGATCAAAGAAATAATGCATGGAAACCCTAAATTGCAGCCATAGATCACAGGTTGCCCACCCCAAAGACACGCCCTGGAATCTAGATTGCTCACAAAGGACTTTCCAAGCACCTAGATTGGACACATAAGACTTGCCATCTTTGCTCCCTACTTATATATCCATTCTACCACACACTTAAGGATACATACTCATTCACACATTCTCATTTTGATAAATTCTGCCATGCATTTGCAAGGTAGAAAAATTTTAATTTCAAGGGGATATATTAAAACTTCATGTGATGGCTGGAGTGTCCATTTATCATCAAGCAACTCAGGCCTACTGCAATAGTAAAATCCACCTGACCATATAGTTAAACCTGAATATAATCCAATATCCCAAAGAAAAAGGTGTGAAATCACAGCTGCCAGCCCATAGTAATGACTAATGTTGGACTATGTCACGTTAACCCTTTAAAGCCTTGGACTCATGGGGATATGTTTGAGTTGGGGAGAAGAGCACTGTTGCATTTCTGGGGAGGCTCCTTACCTGCCTGCCCAGTCCCTTCTTATGTCTAAATAACCCTGTGCTCATTGAGGGGGCACAGTGTGACCGAGAAACCCCATCTGGTCTGCCGTAACCAGACTTCCATGGAACCGTGGCGATGCCCGCCGACGATTGGAACAACGTTGCTACAGACGCCTTTTGCCCCACCATGTCACTCTTTTGAGGATGCATTAAGCTTGTGGTGGCCAACACTTGGTGGTTACAGAGAGGGAGCTCATTTGGGAACCCTGGTTTTATTATCACTCTTTAGGACCGGGGTTTACTCAGCCGCGGACATAGAACTCTGGCCCAGCTACCATGCGGGCTATTCCCAGGGTAGTTTCCGACACTGACGCTCAGGGTTCCAACATCGGATCACGTTGGTTTTTGGAACATAACAACCTCAGACCCTGAGCTCTCCATTGGCACCTTGGAATTGACACCGCTCCCTCAGGATCACCCCGAAATAGTCGCTCTTTTTCGGCTAAGCGTTGCTGGCCACAGAACTGTATGGAGGTGCCGGGCTGTTTGGCAAGATTATACCCCTAATCCTATCATGTTTTGTGTAATAATATCTGTGCTGTCATCAATAAACTCAGTCCGGTTTTCACCTCAATGAACTCAGTCCTGTTTTCAACCTTCGGCTAGACCCAGTGTCAGCACGGTTCCATTGGATTGCAGCCCTGTTTCATCTAGTCAGTGCTAGACTCGCTGAAAGGGTTAACGGCAGAGTCTCGGATCATAGGAAGCACGATTTGGCAGGATGTACCCAGTCGGGGTACAGTTCGCCCCGTCACACCATCAATTGCAACCATTAAATCTACTACAATGCTGGTTTCTTAAAGTGCATTTTGCAAGACATTTTTGTATAACATTGAATGAAACCTACCCATTATACAGTCTGTAAAGGTTGGGGAAAGATCCATTAACAGCAACATCTGACCCAGGCCAAAAGAAAGTACCAGCTTTGAGTCCTTGATACATTGCAGTCAGCCAAATCTGCACACAATGGAAAAACATATGTAAAATTTACGTGAAATTGTGGCGAATACCATTGTCTATAGCAAGCAATTCTCTGTAATAGTAATAATATAGCAGACAACACCAGCTACATTAAAAGTGCTATTCTACTTATACAAAACATTACTTGCTCTATCTCTTTTTTATTTTAGTTGTTCCTCTGAAGGTTTAATCACATAAAAATGTCGATTTCTCTCTTTCTGAATCAAAAATATGAAGGAGGCAAAATTTGTATTATTTTTTGTAAATTATGTGAACATTCACCAGTACCATAAATGATGTTTCTTAGACTAAATTTAGTTACCAAGCTATTTAATTCAGGCAATTGGGTGGAACATCATTTTAAGCTACAATTACCTACTGTTAAGTTCATCTCATCAGTAAACGAAATATGAGTTTTTGCAAACAGAACACTATAAAATCAGACTAAAACTCACATAACGCATTAAACTTTTTTTAACCCTTAGGAAAACAATTAAAAAAACCCTTACTTACCGTAATTAAAATTAATGTACGTGGGATAGTTAATCAGGAAAAATAAACCCTTTACTTACCTGCTGAGGCTCTTTCTACCTTGTCCCTGGCCTTCTCTGTAGAAGCCAGTTTCCAAACCTACAGGAGCCAGCCGTGTCTAAAAAACATAGCCGTGTCTTCATTTAGGAGAGAGCACCCAATTGCATGATGTGGACATGACTGGTTCCTGTACGGCCGGAGACTGGTCAAAGAAGACCAGGGACAAGGTGGCAGTGAGAATTGGCAGGTAAGTAGAAGTGAAGCTAATAAAAAAAACACAGGTGGTAGTTCCTTATAAAGAATACATACAAATAATGTGAAAACATACCGGCTGTCCTTGCCACCATGAAGCATTAAATTTATCATTTCCAGAAAGGGAGAAAAACCTGTTCATGTTGACATCATACATGCTATTGTCAATAATACCATTGGACTCTGGATACAAACCCTAAGAAAAAATATGGAAATATAAATGCATCAGTATGTTTTTGTAAAATATGCATACTTCTTTATGTAAAGCGTTTGTGCAATCTTGCTAGTAGATTAAGGAATTGGTTTGAATATTGTCTTCAAATACATGAATAAGTATAAGTGATGCAACCTATATATTACAACTAATGGCAAGTTAGCCAACAGTGGCATATTTGGGCTTACGTCTCTTTGCTTTCAAAAATTAGCTATGTAAGCAACATACTTATCGTTCACGCTCCCCTTTCAGTACCCTCAGCCGCTTCCTACACAGCTATCAACCTCTGAGCATTGGAACAGTTTAAGGAGGCCATGCTGGGTTGGCACACTCCTTCCCAGTGTAAATGGGCCAGTTGAAGAGATCTCCCTTGTAACTCACCCATTAGGCAATGGTACACGAAGGAGCCCGATTGCCAAGCATGGCAGCGTGTTGCCTTAGACCTAGCTGTACCAAAATATGCCAAAGTTTGCATCTTTTTTTCTAATATTTACTTGAATCATCTCAGGACATCTATAATATTAGTTGCTGAAAACAACTATATAAGGTTAGCACAACAGAAGACATTGAGAGGAATCCATAAAACAAGGGCAATCACACAGCTTGCAATCTGGCCCATTAATTGTGCTGTCGTGAAGTTTTACAAACAAAAACATTTTGTTTAATAAGAACTAATATGTGCCATGTCATGTGACTGGCACAAATACCCAACAAGTTTTTTTAGGTTAGGTGTTTTGATTAGCAGTGTTTTTAGTTTGGGCAAAAGGCCTACCACCTGGATCGCAATCCTCTCTACTGAACACCAGGATTCTATGTCCTATCCTGACATTCTACCTCAGATGGTTACAGCTACTACCTCCCCCATTTTAGGCCTAGTTTACACTACTGGCCTTGATTTGAGCTCTGGTCATTACATCTCACTGCTTTTTACTTTTGTACTTTACTTCAATATTATAAAAGAAGAACATAAAAAATAAACAACAACATTCTGAAAACATTTTGTAGAAGGCAGTCCATGCACTATCCTTAGTTTAACCACCAATTCACATGGATGACTGTTTAGTATGAAGTCAGTGTCCTAATCAGTTCATCATGAGTATGATCTGTTGAACTCAATTCAGGAATACCCTTAAGGAAAATTCTACAATCACAAGTAGATTTTGTGAATTCAAGCGGAAAAATTGGCTTTAACTCAGCGTCCCAGCTCCATGCAACCACTCATCAATTTGGCAAATTGTTTAGATCATGCCATTAAACGTACAAAATGTTTGCACTCTATTATAAAGACCTTAACAAAACACACAGTGTAGGATAGGTTAATTACACAATATAGCACTGAAGAGGTTAAGTATACACATGGAAATGTTGCACTTCAGCACTGAAGTGGCTAACTACTTATGCGAAGATTACATTTCAGCAAAAGGTTAACCCCACACACACACGCACATGAGGGGGGTGCATTGAAAAGTTTAGCTAGACAGAGTAAACTGCAGGTCTAGATTGGGGCACGGCAGCACTACTCCAATTCTTGGAATACAGATCAGAAATTCTGTGTATCCCTGCCTGAAAAAGAGTAGTAAATTTTTTGCTTAAAGTAGGATATCGAAAATACTGGGGCCTGTTTTTGTCCCTCAAAGACTGAGTTGTGCAGCTCTGGGTTAGGATTGTTGATATGCTTCAAGACTACTTTTTTCATTAATTACAATGTATCTGTTATACTGTATTTGTCAATAAACACCAGCAATATCAGCTTCTGCAGTTAGATGACCCCCAGCTGTGTCCTTGATTCTGCTAGGGTATCCAAAGAACAACTGGCATGCTACAATATCCAAGCAGACCAAATACTGTCCACTTGGCACTGGTGCTTGCTTGATGCTTGCTTGATGCTTAAAAAGGACTCTCCAAGTTACCAGGCAGCCTCCTGAGTTATGAATGCATATTACTTTGTAAGGACTATCATATGCATTCAATTAAACCACAAAACTAATAAAGAACTTACTTTAGGGAGAAGCCATACCTTTAGAACTGAAGGAGAACAACCCCTCCATGATCTGAAGTTTCATGGTCTGATGGGCTGCTTGAAGGAAAGTGCTCCCATTCAAATCTCAAATCAATCCCATTAACCCCCCCCCCCAAAAAAGGCTCTCCAAGCCAAAGCTAGAAGTGACTAGAGTATCTCTTGCACAGCAAATAGCTGGTGGTGGGTCAAATGCATTACGGTAGATTCTACAGGACACCTCCCCCTCATGCCAATTTAATGAGACCACTCAGCTATCATGTGAAGGGTTCAGTGTCCTTTTAAAGAATAAATTATTCTTGTTTTCAACCAGATGTGCATTGTGCAATGATAGAAACTGACAGCTGTCATTTCACTTGATCTGTTTCTTTGTTGAAGTGTTTATATCCCTATTAAACACAAACCAAATAATTAATTTGGAATTCAGACTTACAGTAACAATGGTGTAGTGGTTAGGGAAGGTTTTGGTTGGATACACTGCTCTCATATACTTAGAATGAGTTCCACAATTCTCTGTAAACATAAAATAAATAGTTAATAAGCAAACAATCACATATTGCTAAACAATCAACAGAAAGTCTAGCAGTGACATGACCCATGATACAAATTTTCTGCCACACTGACACTTTTTTCTTCTGGATTAGAGGACAATGCAAGATTTTACTTAAGAACCCATTATTAAGGCCTTGTTACAGTATTATTATTTTCACATGTATTCACATCATAGAGTGATAAGCGTGACAAATTATTATCTATAATAATCGGTAAAGTGTATCTCCCCTAATGGCTACCTATGCCTGAGTAATAACTTAAGAAATATTTATTTACACAATATATACATATATATATATATATATATATATATATATATATATATATATATAAAAGCATTATTTAAAAAACTCATCTACAGACACCAGACAAGCTAGAAGGCTTGTTTTTTCCCTCAGAAATCTCATGGTGCTGCCACAACCACAAGGGATTGTGGGTAGGCACATGCAAATAAGGTAAACAATGATCACCTTTTGCCTCTATATAGTAAATGCCCGCTGTACAAGACAGCCTTTAGACAAAACTCGGGTAAGAGGTGCAGTAGCCAGATCACCACTCATGGACAGCTGTTTTGTCCTTAATGGGACTCGTCAGCATGAGGTTGTGATACTGACTTAATACTTGAGGCTTGTGGAAGCACCAGAAATACCAATAACAAAAGTTATGGTGGGTAAAGGTGATGGAAAACCCTTCCACTTAAAATAAAGGGGGTAGTAGAAGCATTATTAAACACTCATCTACAGACACCAGACAAGCCAGAAGGCTTCTACTACCCCCTATACATTTTCTGTTGCTTAAAGACACAATATTGAGACTGATGTGTATATGAGTGTAACAGCATTTTACATTTATGTTGTGGGTTATTAAACAGGGATGCTTGGGAGGTATACCTCCAATACAGCAAGTCCGCAAAACCTTGACTCAGGGCCTGTCTTAATTCCAGAAGACCCAGGCACCTAGACTGGGGAGGGTGCATCTGGGGGGTTAACACAAGAACTATGAGCCTACATGAATATAGAAAGGAAAAGGCATGGATTGTGTGAAGGGGTAAAAGACAAAGAAGGCTCCAGTGAGCATGAAGGAAAAAGTGGCAGAATGTCTTGGCATGACACAAATGTATATATTTTTAATAAATGAATGAAAAAGTTTCCAGAGCTCATAATCTTCTGGCTCTCCTCCCAATTAAACCATGGCTCCAACCTCCACACAACAAGGGACAGCTGTACCATTTCTGTAGACTAGGCAGATGTCTAGAATGCTGGCCCGGTGAGAGATGCTAAGACTATGCTATTTCTCTTTCCTTGAGGACTTATGTGAATACAGGAGACCACTCAAAACACATAAACATGAGTGTGAACAATAGCTTCCTCGTTGAAAGAAAACAATCCATGTTAGGTAAAAAATAACACAAAAGAGCTACTCACTTAGTTTTTCAATGTTTGGCATTAAATAACTCCATGTTTGCAAATACTCTGCACGAAATCCATCCAGTGAAAAAAGGATAACAGGTGGGATATCAAAACTATAAAAACACAAGCAAGTCAGTATTTGTAGTTCAGCAAGGGAAACTGAACAGACACATTGACAGAATATTGTTATCAGTGTTTAATATTGACACCTGTAGAGAGATTATAAGACTTGGATACACTGCTTGACTGGTATGTGGATCAGATGAAAAACTAAAATATACCAAGTTCGCAATACAAATAAACAATAAATTATTTAACAAATATTTGTCATTTGCAAGACCTATCTATATGTGCGTGTGTGTGTAATGGTTTACAATGTGGGATCCAGATGAATAATAATATACTTCAAATAATACCAAATATTATACAGAATCACAACTATCTAGTAACAAAATATTGATGAATTAAACTTCAGGCAGACATAATATCACAGACATAGCTCAAAGTGAGGATTAATTATCGTGAGAAGGTTTTAACATATTTGGTATCTATTATGCAGTTAGTCAGCATAGGTTATATACAAACAGAAATTTGGAAAACCAATAGCCATTTTAAGCCCCCCCCCGCTTAATTCATAATGCACCTTACTTAAAGATATGCCACTCTGCCCCCCAGATATGCTTTATGTCCCCTGATATGGCACTTTGCCCCCCAGGTATGCTTTATATCCCTCTGATATGCCCCTCTGCTCCACTGAAATGCCCCCCGATAGGCTTTATGCCCCCTAGAAATGCCACTCTGTCCCCCCCGACTTACCAATGCATCACCAGACTCCCTGGTTTCTAGCGGGAGCAGCTGGTGGACGTCTGCGCAATGTGCGTAGACAACCTCTGCTCGACACTTCCGCTGGGTCTTCTCCGCCATAGAAACTGCATGTCCCGGGCGTCGGGCGATACGAATTGCACTAATCCCCAATTATAGATTGTGTGGGCCAATACGGTATATGTGTTTGTGTGTATATATATATATATATATATATATATATATCAGGTCCCATCCAGGCTGCGGAGCTGAATGTCTTTAGTTTCCCTTGTCTTGCTACTGTTCCCCCTTCGCTGTAATCCATTCCTGGATTTCCTTATGCTTTGTACTGTGCTTCTGATTCCTTGATTCCAGTTCTGCTCTTTGCTTCAGCTCTGTTTCCTTTATAAGGTGTGCCCCACCCATTATGTTTGTCTCAGTCTGCATCTACAGGTATGTCTCTCTGATATGTGTTTAGTTTAATACTTCAGTAGGCAGGGTTTAGCGTTAGGACCCACCGAATATTGGAGTACTTTAGCGGTGGTGGGCTAAGCATACTATGGCCATAAGATGTGACTAAATCTCTAATTGTTATCATATAGTCCTAGGCTAGTCCTGTATTTATGTATGTAGCCTGTCCCTGTAACCTGTATTCCTCATTCTGCAATTCCATCTTTGGGCGCTCTGTGTCATTACAGTCATCTGTATGTATATATATATATATATATATATATATATATACATATTCTTGTGTGTGTGTGTGCATGTGTATCTCTGTATGTGTGTTATTGTGTAAATGGGGTGAGATGGAGTGTGTATTAGTGAGTATGAATAAGTGTGTGTAATTTGTGTGTATTTACGTATGTTGTATGTTGGAAGGGGGGGGCAAGGGGCAAAGAAGGCACAGACCAGTTGTGTGGGGGCAATGAAGGCACAGACCAGCTGTTGAAGTTGGGGGGCCCGGAGAAATTTTTCACACCAGAGTCCTGTGGTTTCTAGTTTGACATGATATATCACTCAATCATTTGGTTTAGTATGGTGATTGGTAAAGGTCAGTGTGTTTTGGATGGACTTATTTATTGCCCACAGAGCTTGTTGGAGTATGCTACATGACAAATCTGCTTTGATGAAAGTTTCCAGTCTGCCCAGGCATGACGCTACAGAAGGCATCAAAATTATTTACTGCCAACATCTCAGACGTTTCCTCTTGGCAAATTACTTATGCACACACTGTGAGTAAGACATTGTGCAAGGTTCCACTGAACAGGAAACTATTTGATGCAAACACTCATAAACTACTAATCTTAGTCCATTAAAAAAAAAAAAAACAACTTACCCTTCAGGGCACTGGGGATTTGTACTTGTTTGACACTCGTCTACTGCCCAGGGTGTGTCGCCTATAAACCATAATGCAGAATAATACTGATACAGGATTCAAATAAGGTCATGTTTAAGTCAAACCAGTTTTGTTTACAAATCCTTTGTTTCCTACGTAATTTACAAAGACATGTAAATTGTTCTCCTGAACTCAAATATACCCATTCCTTTTTAAAATATAGTTTATTTTCTTGTTGAAAGCAACAAGTTCAGCAGGGCCTCTTGATCCAGTCTGCCTGCACTGCTCTGGCTGCCAATCTCTGACAGAAGGGGCATTACCTTTAACATCTTCTAGTTTAAAAGGGACTTTACTCCCTCACACATCATCCCAATCACACCTATTACACCTATATTTTGCCTGGTAAGCTTTGCTGTTTCACTAACATGAGCTTGAAATGGCAGGTTGAGGTGGCTGTAAGTGGTCAGTCTGCTGTGATACATAGAAGGAATCACAGGGCGGTTTCTAGGAAACTGTAGTATATAAACACAATAAACACAATTTTTAAGTGACAAACAATGGCTAAATGATGGCGCACATGTCTGGTGATATTTTATGAGCCCCCCAAAGTGAAACAGCACCTTTACATATAAATTATGTGACTAATAACTTCTATTAAATATGTAATTTTTACCTTTGCAAACTTCTTTGTAATTAGTACAACAATCTCCTTTTTCCAAGCAGTCATCTGAACATGAGCAATGGCTGCCTAGTATCCTCTTCTCAGCACATCGAACTCTGCTGCAAGTCCATACCTCCTCTACAAATCAAATGCCCTTTTGTTATAATGTAATAAAAAAACAAACCTACTGTGGCCTTACCCTTTCTCCATAGTGGTAGAAACCTGGGCATTACTCAGAGGGGGAATTACTTTAACAAATAAGATCTTAGCTACAACCGGAGTAAATATTCTGGATTTAGGTGATTCTTCATAAAGTCTTCAGTTTGTTTTGGTAATATACCAAGACATTGAAGTCAATCTTTGTAAGGATTAGTTTGACAGACATTGCAAACTAATTGAAAAGTTTGAAGAGTACCTTTATTAACATAGCAATCAACTGAACATTATGTTGATGGGACCATTCCATTAATTTCTTTGGTAATAGTAGGACTTTTGAGACTCTGCACCACAGACATTTTCAAAGCATAACTCTGCACCACAATTACCTAGTACGGATAAGAAGCGTTTTACATAATTAAAATCACTTGTTCTCACTTGTTGAGACAAGTGTCAATGGCAACAAGTAAATAATGAGTTAATCTATGTGCTAGAGTGTAAGGAAAATTTTAATTAAACATAGTTGATGAGCCGAGTTCATCTTGATGGTTCAAGCTAAAAAATCTCATCCTTTCCCTGCACCATCCAAATCTATTGCGGGTACCATCAGCCCTGACATGGATGTATAGGACACAATATGAATTCTCAATTCTGATACCACTGCCATTGCTTTCACAAGAAGACTGAATAAATCTTATAGCAGAAACTCAATATATAACTAGTCTATACTTACTTGGTTTAATGCAAAGGTCGTCATAATCAAAGCAGCAGTTTCCTTGCTCTATGCATTGTTGATCACAGCGACAATCACCATCTTTCCCAGAATATGCATCATAGCATCTGTTCCTGCATGTTACTAACAGAGCAAAGGATAATGTGTATATTAAAAGTCATACTTCACGTGGCCTAAACATTATTTGCACTAGTATATTTACCTCTTAAGGACTAAGGATGTTTGCAGAGCCCAGAATCATTGAGGAAAGGGTTAATATGCTGTTTTTTCAGTTATTAGCGTTCATTTTTTCCTCTCCCATTTAGTTTAGCCAAGTTTATATATTGTTTTTTTCAGGTACTATTTTTTTATCATATCATCTAATTTCCTATAAAAAAATATGATGAAAATTGAAAAAAACAAACACTTTTTCTCAATTTTATTTGAAAAATATCTTACTCATCTTAAAAAGCTAGATTCTACTATTGCCCTGATTTTAGAAATGCCCAATGTTTTTTTTATTTGCTTTTTCCTGCAAGTTATTAGGTAATAGGTACAAGTAGCCTTTTGCTATTTCAAAACCATTTTTTCCAAATCTGGTCATTCTGCCCCATGTGCTATTTCAGGTATCTTTGAAGGAGGCCAATGCAATTTACCCCATCAAACCATATATATTGTTTGAAAACTAGACACCCAAATGTATTTTAAATGCTGGTATTTTAACCCTTTCCATGCACTTATTTTACCACCAGCCTTTGTCAAAATTTGTGGTAGTAATATTTTTTTTTTTTTATCACACAAATTGTACTGGTATATGTCAAATAACACCCTACAGTGAGTACAGTTGTTTGGGGGCTAAAAGGCCACATTTGGGAGATGTTTTTTTCCATTTTGGTCAGTCTGTGCCTATGCCCTATCTTTGAACCAAGCCATTCCAATTTACACCATCAAACCATTCATTTATTTTAAAGTAGACACCTCTTGGGTATTTTAAATGCTTTTTCCATGTCCAATTTTTGGAAAGATAAAGTGCTAATTTTAGCACTTGCTCATAATAATAACCTTTTATTTTTATTTTATTATTTTTTGACTTTTTTTTTTACATTTTGCTTGAACTGGATGGTTCCCCTGGTGGTGACATCACTGCATAATTATTTCTAAATGTTACCACATTTTATTTTATTTTTAGCTATTTTTATTTTTTGTCCATTATTTTTTAATAATAATACCCCTCTCGGTAGCGGCCACAGTGCGTCCTGGGGTGGGTGTTCGGTGTGGCTGAATGCCTTGCTATGGAGACATCTCAAAGACACCATTGAAGCTTAGGAGTTGATCGTTGGTCGCCTTTTTTTTATTGCACGTATTAAATCATACTGTAATTCAAAGAAAAAAAGAGAGGAAAAGTATTTAAGATATTTTGATTGACCATTAATGGCAATATTTACCTAAAGCTGGTACAGGAACATCTTGAACTGTATCCTTTCTTAACCCCAGTCCTAGTCCTAATCCAAGTGACATGACTACCAGGGCAACAAAAAGCACCTGAAACATGAGGGAACACACATGTATATATAGTCAACTAAACAACTACTTATAATTGGACACATTACATAACACGTATTAGCATTGTTAAAGTACCATGATGGGATCCATTTTGTGTCAACTTAAAAATCCAGGCTAATGCAACTACATGTCATGAAAATGTCACACTAAACTTTTTGATGGTACTCCTTATTGAATACTCAGACCATTAAATGGTAACTAATATGTTAATCCATAATATTGAATTATAACATAGCTATATATAGTAACAGTACATGTATTACATCTAAGCCTATGACAATCTAGTTTTAGACTGACTTCTTGCCCCAACATTTCTATTCCTTTCAAATACATTTCCCTCTTGTACCTTGTTGAATCACTTCATTGAGTTAAAGGTATGACAGAATGACCTGTCATACAGGGCCCCCAAGGTACTCAGAGATGGCTCCAATCTGGCTGCCAAACAAAGATAGCAGATAGGTAGGGACTCCATTAATAGGATTGCTGCCAGGTGAATTGAAGGTTGGGTTGTATACATGTATCTGTTTATCTATGTTAATGCAATTCTGTGGATATATATATAAGGCTATGTTATAGAACAATAAAATGTTTATTCTTGTTATACTCAATTCAAGGTAGTTTTGTCTACTTGTTCAGTACACATGGCAGGGTTCCAAGGTGTGCATGCTGACTGGTGCTGGAAGTGATTTTGGAGACAATAGGAGGATACAGCTGGGTGATCTCTGGGAGTGACTACAGCTCTCTTGGTGAACCTGTTACAAAAGGTTACCACTCCCTCTGTTTTTTCTCACATCCAAGCTCTACATGGTGAGATTATTTAGAGTTTCCTGATTTTTTTAACCTCCCAACAATTCATTGTTTTAGTAGCTTTCTCTAAACTCTCTCTCCAGAATGTCCATATTGTCCTGAAGATTGGGTCTCCAAAACATTATACAATAATCTAGATGGGGTCTGACAAGACATCTGTAATGTGGCATAACCAATACCTTTTTCCTACTAAAACTGTATCTAGCTATAAATAACGGAAGGCTCCGTGCCCTGGGGGCCAGCTTCCTCTTTACAGACTATGGGTCCTGGCCATGGAAGGAGTTCTGTTTTTGGGGAGGTGGGTACAGGGGATCCATTGGGACTACTACTTCCCCCTGGTACAGAGTGCCACATTTCCGCAATTACCAGAGACTCTAAAAACTGTGGAGCTTGGGCGATGATTTGGGGCACCTGCATTTTGGGAGTGTGTGTATCTGAGGTGTGTTACTCTCCATCGGGTCAGGACTTACAGGACAGAGACCTCCATGGCCAGTATTTGCACAAAGATGTGATATCCGGCAGGTTTCAGTCAGGGAACTGCTCGTGTTTACCTATCTTTCCTACAGACTACAATAGCGACCCCTACTGGGCTGAGGTGGGCAGAGTACAAATACTGATCCATGTGCAAAGGAGGGCCTGAGTGAGGACTATGTGTGATTTGTTGTGATTATTGTATGTAAATTACCCCCTTGTACTGTTTAAACACTGGTGTGTTTTTAATAAAGCTTGGGGTGGACTGCTGTAATAACTCACTTTTCAGGACAGTATACGCATTGAATACGCCAAGCTAATGCAGCTTCCTGCAGCGGCATTCCCTTTTTTTTACAACGCTTGTTCTGTCTGGCGCTGTCTATCACAAGTCAGGAGATGCATTCAAACAGATCTCCCAAATAGCAAATAGCGGGGAGTGGGGGAATCGATCAAATGCACATGGGAGCATTTTTCAGAACCTCACCACGCATTTGCAAGGGGGATGCAATGTCAATTTAAAAGGATAACTCAGCTATCTTTTGCATTAAAGTATATATAATGGCTAAAAAGTAAATTACAATAAATCGCTTTCCTCTGTTATTGCCAACAGTATGGTACCTCTAATACTATATTCTGCATTACATCCCAAGTGCGTGCCAGTCCTTTTATAACGGCCACCATATTAGCATGGAGACCTGTACTGCTAAAATTCCATGTTGGATAAAATAGTCACAATCCTGGCAAATAAGGGGACATCAGTGGGACAAGTGAATTAATTTTCCCTGTTACTTGCCAGTAGCAGGTGCGAAGAAATAGCTCCACCTATCCAGTAAATACAAAAAGGTCAATTAAGGAAAACCAAATTTTTTTATGGAGAGACAAACAAATTGCTATCGGGAAGTGACGAGGAAGACAATTGTCAAGTAAGAATTCATTGTTTCTATGTCACTCCAGGAAGCAGACATTAGTAGATATAACAAATCTACAGAGTGTGCTCTGAAACCACAGCTTGCAACACTAACATTTGGCATCTTCAGTAAACAAGGTCTTTAGCCAATAATGCTTGATGATGGTATGGTCATTTTTCCAAATTGCTGCTCAGCAGTTCTGGTCCATGGAAACCCAGGCTGCCTCCACCTAAAATGTTGAGACAGGACTAGTCAGTGGCGTCGCTACAGGGGGGCAAGGGGGGGCAATTGCCCCCCCTAGGTTAATCCTTGCCACCCCTGTTGCCCCCCTGCCGAATTCGCAATGTGACTTTAAATCCCGTCCTTTTTTTTTTTTTTTATTCGGAGGAGAGGGTGCGGCCCGCGTAAGATCGGCAGCCAGGGCAACCGATCTTACGCGGGCCGCACCTCGAGCCCTGCTACTTACCTGTGGGAGGGTCTTCTGTACTGCATAGAGGAAGCGGAACCTAGCAGAGTTCACGTGACATCACATGACTCTGCTCCAGTCCTGCTTCCTCTGTGCAGTACCAGAGAACACAGAGGGAGGCCGCGCCCTCTGCTGAAGTCTGTGAGCGGCATCGAGGAGCTGCAGTGCAGGTAAGGGGGTGGGGAGGGTTTTTGAATGAGTATGCGTGATTGAGGGAATTAATCTGTGAATGAATGAGTATATGAATGAATGAGTGTGTGTGTGATAGCATGGATGTGTAAGTGCTGGAACCTAGCCAGTACATGCTGAAACCTAGCTAGCTGCCCTCTTGTGTATTGATGCTGCCAGCAGTATGGGGTCTGCACATCACTTACAGCCACCCTGTACCAGCATGTATTGGCTGACTTGGCATGATAGGAGTGTGATTGCTAACAGCAATCATAGTACCATCATGCCTAGGTTCCAGCATTTACTGGTTGGATGTGTAAGTGCTGGAACCTAGGCATGATGGTACTATGATTGCTGTCATGCCAAGTCAGCCAATACATGCTGAAACCTAGCTAGCTGCCCCCCTTGTGTATTGATTCTGCCAGCAGTATGGGGTCTATACATCACTTACAGCCATCCTGTACCAGCATGTACTGGCTGACCTGGCATGACAGGAGTGTGATTGCTTACAGCAATCACAGCAAGCACAGTCCCATCATGCCTAGGTACCAGCATTTACTGGTTGACTGGGTATGATAGGAGTGTGATTGCTGTGTGGGCAGTGAGGATGCCAGGGCTGGCTTTGGGGTGTGCAACCTGTGATCTATGCCTGTAATTTAGGGGGTTTAAAATATACCTTTTAATGACGTGTTTTTATGTGAATTCCAATTGATCTATACCTGCAAAGCTGGGTTTTTGCGTTATTCTGTAGATCCATATCTATATATTTCCATACATTATTTATGTATACCTGCAAATACAGTGTTTGTATGTCTTATTCAGTTGATTAATACCTGCAATGCTGTTTCCATGTATTTATTTGATCTATACCTGCAATGCTACGTTTCATATACTATTGTATACCTGCAAATACAGGATTTGTATGTTTGATTCTGTTTATTTGATATATACCTTCAGTGCTGAGATCACAAGTGAATTTCAGTTGATCTATACATGTAAAGCTTGGTTTGTGTGTTAATGTGTTGATCTATACCTGCTATCGGCAACTGGGGCTAATATTTTTTTTTATTTTTTTTTTACATCCTTATACTGCTTTATTAACGTTTTGTCTTTTCACAGCATAGCTATACTAACAGCCTCGGAGCTTTTCAGAGACTGGGATCTAAGATGTCAAGATTTATTGTTTATCTCGTAAAAAGCTAGCAATCACCTTTTGGAAAATGACTATATTTCTTTTCCTTCTATAATCTCATATGTTCTGTTTGTCTAAACGTCTTCAGTATACTGTGATCAAAAAGAACAACTGTTGGCCCATTGATGGACTCCACACACCTGCCCTTTTTGCTCTATGGAGAGACAGCTCTGAAAATTTAGGATGAAGACAGACCATATAAGGAGCCATATTAAATTCTACTTGAACCCAAAGGTGCATCTGTAACATTAAAACCCCAAAGCCTTAAACAAATGACAATAAAAACACAAATGATGGTTTTCGGCGCTGAATTCCTAGCATTGTTTTAGATCAAGTGTTATAGTTGCCCTTTACATATTTTTTCCAAGACATTTTTTATGCTGAAATGTAAAATTATGGTCTTCTGCTTAAACTGTTTTACGTGTTTGAAAAAATATTTTTAAAATGGAACAGACTGCAGGTTTTGTTATGGATCCATGTTTTAGTGGCTGCTGATTAAAACTAAACAGCTACTTACTGTACAAGTCTAACGTCTAATGCTATCCTTTTCCTTTTTTTTTCTTCCTCTTTCCCTCTTTCTTTTTTTTTAAATATTTTATTTCTTTTATAAAAAAAAAAGTAAATACAATAAGAACAGATACAAAATAAATACAACAAAAAGACAATATTCACAAATTTTTATCCACCCTCCGACCCCCCGGGCCAAGGTCTGCCAAAAAAAAAAAAAAAATTAAAATCTTTTTACCATAAACCCCACGTGAGTTGTAACTCCTTCTTTTTCTTTTTCGACTCCACACTTCTACATTGTTCGTATTTTATAATTCGATCAATCAAATTTAACCACTGGACAAAAACGGGGGCTTCTTTATCAAACCATTTCCTGAGAATCAATAGTCTCCCTAGAAAGAAAATCTTTCTAAAAAGTTTATTTAATCTGCCGAACTGTTCCACATCTCCTAGAATCGCGGCCTTTGGGTCCATTACCCCATTACATCTAAATTTCTTTTTGACAAAAATAAATATATCGTCCCAAAAATTTTTTATCATATCACATTCCCACCATAAATGAAATAAGCCCGCATCAAGGGCCCCACATCTGGGACAGTCTGCATTATCTCTACAGTTAATCTTCCATAACTGATATGGGGAGTAATATAACCGATAAATAATTTTAAGTTGTGTAAATTGATATTGTTTATTTACGGTGCAGAACCCTGTGTTATTTAGAATACGGTTCCAAGAGGCCTCATCAATAGAACCAATCTCCTCTTCCCATTTCCTTTTAATGTTACCTCGGAACCCTATGTCCATTTCTCTAAGAAGTATTTTATAAATAAAACAAAGTGTCTTTTTCCCTGTGGCGCTTTTCTGCAAAAATTCAAACAAATCATGTGTCTTTACTTCAAAAATCTTCTTATTTTCCGTAGAATTATATGCGTGAACTAATTGATTATACCAAAATTTATGTCTATTATCCAAATCATATTCAAGTTTAAGGACATTAAAATCCTTAATGTGTCCAATAGCAAACAACTGTCTAACAAAACGAATCCCTTTTTTTATCCAAAAATCGCTCCCTAGACCCTTGTGAAACTCCTGAAATTTTGAATTATACCATATTCGTGTGTAGGGTAAACTCCCCTCAATTTTACAAATACATTTCATTTCATACCATATTTTCCTATATCATTTCATCAAAGGTGTATTATCAAAATCCCCTTCCAACTGTAGATCTGTCCCCAACATTTCAATAGGATTAGAGGTCCCGCTAGTTTCTAAAAGAAACTGTATTAAGGGTCCAAATCCATTAGCTCTCAGGTTCTGGGTCTTTGTAGCCCAAAAATACAATTTAAAATGGGGTAATGCCCAGCCACCCTCGCCCTCCGTTGATGTAAGCTTGGTGTATTTCATACGAACTCTACTTCTTCCCCACAAAAGTTTACTCAATGAAGCTTCTAATCCTCTGAACCATTTATCTGGGATCCACACTGGTGAAGCAGACAAGACAAACAACACCTGCGGAAGAACAATCATTTTCACGAGACTCACCCAAATCCCCACCTTTTTTTGAATCTTTATAGCTAGTGGGATAAGGTTCTGTTTCGTGAAAAGATCAATTTTACTCGAGATTTTAATCCCTAAATATTCCATAGGGTCCCCCTGTCTCAGGATCTTAACACCCTCAACCTTGGGGGTTTTTACTGGGTTCAGTGGGAGAAGTGTTGATTTATCCCAGTTGATCTTAAGGCCTGACAATCTACCAAAATTCTCTACCGTGTTTAGCACTATTGGGAGCATTTTTTCAGTATCTTCCAAAAATAATAATAAATCATCTGCATTCAATAAAACTTTATCTTCGCTACCCTTTAGCCCAAATCCTCTTATTTTCTGATTATTCCTAATACTTAGAGCCAATGGTTCAATATATAATATAAATAAAAGGGGTGAAAGTGGACAACCCTGCCGAGTTCCTCGACTTAACGAAAAAGCCTCTGAGAGGTTACCATTTAAGTTAATCCTTGCTACTGGGGAACTTTACATAATTTTAACCCAACTCAAAAAACCCTCCCCAAAACCGAAGGCTGCTAGCGTGTGCCATAAAAACCCCCACTCAACCCTGTCAAAAGCCTTCATAGCATCCAAAGACAGGATGGAGTGGGGAAAGTTCCCACCCAGCTGAAGATTGGCAAAGACTCTTTCTAGATAGGAATGTAATAATCTTCCTGGTACAAACCCTGTCTGGTCTTCTCCAATCAAATCAGGGACACAACTTGCTAGTCTATTAGCCAACACTTTGGCGAGAATTTTCACATCTGTGTTAAGTAAGGATATTGGCCGGTATGATTCTACTTTTGCTGGGTTTTTGTCCTTTTTAAGAATAAGAATAATTATTGCTTCCAGCATAGAGCTTGGTAGCTGCTTTCCTTTCAAACGTTCAGAAAACACTGAAGATAGCATAGGTAAAAGAGCACCTGCATATTCCTGATAAACCCCAAAAGGGAGTCCATCCCCTCCTGGGGCAGATGAGGATGCACAGGAGAAAAGGGCTTCTCTCATCTCCTCCACTGTAATTTCCTTTTCTAATACCACCTTCTGTTCATCCGAGATCATAGGCAAAGCACATTTGTTTAAATATTCCTCTATTTCTCCCTGATTTGCTGCTGGGTCTGCTTGATATAATTTAGAAAAAAAATTAACAACTACGGCCTGTACTTTACTTGGTTCATTTATTACCCTACCGTCTTCATCTTCAATTGCCAAAATATCGTTTTTATCTTTCTGGGCCTTTACAAAGTTCGCTAATAATTTCCCCGGCCGACCCCCTTCAACAAACTTCCTTTGACCTCTGAAGAATAACTTATGTTGTGCTTTATCTGTGATCAGAGCAGCAAGTTGATCTTGTGCTTCTTTCATTTGCTTATGATTATCCCTTGAAGGATCTTTTGCGAATTTTACTTCACTACTAAATGCTTTCTCTCTCAAAGTTTTCTCTTTCTGTGAGAAACTTAGTTTTTTTGTAATCAGATCTCTAAGTAGCAATCCTCGCAAAAATGCCTTTAATGTGTCCCAAACCACAGATAAAGTAGCGGATGCTTTATTAATCTCCCAAAACTCTTTTAAGGCATGTATATTATTTTCTTTGGTTTCAAATAGTGTCAGCCAATGGGGATTAAACCTAAAAGGTTTCCCTTCATTTTTTCTCTCATCTCCGAGTAACAAATCCACTACTAGTGGTGCGTGGTCTGAAATTGACCTCGACTCATCAATGATTTTATGGATAAACCTAGTCCCCAAATCGTTACATATCACTAAATCAATCCTAGATGCAGTTTGATACGTGGCGGAATAACATGAAAATCTTTGTGTAACAGGATTCATTAACCACCATGGATCATTCCACCCTAGTTCTTCCATTATTCTTGCTAGTGGGGTCTGATTATTTACGTTAGAGTCTCGTTTATTGACCACACGCACCACATCTTTCTCGGAATCCAATATGCAATTAAAATCCCCGAATAAAAATAGCGGGAGATGCTCCTTACCTCGAATAAATAGTACTAATTTATTTATTGACTGTGGGGAGAAGGGAGGAGGGACGTAGAAGAAGGCCATAATCATCTCCTGATTATAAATTATTAAATGTACAAAAATAAATCTACCTCTCTCGTCAATCTTTTTGTTCTTAATCACTAACGGAATCTTTCTGTGAAAGAATAGAGAGACACCAGCCGAATAATTTGAAAAAGAGGAATGCAATTCCACCTGGGCCCATCTTCTCGTTAACCTCTTTTGCGTCTCTCCTACCGTATGTGTTTCCACTAAGCAAATAATAGCCGGGAGATGTTTCTGAACACGATCAAATATAGCCACCCTCTTACGGCAATCTCCAGTTCCCCTCACATTCCAAAACAAAACTTTAATTTGCATTCAAAGAAATAAAGAAAAAAAACCAAAACAACAAACCCTGCAGACCAGTGCCCTAACCCTCTCGTGATGCGTGCTGGAACATTTTCCACACGTATCTCTTTACACCGTCATAATAGCTCCTTCCCCGGACCTCCCACTAAAAGCAGTATAATTAAACAATAAGAATTAAAACCCCTCTCCTTCGAGCCACCTAGACACTTTTGAGGACTTAAGAAAAATAAAGTGGGGCTAATATTAATATATATGGGCAGCAAGGACATCAATACACAAGGGGCAAAAACACTAAGGGGGGTATAAATGACAATGCAGTGTGAAAAATCCATCCTGATGTAGACGTCTGTGACGTAAATTGTGTCCTGCTGTTTGTGTGTTTTTGGTTATCAGTGTAGCAGAGCCTGTCCTCGGGTGTGTGTTTGGGTGTCAGTGTGTCAGAGCCTGTCCTGGTGTGTGTGGGTGTCTGTGTGGCAGAGCCTGTCCTGGTGTGTGTGTCTGGGTGTTGGTGTGACAGAGCCTGTGTTGGTGTGTGTGTGTTTGGTCATCTGTTTCCTGGCACTTAACTTACAGTAGGAATTATTTAATTTATACTTATCCAGAGATAAAATGCCCTCCTGAAGTTGTAGTGACTTCAGGGGACAAAACGTTCAAGGCCCTGAAATCATTTAGTGGAAAAGTTATTTATTGTGTTATAATATTTATTTCAAGGATTAGTCGCACTCAATTGTGGCTTCAGGCTTCTCATGTTGAATGATCAAGTATTATTTTAGCCCAATAACCAGTTTGACTGTGGTATCTTGTGTGCCCCCCCCTATATATTGTTTCTAGAGTCGCCACTGGTGTTGGATTATTGGATTGAGAAAAATGTCCCTGCTTTTTCCTATCAAAAAAAGAAAAGGGAAAGAGAACTATGAGTGAAATTATTCTGTTCTGGCAACCTTCCATCATGAAGGTGTAGACTAAAAATACACACAGTTCTATTCACAGTGGATGACTTTGTACTTGCTAGGAGGGGTCTGCACTTTAAAAGCTTTTTTTTGTAAAATCTTGACATCTGAGGACATGATATCTATATGTTGGATGATTTCCTTGGGTATATGTCATATGTCTGTTTCAAGTCTTGATGCCTTTGAGAATATCCCAAGCTATTATGTTTTGGTTATGATTTGTTTTATTGTTTGTTTATGGTATGGATTTGTGGGTATCTAAATATATCAATAAAATTATTATGTAAGCTCCTATCCAATACCACTTTAACGTTTTCCTTTCCAATAGGACGTACCTGTATGTCCCTAAAACTTGAGTCAAGAAGCCCATAAGGACATATAGGTACGTTCTGACTTTGTTGCATTGACAGACTGGACTCTGGACTGTCGGCAGAAGTATAAGCCATATCACAATATCGAGCATTCCCTTTTGGTAGGTGTTATTATTGAAACCCACCAGAAGTTCATATGAGGAGCAAATGCTCTTAATTCGGCCCTGCCTCCAGTGTGCTTCAGCCACCTTAAATCCACAGTGTGCTCCAGCCTTCAGCAGTTTTATTTGGCTGTTATAAAACTGTTTGTCCACTGCTTTTTCAATTATCGCCAAATGAACCCTGTATTAATATGCATTATAAAGCTAAAATGGCCAAATTGTCTCTCAGTAAAAAATGCGTGGGGCCCATGTACACATACATTTCTGATGAAGTGGCCCACTGCAGAAAAAACCTGGACACCCCTGCCATAGTATTTGCTGGATGTGCAACAATACCCTGCATTGTTGTATGTACATGTTATTCATTTCAGCAACACCACAAATTTGAAGTGTTCATGCTTTTTCTTCTATTTTTGTTTCTATCCAGTTCAAGCACAATGTGGACACAGGGAAATGTGTGGTTCTCCACAAGGCCTCACCCTCTCGATATTGGATAAAACAAATAAATAATTTGCAAAAAAAAGACACTGAGAAGGTCTGAAATACAATAGCAGATTTGAAAAGTTATAGGATTTGCTCACAAGTAAACTGAAAAAGTGTGCAGTTAAAAACATATACTGTACTGTACAACATCACCATTACGCACACAGACATGTTGGGGCATATTTCTTCAAACAATTGCAGGGCTCGTTGAGAAATTAAGATAAATAAATACGACACCCATTTACCTCACGATATGACAAGAGCATTATTTTAATGCATATGACAAAAATACTGTGAAAAACTTTCAGGACTTGGCACATCCCAAGGGCAAGGTATCCTAGTGACTAGACTTATTCCGGGGCTTGACAAATCCCAGCAGCAAGGTATCCATGACTTCTAGATCTGGCTCCTAAAAAGTCTTTCTAACTTCAAAAATATGAAGCTGATTTGTCTGTCTGGCTCTTAAATGCTACACAAATGTGTTCCATTCCCTTAATTATAAGTGCAGATCATACTGACTGTTACTTAGTCGGGTATTTGTGGGTAAGCATATTTGTATGCACTCCTGTGAACTTTCTAAATGGCTGACCCCTATATTAAGTCTTTACTACAGACTCTATTCTAGTGTCTTGCGGAAGATAATCGCCAAAATCTTCAAATAATACTCCCTACTTTTGAAGCCGTGAATAGAGTGACCTATATTTACTCAGGGATTTCAGCTATGATTTATCAGAAAAGCACCAGCCAAGAAGGTGGATACCATTAAATTACACTAGAATATGGTTACGCGTAAAGGAATATATTTTGTAATAAAACACAAAATGTAATGCCTCCCTAATGTTAAGCGACCCATAGCTAGTTAAGTATTTGAATCAGATACACTGAAACTATTTTACAGCAGTAAGTATCAAATACGCTTACTTTGCTTGCATGGTGATATCCCATTGTTTCTTCAATTCACAGAGAATACAGTATCCTAAACTGATTACCAACAAAACTAATGATGATGTTCAGTGGGAATTATTTTAATAAAGGGTGGAGTTTAAACTAGGGAGGAATTAAATTAGCATTATTACTAATGCAAGAGAAGCTAAAGGAGTTTAGAACTTCATGATTTAATTAAAGGGACAGTTCCCCATTTTTTTTTAGAAAGCGATTCTATCTAAACTTAAGCATAATATATATAAAACAAAACATTTATAAAACAGACACTCCATTGATTATATGCTCCAAAGAGAGAGAAAGAAAAGAGAATAGGGAAATAGGTAAATGCTAATGAGAAAGGGGAGAGATAAAGATAAATGAAAGGGAAGATAGGGAGGACAGATGTAGACTGTGAAAAAGGGAGCATATAACGTGAAACAGGAGACGGGGGATAATGAGAAAGGGAGACATAACAGAGATAGCAAAAATGGCAGGGGTAATGAGAAAGGGGAGAGACAGTGAGTTTTGAAAGTGTGTGTATGTTAGAGCAAACAGGACTGGCAAAAGCCACCAAGGTCAGACAGGTCGGGTCAGCAATAGGACGAGTTCAGAGTATACCAAAATCAGGAGACATGGAGCAGGTCAAAAACAAGCCTGGTCAGTAACAGGAGAGCACGGTATAAGCCAAAATCAGGAAACCAAGAGCAAGGTCAAGCAGTCTGGATCACAACGGGTTAACAAGATCAAACTAGAGCAGCAATACAATAGACGTTTTACACCAACCAAGGGTAAGGTATTAGTGAAAGTTCCGTGTCTAAATAGGCAGCAGGGGTCAAGAACGAGGTACAGGAGGTCAGGTGAGGTCATCCAAGGTCACAAATGCATGTCACTACACTACACGCGTAGGCACGTGACCGTGCATTCCTCATTGGGAGGCAGTGTGGTCTGCCACGCGGTCGAGGAGGCTGCTTCATGCCGGCCGGAGCAGAGCGGAACTTCGTGGGACACGAGACTAGGTAATTCCTAACGGTACCTCTGCCTCCAGACTGGCCCATAGGGCAACAATAGGTCCTGCTGGGTTTCTCAGGATGGAGATTATGGAATCGATGAAGAAGGTGAGGAGCATGGACGTCATTTGCTGGTACCCAGGATCTCTCCTCCGGTCCATAACCCTTCCAACGTACCAAGGATAGTCAAGGATAGTTCGGATCTCTTTTTCTTCCGAGGATTCCACTGCCACGGGACTAGGATAAACAGGAGCATCGGAGAATGTGTTGCAGATCACAGGTTTTATCAGAGAGACGTGGAGGGAGCGGGAATACGGAGGTTGGTTTGGGGTAACTCCAATTCATAAATTCAACGGTTAATACCCCTATTAATAGGATAGGGGCCTATGTAATGGGGTTCCAGCTTCATGGAAGGTACCCGTAGATAGATATGGCGGTTGGATAACAATATTTTGTCCCCGGGCATATACGTAGGGGCTGGTATTCTCTTACAATCAAAATTGATCTTACAATTGAGTAGTGGAGGCTTTGGTCAATGCAGTACGTACAGGGTTCCATACAGAAGAAAGTTGTTGAATATGTCAATCGAGTGCAGGAATCCCAGACACAGAGGTTTCGGAAATACGCAGTAAAATGGTGAGGTTTGAGTGGCACTTTGAGAGAAGTATTGAGGGAGAACTTGGCTAGGGGGAGTAATTTGTACCAATCATCTTGAGACTCATTCACACAAGTTCTTGTTCCATGTTTTGATTAGCTTGTTCGTCGGCTCCATTATAGGGTAATAAGCTGATGAACATGACAGGGTAATCCCCATTATTTGACAGAAGTTTCTCCAGAATTTACAAATGAACTGGACTCCTCAATCGGAGACTATTTCATGCGGACTCTTCATAGGTAGGCAGTTAAGAGTTACACTGGACAATCCGGACATCCATCCCTGGTCTTCATGCTTTCACCCAAACTACTCCTCTGGAAATCACTAATGTCTGCCATATCTCCTTCTCTTACAGGTATGACTATCACACCTTTCACCTGAACCCCTCATTTCCTGCTATTACCCCTGTTTTTCACCCGGTATGACTATCACACCTTTCACCTGGACCCCTCATTTCCTGCTGTTGCCTCTGTTTTAAATCCTCTAGTCTAAATTAATTGCATTCGTTAGCCAAGGTGTGAAACATCTGCCTCCTGTATCCATGCCCCCCAACTGTCCCGATTTAGGCAGGGGCAGAGGAAGGGTGAGGCGAGATCCGTACTCACCTTAGGTGCAGCTGCGGGGGGGGGGGGTGCAGACTAGCTGGGAGTTTGCAACCTCCTTCTAGTCGGCTCAACAGAAGGAGGTCTGACACTGCAGACTTCGCTTTACTGCTCCCTCATCACTATGCACCGGCAAATACGTCATCCCTGCGCTCTGTTGCAATAGCCGGTGCGTAGTGATGAGGAGGGAATAGTAAAGCGAGGTCTGAAGTGACAGACCTAGCGCTCCCACCACAGAATGCAGGATACAGGATGGAGGCAGAAGGAAGAAGGATAAAGGATGGTGGAAGAGGTAAGAGATGGAGAGAAAGGGGTGTAATGGCAGTGTATATGAATGTAAGCTTGTGTGTGTATGGGCCGTTGTGTGTAAGAGCAGTATAGGTATTTGTTAGCTGATGTGTAAGGGCAGTGTATGTGTATGAGTGTAAGGACAGTGTGTGTGTGTAAGGGCAGTATATATGTGTGTATAAGGGTAGTGTATATGTGTGTTTAAGGCCAGTGTACATGTATTTGTGTGTTTAAAGGCAGTGTACATGTCTATGTGTGTGTGTAAGGACATTGTACATGTATATGTGTGTGTGTAACGGCAGTGCACATGTATATGTGTGTGTGTAAAAGGGCAGTGTACATGTATGTGTGTATGTAAGGGCAGTGTACATGTATGTGTGTGTAAGGGCAATGTACATGTATGTGTGTGTGTGTAGGGGCAGTGTACATGTATATGTGTGTGTGTGTGTAAAGGCAGTGTATGTGTATATTTGTGTTTATGGGCAGGTGTGTGTAAAGGCAGTGTGTAAGGGTCCTGGGAGGGAGGCTAACATTAGCCTTTTTTAATTTAAAAAAATCTCTGCTGCTGCACTCTTCCAATGATGCTCAGCCAGCATTATGGTGGACACCTGGCTAGCTGAGAATCATGGGAATTTTAGTTCACAGCTAGCATCTGCAGCTTTACTGTTTTTGCACTTCCCATGACGCTCAGCCAGCATCATGGAAGTAGTATGTCTGGCTGAGCCTTATGGGAATTCAATTCAATGTGTTGGTTATTTTTAATATGCATGACTGTGCTGACAAAAACGAAGCATGTTTTAAGTGGCGATGCAAGCGCGACATTGTAAAGTGCAATTGCTTGTATTGGTGAGTTCTGCGAGATTTAAAAAAAAAAAGTGTCCCTCTTTCACATTTTGAAATGTTGGGAGGTATGTGTATGCAATCACCTTATCTGATCACTTGTGAGGTAGCCCAATAATTCCTAGGCCTCACTTGGAAACAAGCTTGCTTGGAAACATAGCTGCTGTGGACTCTTCATAAGTGGGCAGTTCAGAGTTACACTGGAGTTAAACTAGAGGTAAATGACATACCAAGTACCAGTGCAGAAAGCAGAATTTCACCCGCTCCGCACCCCTCCTGTGGAATTCCCTTCCCGTTCCGTCAGACTCTCTACCTCGTACACAACTTTCAAAACCTCTCTGAAAAACCACCTTTTGAGGGAAGCGTACAACATTCCTTCCCATTACTCCCAACCATCATAATCAAGCCATCTGAACAATCATCAGCTTCAACATATCATTGGAACCAGATCAACTCATCCCTATCCAAGTCCTCTCCTATTGGCTCACTTCCCCCTCAACCACCAACTAGATTGTAAGCTCGCAAGAGCAGGGCCCTCCTCTCCTTTGCACCAGTTTGTTATTGTATGTGTTTTTGTATGCGCTGCGGAATCTGCCGGTGCTTTATAAATAAATGTAATGTAATATAGTCCCTTAGCAGAGGGGAGCTTCCGTAGGGGAATTAAATGAACCATCTTGGAGAACCAATCAACTACAGTAAGGATGGTGGTAAATGAATGTGAGGAAGGTAGGTCAACTACGAAATCTGTTGATATATGTGTCCATGGTTGCTTAGGAATGGGTTATAGTAATAATTGCCCAGGAGGTAATCTATGAGGTATCTTGGTGGTGGCACAGTTTCAGAGGTAATAGTGGCTAGCTGAAGAGGGCGGCCATCGATAGCTTCCATGTGAATAGGGGTATTTTTAGTGACCAGGGGTATATCGTGTACCAGGCAAAACTGTAGGTCAATAATATCCCTGGCTTCACCAGAATCAACGACGGCCTGAGCAGAGATGGACCTATCCCGAACGGTGAGAGAGATAGGTACTGTCATCCTGGAGACTTGTATATTAGAGGAGGCAGCAGATACACCTAGAGCAGGTCCCCTGATCCTCTCTAGGTGTTGTAGTTTCCAGCTTCTTGGGACAGGACAACAGTACAAACACAGTCCTTGTCAACGGCCAACGGCCTTCTCTTCCTCTGACAGTTTAGTAGAACCAATCTGCATTGGTTCTTCGGACGGAGGAGGAGTGGACTTAGAAGGGGTGAAGCGAGGAGCCAGGCGAGGAAGGGGTCTCCTTAGGTGTTTACGTTGAGTCTGGCATTCTCGGAGCCGTCGATCAACGCAGTTGACAAGGGTGATTAATTGCTCCAGGTCAAGGGGAAAATCACGGGTAGTCAATTCGTCCTTCAGGCATTCTGATAAACCATTGGTAAATGAGGCCACTAATGTTTCAATATTCTATGCAACCTCAGCAGCCAGGGTCTGGAATTCGATAGCATAGTCTGACAAGCTACGGGAGCCCGAGCGGATACCAAAGAGACTGGATGATGCAGTTTTCACAGGGGTGTGTATATGGACAGTGTATATGTGTGTGTATGGGCAGTGTATATTAGACTTATGCATTCAGACTTGTACAAACTTGTACGAATCTCTGATAACGAGGGAGATCCCTGACAAAACTGGATTGGGAAAGTGCAGACATTTTCTTAGGATTCGTCCATTCGTTGCCACATGTACCCCCCATGACAAGTTGTTTTGGCACCATTACAAGCTTTTTGGACGATCCTTGATGAGGTAAAGTGGGAAGTGACTGTGTGTGTAAGCCTTGTTGATGGTTGTGGCTGTAATTGATGGGTCATACAAAACTAAACTCAAGGTATTTCAAATGCTGGTATTTTAACCCTTTCCCTGCACTAATTCTACTACCATCCTTTGTCAAACTTTGTGGCAGTAATTTATTTTATGTTTTGTATCACACAAATTGCACTTCAGGTGTGAATTTACAGCCCCTGGGGGGTTGTATGAATATCCAAAAATGAGGAGAGACTCCCAATTAAACAAAATAGGAAAACATCAAGAAATCAAGAAAAAGCAGAGCTGCAGGAAAGGAGATAGGGACACAGAAGAAGGTGGGGAGATACTGAGAGAGTGGGAGAAAAAGTAAGAGAGAGTGAATGAGGGTGTGACAATAAATGTAATTTCTGAATTGAAAAACCCTTCTGAATTTTATCTGAACTGAATTGCGATGCTGCGTAGATAACGGGAGTGGAAATCTGTAGGTTCGCTGTCAGGCGTTAAAAGTCCACAAGAGCGACTCTATTGGTCGCCGGAAGGTGCCTCGTCTATCATCAACCAATTGGTTGATGCCAGAGGAGGCCCCTGCAGGCGACCAATAGAGTCACTCACATGGACCTTTAACATCTGATGGCGGAACTTGGCCTGGGGAGACCATGGTCTCCCTGCTCCAAGAGTTAAAGGTCCGTATGAGCAATCAGGAAAGCAGATAATTAAGTGAATAATAGGCTAAGTTTAGCTGCTGCACTTTCCCCATCCATTGGACTTTGGCAAGGCGAGAGGCATATCTGATTCGCCCACTACAAACTAAAGGTCCAGCAGACTATTATGTTCTTAAAATGTCCTGCACTGGTAAGACAATAAGTTGTTTTGTCTCCCAGGAATTGTGTGTCATTATCTGACAGCTTGCAACCTCTTCTAATCATCTTGCCCTCTTGACCAAATAAACACGCCCTTTGGATTGCACTAATCTTAAGAAGAACATAACACATTCCTATCAAATGTCTATTCTGCGGGAAAGTACAACTATAAAAATAAGTTTTCCCTGTAATTAAAACCTTCTATGCCCACCATCTTTGCTAATCAGTTTAGGGTTCAATGTTCAGGTAAACCATTTTAGACAACTGTGACAACGAAATATTCCCCAGGTCCATCTCAATGTGGAGTTTAAGACACAGATCACTTATAATTACTTTTGCTAGAATAATAAAAATTAAGTATGGCTTGCAGGGATAGAGATGGCTGATGGAGGAATGTTTTTTTAAGTAGTTTGGAAGAAAAAAGTACAGAAAATTAATAAAAGGGGTTTAGAGCAGAGGTGAACAGATTTGGTTTGGCTCCAGATGCCAGCCAAAAAATTTAGGAGCCAGCTTTTTTTCTTCCCCAATCATGTTTTTATATTCATATATCACCCCCTGGTCTGCAGTTAAAGGTGTATTGGGCTAGTATGACATAAAACACCCCTTTCTTCAGTGCTGCACCACTTTGTACAGTACCATAGTTAATATCTTCATGACAAGGGTATTTTACATCATAAAGACTCATGCTAAAAATATTAATTAGTAGCACCAAAATATAAAGAGTAAAACATTGAAATGTGTTTGGTACACCCCCCCCCCCCCTCGTTTTTTCTCAGTTTAAACATTTTGGCTAGCAATCTTTCTCCGGTCTTTATACAGCCTTCTGTGGAGGCTGCCAGAAATGGAAACCAAAAAAAACACATAAAAGGAGAACATAAAGCATTTATGTACTATATAAATGTTGCCTAAAGCTATTGGTCTTCTAGAAACCCCGGTGGCTAAAAGTGGAATTGCAACTACAGGTATAGACCCAACACCTTTCAGTACAGCCCAGGGGATAATTGTTCCCCTGCATCCAATTTCCAGCTCTTGTCATCTACCCTTACATAAGAAATTTGCCATAGCTGGGCTCTTGTACAGAATAATGTAGGCGAGGTAAAAATGTGGCAAATTCTTTAATAAACCACTATACTTTGTGAAACATCTAATCTCTCTATTTTTTTCCCCGGAGTGTAAAAAAGTCCTTGCTCATTTTATATTCAGATTAGTCTTATACATGCTTAAATCTCCTCACAGTAATAACTTCTACTCTGCTGAAAGGACACAATCCAAGTTGGAGTTCCACTTTACTTAAAGAATTAATATGATGGCAGACAACCAAACGTTTTTTATTTTGTATAAAATATTTTATAATGTACTTTGTACTTACTCTGTTTCTATGAAATTACACACTAACCAGATAAAATGGGCTCCAAATAAACAGCCTCCTTAACCATTTGTCTAAGCATGTATCTTTCAAACAACTGGAGTGTTTGTTCTTTAACAGGGCCAAAATACAGATACAAAAGTAATACAACTGTATGGATTACTTATATTCTTAAAAAAAGAGAGAAACACTCACCACGGAAAGTATTTTGTATTTGTCCAGCTTTTTTTTCCTTTTAGGTTCACATTGCTCTAAGGTCAGCGTGGATGATTCCATTCTTGAGAAGTTTGTGGTTTTCTGACAACTTCCTAAAATCTTGGCAAGTGTTCCAGTAAGGCTGTATGGTTTTAAAAGGTAACCAAAGGTACTTTTTGTTTCCTCTTAAATAATCCCTACCTCTAATGGGAGCGGTTACATACGAGGGACACATGGAAGACTCAAGTGTCACAAACAACAGATCAAAGGCTAAATTACTTTATCTGTATTCTTGGCATGGCTGTAAAAGTGATTTAGCAGGTTGCAATTTCTATGGAATAAAGCTAAAGTACATATGAAGACAATGAAGTTGAGTGAAAATATAACCTGTTTTGCTAATCCTCTTCTTATGTATACAATACAGACTTGTTCAATTCATGGTGACATGAAATGAGGCTATGCACAGAGAACCCATCCATACTCCAGCATAGTTACACTCAATGTTTAATCATTAAAAGCTCCAGTTTATGTGTAATAATTTAAACAGACAATATAAACCAGGCATGGTAGCTAGCAGCTTTACAACAGTTAAAATGAAATGTTAACTATAATGTTCCTCAGGATAACACTTATTACCACCTAAGCTCTGGGGAAGTTGTAGCTCCATCTAAAGAGCTCCAAGACTGCTACCCACACACAGATATACACAACATCACTCACCCTGTAACATTTTACTTCCAACAATAGTACAATTAAAATGTTTTGAGATTAAAAACAATTGGCATTAGAACTAGGGTTGGACTGGGTTCATTTGCATATGGGAATTCATGTGTGCAATTCTGTATGTGATGGAAGCCACATTAGTTTATGACTTGATTGTTGAAGTCCGATGGACTTATAAAATAAGGTGCTGTGTACAGTAATGTAATTTAGCATTGACAAAAACCTGGTTCTATCTCATTTTATAAACTTCCTTTATTGACACATTTGCATTTGATAATTTGGGTGACTTTCCCTGCTTAATCATTACACTGATCAAATACTTTATGGCAGTGTTTATTCATAGACATTTATTATAGTGTCCTATATTTACCACAGCCAACTGTTTTCTATTAAATTGGACTATGGTAACAAAGCCTCAACCCCTGGAGTGCCAGTTACATGGGAGATAAGTAGATTGCAAAGTGGGTTCTGGTGGCTAAATATGTATCTCCTACATAGCAAAATGCCTAGTAGTGTGCCGAGTTTAGGAGTATTGTACAAGTGTCACAAGGGTGCATTCTCTTGCATTCATGTTCAGTAATTTCACTTTATATTAACTCCCACACCATAAAGATATGTGCTGCATAGACAACGCCACACATCTCACTTCGTGAGTAAAAATAAAAGTTACACAAAATAGTGAATAAAAAACCACCCTGGTGTCTGTGCACAGAAAATAGGTACACTTCCCTTGGGTACACAGTTTTACAATTTTCCAATAGTATCATCCAATAGTTGGGTACATAAGAAACAAACAAAAAGAAAAAGGAATAGTGTGGCATTTTTAATGTATATAACACACACACAGTAGAAGATTGATAGAAATTAACCTTTAGGTAGAGGCAACTTGTTGTCGTCATATAAGCTGGTGCTCCCTTGTGGTGCCATGTTGTTACTGCATGAAGAGGGTTTAGCTCTAATCCAGTTAAGAAGGGATACTCATCCAGTTAAAGAAAGAAGATAGCACACAAACAAAACAAAATAAAATGAATACATATTTTAATTCCAATATAAAATATCTGCTTACATAAAAAATTCAGTCAGTTTTAATGGCTCAGAACTGCTCTCAGCAATGTCCTCTGATGTTAGCAGTACCAGGATTGTTGCTTCCTCTCTTGCAAATTCTCTCATGAAGCCGATGGACCGCTGTTCAGGACTCTGTGCCTTGGGCTCCTGGATGGGCCTGGGGGGCAGCCTCCTCCCTACAAACTATGGGCCCTGGCCTTGGAAAGGGTTATGTTTTTGGGGAGGTGGGTACAGGGGGGTCCATTATGACTACTTCTTCCCCCTGTTACAGAGTACCACGTTTTCCAAGTACCAGAGGCTCTAAAGATTGTGGAGCTCAGGCACAGATTTGGAGCACTTGCATTTTGGGAAGTATATCTTTTATTTTTGGGTTTATGAGTGGTTTTACTCTCCATCGAGTCAGGACTTACAGGACAGAGAGATTCATGGCCAGTATTTGCACAAAGATGTGATATCCAGCAGGTTTCAACCAGAAGTCAGGGAACCGCCCGTGTTTACCATCCTCCCCACAGACTACAATTGCGACCCCCTACCGGGCTGAGATGGGCTGAGTGCAAATACTGAGCAGTCTGCAAAGGAGGACCTGATGGGGAACTTTATGTGGTTTGGTGTGTCAGCTTCGGCTAGCCACAGTGCCAACGCAGTTCCGGTGCACCAGACAAGTTCTACAGAAGTAAAATCCCTTGTCTTGTCTAGAAAAATGTTTTACAGGAACTGGCCTAATTCGGTTTCGGCTGCATTTTCGGTTTCAGTCCAGAATTCGTTTTGGTGCATCCCTACTACTAATGAAGTGGTAGGCCTACACCACATCAATGTTTGGCTTAGTATATAGTGATAGGAGTTATGCTGCACTATTGTCAATGTCTGGCTCAATGTATAGTGATAGGGATTACGCTGTACCACCATCAATGTGTGCCTCAGTATATAGTGATAGGTGTTATGTTGTACCACGGTCATTGTCTGCCTCAGTATATGGTGGTAGGTGTTATGCTGTACAACCGTCAATGTCTGCCTCAGTATATAGTGATAGGTGTTATGCTGTACCACCGTCAATGTCTGCCTCAGTATATAATGATAACAGTAAGTGTTATGCTGTACCACCTTCAGTGTCTGCGCCGGTATATAACGGTAAAAGCTATGCAGTTTTAAAGTGTGTGTGTGTGTAGGGGGGTGCCACATACAGGATCCGCCCCAGGTGCCAAATACTCTAGGTACGCCCCTACCGGAAGGTCATGTCCCAGAGGAAGTGCCAGGCAACAGTGGAGGTTGTCTACGCGCATCACACAGACATCCATGGGCTGCCAGACAGGAAGATATAAGTCCCCTCTTAGCCCTGCCGCTTGCCCGTTCAAGGACTAAATGTTGGGGGTGGGGGAACACCTGATGATATGAATTGCGCATCCCTGTTTACTGACTCCTTATAATATACCTTTCCAAAAATAATTATCTTATCTTTCCCGCTTTTTGATCATCTTGAGTCAAATTGCTACAATTTCTCCTTATGCGTTCAAATCAATACAGTAGTTGGTGGTTTGTTTGATACCCCATTGATTATTATTGAGGAATCCAAGAAATTCCTCTAGATGTTCAGTTGGGCCATCCCACACAAAAAATAGGTCATCAATGTAGCTTTTGTACATGACCAAGTTAGATTTTCAGTTACGTTGTCCATATATAAGATCGTCCTCCCAGTGGGCCATAAATAGGTTGGCATAGCTCGGGACGAATTTTGTACCCATTGCCGTCCCTTTTTTCTGTAAATAGAAATTATTCTCATACCAAAATTAATTATGTTTTAATATAAATTCTATTCCCTCTATGATGTTTTCAGTTTGGCAATTCCTGCCCTGAATTTTTCTTACTGCTGAACATCCTCTATAGTGTTCAATGATAGTATACAAAGAGCTGATGTCATTAGTAACTTAGATGTAACTTGTTTGCCAAGTGATGTCTTAGTGTTGTCCAAGAGCTCTTAAAATATCTGTAGTGTCCTTTAAATAGGCTGGATGTTTGTTTTTACATACGGTTGCAGGAGCATATCTTAATACTCTGAGATACTTGATGTAATTGAATCTATACCCCAGATAATACATCTCCCAGCGGGTTGGGTCAGATGTTTGTGAATTTTAGGGAGAAAGTGAAAAAACTGGGATGCAGGTAATTGTATTCTGCTTTAAGTATCCCTAGAGATAGTCCCTTATCTAGAAACTGTGTGATTGCTTTCTTATAACCCATTGTAGGGTCTTTAGTGAGGATTTCATGTTTCACTATCTTCCAACAATCTTATAGTTTTCTTTATGATAATATTCACTGGAGAGGATAACTAGAACCCCTCCCTTATCTGCTGGTTTAAATTAATCGTCTTAAAGTTATTATTTTTTTTGTTTTATGTATTGTTATCTCATCTTCTGCAATACCGTAAAATGGATATGTGGGACATGACAAGCAGTGCATAAGATTTGACTTCCATAAAAAAGGTAAGTTGTGCCCGGCTCAAATGATTTTACAATCTAGAAGCTTAGACCCTCATGCGTTTGCAAAAAAGGACAATCAGTGGCATATTTATGTTTGGCGCTGCCCTGGACCTAAACAGGACAGCGCCGACTCTGTCCTTTGTACTGGGTTTCGGTATATTACATCTCTACCGTGTTGTTTTAACCCGTTTTAACCCTGTATCAGAACATGTACTGGTCAGTTTTAAACTGTGTTTTTCACTTGCTTGGTCAGAAATGCTTTTGACTTGATAAAGGGAGGACTCCCGAAAGCTCGTCTATTATTTTAAATACTGTTAGTCCAATAAAAAAGGTATTACAAGATTCTGCAACATTCTGTTTTTTTGCATTCTTATACACTGGACTAATACGGCTACCCCAAACTACAGGTATATTACATCATATCGCAGGGCTCCACTTTTAAAGTAAGAGCAGCTCGGAAGCAAACTCTGTTGTTCTGCCTTTTAACAAGCCAACTGAGTAGTGCAGTTTCTATAATAAGCCTATCGGGCAGAATGGCTGCTGCCCCCTTGGACCTGCCGCCCAGGGCCTAGTCAGCTATATCCAGAATACGGCACTGGGGACGACGCAAAAAAGGCAGCATTAAAGAGCATATAATGAATGAAGTCCCCTTTTGCTGTGCAGTTTGTAAGTACATTTTCTCCTGTCTTACCCAGGAAACAGAGGACAGAATCCTATCAAATTTCGAAGGCATTAACGTTTCGCTTGAGCTAAGGGACACTCGGAAGGTATGTTTTATTAATTTCAGCATGCTTTTTTGTTGCTGCTTTTTCAAGCTTTCTGGATCACGACTTTTGCCCCCAGAACATGACAGAAATTGTACCGACCGAGATAGAATGTTGCGACGCAAAGTACTCGTCACTCCGATCTCTCATACAGGTTTCACTTTCTATTCCTCACGACAGGACGGCATCGCACCGCGACTATTCCAAGTGCGCACGCGTACTGGTCCAGGTACCGTGATCGTAACGGAAGTCACTGGTTTCTGGGGAACGAAATATCTGCTGCACCACTTTGACCCGGAGGCAAAAGAGACAATTGACTCTCTTTTCTCTGTACATGTTAAGATAATGATGTAGTCATATTCTATTTTAAAGTTTTCATTCGGACACCATGTGCACCATCCTCTAGTGTGTGAAGCGCTTGTGCTTGCTACTGTTGTGCGAACACACACACTGTGTTCCTACACAACCCACCATCATGGAGACCCAACTGCAAAGTATCTTCGAGGAGGTAGTGGTAAGACCCACATATTTAATTACTCCGGTTCCATTTATAATGAGCTCGTGTAAACATAATCTGTGAATACCGTAGCCTCTGTAGTATTTTGCAGTTTTGTTTACTCATCAGGTGCCAGAGGAAGCAATGCACCCCGCACTTATTTACTTACTGCTTACCCTGCTTGAAAATTATACACTGTTGCACATGTTTAACCCCCATGAATTTAGGTAACTTGTGTAATGGATGAACATATAACAGCGTGTAGTTTATTAAACTGTGAAGATATGTTGCTTTACGTTACAGA
Source organism: Sceloporus occidentalis (assembly GCA_023333645.1). Classification (NCBI taxonomy): domain Eukaryota; kingdom Metazoa; phylum Chordata; class Lepidosauria; order Squamata; family Phrynosomatidae; genus Sceloporus; species Sceloporus occidentalis. The sequence goes on along the minus strand of JALMGF010000088.1, from coordinate 3,896,630 downwards.
TGTGTTTATATGCAAACTGTAGTCTATCTTAACTGGTCAGACTTGGTTAATGGATTTATATACCGGTACATGTCATTTATGGACATAGGGGTTGTGATGACTTTCATAGATGTTTTAAACCAGTGTTTCTGGCAATTAGTTTTTCCACCTTTTGTGGGGCTAGTGAATTGCTTTGCTTGTGAATGAAATAGGGAAACTGTATTATAGCATAGAAAACTAAATTCATGTTTAAATTGTCACCTGGACTAAAGTTCCAAATCTCAGATTTACCTCTGAAGTACTAGAAGAGTGACCATATGATAAGTATCCTTTCTCTCTTTTCTGTCCTTCTCTCTGCTTTATCTCTCCTCTTTTGTCCTTGTTCTCTCCTGCTTTTTCTACTTTTCCTGCCTAATCTTTCTCTTCTGCGTCTCTTTATAACCATGCTATTTTCTCATCGCTAACCTTCTCATGTCTTCTTCCACCTCATCTCATTTTCCTTTACTAAACCAATCATTCTAGCTGTCAGTGGTAAAACCATGTCCATGGCCAAACCACAACTCCTGGCACAGCCTCTCAAGGAGTGACCAGGAAATGGCTCAGCAGCAGGTGGCAACCCTAAGTCCATGTGACATTTCCGATGATTAGGTGTGTGCTGTATTCTACCAGGATTAGCATGGCTATCACACAACTTGCATATATGTTTGTGAAGCAGACTGTTTGTGATGGTTTCCTTTTCACAAGTGTACCTCTCTAACCATAGCAAATGTTGGAAGGTATGATTTTTTTTTTATTAAACAAGTGATACAGATGCGGTTTACCGTCCTATTTACAAAAGCATCGTACAAAAATGATAAATGAGATGCCTAAAAATGAATGTAGAGTAATTGAAATCATGTGTTTCAAATTCGGTTATCCAAATGTGCTTTTTTGTGTTTCACAGAAAACAGAAGCCATTGAGGAGGCCTTTGCTGGGTAAGTCATCTGTGCATTATTTTCTTTAAAGTCTGTTTGTTTTTGTTTTGTTTAGCTGTGTTTATAAGTATGTGGTATTTTTCTTGTCTTTTGTTTTTGTCACAGTATGTTTATGGACTCAAATGAAGATGAGAGAACCAAACTAATAAGTTGCCTTGGTGGCTTTAGACAGTTTTGGAGTGTCCTCCCTCAGGTATGAAACGAACATATGCTGTTAATTTTCCCCCAAAAAATTATTTACACCCATTACAATACTTCTTATATGAATGCACTTGGGTTGTATTACGTTATAAAGCACTAATCACATCTCTAGGTGCTATATAAGCAGAAATATACTTGTGTACATTTATTCACATTTGATATGTTTTTTTGTGCTTAGGATTCCCATGAACAATGTGTCCAGTGGATTGTACGCTTTATTCATGGACAGCACAGCCCAAAAAGAATTTCCTTCCTTTACGACTGTCTAGCAATGGCTGTAGAAACCGGACTACTTCCTCCCAGGTATGTTCACTGTGTGCAGTGTAATAAAAAATATGAAGAATAAAACGAAATACAAGTACCGTATTTGCTCGATTATAAGACGACCCCCCAAAATCTGAATATTAATTTATGGAAAAAGAAAAAACCTGAATATAAGACGACCCTATAGGAAAAAAGTTTTACCATTAAATGTTAATTCATGTAAACTATGCAAACAATTTTTTTTTTAATAAAAGCTATGATTGAGAAAAATATTTAGTTTTTATTTCCTTTTTTTTTTTTTTCTACCTGCCCCCCCAGTTATGCACATCTGCCCCCTGGCTTGCCACTCTGCCCCATGATATGCCTTGTAACCCTCTAAATGCCACTGTGCCCCATGATATGCCTTTTGACCCCCCTATGAGCCACTCTGCCTCCAGAATTGCCTTATACCCCTATATCCCACTCTGGCATTTAGGGGGTTAAAAGGCATATTATGGGGCAGAGTGGCATATAGGGAGGTATAAGGCATTTCAGGAGACAGAGTGGCGTATAGAGTTAAAAGGCATTTCTGGAGGCAGAGTGTCATTAAGGGGGTTAAAAGGCATTTCACAGAGCACTCTGTTTCCAGAAATGCCTTATGCCCCCCATTTAACACTCCCCCCCTCCCTCCCTCCTCCAAACTTACCGGAGCTTCTGAGTCCCTGGTGCGTAGTCCGGGCAGCGTGTAGAGCTCTACGCGATTCGCGTAGGCAACTTCCACTGCAGCTGGGAGGAGGTGCGTTTAGCGGCGGGGGTTGTCTGCTTCCATCGCGCAGACCTTCCCCGGCTGTCAGAGATCACGGGGAACTCTGATGTCTGACAGCCAGGGAAGGTCTGCGCGACGGACGCAGACAACCCCCGCCGCTAAACGCACCTCCTCCCGGCTGCAGCAGAAGTTGTGTACATGAATCGCGTAGAGCTCTACACGCTGCCCGGGCTAAGCACCGGGGAGTCAGACGTACCGGTAAGTGAGGGGGGACAGGAGGATCCAGGTCCCCTGCATCGCTGCGGGGGATCTGGATCTTAGTCTCATAGTCAGACCTAGTTGAGGTTTATTATAAGACGACCCCGATTATAAGACGAGGGGTATTTTTCAGAGCATTTGCTCTGGAAAAAACCTTGTCTTATAATCAAGCAAATACGGTATATAGCAGGCAGTTCACAAAAATTATGAAACTATTGAATAGAAGAGATGTTCGGATTATTTTTTTCAGCAAACAGTAAATTTACTTATTTTAAATTGCCTCATACATAGCCTATCCAGTAATGGCGTTTGGAAACCTATTTGTAGAAAATAGGGAAAGATATATATTTTTTGCGCCCATGTTTTTCTCTCTCTTTCTCTTTTTCTTTTTCTCTGTCTCTCTCAACCTTAAACCGTCCTTGGTCTTGTCTTACAACCATATGCCTCTCCCATGCACTAATAGCCTCCTCTTCTGGAAGGCAGTCCCATATAACAACCTTATTCTCAGTTGATTTATACGCTGGGAATAGTTATGTCTTAAAAATGTTGAATACATCTGGATACTCTATGACAACCCCCTTGCATGGGGTATGTCTGTTTAAAACACATTAAAATAGTTTGGATATTGCTGGTACCTATTGTGAATTAGAACCTGAAATGCATTTAGTTCTTTATCATTTTTATAGATTGGTCTGTGAGTCGCTAGTTAACTCTGACACGCTGGAATGGGAGAGGACTCAACTCTGGGTATTAACATTTAAACTGGTCCGGAAAATTATCGGTGGAGTCGATTACAAGGTATATACTAGTATAACTGACCAAAATTACATCTTTTTTTGATGAAAAAAAACACATTTTGCTCTGATTTTATCACTTGTCCCAACAGCAACACATTGATCGTGTCTGACACATCCATCTCTATAGCTTATTTGTTCACGACTGAACAGCTCATATACACTTAGTGAACATAAGTATTGGGACACCCAAGTGTTTTTTCAAGTGTTTCTGTGGGAATTTTTGTCCATTCATCCAGCAGAGCAAGACTAGATTCTATGTTTCTATTAATCTATATAGTGATAACAAATGTAACTTATGTAACTAATTTACAGGTCAATACCGGGGAAGTACTACATGCTAGTAACCCACAATTTTTCATTTAGACATCTTTTCCTGAAGAAAGGGACTTGAATTTACATGTAAAATCCAAACATCAGGATGTTAAGAAGCTAAAATATTGTCCATGGTAGTGCATACATCTATGAAAAACCAGTACACAGTGGTAAAGTAAACCAACACCATAACTTAGTCACCGAGCCACATTACACATGAAGATGTACCTTGCACATTTAGATATGCTGATCACACTGTTTACTATATAGCATTTTCTTAATGCTTTCTTGCTCTTTGATAACCTAGAGAATCTGTAGAAATAAGGCACGAGTAGGATATATTTAAAGAACTAAATAAATCTAACTCAAGTTTCTGATTACCTATTCACAGCACAGCTCTTTAGATTATTTCCTTTGATAACTGTTTTTATTGTCTTTTCATTGTTTTAGAAAATTGGGTATTCACCCAAATTACATGATCAAGTGCTGTATTAGATTATAAAGGCACCTAAGCAAACCATTAACGGGGTGGGGGGGGCTGTCATTAAGATGATTAAAGGGCTCCATTTTTCATGATCTATATAGATTTTTAAATAATATAATAAAAATTTATTGTTATATTGACAGATGTAAATTGCCTTAAAACACTAACCATTTTCAAAACAGAATTGCCTGCTATCAGTGTTGCGTGTCATCCACAATGTACTTGTGTTCATGGAGTACATGTAACGTGAATAATGTCTGTGTCATGCAAGTGTTGATAAGATATGAATTACGTAAGTCTGTGAGGTTTCTGAATGACTGTAATTTAAAGTTCAACGGAAAATTTCTACATATGACTTGTTTATTGTATTTTGTTTTTCTCTCTATGAAAACAAAAATTGAATAATGGGATAGCAGACTTGTTACAGTTTTCGGATGTAATTTGGATTTACTTATGTCACTGGAAAAAGACTACAAGAGTGAATGTGCTTAACATTATTAGATGGTCATAATGACCATTGTTATGACTTTGGTTCAGTTAACCATCACAATAGCTCCATTTTTATTACATTGATTGTATACAGTGATCTCTAGAATATTGTGCTGTCAAACAAGCGTAAATGGATAAAATTCAACATGGTAAACAGTTTTAGGTATCTGTTAAACGCTTTGTCTCCAGTGAGACAACCAGGGCTTGTACTTGATCCTGTTTACCCAACTTTACGTCCTGTTCTTCTGGCCGTTTGATCTGTGAATTTATTTGATTAGTGTACTGAAAATATTTGTGTTGCTTCTTATCAAATTGACATCCTATTGCAGTGTTCCAGGTGCAGGGAATTCCATGGGAATTCAGCTAGAAACATAACCTTAACACATTCAGTTTGCATGGTGTCTCGTTGGTGTTTCCTGTTGGGTATTTGAACCCCACATCACCACAAGAGATGGAAAAACATCCCGCTCGGTGGGGCTTAATGTAGCAATGGCTGGAACACCAACAGATGAAGTATGTTGATTGGCTTGTTTTTCTTTGTTTCTCAGGGTGTGCGAGATCTGTTAAAGGTCATACTGGAAAAAATCCAAACTGTTCCAAATACTGTCAGTTCTGCTGTTGTACAGCAGCTTCTAGCAGCAAGAGAGGTAAAGATGACATCTACGTGTAATGATTTTTTTTGTGTCGAATAACATTTAAAGTAAAGAAGTATTTAAATATACACAGAAATAATATGTTCTCTTTAGGAGGGCATCAATGTACTTCCTCCATTTTATTATACTTCAGCACTTTCAGCGTTGTGCTTTGAGAAATGTTTTTGTGCTTTCAGGTTGTAGCCTACATCCTGGAGAGAAATGCCTGTCTACTCCCTGCCTACTTTGCGGTGACCGAAATCCGCAAGCTTTACCCGGAAGGGAAACTCCCTCACTGGGTAAGCATTAATCCTGTCAGGTAACAGATGTTTTTTCGTGTATCACAAGAGGAAACCCTAAGTATAAACTGTACAGATTTGATTCTGTTGGAGCACTCCATTTTTTGCAAATGTCTCAAGAATCCTTGGAGACCACAGCTTCTTAATTATACCTCTTGGAGTAAAATGAATGACATTGATGTGTCATGTCACAGTTTACTCCTGATCCCAGCTGCTAGGAGAGAATGTGTGTGCTCCGATGCAGGAGGTCAGCAACGTATTGTGGCCTGACTCCTGGACGACCCCAATCGGGCCATTTACGCTATAGAGGGCTGTGCTGCACACTTTTAAGTCTCAGAGTGTTTGGGTATGACTTTGTTTAGTGAGGGTCAACATTGAGGACAGCAGTTGCAGGGGACATGGCAGAGCAGCGGTGCCACCACCCAAGGGAAATGCATTCAATACAGGTGGAGAGTATAAGCAGCAAAACCACTGCTTTAGGTAAGGAAAGCACATCAAAGCACCCAATGCGGTTTGCTCAGCTTTGTTTTCCCCCTTCCTTTTTCCAGTTACTGGGTAATCTGGTATCCGACTTTGTGGATAGCTTTCGACCTACAGCACGGATCAATTCAATCTGTGGTAAGAACACGAACCTATAGCCGGCAAAAAACACACTAGTTCATTTAAAAATATTTAATATGGGAAAATGGCATTTACATAGGATAAATAATGTTAAAGGCAGTAGTTACTAAATCATGATTATTGGGTTTATTGTCCTAGGGTGTGAGAACTCAAATGTTTCATCTCACTGATTTTATAGTGGATTTCTTCGCCAAGAAGGGTCAAGGTGGCCGCATATAGTTAATAGTATGACATCAGACATTTCAGCCTGTTTGAGCTCAACTAACAGTTTAGTTAACAAACCCTTACGTCTTATTAATTGACCTTGTTTCCAATTGTATTGAAACTACATTGACCAGGCATTTTTTGGTAATAAGTCATCTGATTAACTTTTGCAGGACGTTGCAGTCTCTTGCCTGTGGTGAACAACTCTGGCGCCATCTGTAATTCATGGAAACTGGACCCCCTTACTTTGCGCTTTCCACTTAAAGGACTCTTGCCCTATGACAAGGTGAGACTACACCAACAGCTGTGCACCATTGGAAATATGTGTTGTACTAGTTTTATCCCCTGAAACAGTAAGGGCAATTTGAGATATTATATCTTTATTCTGTGTGTACTGTGTTAGAACTAAAGGGCTTTTTAAACAATAATTAAACTATTTGATTGACTCCTATCTGGAGTCTTAAAACATTGCCTTCATTCTGTATATTGACAGCAGTGGAGTCCTAGTTTAGGAGTCAGGCGAATTAGAGCTCATGGATGTTATTCCCCATATTTAAATGTATAACTGAGAACTTTTTATAATCAATCATGTTGTAAGTTTCAGTTCACATAATTGGCCATCATGGTTATTGCTTACACGTGTGCAAACTTATCTTTCAAAACTGACTGCATGCAGGATATGTTTTAAGGGGGTCACTTCAGCCATCATTTACACTGATGCATGTGATAGCATCGTGGTTCCTTTTGCAAATGCATGGAGGATTCTGCAGAATCCCCCATGTGCATTTGCCCCCTTTCCCCACCCCCACATAAATGCTGTGAAGGACATTTCCATGCATGTGATATACTTGCCGCCAGTAAGTTCCAGTATTGGCTCCCTCGTCTCCCTTGCACTAACCTTAGTCTCACCCCTGGCACTCTAACATCCCATGCTGAAACTTGCACTTAAATACATGTAAGAAATTATGAACCTCTTACAGGTTTATTCTTTTAGGGAATGTGTGACGAATAAAGCACGAATACAAGAGTGTAGAAAATGGGCCTTTATATTACATTAGGTCACTGTTACAGGTTAATACAACATATAACATACAGAAAACATTTGATAATAATACAAAACAAAAGGGATACTTAAGCACATTCTTGGGAAACCTCTCTCAGCTCACAGGCTTCTCCCGAACGCCATCTTGCACAGCTTTGTTCTGAGTCTCCTGACCCAGCGCTTCTGTTCGCAGTGCTCTTCTTTCTTAGACTGTTCTTTCTATTGCAGCCCCTAACTAGTCATCCCAGAATTCCTTGTACCTCCCAGAAAGTGGTTCACTCAACCCCTCTTTCCAGAGATTTCCTGTATGACCCAGTTATGAAGGAGACAGATAGTCTGTGCAAAAATACACAGTTATGTTAAAATACATCGGCTTCAGTTGTCTGACCCCCTGTGGGGTATCCAACCTCTATTGGAGCCTTTGTTCCAAACCCTTTGTAATGCATTTGATCGTATTCACTGACCAATGTCAGAGGCCTAAACGTGTCGATTTACAAGTGATCTTGTAATAATTTGCTGATCAATGAGGCAGTGACCTAAACTGGTGGGTTCGTATTATACACAAGTACAATTTTTACTACAAAGTGGAGTGTAAAGTTATGCCTGCATATTATACCTGAGATTTTATGGTACATAAGCCCTGTCTTCCTGCCTCCCTACTACTGCAGAGTCACACCGCTGGGGCATTAGCACAAGCCTGTTCAAAATTAAAGTATTCGCAGAGAAACATTGAAAATGATTTTTTTAATGGGCTGTTTTTAAGTGATACTAGTAATAATAATAAAAAAAACTACAATGGAGATGCTGAATTTGACAAAAACTATTAGTGCACCTTCAATCCCACTTTTTTTTAAAATTTCTTTTTCCTGTAGGATTTGTTTGAGCCACAGACGGCTCTCCTGAGATATGTGCTGGAACAGCCGTACTCTCGCGACATGGTGTGCAACATGCTGGGACTAAACAAGCAGGTATTATGGTGCCCCAGAGCACTTCCTCTGAAAATACTGCTCTTTTTTCCCACCTTTTTTCTTTGCTAACAAACTGAACAAAACAGTATGGATAGTCCCGTCCCCCCCCCCAATTTATTTTAATGTCTCATAAAGGACCGTTACATTACAATGTTAAAACAATACTGTTCTTCTCCTTGTTCAGTGTGCACTGCCTTGAGGATGTTAGAATCAAGTAGTTATTGGAAAAGTTTAATTTTTGTTTTGCATTGCTTTTTTCCCTCCCTCCTATAAGGCCAGTCTCAAGTGTGCCCATTGCCAGCTTACTGCACTCCATAACATACCGTGCCCTAGGCTTGCAAAAATGTATCCTGTGGCTTCCATCCAACGATTGCCTACTAAAACTAACAGCCACCCCACCCCTCCCTTCTTAAGCACCATTGATGGGCATTTTCTGACCTTGGGCGTCTTGAGGCAGGCCTCATAGTCACTGTTTTGTCTTTTCTTTTTTTTCTTCCTTTATTTTTGTTCTGTCTTGTCCTGCCCATCCTCCAAATGCTCTAGACCTTGAACATTGCTCAGGTATGTTCACGACCTTCTTCTTGTATTGTGACTAACCGTGCTGCTGGCTGTTTGGTAGCCGCTGATCTCAGTTATTGAGTATATACTCATGGTCGGGGCTTGAAATTGATAGGACCGCAACATACCAACAACACCTTTTTAGGTAAGAAAAAAAATCAACTTAAGAGCCCTGTAAAAATAAAGAAAAAAACATTTTCTCTTTAATCCATTAATCCTTTCAAGCACAAAGCCTAAACCGTGCAACTATCTACCCCTCCGTCCTACTTTCCTTTCGCCCTATGTGGTGGCTTTTCTAATTTTGAGGTGGCTGACTCAAGCTTTTCCGTATTCTTGATGGTGAAGCATTTTATTAGATGTTTTCCTTGCTTGTTTTCAAAAACATCTTAAGGATTTAAGATGTCACATCCCACCAACCATGAAGGAAATGCATTACACATTATGAAGGATAAGCCCCACAGAGGTCCTTTTTTGACTTTGTTGCCTCACATTCAACTCATGTTCAAGTGAGTACGTTTCTTATGTACCATAAATCATTAACATATATATATCCATGATTTTAGTAATTTAAAGAACAATAACCCAGTATATTTAGCTTAGACCGTAGAGAGGGATAGACAGAAACAGATTGCAGTAATCTATGTAAAATGTAAAACCAGTCTCCCACTTCTTGTAGGAGATACGTCCAAGGCGAGGGTTATCTTTCCAGCATCTCATTACCCTTCTCCCCAAGTGTTCCCTTTTAGAAGAAGCAGTCCCTCTTTAGACCTCAACCTCTCTGTTTTCTTCCTTCCACTACTTTTTTCTGTGAGCACAGAATGTATAGTGGTTATGAGTATATCACTGTGTTTTACTGCCCTAAAAGTTACACTAATGTGCATCAGAAAATGTGTTTAAATATTAAATTGTGTAAATGAATAATTATCAATAGATTACATATGTCTCAGTAAAGCCAGAGCCATAGCCACATGCCTTAAAATAACTAACCTTTGACAGTTTGAGTTGGGAGGTATGCATTACTCCTAAACAGGATACATTGTGTAAGATTACTAACAAGTACGGAGAACATTAAAACTGTTAACAATAAGCAATGGGTTCAATAGAGCAGATGGACAAATCCCTACTCTGCTTTCTACATCAGGCACCACTGAACTTTTAAAACCTGTTAAAGCAGAATAGTAGTAAGCCAAAAATTGTTGCTGTGTATTAGTTATCTAAACTTAATACAAATGTGTGATAGGGAAACACTTAAATACAGCACAGCTTTTTTTTTTTTCATTTTGTTTTTTACATTTGTTACCATGGTGGGATGTCTATTTTAACAGGAAGAGCTGTCAGGCCATGTACCAACCACATATTAAAAGTCACAGTTGCTGGTACTCCATTTTGCGTTAACTTTAAAATGTTCTTCTTCAACATAAAGGACACCTTCTGGAGCATTTTGTTCCCAAACTGGACTGAATGCCCCATGATCTCAGTAATCACAAACTGCCCAGATTCACCCTCTCATGGGCATTATGGGAGGTTGGTAGGAGTCATAGCAGTGTTACGTAATGAAGGTATCCAAATATAGACTTGAGAGGATCAGGGAGTGAGCAGGACCAAACACCACTTCACCCTTTCTCCCTCGATAAAATCCTTACCTGGGTCTTGGTAATTGGTTCTGATTTCTGGAGCTTTTTGGCAAAAACGTGAGAGATTGCATTTATGTTTAATTGAGCTGAGGCCTTCCCAAAACATGGTCCATATCAAGAACACGTTCACAGTAGTTCTGCAGCTCTTCATTTATCAGGCATAAATCTTTAGAGGTTGGACAACATACTCTATCACAAGCTTACATTGTATATGCTAGTAGTGACTAAGACCAAACTAATTGGTTAATAAACGGCTTTCCATCCCTTGCTTCCTAGATTATTTTTTCTCCGGGAAGGATTCACCTTTTTTCTTTTTTGTATCTGGCAATTCCCAATTTGTCCACAGCCTTCTGATATAACCAAATATTATCTTAACAATTGAACATTGGAAATAGTAGTTTTTTAGTTTGTTTTTCTTTTTTGTTGTAACTAGTTTTTATTTATTCTTGACTTCGATGACTTTTCACCATTTGCAATATTGGTCCAAGAAAACCATCACTGCTATTGCTGTCCTGTTCTTATGTTCGCTGGTACATTCATACTTTAAGTAGGCCTTAACAGTACCATTAATATGTAGCTCAAATTTGTTCGAAGATATTTTTATTTTTAGAAGGCTATTTATATTCTCCATACTCCTGATCTATCTCCCATTTTATTCCCATAAAATGTGCCGTTTACCTAGAGCACCAGTTCTTACAAATGCAGAGAAAATGGGTAGGGACTTCTTCCAGTTCTCCGTTCAGACTTCCTGCTTAAGGCAGAATCTGCAGTAGTTAAAATTTTGTGTTTCAGGAAACAGCTATTTAGTCTTTATTGACATATACTATTTTTTTAATAATTTTCTACCGTGTCCTAATCCTAATATTTTGAACTGTTTCTTTTAAATTTCTGTTAATGGTTATTACGGTTTTCTGAGTGTAGTAGGTTTGTTAGCATACGTGATCTCTGTACCATATGACACATAAAGAATATAGAATTGGATTTAATAAGAAAAATGCCAAAACCTCTTCTGTTTTTGTGCTAAATTTGTTTTAATGTACAGAATATTTGATAGCAGCTTGTGTTACACCCATACTCCGCCTTCCCTCTTTCTGGATGTGCAGGACTAGTGAATTTCAAGCCCTGTACATGCTAGTTTTTGCACGCTAGATAGCAGTTGTGAGGTGTGTGTGTGTGGTTTTTTTTCTCAAATGTTTGTGTTGTGTCTTGAATTATTAGTGTGTTGTGCCAGTTTTACTCAAACTTTGTCAATTTCACAGTCACAAGCAGCTTCCAATGTTCAATTTAGGCTTGATTTTTCTTTTTCCTCTATGGCATCAGTTTAGTTACTGTTTTATACTTTCTACTTTTGAAGGCTTACAGATGCCTTTAGTGATCTGCGACTGCCTGCGTTTTGGATTGACTCTGCTAAACTGCAGCTAGTTCACAAAACTTTTACTTAAGGAACTCAGATCCTTGTAAGGAGTGAGTGGAAGTTATACTCAAACAATTATGTAAAGGATTATGTATAAAAATGAGTGTTGTGTTGCGATAGTTACCAACACAGTGATCCCAGCAGTAAAAAGAATACTTCCCCTCACTTTTTGGAAAGGCCAAAGGGGTATAAGACTAATGCCATACCCAAGATCAAAGCTACACGCCATTTTTAAGTGTAAAATATTTAACTTTAATGATGATGTTCTAAAGTACATGCATCACAGAAAAAAAAATTTGCACACTTGCGAAATCACCAGGAGTAAGGAAAACTTTAGACAAGGATATAATTATTTTTTTTAAATAGAGATTTAATGTTTATGATAAATGGAACTTGCATTTAAGGTGTCGGATCCAATTTCAAACAGAAACGGCGGATGTACTTAAGTATGATTTTATCTTTTTATTCGCAGTACCTGCTGCAGACTTTGTTAGATGCATTTGACCTACTTGAGAAATAGGGCTAAATTAAAACGTACACTATGGATTCTAGGAGCCACCTAGAAACTGTTAAAGAACTGCCAGTGGCTTGAGTACCACAGATTGAGTATGACTGAACTATATGTTGTGTCCATATTGCTATTTTTTGGCCTGACTTGGTGGCTGCATTTCAGTTAGTCCGTGAGAGCTACCCATTATTCTTTGTCATGGCATGACATACTAAAACGCTGTTAGCATTGCATTTTTCAGTTTTGTTTTTCCGCTGGCAGAGCATGACAAATGTTTGTTAATACCACACATTGAAAATGAATTTTTTTTTAAAATCTACTTTTAATGGCAAAAGATGACACACTGAGTTTAATATTCATTTTTTTTGTTCTCCTCTCTGAATTTGATTAAATGTTAAAGGTTTTCTTTTTAGTGTTGTGTATATCGTTTTGAGTGAAAATATATACTCTTAACTTTGCCTGCGGAAAGGGACTTGTTTTGGCATCAAGTTGCTTTTTTTCACCTCTTTTTTTTTTTGTGTAAAGGTTTTAATGGAAGCTGCATTTTAGTAACAGTTGCACATTTTCGCTGTTACCAAATTTCATAGCTGTATGTAAATTTGTTTTATTTTTCTTTCTTCTAATCCCTCCTGAAAAATGCAATCAGAATAATAATGTTTACCCAAAACATTGTTTAATTCTGTGTAAAATTTACTTTCTACAAAAGTACATTTTACCCATGAATAAAAAAGATTCTCACTGGAATTTTGCACATACGATGTCCTGAATATTCAAATATACATTGTTGCTTTTATAGCCGATAAAATGTATGCATTGAATAAGTAAGATCAACGAATTCCTTTGAGGAAAAAATAAAATGTGCCCCTGCTACTTTCAGTGCAACTTTGATGATGATGATGCTCCATTTGTCCCACCATTACATGCTTCATGGCCTCGACTGGCCTCCTCTGCTGTATGCTTTCTTTGTTGCCCGCGGTACTGTTGGAATACTGTGTGTGTGATTTTTACCTTTCAGCACAAGCAACGCTGCCCTGTGCTGGAGGACCAGTTGGTCGATCTTGTGGTGTATGCCATGGAGCGCTCCGAGACCGAGGAGAAGTTTGACGATGGTGGGACCAGCCAGCTGCTGTGGCAGCACCTCTCCAGCCAGCTCATTTTCTTTGTGCTCTTTCAGTTTGCCAGTTTTCCACACATGGTTTTGTCTCTTCATCAAAAGGTAGTTACCCTACAAACCAGCCCAAAATCCTTTTGCTTGGTAGGTTTCCTGGGATAATTAAAAGCAATAAGCGTGGTTAAGGAAAGTCCTTCTTTATATGTACACATGGGTATGATTGATGTGTTATGTAGGGCAGCAGTGACTGCAGCCCTGCTGTAAGTTTTATAGCCGAGGTAGAATGGTCTGATGAATAACAGAATTGGTTTTGCCAAATCAGCCATTTTTGTGAGGGACATACATGTCACATGTTGCTAAATAGCACATGTGAAGTGCTGCCTTCACTATAGAGAAAGTGAATAAAGTCATAGAATAGAATGTGTTCTTCAACTCACATTGTACTATGGACCCCTCTGAAATGAAAAAAGACAGTATAGCTACCCTTAGTTAAATGAAATCTGAAAATACAATTTTTATGGAGAGTTGTCAACTGTCAAAACCTCTCTCGCTCAGATTGATAGTAGTTTTTTACACCTTTCAGTTCTTATGGGCCGCAGTTGGATTTTAGAGTTTTCTAGGTTGTTTTTTTTTTTTTTTGTAGTGTTATGTTCTACAGTTTACATGTATTTATTGCAGTTGGCAGGCCGGGGCCTCATTAAAGGCAGGGACCACCTAATGTGGGTGCTGCTGCAGTTCATTTCTGGAAGCATACAGAAGAATGCTTTGGCAGACTTCCTCCCCGTTATGAAGCTTTTCGATCTCCTGTACCCAGAAAAAGAAGTAAGTTCTAGTTCTCTCAAAGTTTTACCTACAGTGTACATTTGCAGAATTTTGCCCTTTTTCATAGCTGTTGCTAACACCTACCTTTAACAGTAGGTGAGGAATCTCAGATTGGGGAATCATTTCAATGTTTACAATCTGCTCTAACAGTAGTCCAGTGACAGATTTTGTTTTAGGCTGTAGCCTGCATCTTACATTTTCATATAAGTATAAATATGTAAAAGCACAAAATGAAGTAGAGTAATAAAGGCTAAACTAGATGTGTCTTTACTGCAAGAGGATTTGGATAAACTGGGTAACTGGGCTAATAAATGGCAAATGAGATTTAATGTAAGCAAATGTAAAGTTATGCATTTTGGGAATGGTAATAAAAATGCAAATGTTTCCTTGGGGAAATCTACTAACAAAAAAGACTTGGGAGTAATTGTACACAATAGACTTAGCAGTAGTGCACAGTGCCAGCCAGCGGCTGCAAAGGCAAATAATATATTGGTATGTATTGAGGGAGAATTGGCTCACAGGAGGAAGATATTATTCTGCCAGGTCCATGGTAAGACCCCACCTGGTCGCCTTTTCTTAAAAAAGACACTATGGAGCTGGAGAAAGTTCAGAGGAGGGCCACAAAACTAATGAGGGGAATGGGAAGTTTTAGTTATGAAGAAAGGCTAGAAAAGTTACATTAGGGAAACTGCGTCTTAGAGTGGATATGATAATGTTACATAAATATGTACAGGGCCCATACAAAGGGCTCTTTAAAGACCTGTTCATTAATAGAACATTACAAAGGACAAGAGGTCACCCGCTAAGAATGAAGAAAGGAGATTCAGTCTACGAGAGCGGAGGGGATTTTTTACAGTAAGGACAATAAAAGTATGGAATTCACTGCCTGAAGAGGTGGTGCTAGCAAATACATTAGATGCCTTTAAAAGGGGCCTGGATACTTTTTTAATGAAGCAGAACATGGAGGGCCATGTATGATAGTATAGGAATTTATATTTATTTAGTGCTCGTTGATCCAAAGAGAAATCTGATCACCAGAGAAATGTGTGCCTCTTATTGGTTTCGTCTTATTAATTAACACAGTATTGCCTTCTGATTACTTCTTTTTTCTCCCCTAGTGTATTCCAGTACCCGACATCACCAAACCACAGTCCACACACTCCTTTGCAATGACCTGTATCTGGATCCACCTAAATAGAAAAGCACAGAACGACAACTCCAAACTACAGATACCAATTCCTCATTCACTAAAGTTACATCATGAGTATGAGTCCTGATACCTTGCGTTCTCCAACCTAATATCTTGCACTATTTCAGACTATTCAAATAGTTTAATGTACAGCCCTGGGCAACCTTTTTAATCTGTTAAATCCTGCTTCAGATGCTTTTCGTTTTGCAAAAAAAATATATTCCCCTTCAGAGCATTTCATAGAGCACGGGACAACCTATAGCCCCCCTTATAATGATCAGTCCCTTTAATCTATATCAGCAGCCATTGATCTAACCGGGGTGACGATTTAAGACTAACCCGATTTGTTTTCAGTTTTTGTGTTTTGGTAGCAGTTGATTATTTGCTACTTTATGTTTTAATATGTTTTGCTCCCTTACAGGTTCTTGCAGCAGAGCTTGCGGAATAAGAGTTTGCAGATGAACGATTACAAAATAGCTTTGCTGTGCAATGCTTATTCCACAAACTCAGAATGCTTTACATTGCCAATGGGAGTTCTTGTGGAAACAATTTATGGCAATGGAAGCATGAGAATATCGCTGCCAGGAACAAATTGTATGGCTTCAGGATCCATTACCCCACTACCAATGAACCTCTTGGATTCACTAACAGTTCATGCAAAAATGAGGTACATTCCAAAACGCTCAAAAAATCGTTTCAATAATAACATACGCTGTACTGTGCTTAATTGATTCCTGGTTAGGCAGTGATATTCTGGGATAGCATTAGATTCAGGAGAAATGTCCTTTATGTGAAGGTTACATAAAATATTATGTTCTCTGGGTCCATTAGCTTTGAAGATAAATTTAGTGCAAACACACAAGGTGCACCATTTAATTCTCCTGTTAATAACTAATGCATGATTTATACAGGAGCCACATATGTTTAAAAAAACAACAACAAAAAAACACTTTATTTAAGCATGAGTTTTAAATAAAACATTGTTTTTTTTTTTACTTTCACACTGCAAACTATGTACTTTTCAATCTACAATGAATGCAAAACTAAAATGATTCTACAGAAAAGACGTGTTGGGATCTTCAGCTTTTAATGTTTACACAGTTTGGTTTATAAAAAAAAAACAAAACATATGCAATATATATATGATTTAATACCTGATAATTTATTTGTTTTTACATGCTATTTTTCTTTCTTTCAGCCTTATTCACAGCATTGCTACCAGAGTAATCAAACTGGCTCATGCCAAATCCAGCCTTGCCTTGGCTCCGGCCCTAGTTGAAACCTACAGCCGCTTGTTGGTTTATATGGAAATAGAATCGCTTGGCATCAAGGGATTCATCAGTAAGGAAGCTATCTTATTCTGGTTATTTATCCAGCCGTTCTGAACGACATTGCATCTTGCTGGAGTTCGGCCTTTCAAGGGCCAAGCTTAACATAGAAACAAACAAAGAATTTGACAGCAGATAATAGCACTTGAGCGTGTTTTTCACTGATGTAAGGGACTCCTATCAGTGCTTGGCCTGGTCACATAGTGAGGATAGCTTTATGTATCTCCCATGCATGTTTAACCCCTTCGCAACCGTGAGATACCCACAATCGTCGTGATCGCGGGGCGCTGCTTCTGCTGTCTGCCCAGGTGTCTGCCTGCCTCTGAACTCACATAAAGACTGAGTATTGTTTCAAATATTTACATATATAATTAAACATTGTTTAAAACAAGTTAGTGAACCAAAATGATAAATATTATTTCTTTATTGCCAGGTCAACTCTTACCTACTGTCTTTAAGTCTCATGCCTGGGGAATCCTTCACACCCTGCTGGAAATGTTCAGCTACCGAATGCACCATATACAGCCTCACTATCGAGTGCAGCTCCTGAGCCACCTTCATTCACTGGCAGGGGTACCGCAAACAAACCAAAACCAGCTCCATCTCTGGTCAGTATGTGGATAGCGAAAATGTCTCCCCGCAGAAACACTGAACCTGATGCAGGTTTTCACCCTTACTATGGAAGAAAACAAACTGGTCCAAACATGGGTTCATCCTACAAGACATTGGTTATTTGTAATATGCAAAATTCTTGTCTTCTTTAATTTGAAAGAATGTGTCTTTCATATTTAATCTGACCATCACTGCTAGAGTTTTGTGTTTTGTAATAAAGGTGATTCAGGAGGACTAGATTACAAATTTGAGGATTTGTGATTACACTTTATTCTGGTGTGTTTTTTATAGTAACTTTCTTTTTCTAATGTATATGAAAAACATGATTTTATATTCACATATAGTTATGTGTGGATTTTTATGTTGTAGTTGCCTTTGCTATTGTTTTATTTTGAGAACAGCTCTATATACAAAAGCTGACATTTGAATCACCCCTGAATGACTACCAGACACCCCCCGAATAACAGTTTCCGTGTACCTTAGTCATCATCACAGAATATTGTGATCTTCCTGTCCAGAACTAATCGGATTCTTATTTTTCTGTCTTCTACAGTGTTGAGAGCACAGCCCTGAGACTGATCACAGCTCTTGGTAGTTCAGAGGTGCAGCCACAGTTTACTCGCTTCTTGAATGATCCAAAAACCGTTTTGTCAGCGGAGTCTGAGGAGCTTAATAGGGCTTTGATATTGACGATTGCAAGAGCCACACATGTCACAGGTATTGATCAGTCCAGCAAAAATATCTTCTGCTATCCGATTTTACTATATGCATGTGGTATGTATGCTAATAAGATCATTGTTCATGTAAATGTAAAATTGTTTTAAAAAAGGTCTCGGTTCAGTAGCCAAGACATTTGGTTTACATTGGTCTTGTTTTTTACCTATTGTTTTACTATTGCGGCAAGCCAGGGAGTGGGAATTCCCTCTCCATATAACCCAGTAGCATATAGTAATATTAACTTTTATGAATTTATACATGGCTATTAAACCTTATTTTACTAATTGCAAACCTTTTTTCACCTCTTAATTTTGTTTTAGATTTCTTCACAGGCTCGGATTCGATCCAGGGCACATGGTGCAAAGACATTCTGCAAACCATCATTAACTTCACACCTCATAACTGGGCCTTGCACACATTAAGCTGCTTCCCAGCGCCGCTGCAGGTAATTGTATATATATAGTGCAGTGTTCAGCCACTAGAGGGAACCTCAAAACTGGTCTTTTTTTTTTTTTCCTTTGTCAAAACCCTGCGTTTTTAATGTCCATTTTTTGCTGTATATAACATATGACACATAGACATAGTTTGGGGACAACAATGTGGCTTAAGGATTCAGTCTGAGAATTGTATTGATGGTTACCCCAAGATTTATATAAATTGTCAACAATTCAGGGACATTATGTATAATGTGTGTACGTAAACAACATTTTCCTGATTTGTCTTTCATATGGTGATATTTTTCCACCCGGTAGGCGGGAGAATGTTTCTATGCCGATGGGCAGCCCTTCTACATTACATGAAATAAATCTGAGTGATTACCTATAACACCATTAGCACGATGCTCAGGAGATACATAGCTGACCATCCAAGCCCACTTTGCCAACTTCATAGCTGCCGCTCAAGAGATTATCCTCTTATCCAACTGTATACACTAAATATGTGTTACTGTGTTGTGCAGGCATTCTTCAAACAGAACAACGTCCCTCAAGAAAGTCGCTTCAACCTAAAGAAGAACGTAGAAGAGGAATACAGGAAGTGGAAGTCCATGACCAATGAAAATGACATCATTACACACTTTTCCCTACAAGGATCACCCCCACTCTTTCTCTGCCTTCTCTGGAAAATGCTGTTGGAAACTGACCAAATCAACCAGATTGGTTACAGGTGAATATATATATATTTTTCCCCAGTTCCTTTATTTAGTTTCTCACCAAAAATGTGGTTAGATGTAAAAAATGTGTAATGAAGATATTGGCTTTTATGACATTGCATTCTAAATACACTGCTCAAAATAATAAAGGGAACACTTAAACACAATGTAACTCAGTCAATCACACTTCTGTGAAATCACACTGTCCACTCAGGAAGCAACACTGATGGACAATCAATTTCACATGCTGTTGTGCAAATGGAACAGACAACAGGTAGGAAGTATAGGCAATTAGCAAGACGCCCCCAATAATGGAGTGGTTCTGCAGGTGGTGACCACAGACCACTTCTCAGTTCGTATGCTTCCTGGCTGATGTTTTGGTCACTTTTGAATGCTGGCAGTGCTTTCACTCTAGTGGTAGCATGAGACGGAGTCTACAACCCACACAAGTGGCTCAGGTAGTGCAACTCATCCAGGATGGCACATCAATGCGAGCTGTGGCAAGAAGGTTTGTTGTGTCTGTCAGCGTAGTCTCCAGAGCATGGAGGCGCTACCAGGAAACAGGCCAGTGCATCAGGAGACGTGGAGAAGGCCGTAGGAGGGCAACAACCCAGCAGCAGGACCGCTACCTCCGCCTTTGTGCAAGGAGGAGCAGGAGGAGCACTGCCAGAGCCCTGCAAAATGACCTCCAGCAGGCCACAAATGTGCATGTGTCCACTCAAACGGTCAGAAACAGACTCCATGAGGGTGGTATGAGGGCCCGACGTCCACAGGTGGGGGTTGTGCTTACAGCCCAACACCGTGCAGGACGTTTGGCATTTGCCAGAGAACACCAGGATTGGCATATTCGCCACTGGCGCCCTGTGCTCTTCAAAGATGAAAGCAGGTTCACACTGAGCACATGTGACAGAGTCTGGAGACGCCGTGGAGAACGATCTGCTGCCTGCAACATCCTCCAGCATGACCGGTTTGGCGGTGGGTCAGTAATGGTTTGGGGTGGCATTTCTTTGGGGGGCCGCACAGCCCTCAATGTGCTTGCCAGAGGTAGCCTGACTGCTATTAGGTACCGAGATGAGATCCTCAGACCCCTTGTGAGACCATATGCTGGTGCGGTTGGCCCTGGGTTCCTCCTAATGCAAGACGATGCTAGACCTCATGTGGCTGGAGTGTGTCAGCAGTTCCTGCAAGAGGAAGGCATTGATGCTATGGACTGGCCCGCCCGTTCCCCAGACCTGAATCCGATTGAGCACATCTGGGACATCATGTTTCGCTCCATCCACCAACGCCACGTTGCACCACAGACTGTCCAGGAGTTGGCGGATGCTTTAGTCCAGGTCTGGGAGGACATCCCTCAGGAGACCATCCGCAACCTCATCAGGAGCATGCCCAGGGGTTGTAGGGAGGTCATACGGGCACGTGGAGGCCACACACACTACTGAGCCTCATTGTGACTTGTTTTAAGGACATTACCTCAAAGTTGGATCAGCCTGTAGTGTGGTTTTCCATTTTGATTTTGAGTGTGACTCCATATCCAGACCTCCATGGGTTGATAAATTTGATTTCCATTGAGGATTTTTGTGTGATTTTGTTGTCAGCACATTCAACTATCTATTCAGATCTAGGATGTGTAATCTTAGTGTTCCCTTTATTATTTTGAGCAGTGTACATATAGACATTAATATGTAGTTGGTCCCCACCTTTACAGCTATAACAGCTTCCATTCTTCTAGGAAGGCTTTCCACAAGATCTTGGAGTGTTTCTGTGGGAATTTTTGCCTGTTCATCCAGTAGAGAATTTGTGCGGTCAGGCACTGACTATTGGACTAGAAGCCTGATTCGCAATCTTTATTCTCGTTCATCCCAAAGGGTGTTCGATGGGGTTTGAGGTCAGGGCTGTGTGCGGGCCAGTCAAGTTCTTCCACACCAAATGTATCCAAAACCGTATTTATGGACCTTGCACTGGGGCACAATCATGCTGGAATAGAACACAACCTTCCCAAAACTGTTCCCACAAAGTTGGAAGCATAGCATTGTCCAACATTGTCCCCTTCAGCATACCAAGACATTTTGGACTGCCTGGCTATGCTCAAACAAAGCCACGTTTATACGTTAAGAGCGTTTTTACCACATGTTTATAATGGTTCCTAATCCATTAGCAGTGTTCTTATAATTTCATATATGAAGATGTAAAAAAATATAGAAATATTTTGTTTAATTGTTCCACTCTTAGATCATTGCTTCAAATTTTCTAATCCTTTGTCAATATGTTTGAACTGCATTCACACTGTTTTGACAAAATAGTATGTATTCTGGATTGTACAAGAGTTTGTCATGTGTTGCCATTTTTAAGTATTTTTGTATTTTTAATGCATGTTGGAGTCCATTTTAAATTAACTCCAAAGCATTTTACAGCATGCTAAATGGAGCATGCTTTCTTTAGTTACTGGAGCTAGACCTCAATACCATCAGCGGTACCATCTATGTAACTGAAGTGCAGTCTATAGCATACATCTGATTGGCTGGTTTGACTCCAGTTCATTTCCGCTCCCATCCACTAGAAAGGGGGTTCTACTGAGCATGTGCAAGAAGTATATAGAGTTATGTTCCCTGCTTTCAGGCAGCTGGGGTGGTTAAATGAGGTTTATTTTCTCATGCCAACTAAAGAATGCCTACACTGGAGATGTTTGCGAAATGGATTCCATTATATACTTATTCCATTGACCACTTAATGGATGTGGAGGTTGCCATCATAGTATGTTATGTGAAGGGTCCCTTTTCCTCAGTGGCGTCTCCAGCTTTCATATTTAGGGGGGCACATGGGAGGCCAGGGACCAAAGTAGGGGGCCGATTATAAAACTGTATATATATATATATACATACATACACACACACGTTAGACGTGCATTTTTAACTACATAATATGTACTTAGTTATTTTTCATTCTTTAATATTAGCCCGTGCTGACAATATATATATATATATATATATATATATATATATATATATATATATATATATATATATATATAAATATTAGACCCTGCTGCCGATATATAGAAATATTAACACCTGCTGCGGATATATATTGATATTAGCCCCTGCTGCCGATTATATATTATTAGTCCCTGCAGCCAATATATATAAATATTAGCCCCTGCTGCTAATATGAATATAAATACTAGAACCTGCTGCCAAATAAATATTATTAGCCCCTGCTGCCAATATATGTTAATATTAGCCCCCTGCTGCCAATATATATTAATATTAGACCCTGCTTCCAATATATAAATAAATATTAGCCCCTGGTGCCAAAACATATATAAATATTAGACCCTGTTGCCAATATATTTTATAGTGAAAAAATTGGACCCTACCCAAGCATTTCCTTGGGCCCCGCTCAGCGCTCCCTTGCATGCAATCACTCCCTCCGCTACCACACCAAAAAAAAATATTTGCCACACTGACTGCAGATCAGGGGAAGACTGTTAGAGTCAGTCCTGCACCGAGAGGTCCTCTCCCCTGTAATCATCCCCAGAGTCTCTTTGTCCCCTCATTCACTAAACCATACCGCTCTTTTACTTACACTCTGTAGTTCAGGTATAGATCAAATAAACAACACATGGAAACAGCACATGCAACTGAATAAGATTAAAAAAAAACCTTGTATTTGCAGGTATACATAAATAATGTATGGAAACATAGCATTGCAGGAATAAACCAACAGAACACACAAACCCAGCATTGCATGTATAGATCAACTGGAAATCACATCTAAATTCAGCACTGAAGATATAGATCAAATAAACAACACATGGAAACAGCACTCCAGGTATTGATCAACTGAATAAGACATACAAATCCTATATTTGCAGGCAAACATAAATAATGTATGGAAACATAACCAATACAGATCAACAGAATAACACAAAACCCAGCTTTGCAGGTATATATCAATTGGAAATTACATATAAACTCTACATTAAAAGGTATAAACCCCCCTAAATTACAGGCATAGGTCACTGGTCGCACACCCCAAAGCCAACCCTGGCGTCCACATTGCCCACATAGAACCTGACCAGCACCTAAATTACACATACATGCTGGGCTGTCGCCAAACAGCCCAGCATGAGTCAACATTGTCCCCAAACAGCTGAACGTACGCCATGTTTGTCCCATAAACACACTACCTGTGCCATCTTTGTCCCCAGTGCTTAAACACCCTGCTTATACCATCTTTGCTTTTTTGACAAATCAATAATACACCTATGATTCACACAAACACTTTTACAGTCACTCACTAATTCACTTTCATTCAATCATTTTATTCTTTCACACAAATTATTTACACATATTCATTAATGCATCCACACATTAATCCATTCATTCTCTCTCTCATTCTGACTCTTTATTTAAATATTCTTGCTTCTCCCTATCTTTCCCCTCTCCCTCCCTCCCTCCCTCCCTCCCTATCTACCCCCTCTTCCTCCCTATCTAGGGAATTTTGAGTGTACTTCTAAGAATTTAGAGTTTGTATGACCTGCACTAAGGGCAGGGGAGGGCTGGCAGCCTAAGGTCTGGGGGGAAAGTCTAGTCAACTGGCCCATTGCGGCATCAAAGCGGGTGCAAGCGACATTGAAAGCGGCCGCCGTGCGGCAGTCACTCCACCAGCGCCTAATGAAATTAAAGCAGCCGGCGTGCACGCACCTCGCCGCCCGATGGCCGTGCCTCAGCTCTTCATCCCACCCCTTTTAAGACATGGGACGAAGAGCACAGCCATTGGGTCTGACTGCTGCACGATGCAGGGGCGTACCTAGAGTATTTGGCACCTGTGGCAGATCCTGTATGTGGCACCCCCCCACACACACTTTAAAACTGCTTAGTTTCTATGGTTAGGCAAACATTGACAGGGGTACAGCATAATTGTTATAATTATATACATAGGGATTACGCTGTACCACCGTCAATGTGTGCCTATACATTGTGCCAGACACTGACAATACTGCAGTACAACCCCTATCACTATATACTAAGCCAAACATTGATGTGGTGTAGGCCTACCACGTCAGTGACTGGCTTAGTATATAGTAGGGATGCACCGAAATGAAAATTCTGGACTGAAACTGAAAATTCAGCATTCACTTTCAAATACTTTATTAAAAGTAACACCAAAATTAGACAAAAAAATCAATAACAATAAATGTTATATATATATATATATATATATATATATATATATATATATAACAACAATCACAATCCTATCATGCTCAGGTTCTAGCATGTGCTGGCTGACTTAGCATGATATGAGTGTGATTGCTGTTTGCAATTATATATATATATATTAATACTGTTATTGAATTATTCTGTCCAATAAAAGTGTTAACACACCAAAGTTGGACCAAAAAATAATTGATGACAGTAATCACACTCCTATCATGCCTAGGCAGCCACTACATGCTGGAATCTGGGAATGAAAGGAATGTGATTACAGCCTCCCTATGCCATGCTATCCCCCCACACTTACACATCCATGTATCTAAAACCCTCATTCAGCATAACACCCATCACTCTCACACACTCACTAATCCACTCTCCCTGAATCTTGTCCTACCTTTCCTCTGTCACTGTCACTTTTCCTCCTCCTCTTCGTTCTTTCTCTTCTTCTTCTTCTGGGTCCTGTCCTTCCTGTGCACTGAGCGCGGAAGACGTTGGGCGTGGCTTCAGTGTTGCCACAGTTGCCGCGCACATTGTTTCTGGAGGCGTGGTGGCACCCCTCAGATGAGCGGCAGCCGTGGCGAACCGCCCCCCCCCCCCCCCCCCGCGCCAGGTACGTTACTGGCACGATGGCCGCATTTAATCCCGCTCGCAGCCGCTTAGTTTTGAACTTTGCGGCTGCGTTGAATGCTCGTCTTCCAGCCCGCCCCTGTCTTGGTCTATGAAAAAAAAAATAGGCCATGCCCCCCCCCCCCCGCTGACGCCACTGCTTTTCCTCCTCATGCACCACTCTCAGCCGATTCTTTATGGCAATCTTAATGAACCCGTGGTCATATAATGAAAATCCTTTATAGTCTTTCATGAGTTAAATGGTCCCTCTAGGTGATTCAGATGTGCCATTGTTTACCACAGAGCAGTATGATAAGGAGTCCGGATGCGCTAGTATACTGGGCTAGAAAAACAAGTACAACACATTCACATGGCAAATATGTAGGTGTCCAAAAACATTATACATATCTGGAAGCTGTTTTCGTTTGGTTTTTAATTCCATTTGAGGTTTTCAATTATTTGCAAAGGTGGGGTATTTGTTTTCTGTCTACAATGCTGTGTGAGTCCATTTGAAACTGACATTATTTCTCTTTCTCAACGGTTCTAGAGTTCTAGAGAGAATTGGGGCCAGAGCACTGGTTGCTCATGTCAGAACATTTGCTGATTTTCTTGTGTATGAATTCTCTACCTCCGCTGGAGGCCAACAGCTCAATAAGTGCATAGAGATGCTCAATGACATGGTGTGGAAGTATAACATCGTAACTCTGGACAGACTGATCTTGTGCTTGGTAAAAATTTTACTTTGTATTTTCTTTCTCTGTACCCATTGCTAAAAATAATTGCAAAGCGTACACTTTCAACATACAAGGAACATTGGCAACTTCTACATACTTTTCTGTATTGTTTGAATATGGGCTATATATAACCCCATATATAAGGACAGTGCAGTTTAGCATTACAGCAATTTCCAGTAGCTTATTGTTAGTTTTTTTTCTTCCTCAATTTATTCACCATTACAATTCATAGCTATGTGTTTGTACATATCCGCTATTCCAATTGACCTGCTGAATTCTGAGGTTCAGCAAGCTATCTGGTCTCCGATGTTTCCTTTTGATGGACTTTGATCATTGGCTACCAAAATATTTATAGAGTAAACTAACCAAATGTTCACATTGCTGACAACAATAACTGGCATCAACTGCTACTGCATTAATTAACTCGTTTGTTTTGAGACAGTTGGCACAATTGGGTAATGCATTTCGATTGCACATAATACTAAACATCTGCTGACATTATCCAAATGCCAGTGATGTGACACGTGTGCAGGTAGGAGAAATGTCCATCTCATTGTAAATCAATACTATAAATATTGAATATAATGCACACTTGTATATGATGCGTATACAGTGTATGTATTTGTTTAAAGCACACATTCACTATTTGAATGTGCTTTACAGAGAAAATGTGCACATAATGTATTGCTTTTAAGACCTAGCTTAATAACATCACGTATGGTATGGCATGCAAACTCCTTTAATGGAACAGTGCTAACATCAGACCTGCTGTGTATGAAATGTTCTTCCTATAGGCCATGCGCAGCCATGAAGGGAATGAAGCCCAGGTGTGCTACTTCATAATTCAGTTGCTTCTGCTGAAACCGAATGACTTCAGAAACCGAGTGAGTGATTTTGTGAAAGAGAATTCTCCAGAGCACTGGCTGCAGAATGACTGGCATACCAAGCACATGAGTTACCACAAGGTACTGTATCCAACAGCAGGGATGGAAGTGTGCATCCGAACGTAAAGGTTTTATTGTTACTGTGTGAAGTATCTCTGTGTCATTTTCCAGGTGCCACTAAAAGGGCATGTTATCCAGAGATGAGCATTATTTAGTGCCTGCCTTAAGGCCTGTGCTAATTAAAGTGCCACCCGGCTCATGCCACGGCAAAACAGAAAACACGCAGCTTTGGGTATCTAAAACTTCACCAGTCTCCCTGGCAGTAGTCTGCTTTCAGATGAGATGGGTGTTTGCAACCCATTAGTGTAAACAGTGACTGTAGTTTTTTGCAAACATAAATGTTATATTGAAGCAAAGAACTAAGTGGGATTAATAGTAAGCAACAACGGTGGGGACATCTGATTTGCAATCTAAAGCTCACAAGGATTGGATATGGTATGTACTAAGGAGAAGAGAGCTGGAAATAGGGAGAACCAACGGGAGAAATGGAAAGAATGGCAGGTGGCTCATCCTGAGCAACAAGCATGTCATACCCATTAGGAGAGGAGAGTGGAGGGAATGATCTTTATGAGCATTCTGGTGCTAATGATTTGAATGTCTTGTAAGGAACAACCAAGGACAGCATGAGCTTTGAGTGTAGCCACACAGTCTTTTACTGGGTATCCTCACACAGTGTATTGGTTGCTATAATGGCCGCAGCGAAAAAAGATTTGTTGAAAGACAGCATGTGAAACAGGTGTGATATGCCTCCTTTTGAACTGTTGATTTCATTTTCTTTTTTTCTTGTTTTATTAATATTTGCATTGTTCAAGGAAATACCAAATATACAGTTGAATACACACACAAATGTCTCTTGTTCTTCCAGAAATATCCAGAAAAACTGTACTTTGAAGGCCTGGCTGAGCAAGTGAACCCTCCTGTGCAGATCCAGCCCCAGTACCTGCCCATCTATTTTGGAAACGTGTGCCTTCGCTTCTTGCCAGTGTTTGATATCGTCATTCACAGGTTTCTAGAGCTTCATCCGGTTTCAAAGTCTCTTGAAACTTTGCTTGATCATCTCGGAGGGTTATACAAGTTTCATGGTGTGTATCAACTTTGCGTTGTCAGAAGTATAAGGGTCAAGGAGTCCTTTATAATGCATCTGGCATATGGCTAAATTATCTTGAACTTTTACTTAGATTCTGTTTATTGTGTAGAAGCACCGGTCTTCTAGCCTACCCATTCATCCACTCCCTGTCTTTTTTTTTTTTTTAAACACAAAGTACTCTACAACTTTTAGGCACGCAACATAAATGATGGCAGATAACACATATTTTAGAAGTCGTGGTAATCCTATTACTAAAACAACCACATACATTGCTCACTTAGTTATTCTAACATATTTTTATATTTAACTATTTCCATGATCTTTTAGATCGTCCTGTCACCTATCTGTACAACACACTCCACTACTATGAGATGCAACTTCGGGATCGGACATATTTGAAACGCAAGCTTGTGCACTCGATAATTGGATCTCTGAAAGACAACAGGCCTCAAGGATGGTGCTTGAGTGAGACATACCTGAAGTGTGGGATGAATGCCCGAGAAGATAACCCTTGGATCCCTGATGACACTTATTATTGCAAGCTGATTGGCCGACTGGTTGACAATATCCTTTGCCTGTTGCATTGGTGTTTAGTGTTTTTCTTGGCGATGATCAGTAGCTATATGTAATCATATAGGAAACATGTATGTATAAGGGCTAGTATAATATTATAGTCATTGCATTAAAAACTATTTGTTACTATTAAGTAGTCCCTTAACTAATTTTTTTACCGATGGCTGGAAAATCCCCTGGGCCATTTCCAAACTGTGACTGGAGGTTCAATGAATTTCCTAATCCAGCCGCTCATGCACTACATGTCACCTGTGTTGAACTGATGGCGTTAACTGTGCCGGGTAAAGAAGTTGGAAATGCGCTGCTAAATGTGGTGCTAAAAAGGTAAGTATGTGTCTGTTTAATGTGTGCCCTCTTAACAGACTCACCTCTATGGCGGGGTCAAGAGGAAGCTTGAGTTTAGTGGAAGCAAGTAGAAATGTGGAAAATAAAGAGCACCAGAAAAGTACAACTGCGCAGCGCTTAACTACTAAATGTTAGGGATATTAATGAGACAAAATAGGCAAAACCAATATTTTATCACATACGCAAAATAACGACGCTATCAAATATTGTAGTACCACATCCACAATATGAATTTAAGGAGATACCCTATATTTTATCTCCGATCCTAAATTCTTTCAGATCGCCGAAAATTATAATTCAAATTAGATAGATATCACCACGATAGTCAATAAAAATATTTATTTATTGTGAATACAATTTATAAAATCTATGTATGAGTCACACAGTGCATAATATAAAACACAAAGTTCTTAAAACATGTCAAAATTGAATCAATTTAAATACAATATATTATCGATAGTTATCAATATGAATTAGTACTATATGAGTCTAACACACAATTAATTTCCAGTCCACTCAGCAACCAAAAATTTATAATAATCAGGGCAGTAATAAAGATATCACTATCTCTCTTATATTAGTTTAACTAATATGACAAATTAAAAACTAATTTAATAATGTCTACGAGTATTAGTGAAATTTCTAATAGATGCAAATGATGTCAAACTTCATCTATAGGTAAAAATACCTTTTCATTATTGTTATTTTCACGGGTTATAAGCTGCAGTCTCACAAGCCGCCATATACAATAATGCAATATAGTACTTCCCAGAAACAGGGAATTCTATACGAAGAAGACAAAATTCATCTCTATTCAGAATAATAAAACAATTATAATTACCACCACTTGTTGCTGTTGTCCAACTGGTCCTTGTAGAAATTAATCCAGGTTCATTGGCAAGAAATTAAGTGGAAAAGAAAATAACTTTCTACCAGTTATATAGGTTAGAACTCAAAGTAACTCCAAGAGTGAAATATGGTGCCAGAATCTTAAGATTCCAATTCTCTGGGGTAAATTTGGTGAATAAGTCCGTCCGGGTCTGTCTGTTTCAGGGTGCGATTTTTTTTTTTAAGGTCCGTTCTTTTTTTTTGTAATTATCCAAGACATAAGCTTAAAAACAGAGCTTATTATCATAGCCTCCACCTCTTGATTGGAATTCTCCAATCATAACGGTGGGTTTTACCCATTAAAATTAGGATTTCTACTCATATTTACACCGTTGTAATTTCTTAATTTACCTGTGAGAGACGCTCTGGTCTAAGAATTAACTTAAAGCCATTACATATGTGTTTGGAATTTATCCTTGGTTACCCTAATCGCCAGGTGTTACCTCCTAGATAGTAACTCAGGCCTTGGTAGTCTTACCATGTATCCCCCATTCCAAGTTACATTTCTAAAGATATGCAGCGTCTACTCCTTAACTTTCTCATGGAAGATAACATTAATTGTATCATATATACGCTGAAACATCATTATACATGAATACTCCTTTGTTCTCTATTATAGAGGGAACAAGGACAAAAAGAAATCATCACTACATGATTAAGTAAAATAAAATGGCTCTGACTCCATTTTGTGTTCATGTAAAGTACAGAATATATGGAATACATGTTTTCTATCATAAAATATCTGACATAAACCTTTTTGTGTGTATTGACAGCTGGCTTTGTAGTATAGCCTGATCAAAGAGAATATTGGGTTGCATGTTCGTGTTACGTGTTGTGTTGTTGTCGTGTTATGTAATTTGTTGATGCCACAGCCATATTGTACACATCCTAATCATTATTATATCATTATATTTTTTATTTTTTACAGTCAGCCGCTGGTGCCAAGGGAGAATATCACTGCATGGATGAATGCTATTGGACTAATCATTACAGCTTTACCTGTGAGTTAGACCAATTGAGTTGGCATAGGCTAGTAGAAAGATGGATTAACCTTAAAAAAAAATGTCACGTATCTCTATTTTACCTGGTTTTCTCTCATAATACTTATTTGGCCTATGCTCAGTTGCCATTTTATCAGGAGAATACTACCAAATGGTGTTGTCCATTTCTTTAACTATATTTATTCTACTTGTTTATATTTGAAAGTATAAATATGTTTTTTTTATGTTTTCCAGGAACCATATTGGATAGTTCTGCATGATCGGATTGTTAGTGTTCTCAACAGTCCGAGTCTAACATCAGAGACTGAATGGGTTGGCTACCCCTTCCAACTCTTTGATTTTACAGCTTGTCATAAAGCGTACTCTGAGATGAACTGCAGCTACACTCTGGCTTTGGCACATGCTGTCTGGCACCATTCAAGCATCGGCCAGTTGTCCCTCATTCCAAAGTAAGTTTTTTACTCCTCTAATTTTCTTTATTATAATTTGAATTGATGCTAAGTGTAAACAGTTTTATTAAGAAAAATCTTTACTTCTGGGGATATTTTTCAACAATATGATATTGTTTACTTTATAGGTTCCTTCCTGAGGTCCTTATACCAATTGTAAAAACAGAGTACCAGTTGCTTTATGTATACCATCTGGTAGGACCTTTCCTTCAAAGGTTCCAGCAAGAACGGACCAGGTGCATGATAGAGGTAAACAAATTCATTAATTATGAATTGTTAAAAAAACAAAACAAATGCATTTTAAAGGGAGAGCAAGTGATTCTTTCTATTTGTGTGTTGCGATATAGTGTATGATTTATGCATGTTGAGTGTGCCAGACCTTACTTGGATTGATTTGAGAAAAACTTGTCACTAAGAACCCAGACACATATATTTCTGTATATTGTGATACATAGTCTGTAGGGAAGGGAAATGCTCAGTTGTGCTGGGTGGTAAATAACCATTTTCTAGGGGTTCCAAGAGAAATGGAAGGTTTAGCATGTTTGTTTTAAAATCAGCAAAATGGTGAACAGCTCTGCCAATACTAGACATCAGTTGCGACTTAACTTATCCAGAATGCTAACCTCAGTAAGAATAAAGCTGATATTCACAAAGCTTTTTTGTATTATAACTCAGACAAGATCCATCCAACAGAACAGAATTCAAACCCTATTAATTATAGACAGTTTTATGGATAAACCATAAAGAATCCTGGACCCTGGCTAATTTCCTTATACCAACCTCCCATTAACCCTGTATAGCTATGCTATATGACCAAAAGTATGTGGACTCCATCACACTCGACCACAGGCATTTATGTGGATGTGCCTTCTTTGCAACCACTTTTCTACAAGATTTTTGGTGTGCCTGTGGGAACTTGTGCCCATTTAAGCAAAATATGTTTTGTGAGGTCAGGAGATTGTTGGACAAGAAGGCCTGGCTTTCAATCAGCATTCCAACTGATCCCAAAGGTGTCAAGGCCCCAGTGGGGTTAATGTCAGACCTCTGTGCAGCCCACTTGAGTTCCTCCACACCAAACTTGTCAAGCAATGTCTATGTGGACTTTCCTTTGCACACAAGTCATACAGAAACAGGAAAGGGCCTTCACCAACCTGGGGCCACAAAGTTGGATGCATACAATTGTCTATAATGGCTTTGTCAATATCCTTCAGTGGAACTAAGGGGCTTAAAATTAACAGCAGCCAACACCATTATCCCTCCTTCACCAAACTTTAGTTTGCATTCTGGTAGGTAATGTTCTACTGGCATCCGCAAAACCCAAATTTGTCCACAAAACTTCCAGATAGCTTTATAGTGAGCATAGTGATCTTTGCCTTGGTAGGTACACTAGCTGCTCAGCAATGAAAACCCATTTATTAAAGCCCCTAATGTACATTGTTTGTGATGATGGTGGTTTTAGGGGCGGTTTGGAATTGCTAGTGAGAAGAGGACACCCGATTTGACGCACTGCAGTGGTCTGAGTATGTGTGGCCTACCTTTTCGTGGCTGAGCTGCTGGTACTCCAGGCGACTTGTGGGAAATGGTTATACCTATGACAGTGCCGCATTTAAAGCTCTTCAGTAGTACTATAGATGACATACCTATGTTCTTGAATTTATACACCTGTTAGCAATGAGTATGGCTGAAGCATTTTACTGATTTACAATTTAAATTCTAAATGCCTGTTTATCACATGATTCTGTGACGAAAACCCTGGGGTTTTTTATTTACTGTCGATGCCGTGTGTGTGTATTTTAGATTGGTGTGGCGTTTTATGAAATGCTTTTAAACGTGGATCAGTGCAGTACCCATTTAAACTTCATGGACCCCATCTGTGACTTCCTGTATCACATGAAGTATATGTTTACTGGAGACAGTGTGAAAGACCAGGCAAGTGAACAATTATTTTTATCACCTGTAACACTCAAGCTTTTGTAAGGTGCTAGCCTTGTAGCTGCTGGCTCTTTCTGGGTTTTGCGGACTTAAAAAAAAAAACCAAAACAGATAATGCTGTATTCCTGGTTTCTCTGCAGCTTGCAATGATGAATTTAATTCTTAGTTCTTAATTACTATTTTTTAGTTGGAAGATGTTTTCAGTGCACCAGTTGTGCTGCATACTGCATAACACAATGTTCTTTACTTGTGGTACTTTATCAAATTGTAATACATATTTATTTGCATTTCAGGTAGAGAAAATCATTTGTAACCTGAGGCCTGCTTTACAGCTACGTCTGCGATTCATAACCCACATCAGCAAGCAAGAGCCAGTTGCTGCTCCTCCACCTCCTGTTAACAGTGGTTCCCCAGCCCCTCAGGCCAGTCAGGTGCCTGTCAATGTTACCTTACCAGTAACTCAGTAAAAGCCTGTCAACTGGCTTATGATGATTTCCAGTAAACTGCTGCAGAGACTGAAAAAAAGGGGAATGTTACAATTAACTTCACAACAAATGGACTGCAAACATGAAATACACTTTTCAAAAATGTATCTAAACCTACCCCAAAGATTTTTGGCATGTTAACTATAAACGTTCTCTTCTACATCGCTGCCGTGTTATTATACAGCCCTAAATTATGCTTTACAAAAAATGTAGAAGGCTTCCTGAAAAAGAATTAGAATTAGAGTCCAAGTAAAAAAAACCTGCCAAACTGGAAATTTGTCTACAAAAAAACCAAACAACCTGTACATGTACCCTAAATTACAACACATGTTGTGCAGTGGGGTTTTATATGTAATCTTTGCGTCTTTTCTGCATTCTCTGAGAAGATTATTCAGAAATGTGTACATATTTTCCTATTTTTTTCGTTTGATTGTTTTAGAAGGCCTTTAAAACGGATATCTTTTTTTTTTTTTTTTTTTAATAAAAACAAAAATGTGAGATTTAAAATTTGCAATAGATATGTGTGCGTCTAATTTAGTTTGAAAAATCTTTAGTTCCCTTAACCCTCATGGGATTAATTTCACAATGATGAAAACAACTCCTGTTGTCCATTGACATTTTTCTCTTTACAATATAATCATCTTTACTCCAGGTATGGGGCTGGACCTATTTCCCGAGGTGGCCGCGGAGGGGTTGGTCGGGATCCGGGCATACCTCACATCAAATGGTCTGAAGCCTTTAGGGGACTTGGTATCCTCGGGCCCACCTACACCCCTCAAGTGGTTCCGATACGCCCAATTGTGTAACTTTTTTTGGTTGCTAGTAGAGATCTCACTAAATTTGAAACGCTAGGCACTTATGACAAACCCCCAGCTCGTGGCATCTCCCTACTGTATGGCCTGCTACTTTCGGCTCTATATCCTGCCCTCCCACCCCATGTGGGCAAATGGGAAACATAATTACGAATAGACCTCACAGAGGAGCAGTGGGAAAAGATCTGTGTTCTCACTCACTGCTGCTCTCTCAGTAATAGAGACCAGGACAGGTCTATATAACCCTAACGTGACAGATGAATGTTGGAGGCGTGGAGCGTCACCATGTTCTCTATTGCACCTTTGGTGGTCCTGCCCTCATGATTCCTTTTTGGAGTGCCATCCACTCTCATGTCCAGACTCTTACTGACAAATTGGTGCCCTTCTGACTTGTATGGAACCACATGCTGTGGTGTTTCTCAGACCTATCGGTTGCAAAGTATATGAGCTCCTCAAGGACTCTTTTCCGCTCCATCCTTCGGATCCACTCCCGAATTGGGGGTGGTTGGATCACCCCAATGTAAGGGAATCGGAGCTTTCACAGCGATGATATATAAACAAGGTGACTCCTAAGAGGTATACCATGAGAAAAGGTGCTAGAACAGTGGTTCTCAACCCGTGCATCCTCAGGACCCACATTTGTCTTTGGTCATTAAGTCGTGACCCAAAAATAATTTCATTTCCGAAACATTATATTTTATTCCATAAAACAACCTTTTTAACCCCTTCGTGACAAAGGCTGATTTTACTTTTTGTACCCTTCGTGACAATGGCCGTTTTAACATTTCTGCGCTGCTCGTGTTTAGTTGTAATTTTCTTCTTTCCAGTTTACTGAACCCACACACATTAGATATTGTTTTTTTCAGGACAAGAAGGGCTTTCTTTAGATGACATTGTTTTGATTGTATCATATTATTTACTATTAAAAAAAGTATACAATATGGTGAAAAATTTAGAAAAAAATGACTGTTTCTAACTTTTAGTTGAAAAATATTTTACTCATCTATAAAAGGTAATGAAAAAACCTGCTAAATAGATTCTACTATTTGTCCTGAGTTTAGAAATACCCAATGTTTTTATGTTTTTTTGCTTTTTTCTACACATTATGGGGCAAAAAGTACGTTTTGCTATTTCAAAGCCATTTTTTCCAAATCTGGTAATTCTTCCCCCCATGTGCCATTTCGGGTATCTTTGAAGCCGGCCAATGCAATTTACCCCATCAAGTCATATATTTTTGAAAACTAGACAGCCCAGGGTATTCCAAATGCTAGTATTTTAACCCTTTCCAAGCACTAATTCTACCATCAGCCTTTGTCAAACTTTATGTTAGTAATTTTTTTTTGCATTAGTTTTTTCACACACATTTTACATTAGGTATGAATAAACAGGTTCTGGTATATGTCACTATCATAAAACACCCCAATATGTGTTTAGCAACATCTCCTGAGTACAGCGATACCCCACATGAATGATTTTGCCTGGCTGTTTGGGGGCAAAAGGGCAACATTTGGGGCATGCACATTTTTCAATGTTGAACTTTGGCATTTGGGGATCCACTGCCCATGCCCTATTTGGTACATCTTTGAGCCGGGCCATTTCAGTGTGCCCAACAAAACCATATATTTTTGAAAACTAGACACCATAGGGTATTTTAAATGCTGGTATTTTAACTCTTTGCATGCACACATTTTACCACCAGCATTTTTTCAAAGTTTGCAGTAGTATTCTTTTGTGTGTATTTTTCCCACACACACCTACTTTATGTATGAATTTACAGCTCCTGGTATATGCCGCTGTCACACGACACCCCAATATGTTTTCAGCAACATCTCCTGAGTACAGTGATACCCCACATGCATGGGTTTGTCATTTTTTGGGGGAACTAAAAGGCCACATTTGGTACGTGTGCATTTTTCTAATTGGAAATTAGATGTGTGGCCATCCTCCCCCCCCCCGTGTTAATTGGGACATTGTTGAATCCTGCCAATTCAATTTACCCCATCAAATCATACATTTTTTTAAAGTAGACACCCCATGGGCATTTAATATGCCAGTATTTTAACTCTTTCCATGCGAGAATTGTTTTAAGCTAATGTGCTAATTTTAGGACTTGCTCACAAAAATATATTTTTTATATATATATTTTAATTTTTTTTTTGCCTTTTTTAAAACATTTTTAACATTTTTTTTCAACTTGAAGGTTCCCCTGATACTGACATCAGAGGGAAATTATTTTACATTGTATTGTTTTTTTTACTATTTTTTTCTAATTATTATTAATTTTATTTTTTAATTTATTTTTACTAATCACACTGTGATTAGAAAGCTGGGCTCCATTGACTTGCATGGTTGAATGCAGTACCTGTATTCAACCTGCAAGTGGAGCCAGAGTTCTCTAGAGGGTCTGGAGACTTTTTTGTCTTTATTGTTTTTTTTTCCCGGGCCGCCGCCATCTTGCTGATGACGAAGATCACCGGCAGCTCCGGAGAGCGGTCACAGTCCATCCTAAGGTAAGTGTTTGGTGTCGCTGGATGCCTCCTGATCGAGGCATTCCAGCGACACCATTTAAGTTTAGGAGGTGATCGTGGCGTTGCTGAATGCCTCGAGGTCGAGGCATTACAGCAACGCCGTTTGGGTAAAAAAAATCGATCACGGATCGATATTTTTTACTCGTTTTAACAAATGACGGTCCTGGCACGTCATTTGTCGCTAACGACGTGTTTTTCCGTGACGTGCCCGGACCGGCAATTGTCATCAAGGGGATAAACAGTAAACAAACAAACAGATACTTTACACGATGAATAATGCAATAATCACAGCGCTAGTGAAATGAAAGTGCCCTTGAGGCAAAAACCCAATAAATAAACAAACAGTCATTGAAACATATGACGTAGAACTAATGGGAAAACGGGATGCTTTTTGCTTTTAAGGAGTGTCTCAAAGTCTGGGGTGATGGTAGACAAAGCAACTCTGAGGTGATGTTCAATGTCCATTCTGTTTCTATGCTTTGTCTTTAACTGAACCAGAGTTGAGAAGCATCTTATCACAAAGATAGGTTGTGCTGAAAGGTAGTAAAACTTTGATGGCATGGGATGAGACTGGGAGAGGGTTAGCTCAGTAAAAAAAATAAAAAAATAGCATCTGATCGCATGAAAGCTCTACAAGCTGACTCTCTTCGTTGCTTGGCAACATGACGCTTTCCAAATCAATTCCAAAGGGATCGCGTATCCAGTCGTCATCCCTGTGCTGCTCTGGGAAGTAGTGTTTAAAATGTTCCTGCATCTTTGTGAGATGTGCTACTATAGTGTTCTTCAGTTCATTTCTGCCTGTGGAGTCCAGGTGTGTAAGCTCATGACTAGCATTGGGGAACATATCAAATCTCCCTTTTGAAACATGACTTGTCCGCAATGCCGTTTTCTTTTTGAAAGCCTCAATTTTTTTCAGTCTGTGCAAAATTATTGTGTCTCTTCCCTTGCATAGACACATTTTTTTTCTTTAAACAATAAATAATAATAAGCAAAGTGTTCCTGTTGAAATCAATGTGTTAAACATGAGCAGGTGGGTCTAAACAGAGCCAGCGCTGGATGTGACTGGAGGTGGGTACATCACATGCAGGGAAATGCATTTGAATGCATCTCCTGCAGGGCATTTAGCTGGGGAAAGGGACAAATGCATTTGGGAGGATTCTGAAGAACCGCTCCATGAACGCTCCACACACACTTATGCACTAAAGTACATATGATGGCTGGAGTGTCCCTTTAATGTTCAAAATAAATATTTAATACCATCCCTGATGCATCAAACTAAACAAGAGGTGCACAACTGCGCTTTATTATATAAACTGCAATTATGCACAAATATAGTTGTGTATCTTGTCATTCAAGCTCTTGTTTGGTTGAAGAATTATTTTTATGTTACCTGTTATTCTTTGCCTTGTTCCTTTCAGTCATTTTGCTAAAACTGACTAAATATAGTCGGTTAGAGACACCACATAATATGGTGTTCAAAACCACTGCCCTATGATGTTACTCCATTGGACACCTTGAATTAGACTTAATGACTTCTCTTTATTTTTCTTGTTTTTATTAATTATGTCTCAGATATTACACAATGAGCTTCATCTCTCTCACGTTTTGTTTATTTAACATTGGGACTGTGCCTTGGGGTTTAGATCCCAGAGGGAACTGAATGAGGAATAATAATCATGCAGGCCTTGAGAAAAGAACTTTTCTGTTCTCTAAAGTATACATGTAAGGTGGGATTTTAACATGTATATATCACTTATTTTAGTAATGGTTTGTGACCACTGTATACAACATGAAACTGAAAATATCCAGTTCTCTAAGGAAACTGGATACTTGTGTGTTTTGGTTGCATCAATAACTAGTTATAACAAAAAAAACAAAACAAATTGAATTGCTTTATACAACTTCATGCACTGATATACAGTCATATCAAGTTACGTCTAATAGTTTCCATTTGGCTCTAAACTCATATTTCCTAAATTTGTGCAATTGCTAGTATTGGTAATAGCTTACTTCTGATTTACAAAATCAAATTCTCTGCATAGGTTAATTGTGGAAGATTACTTTATGAACTCTACCTTCATGTCTACTGGTAACAGAGAAATTTTTTTGAGCTGAAAAAATAAATACTGTATGACAAATTAATTTTGACTGAAAAGCATACAGCTTATAATATAAATAAGAACCCAGTAAGAATTGTTAAACACAAACATAAAACATCGTGGGAGTTCCCCTTTTAATTACTAATATCAGACTAAAAAGTTTTCAAAATATTGTGCTATATTTTTTCACTCATCCCATCTACTAGATAAACAACCTGACTCCTTATTGTAGTATTTGCGGTACACAATAGAGTGGTTAAGTCTTAATTACCCAGTCGGACACCATGACTAATGCAAGTTTATGGATGCAGTGCAAGAAAGAATCAGCTCTGTGTGGTATTTGAGCAGGGAAAGTCACCAAAATATCCTAACCATGACAGCCCCAGGTCATCAGAAAAAGCAAGTTTATTGCAGATAAATTAAATAAAAAACAGGATTTTGGCGATGGTAACCTACATTACTGCATACAGCCCTGTATTTTATGCTCAAGTACAAAAATATTTTTCTATGGGACCTAGTCTTCTTATTGTTCTAGTCTGAAAATCCCTTAATCCGATAAAGCTCTATATAAGTCCTGGTATCTCTAGAACAAGAAGTGCCACAATACATTTTCATAAAATAATACATTTGTATGGTATCTTTTTGCCACTACACTTCTGCATGTGGGCTATCCAAAGAGCACAACACACTCTTCAGCCCCAACCTCAAGCAAGAGTTGGCAGTGTCCATGGTAAATTGTAATACATTTACAGTAAGTGCACATGTATGTGTGCG
This sequence comes from Sceloporus occidentalis, assembly GCA_023333645.1. Taxonomy (NCBI): domain Eukaryota; kingdom Metazoa; phylum Chordata; class Lepidosauria; order Squamata; family Phrynosomatidae; genus Sceloporus; species Sceloporus occidentalis. Next base: position 3,856,844 of record JALMGF010000088.1, on the reverse strand, counting down.
TATTTAAGACATTAACTTTGACAGTATGTGCCAGTTGTGTGAATTGTGAACTGGAGCTATTTAGTAGGAAATATGGGACTGATGCTTATGGAACCTCAAGATATTTTGGGGCCCTAAATACCTGACCCTTCTGCCATGTGATAAAGATGGCCATCATTAATAAAAAAATTGGCATTATTCTGTTGTTTTGTGCAAGATTGTCTGTGCTACAGACTAGTGTTTTAAAATTATACAACTTCTACAAAGCAAACTGTTATTGGACATTGTCAACTATTTCTGGGCCACTGTTTGAGTAATATACTAAAACTATCCTAAAACTTAACGTGTTTTGAGATGCCCTGTATTGTAATCAAGCATTAAAAATATTCAAAACAGTGTGTCTTTTACAGAAATACAAGGTAGGCGGTATATTTAGAAGTCACTAAGGATAATGTTATTAATTAGCTCCTTCCAAATTTCTCCACCTAATTGCTCCTTATTGTAGATGAGGACTCAGGTGTAGAATATAAGAGTCTTTCATTCATTTTGTCTCTTATCAGTCATGTGCAAACCAGCCTATACACTAGATTTCAGACTAGTGGTATTTTAGGATCACAACAAATCATTTGTTTATGGTTGTATTCAATTATTACCAGTTCACACTTTAAAAAAAACAACAAAAAAACAGCAAATAATGCTTCCTGTTTTTGGACAGCAGGAACAAAGTTTGTGCTCTGTACCCTTTCTGTGCTATCATGTTCCCTCCAGGGTGCTGAGGTCTAAAGCCAGTATTAACGCTCCAATACATAACTTACAGTAGGAGCCTCCTAAATTATCTTTTGGTGGTTCCACACATTCTTCAAATGCCATTGGTTCTCAGCAGAATGTCCTAGGCAATTTTGGTGATTATGATTTAAGCTGTGGTAAGCATGCCCTGTATTGTGTACTTGTGCTAGTCTTAAGGCAAAACAAATAATACACAGTTGTAAATCATGGAATAGGTCCAAAACTAAAATAAGATATCATACAGGTTCATCACTTATCTTATGTGCATGCAATCACTCTGTACTGCGAGCAACAAAAATGTTACGTTGTCTTACATACAATCATGATTACACTTTGAATTTTCCACGCAGGTAACCATTACATTTTAAAGCAGATGTTAGGCAGTCTGTTTTTGAATGCTAGTAGCCCGAAGGGTCAGTTCATAGTGGTGACACATAAACATAACCTTGTATCAAGGTCACTGGCACTTTACTATCATTTAAAGGCTAGTCTCACAGCATAAGAATTGGTCAAAAAGACTAAACCACCTAGTGCACAGTTACAGAAGTTTTGTATACATATAAATGTTCTTGAGATACAGGAACATAAAGATCTAATGACAAGTTGCAAAGCAGCTAAATCATCTGTTAGTCCGAAATGTGCATTTCAGGGAGTACCTTCTCTTTTGCTTTGATAAAAGATTAACATTCTCTAATATTGGATTCTGTTGGTAATCTCCAGCAAAAAAAAAAAATACTGGCAAAATTGTAAGTCAATATTTCCATTTCATATTTCTATAATCAATCCTGCTGAACATAAAAAGTAAATAAAAAGTTCCCTAATACCCAACGTGGGAATTTGTGTTAATGCCACTATGCATTAACTATGTCCCTTAAGGATTTTTTTTAACAATAAAAAAAGCTTAAGAAATGGATATGGACTCGTGATGATTGTGATGCTACATTGAGTGCATCACCTCTTATAAATGTCCTCTAACCACTTCTCATCATCTTGACTATCTTCATCCTCCATGGGTTCTTCTGTCTCCAGGGAGGCAAATATTTTTGCAGACTGCTAACAATGTATGGACAGGTTGACAGTCAAGAAACACACTGTCAAAGGAAGGTGCTGACCAGTGTCCCTTTGCCTGTGTTTTGTTTTGTTTTTTAGAGTTTATTATTCAAATACAAAATTACATAAATATCAATCAAAAATATTAAATATACTAAATTCCATAAATATTCAAGGGACAAATGAAAATACATATATCAGCGATTTATATTCAATAATGCCCGAGTATCTTTAGGATTATATTGAACCACTTTATATAACATTCATACATTCACAACACAACCAATCAGCAAGCGAAAGAAGACCCCAAAATCAGTCTAAATTAAGACAGCGCTAGTCCCATTGGGGTATATCCTTAAAGTCCTTGACATCGTTACCAGGGTAATGTAACTAAATACAAATTTTCAGAATAGAATAAGACAATCCTGCAATTTCAGTACTGAAGCATCTGTTATGGACTGAAAATTCATCCATTATTGTTAAGAATCAATATACTCTTGCCATGAAGACCAGATATCTTTATACTTAGAGAGATTCTGATTTACTGAGTAAAAATAGCATTCCATGTTTAATTGGTACGTTACTTGTTTTGTGATCTCCATCCAAGATGGAGCCTCTTCCTTTCGCCAATGTCTGGCCAGGGATATTTTTATAGCAAGTAGGATATTAACTGCCAAACATCTACATGAAATACTTGCTACAGGTAAATCTAAATGGAACAGCCAGGTTTGAGGATAGAGAGGGACATTAAGATTATATATATGTGAAAGAGCCTTGATAGTTTCCAGTTTGATATCTGCCAATTTTCAGCATGACCAGTGTTCCCTCTAAGCTGTGCGCTTGTGGGCGCGCACATAGCTTTTTAAGAGAGCTCACACATCCAAAAATTGTGCGCACAACAGTTTTTCCCCAAAAAATAAAAATTATATATATTTTTTAAACTTTATGCTGCGCGGATATTGTGCGCACAAAATGTTTGCTCTGTGAAAATTTTTGCACAAGAGAAATTTTCTGCGCACGCCAACTAACAAAAATTAGATGGAACCATGACCATGTGGAATCTTAGGATGTGGAGAGTGGGTAGGAAGAGGTTAACTGTTTCTGCTATTTGGTGATAAGAGTCTGATGCACTGTGAGGTAGTATTGTTCTGTTGAGGAACAGGATATTTATGGTTGAGGGCATAGGTCAAATTACACAGCTGGTGAGAAACTGGACCATAAGTGTGGGCTCAGGGTCAACTTCCGGGCACAGGATGTCTGCTTTAATTAACTGAAACCCCACCCATATCATACATATTAATGATATGTAGGTTAGGCTTTTGCCTTTTATGGTAAACCCAGAGATATTACAAGTGTGCCAGCCCTTTTGTAGGAGTTTACTTATTTCTTTTGTTTTCAATGTATATATAGTGTGTGAAAATGTAAAGCTGTTAGATTTGCCTGCTTTTGTGCAGATCTCCCTGCAGCTGCTTGTATCCGGAATAAACTTTTATGCATTCAAAGAAGTCTGGTGGTCAGCACAACGTTTGATTTCCACAACAACCACCATATATGGTATTGAGACCCTTCTGCGCGAAGGCATCTCCAACAGAGGGAAGAAGCTGAGCTGGAAAACTTACACAGACGAGAAGGGACCAAATACCACCGATGGATTAGCTTAAAATACATTTCATGCAGGTTAACAGAGTGAACCGCCTTCCTAACCTGGAGCCATGCATTGGGAAATGAGATTGCACATTCTGTTTGCCATTTCTCTAATGAAGGAGGTAGACAATCATATTTATAGGTATCTAGAAGTCGTGTCATTTTAGAAATCAAATTTGTTTTGTAATGTTTATTAATGAATTTATCTAGTTCTGATGTAATGAAGCTACCTTAGACCTCAAAACGAGTTTTGCTCTCAAATATGAGTATAATTCATTGTCCTGTTTCAATTCGGCCAAAGTAGAGATACCGCTTGAAACCCATCTCGATAAATTTAAATCTTGTATATAAAATTTCAATACTTTTACAGGAGTACAAGGAGTGAATTCTGTTGTCCTACCCATTAGTTCCCTGATCTTAAAGCTCATCTTTATTGCATCAATTATGATCGGATTTGTAATGTGTTCAGCTGCTCAAACACATCTGCAAGATAAGCAACTTGTGCACCACATGTCACTGTTAACCATATCGGCAAGAGTCGAGCTGCACTCTGAGAGGAAGGCTGTGATTTCCGTTCTCAGTTCGTATAAACATGAGAGAACTTTTCCCCTGGAAAGCCAGCGCACCTCCGCGTGATACAGCATCTGTACATGTTCACTGCCCAGGTCTATGCACAGTTTCTGAAAACACCTGGCATGCTTGGCACTCTATTTAATGTAGTTCACCACTTTGACAGCATCTTTTAAAGTTTCGTGAAACACTGGCACCATATCCTTGGCTGCCAATGCCTCCCTGTGTAAAAAAACAATCGTTCCAAACCACATTTTGTGCCTTTTCAAGAATTCTCTTCACCACCCCTGAATGTTTTCCAGTCATGCAGGCTGTACCATCGGTTGTGATTCCGACACACATATCCCATATCAGGCACACCGAACCCAAGTATGAATCCAAAGTACTGAAATGTCCTGCAGTAGTAGGAAGCTCTCAGCTCTCTGCAGAGAAACTGCTCCTGAAAGTCTCCTTCCCATACATGCCTCACATAAACCAGTAAAATGGCATGGTTCACAACATCAGTGGATTCATCCAATTGTAATGAATAGTATTTGTTAGTGTTGATGTGAGCTGTGGTCTGTTTTATGTCACCTGACATTTCTTGAATCCGCCTGCATAACGTGTAATTGGATAGTTGAATTGTCTTCAATTTATCTGCAGAAGATTGATCCAGGGCCTCTCTGGCCATATTAGTGGCGGCAGGTAAGATAAGGTCTTCTGCAATAGCCTGGGCTTTCTTGCATTTTGGAATACGATGAACTACGTGGTAAGATGCTCTGACTGCTCTTGCTTTGAACAAGAAGATGTGATGCCCTCAGCTCTTGTAGCTATCATTGAAAATACCCAACAGGTTTTTCTGCAAAGGCCCGAGTGTTTTGTGTCTAAATGGCGCTTTAGCTTTTCTGCTACACAAAACACACTGTGGTTTCTGTCCATCACGTCTATCTTCAGTATATGAAAAGCCAAATTTAATATAATTTGTATTATATTTACGTTTTGAGGCCATGTTGACTGAGGAGCGCTGCTTTGGGTGTACTTCAGCAAACTTAGATAAAATCCTGTAAGGTTCCAGTGAGGGATATCCAATTTACTCCTCCAGAGATGATGGTGTATTCTCCGTAGCGTTCAAATTCCTGAATGTAATGGAATGACAGTGAGGGGATAGGGGAAGTAGTGAGGGCAGGGTAACTGGGCCTGTGATAGGGGATGTGGTGGGGAGAAGGGGGCTGTGGTGGGGTAACGGGCTGAGATGGTGCATAGGGGCTGTGGTGGGGGGACAGGGGTTGTATTGGGGGGAAGGGACTATGGGTGAGGATAGGGGCTATAATGGGGGAGCAGGGACTGTGATGGGGATAGGGGCTGTAGTGGGGGACAGGGGTTGTGGTGGGGTAACTGGCGCTGTGGTGGGGATAACTGGCGCTGTGGTGGGGAATAGCATACACAGAAACAAAGGTTGGAATACAGTACTCAGTAGTGAGATGGTGCACGAGCCAGGGTTCTTTATCGTGGTGGGGAATAGGGCTAAGATGGTGCATAAGGGCTGCAGTGGGGGGAAAGGGGCTGTGGTGGGGTAACTGGGGCTGTGATAGGGGCTGTGGTGGGGGGACAGGGGTTGTGGTGTCTGGGTAACTGGGGCTGAGATGGTGCATAGGGGCTGTGGTGTCTGGGTAACTGGGGCTGTGTCCTAGTGGGGGACAGAGGCAATAGGGACAGCAGACCAGATTATATATATATATATATATATATATATATATATATATACATAGTTAGTACACTAAAAAAATATATACTTACCTCAGAAAAGATGAGGGAGTGGAAAGGCTGTGCAAGGGCTGCCGCAGGAAGAGGGGAGGAGCAATCAGAGAAAAACTTTATTCAGCTCCCACTAGGAGCAGACAGTGACTAAAGTACATGCCGGACCGGAGGCTGCCTGATGGCCCTGATTGTTGCGGCCGCAGTCCTGACAGCCTGTGGCTCGCGGATTGCCACTAGAATGTGTAAGGCAATCCCAGGAAAGTGAAATTTTCCCGATATGCCTCCAGTCCGGCCCTGACCCTCCGCGACCCATGAGTTGAGAACCACTGATCTAGAGCATTTACAGCTGTTTCTATGGCAACATGACACAATTATTTAAAATTCACTGCATCTAAAGAAATCAAATCTTTGTTGGATTGAACCACTGCAGGCCATAACACCTTTCTTTCCCTTTTAGCCTCCCTTTTCCACCGTGCTCTCTAGTCATTTTACTTTCATTCTTCTGTTCTCTATAGTGCCGCTAAAATATGGGATGAGCCTGTAGTATACAGAATTTTGGATTATTTCATGAAAATTAGTGCTAAAGCAGTAGGGTGTGACCCATGCATCTCATTTTTCATCATGTCGTGGTGTCCTATGATATTTTCTGTCTCCTGATATGTACTTTGAGTGTAAAAAATGAACACAACCTGTGTAATGGAATGTAGGGGGCAGAACTCCACAATTAAAAGGAAAAATTTTATTACTCACCTCATATAAATATATATATATATATATATATATATATATATTCATATGAGGTGAGTAATAACATTTATATATATATAGTTTGTTTTATTTTTTTTTTTTTACAGGAAACCCGTTAGAATGATCCTAAAAGCACCATTGATTAAAGATTGCTATTCAGCCATGTATTCTAGTAAATTCAGGCAAATTCATTTCTATATTATTAACATCGAGCCTCTCGTATGCCGTCTCCTAGATGCCGTATGCCGTAGATGGACTGAATTGGTGCTCCTCTGCACAACTTTTTATACACCACCCCCATTGACACCAATATGGTGCTTCAATAAGTAAGTAGGTTTTTATGCTGACATAAGTACTCATTTTTGAATGTGATGATTTAGAAAATCATCTGCTTATAAATATAGTGCAAATTGGCTAATAAATGTCTTTCAGTAGGTTTAAGATACTGAAGCTTAACAGGTACAATCCCTAAAATTCCTAGCATAAATTGATTTACCATCCTCTATGTGGTGGATGCGATGCTATTACTTCAGACTTTACTTTTGTTGTCAATTTATGCAAGATTTCATGTATACATTGTAATATTTCTGCAACAATAATAAAGAAAACCCTTTTGGTGCAGGCTAATTGTTGGCTGTGAGTAATATCTTTATTGTAATAACTTTATATAATATGAACCATACAGTAGGATTTTCTTACAATATATTGCATCACTTATTTAAACTTAAAAGTGATAATTTGGTAAGTAATAAAATCTTTATAAGAAATCATGGTATTTTCAATAATATGAAAGGTGAATCTATATGTGAAAATATTTTACTCTGCCATTTTCCAAGTTCATTAAGACAAAAAAGATTTAGAAGTATTAGATCTGTTGTGTTGTAGAAATTTGAGGACACCTCCTTGATGAAAAAACTCCTTCCCGTGCATTTCCAAAGCTGGACAAGACCATGTTGATTGCAGTATCAACTGTTAACTGAACATCACTCTCTGTGTTTGCACGAGCTGGGTTAACTTCCATCATATCCACAGCTGACAGCAATCCTAAAACATCAAAATATGTATTTATTGTATGCAACCTAATGGTAATTGCTTTTATTATAAGGCAATAAAAATATACAGGGTTGTACATCTCCACTAGTCTACTTGCCCATATATGTATATATATATATATATATATATATATATATATATATCTTACATTAGGAGACTGGTAACCTTTTACAGGGACCTAATTCTCCCCTTGATTAGTGAATCCTATTCGGTTATTGGGTCTCAAAGAATGGGCAGATTGAGTTAGCAGACCAAGTTCTCAAGGCAAAGCTCCTACTCAAAATGATATTCTTCATATGTGTTTTACCTTAAATTTTTACTATATTGCACTATATTGATTCATTTTACCTATTTTACTGATTGGCTTTGTAAACATTTTGTAAGTTGTATAATAAGGATTAGGTATAAGGATTAGGTATATTGGCTATAGCCAAAGTGATGCATGTTCACTAATTTAAAGAGAAGACTAGAGAAGACTACTGCTTACATACTAAACATCATCACACCAAATTAACTATACATTATGGTGGTCAAACACCACTGATTTTTGCTAAGACTAAATCCAATCCTATCCCAAAGAAGTTGACCACATTTAAGTCTGGTACCATAAACATGTTTATGTAGAATTTTTAGGTACTGGCATGTATTCACTTCCATGTGTCTTGAAGAACTAAAAGCTTCATATATCCTTTTATATCACCTCAGCAGCTTCCACTGTTACCTGTTTTGTACAATTCTTCTGTGATGCACATGCCTTCTCTGTAAGTTAACCCACCAGTGACAGGTGTTCCAGTGGCTGGTGCCACACATGGGTCTAGACCATCAATGTCAAAGCTTAAATGGATGGGTCTCTTCTCCCTTTTATCAAGTACAACAAAACACAATATTAAACATGTGGAAACATATTTAGTATATAGATGGATCTGTATATAGATCTCTACCTGTGAATTTTCTGTGTCAAACGGTTACACTTGCTTTTTTTTTTAGACATGGCCTCAAGGCCAAGGAAATGTTTTTGTTACAAAGATTAGCTGTTTTTTACCTATATTTAATGTATTAAACATACATTATTTTTACCAGTGTTTCAAGTTATATATTATTGTATGTGTTTGCAAAAAAAAGAGATGGGGAGAAAGTGGGGTAGGGGATATTGAGGAAAGTGGTATCTGATGGGGAAAATGCTATCCCCCCCCCCCATATTTTTAGGAGTTCCTATGCCCATGGGTATGGCTCATAGTTATTCCCAAGTGCTTGGTTAGATGTGGAAGACTTTGTAAATTTAGACATTTATAGAATTCATTCACATTAATTTACTTACTTTCCAACTAAATATTGAATCGTTTCTTCCATCACTTTGCCAATTGTAAGTTTATCCACCTCACTCATTGAGTAGTATTTTATTCCAAGATTCTTCAATATATAACTAGACAGACACATATTAAACACTATTAATATTAAAACACAATTAAAGCTATTAAATTAAAATTATTTAATAAAAAAATAATGTAAAGAAAGCTCTTCTACTTAATTTGTCTTCAAACAAGTCACTGATGCCATTATCCAATATGTTTAGTACCTCATAAAGAATCAGTCAATAAACACAGTCAATGACCACGACTACCATGTGTGATCAGAGATAATTCATCTAAAAGATGAAATACTGATCCACAATTTACATGAACACACAACAGCACAACATAGTTGAATGTTCTTACCCCAGTTATTTGATACTACAGCGATTTACACTTTAAGCAAAAAAGCATATGAGAATTGTACAGTAGATGACAATGGCTACAGTGAAAGTGTTGCTGTAATGGAGAATGCTTCTCTAAATGTGTCTCCAGGTAGAGAGGCCATGGCATTACCTTACACTGCATATTTTAGAATATCTTAATAGTCTTTGTGCTGTTGAATTTTTCAGTAAAGACAAAAACTGAAACTGCATTTCAGCAGCGAGGATTGTTAAGCATCTCTGGGCTAACAAATATTTAACTACTCAAGACTGCTGATTTTCTGAGAAAGTCCAGGGTCCGGTTCCTAGTTCAGATATATATATATATTTTATATTTATTAAATGAACCCAAAAAAAGAATCTCCATCCACATATGCAGAGGGCTAGTTAATTGTAATAAAACCCTTATTACAATTAACTAGCCCTCTGCATATGTGGATGGAGATTCTTTTTTTGGGTTCATTTAATAAATATAAAATATAAAACCAATAATAAAACCTAGCAATATTTATGGAATTAAAAAAGAAACTTACTGTTCACCGGGGTCTACATCTCTCAGTCCAATATATACTATGTCCTTTGCAGATAGACATGGCTTCACCCAAGAGAATCCTGGAACATCTGTCATCTGGGGATAGAGAGGGGGATGGAGATGTGCCACACAACAATTATATGTAGAAGTGTCATACATTTCCACAGATGACATAAGATACCCATTGCTCCACTATGTAACTATGTACTGTATGTTTCTAATCAGCACACATTGATGGATTGTTTCTAATCAGGTGAGGAACAAGAGGCATGTAACAAGGATGGAGCAGAAATAATGGACTCAGGATAAATGAGGTTAGTGCATCACCACAATGGATGTGGTGTGCATGTAGCGGATCAGAAACTCTGCCTATTGAGCAGGAATTCTTGGTTATCAACAATGGTTAATACTAGAGAGTTTATTTACTGAGGAAGGGGTCATGTTGGAACTCTTTGACCTTTCTATACATTATAAAGGACCACCCCAGTGAACTTCTGAAGAAAGAGCTTGAATGGCCATGTATAATGTATAGTATTAAATCAGTGTATCGGTATCCTCATCCATTGAATTATGCAGGCCTTATGGTTGGGAAAATCTGCAGCATTTGGCCCTTTATAATGAATACTAAATAGAGAATTGGAACTCTCCTGACAACTCTCACTGCAAATGTGAATAAAACCCTACATATTTTCAAGATCTTTTACCTGGTTTCGAAGTTCCTTTATCAGGAAAGAGACAGGTTGTCCATGTAGGTTGCCACTGGGTGATGTAAGTGGAGTGTTGATATCTGCATGGGCATCTACCCAAACTACACAAAGATCAGGGTGAATCTTTGCGTGACCTGCAATTGTTCCAACTGCCAAGCTGTTTCAGTACAACAAGCAACATTTATGTAAACACAGAGTATTTCACAACACATGGATTAAAGAAAAATCATCAATTTCAAGAAAAAAAAGAAAAAGCACATGGATAGTCCTCTTAAATGTTTTTTATTTAACAAAAACTACTTTTTGACCAAACAACAGGTTTGTTTGCAGTTACCTTACTATGACTCTCTAGCCCTTCTCACCAGACCCCAATTTCAGTTTTTGACATTCTAACTGATCTACATTCAATTTATTTTTGTTTCACTCATTTGTTTGCCTTCTTATTAAATAATGTCCTTTGGACTGGTGAAAACAGTCCAGACATATGGTTAATTTACTACTATCCAAGGTGACCTGATTTGAGCCACACCAAGAAATCTAATGAGATTGGTTTCTAATGCCTGGTTTGGTCAACACTCAACGTTAACACTATTAACAGAAGTAACTGAATTCCACTTATTGTTTCATTCTTGGTTTTACACATGTATGACTAGCTTGTGACAGAGGATGCATTGAACAAATACAATAATTGAATAAAGAAACAGAGTACTGTGGTTCATGTTTTTTTTTACATTAAACAACCAGGGTTCCATTTTGACTGCTTTTAGACCAAAGCAGAAATATCAAGTTACTCTCTAGCAATACCATAGTGAACTAGGAGTTACTATTTTATGCCTTTATGGCATGGAAGCTCATAAAGTATATTATTTTCGATCAGTAAAAAAAAAAAACCTGCTCTTCGGAAGTAGTTTTTTATCTCCGTATAATAAAGCAAAAAGCAATATTCTGTGATTTGTTTTTCTTCTGAAGTGTCCAAGAGTTATGTAATGGAATTTCAACAAGATGAAACCATTCATATCAGAATGGAACCTAAAGGGGATATTGGGTAGTTTGGGAGATTATTTTTTGGAAGAAAAAAATGAAAATAATAAGTTAATATCTCAGGTAATACTACGTAATGTTCCTTCCTGTATTTGGTGGACTTGAAATTATCAATTGCAAAGAAACAGATAATTATGTAACAAAATATCTGGTTAAGATGATAATTTGAGGATACTAATGTGTCTCTTAAATATGCCTCTTGAATCTTTTTTCAAGATGTCAATGTGATAGATATTCACAAATACCTCCAACTTTACTGTCAAGTGTTAGATAACAATTAATGGGCCCCTTTCAATTAAGAAGCATTGAACACAGACTGAAAAATAGTTCTGACCATCCATCCATTATACACCATACCCAGAGATCACCCTAACACATTAGTGTTCCCCAAAATCCCTACGTTCTTTACTCTCTTTCCAATTAATACTTTAATCCCTTCATGTTTCTAACCTGCCTGTGTTCTCTTTATTCTGTATTAGAGGTTAGGAAAATGATAGCCTATAAATATATATGATCATTCCCCTTATTTCTACTACACGTCAGTGCAGCTTTCGGGTCTATCATCTGCAAGGGAGTTGCAGGAGTAGGACACTGAAATGGAACCACAGCTACAGGGAGAAGCTGCATCACTATCTGTGCTACAGAAAACTCTTTCCCCATCACATTGTTATACCTTACAGTTACTTTAAGTGTAAATTTAAATACCACCTGTTGGTTAGTAAGTCAGTGTTAGGTAATGTTTGTGAAGGAGTTCCAAGTCACCTTTATCCAAGTTAATTCCCTACCTCGTTTTTTCAGTCTCTCTCCTACCTACTATAAGTGTAAATGCTCACTAAACTGTAAAGCCACCTAACATCTTCTAAAAACCCTTAACCTGTACCCTGAAGAAACCATCTGTCCTCCTCATCTTGGAGATTTCCATGCCATTGACTTACCCACATCATACTTGCTACATCCAAATTACACTCACCCTAACAGTCTCTCTCCTACTGTTTCATTTTCCAAAACCTTCCAGTAGGGTGTAAACTTTGCCTTCCCCTTCTTTACCAGTATTTATTCATGTGTGCTTATGTTATTCTCAAATTGTTTTTTGTCAATTTTAATGCTGCCAGTTGGTTTTCACTGTCTCCCTATTATAACAGTGCTACAGAATCTAGTGACACTTTTTTAATAAATTTAATGAAATGAGAAATTAGAGTATTCTTGAGTTATACCAAAGTTGGCCATAGATCTACATTATTTTTTATTGAAACTGCTTCATAATATTTAAAGTACCTCCATCAGTTCTTTCTTACCTGTGATCTCCACCGAGGACTAGACATACCCTGCCACTCTTCTTTACTTCTGCTACTGCATTCGCAAGTTTTTCTGTGGCTTGCCCAACAGTGCGAGGGTTTTTAACATTTTGATATGGGTCATCGTTTGGAACATCTGAGAACTGCAGATCACCATAATCTTTAACATCGAAATCTACGCAGAAAATTAAAATACACAGTGAATCATTATACACCAAATACATAAGCCCACACAGATGCAATGCTAAAAGAGCTAAACCCTTTATTTATAACACAAACCCCAGAAAATGCAGAAAAATTTAATGTAGCAATAAATGCTGTTGGTGTGAGCATTGTATCTGTGGTGTTATATAATAGAGAATTTGATGGTGCTATATAAAACAATAAATAATAATAATAATAATAATAATAATAATAATGTCAAACAAGCTCTGCTGAAGTTTTTAAATGACCATGGCAATTCCCAACATATTTAGATAAATGGTTGGCGTTAGATAAATGGTAGATAGATAAACAGACTAATTATTCTTGAAATGAACAAGTTAATTTGCTGATTCATGTATATGTGAACATATTTGCAAGAACTTGCACAGTACAAAGCAAACTAGATTTGCACATCTATAGTATGTAATCTAGGGAAATTGATGAAGGCTGAAGGCTAGGACAATGTACACATCATTTCCCCTGATAACTGTGTAATTATCTCTAAAAAGCTTGTCAGTAATGTCTGCCTATCATCGTATCATCATCTGCCGAGTCCCTGTGTGAGAATTCTTACCTAGATTTTCCAGTTTCTCAATTAATCCAGCTGCTTTTAAGTGTCGCGGTCCGTGTTCTACACCACCCCTTGGCTGTGGAAGAAAAGGTAAACCAGACATAGTATACATGTTTCACACCTACTGAATACATACATCAAATCAATGAAAAACTGACCTAAAAGCTTGTTTTAAAACTGTGAAAGAAACATGAAATAATAATAATAATAATTTAATACAGCACTGGAAAAAAAATCATACATGCTTCTGTTATTTTTATTTTTTATTAAGATTACAGTTATTAAGTTATTTAGCTCTGATATCCAAACAAAAGAACTGCCCAGCCATTTCATGCATGTGAGAGAATTTTACAATGTATCAGATAGGCAGAAGAAAAATATCCGGAACATAAGACCAAGGACCAAATACATTTTTACAACTGAAAAAAAACGGTCACACTAGATCAGGCATGTCCAAAGTCCAGCCCGAGGGCCAATTGCGGCCTGCATTCCGGACTGATAAGGCCCCACAGATAAGTTGCCCAAATATAGATCTGTTTTTTGATATTAAAGGCAGAGTGATTTAACACCTGTTTAGATTTGTCATCCAAGTCACAAAATGAAAAGTATGCCGTTTTCAATAAACTTTGTATAAAATAGTTAATTTGCATTTAATTTTAATGGTTCAAAGAATGTCAGGAAAAATGGTCGGCCCTCGCACATGTTCACTTCATCAAATCTGGCACTCTTCGAAAAAAGTTTGGACATGCCTGTACTAGATAGACTGAATGGTTATTAACTGCAGTTGCATTCAATACTTCTATGTTTTATTTTACCGCCTATCATCTTTCGGTGAATACTGCACTATTGTCATAACCACCATGCTCAGGATGGTGGCACTTACTCTGCTCCCCTGCTCACAAACACAGAAGTGAGCAGGGTTGCCGTGACAATGCATCCTTCTCCATCTTGGCTGATGCCTTTAATGAGAGAGATGCAGTCCAGGGTTGCCATGATGACATGTCCGCCATCATGGCAACACGAAGAGGCATCAAATTCAAACATATTTAAACCCTTACTTCCCTATTCTAGTTGCTCAGGTATCAGCTGGTATTCCTCTCTATACCTAGGTGCTTCTAGCTATTTGGACTTCCCATGTACCAGACCCTTTGCTTATCTAGTGAACTGTGAGCTTCGACTTCTGATTTGTGACTTGACTTTGCCTTAGCCCTTCAGAAACTTCACCTGAAATTCTCTGTTTTATCCCTGCAATTAGGAACCTACTCTGCTTCTGTCCAGGCTCAGGTTAAACACATGACATCTATAATCTCACTGCAGCCTAAGAAGGAAGTTGCAAAATTACCGTATGTATTGTGTTTTTAGCCTCTGTGACTAAAAATTATTTACAACTGTGCAATTGTATAACAATATGAATAATATGTTTTATGCAAGTACCACAGGTTCTGTGTACACTGGCACGTAATAGACTTCTTTGACGAGACAGTAACTCATTATGACTCATCTTCAAATTTAATGTTGAAAGCAGGAAACTTTCCTAACATTAACATTGCTTCACATTGGGGTTTTTAAATACATTTACAATAGTTAATTGAAAATATTTTAACAACACATTCCACTAGGTAAGTAAGCTCTGGAGAGAATTTTACAGCTGAACGCAATCATCTTAATGAAGACATTAAAATGGTTCTAATAACAGTGCTTTTGAAAACCATTACTTGCCGGGCATTATATTTTGAATAAGTCACCTGCATTCAAGAGAGCTTTAAACAGAGGTATAGCTGTGACCAAACAATAGGTAGTGCTCTTAAAAGCCAGGGTCAAATAAATTTCCCCCAAGGGTTATTTTCCTCTGAAAAAATGTTACCATTCAGCTGTTATGTGTTGGAAATGTTTTGCATTCTATTCAGAAGAAGAGTTTCAAGAATATCTAGAAAAACAGTAGGTTTTTTCCCCACATTTTCATTGTTTGCTTGTATTCTTTAATTAACAAAATCACCTTTTCAGTTTATTCATGATGCTTTGGTATGTCCATGAATGGCCACTGACAAGCCATAGTGTTTGAGCCATTAAGTGGGCCAGAGGCTCATGGCCTGGGGCTCTGAGCTACTTAATAAAAAAGCATTATTGAAATTAGAGCACTTTCCTTTAAGCCTCACATGTTGAAAAGAGAGAAAAATATGCAAAATTCCACAACCCCCTCCAACAAAACAAATATAACACTAGACAAATACAGTAAACCATAAGAAATATATCCTACTAAAATGCAAGCATGTGACAAAAAATGATAAGACGTAAAGTGACTAAAGTAAGCCCAGAAGTAACCCATTGAATTTGGAAAAAGTTAAGCGTTCGTACTCTTATATCACTGGTGGATGTGCTATAACACATGTGTGTGTGTGTGTCTCAATGACAGTGTACAAAAAAATGAAAAAAATGAAAAAAAAAGCTGATGTTATGTATGCCTTGATTATGCTAATTTGATGTTACTTGATATGTTATTCCGAATTCATATATTATTCCTAATTCATATATATCAATATAGTAATCAACCAGTTCAGTTATTAAATTATGAGTGCATCAATTTCTAAATTATATATGGTGTTACAAACACAAATGTTTTGATAATAATATTCTCTTATCGACTTTGATTATTTAAAATATATTTTTCAAGGGGCTAACATGGCCAAAGAAAATAAATTTAGATTATACTTACTACTAAAAGTGAAAAAGTGCAAATGCTAACAGATATAAGCACAAGATAATTCTCACCTGTCCCTTTGAGAAGGGCGCTCCAATGACTCCCACTGATTTTTTAGTCTTTGCACTCATTGTGACAGGTCCCTCTTACACGCAAGTCTTTTACTGCTCAGTTGCTCTTTAAATACTGTGATACCGTGAGCTAAGATGAGACAAAGAGGTGTCACATCCCCTCCCATAGACTGGAATTGAGCAAGTTTTCTGAAAAGCATCAGCTGCCTCAGACCTTTGTTTGTTCATGTTGACACAGTTAACAACAATTTTAAAAAAACTTAAAAAAGAAAAAACTGCTGAAACAAACCAAATCTTTTTTTTATTTATAATTTTATCCTCTGCTTAATAAAAATAGATTTCATGCACATACGTTTGCTTATTTTTGGTGGCTTTTTCTATATATATTAACATTGTATTACTTACTATTGGAATTATGGATTATTTATTCACTGGAATAGTAGCAATGCTGTTCTTAACTTGATTAGATAACATCTTGACTAATACGTGGATTCTTGGTATGTAATAAAAGGTCAAATAACAAATTGTATCAATTGCATACAAATTGTATCATCTATGGATATATTTTAATTTTAATGAAAGGCAGAAAACAGAAAGTTATTGAGGAACCACCTCCCATTGTCAAGAACCATTCAAACTAATTACTGTAATAATGTCATCATTGTACCATTTATATATGTAATTTAGGGTTTAAAGTCTCAAAGTTCATCTCTGGGTAGTATTTACTAAAGAAATATCACATGGTGGGTTAACATGTAGGTATGCATTTTGTCAACAAACCTCAACTGGAGGGTAAGAACTTACATCAAAAAAGTATTAATTAATTATTGAAACAGTATCTTAATACAGTTTGTTAAACTAAGCACAGGTGTGGGTATTTGTGGTAGAGCTTGCCTACCTACAAACACACTTTTAGAAATCTCATGTTTGAGAAAAACTACGTAAAAGCACTTACCTCAGGTATAAGTATTGAGTATTGAGGATTCCATCACTTTATTTAGCCGTATGTTGTGTAATCAGTAGACTTGTGCATTTTGATTCGTGAGTTTAAATTTTATAAAAATCTGCCAATTTTGTCAATTCGTACAAATCTCTGAAAAACAAGGAGGGACCCCCCAACAAACAAACAAAAACAAAGCGAAAAGCTCAGAATTTTGTCTGAATTTAATTAGTTCTTTCAATCAAGGCCGTCCATAGGTGTTCAGGCGCCCTGTGAGGACTACTCCTCTGGCACTCCCCCAAACAAAAAAGGAAAAAAATCTTGTAACAAACAACTAGTTTTAATTAAAGATTATTTATGTGCAAGTGCAAACAAGTGCAATAATATATAATGAGGTATTCAGCGACACTGAACACCCACCCCAGGACGCACTGTGACCGTTCCGGAGAACGCTCACAACCGCCACTGCGAGAGATTTTGCCACTCACAAGATGGCAGCGTCCTTTAAAAAAAATAAACAAGTATCTAAAGTTTCCAAGAGGGTCTCTTCTGACCCTCCTGAGAGCTTTGGCTTCCCTTGCAGGTTGAATACAGGTACTGCATTCAACCATGCAAATCAATGGAGCCCAGCTTTCTAATCACAATGAGAATTAAATAAATAATAAGATAAAAAATTGTTACAAAAATAAAAAAATGGTAATAAGTAAAAATAATATTAATATAAAGTCTATTATGAGCCCTATATCTTCTTGATTCTCGCATTAAAAGGGTTAAAATAGTGGAATTCTCAGCGAATCTGTCTTCATTATTCTGACCTATCTATTTTCGCAAAATGGCAGAGCTTCCGGTTACATTCTCACCCCCGACTGGAGGAATGGGGAAGAGTGTGCCCAGAGGCTCCGCCCTTTTATGGAAGTTCACCTGAGAGGCCAGAATAATGAAGACAAAAACACTGAGAAGCAAAAGAGAAAAAAACATTTAAACTAAAAACAAGGCATAAAACGTGAAAACAATAGATTAAATATTTTATTTCAGCTAAAAATGCAGTTAATGCTATTTAAAATGCAGTTAAATAGGTAGTATTTCCATATATATATATGTGTATATATTAGTGTCCTTCAGAGGGGGATATAGAAGGCGGGGGATGGGGGGTACATTCCCTGTGTTCAACCCCAGCAGATTAAGACTGGTGATCAATGTGGCCCTACAGCACACAAAAAGGTAAAACATGAAGACCTGTGGTATCAGATAGTGATGGTTGTCGCCTAAGGAATATTAGTTATGGAAAAGGAAAAAATTAACATCTCACAGAGAAGTAAACATAGGGCCAAGACTTTAATGTGTATGATATTTCTCATCTATAGTTGATTTTGATTTATGGTTAAAAAAATAGTAATGCTAAGGTCAGTAAATTAGATATCACACATACATTATAGCAAAAATTGTGTTGTGGGCATATATACAGCTTTTCAACTCTTGCAGAGAATCTACTCTAACAAGTCTCGGAGGAATCCAGTATAAAATGTTTTATTAGTTTTGTATAATTGGGCTGTTAACTTATTTGTATATTGTGTTTTGTTTCTAGATAAATAGCTGTTAAAAAATGTGGACCGCAGCGCAGAATGATTTAAACAGATATAGAAATACTACTACATTTGACGACCACGGATTTGGCGACTTCTACAACAGATATTCATGACACAATGACTGCATTTAGATGCACAAATTAACTGAAATGTAATTTTCTCTAATGACTCAGACTGGAGTTAGATTTACTCATTTTATAGCATATTGAGGCAGATTTTCTTTTGGAAAAGGAGTGTTTTGCATTTGGAATTGTGTTTGAACTTTAACCCCTTTGTGACAGAGGGTTAACCCCCGTAACGGAATGGAGCTTTTTTGACATTTTTAGCATATCTTTGTTGAACAATGATTCCAATTTTCCATGTTTAGCGTACTCACACAAATTATATATTGTTGTTCCGAGGATAGAAAAGGATTTCTCTTAATACAATTTTTTGTATAGTTTGTCAATTATTATAAGTAATATGTGCAATTATATTTAGATTTTTTATACAAACTATGTCAAACTGATAAAAAACCCTATTTACATACCATGAGTTGAATAATACTCACATTCATAGATTTTTTTAATAGTATAAGGGAGTAAAATGCCTCCTTACATTATATACATTTTTTTCTAATTTTTGGACTTTGGATTAGGAGCAATAACATTTTTTATGTATATTTCTAGTAGGAGGGGTGCAAGGTGATTAACCGCCAAGACCATTCATTATCAGGTAAAGCTTCAAAGTTAATTATAATTGTCTTCAATTTGCAGATTGTATCAAAAATTCCAGGTTTTCCCCTTCTTTCTTAAATTGTTAGTGCAATATACACTCTATCTATCCCTAGCTCCATTTCCCCAATTGTATTTACAATTGTAATATGTGTATTGTAATGTGCATTCTGAATTTTGGTTTGAAGAGTAAATTGCATGGAAACGTGGATTTTTGGTTGAATTGTAGTTTGCATTCTAAATGATTTGTAAATTTGTACTGGAACCTGTGGCTGTCTGATCCACCTAGTTATTGGTTAGCCTTTAGTGATACTTGTAAATTCCGTGTTTTAATATCAAAGACCATTTTAAGATACAAATAACTAATAGAAGAGTGCCATACTAAGTTGGGAAGAACTTTGGTTAGGTTTTCGTTATTTTAATCTTGAAAGTATAGAATTGCTCTTATTTTGGTCTAAGTTTGGTCACATTCATCAGTATTCCATGTGAATGCCTCCACCTAGCAACCGCTCCAGCAGACCTCCCTCCACCTCTCAGCGACCTTCACCAGGACACCATGCAGGAGAGGGAGACCTTCCTCCTTGCTGCAGTCAGGTCCTGCAACTGAAGATTCTGTGCGCATGTGCCTTCTAGTGGTCACCTCCGAAACTACTGGACTTTTTAATGGGAGATTACACTACACACAAGATCTTGACACAGTAAGTGATGTTTCACTAATTTTGGCACCAAACTGAATTCCACGCCCCTTCCTTCCTGTTCCTATTTAAACCTTCCAGTCTCAAATGATCCTTGCCTTCTGATGGTCGCCTATGTTTATAGTGCTTCCTCAGTGCGTGTTATCCTCTGTAGTTCTTTCGTATTTGACCTCGGCTTGTTTCCTCGTTTACGTTGATTCTCCAGTATCCTGACCTCCGCTTGTTATTCGTTGATCCTGTGTGTCTCCAACCTTGTTGTTCAAGACAACAGCATTCTAATTTAGATTAGTTTATGTCTGAAAAAACAGAACAACTATTGCAAATTAAGAAAAGTGTGCTACTGCAAGGCTTATAAATGTTGCCCCACAAGCAACAGTAATTTTATCAGAAATGTTTAATGCAAGAAAAACACCTTGCCATAAAAAGCATAATTTCTACAAATTATAGGAATCTTTGCCAACAAAATTTTTTAATAATTTCACACAGAGGGGCTGAAACTCCGGCCTGAATTAACAGGAATGGGCAGAACTCTTATGTATGGTATGGGCCCCTTGGCTAGCAGATTGCTAGGGTTAGGATTGTGCAGCTTCTTGGTGTCAGATACACTATGGACCACTAAAGTCATACAAAACAAGGCACGCCTTTGAAGTTAGACCACAATGTGCACACACAAACACAAGAAAAAGTGGCTTCATCTACACTCCAAATATGATAGCTGTCAGCTTCAAAGCAGGGTGACCACATGTCCCGGAATTGAAAAGCAGTCTTTTTTTTTTGATGCGGTGGAGAGAGAGGGGCGCCAAGCAGTCACTTAAGAATACGTTTTCAGCAAGGCCTCTAGCTCGATCTCTGTGCTGGAATATCGGCAGCAGGGGCAAATATTAATATTTGCAGCAGGGGCAAATATTAATCCCATGCGATCCATGGTGTGTCCCTGAATGGCAGAAATAAAATGTGGTCACCCTACTTCAAAGATCAGGCCTTTGATATTGGAATCATAACCTTCAAATGTATTAATAAATAGGACAAATACAACAGCATGTAGTGTGACAGACTGGTATTCACATCTCTTTGGGTTATTCATGTCCAGGTTCTATGCCAAATTTAACCTCACCTCACATGAAGATATCACTGTTGGTTACTGTTTTTATTGAACATGTAATATAAATATGTAAACATTCTTAAGGCACAGCCTTGGGAGGAGATTGCAGAAGAATTGGTGTCACTGACTGGACTATCTGGATTATCTGGAGGGACACTGGGTTGTGTTTTTCCCTAAAAAGTTGTGTCCGCGTCAGTTGGCTGATTACAGTATATTGTTTGATATGCTAATTGGGTAAATTAATAGGTAAAACTTTAGAGACCTCACTAAACAGGTACATCTTTAGTGACCTCACATGGCAGCACAGGACATTCTTTACATACATTTTTAATGCTTTGCTGACCATGGCAGAGTATGCAGAACAGTGAAGCTGTTTCATAACTTTGAGATGAACATGAGGGAGCCGGGTTAGTTTTGGGTTATGCTGCGTTGTTAGATGGACTGTGAACTTATGTGTATGTTGTTGTGTTTTGTTTCTAAATAAATATCTGTTAAGATGGATCTGAGCACAGTATGTTTTATACAGATTTAGATATACTACTGCACTAATAAGTACTTTTGTGTATATATATATATATATATATATATAGGGGGTAGTAGAAGTATTATTAAACACTCATCTACAGACACCAGACAAGCCAGAAGGCTTGCTTTTCCCTCAGAAATCTCATGGTGCTTTCACAACCACAAGGGATTCTGGGTAGGCACATGCAAATAAGGTTAACAATTATCACCTTTGCCTCTATATCCACTTTATACATGGATTCCTTGAAAGTAACTGCCCGCTGTACAAGACAGCCTTTACACAAAACTCAGGAAGAGGTACAATAGCCAGATCACCACTCATGGACAGCTGTTTCGTCCTTCATGGGACTCGTCAGCATGAGGTTGTGATACTGGCTTAAAAGTTGAGGCTTGGGGTAACTAAGAAATATCATTACATAAGTTATGGTGGGTAAAAGGTGATGGAAACCCTTCCACTAAAATTTAAGGGGTAGTAGAAGTATTATTAAACACTCATCTACAGACACCAGACAAGCCAGAAGGCTTGCTTTTCCCTCAGAAATCTCATGGGCAGTTACTTTCAAGGAATCCATGTATAAAGTGGATATAGAGGCAAAGGTGATAATTGTTAACCTTATTTGCATATGCCTACCCAGAATCCCTTGTGGTTGTGAAAGCACCATGAGATTTCTGAGGGAAAAGCAAGCCTTCTGGCTTGTCTGGTGTCTGTAGATGAGTGTTTAATAATACTTCTACTACCCCTTAAATTTTAGTGGAAGGGTTTCCATCACCTTTTACCCACCATAACTTATGTAATGATATATATATATATATATATATATATATATATATACATACATACATACATACATACATACATACATACATACATACATACATACATACATACATACATACATACATACATACATACATACATACATACACACACACACACACACACACACACACACACACACACACACACATTTCTGCACACTCAGAAATATTGTTAATATACACAGGCTTTTATTTGCCCGGGTGCTCCAAAAATAGCCAGACACATGTAACCAAAGAAAAATGGGCACTCACGGGTCTTTGTAGCAAAGTGCATTAAGGAGGTGGTCCGAAACGTTGGCCGTGCTGATTGAAATAAACTAGTGCTTAATGCACTTTGCTACAAAGACCCGTGAGTGCCCATTTTTCTTTGGTTACATATATATATATATATATATAATGTATTGGTGTGAGTGTGCAAACATGTTTTGTATGCTCTTGGATAGTAGCTTTTACAGTCCCTAGTTGTGATGCAAAGACAAATTAAGGATAAGAAGGGAGAACTTGCTAAAGTATATAAAACTAAATTATACATTTTATATTACATTTTGAATCATAGTTATAGAGCTGGTCATATTAAAATGATTTACAAAAAAATGTTTTGTTTCTTTTTATACTAAACAAACAAAGGCATTCCTTGAACAACAATGCATTTTACTTACAGATATTAACACAGTTTCTGCTTTTTCTATACACAGTGGGGTCTATTCACTACACTGCAAGTACTTGCGAGTTGGAAAAAAAATGCAATGGCAAACTCAAACAAGTCAGACAAAAATCTAACTTACAAATTCACTAAGCTACCTCATGTAAGCACTTGCAAAAAGTCACTGTCCATTCCCATTCACTTGCCTGCAGGGCAGTTGAGTGGATGTGACCTAAAAATACTAAGAATGTAGATCCATTGATGTGAGTTGCTTGTGAGTTGCAAATTAGGCGAGTCAATTTTCCTCCCCTAAACAAAAACATATATACAAAAAAGATATAAAATAAAAATGTACCCCCTCAACCCCACCACCTACCTTCAACCCCTATTATTAAGTGGGACTGGAACAACCAAATTATGACTATTTACAACTAAGGCTTGCTATGTTAAAATGGGTTTATAACTCTAGTTGATATTGTTAGGATGTTGTACAAGGCCTACCACTGCTGACTTAATTGCAATTCTTAAATGCTTCTAACATAATAATGATTAATATGTGCATAATATACAACTTAATAATATGTTTCTGGACAGCCAACCTTGGCCAACTAGTCTCAACAGTGGCTGGCCCAGAGACAGCAGCCCTGTTGGTCGACTGCCCCATTTGGTCAGAATGATCATAGGTTGGCAGGGGTCACCTATATAGGATAGTACAAGCCCATATATAAGCATATACATAAACAAAACCATACCTTCTATGTGGTACAAAAATGTGACAAGTAATACTATTTATATACAGAAGTGTACATTCAGGAACGTTACAATTTAAAATATTTTTCTGCAGCTGATAATGTAATCTGTTTACCATGTCCTGCTCATTTTGTTCTCCCTTTTTAGTGCCCTTATCAAATCTTTCTACAACATGTACACATATTTTGCAATCAGTTTTTGGACATTCACATTCAGACATGTGACATTTAGTATTTTAAGTTTAAAAAGTTGATGTTTGAGGTGTCTACCGGGGTTAATTGATAAAGGTTCTCAAGAGTCTCGCTAAAAGTAACTAAACTCCAGCCACATCTAAAAACTAAGCAGTGTGTCCCAATTAACAATGTTATACAACTGGTACTGTGATGTCAGAATTTTGGATGTTGAGGAAAGTTAACAAATATATGCAAAACTGTATATTTAATTTTGTTTGGGGAAAATATCAATCATCAACAGAAAATTGTTTTCCAAAACTAGCACCCCATGCAAGACACCTCTTTGTCAATGTGCATCTTTATTACACATTTAGAATTCCATTGTAGACATAGATCCTTCTGACTTCTACACATTCGGGGCTTGTGCTATAACGTCTTTTGTGTCTCCCTTGTCCAGGGACCTATCATGGGATATAATGGGATTAACTCATGTGCTTCTTTTGACTGAAACAAATAAATAAATAAAAAAATATATCAATAAACCACCACAAAGAATCCTCTAAAACATGTTTGGTGCACAAGACATATTTTCATGAAATATCTAATCTTTTTAAACAGCTCTGGATAATATATTAAATTATGATCAGTTATATGATAATTATTAAATGATTGAAGCTGTAACAATCTATTTTAAATTATGTAAAAAATTTCCACATTTTCTGTGCGGACAAATAAAACTACTGAATGATTAGCACGTTACAAAGTTCACTATGTTTTGTCAGGTGCTAGTACGAAAGCAGTTGTTTGCGTGTCACACACACAGATGCGTTACCATTGGACAGACACTTATACACCCACAGAGTGGAATTTTCCTTTTTTAAGTAAAGCATTTATTGGAAGTATTAATGGAATGATAAAAGTGCTGAATTCTTGTTTTTCTCCCAATCGCACCTTGATAAGAATAACCAACATAAATGCTCATATTTGAACAGACATTTATAGGATACTCTAGTTTAAATGCCTTTCATTGTGTTGCTAGCTACATAACCGTTTAAAATTATGTAAAATTAATGGCTAGGAAGAGTCAGCCAGGTAAACCCTGGAAATTATTATGTTCTAGACATGAAAGCCAGACACTTAAGATTGAAATGAGTTTAACAATTTTTGTTTCTACCAGACCCAGCTCTGTAATATAGGCTAAGCAGGTGGTTACCTACAAGTCTAGGCCCTGGAAACCTGTGATTATTTGATTGATTACATTAATTGATTTGATATTATACCAAATCAATTAATGCAATCTATGGTAGTTTGTGGTACATGATGGCTCTACCTTGTTTGGGGCCAATATATATTGTACTGTTAATTGTCTTTTCTTAGTGAACAGATTGTTAAAATTGTATTGTTAGCTTTAACAACATATCATTTCAAATCATAATTGTATGTATAATTGGTCATACATACAAAACAAATTGTGCTATGCAGTCATCTTAAGAAATATGTTTTTTTTTAATCAGTACATTAAGAAAAATACTATTGGAAAAAAAATAAGCAGAAAAGCTGCAATTTAAGATAAGAAATATATGAAAATACCCAATGCAAACACATGCAATAAAGGCAAGAAAAAAAAAATTGAGCAGAACATTTTGTGCATCCTGCTGGCTATATTGAAATGACCTGTCATCTATAAGCTATTTTGGCTTAAGGCAAGAGTTCACACCCCTGCTAGACTACCTCACACAAGGAACAAAATAAAAATCAGAGCGATAGATATACTATACTGTGCAAAAGTTTTAGACAGGTGTGAAAAAATTAAAGAAAGAATGTTTTTGTCACTCAACAAAATGCAAAGTAACCAGAAGAAAAGTCTAAATCAAATCAGTATCTGGTGTCATGGTCAGATGCCCAATACTTTTGCACATATAGTGTTATATACAGTGAAGGAAAAAACTTT
This sequence comes from Sceloporus occidentalis, assembly GCA_023333645.1. NCBI lineage: Eukaryota > Metazoa > Chordata > Lepidosauria > Squamata > Phrynosomatidae > Sceloporus > Sceloporus occidentalis. The sequence continues at coordinate 3,830,530 of JALMGF010000088.1, read as the reverse complement.
TGCTCCCCTGCTGATTTTATAAGTTTGCCCACTGACAAAGGTGGTAGGTTTATTTAAACAGTGAGAGACAGAACAACAACAAAAAATCCAGAATAACGCATTTCAAATACGTTATAAATTTACATGCAGTAACATATTTATACACCCACAGTAACATACATTCATACTGACACACAGTGACATACTAACACACACAGTAATATATTTCACAGACACACATGTAATAGCATACTAACATACTTACACACATACAATGCACCGGGAAATTAAATCATATTCAAACTTTCAGACTCAGCATGCAGGGACTGAGGTAGCGAGGCTCTCTGACCCAGTGGTATGCACAGGTGATGGTGGGTAGGGGTTTAGTTGGGCTGCATTTGTGGTGGGGTGCCCCTTGGACAGGGCTCCCCCTACAATGGGGGTCAGCTGGGGCCTCCGTTACATCAGTAATACACTATAGTTTTGCCTATGATGCAGTTAGATGGCATCTCTAATAATATATAGAATAATTGTTATCAAAACTGTTAGCAAAATACACCATAGCAACATTTTTTTTACATTTCATATATGATAATGATTGTGTCTAACATAGTATCAAAGTTTAAGGTTGTGGCCACTTATAATGTATCCAATTTTAACTAATTTGCACTGATATGTGGTTACCTGTGCTGTGTTACCATATTAAAGATTATAAATACAGTAAAAATAAAACACCATCATAACACTCAACCAGCAATGTATATTCAATAACCTACCATCCCATTATAGATATACACCAGGGGCTATACTGCTACACTACCTACTACTCACTACTTATAACTCCTCTTGTGCAAATGTTAAATAAGCACTCAGTAAATCACTCAAAACTTTCTACACCGGTCTAACGGGCAAAACTAGAACGGTTGGGTTCACAGGCATGTTTTTCAGTCATTAGCTAGGAGTAGGACAGCAGGGCCCTCCTCAATTGTTATGTTATACAGTAAATTGCTTCTTTGTCCTGTTTACCCATTGTACAGTGCTAATGAATATCATGGCCCTATATAAAACAATAAGAAAAAATAATAATAATAATGTGAACCATGCACACAATAGGAGAGACATAAGGTGAGATAGCCTATCAGAGACACTAAAAAACCGAATACTAAAAGCATTGATAATTGTATTCTACAGAAATTGTGATATTGTCAGCCTCTGACACGATTCATTTGCAGCCTGTGATGAGGTCATGCACCATCCCCAATATGGCACCGGCCAGAGAGGATTCAGGGAGGAGGCTACACAAAGTGAATGCTCAGGGACAGGCATGCACACTGAGGCCAGTGAGGACACCATGATAAAGACACCTGCTGTGTTCATGCAGAGTATGACTGCTTGTTGCTTGACTGTGATATAATTAGTATGCCTATGACAGGATATAGTGGCTAAAAGTAGTCCACATTGGAGATTGTGGTTAAAAGTGCGATGTGTTGAGATGGTTGACAACTCATACTAGTGTTGTTTGAATATATTAATAAATTTATGTTGATTTGCATTTTGCATAATTATGTTTACAGTTTGTTTGTTTGGGCCCCCTGACTGGCAGAACTCCAAGGCCCGGTCACAGTCGCGACCCCTGCGACCCCGGTAGTTCCGCCACTGATGACGATTATAAACTTTAGCTTTGGTGTGGTCTCACTATTTAAAGATTTGGAGGAAAGGGGTAACATAGTAATTTAGGTTGATTGAAGTCCATCAAGGTAAACCCTTCTACCTATTCTTCTTTCTTTTGATCCAAAAATTAAGCTACTAAGGGAAGGAAAATTATTTCTTTTTGACTCCAAAAGGCAACCAGATCCTTGAATCAAGAAACTTTAAAAAATGAATACTAACATTGGGTCGACCTCACTCAAGCCTATAAATGCCTTCAGCCCCTATGGACATATATGTACATCCTTAAAAGGCATTCAGTGTACGTCCTGACATTGATGCTGCTCCACAGGAGATCAGGCTGTCACTAAACAGCCTGAACTTGCCCCAATAAGCAGAAGCCAGCATCGCTGGCATTCCCCTCTGGGAGACGTCACTGCTGAAGTCGACCGGAAGGTCAGCGGAGAACAGGATATCCGTGTTTTTTTCCTATGTTTTTCCCCTGTTTCCCCTTTCCACAGGAGTATAATCATACCCTTATGTTACTAGGCCCATTGGATCCCCATTTCCCATGCCCTGTGCCTGACCAGGTCTTAGATGTATCACTCTGGTACTGTTTAGCCGCTAGGATCTGCAAAAGTGCTCACTGACTTAAATCCTAAACATCTCAGATGCCCATGGCCCCACCGGAGTGCCCTTCTCTGTATCTGTCAACCGTGTGTGGGGTACAAACAAGGGGTGATTGGGAGAGGGAGCTCCCTAAGGAACCCGGGTTTCTATTACCTCCTTTAGACCACGCTGGCTATGGAGCCTGCTCCCAGGTGCATTGCGGACCCAAAAGACTTTCAAACTGCTGCCCCTTGGGGTCCTGACCCTGACCATGGATCACGTGGCCTTTTGGATTGAACAATCTAGGGACCCCAAGCTATCCATCCATCGGGATCGCTGCCGATCCCTTTGGGACTATATGGGATTATACGCCTGAGCTAACTATATTTGTATGTATAAATATCTGTGCTATTCCCAATAAACCTAGTGTGTCTTTTTCCACCTCAACAGTTTTGTCTGATGATTGGGGTGGGCTGCTATGACAACATATTGCCCTTTTCAGGACAATATTAGTACTGAGTAGCTACGCTCCCGGTGAGGCATAGTGCCAGCACAACTCCATTGTATTGCTGCCCCGCGTCATCTAGCCAGCGCCAAATTTGGCCTATGTGTTACTTAATATTTTATTAATAAGAATATTAATATCTACTAAAACAAATTTAAGTATCAATTGAAACATACTTCAAATATATTTTTCTCGTGTGAATTCTTAGGGGTGCCACACATATATTTAACTTTTTTTTTTTATAAACCTCGGTTTTGTTTGCAGTTGTTTTATATTCATGAGAGCAATGTATTTTTGTGTATTTTTAAAGAAAAGATCAAAGGGTTAAACAAATAATTTTCACAGCCTTCTTTGCTCACCCAGTGTGCCAATATCAGTGGAGGGCACTGTATGTAAGAGATGGATGGGGGATATGTCTCTAATCAGGGAATATTGCTGAACATAAATTTGGTCATTGTTCGAAGAAATGTAAGAAAATTGCAAAATAGAATAAATTGTTTAGTTTTTGTGGGGTTCTTTTTTGTACTAGCACCATACATGGGAACTCTCCGAGTTCGCCTGGATATTGCCGGGTGAAGCACCGCTCATCCGGGTCGCGGGAGTCTTGACACTCCCCATTTCCCATCCATTTTCCATTTAAACTGGGGAGTTTCCAGCTGAAGTCGGCGGGACTGCCCACTGACATCAGGGGAACTCACATTGATGTCAGCAGGACCTCCCATTTATATCAGGGGGAACTCCCACCCATGTCACGGGACCGCCCGCTGACGTCAGTGGTCAGTCCTGGCCACATCCCTCAAGGGAAGGCTCCAGGTAGCCGGAGCCCAGAAGTTCCCAGGTATGACTAGCACACGCAATTTTTTTATTTGGTGTGTAATTAAGGATCTGTCATTTGTGTGGGTATATCAAGCACAGAAAAGGGGAATCCTAATTAAATCCACGTATGGTAAAAATGGCAAAAAAAAGCTTTGGTAAGGTACCAAAATCCCCTGGGACTGAAGGGCTTAAAGAAAAAAAACCTAGATTTGTCATATTGTGCTTTAATCACAAACAATAACACCCAAACTTTCAGTAAACCATTTCAGTTTTAATAGCAAATGATGTTAGCAATGCTGCACAAGCAAGTAAAATCTTAAATTGTGAGTAGGTGAAACATGTACACACACAATATTACAATATATATACACAAATGTATGATATGCTTAGTCTTACCAAAAAGATTTTTATGCACAAAGAGATTGTATATTAGGAGTAAGGCAATGTCTCCCTCTTGTGGTCTGCCAAACTACTGCTCAATAGTAAATATGTAGGAAAGACCTTCAACGAAACATGGAACCTCTGAGTATTCGGTAATTTTATAGCAAGACAGGAGGCTTCATAATTTGCATAACATCTTTACTCTACCACCAGTAGCAGCAAAGGAACAAACATGAAAATCAACATATATAACCAATCAACATAAAACAGGGACTATAAAGCCTGAAGACAGCCAGCTATCCATTCAATTTTCCTATATTGATTGTTTCTATTAAAGATTTTAGTTATCTTTATTTTAATGAAATTATTATTGCAATTACATCACCTCATCTTGCCTCATTTTTCTGTTTTTTAGATTATATATTTAAACAATTTTTTTTCTTCTGACATATGTGGTGCTTGCTCCAGAGGATTCTGGTGCCCTCAATGCTGTGGATGAACCCTGTTTTGACCCTGAAAATATAAGGCACCCACGTTCGGCCGAGTGAACCCTGTCTGACCATATTTCAAACTCCCTGGTCACATGGAACGAGAAACCAGTGAAGAGGGAGGTCCGGAACAAATTTCGTGCAGAATGCCCACGTCCTAAGCTGCCATACAAGGTCTTAAGACCCCCAAGTTTCACCCCACGATGGTGACATATTTGTCCAAAACCAGCAGGGATCCCAGGAAAGGGGCCGAAGGTGGTATTAGAAGAGCCCAGGATAAGCTTCTGGACATTGCCAGCCCATTGTCCCAATTGTTCCTGATGGCCGAACAAGCGATCATGTCTGATACCCCAAATGGACGCCTCCCCTGCCAGGGAATGGATTCAGTGTGGCAGCATCATGCTTGGCAACGCTAACTTAGCCCTCTGTACGGAGCGACTCCAGGCTGCTCATGCCCCAAGACCCTCGCCTTATCCAGGATGCTTTCATATACTAGCTCAATAAACTTGTAAATATTTCACCTCCTTCACAAAGGCCCAATCCTCCATGAGGAGGATTCCAGACAGCTTTTTTTCTGGCAGGGTTGAATATCCAAGGAGGTGGGCCACCAGCCGTTAAACCACCCGAGGCTACCAGTCATCATTCCAGCCAGGGTAACAGTTCCGAGCTCCCTTTCCCTCCACCAGAGGTTCAACTGGACGAGGTGCCACTGGTCCTGCATGAGGAAGACCATGAACCAGTAAGTTACCCGTTTTCATATCTCTCCCCTCCCCTTCGGGTTGCGGGCAGGCTATCTCTCTTTTCCACACTTTGTCCCTCATGTCTCTGGACTCTTGGGTCCTTCAGTCGGTTCAGGGCTTCCTCATAGATTTTTCTATTCCCCCGTTGAACATGCCCTTCCTTTTCTCCCCAAGCTTTCTCTTCCCCAACAGAAGCTGGCGGACTCGAAAATTCACCTAATATCCCAGAAGGGCGTCATGGAACCCATGTCGTTGGTCCTCCTCACTTTGTCAGCAACATCTTCCTGGTTCGCAAGAAGTCGGGGAAATCTTGACCCGTTATAAAACTCAGAAGCCACAATGTCTGTCACCTGCCGTCACATGAAGATGGAAGGCATCCATCTCCTCAGAGATCTTCTACTAGAGGGCGACTGGCTAACGTCTGGAACTCAAGGACGCCTATCACAGTCCCTGTCCACCAGGATCACTGCCGATTTCTTCAATTCTTGTGGCATGACAAGCTTTGGCAGTTCACCTGCCTTCTCTTTGGACTCAGCTCGGCCCCTTGGCGCTTTACCAAGCTGATGAAACCTGTCATGGCTTTCTTTCAGATCCAGGCGATCAAGAAGGAGATCCGCAGGGTGCTATGCTCCAAGACGATTCCAATAGCTTGCATTGTGGACCTTCTCTCCTCGTACATAGAAGCAACCGTTCCTGCTTCACTCCACTACCGAGCTCTTCAGCAACCCACCTTTGCAGGTTTCCATCCTATGATCGGCAGATCACCCTTTCGACGGAGGTGAGGCTAAAGCTCATGGGGTGGCTACAATACATTGAGGCATGGAATGGTCACGCAGTCTTTGTCTCCCTTCTCGACTTAGTCCTGGAATCCAACGCCAGCTTTTATTGTTGTGGGGTGTCCAGACCGGTGGTTGATAGCGGAGGAGATTGCACATCGATTGTCTGAAAGTGATTGCGGACTCCTTTGCCATTCAGAGCTTGGCAGCGGATTGCTCCAACTTTTGCCTTCTGCTTCGGATGAACAACATCTCGGCAGGGGGCACACGGTCACCTATGCTAAGGGTCCTTATCAAGGATCTCTATGATTTCTGCCTGGCCTACCACATCACACTGAAAGCAGAATATCTTCCGGGCTCTGACAACACGGTGGCAGACTGGTTTTCCCGTCACTTGAGGGATACCAGTGATTGGAAGCTGAACTCTGCGGTCTTCCAGGACCTGGACTCTCGGAGGGATCCGTTCTGCGCCGCAGTACACGCCTTCCTACAGACTTGGCCTCCATCTGGGGATTACGCTTTTGCCCTTCGCTCTGATTCCTCAGGCGCTTCGCATGATCGGATCGGTGCTTCTCATCACACCCCTCTGGCTGCCCCTACCCTGGGTCCCATCACTTCGGAAACTGCCTGCAAGGACCTTGTAATTCCTGCACCTTCTTCAGGATCTGGACCGTCAGTTTCACCCCTCTCTCTGAGACGCCCTTGCACCAGGCACCGGACGAGCTTATGATTATGCTTGTAGGTCCTGGGTGTCTTGGTGTCTGGAACGGCAGGATGATCCAATTTTGGCCCCTGTAATGCCTTAGATCAGCCATGCTCCAGTCTTTGGTGCTCCCCTGGGTAGGCATCCTCTGGTCTGCCGTCTTTTGCGCAGGGCCCAGTTATCTTGTCCCCTGGGTCCTAGGTATTCGTCTCTCTGGGACGTCCAGAAAGTATTGGTATTGGATTTCCTGAAATTTCCTGAAATCCTGCGCAAATTATACTTCTCTCTTAAACAGCGTTTGGCCAAATTTGCTTTGCGTCTGGCTTTACTTTCCTTTTGCCGCATTTCCGATGTCCAGGCTTTCAATGCCGATGTAATTTCTTTCTCTCCGCAGGGGGTGGTTTTCTTGCTCTTGTCGCACCAAATCAATTTCTTTGACTGTCTTCTACCCATACTTTCCAGAGCAGCTGCTTTTGTGGGTGGCTCGCTGTTCTCAGCAGTATCTTCTGTCCACGGCCTCTCATTGTCCAAGGGGTTCCCATCAGCTGCTTCTCTCGTATGTTTGTCTGGTATCTTCTTCTACTATCGCTAGATGGGTGCACTGACTTTTAGGTCTGGCTGGGATTGACCCCAGTTTTGGGGCTCATTCGGTCAAAGCGGCAGTGGCCTCTGTCGGATGTCCTGCAATCCGCGGACTGGTCCAAGACTCCTACTTTTGCCCTGCTCCCCATGCTGTCTTTGCTTGGTTTAGCGTTAAAAATGCAAGTTATGAAGCCTCCTGTCTTGCTATAAAATTAGAGATTATAATAGCCTTGGTGCATATATAATCTAAATTTTAATAAAGACAGGAGGCGAATAATTTCCCACTCTGGTGTGTTTTTATGCCTTGTTGTTATTACTGTATGTTATTGACCTTGCTATAGCATCACAGTTACTTTTACTGTTCCCTTTTTATTTCAGTTTAATTTTGCCCATTCTGTGGCTCGGTGGTGGATGTCATTGGTTCCACCCGTTGGAAATATCCGATTTGTTTGGTTCCTGTTATAACCTCATGTTCATATTTGTTCTTCACGTTGGCTCTGCATCAAAGAAGAGGACGAGGAGTGGCTGTCATCAGGCTTTATAGTCCCTGTTTTATGGTGATTGGTTATATATTTTAATTTTCATGTTTATCTCTTTGGTGCTATTGGCTGAACCGAATATGCAGAGAACAAAAATAATTGCCTAAAAACGAGTGGGCCAAAAACAAGCCAAAAAATGTATCTGAATCGTTTTTGGCCCATTTGCACATCTAACATTCATTAAGTCCATACAGCATTACAAAGGTAGCTGGTTAAATATCATATATTGTATATTGTATCATAGATTGTATGAGGACATTTTTGCACTAAGTACTGTTCTCGTGACATGTCCTATTAGAGTGACCTTATGATTAGAGCAGCTTTTTGTGGAATGTACTTGTAGAAGTTACTGGAGCATGGTTAACATGCGAGCTGAAACATGTTAATTATTTATAGTAAAGCACGACAAGTTTTTTCTGTCAGTCTGGCAGTTATAATTAGAATATTTTCTCTTTAACGTCACAAGTTCTTTAACTGCACAATTCTCTAACATTATCTCCACTCCATATAATATAAGAAATACTTTCTTCCCATAACGTTTGCTTTAGTAGTTACACATGCAAAAATACTTCAGTATTCATCTATCTATGTATCTATAAAAGATAAAGAAACCACCAGTCACGTGGAAAAATAAAATGAAAATGTATCCTACACGTTCTGCAGCTCCCAGTCAACACTACTCACAAATGTTCAAATAATCAGAAGTAGGGCGCATGGACATGTGAGAAAAACAATAACAAAACACAATGTAATAAGTTTAAACACAAGTGATATGTATGTGTAAGGTGCACTCACAAGTGTAACATTAAAAAGTGGCTCATCAGAGCGAATGACTTTTATTCTCCTGAAGATCTGAAACACAAATGAAAAACCACAAATGGTGCACTATTTTTAATATGGAAAATCGGAAAAACTTACAAATAATTTGGCATAACAGGTAAGTTACGCATACAAGCTTTAGGCATAAAAAGTCCCAATCAAATCCGGATGGAGATAAAAATCCGTTGTATGGTCTTCTTCAGTGTCTCAACGCATTTCACCAAACTAAATAATTGGCTTTGTCAAGTGAAAGAAATTTTCTATAAACAAAGAAAATCCAATAAAGTGCTGCAGTCTGAGTATCTTGGTATCGTTACTCTGTTTAAAAGGGTTCTTTGTTGTTTCCTCACGTCTTTTCGTCATTACGTTAAGCCGTCCCTCCACATTTATGTCCATCCCGAAAAAGGTCTGTTGGGTCCATGTCTCAGCTTACAGTTTTCAATAAAGTTTTTTCTGTGTTGACATGGGTTACAATATATCCTCTGGTTATATTGAATAAAGAAAACATAGGACAAAATATTGTTATTATATGTATTTATTGGCTTTTATAAATTTGTTCCGTTACCCCGTCTTTTATTCTCCAGTCCGAGCTGTTGTCTGCCGTCATATGGTTGCGCTTGTATGCGTAACTTACCTGTTATGCCAACTTACTTCTACGTTTTTCTGATTTTCCATATTAAAAATCTAAGATATTGCACCATTTGTGGTTTTTCATCTGTATTTCAGATCTTCAGAAGAATAAAAGTCTTTCGCTCTGATGAGCCACTTTTTAATGTTACACTTGTGAGTGCACCTTACACATTGTTATTGTTTTTCCCACATGTTCATGCACCCCAATTTCATTATCACTAGGGTAATTCTGTTGAATGCTTCTTTGCTTAACATACAGTATACCTATAAAGTATAGTATATGTACCCATACATGGGGACTTTCTATGTGTGGTCACCCGGTGACTCTGCAAATATCTAGCCGTTAATATCATAAGAGAAACTGTGATTATTTGATAAAGGTAGTAATCACATGGTTCTATAGTGGGATGTAGAGACGTAAATATACTGAAGTCTGGTTTGGAGACTGTGACCGTGAGAATTAACTGTTCCATCTACAGAGTATATGAATAGATAAATAATAAAATCAAAACAATTCACCAGCACTTTTCCAATTCACCTTACAGTCAATTAAATATCATTCTAACATCTGGAAACTTACCAGGAGCGTGCCATCCTGCCATGTCTTAAAGGTGTGTAACATCTTTGAATGCAGTCTATGGAAAATATGCTGAGCCTGTACATCCTCCCTAGCATAGGTAGGTCAGTTGGGGAGATCATAAATCTCCCTTTTGGCCTATTGTGCACTGGCAGGCTTGATCTCCCTAGGTCAGGATATGTCACTGCAACAGTACTTCACAGTAATTACATTTTCAATTAAGGAAATGGTGTATGTTAAATGGGCTATACATACATTATGGTATTAATTCTATATTTTAAGTTTCTGCTATGAAGGGCACTGAGATGGAGTAATTATACTGATAGCAGTGAATGCAATAAATAGCATGGAATGCATCTTGAAATCTAGCATAATAAAATCTGACTGATTAACATGTCATTCCATTAGCCTGTCATGACCAGCTGTAAATATTAAGTATACTCCTTGGATAATAGGTTATCAGGAATGGTGGTATGCCCTTTTAAGCATTTCATCTGCAGCCGAATACAAAAGACAATGTGAATGCACTTAGGGTATTTTTTTAATATTTCTCTGAAATCAGGGATGATTTCATTTTTTTTAAATTGTAGAACATTTGTCCTTAGTTACAATAGAACATTTCTGCACATGCTTGTTAGAAGCCAGATATCTTATGAGGCTATATGTTAGACAGGTATTTCATTTCAACAAACGTAACCACAACTACGTTGAGAAAACACTAGAGGATGTCAATTAGCGTATTTGCTTGATTATAATACTTTTTTTCAGAGCAACTGCTCTGTCGGTGCGATGCGTGCAGATAACCTCCACTGCTATCCGACACTTCCGCCGGGGCTTCTATGACGGAGCACCGACAAACCCCCAAACAGCAACCAGGATATTTTTTACAAGTTTAAAAAGCTGCACAGCAGGGTAATGTTCTAGTCATGGGATATTTTAATTACCCTGATATTAACTGGTATATTGGGGCTAGTAATTCAGTGAAAGGGAGGAGATTTTTGAACTTGTTGCATGACAACTACATGTCTCAGTTAGTAGGGGCACCTACTAGAAAGGAGGCTTATTTGGATCTTCTGTTAACTAACAATGTAGAGCTGTTTTCAAATATTCCAGTACGGGAGCAATTGGGAAGTAGTGATCATAATATGGTGCAGTTTGAAATTAAAAGTAAAAAGCAAACTGCTGTAATTGTCACCAAGACACTTAACTTTAAAAAAGCTAATTTTATCAAGTTGAGGACATGCTTGCAGAGAATTAATTGGATGACCTCTTTGTGTAAAGAGATACAGAGGACAAGTGGAGTATATTTAAACTCAGACTTAAAAAATATATTTTGACACATGTACCATTAGGAAGTAAATCCACAAGAAACAAACTAAAACCGACGTGGATGAATAAAAGCGTTAGTCATGTAATGCAAAAAAAGAAATTGGCATTTAAACTGTACAAGTCAGAGGGCTCAGTGGCATCATATGTCAAGTATAAAGATGCTAACAGAGCTTGCACCAGGGCTATTAAACTGGCTAAATTTAACAATGAGAAGATGATAGCCAAGGAGCAAACAAATTCAAAAAGATTTTAAGTACATTAATGCCACAAAATTTAGGAGTGACAATGTAGGTGTTTTGAAATCTGGAGATGGTAAGTTAATTAGTGATGATCAGGAAAAGGCAGCAATACTAAATGCCTTTTTATCTGTATATAACAAAGAAGAGCCACTACCTGCTGATTGGCAATTCAGCACTACAGAAACCTTGAATCAATAGTGGAAATGGCTGACTCAAGATAAAGTTTTTAAACATTTAAGTAAACTTAGAGTAGACAAAGCTTCAGGGCCAGATGGGATACTATGGGAAGTGAGTCAAGAAATAGCCAGACCACTGTTTGATTTTCAAAAGATTCTTTCCAGTCGGGAATGGTACCAAAGGATTGGTGGAAAGCCGACGTGGTTCCCATTTTTAAAAAATGATCCAAATCTGAGCCTGGGAACTACAGACCTGTAAGCTTAACATCTGTGGTAGGGAAATTGTTTGAGAGTTTATTAAGAGATAAATTGTGCCCCCCAATTGAAATGCCTTTTTTTGCGCAGCCGGAGGAGAAGGAGAGAGGCGACGAGCGATCGCTCAGGAATAAGTTTTCAGCAACCGCATGGCACCTCTCACTCTCCTCTGTGAGGCCCCTGCCTTGGTCGCTGTGCCGGCATTTCATGCTGAGCGCCGGTATATGACGTCATATTCCGGCGCACAGCAGTGAAGCAGCGCGCACCGCGGCAGAGCAGGGAGATAAAGGCCTCACGCTCCCACCGCAGGACTTCTACAAGGTAAGTGAACTTCAAAGTGGGGAGAGGGTAGATACTAAGAAGGGAGTGGATAGGGCAGAAGAGAGGGAGAAGGGGTAGATAGTGAGAAAGGAGGTTAGCAAGAATATTGAAATTAAAGAGTCAGAATAAGAGAGAGTGAATGGATGAATTGTGTGAATGAATTGTGTGAATGAGTGAGATAAGTAATGAATATGTGAGAATGCATTAATGAATATGTGAAAATAATTTGTGTGAAAGAGTGAAAGAATAAATGATTGTGTGAATGGAAGTGAATTAGTGAGTGACTGTAAAGGGGTTTGTGTGAATCATAGGTGTGTAACTGATTTGTCAAAAAGGCAAAGATGGTATAAGCAGGGTGTTTAAACATTGGGGATGGCACAGGCAGGGTGTTAATGGGACAAAGATGGCACAGGTAGCGTGTTAATGGGACAAAGATGGCATAAGCTCACCTGTTTGGGGATAATGTTGACTTATGTGTGTAATTTGGGTGCTGGTCAGGTTCTATGTGGGCAATGTGGACGCCAGGGCTGGCCTTTGGGGTGTGAAACCTGTGATCTATGCCTGTAATTTAGGGGGTTTTATCTATACCGTTAATGCTGAGTTTTTAATGTGAACTCCAATTAATCTATAAAAACATATATAGGTGACCGCGCCCCTCACACCAAGTGAGTATAAATAATGCAAATAATACCAATTCAATGTAGCTTCAAGGAAATCCGAGCAGTATGTAAAATTCAATCATAGAACAAAGAGAAAAGAAAAAAATAATACAAAAATAATTGTGTATATATATCTAACAGGCAAATTGGACCCTTACGTTTGGTGTCCCATAAACCGCGTAGGGGGGGTGAGCAGGAGGGATTGTTCATCTCCCGAATAGATTTCACTCTCCACCGTGGAATTATTCAAAACTTCGTGATCTCGGAAGGAGAGCGAGAAATCGAGGTAACTACTCCCAAATTCTTCAAAGCACAGATCCGGAGGCGAGGGTGAGATAAAGATGAATACTTTAATATATAAAATAAATAATCGGACTAGCGGCAGTTTTCAAAATCACGGCGTCCCGCGTTCATCCACTGCTGCACAACTGAATGTATATCCGCAAATAAAAGTCACGTCCTCCTTCCCCTCTGTCACAACGTGCAACGTACGATGCATTTCGTGCTATACTTCCTCTGGATCTGTGCTTTGAAGAATTTGGGAGTAGTTACTTCGATTTCTCGCTCTCTTTCCGAGATCACGAAGTTTTGAATAATTCCACGGTGGAGAGTGAAATCTATTCGGGAGACAAACAATCCCTCCCGCTCACCCCCCTACTCAGTTTATGGGGAATAAGCCCCACCAAACGTAAGGGTCCAATTTGTGTATATATATATATATATATATATATATATATATATATATACACACACACACACACACACACAATTATTTTGATGAACTATACTATGATGTTTTTTTCTTTTCTCTTTGTTCTATGATTGAATTTTACATACTGCTCGGATTTCCTTGAAGCTACATTGAATTGGTATTATTTGCATTATTTATACTCACTTGGTGTGAGGGGCGCGGTCACCTATATATGTTTTTGCAGTTTTTCTTTAACAAAGTGGGGATTTGTTCTGAGGTGTACCAGCAGCACATTCACATTTATTTATTACATTTTTTTGCTTGTATAATTGTATTTTATATTATTTATATAATTTTATTGCGCACTACTCACTTTTTATTCCAATTAATCTATACCTGCAAAGCTGTTTTTTGTGTTATTCTGTTAATCTTTATCTGCTATGCTATGTTTCCATATATTATTTATGTGTGCTTGCAAATACAGGATTTGTAGGTCTTATTCAGTTGATAATACCTGGAGTGCTATTGCTATGTGTTGTTTATTTGACCTATACCTTCAGTGCTGCATTTACATGTGATTTCCAGTTGATCTATACCTGCTATGTTTTATGTTTCCATACATTATTTATGTATACCTGTAAATACAGGGTTTGTATCTCTTATTCAGTTGCACGTGCTGTTTCCATGTGTTGTTTATTTAATCTCTACCTGAACTACAGGGAGTACGTTTAGAGAGGATTGGTTTAGTGAATGAGGGGACAAAGGGACTGTGGGGATGATTACAGGGGAGAGGACCTCTCAATGTCACGGTGCAGTTAGAGGTAGTGATGGGAAGTTCGGATCATTAAAGTGAATCGGATCATTTTGACTCGTTCACTGAAATGATCCGATTCATGATCCGAATCTTCGGATCACTCAGTGTGACTCACAGGAGTTACTGTTTTCCAGTAACTCCGTGCAGGCACACTAACGATTGGCCCCGCCCCTTTCATTACTCAATGAATCCTCCCCCCTGCCTACTCCAGCGATGTCAATGAAGGCAGAGAGTCGTTCAAAGATTCGGATCTTACAGGGATCCGAATCTTACAGTGATCCAGATCACTGTAAGATCCGGATCTTTGAACGACTCTCTGCCTTCATTGGGATTCGAATCAGTCAGATAATATCACCATACTGTTATAAATAAATACATTAATAATCACTGCCCCCAGGATTTACATTCCCCTTTACCTGCAACTGCACCTTAAGCTAACTTTATTAAATTAATTAAATTAACCCTCACCATTAAATTAACCCTAAACACCCCATCAACCATGACTGCCCCTAAAATTAACCCTTAACACCCCATCAACCATGACTGCCCCTAAAATTAACCCTTAACACCCCATTAAGCATAACTGCCCCCAAATTAACCCTAAACACCCCATTAAGCATAACTGCCCCCAAATTAACCCTAAACACCTCATTAAGCGTAACTGCCCCTAAATTAACACTAAAGACCCCATTAAGCATAACTGCCCCCAAATTAACCCTAAACACCACGTTAAGCATAACTGCCCCCAAATTAACCCTAAACACCCCATTAAGCCTAACTGCCCCTAAGTTAACCCTAAACACCCCATTAACCACAACTGCCCCTAAATTAACCCTAAACACCCCATTAACCATAACTGCCCCTAAATTAACACTAAAGACCCCATCAACCATACCAATTTATTAGGTAATTTATCTGGAGTACATGCAATTAATTTAGGGGCAGTTATGGTTAATGGAGTATTTAGGGTTAATTTCAGGGGCCGTTATGGTTAATGGGGTCTTTAGGGTTAATTTCAGGGGCCGTTATGGTTAATGGGATCTTTACGGTTAATTTCAGGGGCAGTTATGGTTGATGGGGTATAAGGGTTAATTTTATGCTGAGGGTTAATTTAATTAATTTAATAAAGTTAACTGTAGGTGCAGTTATAGGTAAAGGGGGGCAAACTCAGGGGAATCTAAATCCTGGGGGCAGTGTGAACATTATTAATGTATTTATTTATAAAAGTATGGTATGAGTAATATTCTCTGAATGATTTGAATCTCTGTAAGATTCGGATCCTTGTAAGATCCGGATCCCTGTAAGATCCGGATCCCTGTAAGATTCGAATCATTTGAATCATTCGAATCTTTGAACGACTCTCTGACTCTATGAGTCATCGTTCCTCTGTGAATTAATGAGCTGTAACCTGACCCCAGAGTCTGTGTCTGAGTGCTCTGCAGATGACTCACAACTCTAGGATCAGGTTACAGCTGCATGATTCACAGACTGAACCGCTACAAATGAATCGTTCAGTCTACTGAACCGATTCATCCGGATCACTAAAAAGAATCGGATCAAATGAACGATTCGTTCATGATCCGGACATCACTAGTTAGAAGGAGGGAAGACTGCACTGACTCTCACAGTCTTCCCCTGATCTGCAGTCAGTGTGGCAATTTTTTTTTTTTTTTGGTGTGGTAGTGGAGGGAGTGATTGCATGTAAGGAAACCTGGAGCAGGGCCCAAGGAAATGCTATAAATAACTATAAAATATATTGGTAACAGGGTCTAATATTTATATATATATTGGCAGCAGGGGCAAATATTTATATATATCGGCAGCAGGGGCAAATATTTATATATATCAGCAGCAGGGGCAAATATTAGTATATATTGGCAGGGTCTAATACTAAAGAATGAAAAATAACTTCAGCTGTTATTTTTAAATCATATTTCAATCAAGGTCTTTACTTCAAAGAGATAAGTACATTATGTAGTTAAAAATGCATGTCTAAACGCATATATATATATATATATATATATATATATATATATATATATATATATATATATTGTGGTAAAGTACCTCTTAGGACACTTCTAGAGCAGTGGGGACAGCAGGAGACTCAATATGTTTCAGGCTTTTATTATTCATTTTTTTAAACAGGGGTTAATACGAGGTTAATGCGCTAAAAATATGCAGCAGCTTTGGCACCAGGATTTTAAAAGATTCTATTGGTAGCTGGCAGGGGCCTCCTCTGGCATAAATCATTGGTTGGCCTGGGTGTGTTTCAGAAGTTAAAGGTCCGTACAAGTGACTCAGTTGGTCACCACCAGGGGGCTTGTCTGGCATCAACCAATGAAGGGCAGCTGTTCTTCATTGGTTGATGCCAGAGGAGCTCAGTGCTGGCGAGTTGATCCCCAGGCCAAGTTTTGGCATCAGGAGTTAAAGGTCCGTACAAACGACTATTGGTCGCCACGAGAGGGCTCATCTGGCATCAACCAACGAAGGGCACCCTTCATTAGAAGTAGACGCATCCGAAATTGGAACTGGAGCAGTGTTGTCCCAACATAAAACGAATGATGGACCGCTAACATCCTTTTTTTCGAAAAAGTTTTCTCCAGCTGAGAGAAAAAGTTTTCTCCAGCAACCATGAACAACTGGCGGTCATTCACGCCCTTTCTGAGTGACGTCATCTACTGGAGGGCTCCCACGTACCTGTTACCATCCTCACTGACCACAAGAACCTCCAGTATATTGGTGATGCCAAGAGACTAACTCCCCGTCAAGCAAGATAGGCTCTCTTCTTATCATGCTTTAACTAAATTTTCTCCTATCGCCCCCGTGTTCCAAAAATACCAAAGTTGACACTTTATCTCGTATGTTCTGCACAGCCACGGAGAGACCCTATCCAGAACCCATTGTAACCGCCAAATGTATTATCTCTGCGGTCACTATTGCTATTGCTTCTCCCCTTCTCCAGCACATTCAAGCTAGTCAACTCTCTGCTCCAGTCCATACTCCACCTGACAAACTATTTGTGCCTAAAGAGTACCATGAGAAAATACTTCAGGTACATCATACTTCTAAGTTTGTGGGCCACCTTGGTCTCCGGCACACCAGTCAGTCTCTAAGATGGCGTTTTTTGTGGCCATCGTGGAGATGAGACACTGCTGATTTCATCAAATCCTCCCCCTGGTCTCCTATTGCATCTTCTGGTTGAAGCCAGAGGAGCTCGGTGCCGGCGACCAATAGAGTAGCTCATATAGTCTGTATAAGTGGCTCTATTGGTCACTGGCAGGTGCCTCCTCTGGCATCAACCAATGAAGGGCCGCTGCGACCAATAGAGATGATCATATGGACCTTTAACTCCTGGTGCGATCCTACAGATTCCCGTTCCCGTTAACCCCTGCGATGCTGCGTAGAGAAGGTAGGCAAGAGGCAGTTGGAAAGGACCAGGGAGATAATCATCATTTATGTTCGTTTTCATGTTCTCCCGAATATGAATGCACAAGTCTAGTACTTACTAACCAAGGTTAATAATTAATACCGTACTTGCTGGATAATAAGATGAGGTTTTTTTCAGAGCAAATGGGGGACCTGGATCCTCCTCTCTGGTAACCTCCGCTGCTGTTGCCCCTTCTTCTGGGGGCTTCTATGATGGAGCGCCGGTGTGACATGACGTTCCAGTGCTCCATCATAGAAGCCTTGGCGGAACTAACGGGCAGCAGAGGTTATCTATGCGCATCGGGCAGATGTCCACCGGCCCCCACTAGACACCAGGGAGTCTGAAGTATGTGGAACGAGTCTGGGGAACCATTGGTAATCCGGGGGGGGGGCAGAGTGGCATATAGGGGTGTATAAGGCATATCTGGGGGCAGAGTAGCAAGCCGTGGGGCAGATGTGCATAACTGGGGGCGGATTGGCAAATAAAAACAGAAAAATCATTTTCCTCAATCATAGTTTTTGATAAATATGAAAAATAGTTTACATGTAAATTAATATTTACTAGTAAAACATTTTTCCTATAGGGTAGTCTTATATGCAGGCTTTTTTTTCCTTAATTAATATTCAAATTTGGGGGGTCATCTTATAATCAGGGTTGTCTTATAATGTAACGTTTAACCCTTCGCTGTCTGGAATTCTTCAAACTCTGTGCTGCTCATTCTTTGCCAACCACTAGTGGCCGCCCTTGTCACTCTGCAGCACTCAGACCCGATTGACATGTCCAGGTGCACCTTATTTCCTGGATTACACAGCCTTTATAAACCTGCCCAGCCCTTCAGTCTGGGCCTTGACATTAATGTTTCTGGACTACCTGATTTGTTCCTGTACCTGATTTGTTCCTGTACCTGAGTTGCTGCCAGCATCCCACAAGCGGACTCCCAAGCCGAGTGCCCTGCAATCGGACTCCCAAGCCGAGTGCCCTGCAAGCGGACTCCCAAGCCGAGTGCCCTGCAAGCGGACTCCCAGGCCGAGTGCCCTGCAAGCAGACTCCCAGGCCGAGTGCCCTGCAAGCAGACTCCCAAGCCGAGTGCCCTACAAGCAGACTCCCAAGCCGAGTGCCCTGCAAACGGACTCCCAAGCCGAGTGCCCTGCAAGTGGGCTTACCTGTCGTGTGCGCCCTGCAAGTGGGCTTACCTGTCGTGTGCGCCCTGCAAGTGGGCTTACCTGTCGTGTGTGCCCCATCCAGAGAGCTTCCTGCCGTGTGTGCCCCATCCAGAGGGCTTCCAAACGTGTGTGCCCCATCCAGAGGGCTACTACCCGTGTGCCCCGCCAGCGGGGTTCTAACCAAGAGACTTACCATCGGTATATGTTTATACTCTCTTCGGCAATACAATCCTTATTATCATAATCAGTCTGTTGTTCATGTTTTTCCGCCCGTCTGTAGTATCCCCTGCACCTGGGCTCCTGTCCTACCTGTGTACCCGGTCCATGGTGTATAATTGAGCCATAAGCAGCTCACATTAAATCACGAGGCTGATCACACACACTGAGCTAGCAGCCAGAGAAAAAGCTGCATGAGCGGTGAGAGGTAAGCGGGGATGGGACATATGTATATGTGTTTGTATTTATGTATGTATGTGAGCATGGATGTGTACTTGTGTATGTGTGTGAGCATGGATTTGTAATTGTGTGTGTGAGCATGGATGTGTAAGTGGGGTGAGATTAAGTGTGTGTTAGTAAGTATGAGTAAGTGTGTGTAATTTGTGTAAGTATGTATATTGGAAGGGGGGGCAAGGGGCAAAGAAGCCACACACCAGCTGTGTAGGGGCAATGATGGCACAGATTAGGTGTTGAAGTTGGGGGGCCCAGGGCAATTTCCGCACCAGTGCCCCTGTGGTTTCTAGTTACGCCCCTGTGCATAGATGTAAGAACTCTGACACCATCCCATGAAGTCCCGATCGGACCACTTTCCGGCTGTTTCCGCAACGAGACCTCCTCCGGCTGTCTCCATACCTTCGTATGAGCCTGCTACCTGCCCGCTGGTACATCAGCTCCCCCGTGTGGCCAAATCATGACCTTGGGTGACTCTCTGTTTTTGACCCAACTAGCTGACACTGCTCTTGACTGCTGATTCTGCTCTTGCATTTCTGGCATTGACTCGGGTTGTTGACTTCGCTCCTGATTCTGATTTGGCTCCGAATTGATCTCCTGGTTTGACACGGCTTGTTCACTACGCTACTTCTCTGTTCCGGTCTTGCCTGGTACGCTCCTACCTCTCTGGACCGTTACAATACATACTGTAAACACACACCCATAAACTATATATATATATAATTATGCAAACAGGTACACACACATATACACATACATACATATATGTACACACAAAGGTACACACAGTACTTACCACATCCTCCATTTCCCTCCTGTATGTTCCTGTAGCATCCTGACTTTGTCATGATTCGATCCGGTCCCGTGACGTGCAACAATTATTCTCCCTGAGCTCACAGCTTTATGGGACAGGTGAGAGGTATAGACCCATCGAATTCCGGGGCCTGGAGAAGTTAATCTGTTTGATCTATCATTAATCTGGCTGTAAGGAACTGGGTCCATGCTGATGACTGAAAGGACCCAGTGCGCCCAAAGATGGAGTTCAGGAGTCATTGCGCGGTAGCGGAGATGGACAGGGCCTGATGCACGGTGACCACACTCACCTGGGTGTTGAGTATCTAGGGTTGTGCAGCCAAACACCAGCATCCTGATATAGCAGCGGATGAAGTCCAGAACGAAGTGAAATCCTGCAGGCACCCTGGAACGGGCAAAAGACATCACACAAGACTCATGTGCGGAATGCTGCAGGCTGGGAGAATGGAAGCTAAGCAGAGAAATATAGCAGAAACATAACAAGCAAGGGACAGGGAGACCAGGCACGAAACATAACCAGACAAGATATACATGTTACAGGGCACAACAGTGAACAAGACAGGACACCCCGCTGCCGGGGATACAAGACAGGACACCCCGCTGATGGGGATACAGGACAGGACACCCCGCCGACGGGGGTACAGGACAGGACACCCCCCCGACGGGGGTACAGGACAGGCTGACACACATAAATACAGGAACTAGCCTAAGACTGTTTGATAACTATTGGAGATTCCGTCACATCTTATGGCCATAGTATGCTTAGCCCACCACTATGCCAAAGTACTCCAATGACGGTGGGTCCTAACGCTAATCCCTGCTGACAGTGGTACGAAACAAACCAAACATGTAATCCAAACACATAGCACTCAGACAAACAGAACACACGGGTGGGGCAAACCTTATAAAGGAAAAAGAGCTGAAGCAAAGAGCTGAAGCAGAAGCAAGGAATGGGAGATCAGAACAGAGCAAAAGGAAATCCAGGAATGGATTGAAGCAAAACAGGGAAACTGAAAAAAGAGTAGATATGCAGCTCCGCAGCCTGGGTAGAACGTGACACTGGCCCTGCGCTCTCGTGTTCTACTTTAGTTACCCAGTAAAATATATATATAATAACCTAAGGACCAAGCAGTTTTTTATTTTTTGTACCCTTCATGACCGAGGCTGTTTTAACACTTTTGCAGTGCTCATGTTTAGCTGTAATTTTCTTTTCATTTACTGTACCCACACAAATTATATATATTGTTTTTTTCAGAAGGGCTTTATTCAGATAACATTTTTGATCGTATCATCTAAATTCCTATAACATTAAATTTGCCCCATCAAACCATATATTTTTGAAAACTGGACACCCCAAAGTATTTCAAATGCTGGTATTTTAACCCTTTCCATGCACTCATTCTACTACCACCTTTGTCAAATTTTGTGGTTGTAATTTTCTTGTATTTTGTTCACACACATTGCACTTTAGGTATGTTTTTATGTCCTATTTGAGACATCTTTGAACCCAAATATTTAAATTTACACCATCACAACACTACATTTTTTTTAAAGTAGACACCCCTTGGTTATTTGAAATTCTTTTAGTATTTTAACTCTTTCCATGTCAGGATTTTTAGGAAGATACAGCGCTAATTTTAGCACTTGCTCAGAAAAAAAAAACTTGATTTGAGCTATCCCTCACAGACATCTGTTCATACACAACATTTCTACTTATGCTCTATACCAAAGTGCTGCGTAAATCATTGGTAATATAAAAATAAATGGTAATAGTAATTATAAATACCAGGTATTTTTAATGCCTATGTGATGCTGTGGACAAATGAACAGGTATTCGTAAATGCATTTCCAGTTTGTGGAAGGATTCAGCAGTAATATCACTGCATCTATACCATAAATACAAAAACCTGCAGAGAGGCTAGGACAAGCAATCATTTGGCTATGAGCAATCAATGAGCAATCAGATTGTTAATATGATGTATGGCATATTTTATCTATGTGTGGGTTTAGTATAACTGATTGTTGCACAGTTAAATATTAGGAAATTGAAGTGTATTTTATTATTATTTCTGGAAATACATGCTAACACAAAATGTGTGAAATTGCAGTCTTATACCAATTACATGGCTACAAAAGTAGATCCAATAAATGAAAAACACTTGCACATAGTTGTTCCCAGTTGTAACATAGACAGTGGAAAAAAGCCAGCATTACAACTTGAAGCCATTCTGCAGAGTGTATTATCCTGATAATAGAACAAATGGTAATCATAGCTGTCAGGCAATAACATTTATGAGTAGAACATGAGCTGTCATAGTCCTTATTAATATCACGAATAAGCACTGAACAGTAAATTCAATGCAGCACACTTAGTTCCTCATCATGAAAGAAAATGATGAATGCCTCTTGATTGCATAAGTGGAAAAGTTAAGATACCTATACATTAAGGAACGAGTTGCTAGTGTCAATCATGCAACATTTCAGGTGTCAAAATTGGACACTAAAGCGGGATAGTGGGACATTTCTATGTGACAGTGGCCACAAACTGGGACATTTAGGAGGAATGCAATGAGGTTAAAATTTTGGTTGGTCTTACTAACCCAACAAAATCATACATAATCACATACCCACCAAAATCTGACTTTCTGTCACGTGTCTATCTAAGCTGATATTTGGTGAACTAGCCTGAGTTTTCCTTCAATTTTCAAATCAATTCCGATGTCAACTGTATTTGCAGTTAATTACTACTAGAAAGTGTACAAACGGCTCTCCACAGAGGCCATATAAAGATTGCTTTTAATATTGGTGTATTTGTAATATATTTATATTTTTGTTAAGGTTTCTAGGACTCCATCACCATTATAGATGGAATTAACTCTGTGACTGTATCCCATATGTTTCATAAATTTACAGCTTTTCATGGGTGAATAAAAATAAATGTAATAATTAAGAAAGATCACTAAGGTCCATACAATAAAAATGAAAAAATAATATTTTTTCAGGTAATACATTTTTGGATGGATATTCCGCTATGGGTTAGGACCCCTCTTATTACCCATCTTACAATTGATCCAGAGTGAATTAAATTCATTGCATAACTCAGTTTAATTGGATAGAATATAATATATTTCCTGTTTGGCACCAAAATCACTTTGTTCATGACTGTTATCAAATTTAAATACACTTGGGAATTGCAGGAATATTCATACTTTGAATCAACATTGAGTTACCGTATTTGCTTGATTATAAGATGACCCTGATTATAAGATGACCCCCCAAAATCTGAATATTAATTTAGGGAAAAAAGAAAAAGTCTTAATATAAGACTGCCCGATAGGAAAAAAGTTTTACTAGTAAATATTAATTCATGTAAACTATTTTTTCATATTTAATAAAAGCTATGATTGAGAAAAATATTTTTTGTTTTTATTTCCTTTTATTTGCCAACCTTCCCCCCCCAGTTATGCACATCTTCCCCAGAAATGCCTTATACCCTCCTATATGCCACTCTGCCTCCCTTAAAAGGCATATCATTGGGTAGAGTGGCATATAGGGGGTTAAAAGGCATTTCTAGAGGCATATATACATATGATTGCTAACAGCAATCACAATCCTATCATACCAAGTCAGCCAGTACATGCTGGAACCTGGGCATGATAGGAGTGTGATTACAGCCTCCCTATGCCATGCTACCCCTCCTACACATCCATGCTATCACACACACACTCATTCACAAACATTTAAATACCCCTTCATTCCCTTAATCATGCATACTTGTTCATAAACCCTCCCCCACCCCTTACCCGAACTGCAGATCTCTCACTCGCAAACTTCTGCAGGGGCTTGACTTATTCCCTCTGCAACTTCTCGTGTCCCGCCCCCAGAAAAAGAAGGAGGGGAGCAGAGGCACCTGACGTGCATTCACCTGACTCTGTTGGGTTCCTGTTCTCCTGGCCGATACACCAAAGCATCGGTAAGCAGCCAGGCTCTATTTGAGGTCTGATTAGAAGCCGGCCTCGATTATAAGACAAGGGGTATTTTCAGAGCAAATACGGTAATTGCACTCCACATAGAACATCACTATGCTAGATATAGCCCTGTATGATTGATCTCATTGATAGAACATACACAACAAGGAGGAAGTGTGATACCACATCAGCACCATATAATGTTTGATGACCATTGTAGGACATCTTAGCCCTGCTTATGTCTAATATATGCTGCCCCAAACCTGCAATACTTGCCACTATTAAAATTAAATTAAACATAAATAAGTCGAGCATAGGACAGAATTTACCCTAAAAAACAATGAATTGTTGCAGAGATCTGATTGTGGATGTCCATAAAAATATGAATAAATACATGTTGATTAATAAAAACTGAATATGTATTTTGCACCAGTTTAAAATGAATTAAAACCTTTCTTCTTAGTGTTGAAAACAAAATCTTTTGTAGACTTTGGCAAAACTGAGAGATAATCAACACTGGAATGAATTTTTCTCCTATTCATTCTGAATGAAAGAGTTTATTATTTAAAATATGTTTTTCCAAAGAAAACCTGTGATCAGCTATCACATTCTCCCTGCCACCATGGTCTCCAGAAAGAAATCTTTCACACTGTGATAGAAACAAATAGTTCTTTACTGTCAAATGTGCATCTATGCATCATGCATTAGTTGGTACTTGGCAGTTCAACAGAGAGGCAAAGAGTACTCTATGGGGAGGGCCCTATACAGCTGATACCCAGGCCCAGACCGAGCAGCCCATTTTTATAAAAAAACATATATGTACATACACATGCATAATACTTGGTCATCCAACATGGGAAGCCTGAAGCCACAATTTAGTGTGACTAACCCTAGAAATAAATATTATAGAGTAAATAACACAATACCTTATCTTTTCCACTAAATGATTTCAGGGCCTTGAATGTTTTGTCCCCTGAAGTCACTAGAAATTCAGGAGGGCGTTTTATCTCTGGATAAGTAAAAATGAAATAGTTCCTACTGTAAATTAAGGAAACAGATAACCAAACACACACACCAGGACAGGCTCTGCCACACCGACACCCAAACACACACCCCAGGACAGGCTCTGCCACACTGACACCCAAACACACACCCCAGGACAGGCTCTGCCACACTGACACCCAAACACACACCAGGACAGGCTCTGCCACACTGACACCCAAACACACACCAGGACAGGCTCTGCCACACTGACACCCAAACACACACACCAGGACAGGCTCTGCCACACTGACACCCAAAGACACACACCAGGACAGGCTCTGTCACACCAACACCCAAACACACACACACACACACACACACACACACCAGGACAGTCTCTGTCACACCAACACCCACACACACACCAGGACAGGCTCTGCTATACTGATAACCAAAAACACACAAACAGCAGGACACAATCTATGACACAGACATCTACACCAGGATGGATTTTCCACACTGCATTGTTGTTGATACCCCCCTTAGTGTTTTGTCCCTTGTGTATTGATGCCTCAGCCAGCACCTTTTTAGTATAGATTAATGTGGTGCCCCCAGACCCTTTTATGATCGCCTCCAGCCAGTACTATTTGTATTAATGCCCCCAGCAAGCCCCTCCCTTTATTATTGATTTATGTGATGGCCCCATCACATATACGCATTAGACATGCATTTTAAACTACATAAGTATTTATTTCTTGAAGTTTAAATATGATTTCAAAATAACAGCTGAACTGGCAGTTTATTTAATATTAGATCCTGCTGCCCATATATATTAATATTAGCCCTTGCCACTGATATATATATATAAATATTAGACCCTGATGCCGATAGTAGCTATAGATCAACACATTAATACACAAACCCAACTTTGCATGTATAGATCGATTGAAATTCACTTGTGAACTCCGTACTGAAGGTATAGATCAAATAAACAGAATCAGACATACAAATCCTGTATTTGCAGGTATACAATAATAATGTATGGAAACATAGCATAGCAGATATGGATCTACAGAACAACCAAAAAACCCAGATTTGCAGATATAGATCAATTGGAATTCACATAAAACCCCTGAATTACAGGCATAGATCTAGGGCTGAAACAACGAATCGATAAAATCGATAATAATCGATAACGGAAATCGTTGTCGACGATTTCCGTTATCGATTAATCGAGTGATTGATTCGTTGTTGGAGCACTCGGCTCCTTTTACTTACCTCCGCGAGCGTTCCCCGCTTCCGCTGCACTCTCCGCCTTCTTTTAGTTGCGTGTGGTTCCGTTCGCACAGAGCGGTTCGCTATGTGCGAGTGGCTCCGTTCGCACAGAGCGGTTCGCTCTGTGCGAGTGGCTCCGTTCGCACAGAGCGGTTCGCTCTGTGCGAGTGGCTCCGTTCGCACAGAGCGATTCGCGGGGGTGGGGGTGGGGTTTCAGGGGATGCAGGGCAGAGTGGGGGTGGGGGGGCAGGCCAGGGTAGGAGACTGAGTGCAGGGCAGAGTGGGGGTGGGGATGCAGGGCAGGGTGTGAGTGTGGGGGCAGGGCAGGAGACTGGGTGCAGGGCAGAGTTGGAGACTGGGTGCAGGGCAGAGTTGGAGACTGGGTGCAGGGCAGAGTGGGTGCAGGGCAGAGTGGGTGCAGGGCAGAGTGGGTGCAGGGCAGAGTGGGTGCAGGGTGTGAGTGTGGGTGCAGGGCAGAGTGGGTGCAGGGCAGAGTGGGTGCAGGGTGTGAGTGTGGGGGCAGGGCAGAATGTGGGGGCAGGGCTGGGTGCAGGGCAGAGTTGGAGACTGGGTGCAGGGGCACAGTGCAAAGTGCTGGGTGCAAAGTGCCAGGGCTGGGTGCAAAGTGCCAGGGCTGGGTGCAAAGTGCCAGGGCTGGGTGCAAAGTGCCAGGGTGCAAAGTGCCAGGGTGCAAAGTGCCAGGGCTGGGGCAAAGTGCCGGGTGCAAAGTGCCGGGTGCAAAGTGCCGGGTGCAAAGTGCCAGGGCTGGGTGCAAAGTGCCAGGGCTGGGTGCAAAGTGCCAGGGCTGGGGCAAAGTGCTGGGTGCAAAGTGCCAGGGCTGGGGCAAAGTTTCTTGAACAGTAATAGTCCACCTCTTTTCAGAATGTTTGGGGTTATTTTGTTTCATAAATATTGTGTTTGGGTTTTTGTACTTTGAACATATTGTTTTTTTATTACATCATAACAAAATAAGAATGTTAATGTAAATTTTAAGTTGTTTTTTAACATCCAGTTCATTAAATTTTAAATAAACAAAAAATTTGCATATTGTTTTTTTTATCCGATTAATCGATTAATCGAAAAAATAATCGGCCAACTAATCGATTATTAAAATAATCGTTAGTTGCAGCCCTACATAGATCACACCCCAAAGCCAACCCAAATTATACACATAGGACTTGCCCCAAACAGCCCAGCACGAGTCAACTTTGTCCCCAAACAGCCCGGCCTGTGCCATCTTTGTGCCATAAACACCCTGCCTGTGCCATCTTGGTCCCCATGGCTCCAACACCCTGCTTGTGCCTTTTTTGCCTTTCCACAGTTATACACCTGACACACAAACACTTTTACTGTCACTCACTAACTCACACTTTCCGTCACCCGGCTCTGCCGTGGTGCGAGCTGCTTCACTGCTGAGCGCCGGAATATGACTTCATATTCCAGCGCTCAGCATGAAGTGCCGGCACCGCGACGGAGGTAGAGGCCTCGTGGAGGAGACTGAGGGGTGCCGAACGTTTCTATTCACGCTGCCCAGGACCCGGGACATGTGGTCACCCAATTACAGCTAGACTGGCCCGGCCCACCGGTTAGGAGTTTGGACTTGGAATCCTTGGTAACATATCATTTGATGTTATTTTAATGGGCACAATTTGATTTACTTTTGAAGGGTAGTGGATGGCTTCTTGGCCGGGTATGGAATATCATTAACATGCACAGTGCCAAAAGACCTTGTCAGTCTGGATCGGGCAGAAGAAAATGGACTTTAGATAAAAGGATTTTTTCACTTCCTACATCTTATTACTTTTTCAGTTTAAGATTAGTGCTGGTGCGGGGTCCTCGAGGAGTGGCACCAACATGGAACTTCAGGTGGCACTAGGACAATTGCAGGACTCACCATGAACCCACCATGCAAGGGTTGTTACACCAGTGCTTTGCCTACATCAGTACCCTCTGTGACTTGATTTTAACATAGTTTAGTGGCTATATTAATATTGTACCCATCAAGAAAACAGTAAAGAGAAAACAAAAGTAATGTGAAAAGCCTCTTGATTTTGTGTGAGATATCCATACAGTATGCTATTGCAGATCACTACATGAATGCAAATTATGATGAAAACAGTTCACAAAATATAATGCAGCCAAATGTTCACATAAGCATCTGTTTCATGTTTTCCACCTATTTTGGGTTTTCATGAACATACTGCTTGGCATCCT
The DNA here is from genome assembly GCA_023333645.1 of Sceloporus occidentalis. Lineage (NCBI taxonomy): Eukaryota > Metazoa > Chordata > Lepidosauria > Squamata > Phrynosomatidae > Sceloporus > Sceloporus occidentalis. The sequence continues at coordinate 3,801,961 of JALMGF010000088.1, read as the reverse complement.
TACAATGTAATATTATTTAATTAGGCTTTGACAACATATTGTTTATCATGCCCATTCAAGCTATTTAATTGAAGATATTCAAAATACATTACTGTAATAGTTTAAGATATATATATATATATATATATATATATATATATCTCAGGGCTTGACAAATTTGTTGTGAATCTAGGCGCCAGCTAAAAAAGTTAGGAGCCAGGATTTTTTTTTTAAACTAACAGATCACTTTCTAAGCTTGTTTAATGAAATGACGTGTCAGGCACGTCAAAGGTCGTTAAGAGATCACATTTCCGTGATGTGCCCGACCCGTCAATGGACGTTAAGGGGTTAACGGCTGTGTGTTGAGTTATTTTGAGGGGACATCGAATTTACACTGTTATACATACTGTACACTCACTACTTTACATTGTAGCAGAATGTCATAAAATATTTACATAAATGTGAGGGGTGTACTCACTTTTGTGAGATACTGTATATACATATATACATACATTGATTTGCATTTTACTCAGTGAAATAAGTATTTGACTCCTTTGCAAAACATGACTTAGTACTTGTTGGCAAAACCCTTGTTGGCAGTCATAGAGGTCAGATGTTTCTTGTAGTTGGCCACCAGGTTTGCACACATCTCAGGAGGGATTTTGTCCCACTCCTCTTGGCAGATCCTCTTCAAGTCATTCAGGTTTCGAGGCTGACGTTTGGAAACTCGAACCTTCAGCTCCCTCCACAGATTTTCTATGGGATTAAGGTCCGGAGACTGGCTAGACCACTCCATGACCCTAATGTGCTTCTTCTTGAGCCACTCCTTTGTTGTCTTGACCATGTGTTTTGGGTCATTGTCATGCTGGAATACCCATCCACAGCCCATTTTTAATGCCCTGGCTGAGGGAAAGAGGTTCTCACCCAAGGATTGACAGTACATGGCCCCATCCATCGTCCCTTTGATGCGGTGAAGTTGTCCCCTTAGCAGAAAAACACCCCCAAAGCATAATGTTTCCACCTCCATGTTTGACGACGGGGGTGGTGTTCTTGGGGTCATAGGCAGCATTCCTCCTCCTCCAAACATGGCAAGTTGAGTTGATGCCAAACAGCTTGATTTTGGTCTCATCTGACCGCAACACTTTCACCCAGTTCTCCTCTGAATCATTCAGATGTTCAGTGGCAAACTTAAGATGGACCTGTACATGTGCTTTCTTGAGCAGGGGGACCTTGCAGGCGCAGCAGGATTTCAGTCCTTCACGGCGTAGTGTGTTACCAATTGTTTTCTTGGTGACTATGGTCCTAGCTGCCTTGAGGTCATTGACAAGATCCTCTCGTGTAGTTCTGGGCTGATTCCTCACCGTTCTCATGATCATAGAAACTCCAGGAGGTGAGATCTTGCATGGAGCCCAAGATCAAGTGAGATTGGTTGCTTGGTGATGGTCATACCTGGGAACTCTCTGGGTTTGACCTGGAGATTGGCAGGTGAGCCCTGCTCCTCTGGTTCTCCGGGGCAAGACCCTAATCCTCTGGGTCGGGGGAGCGGGGTCTTGACACACCCCGCTCCCCGCCTATTTTTTCCTTCAAATGGGGGTGTTTCCCGCCGACGTCAGCGTGACCGCCCTCCAACGTCAGCAGGGCCACCCACCAACGTCAGTGTGCAGTCCTGGCCGCGTCCCGCAAGGGAAGCCTCCGGGTAGCCAGAGCAGAGAAGTTCCCAGGTAACCAGACATCCTTGGACAGCTCTTTGGTCTTAGTCATGGTGGAGCGTTTGGAATCTGATTGATTGATTGCTTCTGTGAACAGGTGTCTTTTATACAGGTAACAAACTGATATTAGGAGCACTCCCTTTGAGAGAGTGCTCCTAATCTCCGCTTGTTACCTGTATAAAAGACACCTGGGAGCCAGAAATCTTGCTGATTGATAAGGGATCAAATACTTATTCCACTAAGTAAAATGAAAATAATTTTATAACTTATTTAAATTGCTTTATTCTGGATTTTTTGTTGTTATTCTGTCTCTCATAAATAAACCTACCATTAAAATTAAAATTATAGACTGATCATGTCTTTGTCAGTGGGCAAATGCACAAAATCAGCAGAGGATCAAGTATTTTTTTTCCTTCACTGTATGATACAGCATAAGCCATATCACTATATACTGAGCCAGACATTGACAGTAGTGTATCATAACCCCATCACTATATACTAAGCCAGACATTAACATGGCAGGCCTCTGCCCCTGAAGCTGCACCTACCACTGAAACAGGCAGCTTGCCTGTGCCACCGCTGCCCCTTAAGCAGCTTGCCTGTGCCCCCTATCCCTAAAACAGTCTGCCTGTGCCCCCTCTGCCCCTGAAATAGCCTGCCTGAGCCACTTCTGGCCCTGAAACAGCCTCCATGTGCCACTCTTCCCATTAAGCAGCCTACCTGTGCCCCCTCTGTCCTTTGAGCAGCCTGCCTGTGTCCCCTCTGCCCTTTGAGCAGCCTGCCAGTGCCACCCTTGCTCCATAAGCAGCCAGCCTATGCCACCCCTACCCCTTAAGCAGCCTGCGGTATCACCTCTGCCCCTTAAGTAGCCTGTCTGTGCCACTGTGATGGGAATGACCTGTACCTGTACTGGGTACACCCGTCAGACATTGCTGCCTTCTGCCTATAGTCACCAGGAATACATGGCTTGGATCATCAAGTGAAAATAGCGTTGACGACAACAGGAAATAGAGCCTCTCAAGAATCTCGGTGGCACTGTAATATAGCAATGCAGTGCTTTACTGTCCTGACAAGGACAGCACAGAGGCATACCCCAATAACAAGACGGAACTCGCATTGAGGTAAAACGGGAACTACTTTATTTGAACCAAACACAGAACTATATACAAGTTAGAAAGGGGAAAGACAAATGTCACAGGATCTAATTCCCAGGTCAGGAAGGAAGTAATTAGATCACATCCTGCAACACAATATCCGGGGAAGGATTTTTAATCTATGTTTAGATTTTTAATCTATGTTTATACTGAAATACGCTTCAACTCACTCCTTTTCACTCCTTGTGTAATACACTCCCACATGCATCTAGAATGTGAGCTTGTTTCAGCAGGGCCCTCCTCACCTTTTGTTTCTTTCCAAAATGGCATGTGATGCAGTACTTGTTATGTCCTGTTTACCTACTGGACAGCTCTGTGAAATATGATGGCGCTGTCTAAATCAATAAATAAGAAGTTTAAATGCTTACTATATGAAATGCATGAAAAAGCCATTTATAAAGGAGCGTCCATCCATCAGGTTTGAATTATTTAACAAATCTTGTGCTTACTAAAATTGATTAACATAAAATACCTGCTTATTTTGAAGTTACAGTATTTGCTTGATTATAAGACGAGGTTTTTTCCAGAGCAAATGCTCTGAAAAATACCACTCGTCTTATAATCGAGGTCGTCTTCTAATCAGACCTCTTTCTGCTGGGGCCATGCTGCTTATCGGGCTTTGGTCGCAAGCAGCGTCTCTGCTTCTAGCAGCAGGAGAACAGGAAGCTAGCACAGTCCTCACATAACTCTACCTCCCCCCTCCTTGCTCTGGGGGCGGGGCCAGAGAAGTTGCTTACACAGCCGGGCCCCTGCAGAAGTCTTCGAGGGAGAGATCTGCAATTCAGGTAAGGGGGTGGGGGAGGGTTTTGTGATTAATGTGTGAAGTATGTGTGATTAATGGAATGAATGAGTATTTAAATGTTTGTGAATGAGTGTGTGTGTGATAGCATGGATGTGTAAGGGGGGTGGTGGTGGTAGCATGGCATAGGGAGGCTGTAATCCCACTACTATCATCCCCAGGTTCCAGCATGTACTGGCTGCCTTGGCTTGATAGGAGTGTGATTGCTGTTAGCAGTAATACCGTATTTGCTCAATTATAAGACGACCCTGATTATAAGACGACCCCCCAAAATCTGAATATTAACTTAGGAAAAAAAGAAAAAGCCTGAATATAAGACAACCCTAAAAGAAAAAAGTTTTACCAGTAAATGTTAATTCATGTAAACTATTTTTTTAAATAAAAGCTATGATTGAGAAAAATATTTTTTTTGTTTTTATTTCCTTGTATTTTCCAACCTGTCCCCCAGTTACGCACATCTGCCCCCAGGCTTGCCACACCAATATGGCACTGTGGGCCATGATATGCCTTTTAACCCTCTATATGCCACTGTGCCCCATGGTATGCCTTTTGACCCCCTATGTGCCACTCTGCCTCCATAAATGCCTTATACCCCTATATCCCATTCTGGCATTTAGGGGGTTAAAATGCATATTATGGGGCAGAGTGGCATATAGGGAGGTATAAGGCATTCCAGGAGGCAGAGTGGCATTAAGGGAGTTAAAAGGCATTGTATAGAGCACTCTGCCTCCAGAAATGCCTTATACCCCTATATGCCACTTTGGCATTTAGGGGGTTAAAAGGCATATTATGGGGCAGAGTGGCATATAGGGAGGTATAAGGCATTTCAGGAGTCAGAGTGCTCTATTAAATGCCCCCTTAACGCCACTCTGCCTCCTGAAATGCCTTATACCTCCCTATATGCCACTCTGCCCCATAATATGCCTTTTAACCCCCTAAGTGCCAGAGTGGCATATAGGGGTATAAGGCATTCCAGAAATAAGGGCACCTTGACACTCGCCAAAGTTCTGATAAAACTAAGGTTAAGATGTGCGTAAAAATGGCACCACATACAAACACGAAAACATCACCACGGCGGAGGGAGCATTATGATTTGAGGCTACATTGCTGTTTTGGTCCTGGACAGCATGCCATCATTGAGGAGACAATGAATTCCCAGGTTTATCAATGTATCATACTTTAATGATAATGTCAGAATGGTTGTCCATTAGCTGGGTGGCGCAGCAGGACAGTAAGCCTAAACATTGAAGTAAATCTACAACAGCAAAAAAAAAAAAGAAAATCTGCCTTTCCGAGTGCCCTAGTCAGACCCCAGACCTTAACCCATTTGAGATGCTGTGGAACAACCTCTAGAGAGCTGTTCACACCAAACATCCTGAGAATATGACTGAACTTAAGCTGTTATTTAAGGAAGAATGGTCAGAAAATCCTCCTGAGCGTTGTGGAGGTATGACCCTGTGAATGTTTAATGAGTGTGTTCAGCAAAGACATCACTGTATATGTTTAATGGATGTGTTCAGTAAAGACATGAAATATTATCATTGGTTGTGTGTGTTATTAGCTTAAGCATAATCTGTTTGCCTATACTTGTATACTTGTGACTTAGATGTAGATCAGATCAAATTTTTTGAATTCATGTAGAAAACCAGGTAATTCCAAATGGTTTATTTACTTTTATTGCCATAGTTTTGCCAAATTAAATGCCTTTTTTATTAGACTAACTTTGCATTTTAAGGATGAGCTTTTAAGAGTTTCTCCCTTTATCAAGTCTAAATCTAAGTAAGGCATGGATTATGAATTATAAAGAAGGATAAGATATACACGCCCTGGCCACATTACTAGGTACACCTATTCAATTGCTTGTTAACACAAATAGCTCATCAGCCAATCACATGGCAGCAACTCAATGCATTTAGGCATATAGACGTGGTCAAGACAATTTGCTGAAGTTCAAACCCCGCATCAGAATGGGGATGAAAGAGGATTTAAGTGATTTTAAACATGGCATGGCTGTTGGTGCCAGACTGGCTGGTCTGAGTATATTTAGAAACTGCTGTTCTACTGGGATTTCCACGCACAACCATCTTTAGGGTTTAGAGAGAATGGTTGTGTGGACAAAAATGCCTTGTTGATGTCAGAGGTCAGAGGAGAATGGGCAGACTGGTTTAAGACAACAGTAACTTAAATAACCACTCATTACAACGAGGTATGCAGAATACCATCTGTGAGCACACAACATGTCAAACGTTGAAGCAGATGGGCTACAGCAGCAGAAGACCACACCAGGTGCCACTCATGTCAGCTAAGAACAGGCTACAACATGCACAGGCTCCCCAAAATTCAACAATGGAAGACTGGAAGAACATTGCCTGGTCTGATAAGTCTTGATTTCAGCTGCAACATTCAGATGGTAGGGTCAGACTTTGGCGTAAACAATATGAAAGCATAGATCCATCCTGCCAATCTGAGCATTGTTTAAACACAACAGCCTACCTGAGTATTGTTGCTGACCATGTCCATCCGTTTCTAACCACATCTTCGGATGGCTACTTCCAGCAGGATAATGCACCATGTCACAAAGCTCACATCTCAAACTGGTTTCTTGAACATGACAATGAGTTCACTGTACTCCAATAGCCTCCATTCGTATCGTGGATGTGCAGCTGACAAATCTACAGCAACTGCGTGATCCCATCATGTCCATATGGACCAAAATCTCTGAAGAATGTTTCCAGCACCTTGTAGAAAGTATGCCATGAAGAATAAAGGCAGTTCTGAAGGCAAAAGGGGGTCCAACATAGTACTAGCAAGGTGTACCTAATAAAGTGGCCAGTGAGTGTAGGTCACAGCTGTTGAACCCCCTGATGACAATTGATGTGCCAGGCATGTCACGGAGACAGTTGCTTTCGTAGCTCAGCTGGTATTGCTGCAATGCCTTGACATCGAGGCACTCAGCAACACCAAAACAAAATGTATGGGCCATGTAAGACCGCTCCTAGGAGCGATTATATTCCTTTTGCCCTTCAATTATTGTGTTGACTGATGGCTAAATAAAAGTGCTTAGGAGGGGATCAAGGATCATCTCCTAAGCTCAGCCAGTGTTGCTCAAGTGCCTCGATCTAGAGCACCACGAAACAAAGTCAGGGGCCCTGTTTGCCTCTAAGAAGATGGCAGCGTCCATTCAAAATAAGAGGTCCCAGAGGGTCTATCTAGACCCTCCTGAAAACTCTGAGCTCTTCCTGCAGGTTGACTGCAGATACTACAGCCAACCATTCAGGTAACTAGAGCACAGATCAGTAATCACTATGAGATCACTAAAATTAAGTAAAAAATTAAATTGTTGAAAAATTAAATACAAATGTAATAAAATGTAAAAATAAAAAACACCCAATGATGTCACCATGACATCATTATAGGAACCATCCAGTTCAAAGAAATTACGTTCAAAACATTTAAAAAAGAATGCAGACTTTTTTTTGTCGATGGTGAAAGGAGACACCAAACAAATTCTATAGAATGAAGTAAGGTAGAACGAGTAGCCTGTCATACCCTGTTTACTGTGACAAAATAGCTGTCAATAAAAGCTGTTTCCTTGCTTTTGATAATCAACCTTGTCTATCTCTGCAGATCTGCACAAACTGAAGTGCCGGATGGCTGACTAAATGGCAAGGTGTATGTCAATTCCACACAGAGCAGTCGCTAGTTAGAGTACTCTAGCTCAAGCCACAATACTGATGTTGCAGATTTTGACTAATTGTTGGGAGGTATGGGTTTACTCAGAGATGCGCTCTGAAAAACCTGGATGTTATTATTAGCATGTATTTGCACGTGGGTACATTTTGTTTGTATTCATTTATTACATTTATTTTTAATGGTACACATACTGTACACGCTTGTAGGGCCTCTAGAATGAATATGAATGTAACAAAACAAAAAAAAATAGTTCTCAGAAAACCTCAGATCTGTATATTGTTAGTAAAATAGCTTATGGGGAACAAATGCGCTATTCTTTCTGGTTTGGGTGGGCAAGACTTCACATTGATGAATAAAGTTAGATCAACTTGCTGTTGTGGTTGGAGATGAAACTGTGCAATATTTGGTGCAAACAAAGATGGCCACCGACCATGTGCTCTTTTGTTCAAAGTCACAAAATGGCTGCCGAGCACGTGAAACTCAGGCAGAAGGCACAAGCTAAGTTAATAGTACCCAAATACTTTTGTAAACACCCCGAAACACTGATAAGTTTTGTACAACTATAATATAAGATGTACCAGGTATTTTGGCAGCAAATGTCTTGTACTAGCAGTTGATCACAATTTAACAATCACTCGGGAACCGACACAGTTAATAATGTTTAATAAGAAATGTTAAAAAAAAACATACCTACAAACATCAATACCGTAGTACATGCGCTATGTTTAGCAGACTAGCATGGATCTACCCAAGTGATTTAAAATTAAAGTATAAAAATATGAAAATCGATACGATTTTAATACTTATCCAATCCCAGGTTATTTTACGGTGATGATGCTGGAACACGTGAGAAACAGGAGGGAAAAGCCTTTTATACTTCCTGCAGCTCTAATATGGGTCTTCCTCTCTCCCTCCTCTCCAAGATGCAATTCCTCTTTTCCACTTAAGGCATGGGATTAAAATCCCCTTTTGCCTTGCCCATTCTCCCCCTACTCTCCTCCCATTCCCTGCCTCCGAACAAGCATTCCCTAAAAAACTAGGAAAACTGGTTTTGGCCATGCTTACAGTAGTGACCAGATAGAACTGGTCACTACCGGTTTCCGGGACAGTAAAGGTCACTTCTTTTGTTTGAAATTAACCCTTCCAGTGCTGGAGACTGCCACTTACCCAGGGAATATCTACTAAATGGGGAATCTCAGAGTTTATAACTTAGGGAGGTATGGGCGCAAAAGCACAAATAGCACCAACAAATGTACCTCATTTTTCATGTCCATAACATTCCACCTCTTGCTTTTGCACCATAATTGACCAATGTTATACTCTAATAGGGAGTTCTCTAAAATCCATGTCTGCTAGTCTACTAAACATACAACATGTACACTTCCATGAAATAAACAAAGAAATACAAATTAATATGGCAATCATCAAACCATGTACAACTGTATTTCCCAAGCTCCCCAACCACCCAAATAAACCGATGTCTGGTGTTTCATGGAGCTTTTCCTTTATCGCTGTCAGCTTAGAGAGATCATGGTTAATCTCGCCGTCATTGTTCACTATGCTCTTGAGACAGTTTCTTTATAGCATCCTGCGTGGTGTCCAAAAATCCTTTGGTATTCACTGGGTTTATCTGTCTCACGACGCCATCCAAACCCAGTCTTGTTGACTTGCTTCATCTCATGTTCCAACCACGGGACGCCGAGGAATGGGTAACCTCCTTTGTCGCTCACAGGAATGGCACTGCATACCCAGCAGTCAGAAACGTTGGTCATCTCTGCGTAGTGAGCCAGGATGCTCATGAATGAGTTGGAGGTCCATGGGTTGAGCGGGGCTATACTTCCACTAATCTGTTGGATGGAAAATAAACAGGTTTAGAGTCACCTTCCAACAATACAATTTTAGTATCGCCAGGCCCATCAGAGATTATCTCTCCCTTCTGCCTGTGCTGATCAGTGGACCTTGGTAAAACCCACACTTTAGATCCTACTTGTATTTCTGGGTTTTGATCCCAGGTAACTACAATTTTGTGGGGAACCCAGATTGCAACCTCTCCTAGAACAGTACCAGCAGTCATTCTACTTTCATCAGTCCTAGTCACAGTTGTACTCCACACTCGTCCGTCCATACTCACATTCCCAGTTGTATTCCAACCCTCGCTAACTAGTTTGTCAGTGAGTGTGAGTGTTACCTCTGTCCCTCTAGGCATATTGCCTCCTATTGGAAGGATTAGCTTTTGCCAATCCTCCCTACCACCTGATAAATCAAAATGGTTAGTTAGTTTGATCAAGAATTTGTTTTTTCCCACTGATTCGGGGAGGCTACCTGTAAATGTCAACCTTAAACTAACAAATGTATTGTCATTTTTGCAAGTAAGCCTATCGTATGGAGATGCATGTCCTAGTGGCCTATTGTTTAAAATCAGTACAGCCTGTGTAATAACCTTATCCCACCCTTTTAATGACAAACTTGGGGATAGCTTTCGAATTTGCTCTTTTAAAAGCCCATTGCACCTTTCAATCAACCCCGAGGCTTGGGGATGATAGGGGATGTGGAATATCCATCTAATCCCAGAGTCCTGTGCCCATTGTTGGACTAACTGACCAGTGAAATGACTTCCATTGTCTGTTTGTATTTCCGTTGGCATGCCATATGCAGTGATTAGGAGCTGAAGCATTTTCAGGGTAGAAGCTTGATTAGCACTTTTACAAGGGAGAACTCTTATCAGCCCAGTATATGTGTCTACTGCAGTGCAACAGTACACCAAACCTCCTGTTCCTTTCGGCAGAGGACCGATGTAGTCCATTTGCCAAATGTCACCTGCAGAAATGCCTTTCTTTAAATGACCCTTTGATTGAGTGGAAAGGGGCCACTTTTTTATTTCACTGCAGACAGGGCATGCTTGCTTGGCAGTAGTTACGAGCTCCAAAGTGACAGGAAGTCCTCTGGCTCTAGCCCACTCCAGGGTGGCCTTGTTTCCTCGATGTCCTCCCGCTGCATGCGCCCATGTAGCCATACGGAGTAAGACTGGATCAACAGGATCTCGGTCATGGGTCTTCAGGTTCCTTACTCGAGTCAGTTCATCAGCTATCTTATTGGGGTTTTCTTCCCCCAAGTCTTTGGTTACATGAGCATCAACATGTCCAATTTTGATATGTCGTGTCTGTGCGGCTGCCCAGATCTTTTCCCAAAGTCCTATACCTCCCCATACTGGTTTGCCATGTATAAGCCAATGATTTTCTCTCCATGTAGTCATCCATGTAGTGCAAGCTTTGTAAACAGCCCAACTGTCTGTGTAAATGAAAAGTTCATGGGAATCAGTTTCTTCCAGCAAGATGGTTATGGCAACAAGTTCTGCATATTGACTGGAGCCACCTTTACCTTGCTCCTGGATGACCACCTCTCCATCTGGATTGTAAGCCACAGCTGTCCAGTGTCTTCCTTTGCGGGTCATCACAGCTGATCCATCTGTAAACCATGCATTTGGTTTCTGACAGTCTTGTAATTCCTCATAAGGTAAGGCAGTCTTTATCGGAGAAGGCTGAAGCACAGGTATCTCGCAGGTATTTGGATGTGACAAGGTTTCGTATGTCACAAGACCATTGAGAATCCTAGTTAAGTCCTTCACTTCACCTGCTTGCACTCCACCTCGTTCTTGTAGGTACCATTTCCACTTCAGGAGAGTTTGACTTTGGGCCACCTCTGCACGTATCGGTAGGCCTTCATCACGCACCCAGCCTGCAATTGGTAAGTCTGTTTTCACGGAGACTGGGGCCTTTTGGGTTATAGTCTCTACATGCTGCAGGGCCGTGTAGGCAGCTAATAAGTTCTTCTCCAGGGGCGAGTACCGTTGCTGAGCTCCAGTTAGTTGCTTGGACCAGAACCCAATTGGTACCGCTCGTTGGCCTTTAACTTCATTTGGCTGCCACAAGCCCCATGACATCACGTTATTGGTCACCATCACATCGAGTTGAAAAGGGAATTCGGCTTTGATTGGACCAAGACCTTGGTGCTGTAAGACGGCTTCCTTGGCTGCTTTAAATGCTGTTTCTTGGTCTGTGCCCCAAACAAATGTAGATTTTTTGCGTGTAACATTGTATATGGGACGTAGCAAAAGTCCAAGATGAGGTATAAATGACCTCCAATATCCAAGGGCACCGAGAAACTTTTGTGCATCTTTCAAAGTCTTTGGCGATGGAGTGTTTTGTATAGTATCCAGTATTGGTTGGGGAATCTTACGAACAGGACCGGCCCAGATCATTCCGAGAAATTTGACTTCCTGGGCGGGACCCTGCACTTTGTCTTTGTTGACAGCCCATCCTCTGGCAACCATGTGATCAATCAAAACAGTCAATGCTTCCTCCACTTCCTCTTTAGTTCCGGTAATCATGATGTCATCGATGTAGTGGAAGACAGGTACTTTCAGGCTTAGTTGGCTTAAATCTCTGGCAACCAGTCCATGGCATATGGTGGGGGAGTGTAAGTATCCTTGGGGTACCACCTGAAAAGTATATTGTCGACCTTCCCAGGTGAATGCAAATTGATCTTGGGACTCTGGTGCAATGGGGATTGAAAAGAACGCATTCGCTAGATCAATCACTGCATGCCACTCCCTGGCCTGTTTGGCTATGTCCTCAATAACCGAGACGATATTGGGGACTGCAGCACTCAATGGCGGTGCCACTCTATTGAGTCCCCTATAATCTATCGTCATGCGCCAAGAACCATCAGGTTTTTTAACAGGAAATACAGGAGCATTAAAGGGGCTTATTGCAGGACGAACTACACCTGTTCTCAACAATTCAGTGATTGTTTCACTGATTTCCTTTTGTCCCCCCGGCAGCCGGTACTGCTTCAGCCTTACCGGGCTACTGGGGGGAGGAATGACCACAGGTGTCCAATTTGCATTTCCTCTCACCACCTCCTTTACTGCATGGACATAAGAGGGTTTGTGAGGAAAGCCAAATTTGAACACACCCCACTGTGTCTCTATACAGAGCCCTAACAATATATCTATCCCCAAGATATTGTCAGGTAAATCAGAAACCAAAATATTAGCCTCAAATCGGGGGCCTTTGTTTATGGCTAACATAACTGTTGTTTGGACAGCTTTAGTTATTCTACCCCCCAGACCCTCTATGTGGACTATGGGGCCTACAAAATGGGAAGGGTTACCCTGAAGCACTGTTACCTCAGCCCCAGTGTCAACTAAAGCTAAAACCTTGGTGTGGTGTTTTCCCTTTCCCCACCAAACCTTTAAAGGAACAAGGGGCCGTCGATCCCCAGCCATAATTGGTAATGTGTTCCGTGCCGGGGATCGGCCGTCCCATCAGTCCACTACATTTTGTTTTGCAATAGCCTTCAACTCAGCAGTCGGGTACAAGGGCTTTGTTTTCCTAGGAGTGGGAACAGGAGGACAGGAATTAGTATCAGGATATTTAACATCAGATTGCGTATATTTGAGACCTGTTTCAATGGGGTGAGCCTTAGAAATGGGACCATCATCAAAAGTAATTAACTTCTTAACTTGTATGGGACCCGTAGATGCAGTGTGTACCTGTACCCTTTTCTTTAATGCTTTCCACCTTCTAAACAAGACACCAGTACGAACATTTGAAAATGACTCATTTATACCAGCCTTCTCAAGATCAGCAATCATCTCTTTCCTAGATATTCTAGTACGTTGTGAAGCATCCTGATAATTATTCCATTTAGGTTTACCCTTGGGAGGATTTACAGTATTCTCTCTGTCTGACATACTGGCTACAGAGATACCCCTTCTGTGGTTTACCTTTTCCTCCAATTCATATTCCCCCAATTCCGCTAGCCTTTGTGTGATCACAAAAATCTGCCCATTTTCTGCTGTGCCATTAAGCATAGACAATAGGGATCCTCTTTTAGCACTGGGAGCTGTTCTTAGGAACCTAGACCTCATGCTTGCAGTGAATTCCTCTGCATCAGGCCCCTCCCAGTGATCCTTGTCTAAACCTGCTACACAACCCATAATACGGACTCTGGTTATGGCATCTTTTATGGTGTGCCACTGTGTATGTGGTTCAATGTCAGTGTGATGTGGGAAAACTTTTAGTAGTGCATGTTTAATGATATCCATTAAACTGAAATTACCATGAATGTTCCTCACTAACCTCAACACCTGTGTCATCTGTGGATTACACGTGAGCTGACCAATGCTTACGGCTTCATCAGCATTAAGAATGATCTTATCTGCCCCAGTATCCCACATACGCAACAACCACTCACCAATGCTTTCACCCTGAGTCTGCTTATAAAGTTTTGTAATCTCGGTTAACTCCAGTTGTGAATAACCTCTCACTACCTCATTTATCTCATCTCGTGCACTTTCATGCACGTCTTCATTACCATCACAGTCCCGGTGTACCCTACGCTTTCTCTGTTGGGTGATAAGTGGGCGAGCTTTGTAGCTAGCCACCCTCTCATCATCATCAGAGGAGACGTAATAATATGAATCATCATCAGAAGAGGAAGAAGAGAAAAAGGACTTGTGGTCCTCCTGGTATTGTTCAATCATGGTTCTCACCTTTCTGGTGTTGTATGGCACCTTACCCTTTTTAGAGCGACTACGATTTAGTTTGCTAATTAGCAGAGTGGTAGTTTCCTGTAATTCCTCCTTACGGGCATTGTTACTTTCCAAACATTCATTTGACAATAACAATTTTTGTTTTACTTCAGCTAACTCCTTTTCTAGGGCCTGTCTCTGTACTACCTCATTTTTTAAGGCATGCAAGATAATCCAGCCCACTTCTGCTGCAGCTCTGCTCTCATGTTTGGGATAGACCCCTAAATCAAGCTTCAGTGCCATACCTCCTATCTCTTCACCAACCTCTGGGCACACAGGTGCACCATAACGCACTAGCTCATCCGCTATAGCATTCCATCTGCCCATAGTGGTAGCCCAATGTGGTACAGCCCCAAATTTGGGTCTTTTATCCCCCATCATTGCTCTCAACTTCTTCTTAATGAAACTCATTCTCTCAGTCAGATTTACTTCAAATGCAATCAGACAGCAGAATCTCAAGCACAATCAGATGGCAGGACAAGCACACGTGTTTGTAGTGAGCCTTACTACTACTAGTATGTATTGTACCACTAACACACACACACACAGGCTGCACTTATGTGTTTTTTTTTTTGTTTGTTTTTTTACAAGCACTTGCGTGTATCTACTTTCACACTAGAGAAACACGTAAAATATAGTGGAAAGGACAGAGCACACAACCTGAATGAACAATCACACTCATGCAACCCGCGTACAACAGGCGACTTCCTATATGCTTTAAAGTTTGCGTCAAATAACTAACATTTACGTAACACAATTATACCAGTCACCCTTTAACAGGAGAATCAATGCTATAGGCTGCCAATAACTAATAAACAGTCACCCTTTAACAGGAGAACCCAATGCAATTGAATACCAGTGACTATCACTAATGCAATACGTTTAAGCTAGTTACTTTAAACAAGGAACAATAAAGCAACAGTCATTTAAGATCCCGTATAAATAGTACAGTGCTACACTTGATAATCTTTGACCCACATTTAACAGATTAATTATTTGTACCCTCTAAATTTACACTCAGGCATACAAGAAAAATCTGTAAGTGTTTACTCTTGGATGTAATAATCCTTAGGTCCGAAGCCTATACTATCTTATTAATAATATGACTCTCCCCACAGAATTAACATAACCAAGATTAATGATTTCAAAATCACCATAAAATAGATAAGCCTCTTGTAGTTGTGAAAAAATAACTTGGAAAGCTTACTAAATCACACTGGGAAAAATATTATTTTATACTATTGGTCAATTTTGGTTATTAACTGCCGATACTCAATTTCTGGCAAAATCCTGCCGACTACGCCAATTTTTGTTGTGGTTGGAGATGAAACTGTGCAATATTTGGTGCAAACAAAGATGGCCACCGACCATGTGCTCTTTTGTTCAAAGTCACAAAATGGCTGCAGAGCACGTGAAACTCAGGCAGAAGGCACAAGCTAAGTTAATAGTACCCAAATACTTTTGTAAACACCCCGAAACACTGATAAGTTTTGTACAACTATAATATAAGATGTACCAGGTATTTTGGCAGCAAATGTCTTGTACTAGCAGTTGATCAGAATTTAACAATCACTCGGGAACCGACACAGTTAATAATGTTTAATAAGGAATGTTAAAAAAAAACATACCTACAAACATCAATACCGTAGTACATGCGCTATGTTTAGCAGACTAGCATGGATCTACCCAAGTGATTTAAAATGAAAGTATAAAAATATGAAAATCGATACGATTTTAATACTTATCCAATCCCAGGTTATTTTACGGTGATGATGCTGGAACACGTGAGAAACAGGAGGGAAAAGCCTTTTATACTTCCTGCAGCTCTAATATGGGTCTTCCTCTCTCCCTCCTCTCCAAGATGCAATTCCTATTTTCCACTTAAGGCATGGGATTAAAATCCCCTTTTGCCTTGCCCATTCTCCCCCTACTCTCCTCCCATTCCCTGCCTCCGAACAAGCATTCCCTAAAAAACTAGGAAAACTGGTTTTGGCCATGCTTACAGTAGTGACCAGATAGAACTGGTCACTACCGGTTTCCGGGACAGTAAAGGCCACTTCTTTTGTTTGAAATTAACCCTTCCAGTGCTGGAGACTGCCACTTACCCAGGGAATATCTACTAAATGGGGAATCTCAGAGTTTATAACTTAGGGAGGTATGGGGGCAAAAGCACAAATAGCACCAACAAATGTACCTCATTTTTCATGTCCATAACACTTGCCCTCTAGTCTTAGTTTTAATTGATTCTATCTTAGTTTTAATCAATTACTCTGATTGAAAGATATTGTGGTAGCAGAAGCATTATTAAGGACTAATCTACATGAACCAGACAAGCCAGAAGGCTTGTGTTTTTCTTTCAGAAATCTTGTGATGCTGCCACAACCACAAGGCATTCTGGGTAGGTACATGCTAATAAGGTTAATGCTCACCTTTTGCCTCTGTATACACTTTATACATGGATCCCTTGAGAATAAATGTCCGTTGTACAAGAAAGCCTTTTGACAGAACTTGAGAAAGAGGAGCAGTAGAAAGGCGTTGTGGATGAAAATTATGGTGAATTTTAAGTGAGTATGACCATGGCCATGGCACAGTTTGGTAGCACACAGAGAGAGCTCAGAGGCTACCCAGGAAGCCAGGCAATTAACATTGTGTTTCAAGTATTACTTGGTGATAGGTTGGCATGGAGCTGCTCAATGGAACTCAACAGAGTTGCCGCTTGCCCCACAACTGCTATCTTCTGTAAAAAACCAAGAGTTTAGTAAATGTCAGATACAGAGGTTTTTAAAAACATTTCTAAAACAGTCTTAAGCCTTAATGGATAAAATTAACATTTGGCCATGTGGTTTTGTACTCTCTGTTGAAACACTGATCAACATCTTTATGAAAACTAAATACTCAAATTTCTATTTATATGATCTGTTGATAAAATAATGTTTTTTTTAATTAAATGAATACAACCTTAAACAAACAATTTCACCTGCATGGCAGATTATGGTTAAACACATCTCATCTGAAAAAGCCATATATGTGTAACTGTTGGCATAAAAAGGAACCATCAAGATTCATGAGTTTAATAAAATATTGTCAGATCTCTGTCAAGTTTAATTATCCTTGTTAATTTTCTTACCTTTTTTTAATTCAGCATGAAATTGTAATGTTTTAATAATTACATTTTCAATATCTATGCCAAATATAATAGAGAATTAACTGATAGAACAGTTGATGTATTAACAGAATAACATTAGGATCTTTCACAAAAGAGCATGGAAGATTGTCTAAAACCTTTTTGACTTTTTTAAAAATAATTCTAGTAATTGATTCTACACTATAAAATTTTAAAACAGAACATTCATTATTTTTATGACACAACTGCAAGATGTATTTAGTCGAGAAGGAATTGTTTACTTTGTTCATCAGTCAAAACAAAGCCCCTCGCATGTGTTGTATGTATATATATTAGATATGTGCATGGCACATTTGATTTGGCAAAAATTTTTGTTTCTCTTTTGCTACTTTCTTTTTTGGGCAACGAATTTAGTTTCCTGGTTGTTCGGCTTAGACAAAATTCGGAGGCCTTTATTTTTTATTCAGAATGACATTCGGGGGGGGGAGCTTTCCCAAAGGAGGAGTACCCTGACACTTCCTGAACTCACCTTTCATTGTAGAAATAAAAAAAATTCAGGATGGTCAAAGAGGTGCAGCAGTAGCAGTATTAGTAGGGTACTGGGCAGGCAGACACTGGCAGATGATAGGCACATGAAGCCCCGTGGAGGAGGACTGAATTTCCACCACAATATTATAGATTGTTTTTTTTAAAATGTCCCCCTAGAATAATGATGGTCTCGGATGGAGACACCTTTTATCTTGGAATTTTTTTTTTAAATTCCTCCTGAAGAAGCTGGTTTCCGTTGTACTGGTGGTTTGCTGCTAATTTCACAAATTTTAGTGTGTGTCACAGATGGATTTACTAATTTTACCCCCTTAACAAGGCATAATTTATACCAAATTAACCCTCAAACTCTGCCTGTATCCCCCCAGGTAGTCTGCCACCACTCACAATTTTGATAACGGATTTGTGAGATATCTGAATGAAAAGATCTATCTCTATATACATATCAACCCACCCTGGCAAGCACCATATATATATCCTCTAGAAATTAGGAAATAATTTGGTAACATGTTATCCTCTCTTAGGGTTTGTGGATATCAATACTAGAGCCCAAAAACAGATTTGGATTATTAATATTTTCATAACAAAAAGACAAATGTTATACAGTGCCACAATTACAAAAAAACAAGACATACATAAGAAAAACAAAACAGGCAAACAGTTTCATCAATAAGCAGGCCTGTGGAAACTCCTTCAGTCCAGATGGTTCGATGTTGTTCGATGTTGGAGTTCTCTTTTGAGGTGGCTGCAGTACCCCTAAATCTGAGAGTTTTGCAAAGAAAACACCCCTCTCTGAGGAGAGTGAGGGGCGCCGAGTGGTTGCTGAAAACTCCCCCTCCCGGTGCCACTGAGACTGAGTTACTTGATACATGTGAGTTTATCGAACAGGGGGTTCTACTTCAGCTGTCTAAGGTAAAGAAAAATAAGTTGATGCAGCCTGATGGGATACAGCCCATGTTATTAAAAGAGCTTGGTGGTGTACTAGTGTTAGGGAGTTCTGAGCAGAAGCCCAAATATGCAGGGAAGGTATCCCAAATTACCAACCAGGAGCCATCCTTTTCAATGTTCCTGGGGTTTTAGTCAGGACGTGCCCGAGAGCCCTCTTCACATGCCTTTAAGGCAGGTACCACCGGTGTGCACGTGCCTGCAGCTTCAGCCTGTACGGAGCCCACAAAGGTAAATAAAGGGGACAAGGCTCTGTGCATGGGAGGCGGTGGGAATTCAGTTGAGGTACTGTGCTTTGCTGCCGAAAAGCACTGCGAGTTGGTGCTCGATGGGCAGAGCCAGTGCCCGCCTGACAAGGGAGTAGTCCCAGAAGATTGGAAATTATCGAATGTTGTACCCATTGTGCAGTAGAGAGAAGTAGGGCAACTACAGGCCTGTGAGTCTAGTGGGGAAATTAATGGAAACTATGTTATGGATAGGGTTGTTGAACATCTAAAGTCACATGGGTTTCAAGATCAAAAACAGCATGGGTTTACCTCAGGAAGATCATGCCAAGCTAATCTTATTGACTAAAGTAATTGATCAAGGTGGTGCAGTAGACATTGTGTATCTGGATTTCAGTAAGGCTTTTGACACTGTCCCACATAGAAGACTTATCAATAAATTGCAATCTCTGAGTTTAGATCCCAATATTGTTCAATGGATTTGGCAGTGGCAGAAAACAGAGGGTTATAGTGAATGGAGTATATTCAGAGCAAGGTCTTGTTACCTGTGGGGTAGCTCAGGGATCTGTACTTGGACCCATTCTCTTTAATATTTTTCTTAGCAATATTGCAGAAGATCCTGATGAATTGTTGTTTGTTTCTTTTTCCCCCACTGTATTTGTGCCCCAACATCTGAAGATTTGTTTTGTGCTAAGAGTGCTGGAGGCAGCGTACCTAAAGGGGGTGAGGGGGGCCCGGTTGCCACTCATCATGGGGTGCCGTGATGGCAGCCTAACGCGGGGCTGCAGCATGATAGGGATTATGCTGCACTACCGCCAATGTCTGGTTCAGTATATAGTAATGGGAGTTATGCTGCACCATATCTGCTCATTAAATGTCATTTATTTAAACTACATTAATTTATTTATACATTAATAATTTATTTTTCTAGTTGACATATAGTTTACAAATTTGTGAAATAAATATTCTTGCCAAAATTAATTTTTTTGTGTGTGGGTGGGTGCCACATACAGGATACACCCGGGGGCAAAATACTCTAGGTACAACCTTGGCTGGAGGAGTGCTTGGGAGGGTGCTGCATATACTGGATTGGAAGAGTGTGGTAGGTGAGCGATGAGCATTAATCTCAGCCTCTGCTAAACTGTCACTGTGTCACACTCTAACTCTCATCAGTCTGTAACTGCTGCTACTGACAAGTTAAAATGGCCTCAGCACATTTACTGTATTTGCTCGATAAGTTGACCCTGACTTTTTGTTTTTATTTCCTTTTATTTGCCAACCTGCCCTCCAGTTATGCACATCTGCCCCCAGGCTTGCCACTCTACCCCGCATATATGCCACTCTGCCCCCAGAAATGCATTTTACCCCCCCTATATGCTACTCTGCCCCACCAGAAATGCCACTCTGTCCCCAGATATGCCTTATACCTCCCTAAATGCCACTATGCCCAAGATATGCCTTATACCCCCTATATGCCACTCTACCCCAGATATGCCTTATAGCCCTCATATGACACTCTGCCTCCCTGATATGCCTTATAACCCCCTATATGCCACTCTGCCCCAGAAATGCCTTATACCCCATATGCCACTCTACCCCCTCCCTGACTTACCAATGCATCCCTAGACTTGTCCCTGTGCTTCAGACTCCCTGGTGTCTAGTAGCGGCAGCCAGCTGACATCTGCGTGACAACCTCTGCTGTCTGTTAGGTCCAGCGGGTGTTCTATGACCGCACTGGAAGGTCATGTCAAGCCGGTTCCACCATAGAAGCCCCGGCAGAAGTGCTGGCAGCAGCAGAGGTTGTCTGCATGCATTGCACAGATGTTCACTGGCTGCCAGGGAGAAGGATTCAGGTCTCCTGCAGTGCTGCGGGGATCCTTCTATCTGGCAGCCGGTGAACATCTGTGCAATGCGCGCAGATAACCTCTGCTGCTGCCGGCACTTCCACTGGGGCTTCACTGATGGAGCACAGGAAGGTCGTGTCACGCCGGCGCTTCTTCATAGAAGTCCCTGCAGAAGTGCAGGCAGCAGCAGAGATTGTTTGCATGCATCTCTGCCAGAGAGGAGGATCCAGGTCCCCTGCAGCGCTTCTAGTCAGATCTATGTTTGAGGCCTGATTATAACATGACCTTGAATAAAAGACGAGGGGTATTTTTCAGAGCATTTGCATCAAGCAAATACAGTATATATCTAATGCTTGCCCCTTCCCCTTGTAAATGCTGATTGGCCAAAGTGAAAAAAGTCAAGAAACACTTGCACAGGTTGTTGGACCCATCAATCGCAGCCCCCTTTTTATGGCTACATCTACCTACCAGTCATGGACATGCACTTTGTTTTTGTTGATTCATACGAAACAGACAAAACTTTTTCGTTACATTTTTTAAACGTTATTTTCGTTAAAAAAAGTTGGGGAGAAAACTTATATACACTATTTGGAAGTTTATGACTAAATAGATAGACATCCCCCATTTGTAGCTAGCACAGCTTCCACTCTTCTAAAAGTGTGTCCACAAACATTTGGAGTGTTTTTGTGGGATTGTTTGCCCATTCATCCAGTAGAGCATTTGTGAGGTCAGGCACTGATATTGGACATGGCTCGCAATCTTTATTCCACTTTATCTGAAAGGGATGGGGTTGAGGTCAGGGCTCTGTGCCAACCAGTCATGTTCTTCCACACCAAAGTCATCCAATCATGTCTTTATAGACCTTGCTTTGTGCACTGGGGCACAGTCATGCTGTAATAAAAAATGTCCTTCCCTAAACTGTTCCCACAAAGTTGGAACCATAGCATTGTCCAAAATGCCTTGGTATGCTGAAGCGTCAACATTTCCCTTCACTGGAGGTGAGGGGCCTAGCCCAACCACTAAAAAACCGCTCCATACCATTATCCATTCTCCACCAAACTTTACAGTTGGCACAATGCATTCAGGCAGGTTACGTTCTTCTGAGCTCTTTAGAACAATTCATTATTTTCACAAATGTGTGTAAATGTAGATTGCATGTCTACATGCTTGATGGGCAATGGGTTTGATTGAAACACCTGAATTCAATAATTAAGAGAAATGTCCAAATACTTGTCCATATAGGGTATATTAGGAAATGGTTAGGCTCTACTAGGTTTGTTTTTTTATAAACTTCTTTATTACACGGAGATGACAAAGCATACAACATAAGAACAAAGTTGCATATAGACATGGTGACAAAATAGATGTATTCAGGTACAAGTGATGCACAATTCCAATATCGCATACATTGTAAGTAATATTACTTCCCCAATCTCAAAACCTCGGGCCACAACATGGACATATCCCGCCCTGCAATGAGATCAGAACCCCGGTAAGGGGCGAGTACCTTTCAGGACCTGAAGACAATACCACTCCGCGGTATTGAATGTTTGAAACAGCGGCAGTCTGGTAGCGCTATCTAGTGCCGCGATAAATGGGGACCAACGGTTAAAAAGATGTTTGACTTTGCTCTCTTTATGAAGGACAGCGTCAAGCCAATCCATTTGAAACAAAAAGCGCAGCCGTGACAGAACCAGAGGAAGTAACGGTGGTTGAGGAGCTATCCATTGGGACAGTATTGCCTGTTTTGCCACTGCGGAAAGAATGAGCAAGATAAATTTAGCCCTCGCTACGGGGGGGAAATGGGGGGGGGACGTGTTCAGGGAATATACCAAAAATTGCCCATTCTGCAGAAATTACAAAACAAATGCCCAGAGTGTCTGTGATGTACAATTGTAGTGCTTCCCAAAATGGGACAATAGAGCTACAGGACCATAGGCCATGAAGAAGATCGGCCTCAGGTAATTGGCATTTTAAACATCGGGAGTGATCTGCTAAGCCCATTAAAAACCGAAGTTTGGGGGTGACATATGCTTTATGCATGATCCTAAGGAACATTTCACTATAGTCCCCAGAAACCAGGACTTTAGAATTGCATGTATACCCCTGAAGAATCTGTTTCGGAGTTAGATTTGGAAAATCAGTCTTCCAGGAGGTAAGACCTGCACTATGGGACTCCCAATCGATGACTGGTCTGATCAGATTATATATTGTAGACATTTTAAGCATTGTGACAGGGGACAATATCGTTAAAATTAGCCCCAGAGAGGTAAGCAAGCAGTGTGTTAACATAATTACGGAGTTGAAGGTAGTGAATAGGGTGAATTTTAATAGTAGAGTATTTAGATTGGAGCCGCAAGAAAGACAATAATTTACCCTCTCGTGGGTCAAGGTACAAGTGGCATCTACCTAAAAAGGAGAGGTTAAATTTGGACCAAGTTTTAAAAGCCTTACCATGTCTCTGCTGCAAACCCTATACAAGGGTGCAGTAAGCACATGCACGTCCCATAGTGCTGGTAATTATCCCAATGTGCTCGTTTTAGGGCCTAATGTTCCAGGGAACCATGGAGTTGCCTGCTGCAGACTGGGTAAGTGGGTATTTGGGGGACGAGCTCCATCAGTACCCCTTACAGTGGCACCAGTAGGGTACCATAGGGGGGACTGCCCAGGGTGCCACTCCTCAGGGAGGTGCCACCCACCACCTTATGCGGGCACAGTTTCCTGTGAGAGGAAACGTTTTTCCCACCTGCTTCGCCTGGGCAGGAAAAGGGAGTTTCCTCACACAGTGTGTGGGAGCCACATCTATGAACAATTCAAAACTCTTCCATTCAAATTGACTACCTGTAAAATGTGCTCAAGGAAACATAAAGCACCAACCAAAAACATGCTATTCAGTCGTCAAAACCAATCGTCCAAATAGTGTATTTGGGAAGACACCCCTGATTCCTCTTTCACAACCCACTGGAAAAAAGAAGCAAAAGCTTCAAAATAATAACAGGCAAAAAAAACACATCATAGGGAGGCACTTATCACCAAAATAAACACCATTCCAGACCCCCAAAAATGAAAACAATCTGGTTAAACCCATCATATGTCATGCAATGGCAATTGAATCAGTCTTCTTCTCTCTTTGATCTGCTGCAATTATAAGACACATTATAAAACACCAAAGTTTTCGGTTTCTAAAATGTTCAAAATTATATACAACTGACCTGAGGTGTCTGTAGTGCATTGACATGCAGTTACATATTTAGACAGTAGAATGTAAAGTATGTTAAAATGTACGTTAAAATGTATGTTATTAAACCATAAAATGATTTAACATGAGAATCAAAGTAATACAATAAATTATTTATAGTTTCATAAATAGTTTTAAAGATTTACTATACCCCCCACCTTCTTCATTTATATTTACACAACTGAATTCACATTGTACAGTAATCTTTGGTAAATGGTGTATGGAAGACAATTGTCCATCAAGCATTGCCAGTATTTTACCATGCTCTAGGTTTATGTCATCTGAAAATAATTTGGCAGACTCTGAGTTTTTATAAACCTTTTGGTTTGTCCATATCTTTTGCATTGAAGGATTCCTAATACAACACTGAGACTGAGAAAAAAAAAACTTTCATTGGCTGTTACAAAACAGACAGTGCGCTGGATTTCCTTCTTTCTGCAGGCAGAGGTGGCAGTAGGAGACAGAGCACTTAAATACCAGAATGCCAAACCTAATCAGCTCCAGGAGTAATGGTCATATAAATTAAACATTTTCTATTGGAGCATTTGATTAGATGAGGTTGATTTTGTTTTTTTCCATACATTATCTGCATGACCCAGTATGCCACTGGGTACACAAAATTGTATGTTTGTTTTTTTTAATGTTGGCAAACTACATTCCAGTTGCAAATATAAAATATGTGACATTCCAGCTTCCACATTGGCTAATTCAGCATTTACACAGTAGAGAAACACTCATAACCATACATCCCAAAATTTCAAGTATGCAAAGAGGGATGCTTTTGTTTTATGGGGTGTAGGTCAGGGCTAGGTTGTAGGGTTTTACTGGGACTTGTTATTTGATGATTTGACTTTTCCATAGCATTTTTTTTACCAAGCAAGCCATTCAGAGAAAGACAATAATAACAAAAAAATAATAATACATAGTTTCTGCTTTCTCTGTACACATTATTTTGACTTTTAGAGCAGTAGAAACATACCTCCCAAATGTTTTCTGCAGAACAGTTGTGATTTTTGGGGACTATCCCTCTGTCCTGCATAGCTGACCCACTGGTTGGTTTTGTGGACAGTGGGAATATGGGCTGGTTAGGTAGGTTTTCTGAAGTCCTTTGACTAGCCTACTGAGCCATAAAAGCAGCACGAACCTAAGACACTGTTCCCACATGGCATCATCATAAAGTAGTAAGGCTGTGCTCCAGAATGTGACTGATTCGCTCAGTGGGGTTATGTAATGCAAACTATTGTGAAGACAAGGCTCTGTGTGAAGTAAGAGAAAGGGGAGGGAGAACTGACAAGCTGCACTGATAATGAGAGAGAGAGTATGTTTATGCATATATTTCTGTGTAGGTGTATGTTGTTAGAGCAAGTAAGAGTGTGCATGTACTGTATGTATGTGTATGGTGTGAGTGAGGGAGATTGTGTGTCTTAGTGTATGGTGTTGGAGAGTGTGTAAGTGTATGGTGGTAGAGTGAGTGCGTGTTACTGTATGGTGTTAGCTTATGTATGAGCATATGGCATTAGAGTTAGTATGTATTACTGCATGACAGAGTGTGCATGTGTTAGTATATGGTGTTAACATGTGGGTTAGTACAAGGAGTTAGAATGTTCGTGTGAGTTCATGTGTACTGTTAGCATATATGTGTGTTTGTATGATTTGTATGATGTTAACAAGTTTGTTTGTTAGAATGTGTGTGTTTTAGTTAGGGGGATGACAGAGTGCCAAAGAAATGCTGCATACAGGCGTGGCTCACCCCTGGTATATGAAGTCATATCCTAGCATTTGGTGGCATTTATGAATTGGTGAGATAGGCGACTTTCATCTTGCCCCTGCTGCCTATACTCAAGCTCTTCAATGATATGTTTGGGGATATGAGTAGGACACAGTGAGTCATCCATACCCATGAAACATTCTGAGTTCCTAGAGGGTTCCCAAAGGGGAGGTTGTCCCTTCTAAAGAAGGATACTTTGGAACTATTTTTTAAAAGTCTCAAGTGTCTGACAGATCATATTTACCTTTCTGTCTCAGCAACAACTAAAATAAAAAATATAGTCCCTGCAATCACCTGCATAATGAACCTATAAAAAAATAATAGTTATTAAGAAATCAACTTGTTTGTTGATTTGTAAGCGTCCATTTTCTTGAAAAAAAATAAAATTCTCCAGACATTCTGCAGTCAAAATGAATGAAGGTTAGCTTTGATACCTGTCTTAGTACTGCCTCATAAAATTGTGGCTTGCCACACTTTAATTAGCTCTATGGATTTACAGATGCTAAAGTCCTTCAGATGTTTGTACATTCTTATAAACTTGCAGTTTTATTAACATTCTATTTCTCAGGAAAATCCAGTATTGCTTTACTAGAAAACTCCAGTGGTTCGCATTAGTCTTGAATATACAGCAGCCAGCCTCTGTTAGATAATTCTATTACAAGCTTTTACTGAGCAGAGTAGCTGTAATATATCCTCCACGCTGTGTATTTCAAGGTTGTTTTTTCAGTTGAGGTTCATTCAGTATGATCAGACAAAGAAAAGCATCATACCAACAGCAAGTAACATGACACTACTGTACTACTCCATAAAAATGTAGATCCGCATCTGTATTAACAGACAATATATATGATCCCTGCAGACAGTCTTGCCATTACACATACCATTAATGGTGGATAACAGAAAAAGGAAACAAAAAAAATAAATGGCAAAAAACATGGTGTGGCATTCTGTGCAGCTTAACTTAGTTGCCATCATATGCAGTGGCGTCGGCAGGGGGGGGCCAGAGGGGGCCATGGCCCCCCCTAAATCATGCTGTGCCCCCCGGTGTGCCCCCCCAATTGAAACGCCGTCTTTTTTTTTTAATAGATCCGGAGGAGAGAGAGAGAGGCGCCGAGCGGTCGCTGAGGAATAAGTTCTCAGCGACCGTTCGGCGCCTCTCACTCTTTTCCGCGACCGCGAGGCCTCTGCCTTGGTCGCAGTGCCGGCATTTCAAGCCGAGCGCCGGTATATGATGTCATATCCGGCGCTCAGCAATGAAGCCGCGCACACTGCGGCAGAACCAGGAAGACAGAGACCTCGCGATCCCGCCGCTGGACTTCTACAAGCTGCTTGAACGGATTGTGTACAATCGCCTCACTAACTTCCTCTCCTCTAATTCCCTCCTTGACCCTCTACAGTCTGGTTTCAAACCTCTTCACTCTACTGAAACAGCTCTAACAAAAGTCTCCAATGACTTGCTCTCTGCCAAAGCTAAAGGTCACTACTCTATTCTAATTCTACTGGATCTCTCTGCTGCTTTTGATACTGTTGATCACCACCTTCTTCTTGACTCACTTGCTTCTATGGGCATTCGAGATACAGCTCTCTCCTGGATCTCCTCATATCTGTCTAACCGTTCCTTCTCTGTCAACTTCTCAGGCAACACATCTTCGCCCCTTCCACTTTCGGTTGGTGTCCCCCAAGGTTCAGTCCTTGGCCCTCTGCTGTTCTCTCTTTATACTTCCTCTCTTGGCAAACTAATCAACTCATTTGGCCTCCAGTATCATCTATATGCAGATAATACCCAAATCTACCTGTCTTCTCCTGATCTCTCTCCATCTCTCATGTCCCGGATCACCAGCTGCTTGTCTACTATTTCTTCATGGATGTCACAACACTACCTGAAACTTAATCTTTCTAAAACGGAACTCATTATCTTCCCTCCCTCCATCTCCACTCCACTACCTGAATTCTCTATCACCATTAACAACACAACAATCTCTCCTACTAACCAGGCCCGATGCCTTGGGGTCATCCTTGACTCAAACCTCTCCTTCATCCCTCACATTCAGTCCCTCGCCAGATCCTGCCGCCTGCACCTAAAAAACATCTCTCGTATCCGCCCATTCCTCACCCAAGAATCCACAAAAACTCTGGTTCATTCACTTATCATTTCCCGTCTTGACTACTGCAACACTCTTCTGGTTGGCATTCCACTGTCTCGACTCTCTCCACTACAGTCTATCCTTAATGCCGCTGCTAGGCTCATCTTCCTTGCACGTCGCTCCTCTTCTGCTTCCCCCCTCTGTGAAACCCTCCACTGGCTTCCGATTACCTTTAGAATTAAATTTAAGATCCTGGTACTGACATATAAGGCCATCCACAATACCGCTCCTCCGTACATTTCTGACCTCATTAGCAAATACTCTCCTACTCGATCCCTACGTTCCTCCCATGGGCTAAGGCTCTCCTCCTCACTCATCACCTCTTCCTTTTCCCGTCTACAAGATTTCACTCGAGCTGCCCCATATCTCTGGAATCTGCTCCCAAGGAACCTTCAGAATTCACCCTCCCTCCCGACATTCAAGAAACATCTAAAAACCCACTTCTTCAGAGAAGCATACCATCTTAGCTGCTAGAACATCCTTGTCATTGATACAACCCCCACAATACCTCTCACCCTTTCTCTATGCCTTATGTTTATCACCCCATTTTCCCTCTAGATTGTAAGCTTGCGAGCAGGGCTCTCTCCACCAAATGTATCGGTTTGTCTTAGTCTGTCAATTCTTGTCTTGTCATATCCCTTGAATTTATGTATTGTATTAAGCGCTGCGTAAACTGTTGGCGCTATATAAATAAAAGATAATAATAATAATAATAAAGCCCAAGGTAAGTGAACTTCAAAGGGGGGGGAGGAGGGTAGAAAGTTAGGAGGGGGTTAGAGAGTGAAAAGAGGTAGATAGGAAGTGAGAAGAGGTAGATAGGGATACATTGGGAGGGAGAGAGGGGGTAGATAGGATAGATTGGGAGGGAGAGGGGGTAGTTAGGATAGATTGGGAGGGAGAGGGGGTAGTTAGGATAGATTGGGAGGGAGAGGGGGTAGTTAGGATAGATTGGGAGGGAGAGGGAGATATTAACATATATTGGCAGCAGGGGCTAATATTAATATTAATTGGCAGCAGGGTCTAGTATTTATATTCATATTGGCAG
Source organism: Sceloporus occidentalis (assembly GCA_023333645.1). Classification (NCBI taxonomy): domain Eukaryota; kingdom Metazoa; phylum Chordata; class Lepidosauria; order Squamata; family Phrynosomatidae; genus Sceloporus; species Sceloporus occidentalis. Next base: position 3,773,154 of record JALMGF010000088.1, on the reverse strand, counting down.
CAGGGTCTAGTATTTATATATATATCGGCAGCAGGGGCTAATATTAATATATATTGGCTGCAGGGGCTAAGTTTATATATATATTGGCTGCAGGGACTAATAATATATATTGGCAGTAGGGGCTAATATTAATATATACTGGTAGCAGGGTCAAATATTAATATATATCGGCAGCAGGGTATAATTTTTATGTATATCGGCAGCAGGGTATAATATAAGTATATATCCGCAGCAGGGGCTAATATCAATATATATCCGCAGCAGGGGTTAATATTAATATATATCAGAAGCAGGGTGTAATATTTCTATATATTGTCATCAGCAGGGGCTAATATTAAAGAATGAGAAATAACTGCCTAACGTGTGTGTGTATATGTGTGTATATATATATATATATATATATATATATAGTGTATATGTACCGTTTTATAATTGGCCCCCATACTTTGGTTCCTGGCCCCCCATGTGCCCCCCCTAAATATGAAAGCTGGAGACGCCACTGATCATATGTCATGCTCAGGAGCATTATCACATAGTCTTATAAGCACGTAAACCCAGTACCCACACTGTCCTTTTCTAATACAGCTACTTACAATGATGAGGATAACATTTTGGCCCATAAGAAACACATTTGGTACAACTGTCCTGTGTAGGGTTATAATAGTTGTGAGGGTGGAGCCTCAAAGGGCTTAGCCACCACTCAATGTTGCATGACTCTAGTAGATTGAGCAGTGGTACACCACAACTTCCATCATTAAGCAGTGATCCAAACACAGATGGTGATACAGCATGGCTCCCATTATTATATAGTAATCCAGATACTAATGGGGATCCAGACATAGGAATCTTTCTGAACAACTAGCTATCATTATATAGTGAAGCAGACAGAGATCATGGTACATCATGACTCCTATCATTATATACTGTAGTGATCCAGGCACAGATGGTGGTACAGCTTGGCTCCAATAATCATATAGTGATCCAGACACAGATACTGGTACAGTATGTCGCATCTACTGATGGGTGGAAATTCTGGGACCTTTGAGCACATTTGGGACAGACACAGGCGGTGGTACACCATAAATCCCATCACTGTATACTGAGCCAGACGTTGATGGTGGTACAGCATAATTTCCATCTCCTATACATTTTGCTCTCTCACTGAGTCTTACTCATTCACTCATGCTCTCTCGCACTCACTTTATCTATTCTAGGGCTGCAACTAACGATTATTTTCATATTCGATTAGTTGGACGATAATTGTTCCATTAAATAATAAAATAACTGGATGTTAAAAACAAACAGCAGAATAAAAAACTTTGAGAAAATGAATTTCTTGTTTTTATTTCCCAACACCCCCCCCCCAGTTATGCACATCTGAGCCCAGGCTTGCCACACTGGCTCTCAGATATGCCTTATACCCCCTGTATGCCTTATACTCCCAGATATGCCCCTCTGTCCACCCAGATATGCTTTATACCCCAGTGCCTTCTGATATGCCTCATACCCCAGATATGCCACTCTAGTCTTGAATATACAGCAGCCAGCTTATATTAGATAAATCTATTACAAGCTTTTACTGTAGCTTTTACTTTCAATTTTGGGGGGCTGTGTAAATTTATATATATTTTAAAATTATTTATTTAAATAACAGAACCAAACAAAGATGTAAGTAACAAATAGTCCAGATACAGAATACATGTAGGTGCATCCCTACATGGGGAAAGTACAGGGAGAAGATCATTTATATCTTAAGCTTAGCTAGAATACTATGAAGGGCATATTTTTATATTGTATTAAGCTCCTTCACCATTTAGTATATGTATGTTTCAGAGCCTGATTAACTATAGGTAGGATCAGGGGCGTACCTAGAGTATTTCGCACCTGGGGCGGATCCTGCATGTGTCACCCCCCCATAAATACTTTAAAACTGCATAGCTTCTATCGTTATATACTGGCGGAGACATTGAAGGTGGTACAGCATAACACCTACCACTATATACTAAGGCAGACATCGACGGTGGTACAGCATAACACTTATCACTATATACTGAGGAAGACATTGACAGGGGTACAGCATAACACCTATCACTATATACTGAGGCAGACATTGACGGGGGTACAGCATAACACCTAAAACTATATACTGAGGCAGACATTGACATTGGTACAGTATAACACCTATCACTATATACTGAGGCAGACAATGATGGTGGTACAGCATAACACCTATCACTATATACTGAGGCAGACATTGACGGGGGTACAGCATAACTCCTATCACTATATACTAAGCCAAACATTGATGTGGTGTAGGCCTACCACTTCATTGTCTGGCTTAGGGATGTACCGAAACGAAAATTCATAAACACCCTGACTGTGTCATCTTGGTCCCCAAGGCTCAAACATCCTGCTTGTGCAATCTTTGCCTTTCCACAAATCAATTATACATCTATCATACACACAAACACTTTTACAGTCACTCACTAATTCACACTTTCATTCACATAATTAATTCACACAATCATTTATTCTCTCACTCATTCACACAAATTTACACATTCATTAATGCATTCTCACAAACTCATTAATTATCTCCCTCATTCACACAATGCATCCACACATTAATTTATTCTCTCACTCATTCTCACTGTTTATTTATTCCAATATACTTACTGCCCTCTTTCTCACTATCTACTCCCCCTCTCCCTCCCTTCTCACTATCTACCCCCTCTCACTGTCTACCCCCCTCTCCCTCTCTTCTCACTATCTACCCCCCCCTCTCCCTCCCTTCTCACTATCTACCCCCTCTCACTGTCTACCCGCCCTCTCCCTCCCTTCTCACTATCTACCCCCTCTCCTTCCCTTCTCACTATCTACCCCCCTCTCACTATCTACCCCCTCTCCCTCCCTTCTCACTATCTACCCCCCTCTCCTTCCCTTCTCACTGTCTACCCCCCTCTCCCTCCCTTCTCACTGTCTACCCCCCTCTCCCTCCCTTCTCACTATCTATCCCCCTCTCACCATGTACCCCCTCTCCCTCCCTTCTCACTATCTACCCCCTCTCCCTCCCTTCTCACTATCTACCCCCCTCTCACTATCTACCCCCTCCCTCCCTTCTCACTATCTACCCCCCTCCCTCCCTTCTCACTATCTACCCACCCTCTCCCTCCCTTCTCACTATCTACCCCCTCTCCTTCCCTTCTCACTATCTACCCCCTCTCACTATCTACCCCCCTCTCCCTCCCTTCTCACTATCTACCCCCCTCTCCTTCCCTTCTCACTGTCTACCCCCCTCTCCCTCCCTTCTCACTGTCTACCCCCCTCTCCCTCCCTTCTCACTATCTATCCCCCTCTCACCATGTACCCCCTCTCCCTCCCTTCTCACTATCTACCCCCCTCTCCCTCCCTTCTCACTATCTACCCCCCTCTCACTATCTACCCCCCTTCTCCCTCCCTTCTCACTATCTACCCCCCTCTCACTATCTACCCCCTCCCTCTCTTCTCACTATCTACCCCCCTCCCTCCCTTCTCACTATCTACCCCCCCTCCCTCCCTTCTCACTATCTACCCCCCCCTCTCCTTCCCTTCTCACTATCTTCTCCCCCTCTCCCTCCCTTCTCACTATCTACCCCCCTCCCTCCTTTCTCACTACCTACCCCCCTCCCTCCCTTCTCACTATCTACCCCCCTCCCTACCTTCTCACTATCTACCCCCCTCCCTCCCTTCTCACTATCTACCCCCCCGCCCTCGTTTTTCTACTCTATCCCCCTTTGTAGTTAAAGGTTTTGGACTTACCATCCAAAACGCCTCCGTCTTCCTGCTCTGCCGCTGCGCTGCTTCACTGCTGAGCACCGAAATATGATGTCATATTCCGGCGCTCAGCATGACATGCCGGCACCGCGATGGAGTTAGAGGCCTCGCAAAGGAGACTGAGGGGCGCCGAACGGTTGCTAAACGCCCCTCTCTCTCCTCCGCGTAAAAAAAAAAGTGACGAGGCTGCCAGGGATCCGGGCAATCCGGGACATGTGGTCACCTTAGCCTGTGGCTCCCCCCTGATGAGCGGCACCCAGGGCGGACCAACCCCCTCCCACTAGGTACGCTACTGGGTAGGATATTGTCTCTTCCAGATTCCATTTTTAATTGGTAGATTACTTTTTAACAGGCCCCATAACAGAGTTTGGTTGGACTTACAGTTTCAAGCAATAATTACCAAAAGATGCATTACTATTTTTTTTGCCATATGATAGTTTAGGCCAATTTAAATGCAGAAAAGCAAAATCTGGAGTCAGTTCTAAATTTCTACCTATTAGTTGTTTCAACTTTTTAAAAACTATGGTCCATAGTAGTTTGGCCGTAATGCAACTTCATCATCTATGTAGTGTGACATTGTAAACCCCAGGGAGATGCTTAGTTTGGCAATTGGGTAGAGGTGCTATCCAGATCATAAATATGGCCATGATGCCATAATACAGGTAACAATGAGAGAGCCAATGAGGATCAAAGAATTTTGTGTCCGAATGTAAAATGCTCTCTGATTTTTGTCTGAACTGAAAGGGCAGGAAACAAGATTCATTGTCCGAAAACAAATGGACCAAAAATTAAACAATAAATTTGTCTGAAGCATTTCTGATCCATTTGCACAAACAATACTGGCAACATAAAGCAGCCCTGCCATGTCCCTGACAGGATGAGATGAGATGACAAGGCGCCTTTAACCCCAACCCTGGTGATCTGTATGTATACAGTACTTTGATCCATTTTCACATACAGTGCTGCAAGAAAGTATTTGCACCTTCCTGGTTTCTTGTATTTTTCATATTTGTCCCACTTAAATGTTTCAGATCAACAAACTCATTTTAATATCAAAGATAACCCGAGTAAACCAAAAATGCAATGCAAAAAATGAAATGATGAATTCATGTATAGAAGGAAAAAACCTAACCAACTCTACCTGGCCCTGATATACAAAGTGTGCTCGGGGAGGGGGGGGGCAGAGAAGAAGATTATGGCAAGCTAAACCAGACTGTGGGCATTTATTTGATAATGATACAAGCTTACTCGGAAAAGACCTAAACTGTGTTGTGTTGTCTAAGTAAATGTACAGTTTGTGTGTGTTTGGTCTGCTTTTTTCTTTTGCCACTTTAAACACACACATACCAGGACAGGCTCTGTCACACCGACACCCAAACACACACAGCAGGACAGGCTCTTTCACACCAACACCCATACACACACCAGGACAGGCTCTGCTACACTGACACCCACACACACACCAGGACAGGCTCTGCCACACCGACACCCACACACACACCAGGACAGGCTCTGTCACACCGACACCCAAACACACACACACACCAGGACAGGCTCTGCCACACTGACACCAGCATCCGGAGGGTTTCCACGGACTGTTTCACTCAGCCTGCCTGTGGCATCTTTGCCCCCATAACTGCTTGCCTGTGGCAACTTTGCCACCAAAACAGCCTGCCTGTGGCATTTTTGCCACCAAAACAGCCTGCCTGTTGCATCTTTGCCCCCCCTTACACATCCATGCTATCACACACACATATTCATTCACTCGTTCACAAATATTTATTCACTAATTCACAGATAATCATTCACTCATTCAGATATTTATTCACACATTCAGATACTCATTAATTCCCTCATTCAGATACTCATTTACATATACTCATTCACAAACATTCATTCACTCACTCCTTCACAGATACTCATTAATTCACTCTTTCATTCAATCTCACATACTCCATACAGCCTCCCTCACCCCCTTACCTTGACTGATGATGTACGCGCCTCTCGCAGACTTCCGCGGATCTGCACAGGGGAAGCAGACACGCAGCAGGGTCATGTGACGTACTTGACATATGTCACACGGCTCTGTTGGATTCCTGCGTCCCCCTGGCGGAAGAAGAGACGCTGCTCGCTCGCGTCTGCCAGGTAAGTAGCGGGCCCGCTGCTAGAGTTGTGGGCCCGGTCGCAGTTGCTGCGGGCTTAAGGGGAAGGTGCCCCTTTTGCCCTGCGTTAAGGACGGCCGCATAGGCCAAGTCAGTCCGGTCCTGACTGGGCCTATTTTAAGGTAGGGGCCTAAAATTCAAACCCCTAATTCAATCCGGCCCTGCCCGGTGTGCCCGATGGCCAGTCCGGGCCTGGTTTCAGTAATGCATTATCCAGCTTACTTAGAGATCCCATATCAGTGAGTTAGCCTGTGATAGATCTTCAGCCATTTGTTTATTTTCTCCTTACCCTTTTTAATAATCATCAAATTAAGAAAAAAGGAAGGAAAAAGAAAAGGCATTAGAAAAAGAAAGACCATTTAAGTAATATTAATTTTGTGCTTGCCAACACGGCTTAAAAAAAATACAATACAAAAACAAAATACAAAAAAAAGTGGATAATAAAACAGAAAAACATTTGTCCAAATTCTCTCCTTAAGGGTTGGTAAAAGACTTAGAAAAACAGTCTTGCAAGGTAGAGAATGACAAGAATTTGTTTAATAAGTCACCAGAATCAGGAATCAGCACTCACTCCCCACAGGAACTCAGGTGCTTAGCTGTGCCGGGAAGGGCCAGCTCCCCAGTAAATCAAAATAGAAAAAGGCTCCAGGCACTCAAGGGTTCCATCAGATTTATTGAAGGAAACGGGCAACAACGTTTCGACCTCACAATGAGGTCATCATTGTGAGGTCGAAACGTTGTTGTCCGTTTCCTTCAATAAATCTGTCTGATGGAACCCTTGAGTGCCTGGAGCCTTTTTCTATTTTGAGCACAGTGGCCATTTTGTAAGCTAGTGAGTGTTAAGCAGTGATGCAGCATGGTATGATACTCTTATATTTGTGTCAGCATTAATATCCTGATTATTCAGTAATGTTCAGCAATAAAGCAAGGTTGTATTAAACTACTGGTATTATATCCGGAGCATTTAGGATTACAACAGTTACCATTAAACCTTTGCCCCTTTAGTTTATGCTTGTGTCCTCTTGTTGTGGTAGTATTTCTCCTTTTAAATAAACTCTCTTCCTTTACCTTGTTGATTCCCTTTAAGTATTTAAATGTTTCTATCGTATCCCCCCTGTCCCGTCTTTTTTCCAGGCTATATAGGTTAAGATCCTTTAACCTGTCCTGGTAAGGTTTATCTTGTAATCCATAAACCATTTTAGTAGCTCTTCTCTGCACTTTCTCCAACATTTCTATATCCTTCTGGAGATATGGTCTCCAGTACTGTACACAATACTCCAAGTGAGGTCTCACCAGTGATCTGTACAACGGCATGAGCACTTCCCTCTTTCTACTGCTAATACCTCTCGCTATACAACCAAGCATTCTGCTAGCATTACCTGCTGCTCTACTGCATTGTCTGCCTACCTTTAAATCCTCAGAAATAATTACCCCTAAATCCCTTTCCTCACACGTTGAGGTTAGGACAGTACCAAATATTCTATACTCTGCCCTTGGGTTTTTATGCCCCAGGTGCATTACTTTGCATTTATCTACATTAAATGCCAATTGCCACAGCTCTGACCATTTTTCCAGTTTACCTAGATCGTTTGCCATTTTGCTTCTTCCTCCAGGAACATCAACCCTGTTGCAAATTTTTGTGTCGTCAGCAAATAAAAATACCTTTCCATCAAGTCCATCTGCAATATCACTATGGGTCCAAGTACAGATCCCTGAGGTATCCCACTGGTAACAAGACCTTGTTCTGAATATACGCCATTCACTACAACCCTCTGTTGTCTGTCACTCAGCCACTCCCTAATCCATTCAACAACATTGCTATCTAAACCCAGAGATTGCAGTTTATTTATAAGTCTTCTATGTGGGACAGTGTCAAAGGCCTTACTGAAATCCAGATACGCAATGTCTACTGCACCACCTTGATCAATTACTTTAGTCACCCAATCAAAAAAATCAATAAGATTTGTTTGGCAAGATCTTCCTGAGGAAAACCCATGTTGTAACGTTGGTAACGGAGAAGGAACCCAGGATGCAGAAAATGGTGTTCAATATCCGGTTTATTCAGCAACAGAATTAACCCGTTTAGGTAACCAGGTCTTCAGAGGAACAGGTACGTCAGATAAATATGCAGAGACCAGAATAGCAGGATTGCAATTGAGGTTTTAGAAATATACTGCTCACAACAGTGAACTCAGCAAACACGATAACCGAGCACTGAATGCAAGTCAGTGCTTGGTTTTAAACCTGCCGCGTTCAATCGCCCCGCCCCCAGTTAGGGCAAGGAATAAGAGGAGGCGTGTGTGTCCTCTGTCCTCCTCTTTGCAAACGAAGAGGACCTGCACAGGAAGAGGGGTCTTCATGAGCATGTGGGTGCTCTGAAGAATGGTTGCCACGAACCGAAGGTGGAGACAAGCTCCGTAGCGGGACGTGACATATATATATAAAAGGTATATAGAATACAATCTTTGAATGCACCACACTTGCAGATGGGCAACAGCAGCATTAGACCATACCGGGTGCCACTCCTGTTAGTTAAGAACAGGAAACTGAGGCTACAATTTGCAAAAGGCACACCAAAATTGGACAATGGACTGGAAGAACGTTGCCTGGTCTGATGAGTCTTGATTCCAGCTGCAACATTCAGATGTCAGGGTGTAAGGTAAATATATGGCGGAGTCCGGTATGCAAGCCAGGGTCAGGGTATCCAGAAGATCAGCAAAGTCCGTTTAAACAAGCAGGGTCAGGGTATCCAGAAGATCAGCAAAGTCCGTTAAACAAGCAGGGTCAGGGTATCCAGAAGATCAGCAAAGTCTGTTAAACAAGCAGGGTCAGGGAATCCAGAAGATCAGCAAAGTCCGTTAAACAAGCAGGGTCAGGCCAAAATAATAGTTAAACAATAGGAACAACCAGAGAGAGAAATATACCAAGTGCCCAGCAGCAGGAGCTGCTGGGTTTTAAATGTTCCCGGGCTGGTGACGTCATCGGGAGCGCGCGCGGCCCCCACCCTCCTGAAGCAGAGAAAAAGGAGGCGGGGATCGCGCGCGTCGGCTAGGTGCGGCGTGAACGCGGTCGAGGATGGACCCGCGTCTGTGCCGGCTGGATGCGGCGTGGACCGAGCCGCGTCTCTGCCGGCTGGACGCGGCGTGGGTCATCCGCATGGTTGCTGACACAGGGTCAGACTTTGGCGTAAACAACATGAAAGCATGGATCCAACAGTTCAGGCTGGTGGTGGTGATGTAACGGTGTGGGGGACATTTTCTTGGCACACTTTGGGCCCCTTAGTACCAATTGAACATCATTTAAACGCGACAGCCTACCTGAGTATTGTTGCTGACCATGTCCATCACTTTATGAACACAGTGTACTCATCACAAAGCTCATATCATTTCAAACTGGTTTCTTGAACATGAAAATAACTTCACTGTACTCCAATGGCCTCCACAGTCACCAGATCTCAATCCAATAGAGCACCTATGGTGGTGGAACGGGAGATTCGCATTATGGATGTGCAGCCGACAAATCTGCAGCAACAGCTTGATGCCATTATGTCCATTTATACCAAAATCTCTGAGGAATAAAATGGCCAGCGAGTATATAATATGAGAGAGAGAGAGAGAGTTGGTAGGCCACAGGTGTGAAGTTTTAAATGTTATTGACATTTGTCAGACAAGGTGCTTATTATCTGCCCAATAATTTTTCCAAAGAAAATCTCATGAGCTGATTACAAGATTGTAAGTGGAGGTTATAATTGATGATATATTGGTATGCAGCAATCAAAGGGCAGAACATAACAGAAACCTACCTGCTGTTATAAATTGGTGTTAAGGAGGTAACTTACTTTGGCCATCTTAATAAAAATTATAGCTCGAAGCTTGATTCACACAAAAAAAAATCGCAAAACTAAGTCATCAACTTGAAGGCACCTACCTGCAGAAAAGAACTTGAAACAGTAATGGAAACATGAATAATAATTATGTATGACAGTTCTCAAAGGGCTTAGCTTAACAGATGGCTCCATCACCCAAATGCTTCATAAACTTACACGTTATTATGAGATGAAAACATGCAAAAATCCTACTGAAAATGAGTGGGAGGATCATTACACAACCTAGACTGATGCTAAACCTTTTAATGTGAATTGTGATGTTCTGCTTCAAATAGATGCATGCCAGTCTGGGCTAGGGGTTGTATTCACACAACAGGGCTAGCCAGAGACTTACACTTCAAGGGCACCAACTGCAGTCCAATTCTGCACAAATAGATAGGGGAATGTTAGCTATTAGGAATGGAGGTAAAAAATACCATCAGCACATCTATGGCCATCTAGTGTTGATAGAAACTGACCACAAACCTTTACAACAAATCTTGCTTACATAGGATGGTGATGAAGTTACAACAATAATGTCTCAAGGTGAGGTACAGACCAGGAAAAGATACACTATCCCGAATATTCCCTTCAGTTCATGAAGCACATGAGGAGCCTGACTTGGAGGAACAGGGGCATAGAGAAACTAAAATATGTGAAAAAACAAAAAAGGATAAACAGCTGGGAGAACTAATCAGAATCATGTGCACTGGTTGGCCAGAAAAACTCAATAAACTACCACGAAAACTACAAGGATTCTGGCCCATACAGAATAAGCTGTCACTTCAGATATCATTACTGGGTGAATGTATACTAATTTCAAAATTACAACATTAATTAGTCTATGAACAAAATCATCAAGGCATCTCTGCATCTCCCTTTGCAAATGTTATACTGGCCTAATCTGGGTTCAGATATCGAGGCACATCTGAAGGATCGTGAATCTTGTAAAACACTCCAAAGAAACACAAAGGAACTACTTATTCTTTGGAGTATTCCTTCTTGTGCATGGCAGAGACTTCCCACTGACATTTTTCATATTGATGAAACACAATATCTTGAACCGGAACAGCTGCAGGAATTACACTCATCTACTATCACAAGGGGCTTTATATCTATTATTTTAAGGCATGGGATATGTAAAGAGCTTGCGTCAGACAATGGTCCACAATTCCCAGCTGCTGTATTCCAAAACTTGGGGTATCGCACACAAACCAGTGAGCCCATATTTACCACAGGCTCTGAGAATCACAGCACCAATTGCTCCTCAAAAGCTACAACCTCCAACCGTTGCTCATGAACAAGTGGTTGCATGAGGAAAAAATATAAGAAAACAAAAATGGCATTATGATAAAACAGCCCTCAGTCCAGGGCAGGTGGTAAGCCACAGAGTCACTGGAAACAAATGGGAGCATGCGCAGATTGTACATAAATGTGACACATTTACACATGAATACAAAAAGCGATCATGCCTCTGGCACAAAAACTGCACAGGAGTTGACAGAAGAGCAAAACAAATCTCAAGCAAGTGATAATAATCCACGTACATCATTGCGTGGTTTTTCTGAAGGAAGTCCCCTACTCCAGATATGGTCAGAGAATCACACAGAAAATCTAGGAGGACTTTGTCTTTCAGTGCATAAAGGAGCAGATGTGATGGTATTTGCTATTTATAGTAAGTTTGTTTTAACATTCATTTTATTTATGCTTCTTTCACTTTAACCCCTTCGTGACAAAGGCTGATTTTACTTTTTGTACCCTTCGTGACAATGGCCGTTTTAACATTTCTGCGCTGCTCGTGTTTAGCTGTAATTTTCTTCTTTCCCGTTTACTGAACCCACACACATTAGATATTGTATTTTTCAGGACAAGAAGGGCTTTCTTTAGATGACATTGTTTTGATTGTATCATATTATTTACTATTAAAAAAAGTATAAAATATGGTGAAAAATTTAGAAAAAAATGACTGTTTCTAACTTTTAGTTGAAAAATCTTTTACTCATCTATAAAAGGTAATGAAAAAACCTGCTAAATAGACTCTACTATTTGTCCTGAGTTTAGAAATACCCAATGTTTTTATGTTTTTTTGCTTTTTTCTACACATTATGGGGCAATATGTACAGGTAGCGTTTTGCTATTTCAAAGCCATTTTTTCCAAATCTGGTAATTCTTCCCCCCATGTGCCATTTCGGGTATCTTTGAAGCCGGCCAATACAATTTACCCCATCAAGTCATATATTTTTGAAAACAAGACAGCCCAGGGTATTCCAAATGCTAGTATTTTAACCCTTTCCAAGCACTAATTCTACCATCAGCCTTTGTCAAACTTTATGGTAGTCATTTTTTTTGCATTTGTTTTTTCACACACATTTTACTTTAGGTATGAATAAACAGGTTCTGGTATATGTCACTATCACAAAACACCCCAATATGTGTTCAGCAACATCTCCTAAGCGCGGTGATACCCCACATGAATTTTGGGGGCAAAAGGGCCACATTTGGGGCATGCACATTTTTCAATGTGGAACTTTGGCATTTGGGGATCCACTGCTCATGCCCTATTTGGTACATCTTTGAGCCGGGCCATTTCAGTGTGCCCAACAAAACCATATATTTTTTAAAACTAGACACCATAGGGTATTTTAAATGCTGGTATTTTAACTCTTTGCATGCACACATTTTACCACCAGTATTTTTTCAAAGTTTGCAGTAGTATTTTTGTGTGTGTATTTTTCCCCCACACACCTATGTTATGTTTGAATTTACAGCTCCTGGTATATGCCGCTGTCACACGACACCCCAATATGTGTTCAGCAACATCTCCTGAGTACAGTGATACCCCACATGCATGGGTTTGTCATTTTTGGGGGGAACTAAAAGGCCACATTTGGTACGTGTGCATTTTTCTAATTGGAAATTAGATGTGTGGCCATCCTTCCCCCCCGTGTTAATTGGGACATTGTTCAATCCGGCCAATTCAATTTACCCCATCAAATCATACATTTTTTAAAAGTAGACACCCCATGGTCATTTAATATGCCAGTATTTTAACTCTTTCCATGCGAGAATTGTTTTACGCTAATGTGCTAATTTTAGGACTTGCTCACAAAAATATATTTTTTTTTTTTTTTTTCCGGGCCGCCGCCATCTTGCTGATGGCGAAGATCACCGGCAGCTGCGGTCACAGCCCATCCAGAGGTAAGTGTTTGGTGTCGCTGGATGCCTCCTGATCGAGGCATTCCAGCGACACCATTTAAGTTTAGGAGGTGATCGTTGATCGCCTCCTAAACGCTTTTAAAACGGGCGTCCGCCGCCATACATTGTATGGCTGATGTTGACGCCCCGGGGAGGGGCCAGACATGGCCCCTGATTCCGATCATGGCGTTGCTGAATGCCTCGAGGTCGAGGCATTACAGCAACGCCGTTTGGGTAAAAAAAATCGATCACGGATCGATTTTTTTTACCCGTTTTAACAAATGACGGTCCTGGCACGTCATTTGTCGTTAACGACATGTTTTTCCGTGACGTGCCCGGACCGGCAATTGTCATCAACGGGTTAAGGAATAGCAGTTTATTTCTGCAGTACTTACTTCCTGGGTATGTGACCAGGGCAAGAGAGAGTGCTGGAGAGAATGGAGAATAAAGATGCACATGTTAATGCTCTTTAAGTGTCCCAACATTTCTGAGTAAATATAATATAACAGATGTTTAGGAAACAATGTTTTTCATTATTTGATAATATTAACAGAAATGAGTAGAAAGTTGAAATTGATACAGTTCAAACAGATTAAAATTTTATTTTTGTACTCTTGCAAAGAAAGTGTAGATTCCTCGTGGCTGGACATTAAATGTAAAGGCTAGAAATCATTAAAGAAAAATAAAAAAATAGATGATTCAAAAACCATACCATAAAATTGTGCTTTGTGGGTCTCTATTGGTTTTATAAATCAATGTCTGTTTCAACAATCAGGTCTTTATATAATTAAAAAAACATGAGGGAAAAATGTAATTTAGATGTGAGATTGGAGTAAGGATTATTTTAACACACCTTACTAATTAAGTTTGGGGTCACTTGGAAATGTTCTTGTTTTTAAAAGAAAAGCTATTTTTTCCATTAAAATAAAATCAAATGGATCGGTGTAGACATTGCTAATGTTGTAAATGACTATTGTAGGCCCTTTATCAACAACCTTCACTCCTGTGTTAAATGGCACATGTGTTAGCTAATCCAAGTTTAAATGTAAAAGGTTAACTGATCATTAGAAAACCATTTTGCAATTATGTTAGCACAGCTAAAAATTTCTTGGTTTTTCATTAAAACCGCTAAGAGAACCCAAACATACAAATGGTAGTGTATATGAAACATTAGTGCATACATTTTAATCAAAATATTGTTATCAGCCTAACATTTATTAATGCATTATGTTAATAAACCTTATAATAATCATTAGATTCATAGAGCAATAATGTCCAACTGGAGGGTCACAAGCCTCCTTAATCATGTCCAGTGTGATAAGGGAAACATCCTTAAGAAAGAAAGAAAAAACAATCACTAAGGACTACTCGTATTGATTGGATTAAGGGGGGGGGGTGTAGAATTTAAATGTACAACCTAATTTTTTGTCTAAACCCACTCACAAATACTGTAAAGTAGTACAAATAAAACGACCAGTAGAGAACTGATAGTAACTGCATATAATGTATCTGATTTGTGTATGTTTATTGGGCAGTAAATAAAAAGTCATTTTGCAGGAAGACTCTATGGAATGTGAACAGTGTAGTTGACACATTAAGTCAGACAATTTTTACTCCTTGCTGTAAAATCCCAAACCTTACTTGATTTTTGGCATTTGCATAAATATGAGCAAAAAAGGCAATGGAAATTTGTCTTTATTGTTTAACCTTTTAATGTTTTCTTCAAAAAAATACACAAAGATAATCTGCTCTCATGGATAGCAAACGTTAATATATGTGTGGCACAATTATTTGCGCCCCTTTGAATTCATATGAGAAAAAAATATTTGAAGTATATTCTCATGTGAAACTGACTTCCTGTTTCACAGGGGTATAAGTATTAGGTAACACATAAGCCAGATACCCTTAGTCATTTATCATAATGGGTAAGACCAAGGAATATAGCTGTGATGTGCGGCAAAAGGTTGTAGGGCTTCACAAAATGGGAAGTGGCTATAGGAAAATAGCAAAACCATTATAAATGCCCATTTCCACCATCAGGGCACTAATTAAAAAGTACCAGTCAACTGCATATGATATGAATCAACTGGGCAGAGGGAAAGTGTGCATATTGTCTCAATGCACTGTGAAGAGGATGGTTCGAGTAGCCAAAAAATGTCCATGGATCACAGCAGGAGAATTGCAAGGTAGTTGAGTGCTGGGGTCAGAAAGTCTTCAAAACTACAATACGTCACCTACATCACCACAATTTGGTTAGAAGGGTTTTAAGAGAAGAGCCTCTACTCTCATCCAAAAATAAACTCAACCATCTTCTGTTTGCATGGCACTACTGGAACTACAAATGAGATTGTGTTCTATGGTCAGATGAAACCAAAAATAGGCTTTTCTGGCAATAAACATTAAAGGTGGGTTTGGCGCACACAGGGCGGTAGCCATATTAAAAAGTATATCATGCCCAGGGTTAAATATGGTGGTGGCTCTTTAATGTTTTGGCTCTGTTTTTCTGCCAGAGGAAGTGAACATTTTGTTAGAATGCTTGGCATCATGAACACCTGATTGCATCTGTCAGAGAGCTTAAAAAGGGCCGTGGTTGGATCTTCCAGCAAGACAATGATCCAAAACATCAAAATCAATATAAAAATGGTTTACTGACCATAAAATCAAGGTCCTACCATGGAAATTGCAGTCCCCTGACTTGAACCCCACAGAAAACCTGTGGTGTGAACTGAGAGTCCACCAGTGTTCTATTCTCTATCATTATCTTAGCAAAGGGAGGTAGCACAAAATATTGACTAAAAGGGTGCCATATTTGTGCCACACACATATATATATTTTTTTTTTTATAAACCTGTATTGCATGTACAATTGTTGGATATCCATGAAAGCAGAGTATATATGTGTATTTTTTGAAGAAAAGATCAAAAGGTTAAACAATAAAGACAATTTTTTACAGCCTACTAACAAAAACTACCAAACGTGGCAATTTTAGTGGAGGGCACAGTACTTATATTGCCTCACTGCATTAACCTTTACTACGTTAGCTGGAAGGCTACTTGTTTTATTTAAAAGCCTTTTTTAACATATACTTTAACAAAATTATAAGTGGGTGATACAGGATTTGGGACAAACCATTACCTGGTTGAACCCTAATGGAGCCTAGCTAACTGAGCCTACCAAAACTAAGCTTTATATACAGGTCCTAGTGCACAGCTCAAAGATGTAAGGCAAGGAGGTGTTTTAGCCGGCCATCCTTGGGTTTGAACCCAGATCAGGATGTCCATATTTATTTAAAACATAAACCTCTGATCCTTCAAACTGTTTTATGAATGCTTGTCTTAGTATTTTTCACCTTACAAATACATTTCCCTCTTCTATACCTCTTCAGTTGGACATTACTGTTATAGCAATGTAAGTAACATTCTAACAAGAGTTCAACATATCCTTTTGTACATGATGTAACATTTGAAGATAACTCTATAAAATGTCTTATTACAGATACCATGATGCCCAAGGATATTCTGAAATATTCTTTTCTAAAATATTTGGGTAGTTTTCCAAACATTTTAACACATTTCTGAAGGGAACAAGCGTAAGTTGTTTTCAGTCATAGGCCATATTCCAAACACTTCCTTGTAAATGTTTGCCTTTGTCTCTGGGAGAGCCAATGTGTCCTTTAACTGCTTGAATGTGTCCAACAATGACTTCAACTCTCTATGCAAAGAAGTCTGTTTGAGGCCATCTTTGTGTTTGTTTCCTGGAGGAAAGAATATAAGAATTTTACATGACAGAGATCACCAAGGCATGTAAAAACAGCTCTTTTTTTTAAAAAGATAGACCGGATTACTGTATAGCATAGTTTTGGCCACAATTGATAGTAAAAAAAAATTGTAATTGTTTATGAATTACTGTCAGAAATACTGCATTTCGTCCTGATACATTTAAGAAACCTGTGCATCAATACATAGCGATTATATAATCTCCGAGGAACATCCAGCAAGAACATTAGCATAGCTCTCCAAGTGTTGCCACTTGAACAGCAATAAGGTAAAATGATTGTTTTGCTGTGAAGTAAAAAAAAAATCATGTATTTCTGTTAAAACTGGACAGCATGGCTTCTCCATGTCGTAAAGCCTCGAGGCTGGCCGTTTATTTCCAGTTGACATAGACAAAGGTCCCATTTCTTGTCCACGTATACATGTAATCTGCTCCATGGGAACATTAAACGTTCAATTTTTCTTCTTTTATCTTTTTTGCTTTGCCACAAGAGAAGGAAGTTTAACAAGCAATTACATGAAAAATACCATGTCCCGTTACTAACATATAGTTCAGAAGCACAATGCACAAGAAGCACCTGAGCTGGATGCTACTGTCTCTTGAAGGTTACCGATTTCAAGTTTAACTTTTTAGTTTCAAGTAGAAGCTCTGTTCATTTTCTCTCATTATTGGCAGGTTCCAAAGACAACCCATCAGTCTGTCTGCTTTTGCCCTGTGTTTCCTCTATATATTGCTGTACAGCTTTTAGTACTGCATTTTCCACTAGCCTTTTGCTTAGGCTCACCAATTCTGCATCATCTGGCTCTCTCCCGTTCTTTTGACCTAAATGCCACAACAAAGGAAAGGAATCAGCTGTTACATTGTTGCACAAGACAATTATCATGCATTTTTTTTAATGGAGTGCTCTAGCCCTTGTTTTAAAAATGTAATGATTATGCTCCAGAGGATACAACTACATGCAAATATGTGCAAACATTCTTTAATTATTTGAGTTCCTCAGTCTCATTTAACTCCCTAGCTCCCTTTTAAAAGCAAGCAGTATAATGCAGTATGTTTCCTACTATTGCTCAGTAGGACTACCATTCTAGTCCATTAGAGCAGGGCTGCTGTTGAAATCGATGGGAGTCACAGTAGCCAATTGCATGTATGACATTTAAACACTGATGTTTTGCTAGCATATATTTTTGCTTAAATTACTTCAATAGGAGCGCACCAACATTTCAGGTTTCCAAATTTGAGTGTGTGGATAGAGGAGGGAGTTCATAGGGCTTACAAGCATGTCCACCCACACACCATAGCCACCAAGCCACCTTATGGGACTCAGCTGCAGAGAGTCATAAGGTGGGCAAGTGGGAGCCTAGCAGACTAGGGGACACTGTTGATTTTACAGTCCCCGCGTCTGGTCAGTGGAGATCAGGACATCTCCCCAGCCTGGCATTGATCCTCAGTACCTGCAGGTCATTGTGGCAGCTTCCCCAGGACAATGGCCCCTAAAAATATGGAGTATCCCATGAAAACCCAAGCTGTTGGGAGGTATGGCAATGCTACTGAGCATGTCCACAAAGTTTCCATTCTACTGTTTCATAGTTTCACTACAGGCAGCCAAAGGAAAGGGAAAATCTGACAAGCAACTTCTTTATAAACTCCAAAAACTAAATATATGTTGCATATGGTAGCTGAGTGGTCCTTTTAAACTTGTATTATGCCCTTATTGTACGTACATGAAAGGATTCTACAGAGTGCCCCTATATGAACTTTTCAGCCCGCAGTTTTTTTGCAGTACAGGAGATGTGTTTGGCACATGATATACTTGCTGCCAGTCAGGTTCTGTCCTTAAGGGGTTAAATAATCACACCTAAAGTACATTTTTTAAGGCTGGAGACACACTACATAAGGTGACACATGTCTCCATATAAACAACAACAGAATGGTCTCTCACATAAGCATAAGAATAACCATAAATACTATAGTATACGTAGCTTTCACAGTTACTATACGCTCAGACAATTTTTATGCTAAGAGCATGACATGAAGGTTACATGATAAAGGCTCTGTAATACATTTCATATTTCTCATTTCAGGCTTTGTTTGAATAGTTATGTTCCCATTGTATGCTAAGCAGATACACTGAGAACAGATGCCAGTTCTATTTAGAAGAAACTCTGTCGTGGTTAGAATAAATAGCACAAGGGCATAGACAGAACATAGGCAGTGTGTCTGTGTAAAGTTATCCAGTGTCTGGGTTTCTCACTGGAACAGACATCTTGTCCTCATCAGAAAACAGTGTCCTGTTATAATGGTTATTGATCTAGACTTGCCATATTTTAGTGTAATCAAATTAAGATGTCTGGAAAGATCAGGGGAAGCAAAAAAATTATATAGTGAATAGAACACTGTAGAGAATGTGTAACATAAGAAAATTAATGATTAACAGATAACAAAAGGAATTTTGGGACATACTGCTACAGAGAGTAAAATGTGCCTAAACGGTGCTCTCAGTATCACTTAGCTCCCCTGCTTCAAACATGAAAAAAGGGTGCTTGGCCATTTACCACTTGTGTTTCAACTACCTGATTTTACTATACTATATACCAATCATCCATAACATTGTGACCACTGACAGATGAAGTAAATAACACTGACAATGGCACATGTCAGTGAGTGGGATATATTAGGCAGCAAGTGAACATTTTGTTTTCAAAGTTGATGTAGGACAAGTAGGAAAAATGGGCAAGCCTAAGGATCTGAGCGAATTTGACAAGGGCCAAATTGTGATGGCTAGATGACTGGATCAGAGCATCTCCTAAACTACAGTTCTTGTGGGGTGTTCCCAGTCTGCAGTGGTCAGTAACTATCAAAAGTGGTCCAGGGAAGGAAAAGCCAACAGACAAGCTACTGTAGCTCAAATTGCTGAAAAAGTTACATTGGATATAATGCTATGCACTATGAAGCCATGAGCTTTAAAGCAAAAGCAGGGGTATAACTATTAACCATTGGGCCCTAGTATGAAAAATAACCCAGGGCCCCCCAACTTCGCCAAGCAAAATATCTCACAGCGCCACCTTTGTCCTAAACATCTTGTGACTGCCACCTTTGCCCAAACAGCTTGGGCATTTGCCCCAAGCAGTTCTTCAGTGCCATCCTATCCTTCAAACAGCTTGCCGGTGCCATATTTGCCCCGAGGTTGCCAGTGCCCCCAAATAACTTGTCTGTGCCTTTCTTTCCCCTTGCCGACACTCCTACAACATACACTCTAGCACACATATGTAAACACACACACAAATTACGCATGCTAACACACACTTACTCATACTCACAAACATACATTAATTCAAACACACACACTTTCATGCCCACACACACTTACACATAGACATTCATGCTCACATACATACATACCCCTTTCCTGCCTGCATCCGCTTATCTCTCACCTCTCCTGCAGCTTTTTATCCGGCTGCTCGCATACTGTGCAGGCAGCCTCAGTTTGCCACAGGGTCACATAGCTAATCACATGATAGGTGATCAGAAAAGCAAGGCAGCACAGTGCTTAAAAAAGTAAAGAAGCCTCATACGGTAACAAAACTGCTACAAAACTGGTGGGGATGTCCTGCTGCACAATTGGCTGTTGACCAGAGAAATCTTTGATCTTCCCAACTGGCCTACTTGTTAATGGGTTTTAGTCCAGTAGACACAATGTAAAAAAACTGAGTATTGCAGCATGTAGTGATAACTTTTATATTGGACTAACATTTAAAACTTTAAAAGACAAGCTTTCAAGAGTTAACCTCTTTTCAACAGGTCTGAAGAGTATTGCTTCAGACAAAATTCATGTCTGTATAATAACCAAAAATTGTGTCTTACTAAAAATTAACTCTCAGGCTCAAAAAATTTCAGTACTAGAAAAACTGCAGGCCAATATTGCCTCAGTTAAGCTCGGTGTTCACAATTCCACAATCAGAAAAAGAGTGTGCAAACATGGCATCCAAGTCAGGTGAAAATCACTGCAATAAGAAAACAAAGGCCTGTCTCACATTTGTCAAAAACATCTTGATGTCCCCCAAGACTTTTGGAATAATATTGAGTGGACTGATGTGTCAAAAGTGGAACTTTTTGGAAGACCTAGGCCGCATTACATCTGGAGTAAAACTAACATAGCATTCCACAATAAGAACATCATACCATCAGTCAAACATGGTGGTGGTTGTGTGATGGTGTGGGACTGCTTTGCAGCTTCAGGGAGATTTGGCATAATTAATGGAACCATGAACTTTGTTCTCTATTAGAAAATCCTGAAGGAATATACCCGGCCATCCGTTTGTGACCTCAAGCTCAGTTGGGTTATGCAGCAGATGAAATTATCATTTAAAAGCTACATTTTGTGTTTACTCAAGTTTATCTTTTTTTTAAAATTGTATTAAAATTAGTTGGATAATCTGAAAGATTTAAATGTGACAAATAAGCAAAAACAGAATCCGGAAGGGGGCAAAAACGTTTTCACAGCACTGTATTTATCGTTATATAGATACAGAAACATATCATCTCTTGTCATTTAGGTTAATCTCCAGTGGTAACTGACTATTTGGTACTCCTAACCTATTACACCCATTAGTGTGTCTGGACAGAATAGAAAGCAATTATTGAGTAACAGCAATTATAAGATCTATGTGTGGTTTCCAAGTACTCCTAGTGCAGCGTAATGAGGGTTATACTTATGTTTTAAAGAGGTAGCAGCAACATATTATACAGAATTTTAGATTTGAAGGCTGGATACAATAAATTGCAGTAATGAGCAAGACGACGATAACTTGCTTATTATTAGATGTACTATACTTACAAAAGTTCCCATATTTACCATATTTGCTCTGAAAAATGCTCTGAAAAAATCCCTCGTCTTATATTCAAGGTTGTCTTCTAATCAGACCTCAAGTAGAGGTCTGACTACAAGACTAAAATCCAGATCCCCGCAGCGCTGCAGGGAACCTGGACAACCTCCGCTGCTGCTGTCATTTCCACCGGGGCTTCTATGGTGGAGTACCGGAAGGTCATGTGATGCTGGCGCTCAGTCATAGAAGCCCCGGTCAGCCAGCAGCAGCGGAGGTCTGCATCGCACAGACTTCCACCGGCTGCCCCACTAGACACCAGGGAGTCTGAAGCATGGGTCACAAGTAAAGGGATGCACTGGTAAGGGGGGTTAAGAGTGGCATAGGGGGGTTCAATGGTTTTCTAGAGGCAGAGTGGCATATAGGGGGTTAAACGGCATATCAGGGAGGCAGAGTGGCATCTATGGGTGTATAATGCATTTCTGGGGGAAGAGTGGCATATAAGGCATATCTGGGGGGCAGATGTGCATAACTGGGACAGAGTGGCAAATAAAAGGAAATACAATTTCTCATAGTTTTTTTTACATATGAAAAACTTGTTTACATGTGAATTAATATTTACTAGTAAAACTTTTTTCCTGTATTAATGTTCACATTTTGGGGGGGGTCGTCTTATAATTAAAAACGGTATTTATTGAATGTTTATGTGTAGATTGTTATTATTCACCAACTGAATTACAGTAGGTTTTATTAGTACGCAAGGCACTAAATTTCTTTAAATCATAAAAGCATCGCACAGACAGTAATGTTTGGATAGTTAGTAAAACGCTATGGATAATGGAAAAAAAAGTGTTAACAATGAACTACACTTGACTCATAAGCCTGTGCAATTCAGCAAAGAATATGTCAGATTTATTGAACACCAAATCAGCTTTTCTTAAAGTTCAAATAAGTTGTAGAAGAGAATGTTAATAACCATGCTTAAGAAGGTAGCTATTTTTGAGCCATTTTTAATTCAACAATTAAGTTTGTATGACAGCTAATTATAGATCCACTGAAGAGTGGTGCTTAGAATTTACATTCAGTGTATATACATCGGCTCGAATATAGGCCGCACTTTTTTCCTTTAAGTCTTTAAAGTGGGGGTGCGGCCTATATTCGGGGTCTAGCGCCCGACGGGCAGGCAGCGGGGTTAGGATACAGATCCCATGCAGCGGTCCAGGGGACCTGCATCCTACGGGGGGGTGCCGGCACGGGAGGTTGTCTAAGCGCATCGTGCGAACGGTCACCGGCTGCGGTGGTTGTTTACCCGCATCGCCGCAGCCGGTGAACGTCCGCACAATGCATTTTACCTCTGCCCCCAAGACTTACCAGAGCAGACTCCCGGGTGTCTTGCGGGGCCGGCGGGGGACATCTACGCAATAGGCGTATACAACTTCCGGTGCCGGCACATCCGGCAGAGTGGCAGCATATCTCGGGGGGGGGGGGGCAGTGGCAGCATATCTCGGGGGGGGGGGGGAGGACAGTGGCAGCATATCTCGAGGGGGGGGACAGTGGCAGCATATCTCGGGGGGGAGGAGGACAGTGGCAGCATATCTCGGGGGGGGCAGTGGCAGCATATCTCGGGGGGGGGACAGAGTGGCAGCATGTTTTTTTGGTGCTTTTTTAAAGAAAAAAGCACCAAACTTTTAGGGTGCGGCCTATATACGAGCCAATACGGTAACTTGATGTTGACAGATACACTTGGAAAACAAGTTCCACTGTATTATGCCACCCTTGTAATAGCATTCAACACCCACGACAGCAGGCTTCTAATGCCTAGTATCTCTACTTCTGATCTCTTCACATAAGCTGAAAAAAGAATTCCCCTTTCTGAAGAACATAGAAATAATAACAATGCCCAATCATAACCCCTCATTGGAAGCAGGTTGGAGGTATGGCATTCCTTTAGTGTCAAGTGCTCCTTAATTACTTTGTTCAGCACTTTACTTCTAATACACCACTAATCTAATTCACTGCGCAAAAAGAGTAACAGAAAAGCGCAATTAAACCATATGAAAACTATGAATGCAGTGGAGAAACATCTATTTTATCACAGTGTTACAATTAATGTCCCATGTTTGCACAGCCAATATGACATTAACAAAGTGGCATTGAAGGCATAAGAGAACAAACAGGGGAAAAAGTGCAAGGCTTGCAACAACAAGATTGATAATTTTGCAGCTTGTACCAGTTACCTAAATTGTGCCTCATGACAAGTGGCTCTATATTGGCATACCTGAGAGCTTGATACGTGTTAACCACAGTCTCCAGCTATAGCACTGCTTCCCGGGACCTCTGGGTTAGTATCTTCAATCTTATTTACCCTAAGGATCCTTATTCAATTGGGAATACTAATGCTAGTTTATAGTCTTAACTGGGCAACAAA
This sequence comes from Sceloporus occidentalis, assembly GCA_023333645.1. Lineage (NCBI taxonomy): Eukaryota > Metazoa > Chordata > Lepidosauria > Squamata > Phrynosomatidae > Sceloporus > Sceloporus occidentalis. The sequence continues at coordinate 3,749,097 of JALMGF010000088.1, read as the reverse complement.
ATTAGCAGATTTTGTTTATATAAAAAAAAAGTTCACCACTGCCAAAATTATTGTAAATATAAAAATTTGTACCAGAACAATTGGCACTAATAAAACTGCAATATTTGCAACAAAATGAAGTCCCACTAAAGTGTGAAATATATCTCTGATTTCAAAAACTGTTTTTAAGGAAAATTAAGATCAAGGAATCTTGATGTAGTGTTAGATGCTAATTCTAAGTGGTTAATGCCAGGAAATATAAGAAAAAATGCTATAAGAATGCAATAATTGTACCTTTCACAGTATAACAATTACAGTATAAACAGCGGACACAAATTTTTAATTTGTGCTTGCTAAAAACTGTCAATGTTCACATGCAGAATTTTTTTTTAAAATTTGACACACAAATGAGTGCAAATAAAGATGCTGTATCATGTTTTATTTTCAATTCAAGTTTTAGTACAACCACAGCAGCAATTAATTTATAAACCTCTTTATAAGCATCTAGTTGCTAGGTAGGTTTGTCAGCACAATACTGCATTATTGTATTGATTTCCAGTAAAATACAGGGGTATAGAACTAAGAACTAAGATTAAGATCTTAATTAACTGTCTTGATGTGCTGGAAGCGCATGCTAAATCCACTCATTCACTTAATGGCTATAAAAATTTCGTATTTCGTAATGCACTGCTTGTTATTTCCTATTTACTCGTACAGCTGTACAGAATACAATATTGCTATATTAATTAGTAAAATATAGAATCACACCAAATTACACCCTGCATGGTAAACAAGCTTATACAGTAGATACTGAATAAGCACAGTTAAGGTAGAGTTGTCATCCAAAGAAGCCACTGTCCCTGCAGGTAAATATAACGCATTGTATATACATCAAATACACATATAATACATTTATATTTTATGTGACAGAATGACCTGTCATACAGGGCCCCAAGGTACTCAAGTGATGTCTCCAGCCTGGCTGTAAAATAAAGAACTCAATTGTTTAACTAATCCCATTAATAGGATTGCTGCCAGGGAAACTGAAGGTTGGGTTGTACACACGTATCTGTTTATCTATGTTAATGCAGTTCTGTGGATTTATGAGGCAATGTTTTACAACAATAAAATGTTAATTCTTGCTGTACTCAAGGTAGTTGTGTCTACTTATTGGGTACACATAGCAGGGTTCCAAGGTGTGCATGCTGACTGGTGCTAAAAGTGATATTGGGGACAACAGGAGGATTCATATGGGTGATCTCTGGGAGTTACTACAGCTCTCTTGGTGAACCCGTTACATTATATATATATCACATACACACTGATTCACTTATACAAAAAATAAATTTTATATTATATGTCCATGCCCAACTGTGCAGGGCCGAATTACCGCAGGGGCCCTGCTCCTTACCTGTGTGTTGCTCGCACACACTGTGTGAGCAATGTCTCTTGTACCACCTAGGGGAAGCAGGAACCCAGCGGAGTCACATGAATTCACGTCACATGACCCTGCTCCATTCCTGCTTCCCCTGGGTGGTACAAGAGAAGTCGTTTGAGCAACACAGAGGGAAGCAGCGGGCCCCATGGAAGTCTGCTAGAGGCACAGAGAGATCTGCAGTTCAGGTAAAGGGGTAAGGGAAGGGTGTATGAACAAATATGTGTTATTGAGGGGAGGAATGAGTATATGTGAATAAGTAAATTAATAAGTATCTGTGAATGAGTGAATGAATGAGTATCTATGAATGAGTATCTGTGAATGAGTATCTGTGAATGAGTGAATGAATGTTTGTGCATTAATAAATGAATCAATAGGTGCGTTATACCATGGGTGTGTAATGGGGAAGCATGGCACATGGAGGCTCTCTGAGGCTAAGATGCTACATGGAGGCCGTTTGAGGCTAGGATGCCATGTGGAGGCTGTTTGAGGCTAGGATCCCAAGTGGAGGCTGTTTGAGGCTAGGATGCCACGTGGAGGCTGTTTGAGGCTAGGATGCCACGTGGAGGCTGTGTGAGGCTAGGATGCCACGTGGTCGCTGTGTGAGGCTAAGATGCCACATGGAGGCTGTTTGGGGGCAGAGATGGCAAGTCCTATGCTTCCAATCTGGGTGTTGGGCAGGTCCTGTAGATGCAATCTGGGTCCTAGACTTACATTATACTAAAGGGGGGGCAATATGCAAGGGTGTGGGGGATATTAATTCACAAGGGGGTGCTGGCTGGGGGTTTAAATAAATCAATACTAAAGCTGGGGGAAATACACAAGGGTGTGGGGGCATTAGGGTGACAACATCGGCTATGTTTTCCAGGACACACATAATTTTTACATATTGCTTACCAACCCAGATAAATTGCTGCCTTTCTGTATGGAGGATGTGTAGACTCATGGAAGGGAACCAATAAGTCATTTCTTTTACTGCAGTCAGCATTTTATCTGGGCTGGTGGCAACAATACACAAGGGGGCTAGCTGGGACCATTACGTAAATCAATACAAAAAGGAGGGGCAGACTGGGGGCATAAATACTTAGAGTGCTGGCTGTGGGCGATATACAGGGGGGCAAAAACACAGAAGGGGGGTCAATAAGAAAGCAGTGTAGAAAACACTATTTATTGCTGCAGTTTAGCCCATCCGGATGTGGGTGTCAGTGTGGCAGAGCTTGTTCTGGTGTGTGTCTTTGGGTGTCAGTGTGACAGAACATGTAGTCCGTAAAGTAGCCGGCGAGAGTTCAAGACCTGTGGCTGGGTAAACCCTGTTTCTAAGGATGGGCAATAAAACCAGGTTTCCCAAATAAGCTCCCTCTCAGTAACCACCTCCGATTGTGACCTACCACGAGCACAGTATAATCCCAAAAGGGTGATGAGGTAGGGCAACGGACATCCATAGCAACTCAGTTCCAAAGTTCGGCGGGCATTCCTGCGGTTCCTAGCTGCCGTGCAGTTCCATGGATTTATGGCTAGGTCCCACTCAGGTGTCAGGCAGGCAAGAAAGGGAGTTCAACGAGCGCAAGGGGAATACTGGGTTTATGAGCCCATAACGCTTGGGAAATCTGCTGAATATATTTCTTTGACTAAGGGGGTAAAACATAGGGACGGGGTACAATCCACACAAACAGAAACAAGGCCAGAACACTCTCCGTACGTAGAGCAGGGGGAACTGAGCAGGTTACGGATATAACATGTGGAAAACAGATTAGACTGTCACAGCTGCCAACTGGAATTCATAGTGCCTACGGGATGCGCACAGACAGCCGGCAGCAGCTGAGGTTGTCTGCGCGCATCGCACAGATGTTCACCAATCTGCCCTTCTCTTAATGATCAGACTACAAAGACAAAATATATTTTTGTGGATACTCTTTCTGCGTTTTACCAACAATGCTAATTTGTTTTATAAAATACAGAAGAGGTGAAGGGTACATACACTACCATTCAAATGTTTGGGGTCACCTAGAAATGTCCTTGGTTTTTTAAAGAAACGCAAATTTTGTCCATTATAATAACTTTTAAATGTTGTAAATGACTATTGTAGCTGGAAACAGCTGATTTTAATGTAATATTTTCATAGGCGTACAGAACCTTTTATCAGCAACCATCACTCCTGTGTTCCAATGGCACGTTGTGTTCGCTAATGTAAGTTAAAGTTTAAAAGGCTAATTGATCATTAGAAAAACCTTTCACAATTATGTTAGCATTGCTAGAAATGTACTTGTTTTTCGTGAAAATAATTAAGCTATGAATGGTAGTACTACGAACTACTATTCTGATTTCAAAAGCAATGTATATTCAACAAGGATGCAGAATGAAGGTGAAGCAGCAAGAACTGGATCTCATAACACGGGATTAGAGGTTTGGTTTTTTTTAGCAATTAACACAATAACATTGTGTGTCAGTATATTTCGCAGTTATTTGACACTGGGGACCATAGCTAAAGAAGAACTAAAAATATTTCATGGTGAACAGAATCTTAGGGAAATAAGACTGCACCTAAATATGTTTGTAATGTATTTGTGTCTTTTTTATCATCTAAGACAGAGAATGAAGAGGGGATACTAGGGTTCAAAAGTACTATTAATTAACCATGATAACAGAGTCACAAGTTTTAATCTTGGAATGTTCTTTCCCTAGGGGAGTCACAAGATAAATTTAGCTCTGGCAAAAATATGAAGCCAGAAGGTGCATTCTCTCCATTCCCATTGGTAGAATAAACAAAAGTTATTTGTTTTTAACTCAAAACAGCAGAAAAACTGACCAAATACACAGCCTAAGCAAAGATTATGATCACTCATATATAAGATACAATTAAACACAAAGAAAGTCGTTGGTAAGAAATATTCATCTTTCAGAGTATCATCCAAGGCATGTTCTAAGATCCACAATATTTCAACTAATTGTCCATGATAAAACAGATTATAATACATATAGTGCTGTCTGTGGGCGATACACAGTTCCTAAATGTACTCAATCTGATAAAGCTGCAGCTCTCCTCCTCATCTATGGTCTGTTTTTGACACTAACTGGCTGCTCGAAGCAGTTAATAGGTGGCAGAAAGGTGCTCCCACTGAAATCAATAGAATCACTTACCCCACATGCACACGGGGGTCTGAACTAACTCCAGCCCAGAAAATTTACTGAGTCAAGGCTGCAGCTGACTGATGTCTTGTATATCATGTTCAAAGATATGTGTTCCCCTGCATGCAAAATAGCTGGAGGATCCTGGAAGGGGCAATTGTTTTTGGGGGATTCTGCAGAACCTCCCCCATGCACTTGCAAAATGAAATAGATTTGTAGGAACATTTTTTTTAATGAAATAAAATCTGGAAATGTCAGTGAGAAGTGATTGCAGTTTCATAGCTCCCAACATTTCAAAATGTGAAAGAGGGACACTTTTTTTTTTTTTTAAATCTCGCAGAACTCACTGATACAAGCAATTGCACTTTACAATGTCGCGTTTGCATAGCCACTTAAAACACGCTTAATTTTTGTTAGCACAGTCATGCATATTAAAAATAACCAACCCATTGAATTGAATTCCCATGAGGCTCAGCCAGACATACTACTTCCATGATGCTGGATGAGCGTCATGGGAAGTGCAGCAACAGTAAAGCTGCAAACGCAAGCTGGGAACGAAAAATTCCCATGATTCTCAGCCAGGTGTCCACCATAATGCTGGCTGAGTTTCATTGGAAGAGCAGTCCACAGCAGCAGATATTTTTTTAAATTAAAAGGGTCCCAGGACCCTTACACACACCTGCCCATAAACACACATATACACATACACTGCCTTTACACACACCTGCCAATAAACACACATATACAGTTGGGGGGCATGCAGTTTTTGTGGGTTGGGCAGAGTTGGTGGCAGACATGTATGAAAAAGTAGTCAGGTGACCCCTGGTATACCAGTCCCAGGCAGGCTGAAGCCTTCTTGCTCAGAGTCAGCACTACCAAGAGGTGCATGCAGCAAAAGCAGTACCAGACATCCTCCAAAATTAAGTCCTGCATCAAGGGTCTGCATGTGCCTGCCCAAGCCCCATATTTTACCACTGCTGCTCCACTATTCCCTTCCTTACTCTGGTTGGTCAATTCTTTTTTTCTCTCCTAATATTGGGGGAAATTCCATATTGTACTATATGGCCGGATGTGCATGTCTGCCAGTGACTGCTCAAAATAAAAAAAAGGCCTCCAAATTTCATCTGGACTGAACGGTCGAATAATGAAATGTCTGAAAACAAAAGTGGCACAAACAAAACTGAATTTTTGTCTGAACGATTTGGCTTGTTGTGCACAAATCTAAAAGGAACACTATAATAATTTTAATGGACCACATCACACATTACAGTGCATATGTGATCTGGAGTGCCCCTGTAATGTCTGTATGTATAAAGATAAGGGTCAAGTGGTATGCAGCCATGTCAAGATTGAGGGGATTAGAGAAAATGCTTCATCTAAGAAAAAGTTTTTGGACAGAAAAAAATGGATTAGGGAAGGCAAAAGCTGCTAGTCTGGCAGGTGGTTAGCAGCCAAGTACCATTTGCATTCTCAATTACACGGTTACCCTTTAACTTGTTATCTGGCAATAAAAGTCCAATATTCAGGAAGTCATACAATATGAAAGTTCTAAGTTTGGCATTACAATTGCCTTGTTCAAAAATGACAACACCAGGAGGAGGTGGAACCAGTGTTTGGGATGCAATGGGGAATGTAATAAATAAATAAAGTTGGCAGAGCTCACTATCTAGCCTCATCCCCAGACACCTAAGCACAATTATAGCAAAACATCTTATCAAAAAATGTATTTGTGAAACATCAAAGGTATCTGAATATGTCACAACGATTTGTGTTGCTTGCACAGATACTTCCTTTCATTTTTGAACTTCATCTTAATTGATCTGATCTTTAAAATATTTTAACAAAGTGAACAGTAAAGAACAGGAGTGATAATAACGAAGGTACATGTGCAGAGTGAACAGTCATTAAAATGAGTCATACAAAGTGTCAAAATAATTGTGTCGCACTGCCACATCGGAGGTAAAACACAAATTATTAAAATAACCCAAAAAAGACTGCCTGCTAACACAATAATATATAATTTTTACAGCTGTTCTGTGTTTTGTTAGTAGAAAGTATGTACATTATGCCATAGAGCAAATATTTGGAATCTGTTAAAATGTTGGAGGACATTTTTGATACAAAGAAAGGTTATGTTAAGAAATACCGTAATTGCTTGACTATAAGAAAAGTTTTTTCAGAGCAAATTCTCTGGAAAATACCCCTCATCTTATATTCAAGGTCGTCTTATAATCCGATCTCAAACAGATGTCTGACTATAAGACTAAGATCCAGATCCCCACAGCGCTGCAGGAGTCCTGGATCCTCCTCTCTGGCAGCCGGTGAACGCAGACAACCTCTGCTGCTGTCCGACCCTTCCTCCGGGGCTTCTATGATGGAGCACAGGTGTGATATGACCTTCCACAGACGTTCACCAGCTGCCCCCATCAGACAGCAGGGTGTGTGAAGCACGGGGAACAAGTGTGTGGATGCATCGGTAAGTCTGAGGGGGCATAGTAGCATATCAGGGGGGCAGAGTGGCATATAGAGGGATATAAGGCATATCTGGGGGGCAGAGTGACATATAGAGGGATATAAGGCCTATCTGGGGGGCAGAGTGTCATACATTATATTATTAGATATGAAAAAAATGTTTACATTTTAATTAAATATTTACTAGTAAAACTTTTTCCTTATATTCAGGCTTTTTCTTTTTCCCCTAAATTAATATTCAAATTTTGGGGGGTCGTCTTATAATTGAGCAAATACGGTATATTTTGTACCCTAGGTAAAAATTCACAGATAACGTATTCTCACTTACAAAAAGTACACATAACCACATATTAAAAAAAGGAATAGCTACAGTTGTGTGAAAGTAAGTACATCATCTTTCAAGTCTATGTTTTTACATATCAGGGCAGATCTAAAAATTAGGTAAATACAACCTCAGATACACAAACACCTCATACCAATTGTGATGATTTGGGGTTGTTTTGCAGCCACAGGACTTGGAAACCTTGCAGTCATTGGGTCGACCATGAACTCCTCTGTATTCCAAAGTATTCTAGGACAATGATCCCAAGCACATCAGTAAATTCATGACATAATGGCTGAAATGCTGTGGCTGGACCTTAAGAGAGCTGTGCATAAACTAATGTCCGCAAATCTCAATGAACTGAAGCAACGTCATAAAGAAGAGGGGGTCAAAATTCCTCTACAACAATGTGAGAAACTGATAAAGTCATACAGAAAATGATTACTTCACGTTACTGATGTTTAAGGTGGTTCTACAAGCTATGGAATTCTAAGGTGTCCTTTTTTTGCACACGTGACTTCTCCATTTTGGCTTTATTTTCGTTGAATAAATCATGACATTGTGTAAAATGTTATGTGTTGTTATTCATCTGAGGTTGTATGTATCTAATTTTAAAACCTGCACAGAAGGAACAGATTACTGTTATGATTTCCTGGTATGTAAAATAACAGAATTTAAAGTGGGTGTACCTTCTTTTTCACACAACTGTAATTCTATTCAGCTTGTTAGCCCATGATTGTTGGATTTACCATCATTTCATAATTTAAAAACTTCCATCTATTTTTGTTCTTGGGGTAAACATAGTTTCATGAACCCTGAGAAAGGTTACAACTAATGAGGCAGAGAGAAATCATACCTCTCTGTAAGGATTAAAGAAAGGCCTTGAACAGAAGATAATTGGCGTAACTTATTGTAGAATATAACAGCCTTTGAACATGAATCTAAATTCAATTCAAAGTCTTCACAGCAGTAAATACTAAAACGAATATAGAGAAATACAGGGATGGTATTTCCTTGATTTTTCCTTATGTCTCAAATGTATTTAGAATCACGTAAACACATATCTAATTAAAAGTCTTTATTTGCCATACATGGTCTTTTGTCAAACCAGACTTCTATTGGAGAATGAAAACCTGTATGTCACGAAACCGGGTCCATACAGACAACTGTAAAGACCCAGAGCGCCCAAAGATGGAGTTCAGGAGGTATTGCGCAGTAGTGGAGTTGGACAGGGCCTGGTGCAGAGCAACCGCACTCACCCAGGTGTTGAGCTCCTAGGGTTGTGCAGCCACATACCAGTGCCCTGACATAGCAGCAGATGTAGTCCAGAACAGAGCAGAACTAAACTTGGCTGGATGTGAAAATCCGAACTAAACTTGGAGATATCCTGCAGGCACCCTGGAGCAGGCATGAAACATAGCACTGGAATCATGTGCAGGATGCTGCAGGCTGAGAGTAGGAAGCTAAGCAGAGTATATAATGGAAACATAGCAAGCAAGGAAGACAGAGCAAGGAACAGGGAGACCGAGCAAGGAACATAACCAGACAAGACATACATGATACAGGGCACAACAAAGGACAGGGAACAAGGCAAGGAACACAGGGGAAGGAGTGAGGAGCCGGAATCCTCGGACGCTTCTCCTTTAAGCAAGGATAGGACACCTTAACTGGGACAAGCGGAGAGGAGAGAGGAACCAGAATCCTCAGATGATTCAGGGAAGAAGGGCAAAGGTACATACGAGACAGACGCACATGGATACAGGAACTAGCCTAGGACTAAAAGATAACAATTGGAGATTCCGTCACATCTTATGGCCATAGTATGCTTAGCCCACCACTACGCCAAAGTACTCCAATGACGGTGGGTCCTAACGCTAAGCCCTGCATACGAAAGTACTGATAAACTATACATTGAATCCAAACACAGAACCGAGAAGGACATACCTTTAGACTGCAGACTGAGACAAACAGAACAAACGGGTGGGACACACCTTATAAAGGAAACAGGAGCTGAAGCAAAGAGCAGACTGGAATCAAGGAATCAGAGGTTCAGGACAGAGCATACAGAAATCCACCAGTGGACCACAGCAAAACATGGGAACTGAGGCAAGGCAGGGAAAAAACAGAGATATGCAGCTCCGCAGCCTGGATGGACCCTGACACTGTAACACTTACCAGACCTCTAATGTCCTCAATTAACATAAAATGAAGCATCCAAACAGTGGCAGGTAAGCACTCCAAAATAAATAAATGGGAGAGCTTCCTATGCATGTTCACAAGAAATGAAACAGATCCCTGCCCACGGTGTTCACAGAGCCAGCACTGGAGTTGACTGGCTGTAAGTATATCCCATGCATGGTGCTCGGCTTAATACTTGTATTGGAAATAGCTAAGGAGCGGGCAAAGGGCCAAATGCATATGGGTGATTCTGCAGAACGCATACCTATCATATGCATTAAAGTCAGGGCCTCTTAACAGCATTGTAGGCTCTGAGAAAAACAATGCACTGGGGCCCCTACCCCCCCCAAAAAAAAATTATGTACACATATATACACATATCCCTTTAAAAACTCATACCCACACACACATACATTGCCCTTATACATGCACAGTAAACTGCCCCAACACACACAGACACATACACTGCCCTTAACATACGTCTGCCCATAAACACATATACACATACACTCCCCTTACAAATGCCTGCCCATACACACACATATGCACTGCCCTTACACCACACATATGTACATACACTATCCTTACAAATGCCTGCCCATACAGATACTGCCCTGACACACTTCTTCCCATACACACACACATACACCTACACTGCCCTTACACATGCCTGCCCATACACACATATAGGCATACACTGCTCATATTGACACATATACACTGCCCTTACACACAAACATACAGGGTCACACGTGCCCTTACAACACCCCTTTCTCCCCATCTCTTACCTTTTCTTCTCTTCCATTTTCAATCCTGTAGTGGGAGGTTGAGGTCTGACACTCTAGACCTCCACTTTGGTGCTCCCTAATCACTATGCGCCGGCAAACTGATGCGGAGCGCTGGGATACAACGTCATTATGGAGCACGGAAGCAGAGGTCTGGAGTGACAGACCTTGTTACCGTGGCTGCTACCCAGACCAGCACTCATGTTGCTTTGGTGCACACTTCAATCAGGCACCATGAGCGCTGGTTGAGCGGCAGGGTTGGTTGTGGAGGTTACAATCTCTCCTCTCTCTGCGCAGGCCTGAAGACTGCTCAGTGGAGATGGCTTCACCGCTTGCTCCCCCTATAGATACGCTACTGTTCTAGGGGTACCAGTAATATGATTCACTAAGAGGCCCCTAGAACCCAGGGCAACTGCCCAATGTGCTCATGGGTTAAGACGTCACCGATTAAAGTGCATATGAGGGCAGGGGTGTCCCTTTAGGGCAGTGTTAATTATGGAATCTTGCTCCATCCACAATTTGATACAATCTTCTACATCTGTTCTCTCACATATGTGAACTTGAAACAGCAATGTTCATTACAAGAATAACATTTCACACCGCAGACCACTTACACTTCACACTTAATCAAAGCACAAGTAACTAACACTATCAACATACACAAACATTTTGCACCTCAACACAAGCATAACAAACCATATAACACCAAAGTATGTAACAGTATCATCACAAATAACATAAGCACATTACATGCTGTAACACAAGTGTATAGTAAATTAAAATTTATAGAAACCCACATCCTCCATGGCTCGATGGAACCAAGCAGATGACATTAAGAACACCACTGCTGGGCAGACAGTTGATTCCATGCACCTAATGCTGGATGGCAGGAACCAAAAAGATAGCATAATGAGACCTGTGTATGTTAACAGTATGTTTAACAGCTTGGTATCGAGTGTCTTGCATTTCCTACTTCATGACAACATAAGATGGGGAAATTATTGTATTTTTGTTTATAAATGAATTCTTAATTTATACTAGCCTGCTAGTTGGCCACGTAACCCGTGTCAGCTGCCTCTGCTAAAAATCACAGTGAAGATTTTCCTTTATGGCTCAGAAGATGAATCATGAGATACATGGCATATATGTATTGCTGCAAGGTAACAGAGCTGGATGTGATGTTAACTACCTTTCTATCAATACAAGAAACCTGCATTGAATAATGCACAGCTTTATTAACGCCTTAAGGACAATGGGCGGTCCCTAAACCCATTGAAGCCCGTACATGTACGGGCTTTGTCATTAAGGGGTTAAATTTGGAATCTATAATAATCTAAACCTATTTAACACTAATTCACCCTTTTATTAAAGTTAAGTGGGATTCAAGAATGTGTGGTTTGATGTCTTTCAAAGGCTAACGTATCATCTATGCATTCTGCTAGCAATATCCTCAACTGATTACAATAAACTAAGTATGTCACACAACCACGTATAGTTTGCAATGATATCTATGGCAATAACACTGTTTTGGATTTACAAGTGACAAAGGTCACTGGTGAAAATCGCAATTATTAGTGTGGGACTTATTTAACTGATTTCTGCAGCATGTCCTTGAAACATGCCAGGCCACGGGATGCAAAAATCTTGAACTCCTGTACCGGTAATGTAAAGTCCCTAGCTTTGGGTTCAGCAGCTGATGTCAAATTCTACAGCCAAATTAAGCTGTTGCTTATTCAACTTTGTATTTGTAAACTCTGAAGAAAAATGTTTACTATGAAAAATGGGGCCCATAGACCATTTAATAGTCTTCACAAAGCTTTGAGTGAGCAAGTATTCTGCTAAGCTACTCTGCTTCTGAATATTTATTGATTATACCACCAGAAACATATTTATGTAGGCTCTCACCTGAGTTATACTACCAACCACTGATTGTACCAAGCAGATTGTTAACTTGAGTATTAACACAATTGGCTTTTGAACCAACTGTACAGTCAATGATTTTCTAAGCAGGCAAAAACTTACTGTATTTGCTCGATTATAAGACGACCCCCAACATTTGAATATCAATTTGGAGAAAAAAAAAAAGAATGTAAGACTACCCTATAGTTTTATTAGTAAATATTAATATTAATGTAAACTATTTTTTCATATCTAATAACAACTATGATTGAGAAAAATGCATTTTTTTTAATTATTTCCTTTAATTTGCCAACCTGCCCCTGCAGTTAGGCACATCTGCCCCATGGCTTGCTACTCTACCCCCTGCCTTATACCCCCTATATGCCACTCTGCCCCCCCGATATGCCTTATACCCCCTATATGCCACTCTGTCCCCCCTGATGACTTATACCTGTTATATGCCACTCTGCTCCCCAGATATGCCTTTTGCCCCCCTATATGCCACTCTGCCTCCCCCCTATTTGCCAATCATGATATGCCTTATACCCCCTATATTTATGCTTATAAACCATTTACATAAAAAGCAATGGCTATTCTTAAAACTGATCTCCAGCTCCATACTGCCATGACAGAGTGCATGTAAAAAAGGTGCTCCCAAAAATGTAATGGAAGTGTTTGCTTGCCACTTCAAGCAGTCAGAAGTCGTGCAACAAAACGGACCTCGGAGATAGCCTCCTAAAACTTAGTTTATACTCCCTGGCCACTTTATACACCTGTTCAATTGCTTGTTAACACAAAAGCTAATCAGCCAATCACATAGCAGCAACTCAATGCATTTAGGCATGTAGACTTAGCCAAGACAACTTGCTGAAATTCAAACCAAGCATCAGCATGGGGAAGAACGGGGATTAAAGTGATTTTGAACACGGCAAGGTTGTTGGTGCAAGACAGGCTGGTCTGAATATTTCTGTAACTGCTGATCTACAGGGATTTTTACACACAACCATCTCTAGGGTTTACAGAGAATGGTATGAAAAAGAGAAAATATCCAGTGAGCAGCAGTTGTGTGGACAAAAATGCCTTGTTGATGTCAGAGGTCAGAGAAGAATGGGCAGACTAGTTTGAGATGACAGAAAGGCAACAGTAACTTAAAAAAAACATGGTATGCAGAATACCATCTCTGAACACACGACACGTCTAACCTTGAAGCAGATGGGGTGCAGTAGTAGAAGACAACACCGGGTGCCACTCCTGACAGCTAAGACTGTGGCTACAATTCACACAGGCTCACCAAAATTGGACAATGGAAGACTGGAAGAACATTGCCTTTTCTGATGAGTCTCGATTCCAGTTGCGACATTCAAATGGCAGGTTGAGAATTTGGTGTAAACAACATGAAAGCATAAATCCATCATGCCTTGTATCAACGGTTCAGACTGGTGGTGGTGTAATGGTGTGGGGAACATTTTCTCGGCACAATGTTGTCCCCTTAGTACCAATTGAGCATTGTTTTAAAGCAACAGCCTACCTAAGTGTTGTTGCTGACCATGTATATCCCTTTATGAACACAGTGTACCCATCTTCTGATGGCTACTTCCAGCAGGATAATGCACCATGTCACAAACCTCAAATTATTTCAAACTGGTTTCTTGGACAATGAGTTTACTGTACTCCAATGGCCTCCAGTCACCAGATCTCAATCTCAAATAGCACCTTTGGGATGTTGTGGAACGGAAGATCCGTGTCATCCGACATCCCACCAGAAAAAATTCATTGCAGGGAGGTGACGTCACCAGCCCCTGCCACTATGCCCCCCTTGCCCTGAAATCCGCAGAAAGGATATAGTAAATACCAGCACATTTTGTCTAAGATTTATCACATTAAAATCATAGTAGTATGGATTTTTTTTCTTATCATCTAAGTTTGAACATCCGTTTATTTTTTTGAGGGTTTTTCTAGTGCATGTTCATGTAACCCTAGACCCGTATATTAATTCAGCTGTTGCCACTTCAATGGATGAGTGATCATCTTAACGTGATAAGTTGTGTGCAAATTTCCGTGGTTTATATATTTTTTATTTCTGTTTTGATGCACTAATTGGATCTTAGTAAGAGATTCATTTAAAAAAACTTGCTTTCATTTGTATACATGCAAAATCCCAGCATTGCATAAAGCAAATTGTTTCATTAGAGCAGTCATTTTGTGACTTGCAATCTCATGTGTCACATGAATCAGCCTCCGTAAGTACGGTAGAAGAGGGTATGATTAGAAGCTAATTTTGGAGCAGAAGAGATATATTATCATATAAAAGAATTCTGAAGCTGACATATTACAATGGGCAAGTATGATAATGTAGAAGATGACCCCCCCCCCGAGACACCAGAAGATTATTTTATAATTTAATTTAACATATAAAAATATAAATTTGTGGAGACAGAGGAAGGAAAGAAGAGATGAGAAAAGAGAGAAACAGACAGAGGGGGAATGGAGAGAGAAACTAGTGTTATGGTAGATGTTAATAAACGATATGTAGACGTATGTAGACGTTTTTTATTTGTTATGTTTGGTAATTAGTTGTTCAACTTACACACTTCCCAACAGTTCAGATGACCAAAGGACTCCTGTGGGAACGGGACTTCACAGAGACGTTTTATGTTATCTCTAGCCCCTTCGTTTATTTACAAAATGTAATTAATAAATACATTCCTTGTTTCTATTATTGTGACTGCAGGTCTGAAGGACACTGATACACTCATACTTAAACCTTTTGAGCTTCCAGAAAAATATAATCAGGGGAGGAAATAACAAAGTTAGAAGAAGAGGAGGGCATGCGGGAGCCATGCTCCCTTAAAGCCCTGCACCCCTTTGGTAGTTTAGCATTCAGGGAACTAGTCCATTGAGTGAATTAAACTCTGAAAGCTGACCCTGGGATAGGCTGGCTCATCCATCTTTCACAGGAAAAAAGAAAGGGAGATTTGGGTCCCAAAGTGGAATATATTTTATGTGACATAAGTTCAGGTACATGCTATTCATTCAAGACACAAAGGGGTTTAAAGTTGGGGTGGTAAAAGTCACCATAACAACCATTCAATCCCCTGATCCAGAATCATCAGTAATCAATATATAACTCACATGCAGATACTGCCCAATACTTTGATGCGAGTAAACTGAATTTGCCGGGTTTAAAGATGTCTCAAATAGGACATGGGGCAGAATGACCAGTTTTGAAATAACAATATACTACTTATACCTATAGCTTGCAAAAAAATTAGCTTTTGTAGATGTGTAATATATATTTCAAATAAAAGTCAAATAATAATATTAATATTATAATAATAATAAATACAACTGTGTCACAATGTTTTTAATGTTCCCTTCTTAAGTCATTCAGAATAATTATTTTGAGGAATAGCAATGGTGTTTCATGCAAACCTTCCATTCCAGTTAGTCAGGAGATGTTATATACAAACAGAAGCTTGGAAAACCAATAGACATTTTAAGGTCCCCCCCATAATGCACCTTACTTATAGATATGCCATTCTGCCCCCAGATATGCTTTATGCCCCCCTGAACGTAGACAACCTCTGCTGCTGCTTGCCACCTCCGCCGGGGATATTATACCATTGCTACATCATAGAAGCCCCCGGAGAAGTGCCGGCAGCAGTGGAGGTTGTCTGCGCGCATTGCACAAGTGTTCACTGGCTGCCAGAGAGGAGGCTATAGGTCCACTGCCCGGTGCCCGGAACTGCATGTCCTGGGCGTCAGGTGATACAAATTGCGCATCCCTGCTCTAAACCCCGATTAAAGGCCGCACCCCCACTTTAAAGACTTAAAGACTTTAAAGACTTAAAGTGGGGGGGAAGTTCGGCCTATAATCAGGCAAATACGGTATTTATTGTTGGGGCTGTATGGGGCAATACACTGTCCCTTTAATTTAAAACATTTGCTTTAGTAATGTAACACTGCAAGGCTGCAACAAACGATAAATTTTATAATCGATTAGTTGGCCGATTAATCGATAAATTGTATAGAAAAAAATATGATAATTTTCCATTTATTTAAAATTATTTACTAAACAAATTGGGTGTTAAAAACAAACAGCAGAATAAAAAACTTTACATTAACGTGTCATTGTGCACACAACACAATGATTTTTATCACAATGGTATTTCTCTATTTCTTCTTATTTTACTACGACATAACACTAAAAGCTATATTTTAAAGGTACAAGAACCCAAACACAATATTTCTCAAACTAGGTTTTAATACCTAAAAAAGCTTTACCAGTAAATATTAATTCACACGTAAAGTATTTTTTCATATTTAATAAAAAAACTATGAAAGAAATGCATTTCTTGTTTTTATTTCCTTTTATTTGGCACTCTGCCCCCAGATATGCCAATCTGCCCCCCAGATATGCCACTCTGCACCCCCAGATATCCCCCCTGGGCTCCAGACTCCCTGGTGTTTTCTTCTATGACGGAGCACCGGAAGGTCATGCCATGTCGGCGCTCCATCATAGAAGCCCCGGCAGAAGTGCTGAGCAGCAGCTGAAGTTGTCTGTGTCCATCACGCAGACGTCCACTGGCTGCCAGAGAAGAGGACCCAGGTCCCCAGACTAACTCAACTAATTGATAATGAAAATCATTAAATGAAAACCATTTTATTAAATGAAAACTATTTTCATTATTGATTATTATCGATTAGTTGTTGCAGCCCTAAACCGAAGCAACTTTGTAAAAAAGAGTGGGCCAAATTTCCTCCATAAAGATGTGACAGACTGTCATGCAAAAAATGGTTATTGTTGCTAAAGGTAGTTCTACAAGCTATTGAATCATAATGGTGTACATGGCTTCTCCATTTTGGCTTTATTTTCCTTGAATAAATCGTGACACAGTGTATTTACCTAATTTTTAGACCTAAGGAACAGATGATTGTTATTATGTCCTGATATGTAATACAATATAATTCAAAGAGGGCTACGTTCTGTAAAGACGACTGTGTGTGTGTGTGTGTGTATGTATGTATGTATATATGTATATATTGTCCTGAGGAAAGTCCACAAGGTGGACTGAAACGTTGACATCTTGGCGTCTTGCAAATAAAATGAAGCACTATTGAAGACCGTAAGTCATGGCTTTACTACTTTTAGATTATATATATATATATATATATATATATATTTCAGTTTAAAATTGTTGTGTGTGCATTCTTTAATTTTTCATGTAAACAAAGACAATCAATGTTAGCCTAATTACAGATCAGAAAATTACCCAATGACCTAGTTCTGGCAGAAGCGTTTCTATACATACAAAAGGAAAATGTCACCTAAACATCTTTAACATCATTGAGTTTAATAATATCTATATTATAAACTCTAAAATATTCCCCCTCTTCCTTTTTACTACTTACTTTGTTGCTGTCTCATATCGATATTTATACATGTTTATTTTAATTCTGATTTTGTCTACTGTATTTAATTTGTTTTCATTTTTGTGACCTTTTATTGGTGCTGTTTCCCTGCTTTTTGGGGCCTTCCTTGGGGTCTGTATAGCTTTTTATTTTCCCCCTTTTCCCTGTTTCCCTTCGTTTGCGATTTTCTTTGACATCTTTCCTTTCTCTGCTGTTTCTCTCTCTTCACTGCTTAGCATCCCGGTTATTTTCCTTCTCCAGCCGCCATTTTGGCTGCATGTGAACTCTTGCGTTTCATGAGAGTTCGCCGCCATATTGATTCTTGCAGCGGCCACCTTGGTGTCCCCTCGTTAGCATCTTTACAGTTAACGGCGGGCATCTTGGTTGAGGTGTCCAAGTCTCATGATTTCCGAGATTCGGATGTCAAGGATTTGGGTGTGGCTGCTAATGGTTTGCTCTTTGGTGATGCTTTCATTAAGGAGCTGAATCGGCCGTTCATCGTTCCAAGGCTTCAGACTCTAATGTCCTACAGGGCTACATTCCAGCAATGGCCCTTTGCCGCGAGAGGAGGGAGTAGAGGCAGAAGCGCTTCCGATTTCCCCAGAGGTCGCTCCGGAATCGGTAAGTCTAGAGATTTCTTGTCTTTCTTTCCCTCCACAGGTCGATGGCAGGATCTCTCATTTTTTCCACAACTGGGTGTGGATTACGTCAGACCCGTGGATCCTCGGTTTTCAGATATACTTTGTCTCTCCTCCTCATCAGGTACGGAGGCCCCCTCTGATGCACAGATCTTCTGCCAATCGGGGTCTGGTAGAGATGGAGCTTCGCTCCTTGCGCGACAAGTGACCTATCCAGCGGGCAAGGGGGCTGATTGGTTTCCTCAGCTCCACATTTCTGGTCCGAAAAAAGGGTGCGGAGAATTTCGTACGGTTATCAACCTCCAGGCCCTCAACACTTTTGTAGTCTATCGTCATTTCAAGATGGAGGGGATCCATCTCTTACACGACCTTATGTCAGAGGGCGACTGGTACATCAGGTTGGACCTCAAGGACGCCTTCCGCTCAGTCCCAATTCATCCGGATCACAGACTATTCCTGCAGTTTCGTTGGGACAGGTAAATTTGGCTAATCAAGGCTCTGCCTTTCGGCCTTAGTTCAGCCCCTTGGTGCTTTACGAAGCTCCTGAAGAGCTTTTTCGGTCCAGGGGCATCAGATGCGTCTTCTACCTCGAAGACATTCAGCTTTTTTCAGCTACCGGGAGACCCTTCGGGCCCAGATGGATTTTGTGGTTCAGATGTTTCACCAGCTCGGTTTAATCGTCAATACACTGAAGTCCGAGCTGTCCCCAAGCCAGCGATTTCTCTTTTTGGTTTTTGAGCGCCTCAAGACTCAACATCTGCACAGACTCCCGTCTTACAACCAGCCAGTTCAGCTGACCTCCGAGGTACGTCAGGAACTTCGCCACATGGAGGCATGGAACGGTCGGGCGATCTTCCGTTCTTGAATCCGATGTTCAGATTTCATCCTTGAATCCGACGCCAGCATGCTAGGTTGGGGTGTGGCCTCTCGTACGGAAGCGACTGGGAGCCTCTGGTCTCTGGAGGAGCCTTCTTTCCACATAAATGGTTTGCGGGTTTGTTCGTGATCAAGAGCCTGGCAAAACACGTACGGACTTTTGCCTCCTCCTCCTGATGGACAACATTTTAGTGGTACATCAATCGTTTGGGGAGCACGTGATCCAAGCGTCTCACAGAGACAGTGACGAAGGACAGTGACGAAGCGCGCAACATCACTTTGGAAATTATTCTGGCCTTGGTACCCGAATAATTATAATCTTAATAAAGACAGGCGAGTATTGTCCCTCCCTTCCCTCCCTGTAGGTGCATCATTCTTCTGAGTGAGTATGGCATGCAATGTTTTGGGATTACCTTGTCCATTGTTATTTTCTCTTTAATGCTCGGTGGTCTATTCTATTTGCTACTGTTTTTTCCTTGGCCTCTGCTGCCTATTGCTGAGATGTGGTCTTGTTATGTTCTCTCTTTCTTTTCCAGCTTGAGTCCGCTTCTATGTTGTAGCTGTTACGCTTTCAAGTTGAGGTGCTTCATCCCACTGGTTGTGAGAACTCTGGTTTGGGTCCCGGTTCAAGTTGAGGTTCTGGTTCTAGGTTTGCAGCTGTTTGCTGACAATCTTTGGTTCACAGTGGACAAAAGAGGAAGAGGGGAAGGTCTTAGGGATTACATTTATTCTAAAAAAAATATCTGTCACTTTTGCAAATCCTACACATTTACACATTTACAGTTTTATAAAATAAGCAGACCTACATACATTAAAATAAACATGTATATTTGTATCAGAAATATATTTGACTTAACATAAAAGAACATGAAAGCCACAATCTAAACATCCTGTTCATATGAACTGTATGAATATCCCTCTTCCATTAAGTTATTTTGTTATTGTTAGAAAATGGCTGTTGATTAGTTCAGGCTGCCTTTGTATGGGGTTGAATAAACTGTACAAACCTAATGTTATAGATCCAAATCCAATGTTAGAAAAAGTGGTGCAATGTGCTACATTTTGTGCAATAAGCTTTGTTTTCTTTTATATATTTCTACCAGTTTTGTAGTATGTTCTATATTAAACCATTTTTGTTTTTATGAATATGTCCCAAACGGGTTGTATGGCTTTAAAATAAATGTAAAGGATCTCATAAAAAATATGCTGGCATTAAACATGCTGTGCATTTAAACATAAACAGCTCATACATCAGACTCATGATAGACTAACAGATCATTCTGCAGAACTCTACAACTAACAACCAGCAGGAGAACTTCATCAAGGGAAAACACTGTTTTCTGTTAATAATGAAATTTTAAGAAGAAACAAACAATAAAAATAATCATCTCTGCATGCAGGCATGTTGGATGCTAGTATAACAAAAGATGCTCTTTTTGTGAATATGAGTTAACGTACAGCAGAATTTAAAGACACATATCCAGTTATGTTGGGTTTGGGTTTTTTTTACTGTCCCTTAACCTTTCCTGTTGTAATAGTCTACATCTGGATTTCATCACAATTGCACTGTGAGCTGCATTTCATATAAACTGTTATTCTAACTGTTATACGCAGTGGTTGCCAACAGCAGATTTCATGCTAGCAGAATACTACAATATATAAACAGAGGCTAGGCAAAGTCATAGGATACGCAAGAGTTAACCACAAAACACCAAGAGCTGCTGCAATGTTACTGTTGAGGCAGCCCACAAAAAGGAAAGCCCAACCTCTAGACACCTCTGAAAAAAGTACACCCTCTTTGAGTTCTATGGTTTTACATATCAGGACATAAAAACAATTATCTGTTTCTTAGCAGGTTTAAAATTAGGTAAATACAACCTCAAATGAACAACAACATATGACATGTTACAATGTATTATGATTTATTCACCAAAAGTAAAGCCAAAATGGAGAAGCCATGTGTAAAGGTATACCCTTACTACTTCCACAAGAATTAAGAAGTAGCAGAAGGGTGCTGCTAATCAAATGCTCTCAATAAACCGAATATCAGCAAGTGTGACCACCTCTATAAAAGCCATAGTTTTAGCAGTATGCTAGTCTGGAGCATTTAGGTGTGGGTTAATACAATAACAAGGAGCAAAGACATCAGTAATGATCTTAGAGAAACAATTGTTGCTACCCATCAATTTGGAAAGGGTAATAAGGCCATTTCCACACAAGTCCATCATTCTACAGTGAGTGAGATTATTCAAGAGTGGAAAATATTCAAGATAGTTGCCATTCTTCCCAGGAGTGGGTGTCCCAGCAAATTCACCCAAAGGTCAGACCGTGCAATGCTCAGAGAAATTGCAAAAAACACAATAGTTACATCTCAGACTCTACAGGCCTCAGTTAGCATGTTAAATGTTCATGAACAAGTAAGGTTTGTTTGGAACAGATGCCAGGAGGAAGCCCCTTCTCTCTAAAAAGAACATGGCAGTATGGCTTAGGTTTGCAAAGTTACAATGTCCTTGTCAGGACCCTACCGGTCGTCGGCGGGGGCTCTCGCCCAGCGGCGACACCGCCGGGCGCCCGCGTCCTCGGCCATGTGTCCGTCGGGTCCCAACCCGTCGGCGACCGAGGTCCTCACCCGGCGAAGTCCCCGCCGCTACATCTCCGTGCCGCGGGCCGCGTCCCTGGTCTCCGTTGCGGCGGCAGCAGCACGCGACAGATGCCAGGACTAGCAGTATGGCGGGGGGCGGGTCCTGCGGTCCCAGACCGCTGCTGGCAGCCAGGGGGGGCGTGTCCTGCAGTCCCACACCTCTACTGACAGCCAGGGGAGGCGTGTCCTGCGGTCTAACCGCAGAGGGGAGGGATTAGGGACTAATTGACAGACACAGAGAGAGGAGGGGTTAGAGGAGGAGTAACAATTAGGCGGGCTATTTAAACCTGCAACCCTGTACCTTCAGTACTTGGTTGTTCAAGTTCCCTACCGGATTCCTATACCCTGTTGCTGTTTCTGCTCTATTTGGATTATACGGACTTTTGACCCTCGGCTGGATTTCTGGACTTTGCTTTTGGATTACCCTTGTTGTACTGCGAACCTTCTGATTTGATTACATGGACTTTTGACCCTTGGCTATATTCTGGACTTTGTGTGTTGGATTACCCTTTACTTCACTCCCTTGCACCCGGTGTCTCTCTGCGCTGCGCTCCGATCCCAACTCAGCCTTGACATAACAACCAAGTCATATGGAGCCTGCAGGAGTCACCGATGCTTTCATGGCACTCACGCAGCAGATTGCAACTTTGGCTCACACCATGCAAGGGCTGCAGGATAATCAACAGGCCTTGCAAGCCCAGGTGCAAGCCCTACAAGCGGCTCCCATAGCAGCGGCTCCACCTGCACCTCCTGTCCCTCCTCCTATTGCTGACGCCATAGCCGCACAGGCACCTGACCCTCACGTACCGCTCCCTGACCGGTTCTCCGGGGACCGCTCCAAGTACAAAGCGTTTATTACCTCTTGTGAACTGCTGTTTGCCCTTAAACCCAGGGCCTATGCCACGGATTTCGTGAAAGTGAGAACCGTCATTGCTTTGCTCACCGGAGCCCCTATGTCTTGGGCTCACCACCTTCTGCAGGTGGAACACCCGTCCTTGAATAACTGGGAGGACTTCCGACGCTCCTTGGATGCCTTATATGACGACCCTCACAGAACCGCCACAGCGGAGACTGCTCTGAGAGTCCTCAAGCAAGGAAGGAGGCATGTGGAGGAATACGTAGCGGAATTCCGTGGGTTGGCTGTAGAGACTAAATGGAATGAACCAGCCCTTGTGCATCAGTTCCGCCTGGGACTTTCTGAACAATTGAAAGACGAGTTAGCCAGAGTAGGCATACCAGAGACCCTGGAGGATCTGACTCGACTGGTCACACAGATGGACAGGCGCTTTCGGGAACGACGTTCGGATCGGTCCGCCGCTGTCGGTCCTCCCCGTCCTATACCGTTTTACCATGCTACTCCTGCCTCCGCTCCAGCAACAACAGAGGAACCTATGATGATAGGCATGGCTCGTGGGCCGTTACCCGAAGCAGAAAAAGAAAGACGGAAAAAAGCTAACCTCTGCCTCTACTGCGGAGGTCCGGGCCACACTTCCTACCAGTGCCCTGCCTTGGCCTCCAGAGGTAAGCGTTCTCCACCTGTGTATCCTGTATTGTTTGGGGGCATGTCTAGCCACTTATCCCATTACAGTGGGACGGAAAAAGTAACCAAAGAAAACCACAAGCTCCTCCACCTCCCCCGGTCTCGGGTGCAGACGAGTACGAAGTGGACAGCATCTTGGATTCCCGTCATCGGTATGGATGCATAGAATACCTGGTTCATTGGAAGGGCTACGGCCAAGAAGAACGAACGTGGGAACCTGCCTCCAACTTTCATGCTCCTGTGAAGATCCGTGCTTTCCATCTGGCACATCCTTCCAAGCCTGCACCTACTCGCCCCCTGAGGTGGCGTCTCCGGGGGGAATCCTGTCAGTCCTCGGCCATGTGTCCGTCGGGTCCCAACCCGTCGGCGACGGAGGTCCTCACCCGGCGGAGTCCCCGCCGAGCAGCTACATCCTTGGCCGCACGGCACGGCATCTCCGTGCCGCAGGCCGTGTCCGTGGTCTCCGTTGCGGCGGCAGCCGCACGCGACAGACGCCAGGACTAGCAGTATGGCGGGGGGGCGGGTCCTGCAGTCCCAGACCGCTGCTGGCAGCCAGGGGGGGCGTGTCCTGCAGTCCCACAACTCTACTGACAGCCAGGGGAGGCGTGTCCTGCGGTCTAACCGCAGAGGGGAGGGATTAGGGACTAATTGACAGACACAGAGAGAGGAGGGGTTAGAGGAGGAGTAACAATTAGGCGGGCTATTTAAACCTGCAACCCTGTACCTTCAGTACTTGGTTGTTCAAGTTCCCTACCGGATTCCTATACCCTGTTGCTGTTTCTGCTCTATTTGAATTATACGGACTTTTGACCCTCGGCTGGATTTCTGGACTTTGTTTTTGGATTACCCTTGTTGTACTGCGAACCTTCTGATTTGATTACATGGACTTTTGACCCTTGGCTATATTCTGGACTTTGTGTGTTGGATTACCCTTTACTTCACTCCCTTGCACCCGGTGTCTCTCTGCGCTGCGCTCCGATCCCAACTCAGCCTTGACAGTCCTTTGGAAAGACAACACCAATGTGGTGATGTTTGGCCATAATGCACAGCGCCACATCTGGTTAAAACCAAACGCAGCATATCAGCACAAATACCTCATACCACCTGTCAAGAACGGTGGTGGAGGGGTGATGATTTGGGCTTGCTTTACAGCCACAGGACCTGGGAACCATGCAGTCATTGAGTCACCATAAACGCCTATCTGTCCAACAACTAAAGCTTTGCCAAAATTGGGTCATGCAACAGGGCAATGATCCAAAGCACACCTGCAAATATACAACAGAATAGCTAAAAAAGAATCACAGTGTGACAATGGTCCAGTCAAAGTCCAGGCCTCAACCATATTGTGCACCTTGAGAGTGGTGTGCATGAACAAATACCTAGAAACCTCAATGAACTGAAATGTTGTAAAGAAGAGTTGGCTACAATTCCTCCAGAACGATGTGAGAGACTAATAAAGTCATGTGCTTTTTTATCTCATTTGTTCCACTGCAGTCTAGGGTAGAATTCCTTGTGACAGATTTGTCAGAAATGGGAATTTATTTTGGGAAAATTAGGGGTTTCCAGGGGCAGACACACCGTCTAGGGGTAAATTGTTTGAATCCACATAGCTAAAATAAGAAGAACTTGCTTCCTTGTAAGAAAATGGAGGGGTTAATACTGTGATGAAGCCTATGAAAGGCAAATACACACAGGGTTACATTGTGAATGAAGATGTATGGTAACAAGGACGTAACAGAAATGTAGCTAACTGCAACCAGAATGCAAACAGATTGCAACAAGGTATTGGGGGAGACCACAATTCTTATAGGAACAATGACATCATGTTTACAGAGATCAAAAGCCTCACACTTTTTAACCCTTTCCGTTCAGCGATTATTTCTCTTTCCTGTGAATAGTATACCCATGTAAACTATATATTGTTTTTTCAAGGAAAGAGAGGGAATTTAGTAAAAACTAGCGAAAATTAGAAAAAACCAAAAAACTAATTACATATTTTCCCCTCTGAATGCTCACAAAATTAGGTAAGTGATGGAAAATCCCCTCCAAATGTTCAATCCATCAACCTAATTTATAAAGGATTTCCATACTTTCCCACTTGTTGGGAACATACTATAAGGTGCACATTATTGTTGGCACAAAGCCGTAAATTTTTTACATTAGGTATGATGGGATTACAACTCTAATTTTTAGGGCTGAAACAACTAATCGATAATGAAAATCGTTGTCAACGAGCTCTACCCAGCTCCCTGGTGTCTTGTGAACCTCCGTGGCTGACACGGGGCAGAGTGGAGTATGGGAGGGGGGAGGAGGCAGAGTGGAGTATGGGAGGGGGGAGGAGGCAAAGTGATGTATGGGAGGGGGAGGAGGCAGAGTGGTGTATGGGAGGGGGAGGAGCCAACGTGATGTATGGGAGGGGGAGGAGGCAGAGTGGTGTATGGGAGGGGGAGGAGCCAGAGTGGAGTATGGGAGGGGGCAAAGTGGTATATGGGAGGGGGAGGAGGCAAAGTGATGTATGGGAGGGGGAGGAGCCAGAGTGGAGTATGGGAGGGGGCAAAGTGGTATTTGGGAGGGGGAGGAGGCAAAGTGATGTATGGGAGGGGGAGGAGGCAGAGTGGTGTATGGGAGGGGGGAGGAGGCAGAGTGGTGTATGGGAGGGGGGAGGAGGCAGAGTGGAGTATGGGAGGGGGAGGAGGCAGAGTGGAGTATGGGAGGAGGGAGAAGGCAGAGTGGAGTATGGGAGGGGGAGGAGCCAAAGTGATGTATGGGAGGAGGCAGAGTGGTGTATGGGAGGGGGGAGGAGCCAGAGTGGTGTATGGGAGGGGCAGGAGCCAGAGTGGTGTATGGGAGGGGGAGGAACCAGAGTGGTGTATGGGAGGGGGAGGAGCCAGAGTGGTGTATGGGTGAGTTATAGTGGTGCATGGGGGGTATTATGAATTTCAGGGCATATAGGGGGTATAAGGCATATCGATATTAGGCATATCAGGGGGGAATAAAACATATCTGGGGGTAAAAGGTATATCAGGGGGCTCAGTGGCATATAGGGGGTATAAGGCATATCGATATTAGGCATATCAGGGGGGAATAAAACATATCTGGGGGTAAAAGGTATATCAGGGGGCTCAGTGGCATATAGGGGGTATAAGGCATATCGATATTAGGCATATCAGGGGGGCATAAAACATATCTGGGGTAAAAGGTATATCAGGGGGCTCAGTTGCATATAAGAGGTATAAGGCATATATGGGGGCAGAGTGGCAAGCTGGGGGTCAGATGTGCATAACCGGGGGCAGTTTGGTAAATAACAAAAATTTAAAAAAGGCTTTTTTTCATAGTTTTTATTAAATATGAAAAATAGTTAACATATGAATTAATATTTACTAATAACTTTGTATTAAAACCTAGTTTGAGAAACACTGTGTTTGGGTTCTTGTAGCTTTTATTATTATGTCAGTAAACTAAGAAGGTTAATAGAGAGAGAGAGGCCATTGCGATAAAGAGATGAAAGTGTAAATTGTACATTTTTTATTACATTATTTTAAAGTGAAAAAAATTTAAATGTTTTATCCGATTAATCGATTAATCGAAAAAATAATCGGCCAACTAATCGATTATTAAAATAATCGTTAGTTGCAGCCCTACAGTAATTTTAAACAAATAAATCAAAAATACCCAGAAAAGTATATATTTCTGTAAAGCCGATAACCCAGACTATCGTATCAGGGGTATTTGGGCACTCTTCGGGCAGCTATTTGGCCACCAATCACTGTCAAAGATGGCAGCAGAAATTATTTCCTGCGCTGTTTTTCACCAACACTTCTGTGATGCTTAGATTTTTTTGCACAGGGTATGTGTTATGGCAGAGAAACCCGGGCAAAATTGTTTATCTGCATCTCCTGATTACGGATGGTTTTTCCTTTTAGATGTTGTGTTAGGGCAATGGGATGTAAGGTTTTTTTTTATTTTTTTATTATCTTCTTTTTTTATCATTTATTTTTTGTATTTTTTTAATCAGTGCAGTATGGTTAGCAGTCCTCTTAGTGACCTCTTGAACGTGTTATTAAAGCCAGTGATGTCACAGTGAATTGTACTATTTTAGTGATTTTTTTTATTGTTAAATAAAATTGTTATTGTTATAGGATTGTGTCCCTGCCGCTGCCGGAAGACCAGGACATACTGGTACCTCCATAAGGGCCTTTGGAGATGCGTTTTATGGACGTACCGGTCCGGGGACTGATGGGGTTAAAGATCCTATGACACATTATTTACAAACAGGTACTACTGCTTTTACATACAATGCAATACACTATTTACTATGTACATTTGCCTATTTATGTGGGCTTCGGGAGACTACATTTGTATTAAAAAAACTCTCTTCCTGTCCAACTGTGAGCATGTGAATTTTAATATAAATATGTTATGCTCCCTAAGGTGCCTGCTATAGTCTACACACTACCTCCACATGATTTACCTCCAATACTGAATGCAGAATAACACAAAAAAATAAGACAAAAAAAATATTTGATCTATCAACCATAAAGGATTGGCTAAATTCTATATACTGTCTACATGCTACACTTTTACTGATATTGGCACCCTCACTTGTCCAACTGGTATCCTTGGGAGCTCATAAAATAACATTTGCAGTGCCCATACAAACAAGGACTGGCACAGGCAATTCAGCGTTCCAAGAGAACGTTGTTTAAGACTTAGAGAGTGGCAGCTGTTCCCTCGTCCAAGATTGTAGTTTAACTACTCCTTTTAAGAGGGCACATTTGAAATTACATATAATGTTAATAAGCCCCAAATGACTGTTTCCTACCATAATAAACTAATCCGTAAACTGAGTCTTCGCAATATTGTTATATTTTGAAGAACCTCAGGTTCAGCTGATTGAGAGAGTTCCATATATATAGATAGTTCTTTAATTTCTGGTAGGTCGTAGTATTAACCCCTTCGTGGCAAAGGCTAATTTTACTTTTTGTACCCTTCGTGACAATGGCCGTTTTAACATTTCTGCGCTGCTCGTGTTTAGCTGTAATTTTCTTCTTTCCCGTTTACTGAACCCACACACATTAGATATTGTTTTTTTCAGGACAAGAAGGGCTTTCTTTAGATGACATTGTTTTGATTGTATCATATTATTTACTATTAAAAAAAGTACAAAATATGGCGAAAAATTTTGAAAAAAATGACTGTTTCTAACTTTTAGTTGAAAAATCTTTTACTCATCTATAAAAGGTAATGAAAAAACCTGCTAAATAGATTCTACTATTTGTCATGAGTTTAGAAATACCCAATGTTTTTATGTTTTTTTTGCTTTTTTCTACACATTATGGGGCAATAAGTACAGGTAGTGTTTTGCTATTTCAAAGCCATTTTTTCAAAATCTGGTAATTCTTCCCCCCATGTGCCATTTCGGGTATCATTGAAGCCAGCCAATGCAATTTACCCCATCAAGTCATATATTTTTGAAAACTAGACAGCCCAGGGTATTCCAAATGCTAGTATTTTAACCCTTTCCAAGCACTAATTCTACCATCAGCCTTTGTCAAACTTTATGGTAGTAATTTTTTTTGCATTTGTTTTTTCACACACATTTTATTTCAGGTATGAATTAAAAGGTTCTGGTATATGTCACTATCATAAAACACCCCAATATGTGTTCAGCAACATCTCCTGAGTACAGTGATACCTCACATGAATGATTTTGCCTGGCTGTTTGGGGGCAAAAGGGCCACATTTGGGGCATGCACATTTTTCAATGTTGAACTTTGGCATTTGGGGATCCACTGCCCATGCCCTATTTGGTACATCTTTGAGCCGGGCCATTTCAGTGTGCCCAATAAAGCCATATATTTTTGAAAACTAGACACCCCAGGGTATTTCAAATGCTAGTATTTTAACTCTTTGCATGCACACATTTTACCACCAGAATTTTTTCAAAGTGCAGTAGTATTCTTTTGTGTCTATTTTTCCCACACACACCTATGTTATGTATGAATTTACAGCTCCTGGTATATGCCGCTGTCACGGTTTGTCATTTTTTGGGGAAACTAAAAGGCCACATTTGGTACGTGTGCATTTTTCTAATTGGAAATTAGAAGTGTGGCCATCCTTCCCCCCGTGTTAATTGGGACATTGTTGAACCCGGCCAATTCAATTTACCCCATCAAATCATACATTTTTTTAAAGTAGACACCCCATGGGCATTTAATATGCCAGTATTTTAACTATTTCCATGCGAGAATTGTTTTAAGCTGATGTGCTAATTTTAGGACTTGCTCACAAAAATATATTTTTTATATATATATTTGGGTTTTTTTGCCTTTTTTTAAAAAAAAAATTAAATTTTTTTTCAACTTGAAGGTTCCCCTGATAGTGACATCAGTGGGAAATTATTTTTACATTTTACAGTTTTTTTTACTATTTTTTTCTAATTATTATTAATTTTATTTTATTGTTTAATTTATTTTTACCAATCACACTGTGATTAGAAAGCTGGGCTCCATTGACTTGCATGGTTGAATGCACTACCTGTATTCAACCTGCAAGTGGAGCCAGAGTTCTCTAGAGGGTCTGGAGACCATCTAGCGAACCTTTTCATCTTTATTTTTTTTTTTCCTGGGCCGCTGCCATCTTGCTGATGGTGAAGATCACCGGCAGTGGCGGCTGTGACCGCTCTCCGGAGCGGTCACAGTACATCCTGGGGTAAGTAATGATTGCCTCCTAAACGCTTTTAAAACGGGCGTCCGCCGCCATACTATGTATGGTGGATGTTGACGCCCCGGGGAGGGGCCAGACATGGCCCCTGGTGCCGATCGTGGCGTTGCTGAATGCCTTGAGGTCGAGGCATTACAGCAACGCCGTTTGGGTGCAGAAAGCGAAAAATGCAGAAATGCCGATCCTGGCATGTCATTTGTCGTAAACGACTTGTTTTTCCGTGCCGTGCCAGAACCGGCAATTGTCATTAAGGGGTTAAAAAGGTTTGTCTTTGTTTATTTTTTACATTGAGATATGTTGATTCATTAGATACTCTCTGTAATTTTGGTTTGGCTTTATGTTCTAAAAATAAAATGAATATGTGAAACAGCATGCAAAGGTCATATTATAAATCTGGTTTTGGCAGCTGTACTCCAGGAGTAAGAACATTTGTCACTGTGCAAAATAATATAAAATCTAAATATATTTGGTGATGGGGCAAAACAACTAGAGTGGGTTACAATACAAATAATAATGGCATATATATGAGTTGACCGTATTTGTTCGATTATAAGACGACCCTGATTATAAGATGACCCCCCAAATCTGAATATTAATTTAGGAAAAAAAGAAAAAGCCTTAATATAAGACGACCCTATAGGAAAAAAGTTTTACCAGTAAATGTTAATTCATGTAAACTATTTTTTTTAATAAAAGCTATGATTGAGAAAAATATTTTGGTTTTATTTCCTTCTATTTTCCAACCTGCCCCCCCAGTTATGCACATCTGCCCCAGAAATGCCTTATACCCCCTATATGCCACTGTGCCCCATGATATGCCTTTTAACCCTATATGCCACTGTGCCCCATGATATGCCTTTTGACCCCCTATGTGCCACTCTGCCTCCAGAAATGCCTTATACCCCTATATGCCACTCTGGCATTAAGGGGGTTAAAAGGCATATTATGGGGCAGAGTGGCATATAGGGAGGTTTAAGGCATTTCTGGAGGAAGAGTAGCGTTAAGGGGGTTAAAAGGCATTTCATAAAACACTCTGCCTCCAGAAATGCCTTATGCCCCCCATTTAACACTCCCCTGCCCCCCCCCCAAACTTACCGGTGCTTCTGACTCCCCTGTCATGCAGCCGGGGCAGCGTGTAGATGTCTACACGATTCGCGTAGACAACTTACGGTGCAGTCGGAAGGAGGTGTGGCTAGCAGCGGGGGTTGTCTGCGTCCATCGCGCAGACCTTCCCCGACTGTCAGAGAGAAGTCTGATCTCTGACAGCCGGGGAAGGTCTGCCCACCGGGGACTCAGAAGCACCGGTAAGTGGGGCGGGGGGGGGGAGACAGGAGGATCCAGGTCCCCTGCAGCTGCGGGGGATCTGGGTCTTCGTCGTCTCATAGTCAGACCTATTTGAGGTCTGATTATAAGACGACCTCGATTATAAGACGAGGGGTATTTTTCAGAGCATTTGCTCTGAAAAAACCTCGTCTTATAATCGAGCAAATACGGTGTATATATATATATATATATATATATATATATATATATATATATATATTGGAGCCTTACACTGAGTTTAATTTAGTCCTAGAGTATACATTTCTATAAGTGTCCCTGATTAATGGATCTACGCAGCAACATACTCAGGCCTAGGGTGGGAGGTCCAGGGGAAGTAATCAGGCCCCCCCTTGTGTCACCATTCAACTGCCGGTTACGAAGCATACATATGATCTCCTAAACTGGTCCATTTACACTATAGAAGTTGCTTTTAAAGGCCCAGTGGGGACAGTATCCATGGAGGAAGTGGTTGCGGTACTAAGGCAGCTCTAAAGTTAAATACAACTCTGGACCTACATGGTGATCCTAATACAAAGATGTATACAATTTTAGTTTGCGGAATATGGATTCTAGCCTGTTATGGGGATTGTACAGAAAAGTACCCAAAATCAAATCCACAATAAAAATTATACTTTATCTCTAGTAGTGTGAATGAAAAACATGTCCCTTTTTTACCCTTTATCTATTAATGGCATTCTGATAGCTAGATCAGCATTTTTTGTAGGTAATTTTATAAGGTACAGCAATAAGCATAATGAGAAAAATCCAAAGCCATAATGCAATAATGTGTTAGATACAAAGAACAGGTAAAAAATAACCATGCACCAATACAGAAAGAAAACCACCAAATGCTCCAAATACATTTTTATATAATCTGCCTCGATATGTGACAGAATTATTTGAAAGTGACCTTATTTGAATGCGCCAACCTAGAATACCTTGTGGATGTGGCAGCACCATGAGATTTCTGAGGGAAAAACAAGCCTTTTGGCTTGTCTGGTGTCTGTAAATGAGTGCTTAATAATGCTTCTACTACCCCCTTTACCCACCATAACTTATGTAATGGTATATATATATATATATATATATATATATATATATATATATATATATATATGTAATGCTTCACAGTGTGAACGTGTTACATTTGTATAATCTGTCATACAGTGACACGGTTTCCAGTGGTGGCAACAAAGTCTTGGATCTCCATTTGAACACAAATAAATGTGCATTAGGAAAGTGGTCTCAGGAGTGTGGGGGGGGGGGATTTTTATATGAAGCAGACATGTTCCTCTACATGATTGTCATTCTAGCCATGTTTTCCCTTACTTTTATTGCTGACCCAACATTATTTATTTATATATTTGGGTTCTATCTCCAGGGACCATATATAGGCATATTGCACCTAGAAATTTAAACATTGCATCTAATTTTTAGACACCTCTGAATTCTGCACTCAAAAAGTAAAAAATCTCACACATGGAAGTACGATGCAGGAAAGAGTTCTTTATTAATTACTGTTTGGTCCCGTTTGGAGGGGACATTTGAAGACTCCTGGAGTTTTCACACTATATGTGGTGATGCAAGTCACAATATATTCACTGATTACAGAGATCCGAAAGTTTGCCGGAAGTTCACCCCGCTGATACATTGTATAAACCTCTGACTGCTGCCCTGTGCATAGAACTAGGATATGACATCATATCCTGGTGCTCTTCTCAACGCATTGGGCCCGTGGTAGCACGTAACAAAGGTCTGTATGCCATGAAGTAAGAACTTAGTACATATGTCTGTAATGATATATATACTTACTTTTGACATTAATTCTAGACAGCAAAATGTGTGAGGCTTTATAGATTAAAAACTAGATAATGAGGAATGATACTGTGATTTTAAATGGCCATCCAGATTTTTCTATTGACGGATTACCTACAGAAAACTTCTGTAGACCCAACTCTATTATTATTGGTGGTTAGTTATTTAATATTACCATGTCGATGTTTTCACATAGATTTCACATTAATTTCCACTGTAATCACAGTTAAATCTATGTTTATTGATTTTGTTGTTAAATCCCAGAACTCTATTAGTCTAGCCCGTAACTAGTCAATCCTAGAACTCTGCATGGTCTAGTCATTCATTCTAACTGCAAATTCCATGTTTCTACAAAAAAAAAAATACAAGACAGTAAAAATTATCAGGAATGTTAAGGAACTAGGGATCACCCACTGATTAGGAAATCGAACTGTTCCCTAGTTGCTGCACCTGGGTCCTTTAAAACTGTTAATAACTGCAGTCACCCACTGACTTTATTCCCTTTTCAATTATTGTACTAGGTGCAATCCTCCAATTTAACAGGCATTTCTAGGGCAGAGAAAAGATTCATTAGATTGGTGCTCAAATTATGGTAAATCCACTAAAGTATATATATAATTTTTCAGCTTTTTCTTCTGATACATGACTATGGTCTCATTTACCCTATTCTGTGAACCTGTTATCTTCTCGGTTTCGGTGTTGTTCACAATGCATTTCTATACTAGTTTGTCCATGAATCTCAAGGTTTTTATACCAATCCCAGGGTGATTAACCAATCAGAGTCAAATAATCAAGGTTTATATTCTACTCTGTTTCAGTGATTAATTAAGCACTTCAATTTGTGTTTTTCTCACTGCTTTATATCACAGCTAAACCCCCTGCTTGAATAGAGAGGCTCAATTCACAATATCTTTATCTCCTGACAGCTTTTTGCTTTCATAAGGACAATTATCACTAACATTACATTGTTAGCACTGGAAAGTAACTGCAAAAGAATCTTAAGAATCTTGGTGCCAATGAATAACTCAGATGTATGAAAGATGAGCTGGCATGTGCTAAGGCAAATGTGCAAGAAGTCTACATTGGGGAGGACTCCCACCAAATGTTGTCTATGCAGGAACAGACTTCATCAGCATTGCCATAAAAAATCAGCTCTGTGTGGTGTTTGAGCAGGGACGGTCACCCAAAGTATCACATGACTGAAAATGTCAGACTCCAGATCTGTAGATAACAGAAATTTAGTTGCAACAAATGAAATAAAATGCCTGTCTGCCAATTCTACCCTATTGTACTGTATACAGCACTGTTTCATATGCTCTTTAAGTAGGCTTCCTGTTTCAATAGAAGACAGTTAGAAAATGACAAAAGTGGCAATTCCTAACTCTAGTGAAAAAAGGAAAAAAATACATAAATTACACGCGGTAAGATATATTTAAGTTTAAGCATGTTGCGCAGCTGCAATACACATTTTCCTTTAATGTAAAGGGGGACTCAAGCAATCTTATGAGATTATAAAAACTGGCCTTGCCTCATGATAGAGAGGTTCAATTCCAGCAATTACAGCGATGGCACTAAAAGAAGACCATGGATTAGTAGATGTAATTAGTAAATGTGCAGGTAGTTGTAGTTTTTTCTGATTCCTACCAAGTAAAATTGCAGATACTTCAAAAACTAGTATTTTCTTTTCAATGTGATAGTGAGAAAAGGAGGGGTACGGTTGCCATAGCATCCATTTCTTGCAAGGTGCATATACATTTCACATGTTGCTGAACCTGCAGTATAGACAATTTGTAAACTCACAGAAAGGTATTACTTACTCATGTGCGTGTGCCCTGGGAATCTATGTACAGATACAAATCTAAAATCTACATGTGATTTAAGGGTTATGTGTATATCTAAAGTATGTTGCTGATGTTTTGCCAGCAGCAGAACACTCCACTGAGCTACTGATCTGTGCTTTTGATAGCAAATCTTTTTGTCCAAAGTGCCAATTTGAGTTATGTCCTTTAGAAACTCTTCATTAAACCACCCATTAACCCAATAAAATCAGGGTGGACCATGACGCAACACAAAACTGAGTCTCACTGCATCCATTTAAGAACTATATGGAAACCATCATGCATGCATCTTGTAGTATCACACTGACTGTTATCTTAATAAACTCTAGGTCTAAATACAGTCAATCTGGCATAGTTAAAATTATTGTTAATAAAAGGTTATATATAGAAAATAACTGTCTAAAAAACAGACATTTAAATATTGCTTTTACAGTATAATGAAAAATAATGCATCAACAAGCATATAATAAAAAAAACCCATGTTTTCATACCAGGGAATTGGTACTCCTAGGATATCCCCTATTTTAGGGACAGACTCTGCAATCCCACCTTGGACAAGAATGTGCAAAAGTGCCAAGTGTGAAAGGGAGAAAGCCTCTTGTACAAAGTACTTTTATATGATTCTTCATTGGTGGTGCCTTATTGGAGACTATACTGTGCCTCCTCAAAGTTGTGGCACATGTTCCCTTTTCACTTCATTCGTCCAGTTTCCTCAAGTGTTTAAAAAAAAAAAAAAGGTATATGTTTCATAAACTAAACTAAACAGTGCATACATCTTACTCCATTCAGAATTTTCCAGACTTTGCTGAGGTTCTGCAGGCTGGTGAGTAGCTAAAGGCTTGTTTGCCTAGGTATACAGTGAAGGAAAAAATGATTTGATCCTCTGATGATTTTGTGCATTTCCAGAATAATGCATTTCAAATAAATTATACATTCATTTGCATTTTACTCAGTGAAAAAAGTATTTGATCCCCTATCATTTAGCAAGATGTCTGGGTCCCAGGTGTCTTTAATACAGGTAACGAGCAGAGATGAAGAGCACTCATGTGTTGTGGTCAGAAGACACTAAAATCAAGCTATTTAGCATATGGAGAAGGAATGCTGCCTATGACCCCAAGAACACCATCCCCACCATCCAACATGGAGGTGGAAAAATTATGCTTTGGGGGTTTTCTGCTAAGGGGACAGGACAATTTCACCACATCAAAGGGACGATGCCTGAGCCAGGGGAATTGAAAATGGGTCGTGGATGGGTATTCCAGCATGACGATGACCCAAAACACATGGCCAAGGCAACAATGGAGTGCCCCAAGAAGAAGCACATTAAAGTCCTGGAGTGGCCTAGCCAGTCTCCAGGCCCTTAATCCCATAGAAAATCTTTTTTGGATTTTTTTGTTGTTATTCTGTCTCTCACTGTTCAAATAAACCTACCATTAAAATTATAGACTGATCATGTCTTTGTCAGTGGGCAAACATACAAAATCAGCAGGAGATCAAATAACCACCAGGGATCACCATGAAAGCATTACATTTGTATGGAAAACTGAATCACGGGCCATATTTGTTTAAAATACTGTATCTTTGTTCACAGTAAATTTTCCTCTTGGCTGGGTTCAGGATTAACCCATAATGGTTTTTGGTACACCAGCCTGATAGATAGACTAATGTTCTTCCATTGAAGTAGGTGGGCTTATAAGGCCAATCGGACTGCTCCTCACAGAAACACTCTGTATGACAGCATAATTGCTGGATATGCTTCTTGCTTAGCAGTAGTGGTAAAAAAAAATAAATCATATGGTTGCTACTTTAATTCATTTAATACTGAGTTATCTAAGGGTTATTTGTTAAAAGCGGGGTTTTAACAATGCACAATTTGATAATGTTTTTTATCCATGTAATAAAAAATAGATATTCTAAATGCAATTATTACGTTAATGTCTCTTGGGGGACACCAACCGTTTAGGGGCTCATTATGCCCAGGGATTTTGCAGAATTTGAAGAACTTTCTATGACATCATAACCCAGTGTTCCACTTCACTCAGACCTCAAGAGGCCGAAAGTGTGAGGGAGCACGGCAAGCAGCAGCACTGCTAGGCTTTCTTAAATGCGCAGTTTCTGCTTGCCCTTGCCTAAGGGTGGCCCTGATTAGCTCATAGAACACTGATGGTCATATTCTAAAGCCCAAACAACAGTTTTTTGTTTTGCTTTTTTTTTTTTTTAAGAAGTAAAATGTCTCACATGACTTGGCAGTGAGTAAAATCAATAAAGAAGAGGCTTGAGTGAAATCTAAACAAAAAAAAGTTTTGGCAGTGACTAAAGAAAGCTCTTATGAGAGTAAGGAACAATAGAAAGTTTGGACTTCATGGAAATGTATTGTTTCATAACTAAATTGTTCCAAAAGCTATCAATTAACACACAACAGAAAATAGCCTTGATAGAGTAAAACAGAATCAACACACCAAATAGAACAATGCACTACAAGCACAGATTTAAATACTGGATAACATATTTTTCAGCCTTGCTCCCATGTGTAAGACATGTAATAAGAAGAAAATTAAGATACCTTAGTTAAGATGAACTTTCCTAAAAATCTATGAAAATTTTCCTTGAACTCACCTATTCTATATAGAAAAATTGAATTGTTTCTGAGACGAAATTTCTTCTTGTAAGTATATTCAAGACATAGCTTTCTATACTTGGGGTTTCAAAGGGAGCACGTGCAGTTTCCTGACACCTCTCTCTTGGAAGCATATTGGGGGGAAACCAAATCAAATATACCAACTGAGAATACCCTAGGGATTCCAGTTCAGTATGTTAATTTCCTTGTTAGTCTGATGCTGTTTTAATACATCATAATATTCAAAGATCCAACTGAGAACATTAATTATACATTGCCTTTCCAGTGCCTAACTTGTAAAACATTGAATATGATGCTAATAGGAGTCTAGGATGATCTCTCTATTAGGCAGATTCATTAAACTAGAAGTCCATAAGACAGCTTGCAGCTACTATGTATCACACAAAGGTTGCATTCCTGGGATTGGTACAGTTGGTCCTAAAATATGAATGGTGCATACATTCTGGGGACAGTGCCACCAGCTGTGATGGTCACTTGTTTGTAATAAGTCCCCAGGAATCCACAGCATTAAATGAGCCAAAGATTCACTTTCACTATCATTGTAATTAAGATTTTAATTGTGACTTATTTGTAAGAAAAAGGCCATAAGGGTGTATCCCAATCAGGATAATAAATGGAAAGTATACCCTGGGACAATGAGTATATACATTTGTAAGGCTTTATTCTCTATACTGAGAGTTTGTAGAAAATGTTTTATAAAGAGCTAGCCCTATTGAATTTCTCCAGCAAGATGGGCTAAGAAGGCCTTGGATTTAACAATGCGCTATGCAGGGCAAACTGGGATTGATTCTTTATAATGCATAGTAAACCCAAAGAAATAAAATGTTTCGTACAAACACAACTCACAAGTTAGTAAATACACCTCTGTCTGTGTCACAAAACCAGGTTGGGCAGCATTACATTAAAACTGTCACCTCAGTTTAGGCTCTCACTAACCACTGCACTGCACGGGCTTCTGTTTTTTGCTGTGTGATACAATAAAGCATATATGACATAATTTATGTTCCATGCATGTCTAGATGAGGCACATGGCTTATGGAACACTACAGAGACAGGTATCATCAGGTACTGCAAACATGTCCTTAAAAGAAACAGGCCAACCTGTGTTACCCAACTGAAAATCACAGAAGTTTTGTATAAAATACGTAAGTTATTTTAAGTAAGATGTTTGCAAGTCATAACACCATTCTGACCTTTGAGATGAACTCCATTTTCCAGTAAAAATGAACAGATACATGCTCCTTTTCAAAATATTATTTATTCCTAATCCAGTTTCCTGAGTAAAAACTATCACAAATGTAAACCATATGCAGAAACCAAAGTTGTTTGGTCTAGATACTAAGGGTTTTGAAGGTCTCTGGTGTTCCAAAATGTAGCAACAATTTTCTGAATGTTACACAATAAAGTTTATTTTTTTTATTAGGTGGCTTATAGATACTGTCCAGTATTCTTGACTATGGAGAAAAGAAAAAAAATCAGGGCTATACCTGATAATATACAGATATTATACTGAATGTTCTTGTTTGACTTGACATATGGTGTAAGTAGAACCTGAAGGAAGCATAAAGATGAAAATATAATAAACTTTATATAAAGTAGAACTTCCTTACTGGTAGGAGCAACATAATGTTTATTCAAAAAGAGTATTACTATAATATAACTCTCTGACTGTATATATTCATCTATCATGCATGGCGATATAACTATAAACTCATCTAAATATATCTGAATATGTAGTTATGTGTGGGAGACGCCATATGTTTGTGCATGATATGTATGTGTAATATATATATATATATATATATATATATATATATATATATATATATATATATATATATATATATATATATAGTAAGCTTATTTGAGCAGGGCCCTTCTCACCTTTTTTCTGCAAATCCAAATTTTTATGTTATATGCCGTTTACAGCGCAGCGGAATATGGCAGCACTACATAAATATAGATATAATGTGCAAGTATATATATATATATATATGTATATATATATATATATATATATATATATATATATATATATATACACACACACATATATATATACATATATATATTGTAATATACATATAGATATTATAAATATGTAAAGCAGTACTATGGAGGATTGGTTTTATAAGTGACTAAGGAAGGAAATACAATACCACACTGTACACTTACATTCTACAACTAAGTTTAAAGATCACAGAGGCTAAGATGCATATTAATGACATTTAGCTTTACCTTGTCTGGATCTGTTAATGGAAATAAGGTGCCAGAAAACTGAGGGGAAGGAAATGAAGACATGTCTTTTTAATACCTTTATTTATAGAATAGGCAGTGTGCTGTGAATATATTAACAAGCCATCTCCCACTATCTCTACACTGGCATTCAAAGCTGTGTGGGGGGTTTTTCTCCCTGTACAGTCGTCTTGCTACCCCCTACTATAAACAGACTATACAGCCCAGGCAGTTGTGCTCTGATTATTACACTAGCCATCTGTACAGAATGTGGCCACTTACTGATTTTCTCCTCGTCCCTGGAAAAGGGGAAGCAGCAGAGCTGACCCATGGCACCTGGAAGCCTGAGCTTGATCCTCTTCTCTGCAAACAGCTCAAACTGCAGATTAGTGCACAGGCTGGCACAGCGCTGCTTATTTCACAGACATGGGAGGAGAGACAGGAGAGAAGGGATCCAGAGGCTATATTGAGGGAACGGCTCCTCCTTTCTGTCCTCTGCTGCAATTGCTTTAGCACTGATAGCGTAGAAAAAGAGAAGTAGATGGGAGCCTTGCATCTGTGAAACACAGCGTCTGCTAGAGATGAATAGATGGATAGGTAACCACACTTCCCCTTTCCCACTATTTATGGTGACACAGATTGATATGTAATATATAATCTAGGGAGTGCCTACAGGAAGGTAAACTGAAATACTGATTCCAAAATAGTGTATTCTATTTATTCATAGAAATCCCAAGCACTACTGGTGTCCACAAAGGCACAATTCAGATTGTTTTTTTTATTTACAAGAATTAATTAACAGATTTCAGCATCCCCAGACCGAACACAGCTTCAATTACTTCATCCTTGCTTGGCACACAGAACTGTTCAGCTTCTCACATTTCCCTACAAGTGTTTGCATAGAGCACTGCAGCTGATGTATAGCCAAGTCGCCAAGTTCTTATCAGATTCCGCTGAATCCTGCGGCTCTCCAAAATGTGCTGAATTATCCAGAGCTTAAACTGACTGGAGATCTTTCTGATTCCAAGGACTGAGCACAGAAGAGATGAACCCAAGTTTACTTTATTGATTAGGTGTTTTTCTGGGAATTACCAACTCAGAGACTGAATTTGGAGTCACTACCAATCCACTTGCCCCAACACAACATGCCCATGCTTTAAACAAGGACTGCACTTTGCCTCTATACCATCACCATTATCATTTTATGTCCTTGAAACTACAGAACAGAGGCTAAGCCTCTCTCAATACCGTATTACAAGATTTATGAAATTGAGTCCATGTAGTACTATCATAAATCATTATGGTATTCATTAAAAACTAGAAATCATAAAAAAGGAGAATACTTATTATAAAAGGACAATACACAGCTGAAACCTTATGCGCTGCTCCTTAAATGCGTGTTTAAATCAACAGACCACATTTTCAGTTTTACTAGGTGTCAGTTCTTAGAGAAATATTATTCAACTCCTTTCCTTCTTTCTATACAATTGCATATGTAACATCATTTGAAATGGCACTTGGTAAGGGAGGAGAGGTTTACCACAACCTTTTATATGACTTTATAACCAATGGATAGCTACTTATGTAAGATCATTTAGCGGAACAATGGATTCTGGGTGACTGTATTAGTGAGCGCACGTGCTCCTTTCTCAATACAGCTGTACCTAATTCATACTGGCAACACATAAACCTACATAACAGGCTTGGGTGTTACTGTATACATCCCAAGTTTTCCCTCTTGAAAAAGGACGGTCCTTCTTTTAAGATCCAAAACCTGTCTATGAATTTGCCTTCTTGTGGATCGGCAGATATGGGTACTCAGAAGCATGAGTACAGTCCCACAGATCTCAGGGCTAGATAAGGAGATGCACTGACCTCTCCTGACTGGGCCAGGGAGCTGTAAAATGAATGGAGATCTGTGCTGTTGCAGTACAAAATTCCATCGCAGGTCCTATGTGGCTCTTTGGGTAAGGTAGAATCGTGATCTTACCTCCAGCTCTGCCTCTAGCCACCCTCAAACAAAGGTGTCCCAGTTAGGACACCTGAAATGTTGAGTATGTGGAAGGGCTAAACTTGGT
The DNA here is from genome assembly GCA_023333645.1 of Sceloporus occidentalis. NCBI lineage: Eukaryota > Metazoa > Chordata > Lepidosauria > Squamata > Phrynosomatidae > Sceloporus > Sceloporus occidentalis. Next base: position 3,707,144 of record JALMGF010000088.1, on the reverse strand, counting down.
GGACATATCTTTTTTCAAACCCCTTAACTACGTCACATAAAATGTTTTTAAATTGTGTACCAGTAATTAAAATAAATCATTGATCTTTGATCAGAATGTTAGGAAGTCATAAACATTTTTGTGAAGGCATGCCTCTAATCACACCTCCCCAAACAAATGTGTCCCTGTTTCATCATTTTAAATGGTAGAAGGTGGTTGTGTTGAAACCATGGCTTCATTTGAAAACAAAGGTCGTTGTATGTGGGTAAACAGAAGTTATTGTGGAAAGTGGTAATAATGGAACAATCATGAATTATTAGTTAATAATGTCATAGCACCATTCTTACCAACACAACTGCCTTGTAGACATAACCCCAATGCAGCAAAAACCTTGCTAATTTGTTAGAGCTACAAAAATCCCCTGTTTCTATAGTAACAATAGCCAGGGTTTGCCTTGCTCTATAACACTAGGGGTAACTGACAACGTAAATAGTGTCAAGAAGCCCCTCAATTATTACGTGATATTCATTGTGTGTCTAATGTAAGCACTCCTCAAACAAGAGGATACGAAACATATGCCCAATAGTGATTCCCTTTTCCCAGTAAAAATATCCAAATGCAGAACACAGAACTCCCAAAGGGGAAAAGGAAATGTTTAATGGTAACATATAATTACCATGGAAGATGCAAAATCGGAGTAATTACTGCAGATATATACACATTGGGAAATTCAAATATAACCCTCCATTCTCCTATATTGAGTATGTGAGAACTCTTCCACAGATGCCAGGTGGTTATTACTGTTTGTCTAATTCTTCCCTTAATGACAACTTCTTATAATTATAGTTTACACCCAAGAATTTTAGACATTCAGAAAATGCGACATTCTTGTGTCAAGAAAAAAAAATTAAAATTAATTTTTTCTTTAAAAAAAATTTATTAATAAAATACATTACCCATGTATTCATCTCATCCAGTTACCTATCCCTGACCTATAAATACCCCCAATATACACACAAGTCTAAAATAAAAAAAACTATAAATAGAAGGGACACAGGGCTCTTGACACATGTGGCCACTGTGACAAGCAAATCACTGCAACTACACTGCATGTAAAATCTGTGACTTATTATAACAATCACATGATCAGGGACATTGCATGATGTTCTATGATGTCATGATGGATAATAATGTAACTTCAAATTATGACGGATTGAACATCCTGATAGATGAGAAAGCGTTTATGACTTATTGCTTTGGATTAATGCTGCATTTTATTTACTACATGTTTTATTATTTTTTCTCTTTCTGAGGATTTAGCTGTGTTTCAATAGATGCGCACACATGTACCTGATTGACTTGATATGGTACGGCCAGGCCTAACATTTTTGTTTACTAAAGAACATTTCAGAAATATAAAAAGTGAAGACATAGCTATACCAAAAATCAATCTGTTATGAGCCTAGATATATGTACACCAATCAACCATAACGTTATGACCACCTGCCTAATGTTGTGTCAGAGGCGTACCTTGAGTATTTGGCACCTGGGGCGGATCCTGTATGTGGCAACCCCCCCAACACACACACTTTAAAACTGCATAGCTTCTATCGTTATATACTGAGGCAAACATTGACTGTGGTACAGCATAACTTATCATTACATACTACGGCAAACATTGAAGGGGGTACAGCATAACTGTTATTATATACTGAGGCAGACATTGACGGGGGTACAGCATAACTGTTACTATATACTAAGGCAGACATTGACCAGGGTATAGCATAATTGTTATTATATACTGAGGCAGACATTGACGGTGGTATAGGATAACACCTATCACTATATTTACTGAGGCAAACACTGACGGTGGTACAGCCTAACTATTATCATTATATACTGAGGCAGACATTGACGGGGGTACAACATAACACCGATCACTATATACCAAGCCAAACATTGATGCAGTGTAGGCCTACCACTTCAGTGTCTGGCTTAGTGGGATGCACCGCAATGAAAATTCCGGACCTAAACCGAAAATTCAGTATTCACTTGGCTAAAACTGAAAATGACCCCACCACCACCTTTAAAAAAACAAAACAAAAAAACCCCACTTTTATTAAAAGTAACACACCAAAATTGGACAAAAAATTCAATAACAGTATATATATATATATATATATATATATATATATATATATAAATATATATCATGGCAAAGGGAGGCTATGATCACACTCCTATCATTCCCAGGTTTCAGCATGTACTGGCTGCCTGGGCATGATAGGAGTGGGATTTATGTTAGCAATTATATATATATATATATATATATATATTATCAAATAGTAATAAAGCCAACACTTATGGTCTTCAATAGTACTTAGCTTTTATTGCAAGACGCTAAAATATCGATGTTTCAGTCCAACTTGTGGATTTTCATCAGAAACTGAAATTCAAGTAGTGGGACAAACTGTTTTCTCCACCTAATGGTGAATAATCTAATGATCAGGGCTTATTTCCACTCCAGGCTGACAATGTGGTTCGCTTCCCTGGCAACCAGAAAAAGGCTGTTGTTTAAGACCATCAGCAGGGATTGACTGGCGATGATGGCACTTTAAGGCAAGCAGCCGACTGATGACTGTAAAAGTGTGGTCAACAGCTAGATATGTGCCACCAAACACATTTTTATGCTCGCATTCTGTGTGGCTGTGGATAACTAGGCTTCTGGCCACACTGCAGCAACAAATCAGGTGACTCAGTGGCGCTATTGGCATTTGCCCGGTGTGCCAGATGGCCAGTCTGGGCCTGAACATTAGTGTCTTTCCCTGTGTCTATTTTAAATAAAAGATAATAATAATAATAATTTTAGAGATTTATGCGGATATCTCTGATCTATCATGCATCAAACTAGAGCCCTGCGCAGGACGGCTTTTTTAATCCCGCTCCCGCTGATTTTTTTGCCCGCTCCCGCAATGTGGGTGTTCCACTCCCGCCACATTTGTGGCCAATTACGCCCACCTCCTTACCTGAACTGCAGAGTTCCTGCGCAGTCCCACAAGGCTGCCTTCTCGCTGCTACCTCACAGTGTCTCTTCTCTTGTTCCGCCCAGGAACAAGGCGGAGTCATGGGAAGTGATATCACATCACGTGACTCTGTTTTGTTCCTGGGCGGAGCACGAGAGGAGACACTGTAAGGGAGCAGCGAGAAGGCAGCCTTGCGGGACTGCGCGGGATTACCGGGACCCGCAGGTACATTGCCTGACCGCCCTCTCCAGCCCGCAGCACCAGCAAGACCGCCCGCGTCCACCTCCCAATGCAGTCCTCTACATCAGCGCTCATGCTTAATGCTTTTTAGGTTGTGCATTCTTTTTGGGCTATTCATATTTGCAGTTTCTGATCAATCTTTAGGTGACTCATTAATGGTGTCCAGAGAAAGCTTTAAATAGCTTGAGACTCTCATTTGGTTAAAATACAGTGAAGTCCCAACTGATTCAGCTATACGGTAAGCAATATAGCCATGCAAAACTAGCCAAATCTGGGGTAGCGTAATATGGCCATAGTGAATTTGTGTGTACTTATTGGTCATTATTATTTTAGCAGCAAGCCGAAAATCTCAATGTGTATGCCTTTTATGCTTGTGCGCTGTCCTTTTTGTATACTTTTTGGCTCACATGCTGCAGGAAATGATGACACATCAGTGCACATGGAACAGTGAGCCAGAGATACTTATATCCACGGATCACATTGAGCATGAAGGCATGGAGGATGAAGTACACAGGCATGCCAATAGGGGGGTGTAGCAGGGTAGGTAAATGGGGGGGGGTTTGAAAAAGCTTGTCTGAAATTTTGGAATGAATGTAAACCTTTAAAAAAAATACTTAAAATGAAAGCTATTTGATTCATGCTTTTGTTAATAGGAAAATAAACAAAGTATTTTATTAATTTTCCATGGTATAAAAATGAATTGACTGCATCCTCAGCTAGCCTTTTTTGTTTTGTGAATGTAAATCAGGTTTGTTCCCATTGCATAGAAAATCACCATATTCTTTTTTGGCATATTATGAATACATAGCAAAGCCTGGTATGTGGTAAACAAATACAATTTGATTGACTTTATAAATGCGGTGCTAAGAGGCTTCAGTCCCAGATGCTAGACGTGAAAATATTTTAATGTAATTTGACTTCCATAAACCATCGGAGCACAGTTCATTTGACTTTAAATATTCACAACTATGCATTCTGATGCAACTAAAAAGCACAGTGTAAGCAGGATACTATAATTCAATAATATGATAAATGTATAAGTAATGACCCAAACAGAACATTATTACATTTCTAAAGATAAGAAAGGTCTGTTTCACACACACGCACAAAAAAAAAAAAAAAAAATCATAACTTAAAGGACAGCCTTTGAAATGTAAGGCTTCTATAGTGGAAAATGGAAAAAACTTGTGTAATAGATTTTACAGTAGATGTACTTATACTAGAGAACGGGTCATTGTCTGTACTCAGAGAATGGTACGCTAGGAAGAGCTAATGTCTAAAGAAAGGCCATATAAGCCTTTAATAGTAAAATTACAATAATGTTACTGCTTGAGATAGAGAAGAGACTTTTTAAAATTCAAAAGGCCAGAGATTATAATTCACATATTATATAATTCAGATAATAATTCAAGCGGCGTCAGGTTCAATGAGACACTAATTTAAAAGCTCCAATTGCTTACTTCAAAAGAAGCTATAGCAAATAGGAAGAAAAAGAGGCCAATGCCTGCAGTACAGCATCTCAATGCCTGTCCTAAAGTGACCCTGCTATTTAAAAACAATTGTATTCTTTATTTAAGGCTGCCACCGGGCATGTGATAAATAAGCAACCCATGGTGTGTTTAATATCGCCAACTGGCAATCTGAAACTCAGATCGATGATATTGAATGGATTCATATGGCCTGGTGTTTTAAATGACGTCATATCCCCATGCTGTACAGCAATAGCCGGTGCATAGTGATGAGGGAGCACGGAAGCCAAGGTCTAAAAGGAAAGGCTTCATGCTCCCACAACTGGATGGAAGATGATAAAGGTAAGAGATGGGAAGAAAGGGGTGCGAAGGGCAGTGTATGTGTGTATATATATGGCTCATAGTAAGGGGCTTGCATTGTTTAACACCTTCAATCCCAGGGGTTTTCAGTACCTCAAGTCCCGGAGCAATTTTGCCATTTTTGCAGTATGTCAGTTCAGCGATTATTCTCTTTTCTGTGAATAGTGTACCCATGTAAACTATATATTGTTTTTTCAAGAAGCGATAGAGCTTTCTTTTGATACCATAGTTGGATGATTAGCTGAAAATTTAGGATGAGAAATATTTTTTCCCTCTGAATCCACACAAAATTAGGTCAAGTGATGGAAAATCCCCTGCAAGTTTATGAAGGTGTCCTGATTTTAGAAATACCTAATTTATATAGATTTTCCATACTTTCCCAGCACTTATAGGGCACATACTATAAGGTGTACATTAGTCGTAGAATTGTTATGCTTATGGCTTAACAGGTTTGGGACGAGGGCAGGAGGGTTATACTGTTTAGATGTTGTGTTAGGGCATTGGGATGTAAGGTTTTTTTTTATTATTATTATTTTTATCTTTTTTATATATATACTGTATTGGCCCAAATATAGGCCGCACTTTTTCCCCCCCACTTTAATTCTTTAAAGTGGGGGTGCGACCTATATTCGGGGTCTAGCGCCCGACGCCCGGGACATGCAGTTCCGGGCGCCGGGCAGGCAGCAGGGTTAGGATACAGATCCCCCGCAGCGGTGCAGGGGACCTGCATCCTACTCTCCGATACGCTTAGATAGCCTCCCCTGCCGGCACTTTCCACTGAGTGCCGGCCCCGTTAGTTGTATACGCGTATTGCGTAGATGTCCCCCGCCGGCCCCGCAAGACAACCGGGAGTCTGCTCTGGTAAGTCGGGGTGGCAGCATATCTCGGGGGTGGGCAGAGTGGCAGCATATCTCGGGGGGGAGGACAGAGTGGCAGCATATCTCGGGGGGGAGGACAGAGTGGCAGCATATCTCGGGGGGGAGGACAGACTGGCAGCATATCTCGGGGGGGACAGAGTGGAATCATATCTCGGGGGGGACAGAGTGGCAGCATATCTATTACAAAACTTTTTCTTTAAAAAAGCACCAAACTTTTAGGGTGCGGCCTGTATTCGGGTGCGGCCTATATCCGAGCCAATACGGTATATATTTAAATTTTTTTATTTTATTTTTTGTATTTTTTTAAATATTTTAAAAAAATGGTTAGAGGTCCTCTTAGGGACCTCTTGAACATGTTATTAATGCCAGTGATGTCACAATGACATCACTTAGCTCACTTTATTGTTTTGTTTTATTATTATTTATTGTATTATTTTAGTGATTTATTTATTTCTAACTCTCCTCCCTGCAATCCCCCTGCACCGATCAGACTGTGATCTCAGTGTCTGTGTGTCTGTGTCTGTGCCTCATCTGAGCGATCGGATATCCCTGCAGGGATCCTGTCCTCCGATGACCTTCCAGGTGACGTCAGCAGTGACGCGAACCTAGACCTGCTAAGGAATAGATGATTGTTATTATGTCCTGATAAAACCATAGAATTCTAAGAAGGTGTACTTTCTTTTTTACACGACTGTATATATACACACACTCTGCCCACCCCCTTCAGGTCATGCCTAATTCCTGCCTTCTTTAAGCAGAGGAGGAGCTTGAGGGTCAGTCCTGGAAAGTTCTCAAGCGGACGTACAGAGCATTTGATTGGTTATAATCTGTGATTGTGTGTATCTAGCAGGAGGCCAGAACGACAATGTTTTGTCTGCTGGCCTTAGAGTGCCTAGAAAGATTTTAATCCACAATGCATGTACACTGCTGTTCAAGTTTAGCTGTTTTAATGGAAAACACATTTCTAGCTGTGCTGGTGATCAACAAGCCTTTTAAACCTAAACATTAAAGCTCATAAATAGTTATTGTTAAAGCAATTTATTTAATTCATAGCTATTAAAAGGAAACCAGGCCTACTGCTTATGCACGCTTAACGTTGCACTCAGGTAAACATTGGGAACACTTGTCTGTGCCAAGCAGTACCATCAGCAAACAGCTTAATGTGCCAGCATGCTAAAATGGGTGTAGCCTGTGTAACTGTAAGATTCCTCCTCATCATCCTCCGGATTTTTATGAAATATGTAGGGCTGCAACTAACGATTATTTTAATAATCGATTAGTTGGCCGATCATTTTTTCGATTAATCGATTAATCGGATAAAAAAAATTCATTTTTTTAAAATTTAAAATAATGTAATAAAAACATACAATTTACACTTTCATCTCTTTATTGCAATGGCCTCTCTCTCTCTCTATTTACCTTCTTATTTTACTGACATAATAATAATTTATAATAATAAAAGCTACAAGAACCCAAACACAGTGTTTCTCAAACTAGGTTTTAATACAAAGTTATTAGTAAATATTCATATGTTAACTATTTTTCATATTTAATAAAAACTGAGAAAAAAGCTTTGTTTATATTTTACCAAACTGCCCCCAGTTATGCACATCTGACCCCCAGCTTGCCACTCTGTCCCCATATATGCCTTATACCTCCTATATGCCAGAGATTCCACTGTGCCCCCGATATGCCTTATACTCCTTATATGCCAGTGATATGCAACTGAGCCCCCTGATATACCTTTTACCCCCAGATATGCCTAATATCGATATGCCTTATACCCCCTATATGCCTTATAACTTCCAATATGCTACTTGCTTCCATTCATTATGCAGACCCCCACCAGCTGACAAAGAGGATGATCCTGTGCAGGAGACCTCGATTCTCTGTCAGCCGGTGGGGGTCTGCACGATGCAGCCTCCGTTACTCACCTTCACTTACGCTGAGGCTTCTATGAAGCTGCAGTGGAAGTGCCTGTCAGAAACGGAGGTTCACAAAATACCAGGGAGTCGGGAGAGAGGCAGAGCGGTGTATGGGAGGGGGGAGGAGTCAGAGGGGTGTATGGGAGGGGGGAGACACGGAAGTTGTCCGACAGTGAGGGGAATCCAGGTCCCCTGCAGCGTTGCGGGGGATCTGGATTCTAGTGTTATAATAAGATCTCTGTTTGAGGTCGGATTATATAAGGAGAGGAGTTTTTCAGAGCATTTGCTCTGAAAAAACCTCTTTTAAAAATCGATTCGACTAATCGATAATGAAAATCGTTGTCAACGATTTTAATTATCAATTATTATCGATTTTATCGATTAGTTGTTTCAGCCCTAGAAATATGCATAGTGGAGTAATTTTAGTCACTTTCTTCCACTCCCAAGCTGCCTCCACTGAAAGCAGAATGCTTACTTACATTTATGTTGGACGAATCACACTTAAGCAGTATATGAGATGTAAGCATATCAGGGCTGTGTTTTGTGTTTTGCTTACAAAAAGGTATTTTATTGTCATGAACAGGTGAGACTACCTGGGACATTCAACTGTCCCTTTAGCCAACATACACCCATCAACAGCTACACATAGATCAAAATGTTTGTATAATTGTGCCTCGCTTCTAAGATTCAAAATAGATGTGTTTTTACACACATTTTTACTTAATATATATTTTTTTATTAATGTTTTGAACCCCCCTTTCGTCAAACTGTATATGTGTGTCTCCATGGTACTGATGACCTTTGCAGCTATATCCTAATATAGCACATCATACACGGATTACCACACACCAGAAATACAAATTCTCTCTCTAATCGTGTAGCATATATAAGCTGATCAAATCTAAAACTTTAAGGAATTATGATTTTGTATTTGTCTTTGAAATGGATGTTTGTCTTTGGAAACAAACATAACACTTTGAACCCCCAGCATCATATTGATTTCTGGGATTTTACATTTCCAGACTGTATTATTTTAATGAAAATAATGTCCATCTTTTCTGCAAGGTGTATAGAATATTTACTATTATTTATTGGAAGTGTCAGAATTAATTAAATGGGTATCACATTCACCCTGACTCTACTGGGCACTGCACTGTGCGATAGCATTTAACACCGTAGTTGCTGTTGCAATTTTTTTCTTTAGTAGGTAGGTTCTGACTGATTCCTGTCTCCCAAATGGGTTTTACGCCCCAATATCTTACTTGCCCACTGACTGGGCCTGTTATGTAGAGCATTAAGATATTACCCCTCCCTGCAAGCACACAGATATGACAATGCATGTATGTGGTATAACTGCATGTAGAAAAGTTTAAAGAACGCTGGTCAAACCAGTTGTGTATTCTTGCCTAGATGACAGATTCTGGGAGCAGTAGGCCCTGTGCCACATCACAAGGGGCCAATTGACCTGTGATGCAGTGCTCAATGATCTGGCTGGGGTTTTAGAGACCTCTCTTGTAACTGGCCCATTTATACAAAGAGGTTTTCTGTGCTACCTAAGGCAGAGCAGTGAGATATCGCATCATCACTTGGCATTCTACACTAAGGAGGAGTAGGACCCACTCAGCTTGGTAAGTGTAAGGCACTGTCAGCAAACATAAATACATCTAGCATGTAAGTAAATCTTAACTGTGTCTGTCATTTTGATTCATCAACTGGTTTAACCCATTCAGCACCCAGATATTTTATACCCTAAAGCAGGAATGTTTTTTTTGTTACTTTAACTATATGCTTATTAAACCATGAGTCCCCTTTTCCATATTTGATGTACCCATAAAAATAATATATTTTGTTCAGGACAAGTAGGGCCTTCTTCAAAAATCATAGAAATACATAAAACCTAATAACTATTAATGATACTATGTAAAAAAAAAATATATATATCTATATTGTGACAGTGTAAACCCCAGGGAGATGCTTAGTGTGGCGTTTGGGTACAGGTGCTATCCAGATCGTAAATATGGGTCCCTGGGGTGGAGCAATTGGAGAGCAGGGTGGGCCAATGCTCCGTTTCCCCATTTTGTGGAAATTCCATGCCGGGTATTCCAGGAGGCAAGAAATCTGCAGGATCCGGTCCGGGATTCCTATGGGGCTGGCATCAGGCACAGATGCTGGACATTAAAAACCCCTGGAGCTTGATACTCAGACTGATTGCCCTAGAGGACTGTGCTTAGGACCCCTAAAAGTGACATGTATGGCCTTCCTGCTATAGGGTTTGTCACATATGGTGGAAAATGTGGGCAAAGCACTGCTATGGTCTGTGGGCAGAAAGCAGGAACCAAGTGAACAACTGAGTGGATGCTGGTGACGAGTGCTACACCGGATCCAGAAACCCCAAAACGTGAGACAGTATTGTGTGGCCTGAAGCTACTAAGCTGCTGTGGATGTGCCAGAAGTTATTACAGCTTAAACCAGAGGATTGAGTGGAAACTCTGCAAAGACTGTTGCATGGTATGTGCCCTTGTGTATTGCTGGCTGAAATACATATGCTTATGGAGGATGGATGGCCTTGATGTGTTTGTGACGACTTATTGATGATCCGGACGTGGTTTCTTTTTGCTGGATAAAAGTATTGCATATCTGTGAAACCTGCAAACAAAAAGCATTTTGTCGCTATGGCCTGCTGGTAATTACATACTGCAGAGGGAGCGATTAAAGACCTGGAGTACAATCTCTAATGCAAGATGGGAAAAGGACAGCAAAGCAGAAATAAAATGTCCTTTCCGTGTTTCACTCGCCAGCCAACCTGCAGTGGATATGTGGAACCACTGAAACTGGCACAAAAGGCATATATAAAGTGTGCAGGGTCCTGTATTGCGGCATAAGAGTTAAAGGAGCAAATTGAATCCTTAAAGTGGCTGCACCAGGGTGAAGTCTCTGATTTGAACTTGCAGCTGAAAGCAGTTACACATAAACTAAATGCTGCGGAAACGAAAGTGGGAATGCTACCTATGTCTTGCAATTGTGCTGCACAGGGGGACAAAAGAGACTTTACAAAAGCTGGAGACCGGTGGTTCTTCAACTTCAGGAGGAGAAAGACAAATTACAGAAAGAGCTTGTCTACAACAAACAAAAGTATGATGATGCTATCAAGCAGAGGGACTGTGAAATTAAGAGACTGACAGAGTTAAATGTTTGCTATGACAAACTGAGTCGTGGTGTATGTAACAATGTGGCATGGACTACTAAGCTCAGGAAAGTGGAAGCTTTGCCCAGAGATGAGCTGAATCTCTATGTGATTGAGCAGTCAGAGTATGTTGGGAAACAGATCTGCAAGAACAAAAAACTGACTGATGAGTGTATGCTAAAAGAACTTGAATTAATAAAGGTTAAAAACCAAGCAGCACAATTACAGGAGGAATTGCACCGAACTATTGGCCAGCTCGAGGGAGAAAACCTCACTTTGCAAAATGAAGTGGCTGCTTCTAGAGAAAAGCATTGTGTTGACCTGTCAGCAAAACTTCAAGAGATGCAACAGTTGCAGGAACAAAAGCTGGTGGTTGAAAAACGTCTCGCGGAGGTGTCCCAGAAAGGTAAAGAGGATGCAGAGCGTGTATTCGGGCTCCTTTCTGAGAATAGCAGTGTGAATTTAACACTTGCAGTTGAGCGTCTAGAAAAAGTAAAGCTTCAGGAGACCGTAAAACAACTACAAGATGAAATCCAGGCCTTGTTTAAAGCCAGTAAAGAGAACACTGAACTTCATAAGGCCAACATAGCACTAAAAGACAAGTATTTCCAGAAAAAGGCGGAACTGGAATCGTGCAAGGATCAGCTACAGGACACAGCAAACGGAGGCAGCTATGCTTCTAAAAGAGGAGGCCTTAGGATTGGCTATTCACAACAGAGATCAAGCTTTAAGGGAGAGTGATATGATCCAACGTAACCTGGAAGCAATACTGGGTAACACAGAACATGACAGGCAAACATTAATGAGGCAGCTTGCTGATATCCAGACCGAGAGAGACAAATTGTTAGAGAGTCTGGAGAAAGCCCTCATGTCCAATGAAAAGCTTCAACAAGTTGGACTTGAACTGCAGAAAGAGAATATATCCCTCAGGCATCAACTGGAGATATCCACCTTAGAGCTGAGAGAGGTGAAAGCAACCCTTGAGGAACAAAGGGTTACTGCAGTAGAAAATCATGTACTACTACAACTCCAGTTAGATGAACTGGGTATACAGCTAGCTGAAGAAAGGGAGGCCAAGCTAGCTCTACAGAAACAGATTAAGGTCCAAGAGGAAATCGACACAGTATCTGAAACGTCACAAATTGCACAAGCAGCAAGTGAGCAGATATAGTACAAAACAAGCTGTCTGGAGGAAAATAACCTTTATGGCCTAAGTGATGGAGGGACTATGCATGGTGCTGGAAGTACTGACCAACTAGCAGAGCAACATGGCAGTAAGCTGCTCCAGGGAACAGGTGGTCCCAGGTCCAGTAGAAAACCTACTTCAAAGATGGAACCTTCTACAGGTGACAGTAAGGTACACCGTTTACATGCATCTAGGGTAAACAAGCTACGGGGAAACAGCTTGAAGATGTGGTGTGCGCTTGGCTGTATCGTGTAGACCACACAGGGTAGACCTTCTTAATGGGCAAGCTACGATGGTGTTCATTTGTACAGAGAAGAGACGTGGCTGTGCAGAGTGTTACCCATTCACTGATGGTTGCAGAAACCCAGAAGGGCAGACGGATACAAGGAGACAGTCTCCAATCCCGGGACACGTTTATGGTGTGTGGAAAGGGACGCCTCCTGATGCCCACCTAAGAGGGACGTCATCAGCAGAGCTGCTTAGTCCCATGGTCGCTCAGCCCCATGGTTCTGAGCTGGTGGGGAGGATATGTGACAGTGTAAACCCCAGGGAGATGCTTAGTGTGGCGTTTGGGTACAGGTGCTATCCAGATCGTAAATATGGGTCCCTGGGGTGGAGCAATTGGAGAGCAGGGTGGGCCAATGATCCGTTTCCCCATTTTGTGGAAATTCCATGCCGGGTTTTCCAGGAGGCAAGAAATCTGCAGGATCCGGTCCGGGATTCCTATGGGTCCGGCATCAGGCACAGGTGCTGGACATTAAAAACCCCTGGAGCTTGATACTCAGAGAGACTGTTGGGGGAAGAGGAAGTTCCCTGTGCTCCCAGGGCAAGGAGAGGCCCTGGAAAAGACAATCCCTGAGCCAAGTGAGGCAATACCTGCCTGGACATTTTGTGTGCTGTCTGGGGGAGGTTTTCCAGAGCCTGGCGTAGCTGGGTCTGGCTGGGAGATTGAGCCAGTGGGTGATTAGGCTGGTCAGTCTGGACCAGCACAGTTCAGTTAGAGAGGGCTCCAATTGGGAGCTAGGTTTTCTTTTTATGATTTGGTTTTTGGGGTTTCAGCAATTAAAAATAAAGATCTGTTTTGTTACAAGCTGGTGTTTCCGAGACTGATTGCCCTAGAGGACTGTGCTTAGGACCCCTAAAAGTGACATGTATGGCCCTCCTGCTATAGGGTTTGTCACAATATATATATATATATATATATATATATATATATATATACACACACACACACAAAAACAGGAGGAAAAAAATATTTAATTTTGACCCAATTAATGTTCAGCAATATCCCCTGATTACACTAATATCCTACATATATATTTTTTCAAGAGGGTCACATTCATATATTGCATATAACCCTATATTATATTTATTAATACTACTGGCTTAAGAGGTTTGGAGGTAGTGAATTTTTAAATATAATTTTTTACTTATGGTTTGCACATTTTTTTATAGTTTGGTACATCCTAAGGAGCAGAAACGGGTTAAATACAGTTGTTCTGGTAACAATCATACAGAGGGGGCATGCCCAGCAAACTGATCCAGTATTAAAGCTCACAAGAGATTTGTGAACAAATTCAATGTGTACTATCCAGACATGTCCAAAACAAATTCCAAAAGGGGGATGCACATAAAAAGCCGATACAAAGTATCTAGGTCATTGCTACACTAGACACCCTGTTCAGAGCAATAGCTGTTCACTTATTAAATATATTTTAGCACAAGATGGGAGGCTTAATAAATTGCATATTTAAGCGCTGCGTAAATTGTTGGCGCTATATAAATAAAAGATAATAATAATAATAATCTTCTTTACTGAACCACCAATAGCAGCAAAGTTAAAACAATAACAGAAAAATAAATAAACCAATGAACATATATGATGGATAATATAGTCTATAAACATCTACTTCCCCTCCTCTTCTTTGCTGCTGCCACCAGACAGGTCAGATCACAAATTGTTCTCTCCTACAGTTCTTATTTTTTATTCCAATTTATTGTATTTTATTCTACCTATTTGGCAACTCGTGGGTTAATAATTTACCTTTGAGGAGCTAACTGGGCTTTGTCTTCCTGTGTTGACATTCATATGCTGTTTCATACATGTATTGTTTTATTCCACTTATTTAGTGGTTATTGCATTTCATACATGTATCGTTTATTCCACTTATTTAGTGGTTATTGCATTTCTAGCCCTTATTTTGTTTCTTTGCCAGTTGCCTGTTGTCTGAATCACAAGAAACTCAAGAAATATATATATATATATATATATATATATATATATATATATATATATATATATATATTGTGCTCCTTGCTACTGTTTTAACTTGGGGGACTTCTACCACACCCTGACCCCTTCTTCTTTTATGTTTGGGTGATTTCTCCTACTCTGATTATAGTATTATATTTGAGTGACTGCGACCCCTTACAGGCCACTTTTATTCTGCTTGTGGTGCCACCTGACTTACAGTCTCCTCTCCACTTTTAGTGGTAATTGACCTTGTGCTCTGCACATTACTACTATTGCTGTTTAATGATCAGCTATCTTGTCTGCCTCTAAATGCTGCATACTCTATTACAGTTCCTACTGTGACAGAGCAGCATCATTTTATTATGACATCCCGCCCATCTCCTGCTGAAGATCTAGCAGCGTGGCTCTCAGTGACCAAAGCATCGCTAGACTCTGCTCTGCAGAATGCCCTGATCTCTACCCCCGGCCTTCCTCCTCTGGCCCTGGATGATTCTCACAGATCCGATTCTCACAGATCCACTTCATCGGACTCAGATACAGATGGCCCTAGAAGCAAGTGCCCATGCAAGGATACAGGGCGGCGTAAGGCTAAAGGCAAGCGTAAATATTGGCTCCATCCCAGAGCTCAGTGGGGGTCACCATCTTTCCTCATCTGAGAATGGCGAGACTGGCAACTCTTATGCCCTGCTGATGAATGGCAGGAGGCCTCCCAGGCCTCTGATGCGAACTCTCGTGCGCTCAGCGAGACGGCACTCTGCAACACCCGCAAGGACTCCAATCCTACCGCAACCCCAGGTGCATCTACATCTGCTGGAGAAGCTACGGCCTTAGATGCTGGCAGGGCTGGTCGACAGAGAATCCGGGCTGCCAGCCTTTCCGCTTCTTGAGGGTCCCGGGGCTTTAACCAAGCTGCCTTCCAGCCCAACTACCAATTCCGGGCTCCATTTTCATCTACCATAGGTTACGCCAGGCCAAGGGGCGCCAGAGGTCCCTATCGGGGGAGATCCGGAAATGGTGAGTTTTATTCTTTCAAACCTTTATTCCCCTGTAGAAGTGGCGGGCAGATTATCACATTTTTCCCACAATTGGTCCCATATCTCCCTAGATCCGTGGGTACTTTAGACGGTTCAGGGCTTCCGCATAGATTTTTCCGCTCCCCCTTTCAGGTCTCTCTTCCCGCCCCAGTTTGTTTCAGCACCACAAACTCAGCCATGGTACAGGAGGAACTCCTCAAATTACGACAGAAAGGGGCGATAGAACCTGGTCCGCAAAAAGTTCGGAGAGTTCCGCCCGGTTATCAACCTCAGGGCTCTCAGCGCTTTTGTGGTCTACCGGCACTTCAAGATGGAGGAGATCCATTTTCTTTGGGACCTCCTCCTGGAAGGCGACTGGTTCACCCGTCCGGACCTCAAGGACGCTTACCTCATGGTACCGATTCAAATCACCTAACGCCAGTCCCTTCAGTTCTTCTGGCAAGACACCCTTTGGCAGTTCGCCAGATCCACCTACAACAGATTTCAATGATTCTCATCACTCCCCTATGGCCATCTCAACCGTGGTCCCCTTCACTGCTGGAGATGTCCGCGGAGGCCCCTCTTCTCCTTCCTCCATTACCACACCTCCTTCAGGACCCCTTGGGCACTTATAACCCTCTGGTTCTCCAGGAACGTCTGCCCTTGGTGGCCTGGATGTTTTGATGTGTGGAACGACAGGATGATGCTTTCTCAGCGCCTCTAACGTCAATCCTTAATTTCCTATCCCACATCTTTTCGCTAGCTTCCATTCAGCTATATCTGTCTCTCATTCTCTTCTCCAGGGGGTGCCGGTAGGCAGACATCCTTTAGTCTGTCGCCTTTTGCGAAGCGCCCGTTTATCGCGGCCTCCTGGTACCAGGTACCCCTCTCTGAGATGTTCAGCTGCTTCTGGATTCCTTGCATTCCTGGCCGGACAACCCCACATTTTCCCTTACACAGTTATCAGCTCAGCTTGCACTTTTGCTTGCGCTCATTTCATTCCCCCGCATTTCTGACATCAGCGCTTTTAACTCTATTTCCTTCTCTCCGGGGGGGGGGGGGGTCGGTTCTCTGTAGGACTAAGTGTTTTACCCCTTCTGTATCTTACCCTTATTTTCCGGCCGAACCCCGCCTCTGCGTTGCCTGGTGCCTTCAGCAATACCTGCTGGTTACGGCACCTCCTTGGTCGCCACGTTATAACCAGTTACTTGTCTCTTTCGTTTCCCCTTTCCCTCCCTTCCTTTTCCCTCGCTAGTAGGGTGGTATTGGGGATTTTTTTCTGTGTTTTCTCTGTTTATAGAAGCATGCATCAGCATATGTTCCATTGGTGTTCCAGTTACTGTTATAGTGTTCTCTCTTTTATAGCTTAATTCGGTGTCTGGCTGTTTTTGCTCCTTTCTGGATTCGGGATGTTTCCTTGTTCGGATGTTCCATGGGAGTCTGTTCTAGTTTGTTTCCTTTGGATTGTTCTGCTTATGTTGAGGTTTTCACATCAAAGAAGAGGAGGAGGAGTTGATGTTTATAGATTATATTATCCATCATATATGTTCATTGGTTTGTTTATTTTTCTGTTATTGTTTTAATTTTGCTGCTATTGGTGGTTCAGTAAAGAAGAAAATGCAATTTATTCGCCTCTTGTCTTTACTAAAATCTAGATTATACCTTCACCAAGGCTATTATAATCTCTAATTAAATCACATTAAACATTTCCTGAAAAAATATATGAAAGAAGTCTAGCAGATGCATATGAACATTTTTTCCAAGGTTTTTCAGTCTTTATAGTGCAATAACATGCCAATGCCTACTTTTGTGACAATCTAAGCAAAAAACATAAAAACATTTTTTTAATTTAATTATTTCTGTGGTATTTAGTTATTAAATGTCCCGTATTCAGTTGTAAACAGTCAGCGTACGAATATCAATAAAAACACAGAATAGTAAACAGATCCAAGGGTTCATAAAGTATTCAGAGGTCAATCTCACTTTTAAAAGTAACACTGAATTACTTAATTATTTGGACAAAAAAAACAGAAGATGATCCATGGCCGCAGGCATAGAAGATGTGACTAATTAAACCTCTGAAATGATTGGTTCCAGTTTCCTCTCCCTATCAGCCTACTTTTTTCTTAGTCAAAACTAGCAATACAGTCATGGATAAAAATGGCTCCAGAGAAAAATACGATTAGTAAGTGTATCTGCATTTCATATAAATATAATCAAATAAGTCTTCTTGGCATAAGGAAGCTAAATTAGCACCTGTTTTATTATGCCTTTCAGAATTACATAACTATATGACTCAGGGCAAAATCTTGGCAGGCTATCCACAAATCATACATTTCCACATTATCCATCATATAAAACTAGCCAGAATAGAGCATTTAAAGCTTAAATTAGGATATTTACTAAGCCTTATAGGTATAACATTTTCACTTATTTTTTTATGTTTGGCATTTCAGACCTGCATGGCGATAGCATAGAGCATAGCAATAACAACAGTGAGCCACAATTCATAAACAGAATAATGTGTAATTAACAACAATACACTTTTTGCAATATTGCCTCAATGCCAAAAGGTTTTGCATTTATGATATAATTTAATTTTTGGTGAACTAACTACTGTGAGATATGCAAACGCTGTAACAAGTGATGTGCAACAACAATGAAACTTCCATTAGCCTATTTACAATAAATACTTGTTCACTTGATAATTGCAATGACTAAAACGTAATCATATTGGCTACTGATGAGCATATTACAATCTGTCAGTGGAACATATTAAATTATTCTGTTTGGAGAAAGCAAGAGATTGTGGGCCATCACACATATGCCCACAGGAATTCTGGCAATAGATTTAAAATCAAAGCCACACTTGACAAAAAAAGTACCATGTTTTACAGAAATTATTGTAATAATTCTATATCGAAATTTCATTAACGTTTTAAAAATGTAAAAAAAAAACAAAATGGTTAAATCACCTAATATGTTTGTTTTTTTAATGAATGACCCAAGTTTGCATGAAATCAAAAAGGGTCCACTTTTACAGCAAAGGCTGTGAATGAAAATGTTTTCCAAATGATAACACTTGTTTTTGTAAATTCTCTGTTCATTGAATTTCCACGGTTCCTTTGGTTTCAATTAAACAGCGGCGTTATATATGTAGATACAACAAATATGTTCCAGTTGTTTCAGAAAGCACACATCCAAAATGGCTTCCAAAGCCCATATTAACAATATGCTGACTCCCGAGAAAGATTGCACTTACCATTGTACAATTCCTTAGAAACTAATGTTAACAAAATTAACAGGAAAAAAAGAAAACCTACAAAAACACGTATGAGATGTCTAGTGAAGAAGCGATAAACGGAAAGCGTTACATCACACATAGAGATAGAGAGGAGGGGTCAGGCTGGCCAAAAAGAAACATACATCAAGTGGTTTGAGAGAAACACAAGCTTGTTGGAAGATATAATAGGACACAACTGAAAGATATACTGCTTGCTGTTATCCACGCTTTACCTGACTTACTTGCTACCACTACTGCTGTTCAAAAACAAAGTAATATACCTTTGAAATTCAGATCTTCCCCTGGCACGGTCTGTGGGTAAATTCTAGCATTGCAACACTGCCACAGATAATTATAATTGCGACTAATTAAGAGCCTGCATTTTAGGCTCCTCACTTGTGAGTTTGGTTACAAAGGGGGGATTGACTCAATACATGTCCAATATTATATTTGATAATTACACTACATGTTTATTTTTCTTTTCACTTTTCTTGAGGTCATTGAAAGAAACTAAGATAAGTGGCTTGTCTATTTATAATTTTTGCTGTGCACTCTCACTTCATGCTTAAAGTTTATTAACTTTTATCTACTATCTGCACTGTTATCTACACTATTTCTTTTGTACAAACAAGCACCAATTACACACTTTAATTATACATATATGTAGATAATTACATCAATATTTACATTAAACTGTGTGATATTTCTACATCAACCTGCCACAGTATTCATATTATTTGTAGCAAATTGATTATCTGAAGAGGGTCTTATCTGTAAATCTCCATCAGATAAACCACACATGTAGCCAAAGAACTTGAGTGTTTGGAAAGGATCTTCAAAGATTGGAACATTTTTGTTTACTGGATCCAGCTCTTCTTTTCTTTCTCTGCCGCTAGCTGCATATAATTTTGGGGCTGATTGACAAGCACATGAGATTCCTACTCATGCTTGAAAAAAATGCGCAATTTGACTCAGCTGTTTTTTTTATAAATGATAACTCACTGCACATGTCCTTCAGTTTTGTGTTTGTTTCTGCATATCTGTTGTTCTTGAATGAACTTTAAAGTTTTCATGTTTGTTTTCTTTTTTCATCCAGCCATACACCCCTGTTTCTGTGTAATTTTTGTACGGTCTAAATCAATGAAGAGGTTGGAACGTGGGAACATTGTCAGCAGTGTTTTTGTTCTTAGAGTACATTATTTACCTCATAGACTGACTCAGGCAATTTGTGTGAGTAAATAACCACTATGTGTTTAATTTTTAACACAAAAATATAAGCTATGTTTAATATGATGTCAATTTTACTGAATAATAAAACTCAATTATTGGTGCATTTTTCAACAAGCAAACTAACTGCAACTTCCAATACAACGCACCATGCAGAATATGTTGTAGTATTACATATGATCCAATATGAGTGGTTTCTTATTCTTTAGACTCTAAATAATCACGATCCTGAATTGAGGCCAGATGTCGGTGAACTCCCAGTTTGTGGACCAGTCTTGGGGATGCTTCCAAAAGCAGGCAGGTCAGTTTTTAGTTACTAAGAATACTAGAACCCTCCCGCAGGCTCTAAGACTTGCTCTGAAGACACTGTAGGCTTGATCATTTTTAGTAACGGTAAAAAAAACTTCTACTCTATACAAAGAACAAGGGAAGATAGTACATTTACCTTCACAGAACATAATTAGTCAAATGAAGTGTCACAATGTGGGTCTGCATATGTATCCACATATCCAAATTTTGACAATGTAGAGTTAGCAAATGAAATATCTAAAATAAGCTCACATTTTAGAAGAAGAACAGACCTGACAAGCCAACTTCTAATATGGGAGAATTCGGACAACGATTATTACATCACCTTAGGAGAGACTACCAAGAGAATACTCAGCAGTCCAGCTCTCAGAGTCAAGGAAAGCCAATTGCCAACCTAGTTTGGTTGCAAAAGCAAGATATGCAGACAGTGAAAGAAATATGGGATTGTCATGAGAAATTATGAGCCTCTTAACAAAGACATTAAACTTCCTTTCTCATTTAGCATACTCACAGAAAATTTTTATATTTTTCTTTGGGACAAGTAAAAACATTTAAATAAAATAAAAGTTTTTAAAACCTGGTTATGGGGACTCTGGGATTCACTGTTACAACCTTTTTTATTGAATTATGCATGAATAATGAGCTCCACAGGGGCCAAGACAAAAGTAGCATTTTATAAGATAAGGGGGAAATGAAAAAGAACAGACCGTAGCAGAAAATAATGTAAAAAGGAAATTGTGAAGATGGCTTAGCCATGTTTTTGAATTCCAATGTGAAAACTGTGAATGATGTAAAAGTAGAAAAGGAACATTTTTTCCCAATATTATATAAAAAAAATTACTAGCGTCTATTCCATTTAAGTACAGTCAAACAGTGTAGGACACAGAAAATGTACACTGCATGACAGCATTAAAGATATCACCTTATGGGTAAAATTGTGGTTAGCAGAAAGGAACCTCTTGATTCTGGATACAAGTCCTTTGTAGCTTACAATTTGTAAGGCTATATACAACTTATTTATCATTAAGGCTAAGTAAGGTCTAGTAGGCACCTGGCTGCTACCTACAAAAGTTTAAAGTATTACAAAGTAGAGGCAAAAAAACATACAAAAAACTCAACAAATAAAATAAATGTTGTTGCTTCTTAACACAATAGTAACAGCAAAATCAATATGACACAATGTATAATAATATATATTTCATCCATCACAAATGCAACCTTAACTTATCTAAAAAAAAATACAGGGGGGGAGTAAACATCATGCCATCATCGCATCAAGAAAATCAAACCAACATAGGAGACCTTTTACAACAACTGAATTTGCATTTGCTCGGTGTCACAGCACTTGGATAACACAGCTTTTCCTAGCCAATGTGTTACACATATATATACATACATTTCTGATTAATATATAGTCCTGTCCTGTGTAACCACATTATTTACTACTCATTAGAGACTACTAGTGTTTGTATTGTGAAATTAGTTAGTAATCCTTTAGGTTACTGAAATACCACACATGCATACATTTTTGTATACTTTTTGAAACCTACAGGGCACACTACATCACACTAATTTCACTGCTCAACAGTACACAGAAGTGGTCAAGGTAGGCACACAAATAAAGTGTTAAATTATGATAAACACAGTTTAGAGAGAGAAAAAGGATGCATTTTCACAAGTATGACAGTCTTGGCTGATTGTGATGAGAGTTGTAATGCACATAGAGCCATCAGCCCATTTAATATTTCATATTTTTATTATTTGTGTTGTTATTTGTGATGTATTTTATTGATGTTATTTAACAGCTGATCCCATGCATGACAGCAGGGATCAGACAGTTTATTCAGTGTGCTTTGTTTTTTTTATACTCTTATGAGGCTCAGTTTTCTGATTTTTACTTGAAAATTCTTTTACTCATCTATAAAAGCTAATGAAAAAAATAGATTCTACTATTTGTCCTGAGTTTAGAAATACCCAATGTGTTTAAGTTTTTGTTTGGTTTTTTTTGCTTTTTTCTGCACATTATGGGGCAATAAGTACAGGTAGCGTTTTGCTATTTCAAAACCATTTTTTCCCAAATCTGGTAATTCTTCCCCTATGTGCTATGTCGGGTATCTTTGAAGCTGGCCAATGGAATTTACCCCGTCAAACCATATATTTTTGAAGACTAGACACCCCAGGGTATTTCATATTTTTACTATTTCCATGCACTAATTCTACCACCAGTCTTTGTCACACACACTTTTTTTCCCCACACACATTTTATCTAGGTATGAATTAACAGGTCCTGGTATATGTCACTTTCACACAACATCCCAATACGTGATTAGTAACATCTCCTGAGTACAGTGATACTACCCATGCATGGGTTTTCCTGGGTTTTTGGGGGGCAAAAGGGCCACATTTTGGGCATGCACATTTTTAAATTTTGAACTTTGACATTTGGTGATCCACTGCCCATGCCCTATTTAGTACATCTTTGAGCCTGGCCAATTAAGTGTGTCCAATAAAACCATATATTTTTGAAAACTAGACACCCCAGGGTATTTCAAATGCTGGTATTCTAACTCTTTCCATGCAATAATTCTACCACCAGCCTTTTTTAAAGTTTGCAGTAGTATTTACCCCCCATGCATGGGTTTGTCGGGTTGTTTGGGAGCTAAAAGGCCACATTTGGGACGTGTGTATTTTTCAGATTGGAAAATTTGACATGTGGTCATCCTTCCCCCTGTGTTAATTCAAATTACCCCATCAAATCATACATTTTTTTGTTTTTAAAGTAGACACCCCATGGGCAACCTGCAGAAGTTGGAAATCCTAGCACTAGCTGATAAAGAACTGCAAGCACCCATCCTACACAACCCTGTATTCCCACCAGGGAGAGATGGAAACCCTCCACATAACACACCCTGGACGGATCTATGAGTTACTTGAAGTGGACAGGCTGAATCCCCTGAAGACCCCACAAGTATTCCACAGAATCAACCCCACTATCTCAAACAAATGCTGGTGCTAAGAGAGTGGGGCAGACTCCATGCTACAACTATGGTTGAGTTGCGACCTTATTGAAGCCAGGTTAGGGATGTTATGGAGATGCTCTCTGACAATCCTCTACCACTTCTCATCAGTAAACTACCTGCTACACCCAACTACCCTACCTTTCTCCAGATACAAGAGAATAATTAAATACCTCATCAATGCAGCAAAACTCCTGATCCCGCTACACTGGAAGACTACAAAGACCACAACCCTCTCAGAGTGTAAAACCAAAGTGGAGAGTATCAACATTTTAGGACTTCCACCACCCATTTATGGAAAACAGGAATAATACATGACATGGGCTCAATCACACATCCCTCCATAGAGTCTCTTCTGTCTGTCCAAACCAACCACCTGGGACAACCTCCCACAACACCTTCACCCACTTGACAGCCCCATAACAATCCCCTATACATGCACTCCTCTCGTGCCACACACTGCCTCTACTCTCTCTTTCCCCACCACCACCTTGAACCTCCCTACCCCTCAGAAGCTATTAATAGTAGAATTTGTCAAGTACAATGTTACACACTGTCAATATGTCATAGGTTTATCTGCTACTATGTAAATCTAACTATCCTTGAAAACCAAAAACACACTGGTTAAAAAGAAGAAGAGGGCACTGCTGTAGTGATTTTACAATCTATTATTGCATAGTAGCTATGATTACTCACAGACTGCATCATATCATTTATGTTAAAAGAATTATGTCTGGTTATATCCACCTTTTCAACCAACTTTTTTTTTATAAATTAGTAACATAGTATTAGTAACATTACAATACAGAATTGTGTGTTTGACATGCATGATTGAATTATTTCCAGAATGCATTTTCTCACTTTATTTAAAAATAAATATCTCCCATTTTCCCACAATTCTCCTATTGAATTAACACATTTGAGATTTTTACCAGGAACATTTTATTCAGGGTTCTCCTGAGGACAGCTCGGACATAAAATACAGTTAATTTATTTCACTTCTGCTGTTCTTTTCTGAAGGTGTGAGGAGCTACACTAATAAGGTGTGGTATAAATCTATGATTACATAGAAAAATCTGAAAGATAATTTGGACAAAGCATGCGTCACTCCTCTGAACTAGATTAAAGGACTAAAAAATGCTGTAGACAATTCTTCTTCAGCTGTATATATTTTTTTCCTTTCTAATCCAATTGCAGTAAATAATTATACTTAGCCACCAAAAAAATAATTGATACCTCAAAGGCTATTTGTACTGCCATGAAATATATCAAATTATGACAAGATCCGAGACAGTTAGTTATTCTACAACATAACTAAGGCTCTAGCGCCACCCTCTGGAAATCCTTGTACAGATCGGGATCATGTTTTTCACTCCCTAAATAGTGATGCTGGCTGCTCTCATACATGTAAGTACACTAGGAATTACATTTTCAACTAACTTATAAAACAGTATAAAATATATTTTTTAGTAAAATAGATACAAATGAATAATAATTGACTTGTGCTTTTTTGAAAATATATGGCCATATTTGTCTTTATTTATTTACCGTTTCCCTATACTAGTTCTTGGCTGTATGGTAAACATGGCAATGGAGTGGCCTCCATGAAGCAGAATAAAGACTTGTTAGACAAGTGGTCCAGTAACCATAGCAACTAATCATGTTGACCGGTCCATTGTTTACTTTATCACACTGACCACCAAAAAGACCCAGAAACTACTTGTGCATTGCTAGATATCTTGAGATAAACATTTCTATATGTTTAAGATTCTCAAAGCACACACACATAATATTTAACAAATATTTTTTCACTTTAAACATGCAAGCTTTCGGATTTTGCATTAAAAAAAAAGCAAACAACATCTTGTCACAGAGCTGTTCAGATTAATAAATGAAGGACAAAAGTGATAAGACATTCAAAAAATCTGTATTTGCAGGATTTTAGTAGATCAACATAGAAGCAACGCCTGGAGCTACTCCAGAACCTGCGGACCCAGCTGACCACCGCCAGGACCATAGTGATAGGCGGGGACTTCAACTGCCCGATCGAGGAAGGAGGGCGCACCTCCACCCACGCAACAAAACTGGACGTGACTTCGAAACTGCTCAGAGAGATTGTCACAGAGGCATCCTTAAAGGACGCTATGGGCTCCATCGGGACCGGCTCTGTGAACTATTCTTGGAGCCAGCCGGATGGCTCTGTGCGTTCCCGGATAGACTTTGTGTTCACCTCTCGAGCGGTAGAGCATCAGCAGTGCTCCATGGTGCCCTGCTACTTCTCAGACCACAGGGCTGTCCGGCTCCAGTGTGCCCTGGGCAAAGGGTTTCCTCCCGGTCCAGGCTCCTGGAAGCTGAACTGTGCCCTGTTAGAGAGGCAGGAAATCGTGGATGAGCTGCGTAATGTATATTCTGATTGTGTCAGTACCAAGTATCTGTTCCCCACTGTAACCCAGTGGTGGGAGTTTACTAAAGTAAAGCTGCGCTCTTTCTTTCAGGCTAAAGGAAGACTCCAGGCGTGTGAGAGGAAGAGGAAATTCAGACGGCTGCAACGCAAGCTGCAGTCCCTGTTGGACCTCCAACAGTGCGGATGGGACGTGGACGAGGAGCTGGAGGAGACCAAGGAGGGCCTGAAAAGGCACTTTGAGGAGGAATCCAGGCAAATCGTCTTCCGTTCCAAGGTGGAGAACCTGGAGAAGGGTGAGAAATGCAACTCTTTCTTTTTCAGGAAGCTCCACTCCGCCCACACGCCCCTGACGGAAATGAGAGACAGCGAAGGTGTGGTACGACAGGGGAAGGAGGAGGTCCAGAAAGTGGTCGTCGACTACTACCGAGATCTCTACTCCCCCAAAGACACAGACCCGGAGGCTGCTGAACGGTTCCTGTCAGGTATCACTAACACCATTGATCCCGCAGGCCGCGCAGCCATGGACGCTTGACGCTGGAGGAGCTGCACTCTGCCGCCAAATCCTTCAGGAAGGGCAGGACACCGGGCAGTGACGGTCTCCCAGCCGAGTTGTACACAAAGCTGTGGGACCTCATCGGCCCGGACCTCCTCGACCTGTACGAGGAGATGGTGGTGGAGGGCAGGATGCCCCCCACGCTGAGAGAGGGAATGATCACGATCCTGTACAAGCGGAAGGGGGAGAGATGCCAGAGATCAGAGGGATCACCGCGCCGGGCAGAGACAAGAAGGAGATAAAGTGCTCGCTCTACATGGACGACGTGACCATCTTCTGCGCGGATCGCCGGTCGGTGAGAGTGCTCGTCCAGACGTGCGAGGACTTCAGCCGAGCTTCAGGCGCAAAGGTCAACTGCGGGAAGTCGGAGACCATGCTGTTCGGGCAGTGGGACCTGACTTCTGAGCCGATCCCGTTTCCCGTCAAAACCGACTTCCTAAAGATCCTGGGAGTCTGGTTCGGCAGAGACGGCGCGGCCCTGAAAAGCTGGGAGGAGAGACTCAACAAAGTAAAGCAGAAATTTGGGCTGTGGAGCCTCAGAGACCTCACCATCGAAGGGAAAGTGCTGGTGCTGCGCAACGAGATTCTTCCCGTGCTGCAGTACGTGGCTCAGGCCTGGCCCTTGCTGGTCACCATTCACCGAGCCATCAACCGAGCAGTTTTCCACTTCATCTGGGGCTCCAAAATGGACAGAGTAAAGCGCGCAGTGATGTACAAGGAACCCGGCAAGGGAGGCAAAGGAGTGCCTGACATCCCTACCATGCTGAGGACCTTCTTTGTGTGCAACTGCGTGCGCAGGACTCTCAGAGACGTAGCGAAAGGCTCTGCTGGAAACTCCATGTCTCGCTTCTTCCTGCTGCCCCTGTGGAGGCAGCTCAAGTGGGAAAAGTGGGACAGCTCCGTCCCTTACAATTGGACCATGCCCTGGTTCTACTCGGACGTGGGCAAATTTGTAAGGGAGCACCAACTGGAGGGAGTTAAACCAGATTTGTGGTTACCCCGTGTGATCCACAAGTTCATCAGAGCCAAAGACACTATCGAGAACATCCCAGGGCTCCCCGACACCACAGCCAAGACTGTCTGGGCTAACGTGTCGTCGAGCAGGCTAACCAACAGGCATAAAGACATGGCATGGATGGCCATTCAGGGAGGCCTCCCCCTAAGGACATTTATGCATGCCAGGGGGCTGTGCAGATATAGACACTGCCCACAGTGCATTGTGGAGGAGGAGACTTCCCTTCACTTGTTCTGGCAGTGCCCGTTTGCACAGGCTTTGTTCAGAGCCCTGGAGCTGGATCTCAAGGACTCTATCGAGAGAAAGTACCTGTCCTACCATTCGGTACTTTACGGACTTTTTCCAGGAACACACACGGAGAGCGCCATTGAGGATGCTTGGCGTCTCATGTGCTGTGTAAACGACGCTCTATGGTTTGCCAGGAACCGCCTGGTGCTGAGGAGGGAGCAGGTCACAGTCCGTGACTGCCGCAGGCTTATCCACAGCCTGCTGAGAGACTACTCTCTCAAGGACAGTCTAGAGGCTGAAAACTAGCCCCATTCTCCTCGGCCCCCCCCCATTTCCCCAGGTTATGTTCCACTAAAGTGCTAACCATATGCGCCATGTCTGGAAATGTAATTGTACACTGCTTCTACTGAGCTTTCCGTAACTGAAGTCGTACTGTAACGTGTATTGCCCTGCGCTGCGTCGCAGTACTGCTTATCGTCTATCTGTACCGATAATACCGATTTATGTACTCCTGCTAAAACAGGTTGATGTCTGTTTTATCATAATCAGTTTGTATAATAAACTTAAATAAAAAAAAACCAAAACATAGAAGTAGACAGTAGACCGCTATTCAAAAGCTAGTATTTTAAGACCGAGATAGCTGGGAACACCTATGATTTCACATTGAATTGTTACTCCATTCTCATGGTCTCTCAGAGTGATTGGGTTAATTCTCAATGTCACACAGTCTGGAGCTTACAACCTCACATTCTACTCTTATGTGATGATATCTGGTCATGCCAAATTGTGCTTTTTTCAACAGTCCTGTTTGAATATAGGTGACCTATTCAAAATATTTTTGTTTCTTTACAAGTAATGGTTTTGGTGAGGATTTATTACACCAATTTGGTTGGCATCATTTATAAGTCACCCCAACAGAATATCTGTAGGGGCTATTAATGTGTTAGTATTTAAAAAGTCCCAGGTCTCAAGGTCAGTTAAACTTATAGAGTTCCAGATGTGCTGGCTACGCATCATGGGGGTTGTGGTCATGGGCGTAGGAACCCCTAAAAATCTGGGGGGACAGCATTTTCCCCCATCAGATCCCCACTTTCTCACACTATCTACCCCCTCTCACACTTTCTTACTATCTACCCCCCTCCCTACCCTCCCTTCTTACTAGCTACCCTCTCCCTATCCCCTTCTCACTAGCTACCCTCTCCCTACCCCCTTCTCACTAGCTACCCTCTCCCTACCACCCCCTTCACACTAGCTACCCTCTCCTTACCCCCCTTCTCACTAGCTACCCTCTCCCTACCCCCCCTTCTCACTAGCTACCCTCTCCCTACCCCCCCTTCTCACTGTCTACCCCAGGGGTGTGCAAGTTTTTTCTGCAGTTGGCCACTTCATCAGAATTGTATGCGTGCGCGGGCCGCACTCATTTTTCACTGTGAGAAAATATGGCCTTTAATAAAATATGCAGATTACAATAAAGTAAATGACACAAAACGTTTACTTTTCCTCTCACTGATTTCTGGGCCTAGAAAGTTTTGTGACTACAAATTCAGGACTCAGGATAATTAAAAATGAAATAGTTCTATTTATTCTAGGGATGCACCAAAATGAAAATTCTGGACCAAAACATTCACGGTTCACTTAGCCAAAACCGAAAATGACCCCCCACCTTTAAAAATAAAAATAAAAACTCAAATTTTTAATAAAAGTAGGTAACACACCACAATTGGACAAAAAAAATTAGCAATATGACTTGGCATGATAGGAGTGTGATTGCTAACAGCAATCACACTCCTATCATGCCAAGTCAGCCAGTACATGCTGAAACCTATCCATTACAGTCCAATCATGCCTAGGTTCCAGCACTTACACATCCAACCAGTAAATGCTGTAACCTAGGCATGATGGGACTGTGATTGCTGTTAGCAATCACACTCCTATCATGCCAAGTCATGCTGGTACAGGGTGGCTGTAAGTGATGTGCAGACCCCATACTGCTGGCAGCATCAATACACAAGGGGGGCAGCTAGCTATGTTTCAGCATGTACTGGCTGACTTGGCATGATAGGAGTGTGATTGCTAACATCAATCACAGTCCAATCATGCCTAGGTTCCAGCACTTACACATCCATTCTATCACACACACACTCATTCATTCATATACTCATTCATTCACAGATTCATTCCCTCAATCACGCATACTCATTCAAACACCCTCCCCACCCCCTTACCTGCACTGCAGCTCCTCGATGCCGCTCACAGTCTTCAGCAGAGGGCGCGGCCTCCCTCTGCGTTCTCTGGTACTGCACAGAGGATGTGATGTAATGTCACGTGAACTCTGCTGGGTTCCGGTTCCTCTGTGCAGTACAGAAGACCCTCCCACAGGTAAGTAGCAGGGCTCGAGGTGCGGACCGCGTAAGATCGGTTGCCCTGGCTGCCGATCTTACGCGGGCCGCACCTCGAGGTCTCGCGGGCCGCATTTGCGGCGTTTCTATTGGGGGGGTTCCTACGGCCCTGGGGGGGATTTCTTAATTATCAGTCCCCCCCGCATGAGTTACTGGGGGGGATCTGTCCCCTACGCCCATGGTTGTGGTCCTACAACAGCAGTGGGCTATTGCTGTTATAAGCTACTAATGCAAAAATCCAAGGTATAGGGAAGTTTGGCAAAAAAGGCTATCCCTAGTATAGTTGTTAAATATTTGCTCATAGGCAACATAAAATTATATAGAACAACCAGAACCCTGTATTTTTTAAATACATATGCTGCAAACACTAGTATGTGAAAATTATGGGTTGATCCACATTGTGCAGAATATTGATATTAAACCTAGGTTTATAAAATAAGCCTCAATATGTTTCAACTCACCTAAATATATAGAGGCCTCAGTGTGGTAATACCCACTTGGTTTCCTTTTCTTTAGCATTGAACAGAGGTCAAGTTGGTACAATATTTCATCCCCAAAGTAATGATCTTGGAAATCCTTGTACAGATTGGGATCAATTTTTTTCACTCCCTAAATAGTGAAAAATATAAA
The DNA here is from genome assembly GCA_023333645.1 of Sceloporus occidentalis. Taxonomy (NCBI): domain Eukaryota; kingdom Metazoa; phylum Chordata; class Lepidosauria; order Squamata; family Phrynosomatidae; genus Sceloporus; species Sceloporus occidentalis. The sequence continues at coordinate 3,676,568 of JALMGF010000088.1, read as the reverse complement.
GTTAGTCTGAAATCTACTAATCATATAGTTGGTTTAAACCGGGCTCTGGAGGTTTGCAGTATTACGGCCGGTTAGGGGGAAATGATGCGTCTACGCCCCCCAACCTTGCCCATTTCTTTGTGCTTCTTTAAAAGAGATAGGACAGAACATCTGAAAACCCTTGTCTGCCTCGACATTTCTGCCTGTGCTCAGGCTTACCATGATGAGTGACTTTTGACATTAACCTGTCTTCAGCAAACTCACATTGCTATTCCTCCTACACAGATGTTTTTGTTTATGATTATGTTTTAACCTACATATTAAATTGATGATCATTAGCACCTGTTTGGTATAATAGTTTAATCATACACCTAATTATTTACCTACAAAATCTATTGACAAGGGCATTAGATAACATGCCATGTGGTGCAGAACTATGGTGCTATTAACAAAATACCAACTATCAAATGTGTAAACACACAAAACACATGTCAATAGAACATAAGAATCACTCTGCATGGTGTGTTAAAATGTCTCCACAATCTAATCTATTAATAAACCAAAATGAGCATTAATATACATTGCATTCTGGGCACATTTTGCAGATCAGATAAATATGTTCTAATATAGGTTGTAGAACTAATGCAAAGAAGAGGGCAATATACCACCGAAGAATATAGGCTGGGACCAAACAACTTTTAAATCTGTATAAAACACAACAGAACCGATTTCCAAAAAAAAGGTGTGTGGTCAAGATGGCAGGCAGATGACCACAGTGCTTCTCAAAAGCAAAAATGTTCAAAAGCAAAAAGGTACTCCAAAAAATATTACGGTATTATTATTATTATGAAATGATTAGTGCAAAGCTTTTTTTCCAATATAACCCATAGTTTCCCATCTCATTGAGTACACTAATTCTCAATGGCTTTGAGGTGCAACGCAGCCACATAAGTAAATACCACGTGTGAGGAGAGTCACCTTTTTGTCCTGTTTTATCAATTAAATAAAATATTTTAAAGCAAACCCATTTTACATATGTACTAACATAATCATTAATTCAGCAAAATATGTTTGGGGGGAAAAGTAAAACAAAAAAAGGTAAAAACGATAGCATGCCAGTGAGTTTTAATAACACAAAGAGGAGTTCAAATAAAAAACCTAGCATTAATAACTGAAATGCTATCACTTACAGGTCAACTGACACCTTCAAACATCAATCCCCCACTGATAACATGGTAGAAATAATATTATGGTTACTGAAGAAGGGTGAAAGTAGGTAAACCACTTACTATATAATGTTTTCCTCCTCTCAGATTAAAATAAGCACGTCTGAGGTCAGTATCTTCCCAGAAATGGTTTAAATATATAAATCTGCCTACACAGCATGAGCCAGTTCAGCATTAAATAAGAGCTCACCTGCTTACGTAACTTGGGTGCTCTTGACAGCTTCATGAAGGTCAAGTGTGGTACAAAGCCTTTGCATCCTACTAGGACAATCCCCTTTTCTTTAAATATCTTCTCTGTGATCTCTGGGGAAAAAGAAATCCATTGATGGTAAGAAACCAAACACCAGATGTTTTCAAGGACATTTTTGGCCTGTGTAATTCAGTCAACTAGGAAACTGATGTCTGTTTCTTGTAGTCTTGCAAATAAAAATATTATTGGTGAAATAACAAAACATAATGCTCTGCAGTCAGTGAGCAGAAAAGATGAATACATTATACAGTGTATGTCAGGCACAACTAGGTAACATTTTTGACATCCTATTTAGGTTCTCAGTTCTGCAATCTCGGAATTTCCCAAATTCACATACTTCAACTTATCTCTAACTGGCTTACAGTTTTGAGGTCTTCCTGTTGGTGGGGGTCTGCTAGCTTATTAGTGTACATTTTTATACACAGTACTTGTAATCTATTGTTCAGAGAACCTGCTAAAGAAGGCACATGATATAGAAATATCAACTGGGATATCAAGTCCTATGTCCTGTAACTTTCATCCTTTCATCTACTTTAAGCAAAAAAAAAAAAAAAAGGAACAAAAAAGCCCCAGGAGTAGGAAGGGGCTCCACATGCAGAGAGTTGTGCAGGGTCTGGCCAGAGAAGGTGGCAATAGTTGAGAGAGGCAGGAAAGATATATAGGTATAAGATGTGTTTATCCATGAAACTATGTGAGCACAGACACACATTTTAAATCGGACTTGTGGGGTAACTTTTTCCTGGCAATTTAGCCTGAGCAAAATGAAGTTAATTTTACGGCTGACAAATGAAAGCTATTTCTAGAAAAGTCATTCTCACCAGCAATTTCTTTAAGAAGTGAATCTCCTTCAATCACTTTCCCATACACAATTTCATGTTTAAATTCGCCCACTCCTCGAATTGAGCAAACAGAAGCTTTCCTCTTTAAGATTTCTTCAACTGGTTGTTTGCTCTCCAAAAGTGCATTTATGGCCCTGTTGTGAAAATGGTATAGGTGCGGTTAATGTAAAATAATAACCAATTGAATAATAACATTATTATTTTACACATAATTCATCAGAGGAATACGTTGGTTTTATACACATATAAAAATTAGACTTGGGCACCAAGGGGGCTCTTCGTGTTCGTCTTCGTGCTCGTCTTCGGGGGGAAAAAAACCTTCGTATTCCGCGAATATTCGCCCGTTCCTGTTTTCTCTTCGGGCGAATATTCGCGGACATTCTTCGTGCTCGTTTAATCTTCGTTTCCTTCCCGGTTGCCTAGCAGGGGTTAATACGGGGTTAACAACACATCGGAGCAGCAGCAGCTGCCGTGAAGGAACGTGTGTGCAACTCTATTGGTCGTTTCGGCAGGGGGCTGGTCTGGCATCAAGTGAATTGCAGAACGCACTTCATTCGTTGATGGCAGGCCAGCCCCCTGCCGAAACGACCAATAGAGTTGCACACACGTACTGAGGTGTACTGTACACAAAATGACCTAGAGACAAATGCTCCAAGGAACTTGGCCTCCGTTTATCATACACAGTCACACATCCATAGATGTTTAATAAAAGAATAGGGATTATTTTACATTTTTAAATTGATTTTGGACCACTTGTAATACATGCCTAACATTTGCTACCTATTCACAATGGCATACTTTGCAACAACCCAACTTTTACTGGACAGGACTGGAAAAAAGCAGGACTGTCCACCAAAATCTTAGGTGTGTTGGCAGGTATGCGGATGGAAAAATGTTGGACAAGAACTAAAAAATAGCTTAGGGTTAATGTACGGTTATGTTTAAGATTAGTAGCAGTGCACTGGTTTGGTTAAAGATGTATTATGTCTAAATAATAATTTAATTTTAATTTTAATGGGTTTTAAAAAATTAAGGGGTTTATTTAAATGTATTTTAAAGTTAGATTTATTATTTAGTACTTTATTATATTTATTTAATGTTTATACTAGTGCTACCTACCGAGCTATAACTACCAACGTGTATTTGCATACCTAGATAGCTAAATTAGATGGGACAGGACTGGAAAAAAGCAGGACTGTCCCTGAAAAAGTTGGGTCTGTTGGCAGGTATGTAGATGGAAAAATTTTATAGTATGAAGTGTGAGTTATAGCGTTAATGCTAGTGAGTGTAGAAGTGAAGGCCAGGACAAATAACAAGAGGAAAGGTCCTTGTGATTTGTGCATTGTACGTGTATGTGTTATGTGTGTTGTCACTGTGTGTTATATGTGTTATGTATTATGTCACTGTGTTATTTGTGTTATTGTGTTATGTTTGGTTGGTTGGTTGTGTATCAGAAGGAAAATAATGAAATGGAAATGGAAAAGGAAATGGAAAAGGCGAATGAGTGGGCAATTGGCGACCCACTCACCTGTTTCACCCCAGAGCAAAGCATCCAAACACTGTCAGTCCTAGACGTTTGGCAGCGGACTTCCAGAGCTCAGACACAAGGCCCTAGCGTAAGCTGGCCACTCCGGCGGAGGTAGCAGGCGTTGCCACACCGCAAACAGACGCAGCCAGGGGGGAGAAACTGCCCTTACCATTAGGGACATTTTGGGCATGACTCTAGCCAGGAAGCGAACTGGCACAGAAGAGATGCTGGCACCACCACAACCACCACCAGCAGCAGCATTGAAAAATGGGAAAGGCGAATGAGTGGGCAATTGGCGACCCACTCACCTGTTTCACCCCAGGGCAAAGCACCCAAACACTGTCAGTCTTAGACGTTTGGCAGCAGACTTCCAGAGCTCAGACACTAGGCCCTAGCGTAAGCTGGCCACTCCGGCGGAGGTAGCAGGCGTTGCCACACCGCAAACAGACGCAGCCAGGGGGGAGAAACTGCCCTTACCATTAGGGACATTTTGGGCATGACTCTAGCCAGGAAGCGAACTGGCACAGAAGAGATGCTGGCACCACCACAACCACCACCACAACCACCACCAGCAGCAGCATTGAAAAATGGGAAAGGCGAATGAGTGGGCAATTGGCGACCCACTCACCTGTTTCACCCCAGGGCAAAGCACCCAAACACTGTCAGTCTTAGATGTTTGGCAGCAGACTTCCAGAGCTCAGACACTAGGCCCTAGCGTAAGCTGGCTACACTGGCGGAGGTAGCAGGCGTTGCCACACCGCAGCAAGTGCAACCAGGGGGGAGAAACTGCCCTTACCATTAGGGACATTTGAGGCATGACACCAGCCAGGAAGCGAACTGGCATTGAAGAGACGCTGGCACCACCAGCAGCAGCAGCAGAACTGGGAAAGGCGAATGAGTGGGCAATTGGCGACCCACTCACCTGTTTCACCCCAGGGCAAAGCATCCAAACACTGTCAGTCCTTGGCGTTTGGGAGCGGACTTCCAGAACTCAGACACAAGGCCCTAGCGTAAGCTGGCTACACCGGCGGAGGTAGCAGGCGTTGCCACACCGCAAACAGACGCAGCCAGGGGGCAGAAACTACCCTCTCCATTAGGGACATTTAAGGCATGACACTAGCCAGGAAGCGAACTGGCAGAGAAGAGACGCTGGCACCACCACCACCAGCAGCATCAGCAGCATTGGAAAAGGCGAATGAGTGGGCAATTGGCGACCCGCTCACCTGTTTCACCCCAGGGCAAAGCATCCAAAGACTGTCAGTCCTTGGCGTTTGGGAGCGGACTTCCAGAACTCAGACACAAGGCCCTAGCATAAGCTGGCTACACCGGCGGAGGTAGCAGGCGTTGCCACACCGCAAACAGACGCAGCCAGGGGGGAGAAACTACCCTCTCCATTAGGGACATTTAAGGCATGACACTAGCCAGGAAGCGAACTGGCAGAGAAGAGACGCTGGCACCACCACCACCAGCAGCAGCAGCAGCATTGGGAAAGGCGAATGAGTGGGCAATTGGCGACCCGCTCACCTGTTTCACCCCAGGGCAAAGCATCCAAAGACTGTCAGTCCTTGGCGTTTGGGAGCGGACTTCCAGAACTCAGACACAAGGCCCTAGCGTAAGCTGGCTACACTGGCGGAGGTAGCAGGCGTTGCCACACCGCAGCAAGTGCAACCAGGGGGGAGAAACTGCCCTTACCATTAGGGACATTTGAGGCATGACACTAGCCAGGAAGCGAACTGGCAGAGAAGAGACGCTGGCACCACCACCACCAGCAGCAGTAGCAGCATTGGGAAAGGCGAATGAGTGGGCAATTGGCGACCCGCTCACCTGTTTCACCCCAGGGCAAAGCATCCAAAGACTGTCAGTCCTTGGCGTTTAGGAGCGGACTTCCAGAACTCAGACACTAGGCCCTAGCGTAAATTGGCTACACCGGCGGAGGTAGCAGGCATTGCCACACCGCAGCAAGTGCAACCAGGGGGAGAAACTACCCTCTCCATTAGGGACATTTGAGGCATGATTTCAGCCAGGAAGCGAACTGGCAAAAGATACTGGCACCACCACCAGCAGCAGCGTTGGAAACGGAAAAAGGTGAATGAGTGGGCAATTGACGACCCGCTCACCTGTTTCACCCCAGGGCAAAGCATCCGAAGTCCTTGGCGTTTGGGAGCGGACTTCCAGAACTCAGACACTAGGCCCTAGCGTAAATTGGCTACACCGGCGGAGGTAGCAGGCATTGCCACACCGCAGCAAGTGCAACCAGGGGGAGAAACTACCCTCTCCATTAGGGACATTTGAGGCATGATTTCAGCCAGGAAGCGAACTGGCAAAAGATACTGGCACCACCACCAGCAGCAGCGTTGGAAACGGAAAAAGGTGAATGAGTGGGCAATTGACGACCCGCTCACCTGTTTCACCCCAGGGCAAAGCATCCATAGACTGTCAGTCCTTGGCGTTTGGGAGTGGACTTCCAGAACTCAGACACTAGGCCCTAGCGTAAATTGGCTACACCGGCGGAGGTAGCAGGCATTGCCACACCGCAGCAAGTGCAACCAGGGGGAGAAACTACCCTCTCCATTAGGGACATTTGAGGCATGATTTCAGCCAGGAAGCGAACTGGCAAAAGATACTGGCACCACCACCAGCAGCAGCGTTGGAAACGGAAAAAGGTGAATGAGTGGGCAATTGACGACCCGCTCACCTGTTTCACCCCAGGGCAAAGCATGAAAGTCTGTCAGTCCATGGCGTTTGGGAGTGGACTTCCAGAACTCAGACACTAGGCCCTAGCGTAAATTGGCTACACCGGCGGAGGTAGCAGACGTTGCCACACCACAAACACGTGCAACCAGGGGGAGAAACTACCTTAAACATTACAGAGAAAAAAAATTAACTTTCCAAGCTAAGAGCTGGGTAACCCAACTTGGGCAGATTGAATTTAAGAAAGGCAATCTGCTCCATCAGATGAGGTGCCATGCGTGAGCGCTGTGGACTCAGTATGTTTCCAGTCATAGAAAACACGCGCTCACTTTGAACAGTGGTTGGCGGACATGATAGTAGCTGCTGCGCAACCCATGAGAGTGCAGGCCACACACTCTTCTTTTCATCCCAGTAGCTAAGAGGATCAACATTAGGCGCAGAAGGAACTTCACAGAGGTAAAGTTTGACCATTTCAGCAGCACTACTCTCCTTTCTGCTGCTAGCTCTGTCAGATGGTCCAACTATACTCCCAAGTGCCTCTTCCCAAAACGCAGCTGCTCCACTCAGCTGTGTTGTGCTGCTTGTGGCACTGCTGCTGATGCTGCTGCTAGGAGTAGCAGACCACATCATCTCTTCCTCCTCCTGCACCTCTCCCTCCTCGGACAGCATTCCCATTTTACGTTGCCAGTCACGCACCTTGTTGACCAATTGCTCCCGGTAGCTACTGAGAACATTCAATTTCAAAGCTAGCTTTCCCTTAATTCTTGGATCGCAAAGGCACGCTAGCATCATTTCGGGACTCTCTTCCATTCGGTTGCGAAGGTGTACTTTTAGCAGATCCTTCAGCTTCCTGGCTATGGCTGCTACGTCAGGATGTAGAGTGCCACCTTGAACAGCCTCACGGTTTCCAAGGAACACATCCATCTTGCTGCCTAGATGGGAGAACACTGGGATTACCTGGGCCAGACTGGCAGTGTTTGAGCTTAAATTTTCTGTGGCATCCCTGAATGGATTGCCCTCTGCTGCTCCAAAATCCTCTCCAGCATGTCTAACGTGGAGTTCCACCGTGTACTGACATCCTGGCGTAGGCAGTGTACGGGAAGACCTGACCTCTCTTGCTCTTCCCTCAAAAGTTGGCTAGCCTTAACACTATGGTGAAAGTGCCCAGCGATCTTTCTGCAGCGGGACAGAACTACTGCTGCCACATTAGTTCCTTCTGACATTGCTGCCTTCACTACAAGATGTATGATGTGGGCTGCACAGCGCACACCAACAATATGACCATCTCGCAGCGCTTTCACCATATTGGCACCTCCGTCAGTTACCACAAAACCAACTTCAACATTGGTGCCCGCCTCTGCTCCCACCCAAAGGCTAAACATTTTCCTCATTGCATGCAGAATATTTTGGGAAGTGTGCTTTTCATCCATCACTTCTGCATGGAGAAGGAAAGATCGGTAGCCTGCTGCAGCAGCTTCCTTAGACACACCGGGCTGCCACCAGTGTGCTGTCAAAGAAAGAAAGGCATGCTGGCCGCTAGGTGCACTCCACAAATCTGTAGTGAAATGAACACACTGACCAGCAGCCTTGGAAAGCTCCTCTTTCACTGCTGCAACACAGGACCGATACAATGAGGGGACAATGTTCCTGCTGAAAGTGGAACGTGACGGAACTGTATATTGTGGAGCCACAGCCGCCATCAACTGTTTGAAAGGCTCCCCTTCGATCATAGAGAAGGATGCCCCTCCAACAGCAATGAACTGACCAATCAGTCGCGTTACTTTATTGGCCTGCTGTTTGGGCATTGACCTTTTGGATTGGAATGCCACAAATTGTTCCAGGGTGGGCTGGACATGCAGTGCTCCAACCTGCCTTGGTCTCTGGCTGCCAGCACTAGCTACTGCTGCTGCTGCTGCTGCTATTGGCTCAGAAGAAGAAGCTGTTGGGGTTTTTCCACGGCCACCAGCTATGCTGCCTGCACTAAGTTTTACTTCTGCATCTTTCCCCAATAGCACAGCGTTGTGTTGAGTGCTGAGGTGATGCTTCATGCTAGCACTGGTAAAATGGCCAGACACTTTCCCTCTGCTTATTAGCTTCCCACAATGTTTGCACTTTCCATAGCGCCCTTCTTCAACATTTTCAAAGTGCTCCCAAATTGGGGCGCGCATAGCCTTGGAGTGTGCCTTGGGTGCTGCTCCTACTGCTCGGGGTGGATGAACAGAGGCAGAACTAGTGGTGGTGGGACTGGTGGTAACAGTACTGGCCATAGTGGGACTGCTAAATGCTTTAGATTTGCTAGGTTTTGCTGCTGCTGCTGCTGGTGGTGGTGGTGATGGTGATGATCGTAGCGGAGAAGGTGGAGGCTCAGGGGAAAATTGTGCACTAATCATTTGGACACTGCTCCCTGAGGAATCTGATTCATGACCACTCATCTCCTCTACTTCCTCTGGCTCATAGTCTAGCTCTTCATTAGCCAGATCGAATGGAATTCCTGCTAGGCTGGAGCTAAGACTGATATCGTCGTGAGACTCGTGACTAGTAGTAGTGTGAGCAGGAAGAATAGACTCTGCACTTGGCCTCTCAGTCTCAGGCTCCTCTGCTACCTCGCTAGGTGGAGTCCCACTATGTGTAGCCCTCTCTCTAACTGTCTTTACAAACATTTTGTAAGGACTTGGTGGCTTGCTAGAGGTACTAGGAGGACATGGCGTGGCGGTACCAGTGGGAACAGTAGGCGCAGCACTAGTGGTGGTAGAGGCGGTGAGGGTGGTGGTGGTGGTGGTTTTCCCTACAAAGGAATGAGATCGCTTTTGTTTGGGACCCCTCTGAGTCTTGCTGCTAATTTGGCTCTGCTTGGTACCTTGCATGCTGCTTGTGGATGGGGAAGATGCTGCTTGGGGCAAAAGGCACTTCTTTTTAGTCACTGGGCTGGTACTACTTGTGCTACCCTTTAACTTTGAACGTGCTTCTGGTGCTTTAGGCTTTCCGTAAAAAACCATAGAGCTTGTGGGCCTAGCCGCACTACTACTGCGTGCTTTTGGTGCCTTTCCTTTACTTGATGATCCTTCAAGCAATGCTTCCCCAAATGATAAGCGAGAGCTTGGCCTACTTGGCCGACTAGACTGACGCAAAGGCTGCATCTTAGAACTGGTGGTGGTGCTGGTGGTGGTGGTAGATGGAGCTTGTCCCTCCTTAGTCCCAAAAGGAGGATCCATTTCAAATTTTGTGTTGTGTGTGTAGTGTAGTGTAGTGTTTAAAAAACTATAAAAAAATAAAAAATAAAAAAAAGGAAAAACGAATTAAAGACAAAAAAATTAGAGGAAGTTCTCTTCAGTGCTACTGCTTAAAAAGTAAAACTATGCACTACTGCACTGTGCTGTTGTGTGCAATCTGGCAAAGTGCTAAAGTTATTTAACCCCTTAATGACAATTGCCGGTCCTGGCACGGCACGGAAAAGCATGTGCTTTACGACAATTGACGTGCCAGGACCGGCACGTCTTTAAACGGGTGCAGAAAGCGATCTACTATCGCTTTCTGCACCCAAAAAGCGTTGCTGAATGCCTCGACCTCGAGGCATTCAGCAACGCCGCGATCGGCACGAAGGGGCCATCTCTGGCCCCTCCACGGGGCGTCAACATCCGCCATACTTTGTATGGCGGCGGACGCCCGTTTTAAAAGCGTTTAGGAGGCGATCGACGATCGCCTCCTAAACTTAAATGGTGTCGCTGGAATGCCTCGATCAGGAGGCATCCAGCGACACCAAACACTAACCTTTTGATGGGCTGTGACCGCTCCGGAGAGCGGTCACAGCCGCAGCTGCCGGCAATCTTCGCCATCAAGGAAGATGGCCGCCGTCCTGTAACAGGAACCACAAATTTTAAAAGTTCGCTAGATAGTCCAGACCATCTAGAGAACTTTGGCTCCACTTGCAGGTTGAATACAGGTACTGCATTCACCATGCAAGTCAATGGAGCCCAGCTTTCTAATCACAGTGTGATTAGTAAAAATAAATTAAAAAATAAAATAAAATTAATAATAATTAGTAAAAAATAGTAAAAAAACAGTAAAATGTAAAAATCATTTCCCACTGATGTCACTATCAGGGGAACCTCCAAGTTGAAAAAAAATGTTAAATAAAAAAAAATAAAAAAAATATATATATATATATAAAAAATATATTTTTGTGAGCAAGTCCTAAAATTAGCATATTAGCTTAAAACAATTCTCGCATGGAAAGAGTTAAAATACTGGCATATTAAATGCCCGTGGGGTGTCTACTTTTAAAAAATGTATGATTTGATGGGGTAAATTGAATGGGCCAGGTTCAACAACGTCCCAATTAACACGGGGGGGAGGATGACCACACATCTAATTTCCAATTAGAAAAATGCACACGTACCAAATGTGGCCTTTTAGTTCCCCCCAAAAATGACACACCCATGCATGTGGGGTATCACTGCACTCAGGAGATGTTGCTGAACACATTATGGGGTGTCGTGTGACAGCGGCATATACCAGGAGCTGTAAATTCATACATAAAGTAGGTGTGTGTGGGAAAAATACACACACAAAAATATTACTGCAAACTTTGAAAAAATGCTGGTGGTAAAATATGTGCATGCAAAGAGTTAAAATACCAGCATTTAAAATACCCTGTGGTGTCTAGTTTTGAAAAATATATGGTTTTGTTGGGCACACTGAAATGGCCTGGCTCAAAGATGTACCAAATAGGGCATGGGCAGTGGATCCCAAATGCCAAAGTTCAACATTGAAAAAAGCGCATGCCCCAAATGTGGCCCTTTTGCCCCAAAACAGCCAGGCAAAATCATTCATGTGAGGTATCGCTGTACTCAGGAGATGTTGCTGAACACATATTGGGGTGTTTTGTGATAATGACATATACGAGAACATTTTAATTCATACCTGAATTAAAATGTGTGTGGAAAACCAAATGCAAAAAAATGACTACCACAAAGTTTGACAAAGACTGGTGGTAGATATGGTGCATGGAAAGAGTTAAAATACTAGCATTTGAAATACCCTGGGGTGTCTAGTTTTCAAAAATATATGGGTTTATTGGGCACACTGAAATGGCCCGGCTCAAAGATGTACCAAATAGGGCATGGGCAGTGGATCCCCAAATGCCAAAGTTCAACATTGAAAAATGCGCATGCCCCAAATGTGGCCCTTTTGCCCCCAAACAGCCAGGCAAAATCATTCATGTGGGGTATCGCTGCGCTCAGGAGATGTTGCTGAACACATATTGGGGTGTTTTGTGATAGTGACATAAACTAGAACATTTTAATTCATACCTGAAGTAAAATGTGTATGACAAAACAAATGCAAAAAAATGACTACCATAAAGTTTGACAAAGACTGGTGGTAGATATGGTGCATGGAAAGAGTTAAAATACTAGCATTTGGAATACCCTGGGCTGTCTAGTTTTCAAAAATATATGACTTGATGGGGTAAATTGCATTGGCCGGGTTCAAAGATACCCGAAATGGCACATGAGGGGAAGAATTACCAGATTTGGAAAAAATGGCTTTGAAATAGCAAAACGCTACCTGTACTTATTGCCCCATAATGGGTAGAAAAAAGCAAAAAAACATAAAAACATTGGGTATTTCTAAACTCAGGACAAATAGTAGAATCTATTTAGCAGGTTTTTTCATTACCTTTTATAGATGAGTAAAAGATTTTTCAACTAAAAGTTAGAAACAGTCATTTTTTTCTAAATTTTTCACCATATTTTATAATTTTTTTAATAGTAAATAATATGATACAATCAAAACAATGTCATCTAAAGAAAGCCCTTCTTGTCCTGAAAAAAACAATATCTAATGTGTGTGGGTTCAGTAAACGGGAAAGAAGAAAATTACAGCTAAACACAAGCAGCGCAGAAATGTTAAAAAGGCCATTGTCACAAAGGGTACAAAAAGTAAAATCAGCCTTTGTCTCGAAGGGGTTAAATTATTAACTCAAGATTAACTATTTAATAACTAGCAGTATTTTATTTTTCATTTGAATTGACACGGGCCTAAGAGCTTAGCCTACTACTATGCTAGCCTAAAGCTATATTTCCTTACTATAAGTCTACCTCTAGGCAGACGCTCTCAAACCCACTAAGCTAAAGTGAGGTTAAATCAGATTCAGTATGATTTATTAATTAATATTAAGTTATATAATATTAATAGATTAGAAATAATTTACTTATATATTATGTATTATAGATAGAAGAATATAGATTATGAATTAGAATTTAGAATTAGAATTACTTATATTATAGATTATGAATTAGAATTTATATTGTTATATATTATTTATAATATATTATAGATTAAGATTAAAGAAGATTAGAATTATTTTAGTACTACAGCTAGTAGCTTGAAGCTTTGCTTAGTACAGCTCGTCACAGTCAATTTTTCTTGAAAAGAATTAGAAATAAAATAAAATGTCACAGCAAAACAGTTAGCTTCACTGCTTGCTGAACAAAAACACACAGCACTTATGCGGCTGCACTCACTAGCCCAACAAGTTCACTTCACTGATGGACTGAGGTGAGCAAAACACTAAGGGTACTTTTAATAAAATTGAAATAAAATGTAAAATAAATGAGAAAATCTTTGCAAAACAGTTAACGTCACTGCTTGCTGATCAAAAAAAAACACAGCACTTATGCGGCTGCACTCACTAGCCCAACAAGTTCACTTCACTGATGGACTGAGGTGAGCAAAACAAATGAAATAAAATGAAAGATTATTAATTAAGAAAAATTGACTTGGTCTCTTGCTGTTGCTAAAACAAAGCACAAACTATAGAGCTGCAGCACCAGTACTAATAAGATTAGCTGAACTATACGCTAGTAGTAATTAATTAATATTATTACTTTTATTTATAGCTAATTTAATTAACTATTAAGATAAGAAAGAATTATAGAATTATTGATATTACTGATTTTAGATTAGACACTAGTAGATGTCTTGAATGTCTACAGTACACTCTACACTAGTATACTATTACTAACTATAACTGACAAATATATATATAATTTTATAATGAATTCAATTATTAATTATATTAATTAATATTACTGATTTTAAATTAGACACTAGTAGATGAATGTCTACAGTACACTCTACACTAGTATACTATAGTATATATATATATGACTGACAAATATATATATATATATATATAATATTATAATGAACTATTAAATTATAGACTCTATTAAATTATTATTTATAAATTCTATTTAATTTATTTAAGCAGGACAGGCAGTAGGCACTAGTGCCAGCCCAGGGCAAGGGCACCCCAGTGCCACTGAGACACTGGGTGCACTGTCAACTCAACAGCACTTACACTACAGTTGATGACAAATTAAATAAAAATGAAATTAATCAAATTATTATTATTAATTATATTAAGTAGCACTGAAGTGAGGATGAAGTACACTGTGAGAAATGGCAGGCTAAGGCTTACCAGTCTCACACAGAACAGAACAATCTCTCTGTAACGCTTCGATTCTTCGTGGTTGTGAGTCTTCGTCTTCTCCTACGTTTTGCCGGCACTGTATTCTCTTCGGCGTGTCTTCGGAACGAACAAAAAAACGGCCTCTTCGTGCTCGTTTTCATGTTCGCCCGAAGACGAATGCGCAAGTCTAATAAAAATGTAAGACAGACCTGGTCAGAACTATGTTACTATCACACAGAGCAACTGGAGTTGCTGTTTACCTGTTTTTACAGGATCAGTTTATAGTAGCGTGACATCACTTTGGGAGTTTGGATAACACTTCATCCACCAACAAAATAATGTCACTTCTGAGACTTCAATAACTTTTGCCCAAGAAGCTCTAAGTGATGTCACACTACTATAAGCTGGATCCCCATTGGATTCCCAGTGGACAACATTATCTCATCTAGTTACATTCTTTATTTATTCTTTTTTATGTAAAGTGAAATACCGCTTCCAATTTACAGTTTGTGTAGTTTTACACTATGGCGTTTCGTGTCTGTCCCCTTTTTTGAATGTTTGCTACAATCTAGGAATCTGAATCAGATCACAGCAGACACAATAAAGAACTCTACAGACACTAGTTTTCTAGGTTTGTGAGTTGTGAGTACTTTGAATTTACTTTGAATTGAAAATATTACACTATACGATTTTCTTCTAGGGCTTTGTGTTTCAGAGTATGGCATACCCAGGGGAGTATAGAATGGAGGCTGCATTACAACTGGGGAGGGTGAATTTAAATTTGTTCACATTATTTTTTATACTATCTGGTACAAACCCACTATGCATTTGCACAATAGGCCCCAACAGGCAGTTTGTGACTAAAGCAAAATTAATCAGGAAGTCATGTTTTCTTCTTCTTACTGTTAATAAATATGCTTCTTTCCCCACTGTTGCTATCAGTGCATGACTGGGAATGAAAACTAGCCCTGAAAATAATTAAATACGAGCCCCATATTTCATAGTGCCATTTGTGGGTATACTGCACATGGAACGTTCTAGACTCAATATCTTGGGACCCACTGAGAGAACATCGGTATAGTTAAAATAATAAGTAAAACAATTAATTATGAAATTAACTGATTTTATTTTTTAAAAATAAGTGCTAAAAATTAAATAGGGAGGCTTATGGCCCCTATTAATGTGTGAACTGCATGGATTATCAGAGAGAATAAACGTGTGTATATACAGTATGTGTAAGCGTATAGTATTGGAGTGGCTGTGTGTGCATGGTGTAAAAATAAATCGTTTCCAGCTACAATAGTCATTTATAAAATTAGCAACTTCTACACTTAATGATGTCCCTGGCACATCATGGCATTAAATAACCTTGGAAAGCAATCTACGATCGATTTCTTCGCTTAAGAAGTATTGCTATAATGCCTCAATGTCAAGGCATTCAGCAACACAAAGACCAGCAGTCAACGTCTGCTCCCAGTAGCATCAACGTCTGCCATATACTGTATGGAGGCGGACGCCCGACTTAAAAGAGCTTAGGAGGCGATCAAAGTAGAGTGTGTGTGGACCATAGAAAAAAATAAACTTTGCAAACTTTGACACGGCTGGCAGTAAAATGTGTGCATGGAAAGTGTTAAAATACCAGCATTCGAAATACCCTGGGGTGTTTAGTTTTCAAAAATATATGATTTGATGGGGTAAATTGCATTGGCCGGCTTCAAAGATCTCCCAAATAGCACATGAGGGCAACATGAGCAGATAGTTCTGAAATAGCAAAATGCTACTTGTACTTATTGCAAAATACATTAAAACATTGGGTATTTCTAAACTCAGGACAAACAGTAGAATCTAGTTAGCAGGTTTTTTATTAGCTTTTGTAAATGAGTAAATGTGAGAAAAGTGGTTTTTAATTTTTCCGCTTTATTTATTTATTTATTTTATAGGAAATTAGATGATATGATCAAGATGATATCTGAATATATACACTAAATGAAAGAGAAGAAAATTACAGCTAAATACCACGTGTTAAAACAGCCTTCATCACGAAGGGTAGAAAAATAACTCTTTAAGGAGTTAATGGACAAAATAGCTCCTTAAGGAGTTAATGTACAAAATAGCTTTTCTTTTAAAACCAAGGGAAATTTATGTGTGACTCAAAGCGGTAATGTATGTGTAGGTGTAGAACTGCCCCTGACAATCATCCTAATTAGTTCCCACCCCCCACCACTTTCATTCCCCCTAACATGACTTATCATCATCTCTATACCCACCCTGCATTATTTTCTCATCATCTTAACCCCTTAAGGACAATTGGCGGTCCCAAAACCCATTGAAAACAATGCATTTTGAGCGCGTACATGTACAGGCTTTGTCATTAAGGGGTTAATTCCCTTACCTCATATTCAGACAAAAATATTTCTCCCCTCATCTCCTCACCCTCAGCCTCTGACAGTCTGCAGTGCAACATTGCTCTGCACATCTGACAGTCAGCACTGCGCCGGGTATGACATCCTATGCAGTTGTAAGGCTTGGGGAGAGAGAGGAGTCCAGTATGCAGGAAGGATACGTGTAAAAAAAGGTGAGAAAAACCACTTTTCTCTGTTTTATTTTTATTTTTCATTGAATGCAACATACGAGCGCCCCCTAGTGGACTTTTTGCTGCAGGAAGGATACACCAGACGGGATGCAACTGTGTAAGGCTTGGGGAGAGAGAGGAGTCCAGTATGCAGGAAGGATACACCAGGCGGGATGCAACTGAGACTCATAGCAGCAAAGTCTATATACAGAGAGTAGCGTAATCCAATATACAAGCCAGGTTCAGGAACACAGGAAATCAGGAGAGCCGTTAAGTACACCAGGGTCGGTACACAGGAAATCAGGAGAGCCGTTAAGTAGATCAGGGTCGGTACACAGGAAATCAGGAGAGCCGTTAAGTAGACCAGGGTCGGGACAATAGAAGGCAGCAACGTCAAAGGAATAGCCGGGATCATACACAGGAGTCAATAGAAATACACTAGGAACGCAATACTCGGCACAATAACTGAGCACTGGGCTTTGCTCAGTGCTGGCTTTTAAACTTGCCGCTCTGGGATACTCCGCCCCCGGGCGTGATGTCATTCAAGCGCGCTCCCCGGCGTCTCCACTCGGGGACGCATAAAGTTTGTTGGAGGCGCGCGCGCGCGCCTCTAGAGGCAGACACACCGGCTGCAGAGGAGGAAGGAGAAGCGCCGCGGGATCCAATACCCGCGGCTAACGGGTATTCAGGTGAGTGGCTTCGTTGTGGTCCGGGTCTCGGATCCTGACAGTTCCCCCTCCCAAGGAGAGACCTCCGGCCTCTCTCTGGACCTGGACGTTCCGGATGGCGACGATGAAATAAAGAAAGTAGATCTGGGGCGTGTACGGTGTGAGCAGGTTCCCAGGAATCTTCATCTGGGGCGTATCCCTTCCATCGGATTAAATATTGTAATCTCTTACGGTGATACCTGGAATCCAAAATCTCCTCCACCTCGTATTCAGTGGCGTCATTGACCAGTACAGGAGGAGGTGGAGTAGGGTGTCGTCCTGGAAACGGATTGGGCCTCCATGGTTTGACCAGGGAAACATGAAACACCGGATGAACGGACATAGATTCAGGTAATTTTAACTTCACCGCCGAGGAGGAGACAAGACGTAGAATGGAAAAAGGTCCGATATACCGGGGACCCAACTTCTTCGTAGGACATGTGAGTTTGAGGTTCCTTGTGGAGAGCCAAACTTTGTCACCTGGATGGTACAAGGGAGCAGTACTACGATGGCGATCTGCGAAATGCTTGTAGCGATACTGTGCCTTGGTCAGGGTGTCGCGCAAGAGCAGATAATTTGTGGTAAGTTTACGTACATGTTCAGAGACGGAGGGAACCTGGCTTGATATAGGTCCTCCGGGTAGCATGGAAGGGTGATATCCAAAGCTGGCAAAAAATGGTGACATATTGATGGATCGATGTATATGATTATTGTATGCAAATTCGGCCAGAGGCAAATACTGGGACCAGTCGTCCTGCAGGTAAGCGGTGTAACACCGAAGATATTGTTCGAGTGTCTGGTTAGTTCGTTCGGTCTGGCCATTAGTTTGAGGGTGAAATGCTGAGGACAGGAAGCGTTGGATGTGAAGTTGCTCACAGAAGGCCTTCCAAAAATGTGAAGTAAACTGGGAACCGCGATCTGACACAATGTCGGTAGGTAATCCATGCAGACGAAAAATCTCTTTAATAAACAGGGTAGCTGTCTCCGTGGCTGAAGGAAGGTGTTCGTATGGAATGAAATGAGCCATTTTCGTAAACCGGTCCACTATCACCAGTAATGTAGTCAGGCGATTGGACGGAGGGAGATCGGTGATAAAGTCCATGGTTTGGAGGGTACTGGAAGAGGTCGCAGAAGACCTGCAGGACGTACGGCTAGCTCTTTAGCACTAGCGCATATAGGACAGGAAGAAACAAATGCTTTTACATCCTCTCTTATTGTTGGCCACCAGAAAGTACGTTGAATGAGATCCTGGGTCTGTGTGATTCCTCCATGTCCCGCTACAGGTGTGTCGTGAAAGGCTTGCATGATCTGTAGACGAACCTCCTTTGGAACATAGATGAGGTCTTGATGGTAGTAGAGACCTTGACGATATTGTAATCCTGGGATATTAGCAGGATGATTACTTGCGGAGAAGTGTCGGACCGAGTCCCAAATTGTGCGTGTGACTGCAATAAAGTGTGTGGGGGATAACACTGTGTCTGGATCCGAAGGACGAGTAGCTGGAGCTTCGTACATACGGGAAAGGGAATCAGCTTTAGTGTTTTGAGATCCAGGACGGTAAGTAATATGGAGTTGGAAACGAGTGAAAAACAAGGACCACCTCGCCAATCGAGGTTGAAGGCGTTTAGCGGAGCGTAGGTATTCCAAATTTTTATGATCGGAGAATACCGTGACGGGGTACAGTGCACCCTCCAGGAGATGGCGCCACTCCTCCAGGGCCAGTTTGATGGCTAATAACTCCCGCTCCCCTACGCCATAATTCCGTTCGGCCGGAGAGAGAGTCCTGGAGAAGTAAGCGACTGGGTGCAGTTGTCTGTCTGCTTCTTGTCGTTGGGATAATACGGCACCGGCGGCCGTGTTGGAGGCGTCCACCTCTAAAGTATAAGGGCATTGAGGGTCTGGCATCTGGAGGATAGGCGCTGAAATAAATTTACTTTTAAGACAGTCGAAGGCTTTCTGTGCGGCATCTGTCCATATGAATCTCGTATTCTTGGAGGTGAGGGCGGTGATAGGTTGAACCACTTTGGAGAAGTCTCGGATAAACTTTCGGTAGTAGTTGGCAAAACCGACAAATCTTTGTACTCCCCTCCGATCTGTAGGAGGCGGCCAATGCAAAATAGCTTGAACCTTCTTAGGATCCATTTGGATATTGGTGGGTGAAAGGATGTAGCCCAGGAATTCAATCGTTTGGACCTCGAACATGCATTTCTCGAGCTTAGCGTACAATCCGTTTTGTCTCAGCCTTGTAAGTACTTGAGATACGTGTCTCCGGTGAGTCTCTAGAGATGGGGAAAAAACTAAAATGTCATCTAAATATACTATCACATATTGATCCAGGATGTCGCGAAAAATATCATTGATGAAATGCTGGAAGGTAGCAGGCGCGTTACACAATCCAAATGGCATCACGAGGTATTCGAAGTGTCCATAACGACATCGGAAAGCGGTTTTCCATTCATCCCCCTTGCGGATTCTCACCAAATTGTAGGCCCCCCGTAAGTCTATTTTCGTGAATATTTTGGCTCCTCTCGCGTGCTCAAGTAGTTCTGGGATGAGAGGTAGAGGGTATCTATTTTTCACTGTGATATTGTTTAGCTCTCGGTAGTCAATGCAAGGCCGGAGTCCTCCATCTTTTTTGTGGACGAAAAATATTCCTGCTCCTGCGGGGGAAGTAGAAAGTCGAATAAATCCTTTGGTTAGATTGTCCTCAACGTATTCCTTTAACACCGTGAGTTCGGGTTCAGACAATGGATATATACGACCAAACGGAATGGCTGCTCCTGGGTAAATTTCTATGGGACAATCGTAGGGTCGCGACGGAGGAAGTTTATCCGCCCCCTTTTTCTCAAAAACATCATGGAAGCATTTATATGGTAGTGGTATCTCTTGCGGAGAAGAAGAAAGGTGAGTGAGACATACTGCGGTGTTCCTCAAACAGGTTTTATTACAGTGAGTGGATGAAAAACGAAACACCGGCGTCTCCACTCGGGGACACATTAAGTTTGTTGGAGGCGCGCGCGCACGCCTCTAGAGGCAGACACACCGGCTGCAGAGGAGGAAGGAGAAGCGCCGCGGGATCCAATACCCGCGGCTAACGGGTATTCAGGTGAGTGGCTTCGTTGTGGTCCGGGTCTCGGATCCTGACAGCAGTGCAGCGCCAAGTGGAAGACACACACTGGGTGTTTAAATAGGTAATCTTTGCCTCAAACAGCATTGGTGACCGCAACCATGTGTAAAACTGCATGGTTTAGCTATATTCTCTGTCAGAGGTAAGATGTGGAACAAGGTCTACCAAAAGGCTTCCACTATTCCTGATGCAAGAAGTAGCAGCACATAAAATGGTTTATGTCCTAACAATAAAACTGATTTTTTTTAATTAGCAGAGGAAAATGGCATCATTCCATCTTTAAATAGTAACAAGTAGAAGTGGTACTTACAAATTAACTTCATCTTCATTTGCTAACTGCATTACGAACAAAGTAAGATGGAATGAGCCTTTTGGAATCATTGCCTTAGAGAGTCTTTCATCCTTCACCAACACCGCTTCCTGGAAAGACTGAATACTGCCAAGAACCTGTGTATAAAAGTACTGTTTAACCAATAGTAAATTATAAATTAAATACAACATGATGCAATGGGAAGAGTAGTCATGGGCAAACCATGGTTCAATTCACTTACTGGGTCCTTTACTCAAATTTAACAATAGACATTTCCAGTCACAGTAATTTGTTTGAATTTAAGCACCATAATGAACCTGGTACCTATGCTATAAAACCCCTTTACTCTTCGAATTTTTTTTCTTAGGCTCCATACTAAAGCAAGTTTGATAGACTTCACAAAATGAGAACACAATAAGCCAAAGGAGGCCAGATAGGTGCTAGCAAGTGTTCTAGGATAGAGAGGGTGAAAAATGGAACAGAATGCTACAAATCAGGTACGTAGAAATATATATTTTTTATTTTGCATGAAGAAAATTACTGATCCTCTTAAAAATCTAATACAGCAAATATAATGTTTATGTGTTATCCTGAAAACCTGCTGAGCCAATGGCTCTGAAGGACAGCAACTATTCTAGACTGCAATATAAAAGGCAAGCAGGTATTCCACTACAATAACTAAACTTATATTAGGTACATTTCAACTGCATAGGCACAATGCCTAGTCAGTCAGTCTATATTTACCTTAGGGTTTGTAATAGGAAGCGATAAAAAATAATTAGGCCTCTTTTGTTTTTTACTTCTGTCATCATCTTCATTTTCTGTGAGATGTTTTCTTTTCTCTTTTTTGTCAAGTCTTTTTGGGGCTAAAAGAAATCACATTAGTACATTAAGTGCAGCATAAAAAAAAGCTGTAAACTGTGTATAATTTGATTACAAACTGGTTTTGTTCATTACAGCCCAAAGCATCCTGCAAAAGGAAATCATATTCCTAATAGATGGCAACACAACCATTGTCTCATACATTAAATGCTGAGAAAAGCTTAAATAACAGGTGACAATGTATGAATAAGTTATGGGCCTTAGGTATAGAATTGGGGAGCTGTCCAGTGGTTCAACACAAGATGAACTTGAGCTGGGCAAAACCACTTATCCTGCTAGTCAACTAGTACTTATCCTGCTAGTAAGTGAAGTTAACTTGATTCCAGTTTATACACAGATTTTTGTGACTCAAGTTTACTATTCATGTCGTTGAGGTTTATACCTTAAAGGTAATATATTGAAAGCAGAGTTTACAAGAAAGTTTTGCTTTGGCTTCTTGACCTCACTATACATTCTGAAGAGCCAATCCAAGTAGTTTCAGAAAGAGCTTTGATGACATTGCATACTGAGCATTTACATTAGATTTTGCATTACACAGGGCAACTCAGCCCTTCTTGCTAGCAAAACTTGCTAGTGCTGGTCCTTAATGTTAAATAGTTATGTCATGTGAACTCTCCCTTTAGCAAATACATCTCATGGTTTTCCATGTTTTGGAATCTTAAAATCTACTTTCTTTAAAAAAAAGTAAATTTCAGGGAAATTTCAAAAGTTTAACATACACAATTGAATCATCTTATTACATATAACCAATTGGTAAAATACATGTAAAATTCTCCATCATAACAAAAATGCAAAAAAGCATAGCTGTTAAGAATTTGAATGTACTGTTCTGAATTTCTACTCTACAAACAAAATGTATACAGTGTATATTTTTTTTTGCAAAACATGTAACTTTAGAAAACAAGCAATTTCTGCATTTGAAAATGGTAACTCACTTAATAATTTATCTGTGGGTCTTGGCACCTGGCACTGTAGTTTCATTTTCTTTTTTCTCATCCTTCTTTTGTTCTTCTGAGTATCCTCTTCTTTAATGCTTTCTACTTCCTCTGATAACCAAAGAAAAGGAAATGTTTTTTAAGGTATTTTATTATTTTATTTTAGCTTCTGCTACCTACAAAGCCATCTCACATGGCTAACCATATCAATGTCACCTCACAGCCATTGAGAGGGTCCATGTCCAGCAAAACATAAAAACGGGAAGCAGAATTCAACATGAAATTCACAGAACACCATTAACTAACATGTAGTATCACTGCCAAATATTACTAGTTGTACGCAGAGAAAAATAAGTAATTATCTAAACAAAACCAATATGCTAGTTTTGTTAACCCCTTAAGATTAAGGTTGTTATTTTTTTTTTATTTGTGTACCCTTCTTGACAATGTCTGTTTTAACATTTCTGTAGTGTTTGTGTTTTGGTGTAATTTTCTTATTTCTCATTTACTGTACCCACACAAAGTATATATTGTTTTTTCAGGACAAGTAAAAACAAATTTGTAAGATTAATTTCCACAACAAACCAAGGTTTGGGACTGGGCGTACAAGTGGCAGATGAGGGTCAACATAGATAAATGCAAAGTTATGCATTACGGTAAAAAGAATTAAAAATGCAAACTATACTATAAATGGAATATCCTTGGGGAAAACTACCAATGAGAAGGATTTAGGAATAATGGTAGACAATAGACTTGACAACAGTGCGCAATGCCAGCAAGCAGCTGCAAGGGCCAATAAGGTTTTGGCATGCATAAAAAGAGGTATTGATTCACGGGAGACAGATATCATCTTGCCTCTTTATAGGTCAATGGTAAGACCTCACCTTGAGTATGCGGTACAATTCTGGGCATCAGTCCTTATAAAGGACATTATGGAACTAAAAAAAGTGCAAAGGAGGGCTACAAAATTAATAAACGGATTGGGAGATACTAGTTATGAAGAGAGACTAAAAAAGTTAAAATTATATACATTGGAAAAACGTCATCTTAGAGGGGATATGATAACATTATATAAATATATGCAGGGCCAATATAAAGAGCTCTTCAGTGACCTGTTCATTGTACGAAGAACAAGAGGCCACCCTCTGAGACCGGAAGAGCGGAGATTTCATAGACGACAAAGGAAGGTATTCTTCACAGTAAGGACAATAAAGGTATGGAATTCACTGCATAAGGAGGTGGTGTTATAAAATACATTAAATGCCTCAAAAGGGGTCTCAATATTTTCTTAGAAAGGCATGACATCCAGGGCTATAAATAGAATTAATATTTTAGAGCTTCTTGATCCAAGGAGAAATCCGATGTCCTTTTAAAGTCAAGGGAATTTTTTCCCCTGATGGCAGAATTTGAAGTAGCTGAATTAGGGTTTTTTTGCCTTCTTTTGGATCAAGAGTAGGAAGGTTAGGTAGAAATGTTGAACTTGATGGACTTAGGTCTTTTTGCAACCTTATGTACTTATGTAATTATGTAAGGTCAAGGACAAAACAAGTTTTGGAGCTCTCCAACATGGGTTATATGCTGATTAATTCCCTGCCTCTATAAAGTTAGCCTCCTGGATTCACTGCTGACCATCACAGGTTACAAGCTGCAGCCTTGAAGTTTAAAATAATCGAATTTACAGGAAATATGGTAAAGTTCCAATTATATGCAATAAATCAATTATATGAACAGCAAGTCTTCCAAAAGGCCAGGGGAGGGCTGGCAGCCTAAGGCCTGGGGGGGCAACTCTAGTCAAGTGGCCCAATGCGCCACCAAAGCAGCTGCGAGCGACATTGAAAGCGGCCGTCATGCGGCAGTCACTCCACAGGTGCCTAATGAAATTAAAGCGGCCGGCGTGCACGCACCGCGCCGCCCAATAGCCGTGCCTCAGCTCTTTATCCCACCCCTTTTAAGATGTGGGACGAAGAGCTGAGGAATGGCCATTGGGCCTGACTGCCGCACGAAGCAAGGGCGTATCTACAGTATTTGGCACCTGTGGCAGATCGTGTATGTGGCACCCCCCACACACACACTGCCATGAATGTTCATCTGCCGGACGCCCGGCCAGCCCGCCGGCCCGGATTCAGGGCGGCCTGGGGGGCAATTGCCCCCCGGCCCAGCCCGCCCATGCAAAAGGCCCACTAGCAGGGCCTGAAATTGGAGTCTTAATTGCAGTGTTATGAACAGCAAAAATGTGAGGCTTATATTTTTGCACCACTAGCAGGAGTTGAAATTGGTGTCTTAATTGCAAAAACATCACAATTAGGGCACCCAGAAAAATGCACAGTATGCATGCAACCGACCTAGGCATCAATCATCATAGGACAGCGTTACACAGTTTTTCATCACTTTACCATTAATAGGACACCTTAGGACCAGAGACTATTTACCTCTGGCTCTGCCCTATGCCTGACCCACAGCAGCACCCCTCTGCGACCACCATCTTCGCTACAGAGAATCAGATATGACATCATACCTACACTTCGTCCAAAAAAAGCAGACTACCACCCTCTTGACCTAGTTGTCCAAGGCCAGAATACGTCGCTGGGTAGGACACTATAACACTATTGCATAAAACACCAGGCAGCTTGCTTTTCAATAGATAATAACATTTTGTATCACTAGGATTAGTAGGGAGGTCAGATACCTACCTTTTTCTGTGTGTGTGCCTGTGAGTGTTGTACCTAGCAATGTGTGTTTTGTAGGTTTTTGTTACTTGAACCACAAGTAGAATAACTTACATAAAGCTTCACCTTGGTTCCTTTTTGCCCTCAATTTCTAGTCTTGTGTGCCAACTTTCCTATGTGGACTTCAGACACTCGAGGGACATACTAGCCGTAGGTAACTGTTTGTTATGTGGTACATGAAGCTGCAGTATTGTGGCAAATAGACTTTATTTTATTATTACATGATTTCAAAGATAATTCATGCAATCTGAGGCATCAATATGACTATACTGCATGCTGTGCCACTTGTACCCAGCTTTTGGGTATTCTCCAGGAAATTAACTAGACGATGGTCATGTTGATTGGTAATAAGAAAGTCATTCATGATAATAAAGTATTAGCTTCTTGGGCAAAGTCTATCCCCACCAAATACATATGAATGATTTAACGAAGCTTTAAAACCCTGCTTCTTTTTATCACTGTACAGTACCAGGCATGAATAAACTCACAGAAGTGAATGCCATTCTCTTAAATGTTCTTTTACAATTAAGTATTTTGCTCTGGAATAAATGAGGGCTCAGGTATAATACTATGTTTCCTGAAATAACTCATATACACATATTGTCACTTTGCTACTAGCGGCACAACGTAGTGGTACAGGGGTCTGTTCTCAGACCTGTCTCATCCTGAGCGGTGGAGCAGACCAGTTCTTCTACAGCTTCCATAGCCTCCGCTTGGGGAGGTTTCATGATTAGTGTTTTCTTCATAACCGGAGAAGGAGATTCCCGACTGAGGAACCAATGACGGGGTGGTGGGGCACGGATGACGTCACGATGAGAGCGGCTCACGGCGGCGCGGAGAGTAACCCCTAACAGGGAAGTAAACAGCCCGCGTTTCGTTCCCCCCATGCCGTGCACTGGGAGGTACGGAAACTCGCGGAGGACAAACAACGGCGTTGCAAATTTATGGTCGCCTCAGCGACGGCTAGTGGTACGGAAGACATTAGAGTTTCGGAGTTGCCGTGTTTATAATTATTATTATCATCTTAATCAATAATGGTTTATCACAGAGTGAGTATAGGACCAGCAATACGAAACGAATACTATGTTATGAGTACTCCAGTGTCCCATGAACAGAAGGGAATGAAAATGGATTTACTCGTGTTGTAACATTATTTTCTTTAGGTAGAATGTTGCATTTACCAACGTTTTCAGAAGGGTTAGTATTTTGCAACAAAGTATATGCGACACTGACACACCATCAACCAAACTGTTCTCAGCCACACTGATCCAGACTTATACCGTATTTGCAACATAGGCCCCTCTTAAACATGACGATGACTCTCCCAGACACACACAGCACTCTCAGCCAAACACACACAATATGTTGAACTAAACAGTGCACTCAACACAGATCACACTGCAACCTCACACATACACATATGACACTTCACCACTCACAGGCACACAGATCACACATCTTACACTCTACTGGTTGCTATGGAAATAAGACCACTTGAAACTTTTCACCAGAATCATATTTTATACATGACCTCAAGGCCTAACATTAAATACACCCTGCAAACCACCCAGAGAAATAGAGGATCCTTGTAATTTTAGTATTTTAATAATCATTTTTGGTTTTTAACGCAAAAGACTTGTGCATCCAGATTCGTAGAAATTTTAATTTAACCCCTTCGTGACAAAGGCTGATTTTACTTTTTGTACCCTTCGTGACAATGGCCATTTTAAGAATTTTCTTCTTTCCCTTTTACTGAACCCACACACATTAGATATTGTTTTTTTCAGGACAAGAAGGGCTTTCTTTAGATGACATTGTTTTGATTGTATCATATTATTTACTATTAAAAAAAGTATAAAATATGGTGAAACATTTAGAAAAAAATTACTGTTTCTAACTTTTAGTTGAAACATCTTTTACTCATCTATAAAAGGTAATAAAAAAACCTGCTAAATAGATTCTACTATTTGTCCTGAGTTTAGAAATACCCAATGTTTTTATGTTTTTTTGCTTTTTTCTGCACGTTATGGAGCAATAAGTACAGGTAGCGTTTTGCTATTTCAAAGCCATTTTTTCAAAATCTGGTAATTCTAACCCCCATGTGCCATTTCGTGTATCTTTGAAGCCGGCCAATGCAATTTACCACATCAAGTCATGTATTTTTGAAAACTAGACAGCCCAGGGTATTCCAAATGCTAGTATTTTAACCCTTTCCAAGCACTTATTCTACCATCAGCCTTTGTCAAACTTTATGATAGTAATTTTTTTGCATTTGTTTTTTCACACACATTTTATGTCAGGTATGAATAAACAGGTCACTATCATAAAACACACCAATATGTGTTTAGAAACATCTCCTGAGTACAGCGATACCTCACATGAATGATTTTGCCTGGCTGTTTGGGGGCAAAAGGGCCACATTTGGGGCATGCACATTTTTCAATGTTGAACTTTGGCATTTGGGGATCCACTGCCCATGCCCTATTTGGTACATCTTTGAGCCGGGCCATTTCAGTGTGCCCAATAAAACCATATATTTTTGAAAACTAGACTCCCCAGGATAATTTAAATGATAGTATTTTAACTCTTTCCATGCACCATATCTACCACCAGTCTTTGTCAAACTTTGTGGTAGTCATTTTTTTGCATTTGTTTTGTCACACACATTTTACTTCAGGTATGAATTAAAAAGTTCTTGTATATGTCACTATCACAAAACACCCCAATATGTGTTCAGCAACATCTCCTGAGCGCAGTGATACCCCACATGAATGATTTTGCCTGGCTGGGGGCAAAAGGGCCACATTTGGGGCATGCACATTTTTCAATGTTGAACTTTGGCATTTGGGGATCCACTGCCCATGCCCTATTTGGTACATCTTTGAGCCGGGCCATTTCAGTGTGCCCAACAAAACCATATATTTTTGAAAACTAGACACCACAGGGTATTTTAAATGCTGGTATTTTAACTCTTTGCATGCACACATTTTACCACCAGCATTTTTTCAGTTTGCAGTAGTATTTTTGTGTGTGTATTTTTCCCCCACACACCTACTTTATGTATGAATTTACAGCTCCTGGTATATGCCGCTGTCACATAGTAACATAGTAACATAGTTCATAAGGTTGAAAAAAGACCAAAGTCCATTAAGTTCAACCTATATACATATTGTGTCCCTACTGTATTGATCCAGAGGAAGGCAAAAAAACCCTTATGAAGCAGATGCCAATTGCCCCATACCAGGGGGAAAATTCCTTCCCGACTCCAAATATGGCAATCAGAATAAATCCCTGGATCAACGTTCTGTCCCTATTAATCTAATATCCATAACTTGTAATATTATTGCTTTCAAGAAACACGTCCAGGCTCCTTTTGAACTCTTTTATTGAGTTTACCATTACCACTTCCTCTGGCAGAGAGTTCCATAATCTCACCACTCTTACTGTAAAGAACCCCTGTCTGTGCTGGTGTAGAAACCTTCTTTCCTCCAACCGTAGAGGATGTCCCCTTGTTATAGACACCCCACATGACACCCCAATATGTGTTCAGCAACATCTCCTGAGTACAGTGATATCCCACATGCATGGGTTTGGAAATTAGATGTGTGGCCATCCTTCCCCCCGTGTTAATTGGGACCTTGTTGAACCCGGCCAATTCAATTTACCCCATCAAATCAAACATTTTTTAAAAGTAGACACCCCATGGGCATTTAATATGCCAGTATTTTAACTCTTTCCATGCGAGAATTGTTTTAAGCTAATATGCTAATTTTAGGACTTGCTCACAAAAATCTATTTTTTATATATATATATTTACTTTTTTTTTTTTTTTTAAATTTAACATTTTTTTCGACTTGAAGGTTCCCCTGATAGTGACATCAGTGGGAAATAATTTTTACATTTTACTGTTTTTTTACTATTTTTTTCTAATTATTATTAATTTTATTTTATTTTTATTTTATTTTTACTAATCACACTGTGATTAGAAAGATGAGCTCCATTGACTTGCATGGTTGAATGCAGTACCTGTATTCAACCTGCAAGTGGAGCCAGAGTTCTCTAGAGGGTCTGGAGACCATCTAGCGAACTTTTTCGTCTTTATTGTTTTTTTTCCCGGGCCGCCGCCATCTTGCTGATGGCGAAGATCACCGGCAGCTGCGGCTGTGACCGCTCTCCGGAGCGGTCACAGTCCATCCCAAGGTAAGTGTTTGGTGTTGCTGGATGCCTCCTGATCGAGGCATTCCAGTGACACCATCAATGATCGCCTCCTAAACGCTTTTAAAACGGGCGTCCGCCGCCATACAAAGTATGGCGGATGTTGACGCCCTGGGGAGAGGCCAGAGATGGCCCCTTTGTGCCGATCATGGCGTTGCTGAATGCCTCGAGGTCGAGGCATTACAGCAACGCCGTTTCGGTGCAGAAAGCGAAAATAGATCGCTTTCTGCACCCGTTTAAAGACGTGCCAGTCCTGGCACGTCAATTGTCGTTAACGACTTGAATTTCGGTGACTGGCCCAGACCGGCAATTGTCATCAAGGGGTTAAACAATTTGTGAATTCATACAAATGTCCGAAAACCATAAGGGACACCAATGAAAAAATGAAAACAAAGCTCTGGTCTGACTACAAGACTAAGATCCAGATCCCCTGCAGCGCTGCAGGGAACCTGGAGCTACCTCTCTGGCAGCCAGTGGAGGTCTGTCCGATGCGCGTACACATCCTCCACTGCTGCCGGGAGCTGGCGTCACATGATCTTCCGGTGCTCATTCATAGAAGCCCCGGCAGAAGTGCCGACAGCAGCAGCGGAGGTTGTCTGCGCGCATTGTGCAGACCTTCACCAGCTGCCACCACTACACACCAAGGAATCTGAAACACGGGGAGAAGTCTAAGGAAGCACTGGCAAATCGGGGCGGGTAAGAGTGGCAAATGGGGGGGGTATAAGGGCTTTCTGGAGGCGGAGTGGCATATAGGGAGTTAAAAAGAATATCAAGGAGGCAGTGTGGCATATAGGGGGTTAAAAAGAATATCAGGGAGGCAGTGTGGCATATAGGGGGTTAAAACAAATATCAGGGAGGCAGACTGGCATATAGGGGGTTGAAAGGATTATCAGGGAGGCAGACTGGCATATAGGGGGTTAAAAGGAATATCACAAAGGCGACTGGCATATAGGGGGTTACAAGGAATATCAAAGAGGCAGAGTAGCATATAGGGGGTATAAGGCATTTCTGGGGGCAGAGTGGCATAAAGGGGGGTATAAGGCATATCTAGGGGGCAGATATGTATAACTGGGGGCAGGTTGGCAAATAAAAGGAAATAAAAACAAAAAATGCATTTTTCTCAATCATAGTTTTTATTAAATATGAAAAAGATTACATGTGAATTAATATTTACTAGTAAAACTTTTTTTTCCTATAGGGTAGTCTTATATTCAGGCTGTTTCTTTTTTCCTTATTTTTGTAAAATTTTGTGGGGTCGTCTTATAATTAATTGACCAAATACGGTAAATGCATTTTAGAGAGTAATGCTGTTGAAACATTATATATATTAGGTTTAAAAGCTATGTAAACAAATCACATTAGTACAAATCAGAATTAATAATAATAATAATTTGACTCCTTGATTACCAGGGCTATTTTACAGTACAGGACCATAAAAGTAGGACTTTTTTAAGCCATATTCATATATGTAAGACATTATTCTTATTAAAATTTTAAAAATGGGATAAAAATATTCATATAAATAAATTGTACATATCAAGTCAAGGAAAAATCTAATTCCCCACTAACTAATCCCCACCACTAACTACACAATATAGTCAAAATAAAATATTTTCTTTTTAAACCTGGGTCTCAGAGAATCACTGTATGTTACTGTTCCCAGTCTCTGTCCTGCCCACGATCACAGTGAGAAGGACATAGGCAGAGATCAGAGACAAAAGGCGGTCTTTACAAGTATTGCCTTTGTCATCTGACTGTATTAGGGTGACTACATAGGCCATGTTGTCCAGGATATATATGATTTTCACATATTGCCCCTGCAGTATGTGGGATGTATAGACTTATGAAAAGGAATATTAATATAATTACAGTATTTGCTTGATTATAATCTGAGTCGTCTTATAATCAGACCTCAAATAGGTCTGACTATGAGACTAAGATCCAGATCCCCCGCAGCGCTGCAGAGGACCTGAACCCCCCCAACTTACCGGTGCTTCTGACTCCCCGGTGTGTAGCTGTGGCAGTGTGTAGACATCTACGTGATTTGCGTAGACAACTTCCGCTGCAGCCGGAAGGAGGTGCGGTTAGCAGCGGGGGTTGTCTGCGTCCACAGCTGGGGAAGTTCTGCGAGATGGAAGCAGACAACACCCGCTGCTAACCGCACCTCCTTCCGGCTGCAGCGGATATAGAGGGTTAAAAGGCATATCATGGGGCACAGTGGCATATAGGGGGTATAGTGGCAAGCCTGGGGGCAGATGTGCATAACTGGGGGGGCAGGTTGGAAAATAAAAGGAAATAAAAACAAATATTTTTCTCAATCATAGCTTTTATTTTTTTTAAAAATAGTTTACATAGTTTACATGAATTATATAGGGTCGTCTTATATTCAGGCTTTTTTTCTTAAATTAATATTCAGATTTTGGGGGGTCAAATACGGTAAATTCCTTGCTATATATTTATCTGCTTTCTTCAAAATAACCTATGTAAAAATAAAGTGGGGAGGGCCACAATTTTCTGTTCTTGCCTCGGGCACAAAAAGAGCTAGCTATGGCTTTGCCCTCCTCGCTCGGAATCTTATTTAAAGTCAGTGACATATTTAGTTCAAAGCTGTTTGGGGGTAAAGATGTCACTGATGACCTGTTTGGGCCCACAATGGCACTAACAAGCTGTTTGGGTGCAAAGTTGGCACTGACAAGCCAGGGACAACGTTGGCACTGTGGGAAGTCAATTACATGGTGAAGTCCAGGGATCCAAAGAGTAGTCGTCGTAGAGAGTGATAAGGGTATTATGTTTGTTAAGGGGATGAGTTAGCAATATAGCCACACCCATCTGCGGGCAGCAAAAAAACTTTTTGCACCCAGGCGTCAGTGACCTTAGAATCAACTCTGTGTAGAAGCAATCACATGCAGGGGATCCGCTGTAGCCTGACCGCTCTAGTCAAGGAGCAGTCCGCAACAGTAGTGTCCCCATTAACCGCAGCTGTGACATCAGACTGCTTTCAATAGATGAAGTACCAAGTGCGACATTGGTTCTGTAGGGACATTTTTTAATGATGTATATGGTATATCATTGGTAGTAAAGGGGTTAAGATTCTTAGGGAACAAAGTTCATTTTTAAAAAAATCCTGTTCAATGTAACTTGTTATAACAGCAGTCTGTAATGAAGTGCCTGGAGCATGAAACAAGTTAAGCAGAAGTATTTTGAAAATATTTCCAAATATGGTGTTGCTGTAATGCCTCCATGTCGAGGCATTCAGCAACACCGAAAACTCCCTCCCCAGACTGTCCATGTGCGATCACCTCCTAAGTTAAAACAGTGTGGCTGAAATGTTAAGTGACACCTAAACCCACCCCAGGACGGACTGTGACAGCTCCAAATAGCGACCACAAGCATCATAGCAAGAGATGTTGCCTCTAGCAAGATGGCAGCCCCCCACTAAAAAAATAAAGTTCCCAAGAGGGTCTCTCCTGAGAATTCTGAGCAGGTACTGCATTCAACCATGCAAGTCAATCCAGCCCAGCTTAGTAATTATAATGTGATTAGTAAATTATATAAAAAAAATAGTTAAAAAATACATTAAAATGTGGCAACATGTAAAAGTAATTCTTCAGTGATGTCGCTAACCAAAAAAAAACCTGCCATGAAAAGAATTTAAATACTAGCACTTGAAATACCTAGTCTAGTCTAGTTCAAAAATTATATGCTTTGGGTAAATCTAATAGTCCAGGTTCAAATATGTGCCAAATAGGAGATGGGGCAGGATACCCACGTGTCAAAATTACAATTTAAAAAACTGAATTGAAATACCCGGGGGTAGTTTTAAAAAAAATATATGGTTTGGTGGGGATAAATTTAATTGGCCTGGTTCAAAGATGTCCCAGATGTTGGGGCAGGATTACAAGGTTTGAAGGAAAAAATTAAATTAGGTTTTAACATAGCAAAACACTGCTTGTACTTATACCATTGCACACAAAAAAGATAAAAACATTGGGTATTTCTAAACTCAGCACAAATATTAGAATATATTTAGCAGTTGTTTAACGTTTGTAGATAAGTAAAAAAAAAATAAAGAAATAAAAAGTCAGAAAAATAATATTTTTATAGTGAATTAGATGATATGATCTAAATAATGATATCTAAGGAAAGCCCTTCTTGTCCTAAAAAAACCCCCAACAATGTATAACTTCTGTGGGTACACCGCAATTTAAATCATCTTGCATGAAGTTAACAGCCACCCATGAATCCCATCAAACACATCTGCTGCTAGGCAAGCAGAAGTAGGGGAGGAAAACACAGTAAATACTGATATAGGATTCTGCTGAACAAAGTAAAATGTAAGGTGACATTCAGCTGTTATGATTATGAGACCACATCAAACTTTGCACTAGGATCATATTTCATACCTGGCCTCATTTGTCTTTAAGGCCCAGCATTAAATGGATCTTTGTGATTTTAGTATTTTAATAATACTTATGTACAACTGGCAACTAATGTTTAAGCATTATAAAACTGACAGTTCTGGCTGTGCGGTTCTAGTTCACCTAAACATCTCATTTGTTCTTGTCATGTCAAGATTTCACTGTCATTGCGCTCAGCAGTTGCCAAGGAAACCAGCTCAGGCGGTGCATCAATTTTTTATTTTTTTTAATACTCATGATATGGAAAACGGATATAGCTGTATTAGCCCAAGAATAGATGGATTCTTCAGTTAATACCTGTAATTGAGCCATCATAGCAAAAGATGGACTCTTCCATAAACAAATACATTGGCAACAAATATATAAACATAATATAAATAAGAGGTTTTCGTTGTATGAATTGGCCAAAGCATAATTTAACTGACCCGACATCTCAAGGCACGCTCTCAATAGAGTGAGAACCTACTCTTAACTCTTACTGTCATGCTTTTTCTGGATTCCTCTGTTACTAGGTGCATGGTCACCAAGAGGTGTATCCTCCAATGCATTTTGTTTCTATGGTTACCTTTAATCCTCTACTCCTCCCTACAATTAAGGATCAATCACCTTGCTATATTACCCCACACCTCCTCTGATTCACTGCTTCCTGATTGTGGAGCTGTCAGTGTGCGAAGCTGTCTGTTCATTGGTTGAATACCTGGATCCAAGTGCCTTTGACCTCTGCCTGTTTTGTGAACGTGTTCCTGTGCTGCCAGCCCTGACCTGGCATCCACCAGGCTACAATGTTTGCCTCATCCTATTCTGTACCTCGCCTTTGGACATATTTTGTGCACTCACTCACCTTCCTCCTTACTGTTCCATCTCCAGTAAGTAGGTTTGGTCCTTACTCCATCCTTCCTGGTAAAAGACTCCTAGCATTAGACCTACATAGTGGGTACACAAAGCAGTTTATACTGCTACCAAAACCTTATTGCATGTATTAGGGGAGGTGCAAGTACCCCTTCTCCCAATTAACCTCTGAACAGCAAGCAGCAACCAGACAAATGGGGAGCCAACAACCTCAAATATGTGCAAATAGGGAAAAGGAAAATGTCGGTGCTCAAGTAAGAATTAGAGATGCAGAAGAAATGTCCATATACGCCTAGGCAAATATCCTGTGTTGTCTAATTCTCAAAAATATATGGCTTTATCAGGTTAAATTAAATTATGGAACAACCATGCTGACTCTAATGCGTCATAGACTATTACATTTGAACAGGTGAGGAAACCAGGATCCAGGGAATGAGGTATCAGTCTCTTTAGTGTGCTCAAAAGGTATGGACGACTTGGGTAGGAGCGGAGTAGACAGCACAGTGCAACAGACAGTATTGTCCAGCAGCAAGAGTAATCTGAGTACGTAAAAACAATCCGGGTCGGGAGCACAGAGATCAGCGTGGTCAAAACACAAGCAAGGGTCGGTACCGGGTATCAGGCAGAGAATGGTCAGGCAATCCGGGTCAGGAGCAGAGAGGTCAACAAGGTCAAAACACAAGCAAGGGTCGGTACCGGGTATCAGGCAGAGAATGGTAAGGCAATCCGGGTCAGGAGCAGAGAGGTCAACAAGGTCAAACTACATGCAATGGTCATTACCAGGTATCAGGCAGAGAATGGTCAGGCAATCCGTGTCAGGAGCAGAGAGGTCAACGTGGTCAAAATACTAGCAGGAGTCGGCAACAGAAATCAAGCAGAGAACACCGTTAAGCAGGTAAGTACACAGCGCAGTCGTTAGAACAACTGAGCACTGAACAGGTATCAGTGCTCAGTTTTTAAATCAGCCTCTCTTCTAGGGTGTGGGAGAGGAAGGGGGGCGTGCAGCGTCCTACACGTCCTTCATTTAGCGGCGGTTCGTTCCTGTGAACCGCCGGATATGAGGGAGCATCTGCACTGCAAAGACTCTGCCCGTCGTGGAGGGAAGGTAAGTACCCGCGGGTACTCGGGTGACGAACTTCGGACGGGAGTGTGACGCAGCGGGTACTCGGGCGGCGTGCTCCGGATGGGACCGTGACATAGACTCATTAAAGCCATCGATAAAATTCCATGTTTGAAAAAACAAATTAAGCATGTTTTAAATTTGAAATTTTAATGTCCCATGACCCAGGGGTCGATATATACAGGGCCGGCCTTAGAAGTGTGCAAGCTGTGCGGGCGCCATGGCAGCAGGAGCGCCATGCGGCCGTCCCATCACCAAGGCCAGGGCCGCGCCGAGGCGGCAGGGAGAGGAAGAGAGAGGTGCTGAGTGGTCACGCATGAAAACGTTTTCAGCAACCGCTCAGCCTCCTTTGTCTCCTCTGCTCCCTACCACTGCCCTGACTGCGGTGGTGGGAGCTCGAGGCCTTGTTCGCGGTGCGGCGATTCATGATGAGCGCTGGAATATGACGTCATATCCCGACGCTCAGCAGTGAAGCTGCGCACGCCGTGGCAGGACAGCGAGACTGAGTCCTCGTGTTCTCACCGCAGGACTTCACCAGGGTAAGTGAACTGCAAAGGGGGCCTAGATAGTAAGAAGGTGGGGCTAGATAGTAAGAAAAGGGAGAGGGGGTAGATAGGAAGAAGGGGAAGAGGGGGTAGATAGTGAGAAGGGTAGTAGAGGGGTAGACAGTGAGTAGGGGAGGAGAGGGGGTAGATGGTGAGAAGGGGGAGGAGATTGTAAGAAAGGGATAGATAGAGTGAGTACATAGTAAGAGGGGGTAGACAGTGAGAAGGGAGAAGAGATCATGAGAAAGGGGGGTAGTAAGAATCTTGAAAGAGTGAGAATAAGTAATATAATGGATGAAGTAATATGTGGATGAATTGTGTGAATGAGTGAGAGAATTAATGTGTGGATTAATTGTGTGAATGAGTGAGAGAATTGATAAATTGATGTGTGGATGAATTGTGTGAATGCGTGAGAATAAATGAATTAATGTCTGTATGAATTGTGTGAATGAGGGAGATAATGAATGAATATGTGGAAGAATTGCGTAAATGTGAGAGAATTAATGTGTGGATGAATTGTGTGAATGAATTAGATAATGAATAAATGACTGTGTGAGTGAATGGTGAGAATGAATGGTGACAATGCATTAATGAATATGTGTAAATGTAAACCACAGGGGTGGGGTGTAACACAGTAAAACGGGTATGGGGCCAAAATAACATAACAGATAAGCAGATGGGCTGTCACAGAAGCTCCATCCTATTGTCACGGTGATAAAGTGTGGCTCTCAACCTCACACTTATGATTATCCTGCCCTACCAAGAAACCAGAACCAAAGTTCAAAGGTTTTTTTTTCATTGAGAACAAATATATTTATCAGATACCAACAAGATCCATTCTCCACATGCCTTGGGTAGCAAATCCAATGGTTGTTGCCACCTCCAGCATCTGTTCTTGTTATTGATAAGGAGGAATAAGAAATTGAGAAAATATTGGATTCTCAAGTCAGATCACTGGAAAGGTTATGGCACAGCAGACCGATCATGGGAACCCACTGCTCATGTTTATGCCGCTGGTCACCCAGTTCCATAAGAAACATCCTGATTATCAATGTTTGTCTATGGACAGTTACATAAACTGTTTGTGTGTTTCAATCTAAAACCCTTCTGTCACGGGGTCAGGTAGCAGGGGAGGATCCAACTATGCAGATATATGGACGTAGCGTAGTCCAGTCAAAAGAGCAACGGCAAACAGCGAGGTCAAAACGTATCCGAGGTCGAGGCAGGCAGATAAGAGGCAAAACGGTATAACAGGTCCGAGGTCGAGGCAGGCAGATAAGAGGCAAAACGGTATAACAGGTCCGAGGTCGAGGCAGGCAGATCAGAATCGTAGTCAAAAGAGCAGGCAAGGGTCGGTACACAAGGCAAGGTAATGTCACAAGGAACAGCACACCCCAAAAAGCAATATACTTTGAACGGGTACAGAAGATAAAACAAATGGCCTTTAAATAGGGAAATGCCTACTCACAATGAGGCCGCGGCGTGCCATGCGCGGCGTGCGTGACGTGCGCCGCGTGACGTCATCGCTGTAAAAGATTCTAACACATTTAACATCTCTTTTAACCCTAGTAATATGAAATGGACCATATATAATTATTGGTATAGGCAATAGTCAAAGATATGTAATCATTGTTCATAAATAAATGATTATTAAGATATATTAATATGTTTCAATGATAGGCTTCAAGGTTTCCTTGATCTTAAAATATGGAATGAAGGATTTGCTGAACAGGCGTTCTATAGATAGGATAGAAACTTGCTAATGCATGGTATAGTTGTAACTGTAAAAGGGCATTACAGTATGCGTACAGCCACCACCTAAAATAGGGTTTAGACGTGTAAAGATCTTAGTGAGCATGTTTACCCAATTAGGTGAAGACCAATAGACTGACAAGACTGACATCATTATTCAAACCATGTATATAAGTTAAGGCCTTGGAGAAGCATAGGAGGAGAGGTAGAGGGGAGATGTACTTGCCATCCACGGACTCTTCTCGTCCCAACACTCCCTCCCTCCATCCTCAGGAATGCATAGGACAGATGTCATGAACTAAATTCCTCTCCAAGGTTTTGTAAGACTTGTTTTATATTATTTTTGTTATGTACTTTTTATATTCTTCTTCTATTTTTTGTTCGTATTAAATGTTTTACCTTTGTTTGCATCTAAGTGACTCTGCCTATTTTTGACGCACATACATTTATATGTGTTCCAATTATTTGAAGTTTGTATTGGCCTTATACATTTTATTACAATCGCGGCAGTCTTCCGATCCGCGATCCCGGTGGGGGGAGGTGGTGACGCGCCTGCACGTCCCTGGCGAGCAGGCGCAAGCCCGAGTGATGACGTGGAGGCAGGACCTCCCTGCCGGCGTCCGGTTGCGGCGGCGGTGAAGCCGCGACCCCGACGTGACCGCGCGGCGTCAGCGGCAGGACGGAGGGAGCTGCCGCGAGCACGCGAGGTAAGTGCCGCGGCGGCTCTCGTGACAGTACCCCCCCGCCAGGAGCGCGCCCCGAGCGCGACGGAGCCGGACGAGAGGGAAACAGCGCGTGGAAACGGGCGACACAACGGGGAGCGTGCACGAAGCGAGCCGGCACCCAAGTCCGCTCCTCAGGACCGTACCCCTTCCAGGCCACAAGGTACTGCAAGCCGTTGCGAACCCTACGGGAATCAAGGATCCCGTCAACGAGGTACTCCTCATGACCCTGGACGTCGAGGGGAGCAGGAGACTGAACGGGACCGGAGAACTGGTTGGACACAAACGGCTTCAACAACGAGACGTGGAAGGACCTAGGTATTCTCATGGTAGGCGGCAGAGCAAGGGACACCGTCACGTCGTTGAGCATGGCACAGATGCGGAAAGGACCGATAAAACGGGGTCCCAGAGTTCTGGACGACTGGCGTAAACGGATGTGTCGCGTAGACAACCAGACACGGTCACCCACTTGGTAAGCCGGAGGAGGCGATCTCTTGGAGTCAGCACATCGTTTGTGGCGTCGTTGGGCCTTCAGGAGGATATCCCGGAGGTGCTGCCAATGCTTGTCCATGTCAGACACACGACAGTCAACTGCAGGCACCGAGGAAGAACGGGAAGACGGAGGAGGTAACACGACAGGGTGATAGCCCAAGGCAGCAAAAAACGGAGTACAGCCGATGGACTCATGAAGAGAACCGTTGTATGTCACCTCTGCGAGTGGGAGGAGAGAGGACCAGTTGTTTTGGCGTGCGTTGCTGAACATCCGCAGGTATTGTTTGAGTGTTTGATTTGTTCTTTCCGTCTGTCCATTGGTCTGAGGGTGATATGCCGACGATAAATGGAGCTGTATGCAGAGTCTATGGCAGAGGCATCTCCAGTAGCGGGATATGAACTGTGTCCCTCGATCCGACACCATGTGGAGAGGGAGTCCGTGTAGACGGACAATATGGTTGAGGAAGACGTCGGCCAGTTGCAGAGACGAAGGAAGGCGTGGTAAGGCGATGAAGTGCGCCTGTTTGGAGAAGCGGTCGACAACCACCAGAATGGTGGTGTTACCTTGCGACTTGGGTAGATCCACGATGAAATCCATTGACACTTGTGTCCAGGGGACTGTGGGAATGGGAAGCGGATGCAGGAGACCTTGAGGGCGCCTTCGAGAGGTCTTTTGGCATGCGCAGGTGTGACAGGCAGCGAGGTATGCTCGAATGTCTTTGGCAAGGGATGGCCACCAGAATGCTTTCCGTATGAGGTAGTCCGTCTTCCGAAAACCAGAGTGACCTGCGAGAAAGGACTTATGTCCCCAGTGAAGGACGTCCTGGCGGAGACTGGGAGGTACGTAAAGACGACCCGGAGGAGGACGTCCGGAAGACGGGACGGCCCCTTGGGACATGCGGATTTTGCTCATAGTGCGGAGGGACAATCCGGCGATGAGGCGTGTGGACGGTATGATGGGCTCGTCGGTTTGTTGGTCTCGGTGGCTGTCATGTTGTCTGGAGAGTGCATCGGCCTTGACGTTTTTGGAGCCCGGTCTGTAAGTAATGTAAAAATTAAACCGGTTAAAAAAAAGCGACCACCGTGCTTGTCGAGGACTTAACCTCTTGGCGCTCTCGATGTACAACAGGTTCTTGTGGTCGGTCATGACGACTACGGGTTGTTCCGCGCCACTCCTCGAACGCCATTTTGACGGCTAGGAGTTCGCGGTTCCCAACGTCGTAGTTCCGTTCAGCCGTGGAGAAACCTTTAGAAAAGAAGGCACAGGGATGATATTTTGTGGTCTGGTCGTGTCGTTGCGACAAAACAGCCCCTGCTCCGGTTTCGGAGGCATCAACCTCTAGGAGATACTGTTTGGAAGGATCCGGCCGCCGTAGTATGGGGGCAGAGACGAAGGCTTGTTTGAGACGGTCGAACGCCTGACGGGCGTGTGTGGTCCACAGAGACGGGTCAACTCCTTTTTTAGTCATAGCAGTGATTGGAGCGGCTATGGTAGCGTAATTTTTGATAAAGCGTCTATAATAATTGGCGAAGCCCAGGAAACGTTGGATGGCTTTGAGCGTCTGCGGGAGGGGCCATGCGGTTATGGCCTTGAGTTTTGCAGGGTCCATGTGAAGACCTTCGGAGGAGACGATGTACCCAAGGAAGGGCAAACGGGTCTTCTCGAAGACGCATTTTTCGGCCTTGGCGTACAAACCGTTCTCCCGTAGCCTCTGTAGAACAGCCTTTAGGTGACGCCGGTGTGCGTCGAGTGTAGGGGAATAGACGAGGATGTCGTCCAAGTATACAATGACGTGGGACAAAAGCATATCTCTGAAGACGTCGTTAATGAAGGCCTGGAAGACCGCAGGAGCGTTGCACAACCCGAAGGGCATGACTCTATATTCGTAGTGCCCGAAGCGGGTGTTGAAGGCCGTCTTCCACTCGTCCCCGGACTTAACGCGAATCAGATTGTAGGCACCCCTGAGATCCAGTTTGGTGAAACAGGTGGCCCCTTTCAGGAGGTCGTAGATCTCTGTGATGAGGGGAAGCGGATATCGGTTCTTAACCGTGATACGGTTCAGACCCCTGTAATCGATGCATGGCCTTAGGGACCCCTCCTTCTTGGCCACGAAGAAGAATCCAGCCCCGGCAGGTGAAGAGGATGGGCGAATGAAGCCTTTGTCTAGGCTTTCCTTGATGTATGTTTCAAGGGCTTTGTTCTCCGGTTCGGAGAGAGGGTACGTACGACCCCTTGGTGGGTTGGACCCAGGTAACAGTTCGATGGCACAATCGTAGGGCCGATGTGGTGGTAACTTCTCCGCATCCTTTTTGGAAAAAACATCCAAGTAGTCCCAGTAGTGTTTTGGTACCAGGGTTCTGGGGTCTGTGGGTGTGATCTCAAGGACGAGATTGACTCGGCGACAGGGCACGACACAAGACACATGGCACCGGTTGCTCCATGCCAGTATGTCTCCTCTGTCCCAATCGATGTGAGGGTTGTGTTGACGTAGCCAGGGATGACCCAGGATGAGAGAGGCATGAGGAGACTTGATTATCTCGAACGTGAGCTGTTCCTGGTGGGTTACCCCCACCAGTAGGGTTAGGGGTATGGATTACTGTGTCACGAGCCCTGATCCCAGAAGGGAGCCATCAACGGACGCCACCAGAGAAGGCGTGTCTTTGGTGCGAAGCGGTACGTGATTATCCTTGGCCCACTGGAGATCCATGAACATGCCCGCAGCTCCGGAATCTATGAAGGCGCGGGTGGTCACCACATGATCCTCCCAGCGGATGGAGATAGGCACCGTCAATCGAGTAGCGGGAGGAGAAGTAAGGCGATATGTGCTTAGGGTGCCTTCTCCGGTACAACCTAAGCGTTGTCTTTTACCGGCCTGGTGGGACAGGAAGACAAAAGGTGGTCGGCTTGACCACAGTACATACATAGTCCATGTGTCCGTCCGTGCTTCTTTTCAGCCTCGGAGAGTCGACGAACGTTCCCGATCTCCATGGGTTCATCGGCAACGGACGAGGGGGACGTAGAGGATGAAGCTCTTGCGAGACCGGAGGCAAATAGTCCTGTTTTTCTTCCGCGGCTGTGGTCTTGCAACCTCTCTTGGATACGTTTATCCACTCTTAGACACAGGGCTATGAGATCCTCGAGATCTGTGGGGGTGTCGTGGAAGACGAGAGCGTCTTTGATCTTCTCGTTGAGACCGCGTTTGAAGGCGGCCTTGAGAGCGCCCTCTTCCCAGTTGGTCTCATGGGCTAGGGTGCGGAATTCCACGGTGTATTGAGCCAGGGTTTTGCGGCCTTGGTGAAGATCAAGCAACGAGGACTCTGCAGTCTCTTTACGACCAGGAGCGTCAAAGACGGTTCGAAGAGCTTCCATAAAAGAGGGACAGTCCTCAAGGAGGTATGATTCTTGTTCAACAAGGGGAGATGCCCATAGCAATGCGTCACCTTTCAGAAGTGAAATAATGAACGAGACCCTTTTGGAGGATGTCAGGAACGCTTGGGGATGGTTCCGGAAGTGGAGCATACATTGGTTGAGGAAGCCACGGCACTCCTTCGGATCCCCAGAATATTTATCGGGCAGAGGAAACCTTGCGACGGCCCCCGTGTCCTCGTATGAGGTGTTTCTGCGATGAGGAGAACTCACGGTAGGTAGCGATGTCAAGGAACGTAGCAGGTCTGTCATGGCGTCGACCTTTTGCTCCAGGGATTGGAGTTGAGCGGCCTGGGCGGCGAGACGCTGGTCCTGGAGGTCCTGACGTGCTTGCAGCCGTGCCATATCCGCGGGATCCATGTATGACCCGTTCAAAATTGTCACGGGGTCAGGTAGCAGGGGAGGATCCAACTATGCAGATATATGGACGTAGCGTAGTCCAGTCAAAAGAGCAACGGCAAACAGCGAGGTCAAAACGTATCCGAGGTCGAGGCAGGCAGATAAGAGGCAAAACGGTATAACAGGTCCGAGGTCAAGGCAGGCAGATAAGAGGCAAAACGGTATAACAGGTCCGAGGTCGAGGCAGGCTGATCAGAATCGTAGTCAAAAGAGCAGGCAAGGGTCGGTACACAAGGCAAGTTAATGTCACAAGGAACAGCACACCCCAAAAAGCAATATACTTTGAACGGGTACAGAAGATAAAACAAATGGCCTTTAAATAGGGAAATGCCTACTCACAATGAGGCCGCGGCCCCACTTTAAAGACTTAAAGTGGGGGACAAAAGTGCGGGCAAATACGGTATATAA
This sequence comes from Sceloporus occidentalis, assembly GCA_023333645.1. Classification (NCBI taxonomy): domain Eukaryota; kingdom Metazoa; phylum Chordata; class Lepidosauria; order Squamata; family Phrynosomatidae; genus Sceloporus; species Sceloporus occidentalis. Next base: position 3,632,975 of record JALMGF010000088.1, on the reverse strand, counting down.
ATGGTGATAAAAAATGGTTCTAACTAGACTTGTGCATTCGTCTTCGGGGGAACATGAAAACGAACACGAAGAGTGCGTTTTCCTGTTCGTTCCGAAGACATGAAGAAGAGAAGACAGTGCCGGTAAAACGTAGGCGAAGACGAAGACTCACACACGAAGAATCTTCACCTTCCTCTACTATTCTCCCCGGTCTCTTCCCCATCTAACTTACCTTATCTTCACAGCATTGCGGGAGTTGACTGAAGTGGAAATCCGCAGGTTCGTCATCAGGGGTTACAGGGCAGTGTGAGTGAGCCTATTGGTCACCTGCAGGGTCTTCCAATTGGTTGATGCCAGAGGAAGACCCTGCAGGTGACCAATAGGGCTCACTCGCACAGCCTTTTTAACTCCTGATTTCCGCTCCCGTTAACCCCTGTTAGATAACGGGAGCAGAAATCCGTAGGGTAAAGGGCTGTGCAAGCGACCAATAGGCTCACTCGCACGGCCCCTTACAACTAGTTGCTAGGCAGAAAAAAAAAATCAACCTGGGACCCTGCTGCAACAGTTAAAAGTCCGTGCCAGCGACCAACAAAGTCGCTGGTACGGACATTTAACTGACACAGCAGGGACACCAGTGGTCTCCCCGCTGTGTCAGTTAAATGTCAGTGCCAGCGACCAACAAAGTCGCCGGTATGGACATTTAACTTAGCATAAATAACTTACTATAACTTCGGACACAATGCTGCCCTCTGTTGGTTTTACATTAAGTAGCATATGCTTGAAATCCAAAGTTATTATGCTACTCAGTGTAAAACCAACAGAGGGCAGCATTCTGTCCGAAGATATATTAGCCATATGTGGCAGTGTGTTCATTTTCATTTATTAATTATTTAAATAAAATATATCCCCATGATCCGCTGGTCTCCCCGCTGCAACAGTTAAATGTCCGCACTCGCGGACATTAATTCTGTCGAACGTGCAAACTCTTTTTTTCTATTTATTTTGGGGGGTTTTTGTATTAAACCATTACACGAAAGGATCATGGGAATATATTTTATTTGAATAAATGCAAATGAGCACACTGCCACAGATGGCTAATATATGTTCGGACAGAATGCTGCCCTCTGTTGGTTTTACATTAAGTTGCATAATAACTTTGGATTTCTTTCAAGCATATGGAACAATGCTACTTAATGTAAAACCAACAGAGGGCAGCATTCTGTCCGAACATATATTAGCCATATATGTTCGGACAGAATGCTGCCCTCTGTTGGTTTTACATTAAGTAGCATTGTTCCATATGCTTGAAATCCAGTTATTTATTATGCTACTTAATGTAAAACCAACAGAGGGCAGCATTCTGTCCGAAGACATATGGCTAATATATGTTCGGACAGAATGCTGCCCTCTGTTAGTTTTACATTAAGTAGCATTGTTCCATATGCTTGAAATCCAGTTATTTATTATGCTACTTAATGTAAAACCAACAGAGGGCAGCATTCTGTCCGAAGACATATGGCTAATATATGTTCTTACAGAATGCTGCCCTCTGTTGGTTTTACATTAAGTAGCATTGTTCCATATGCTTGAAAGAAATCCAGTTATTATACTACTTAATGTAAAACCAACAGAGGGTTCTTATAGCCTAGGCCATCTTAAAGTAGAGCAACAATTCTTTTTTTCAGATCCTCAGAAAGTTATTTACCATGAGGTGCCATGTTGAACTTCCAGTAACGAGTATGAGAGAGTGTGAGAGCAATAACACCAAATTTAACACACCTGCGACCTTGTAACACTAACGAGTCACATGGCACAAGGGAGGGGAAATGGCTAATTGAGCCCAATTTGGACATTTCCACTTAGGGGTGTACTCACTTTTGTTGCCAAAGTTTAGACATTAATGGCTGTGTGAGTTATTTTGAGGGGACAGCTAATTTATACAAGCTGTACACTCACTACTTTACATTGTAGCAGAGTGTCATTTCAGTGTTGTCACATGAAAAGATAAAGAAATTAAATGAATGTGGAAAATAGACACGTCTACAAGGATGCAATCCTTTTTTAAGCCCACTTTTGCGGGCTACAACACCCATCACCCTTATCATAATTCTAGTTGTCAGTTTTTAGAAATAAAAAAAAACCATTTCAAATAATAAATGTGTCCTTGTCTACTTATTTTTTATTGTGAGGGCGGTGTGTGTGTGTGCATCTGTGACATATAAATCCCTGATTTATTTTCCTTGTCACTTCCCGGTAGCATATGAGATGGCTCCGCCTATCTGAATAGGGCAGGAAAGATTTAAACCCCCAGAAAACCAAAAAAGCCTTTATTTAGGGAGGGCAACAAAACTTGCTACCGGGAAGTGACAAGGAAAATAAATTCTCAGGTAAGAATTTATTGTTTCCCCTGTCACTCCCAGTAGCATATGGGATATAAAAAAAGACATTTAGGGAGGGAAATAAACAATGGACTCCAAGACTCTTGTGCCGAACTTGGCACCATCTAGACTGGCAGGCTGCAAACGATAATGCTTGATAAAGATATGGACACCCTTCCAAACAGCAGCTGCGCAAATGAGCTTAATAGGAAACTCCAGCAGCCTCAGGCCAAGATGCCGCTACCGCCCGGGTGGAATGAGCCTTGAGACCAGAGGGAGGTTCTTTCTCAGCAACTTTGAAGACTTCAGAGATACCGGAGATCAACCATCTAGCAATAGAGGACCTATTCAAGAAAGGGAAAGAGACAAATTCGAAGACCTACTCCATGGAGCAGTCTCCTGTAGGAAAAGAACGAAAGGACAATGTCGAGATGGAGATGAAAAAGGCAACATGACCTTAGGAAGAAACTCTGGAGGAGTACGGAGAAAGACCCTATCCCCAAAGATCTGGAGACTGGATCTGGGCTGAATCTCTAGCTGATGTTAAAGCTATAAACAGAACCAACTTCCAGGAGAGAAACCTGATCAGGATGCCTTCAAGGGGCTCAAAAGGAGAAGTAGGGAGGCCACAGAAAAACAAATTCAGGTCCCAGGAGGGAACCAGAGACCTCTTGAATGGACAAAGTCTAGAGACTGTTCACTTGATATATAGCGCTAAGACCTGCCACATGGACCTACAGGGTGGCTGGAGACAAATCTTTATGCATACCAGCTTAGAGGAAATCCAGGACAATGCTGATGGAGACATTATCCCGCTAGAGCTGTCTGTTAGCACACACGATTTGCGGATCTTCTCATACCAGAGGTTGGTAACTTGCTTCCGGGTCTTCATCAATCTTTCAGCCACCTCTTCAACTTGAAGTAAGTGGGATTCGGGTGGAGTACAGGCCCCTGATGGAGCAGGTCCGGCCTGTATCCCAACTTCTTCGGAGGCTGTATGGACAGATGGATTAACTCTGGGTACCAAATCCTTTAGGGCCAGACAGGAGCTATCAGGATCACCCGGCAACTGACTCATGTGATCTACCGGAGAACCCCGGAGCCAAATTGAAGTCCCAAGCTTGGGAAAAAGCAACCAGAGGAAACCGATGGCCCACCGCTGACAGGGAATATAACAGCAGCGGTTTTCTGATGGCTGCCGAAGCCATGAAGTCGAGCTGTGGCGTACCCAAGGGTTTTGTGACCTGCAGAAATGTTGCAGTGTCCAAGCTCCATATACTCCTTGAAGGAGAGATGCTCTGCTGAGAAAATCTGTAGAATTGTACTCTATACCATGAATAAAAGACGACCCAAAGGAAGGAGAGATGAAACTCAGCCCACTTCCCCATCAGGAAAGGTGCCCCTCTTTACCTCCATCGTGACAAAAGGCACTCTGTTCCATCCTCTAGAACAGTGGTGATTTTTAACCGAGGATAGCATAGAACATCCTACAATCTGATGACAGCCCGGTCTCCCCAGATTCTAAGCTGACAGAAACAGTGAAGGGAGACCTGGTTATCTGCTAGTTGGCCAAACAACTAACAAATCAAAGGTGAGGTTAACATTAGAGGGAACTGGAAAACCAAGTAGAAGGTACTGCTTGGAGTAGAGAAATCCTAAATTCTTTACAGGGATTTGTGCCCTTAGCAATTAGTGAAACAAGAGACGAGAAGGCCTGGCACGCAATCTCCATTCCAGTTCATCCCAAAGGTGTTCGATTGCGTTGAGGTCAGGGCTCTGTGCAGGCCAGTCAAGTTCTTCAACAACAAACTCATCCAACTATGTCTTTATGGAGCGTGCTTTGTGCACTGGGGCACAGTCATGCTGGAATAGAAAAGGGCCTTCCTCAAGCTGTTCCCACAAAGTTGGAATCATAGAATTGTCCAAAATGTCTCAGTATGTCCCCTTTAACATAACAAGGCATTTTAGACAATGCTATGCTTCCAACTTTTGGGGGGATCTCAAGAGGCAAATGCATAGCAGTGGCTTTTGCAGAACCCCATAATGCATTTACAAGGGATAGCAAAATGAAAACTTAAAGGAGAGTCTCTTATATGTATAAAAGTCCATATGATGGTTGGAGTGTCTGTTAAAATCGTGTATTCTGCTGTATCCCCATAATAAGGTGCAAGATTTCATGAAAGTGGATACATGTAACAAAATACAATTTTATTTTAAGAACAAACATTTGCTAACAATGTCAAAATTGTATTTTATGTACCTGTCTCTAACAACAATTATAAAGCTTGTTGACACGAGAAAGTAACACAAGCCTGTAGGATTCCTCAGATAATGTCCTAACGTCTTTACCTTAGTAGCCAAGTGGATGCACAGATATACTAAATCTTCCTGTAATACAAAAAGCCTGTGTTAATCCACACGCTATCACAATAAAGTATTCACAATAGCCTGTGTGCGCATCCGCTTAATCTAATATCGAGGAGATCTTTGAATTTATACTACAGGAAATATTACCACAAATAATAAAAAAATAAATAAGGATGTATTAATACTTTTTATTAATAACTGATTATGCACCATCCATCCTTTAAACATACAATTTTAATTTAATTTTATTATGAAATAAATTCCAATACACATTGACATGATGTTCATGGCAATATGCATTCCATGTATGTTTGGGGTATGTATGTATGTATATATATATATATACACACACACATATATCTGTAAGGTTTTTCTCCATTAGTATTCACAGCATGTACTATATATTATGAAAATATTGAAACGTAAACAACAGACTACTTGACTATACTTTTTAGATCAGACAGACAGATGGTAAACCCAGATTATGATCCCTACTAATCACTTAGAAAGTCTGCAGAAGCACTGCTTGGAGAATTAGTCACCCAGCTACATTAAAACTGCTGTGATAGGAAGCCAGAAATCCTTTAACCCTTGAGTTTACCAACATATGGTTGAGCCTTTTTAATACTTGCCATTGTAAATTTACATAATGACGCCACCTACTAGTTAAGCGTAATAGTTCTCAGGTTAACAAAAGAAATAAAATCACTTTTTAAATGTATATTAATGTAATTCCTATTAAAAAATAAGCACATATTAAAAGTGTAGCGCACTGGATCAACAAACCTTTGAGTACTCTATGAACTGACATCATATAAGTTTTAACCAACAGATAGCTCTCCTGGTGCCTTGCAAAAGTCACGCCATTTTGGTAGGGATAAATGGCTCTGGTAACTGAGGGAGAACATGGTTTCCCAATCGCACTCAGCCTATATTACATTGTTTTTAAAAATATATATTTAACCTCACAATGGGGCACAATGATCTGTGCATTTTCTTTTTTTTGGTATGCCTGCTCAGAACAGGAAGGTAGCTGAGACAGCTGGAAGCTATTTCTCTAAATTGTTATGATATGGAAACACCAGGCTTTTGGTACACAGAAACTACGCCACAGAAGCGCTAACTATTAGTTTATACAGCAACACAACCTTTTCCTCCAAGGACCCAAACAAATTTCTGATCGTCATGACAGTTTTACAATTGTGTTAGTGCCTGCAAATATGTAAAGATATGCATAAAAGATGATTCTGGTGAGTAATTGCGGGTACCACTTTTGTCTATAATCCATATATGTATAAATATGTGCTGTATATACACCGAAATAAACCTTCACGTGAGGAGACAGTTAAAAAAGCATACCAGAGACAATTTACCCCTTTAAAAATCAACACAGAGACATACTTAACACATAAATGTAATTACACCTTTTTAAACCAGAAAAATAAACAAACTTTACTATATTGGTTAATACATATTATTCACTGAAAAGGCAGAAATAAAATGTGTAGATTTTATATATATATATATGAAATAAAAATAAAACAAAGCAGACGTCAAAGAAATCATCAGAAAACATAACACACTTCTACATTATCTGTAATGAGCTTCTGCTGTGGCAATGACATAAGCTTACGACGTGCTTAATTTTCCTTTACTATTATCATATAGACAGTGGTTTAGAATCAGTTTAAATTGGTTTGTAATTATTAGATATCCTCACTATATGCATAAGTCTATTTAAGCAGCTACAATACCTTTTAATTTGTATCTATGAGTGAATTACTTACTTGTGAGTATTATTTAATTTTGTAATCCTTATTTGCAGCAAACGTATTTAAGTAAAGTTTTGAACTGCTATGGATTGTCAAAGAATTGCGGCATTGAAGGGGTTAATGTTGCACCATAGCTCTTAATGGAGCAATGAAGCAGCAGGGGAATGTTGTGGCAGGTAACATTGCTGGGAACATTTTTCCTGTGATCAAAGGCTCAGGAGGGCTCGGGATGCCTGTGCATTATGAGACTACGCAAATAGAACTTTGAACAATCACAATGTGCTGAAACACAACCAGCAATCATGCCCAACACTGTTACACTTCATCCATCAGCACAGAGCCAGCGACACAGAAATTTAAAAGTGTAGTGTAAGGTTGTTAAAGCAAAAAATAAATAATTAATAACAATAATAAAGTCCTATTAATAACATAATTAATTTGGTGGCTTTCCATGTTGCCCCTCTTGTGCTTGATAAATAGCTGGTGGAGAAAGGGGCAAAATGCATTTTGAGGATTCTGCAGAATCTGCACATTTAAAGGGATTGGATAATGAATTAGCTGAGTATGGTGACTGGATTTATCATTTATCCAGGGACAACTCCAAAAACAAATACATGGTAGAGCTACATTAACCCCTTAAGGACCGGGCTCGTTTTTTCTTTTTGTACCCTGTGGGACCGAGGCTGTTTTAATACTTTTGTGGTGCTTGTGTTCAGCTGTAATTTTCTCCTCACCCATTTAGTGTACCCACATAAGTTATATATTGTTTTTTTCAGGACAAGATGGGCTTTCTTCAGATACCATTATTTTATGACTTTTATTTGAAAAATCTTTTACTCACCTAAAAAAGCAAGTAAAAAAACTAGCTAAATAGATTCTACTACTTGTCCTGAGTTTAGAAATACCCAATGTTTTTATGTTTTTTTGCTGTTTTTTGTAAGTTATAGGGCAATAAGTACAAGCAGCGTTTTATGATTTCCAAATCTTTTTTAACAAATCTGGTCAGTCTGCCTCCATCTCCTCTTTGGAACATCTTTGAAGCCGGTTAACTCAATTTAACCCTGTCAAACCATATATTTTTGAAAACTAGACACCCCAGGGTATTCCAAATTATTATTATTTTAACCCTTTCCATGCACCAATTATACAACTACACTTTGTCAAACTTTGTAATAGTAATTTTTTTTTATTTTTTTCACACAAATTGTACTTTAGTTATAGATATACAGGTTCTGGTATATGTCACTGTCAAACAACACCCCAATGTGTGTTCAAGAACATCTCCTGAGTGCAGTGATACCCGACATGCATGGGTTTGTCGTGTTGTTTGAGATTTAAAATGCCACATTTGGGAAGTGCGCTTTTTTTCTCCATTTTGGTCAGTCTGTACCTATGCCCTATCTTTGAGCTCGGCCACTCCAATTTACCCCATCAGCCATTTTTTTTTATATTAGACACCCCTTGGGTATTTGAAGTGCTTTTATTTTAACTCTTTGTTGATATTTTTGAGAAATCTTAGCACTTGCTCAAAATAATAAACTTAATTTTTGTATTTTATTTTTTTAATACTTTTTTTTATATTTTTTTACACATTTTGCTGGTACTGGATGGTTTATCTAGTGACATCACTGCATAATTATTTTTAAATGTTAGCACTTTTTTTTCCCATTTTTTTATTTTTTTTTATTATTTTTTTAATATTTTACTAATCACATTGTGATTAGAAAGCTGGGCTCCATTGACTTGCATGGTTGAGTGCAGTACCTGTATTCAACCTGCAAGTGGAGCCAGAGTTCTCTAGAGGGTCAGGAGACCGTCTAGCGAACTCTTTCTTCTTTATTGTTTTTTTTCCCGGATCACCGGCAGCTGTGGCTGTGACCGCTCTCCGGAGCGGTCACAGCCCACCCAGAGGTAAGTGTTTGGTGTCGCTGGATGCCTCCTGATCGAGGCATTCCAGCGACACCATTTAATGTATGGCGGCTGTTGACGCCCTGGGGAGGGGCCAGACATGGCCGATCTCGGCCTTGCTGAATGCCTCGACATCGAGGCATTACAGTAACGACGTTTAAGCGAAGAAAGTGATCGTTGATCACTTTCTAAGCTTATTTAATTTTTTGACGGTTCAGGACCGTCAAAGGTCGTTAAGCGACCGTTTTTCCATGACGGTCCTGAACCGGCAAAGGTCGTTAAGGGGTTAAAACAACTATTTTCTTGAATAATATATCCTGTTTGAACAAACATCCGGTCACTCTTGCTGTGATCAAGTTTGAATAATCCCAATGTCTTTTGCATTGTGAGTGAGTTAGAATATGCCAAATTTGCTGACCCCCAAATATATACAAATATGTGTTTCGGTTCCATATTTCCATGTTTGTATTTATTCCAATCCCCACTTCTTTTCACAGGCATAACAGCTTCTGTCTGTTGATTCTGGTGTCCTCAAGTGAGCCTAATACACTACTAATCAGAAGACAGATGCCTGAATCATGCTGTGTTTGTAAACAAAGCTTATGTTAAATCCTTTCTTTAGGCATCGCACTTCGGGTGGCATATATGCAGAAATTCTCTCAAATAACACAAGCTTGAAGTAAGTACTTCCAACAAAATCAATGAATGTATGTCCAGGTTAACCCCTTTGTGACACATTGTTTTAGTCCCTTAAGTGACAAGTTACTGAAGCTTTTTTTTTTTTTTTTTTTTTTTTTTTTAAACAATATCCATGAATCCCCTTTTCATAAACATGAAAAGGGGATTCATGGATATTGTTTAAAAAAAAAAGCTTCAGTAACTTGTGTACCCACACAAATTATATTCTGGTTTTTACAAGGACAGATACGGCTTTAATTGGGATTTCTTCCACAAATTCCCTGAGTATAGTACTTTCGCACATACTTACGCTTTTAATTTTAAGAGGTAGCAAATTGTTCCCATACATAAATAATTTTTACTTAATTTAAAACTTTGGGTTAGGGTCTAGGAAGCTGTTATTTTTATAAATATTTCTAGTGGTGTTTGGTCACCTATGTTTATAATTTCCATGTTTTAAAATACTGTATCTGCTCGATTATAAGACGAGGTCTTATAATCAGAACTCAAATAGGTCTGACTATGATACTAAGATCCAGATCCCCCGCAATGATCCAGGGGATCTGGATCCTCCTGTCTGGTAACCTCCACTGCTGGTGCTTCTGACTCCCTGGTGTGTAGTTGGGGCAGCGGCTAGATGTCTACGCAACTTCTGATGCAGCCGGTGTGGGTTGTCTGCGTCCATCGCACAGACATTCCCCGGCTGTGAGAGAGGAGAGTTTCCCGCGATGCTGCAGGGAATTCTCTCTGACAGTCGGAGGGTGTATGCGCGATGGATGTAGGCAAACCCCGCTGATAACGGCACCTCCTTCCGGCTGCAGCAGAAGTTGCCTACGCGAATCGCGTAGACGTCTACACGCTGCCCCAACTACACACCAGGGAGTTGAAAGCACCGGTAAGTTTTTTAGGGGGGTGTTTTAATGGGGTGCATAAGGCATTTCTCTAGGCAGTGTGCTCTATGATATGCATTTTAACCCCCTTAATGCCACTCTGCCTCCAGAAATGCCTTTTAAGCCTCTATATGCCACTCTGCCTCCTGAAATCCCTTATAAGACATTTCTGGAGGCAGAGTGGCACATAGGGGGTCAAAAGGCATATCGTGGGGCACAGTGGCATATAGAGGGTTAAAAGGCATATCTTGGGGCACAGTGGCACTTAGAGGGTTAAAAGGCATATCATGGGGCACGGTGGCATATAGGGGGTATAAGGCATTTCTGGGGCAAAGTGGCAAGCCTGGGGGCAGATGTGCACAACTGTGGGGAAAGGTTGGAAAATAAAAGGAAATAAAAACAAAAAAAATATATTTTTCTTAATCATAGCTTTTATTAAAAAAAAATAGTTTACATAGGGTCGTCATAGGGTTTTCTTTTTTTCCTAAATTGATAAACTGATTTTGGGGGGTCGTCTTATATGCGAGCAAATACGTTAGTTTAAAATAGTCTTTTTAATTTATTTTTTTCCCCTTTTTGACTGGAGATCCCTTTTGACATTTGACATAAAGACCTCAGGGATCTCTCTTGGAACTTGATGGTACCCTTTATGATGCCATGGTGACATCACTGCAGTCTGTTTATTAATTTTCACATTTTATTTCACTTTTGTTTTTTTATATTTTTGTTAATTTTTTTTTAAAATATTTTTCAGCAAGCAGGACACCATTGCATTATTTTGGTGTAACTGGAGCTCGCACCGAGCACCATTACAACAGATCATACAGCAGGAAGCTAGCAGAGCTGCTTACAGAGGAGACCCCAGGCTGTCAAATTATACCTTGATCTCTTGTGTAGTGGCAGTGGTGCAAAAACTAAAAGGACATACTATCATGTCCTTGGTCATCTAGACCATCTTTAATAGGCCCTAATAGTACATTCTGAGGGTCATGAAGGGGTTAAGCAGCAAATTGATGTCAGGAAAGTGCTTCTATCAAAAGCAATGGGAAGACTTTACACATGTGCACTGGGGTCTGAAGAGACCACTGCATGGAGCGTTCAGCAGACCCAGCACTGGAGAAATGACACTGCTACAATGTAAAGCAGTGAGTGTACAGCCTGTATAACAGTGTATATTTGCTGTCCCCTCAAAATAACTCAACACACATACATTAATGTCTAAACCTTGGCAACAAAAGTGAGTAAGTGGAAATGTCCAAATTGGGCCCAAAGTGTCAATATTTTGTGTGGCCACCATTATTTTCCAGCACTGCTTTAACCCTCTTGGGCATGGAGTTCAATAGAACTTCACAGGTTGCCACTGGAGTCCTCTTCCACACGCTTGACACCATCTGAACCAAATATCGTATTTGCCCGAATATAGGCCGCACTTTTTTCCGGCCTATATTCGGGGTTTATCGCAGGAATGCGCAATTCATATCGCACCTGGGACATGCAGTTCCGGGCACTGGGCAGGCAGCAGGGTTAGGATACAGATCCCCCGCAGCTTGCAGGGGACCTGCATCCTACTCTCCGATACGCTGAGACAGCCTCCCCTGCCAGCACTTCCCATGGGGGGAGTGCCGACACGGGAGATTGTCTAAGTTCACCGGCTGCGGCGATGCACGTAAACAACCTCTGCTGCCGGCACCGGAGGACAAAGTGGCAGCATTTCTCGGGGGAAGGGGGGGGTCAGAGTGGCAGCATATCTGGCGGGGGCAGAGTGGCAGCATATCTGGGGGTGGGCAGAGTGGCAGCATATCTATAACACTAAGTTGTTTTTTTTCTAAGAATCTAAATTTCTTTAAAAAAGCACCTAACTTTTAGGGTACAGCCTATAATCGGGTGTGGCCTATAATCGAGCCAATACGGTATATTTATCTTGGTCTAATCGGACCACAGAACATGGTTCCAGTAATCCATGCCCTTAGTCTGCTTGTCTTCAGCAAACTGTTTGCGGGCTTTCTTGTGCATCATCTTTAGAAGAGGCTTCCTTCTGGGACGACAGCCATGCAGACCAATTTGATGCAGTGTGCGGCGTAAGGTCTGAGCACTGGCAGGCTGATGCCCCCCCACCCCTTTAACCTCTGCAGCAATGCTGGCAGCACTCATACGTCTATTTCCCAAAGACAACCTCTGGATATGATACTGAGCACGTGCACCCAACTTCATGGGTCGACCATGGCGAGGCCTGTTCTGAGCGATACCTGTCCTGTGACATCCCTGTATGGTCTTTCCCACCGTGCTGCAGCTCAGTTTCAGGGTCTTGGCAATCTTCTTATAGCCTAGGCCATCTTTATGTAGAGCAACAATTCTTTTTTTCAGATCCTCAGAGAGTTCTTTGCCATGAGGTGCCATGTTAAACTTCCAGTGACCAGTATGAGTGAGTGTGAGAGGGATAACACCAAATTTAACACACCTGCTTCCCATTCACACCTGAGACCTTGTAACACTAACAAGTCACATGACACCGGGGAGGGAAAATGGCTAATTGGACATTTCCATTTAGGGGCGTACTCACTTTTGTTGCCAATGTTTTGACATTAATGGCTGTGTGAAGTTATTTTGAGGGGTGTCAGGTAAGGGGTGCGGAGCGTGGCGCAGGCACCACTATACAGAGTCCAGGAGCGTAGCACAAAGAGGGGCAAATCCAGGAGAATAGTCGAGGTCACGGTCCAAAGGTCAAGGCAGGCAGCAGACAGCATAAACGGAATACAAAAGCCAAAAAGGTCAGGATACCAAGGACACGAGTACTAGAGGTCGGGATAAGCAAGCACTTGAAGCTTAACAAAGAAGCACTGGTGTAGAGGTTTGGGGAGTTTATATAGGGGCAGGTAATCAGGCTCCCACCCCCTATCACCTGTACTCCCACCTCCCAAAGTGCCTGTCTCCCTCCCCCTTGCTACACCTGAGTGTAGGGAGACAGAGCTGGGTCTATCTCCTCCCCCTCCCTCTGGTGGCTGTGGGAGAGGGAGGTTGCATAAACGGGGTTAAGCCCCGCCCCTCTCCTCTCCGGGTGCGCGGCTCGTGCTCTGCACTTCGTGCCCGCAGACCGGGAGTCCGGGAGCGCGGCCTGCCACGAGGCCGTGCCGCGCCGTGATCGGGAGGTCCGCGGGCAGGATTAGACCTCCTGCCCGACGTCTCCCGCGACGCCGGACCCGATACTCTGCGTGGCGCACGGTCCGGGGACCGTGCGGCCACGTCGCGAGGAGGTCTGCCGGTGGGGATCGCGCTCCGAGGCGGCGGCCCCCGCAGCGAGGTAGGTGCTCCCGGCCGGGCCTGACATACCCCCCCTCGTACACGCGACCCCCGGGCGCGACGGGGAACAGGACGACCAGGATGGGAGCGATGGAAGGATCGGATCTTAGCAGGGGCGTGAACGTTGGCCAGGGGTTCCCATGACCGTTCCTCCGGGCCGTATCCCTTCCACAGAACCAGGTACTCAAAACGACCCCTGCGGATGCGGGAGTCAAGGATGCTCTCCACCTCGTATTCTTGGTCGTCGTCCACCAGAACCGGAGGAGGGGGAATGCTGCTTCCCCCAGCGTCCAGAGGAGGGACCCATCTCTTCACCAAGGAGACGTGGAACGTTGGGTGAATACCCCAGGAGTCAGGGAGCTTGAGCTTGACGGCAGCCGGACCGATCAAATCGGTGATGAGAAAGGGTCCTAGATAGGTGGGACCCAACTTCTTGGAGGGTGTCCGAGTGGGTATGTATTTGGAGGAGAGCCACACCTTGTCGCCCACTTGAAGTGGGGCATGCGGCCGATGGTGTTTGTCAAATTGTTTCTTGTGGTGTTCTTGGGCTTTCTGCAGTGCAGCTCTGAGGACTGGGACGGTTTGTTGTAGTAGCTGGATACGGTCCCGGGCCGGAGGGACCCCCTCGGTGGATGGAAGGTCGAAGAGGAAGGACGGGTTGTACCCGTAAACCGCTTGAAAGGGAGACATCCCTATGGACCGTTGTAGGTGGTTGTTGTATGAGAACTCCGCCAATGGTAGCAAGGCGAGCCAATCGTCTTGAAGGTGCGAGACGTAGCAGCGCAAGTATTGTTCCAGTATTTGGTTCACCCGTTCCGTTTGGCCATTGGTACGGGGGTGATATGCGGAGGACAAACAGCGATGGACTCCCAAACCCTTACAGAACGCTTTCCAGAATCGGGACGTGAACTGGGTCCCCCGGTCTGACAATACTGTGTGGGGAGTCCCATGTAGTCTGTATATGGCCTGCAAAAACAGGTCGGCCGTCTGGGCCGCCGTGGGTAATGCAGTGGTGGGGACGAAATGTGCCATCTTTGTGAGACGATCGACCACCACCATGACTGTGTTGTGGCCTTGTGAGGGTGGTAGGTCCACGATGAAATCCACGGTGATGTCTGTCCATGGTCGCTCGGGGATGGTGAGGGGTTGCAGGAGGCCTGCTGTTTTGGTGGTGGGGTTCTTGGATCGGGCGCACACTGAACATGAGTGGACGTACTGCTCGATGTCTTTTGACATAGTCGGCCACCAAAAGTATCGTCGGGCGAGGTCTCGGGTCTGACGGTGTCCTCCATGACCGGAGGAGGGAAGGTCATGGACTGCGCGGAGAACTGCGTGTCTCGCGAGGAGGGGTACATACACCAACCCGTCTTTCAGGAACAGGCCCTGAGAGGCCTTGCAAGACACTGTCTCTGGTTCGGAGTGGAGGGTTCGGCTGTGTCGACGGATGTCGTCCATGAGGGACGTCTGTATGCCCAAGAAGTGGGCTGACTGTAGGATCCCGTCTTGTGACGAGACTGGTTCCTCCACCGGGTCGTACAGTCTGGATAGGGCGTCGGCCTTGGTGTTCTTTGTCCCGGGTCTGTAGGTGATATGGAGTTGAAAGCGAGTGAAAAACAGCGCCCATCGGGCTTGCCGAGGGCAGAGTCTCTTGGCTGTTCGGAGATATTCCAAGTTGCGATGGTCGGTGAACACGGTGATGGGGTATTGTGCTCCCTCCAACAGGTGCCGCCACTCCTCCAAGGCCATCTTGATGGCGAGGAGTTCCCGGTCCCCCACGTTGTAGTTGCTCTCAGCCGGGGAGAGTCGTTTGGAGAAATATGAGACCGGATGGAGAAGGTCTTGGGCTCCGTGGCGCTGTGAGAGAACGGCCCCCACAGCGGACTCCGAGGCATCCACTTCCAACCAGTAGGCCTTCAGAGGATTTGGGAGCACGAGGATGGGGGCTGTGGTGAACTGCTGTTTCAGCATGTCAAACGCCTTTTGCGCGGGTAGTGTCCACCGAAACTTGGTATGTTTCTTGGTGAGACTGGTGATGGGGAGGACCAGGCGAGAGAACCCCTTGATAAACCGCCTGTAGAAGTTGGCGAAACCGATGAATCTTTGGACGGCCTTGACCGAGTTCGGGACAGGCCATTGCTGGATCGCCATCACCTTCCTGGGGTCCATCTCTATCTTCCCCGGGGTGATTATGAACCCCAGGAACTCCACCCTGGTGGTTTCGAAGGTGCACTTGGAGAGCTTGGCATAGAGGTGGTTCTGGTGGAGCCGAGTCAGCACCAGTGCCATGTGCTTTCGGTGTTCTGCGAGTGAGGATGAGTAGACGAGGATGTCGTCCAAATAGACCACAACACATGAGTCCAGCACGTCCCTGAACAAGTCGTTGAGGAACCGCTGAAAGGTGGCTGGTGAATTACAGAGACCAAACGGCATGACCCGGTACTCGTAATGTCCGTATCTGGTACGAAAAGCTGTCTTCCATTCGTCCCCCTTCCGGATGCGCACCAGGTTATAGGCGCCCAGTAGATCAAGCTTGGAGTACACTTGCGCCTCCCGTAGGCGGTCCATGAGTTCGGGAATCAGAGGCAGGGGATACTTGTTTTTGATGGTGATGTGGTTCAATTCCCTGTAATCGACACAAGGTCGGAGTCCTCCATCTTTTTTTCCTATGAAGAAGATCCCGGCACCGGCCGGGGACGTGGAAGGTCGGATGAAGCCTCTCCTCAGGTTGTCCTCGATGTACTCCTTGAGGATCTTGAGTTCGGGTTCCGAGAGGGGAAAGATACGACCGAACGGTATGGGAGCCCCTGGGAGGAGATCGATAGGACAGTCGTACGGTCTGTGTGGAGGAAGACGTTCAGCTTCCTTAGGGTCAAAAACGGAGGCAAAACCACGGTATGGGGCGGGTAGCATAGAAGCCCCAGCTGAAGGAGTCGACGAAGGCTCGATAAGGGAGAGCGCAGCCCTCGCGATACAATGTTGCACACAAAAGGTCGAACAAAACGTGACTTTTCCTGACGACCACTTTATTGCTGGATCGTGTTTACAGAGCCAGGGAAGACCCAGGATGAGGGGGTACGTGGGAGTGTGGACAAGGTTGAGGACCACCGTCTCGTGATGTGACGTTCCGACGGTAAGGCGGAGAGGGATAGTCTCGGAGGTCACCGGCCCTGATGATATCGGTCTCCCGTCCACCAGCCGGACTTCGAGAGGTGGGTCCCTGAGACGTGTGGGGGTGTGAAGGCGATGGGCTAGGTCAGTGTCCAGAAAGCTTTCGCTGGCCCCGGAATCCAGGATGGCGCGTAGGGGTACGGACTTATCGCCCCACTGCAATAACACAGGAACGGAGAGGTGAGAGGCAGCCCCGTTGAGACATAAAGAGGTACGTAAAGACGTGGCCTTACCTCGAGGCGGTGCTAGGGGGCATACACGAACCAAGTGCCCCGGCTTCCCTCAATACATGCAGAGGTTCTCGTTCCTCCGTTTGGTTCTTTCGGCTGTCGACAGGGGTCCTCTTGCCACCCCGATTTGCATGGGTTCCACAGCATCATTGGAGGAAGGACTCGGAGTCGCAGTTGGAGGACGGTTGGGGAAGCCTGGACGAGAGAGAGGAGGAGGACCCCGCTCTATGCGACGTTCCCGGAGACGGCGGTCCAATAGGGTGACTGCGTGAATCAGGGCATCCAGGGTGGCCGGGGGATCCACCCGGGCTAATTCATCCTTGAGGGACTCCGCCAACCCGAGGCGGAACTGGTGGAGCAGAGCAGGTTCGTTCCACCGGGTCTCTGTGGCCAGGCTCCGGAACTCCGAAACGTAGTCCTCCACCGGCTTGCGACCTTGCCGGAGGTTGTGGAGGAGGTTCTCAGCAGTCCCCCTTCTGTGGGGGTCTGCATATAAACCGTCCATGGCCTGGCGGAACAGTACCCAGGTCTCCAATGCAGGGTGTTGCGTGAGCAATAGGTGATGGGCCCAGGTCATGGGACCATTGGACAGGAGGGAGATAGCCGAACGCACCTTGACATAGTCCGTAGCATAAGTGCGAGGCTTTAAGGCAAACAACAGTTCACACGAGGACACGAACGCCTGATACTTGGTGCGGTCTCCGTCGAAGACAGCAGGCAACCGAACCGGGGGTTCAGGGAAGACTCCTGCCCCTTCCGCTAAGGGTTCCCCCACGGGTCCAGGGAGAACCCCTTCAGGGGGTGGTTGGGGTATGGCCCCTTGGACGACTTGGAGCTGTTGGCGGAGCAGGAGTTGATTCTCCTGTAGGTCCATCATGTTTTGGGCCATAGCTGCCATCTGTTGGGTCAAGGCGTGGAGCGCATCAGCAGCGCCTGCAGGCTCCATAATGGCTTCTTTGTTTTTGTCAGGTAAGGGGTGCGTAGCGTGGCGCAGGCACCACTATACAGAGTCCAGGAGCGTAGCACAAAGAGGGGCAAATCCAGGAGAATAGTCGAGGTCACGGTCCAAAGGTCAAGGCAGGCAGCAGACAGCATAAACGGAATACGAAAGCCAAAAAGGTCAGGATACCAAGGACACGAGTACTAGAGGTCGGGATAAGCAAGCACTTGAAGCTTAACAAAGAAGCACTGGTGTAGAGGTTTGGGGAGTTTATATAGGGGCAGGTAATCAGGCTCCCACCCCCTATCACCTGTACTCCCACCTCCCAAAGTGCCTGTCTCCCTCCCCCTTGCTACACCTGAGTGTAGGGAGACAGAGCTGGGTCTATCTCCTCCCCCTCCCTCTGGTGGCTGTGGGAGAGGGAGGTTGCATAAACGGGGTTAAGCCCCGCCCCCCTCCTCTCCGGGTGCGCGGCTCGTGCTCTGCACTTCGTGCCCGCAGACCGGGAGTCCGGGAGCGCGGCCTGCCACGAGGCCGTGCCGCGCCGTGATCGGGAGGTCCGCGGGCAGGATTAGACCTCCTGCCCGACGTCTCCCGCGACGCCGGACCCGATACTCTGCGTGGCGCACGGTCCGGGGACCGTGCGGCCACGTCGCGAGGAGGTCTGCCGGTGGGGATCGCGCTCCGAGGCGGCGGCCCCCGCAGCGAGGTAGGTGCTCCCGGCCGGGCCTGACAAGGGGACAGCAAATATACACTGTTATACAGGCTGTACACTCACTACTAATAAACGTTTATTGGCCATACAAAATGGAACAGCATGAAGATCATCCAGTTACAATGGGAGCATATCACAGAAAAAGAAAAATACAAACTGCCTGAGAGGCCACCAAAGATGTAACAAGTGTACATTGTATAATAATGAGGATGATATCACAATACAGCAGACCGAGACGAACAGTCCTGAGAACTGATACAGCATCAAATACACGACATAATGATGTATGACACCAATCGAAGCGGCCTGGTATGAGTAAGAGCCAATAATGCGTAGATACAAAAGTAATAGGATACATTGTGTAATAGGTGCAACATAAACAAAAAAATGTAACAATAAAGATTGTAACATGAAAACCAGTGGCGTGTGCCGCGTCGTCACCTGTTGGTTTTATAAGAGGAAAAAAAAGTTGTAAAACAAATAAAAAATATCAGTACATGATATTGGGTGAACGCAGGAGTGTGTTACGAACAATCACATGTGTGTTAGCAAAGGGAAACCACGAGCCAAGGAGTCAGGGAGCCCATACACAATCATACACTACCTAAGTGGCGGAACCCAAAAAAGTAGTAAAGGTCGGCGATGTAATAAGGGTCTTCCACCAAAACCATCTCTTCTCATATAAATGGGATTGCCCTCTAGAAGACCAGACTAAGTCTTCCATGTGGGAAATAAAATGCATCTGACAAAGCCAAGCCTGAATCGGAGGAGTACACGGTTTCTTCCAGAACCGCGGTATGACCGCCTTAGCCGCACTAAGGACATGATAAGTGACGGAGTGTTTATAGGTGTGCGGAGGTATCTTGCTAAAGTGTAAAAGGGCAGCCGCAGGAGTCAAAACATAGTCAGGTTTCGCCAACCTCCCTAAGGACTCGCTCAATCACCTTCCAAAAGGGTTGAATAAGGGAGCACTCCCACCAAATGTGCATTAATGTGCCCGGTCCTGAATTACAGCGCCAACAAAGGTCAGGTACCTGTGGTAGAAAACGGTGGAGATCATGTGGAACACGGTACCACCTAGTAAGTAATTTGTAAGACGTCTCTTGGAGCTTACTAGCTATAGCTCCTTTATGTATCGACCGGATAATCCAATCCCAGTCATCGTCAGAGGAGATAGAGGGGAGGTCAGCTTCCCACATAGCTAGGTAGTACGGTTTCGAGACAGTATGGAAGAACAGTAGTAAGGCATAGAGAGCGGACAGGAGATGTGCTGGTTCTCCCTTAGCAGTGCATGAGAGCTCAAATTCCGTCAAGGGTCTGCGGTATCCCGCATGTCTAGGTAGGGAGGTCACAAAGTGGCGAAGTTGAGTGTAAAGAAAAAAGAGGTCTCTTGTCGGAGGGACAGAGGCATCCACTAATGCCCCCATGGGCTTTACCGCGTCAGGAGTAGTGACATGGCAGTGACGCAAAACGCCGGAGGGCAATGGAGAAAATTTTTTAAACCTGCCAGAGAGATATCCCGGCATAAAGGCAGGATTATCTGCCAGCGGTAGTAGAGGGTTGGGAAACGAAGTCAGGTGACCCTGAGCAACATATCTTTTAAATATCTTGAGCGTAGGGGAAATGATTGGGTGAACGTCTGGGAGCCATAGGAGCGAGTGTATCGGATGAGGCATGTAGGCCTCCTCCAACAGTACCCACTGCTTAGGAGTGCGGAGTGACCACTCCACAACCCTGCGCAGGTGAGCAGCATGATAATAAAGCTCTAATTCCGGCACTCCCAGTCCCCCCCCAGCCTTGGGGCGGATAAGGTGTGAAAACGCCAAACGAGGGGCGCCCGACGCCCAGATATAGGTAGTGAAGATACGACGGCACTTCTTAAAAAAAACACGCGGAAGGAAAATAGGGAGGGTCTGGAAAAGGTAGAGGAATCGCGGCAAGACATTCATTTTAATTACTGAAACCCGACCGAACCAGGATACGTGGGGATATGCCCACTTACGAAGGTCCTCAGAGACCTGACGCAGCAAAGGTAAGAAATTTAATTCATACAATGAAGGCAAATCCCCGGTGATTTGCAGCCCTAGGTATTTAATGGAAGAAGAACACCAGCGGAACGGGAAATGGGCTTGTAGGTATCGCCTTGTCTGATCCAACAAATTAATTCCAAGGATCTCAGATTTCTCCATGTTAATTTTATAATTGGAAAGAGACTGAAAGGTAGCTAATTCCTGTATAACAGGAGGCAAAGAATGAACCGGATCCGTCAAAAGACATAGCATGTCATCGGTAAATAATGATTGTTTGTGTTCCCTATTTGCGATGGAGACCCCTTTAATAGCCGAATTGTGTCTAATTGCATTGGCCAGCGGTTCCATGCTCAAGATAAATAGAAGTGGCGATAAGGGGCAACCCTGTCTCGTACCATTTGACAGGGTGACTGGAAGGGATAAAGAGCCATTAACCATAACGCAGGCTGAAGGGTTGGAATAAAGTGCCGCAATCCAACTTCGAAACGTTGGACCTAAACCCACACAGCGGAGCACCTGAAATAAATAGGGCCAAGCCACCCTGTCAAAGGCTTTTTCTGCTTCTGTAGAGACAAGGGCCATCGGGGTGGAAGATTTACAGGCATGTGAAATGACATCTAATACTCTGATTGTATTATCCCTCACCTCCCGCCCCGGGACAAAGCCCACCTGATCTGGATTAACAAGGGAGGGGAGCAGGGGCTTAAGACGAGCAGCAAGAATTTTTGCAAGTAACTTAATGTATTAAGGAGGGAGATAGGGCGATAACTGCCGCATTATTCCTTGTCTTTGTCCGGTTTTGGTATCACAGTTATATGGGCCCTGTTAGTGTGGGGGTCGAAACCGTCACCTCTAGAAAGGCTGTTAAACAAGGTTGTCAAGTGTGGCCCCAAGACAGGTAGTAGCTTCAGGTAATAAGCTTTGGTCAGCTCATCCGGGCCAGGGCATTTCCCATTAGGGAGAGACCTAACGGCCGCCTCAACCTCGGCTAAGTCAATGGGGTTCTCTAACAGCGAGGAATCATCTAGGGAAAGACGGGCAGTCAAATGCCTGTTCAGAAGGACTAGAGGAAGGCAGAGGCCCCGAGGCGGGAGGCAAGTTATACAAAGAGGTGTAGTACTCTGGAAAACAAGAGACAATCTCTGGGGTAGAGAAATGCAGAGTGCCAGCGTGATCTCGGATTTTGGGAATAAAGGTGACCGCTCTCTTAGCGCGCAGAGCTCTGGCCAATAACTTACCTGACTTATCACCTAATTCATAAAAATAACTCCGTGTCAGGAGAAATTGCCGTTTAGTGTGACTGTTGGTAAGGGAGGCCAGTCGGTCCCGAAGTACCGTGAGTTGGGATAAAATATGAGGAGCTAGAGTTAACTTATGGGACCGCTCCAGCATCGCTATCTGATTGGTAAGTTGTAACATTTCACCAAGAGCTAAACGTTTAACATGGGCACCCATTTTAATAAGGTGACCACGGATCACCGCCTTATGGGCTTCCCAAACCGTGGGGAAAGGGAGCTGGGGAGAGATATTTTCAGCAAAATAGTGTTGAAGTTCCTTAGCCAAAATTTGTACGTTCGCTGGTGTGGACAGAAGGGATTCATTGAGCCGCCAAGTCCTATTCCTAGGTGGCAGGTTAGCAAGAGATAGGTTTACATGGACAGGAGAATGATCTCCAAGAATCATTGGGCCGATAGTAGAAGAGTGTAACATGGGTAAATGGTGGTGGGAGAGGAATATCGCGTCAATTCTAGTATAGCGGGCGTGGACAGAAGAATAAAAAGTTAAATCCTTGACCGATGGGTGCTGCGTACGCCATGCATCAGCTAGCTGCAGAGTATGCATTAGACGTTTAACCCTAGCTATCCGAGAATAAGGAACATGTGATGTACCGACCGAACTGTCCAGGTGCGGGTCGAGCACCATATTAAAGTCGCCCCCTAACAGAACAATCCCTTCCTGAAAGTCTGCAAGTCTGCGCAAGGTAGAGACAAGGAAGGTGGTCTGGTTACGGTTAGGTGTGTAGATACAGGCCAATGTGACCTTGTGTGATGCAAGAAAGCCCTTAACAAAGACACACCTCCCCTCCGTATCTCTCCAGGTATCCAATGTGTTGGAAGGGCAATGCTTTATGTATAAGAATCGCGACTCCCTTGGTCCTGGAGTCCACAGAACTCGAGAAGTAATTAGTAGTATAATATTTAGAGGACATTCGGGGTTCGTATACTCACTACTTTACATTGTAGCAGAGTGTCATTTCTTCAGGGGCCACTCAGCTGTTCCTTCCCCTAGATTTTTTTTGGAGCTTAGAATGTTAAATGGGAATCATAGTATTCTAGTGACAAATAGGTAAATATAAACAGCAGAAAATATTTTAATAAATTATTATTACTACTGTCTTAATTATAATGGTAGCTATCAATTAGTAACTGATTTACAAAAAAAAACAAAAATTTGGGACCACACCCTATAAAATAAAAATGTCTCTGGCTGAAACTGGGAGAGATGTACACTATGTACCACTAGAACCTCTGGCCGTGTAGTGGTTTGGAGAAGCTGCCTAAATGAAATGTGCATCAATATATTGTATCCTAAAAGTCAAAAATAACAACAGTAATCACAGGAGAGCTTGGTGGCTGTCAATAAGATAAACTTATACATTTATCCATCCAAAGCATTTGTATGGGTGTTCATGAAAATGTGCATTATTCATATATCGCTGTCTGGAAGATAACAGTGGCCCAATGTTTTATGAGTTTGGGATATTCATCTTTTTTCTGTAATAGGAGTTACAGTGTTCATGCACTAGGTCAGGGGTGTCCAAGTTTTTTCTGCAGTGGGCCACTTCATCAGAATTGTATACGTGCGAGGGCCGCACTCATTTTTCACTGAGAGAAAATACGGCCTTTAATAAGATATGCAGATTAAAATAAAGTAAATGACACAAAACCTTTACTTTTCCTCTCACTGATTTCTGGGATTTCTGGGCCTACAAATTCAGGATTCTGGATAAGTAAAAATAAAATAGTTCTATTTATTTTAGGGATGCACTAAAATCAAAATTCTGGACCAAAACCGAAAATTCAGGGTTCACTTAGAAACTGAAAGTGACCCCCCCACACACACTTTTAATAAAAGTAAGTTACACACCAAAATTGTTCAAAAAATTATATATTATGATTGTTAACAGCAATCTCAGGCAAATCCAGATTCCAGCATGTACTGGTTGGCTGGGCATTGTATTTTTTGTCCAATTTTAGTGTGTAACCACACTTTTAATAAAAGTAATACACCACAATTGGACAAAAAAAATCAACAATATGACTTGGCATGATAGGAGTGTGATTGCTAACAGCAAACACACTCTTTTTATACCCAGGCAACCAGTGAATGCTGGAACCTAGGCATGATGGGACTGTGATTGCTGTTAGCAGATTGCTGTTAACAATCACACTCCTATCATCCCAAGTCAGCCAATACGTGCTGGTACAGGGTGGCTGTAGGTGCAGACCCCATACTGCTGGCAGCATCAATACACAAGGGGGGCAGCTAGCCAGGTTTCAGCATGTACTGGCTGACTTGGCATTATAGGAGTGTGATTGCTAACAGCAATCACAGTCCCATCATGCCTAGGTTCCAGCACTTACACATCCATGCTATCACACACACACTCATTCATTCATTCACAGATTCTTTCCCTCAATCATACATACTCATTCACACAACCTACCCCACCCCCTTACCTGCTCTACAGCTCTCGATGCCGCTCACAGATTTCAGCAGGGGGCGCAGCCTCCCTCGTTCTCCCCACAGAGGAAGCAGGACTGGAGCAGAGAATAGACCCTCCCACAAGTAAGCAGCAGGGCTCTTGTGATCCTGGCTGCCGATCTCACGCGGGCCGCACCTCGAGGTTCCGCGGGCCGCATGTTGGACGCCCCTGCACTAGGTGGTACTGGTTGTGCAACAGTATGGGTATATACATACATACATACATACAAGGAAACTTGTCAGGCTTGATAAATATTCATTTGTTTAATCTACAGATATTTTTGAAAAAGGGTGTATGAGGATTATTAAACCTGAGGTTAATAAACATAGTGAGTTGGCCCCCCAGGGTCTCCTATGTAATAACAGGGACACCTTGGAGCGACTGCCAGTTTAATACCCTCTACCACTCCACTCTACTTGAGGTGAGGGGAACAAGGTGAACACTAGATGCCTACACTGAGGTTTACAAGTGGGTACTGTGATTCCAATTGTTTTTCAGATTTTATGTGGTGTTATGTGAATGTGAGTTGCAGAGGCGTATCTACTGAAAATAGCGCCTATGGCAAGCACTGAAATTGCGCCCCTGTCCAAATATCTAAAACCCATTTACTAGCCCCTGCTGCCTATATATATATATATATATATATATATATATATATATATATATATATATATATATATATATATATATATATATATATATATATATATATATATATATATATATATATATATATATATATATATATTAGTCCCTGCTGCCGATAGCGGGTATAGATCAACACACAAACCCAGATCAATTGAAATTCACTTGTGATCTCAGCACTGAAGGTATATATCAAATAAACAGAATCAGACATACAAGTCCTGTATTTGCAGGTATTCAATAATAATATATGAAACGTAGCATCGCAGGTATAGATCAACTGAATAAGACATATTAACCCTGTATTTTCAGGTACACATAAATAATGTATGGAAACATAGCATAGCAGATATGGATCTACAGAATAACACAAAAACCCAGCTTTGCAGGTAAAGATCAATTGGAATTCACATAAAAACACGGCATTAAAGGTATATTTAAAACCCCCTAAATTACAGGCATAGATCACAGGTTGCACACCCCAAAGCCAGCCCTGGCGTCCACACTGCCCACATAGAACCTGACCAGCGCCCAGATTACACACATAAAATTTGCAATCTTTGTCCCCAAATAGCCCAGCACAAGTCAACTTTGTCCCCAAACAGTCCGGCCAGTGCCATCTTTGTCCCATATACACCCTGCCTGTGCCATCTTGGTCCCCAAGGCTCAAACCTCCTGCTAGTGCCATCTTTGCCCTTCCACAATTATACATCTATGATACACAAACACTTTTACAGTCACTCACTAATTCACACTTTAATTCAGACAACTCATCCACACATTAACTCATGCTCTCCCTCATTCACTCAATGCATCCACACATTAATGCACACTCTTTACTTATATCTACCCCCTCTCCCTCATCACTTTTTAACCCCCTCCCTCCCTCATCACTTTTTAACCCCCTCCCTCCCTCATCACTTTTTAACCCCCTCCCTCATCACTTTTTAACTTCCTCCCTCATCACTTTTTAACCCCCTCCCTCCCTCATCACTTTTTAACCCCCTCCCTCATCACTTTTTAACCCCCTCCCTCCCTCATCACTTTTTAACTCCCTCCCTTATCACTTTTTAACCCCTCTCTCCCCCCCTTCTCTCTCACCTTGAAGTCCAGCGACGGGAGGACGATGCTTCTGTCTTCCTGCACCGCTCGCTGGTGCCCGCTGCTTCACTGCTGAGCGCCGTAATATGACGTTCTATTTCGGCGCCCAGCAGTGAAGCAGCGGGCACCAGCGAGCAGCTTTTAAACGCTGTCTTCTTTTTTTTTGATGTGGGGGAGAACGAGGGGCGCCGAGCGGTTGGTAGGTGCCCCTCTCTCTCCTCCGCATCAGTGTTTAAAAGCCGCTCGCTGGTGCCGGTATTTCATGCAGAGCGCCGCAATATGCCGGCATATTGCGGCGCTCTGCATGAAATGCCGGCACCGGGACGGGGGTAGAGGGCTCGTGGAGGAGAATGAGGGGCGCCGAGCGGTTGCTAGGCGCCCCTCTCTCTCCTCCGCATCAAAAAAAAATGCCGGTGAGCGGCATTTAAAAGCCGCTCACCGGCGCCCCCCTTGAGATGGCGCCCATGGCACTTGCCATGGCTGCCATACCCTATATACGCCTCTGGTGAGTTGTGTTATACTAGCTAACACTTGACTGACAACTCAACATTGTTAATATTGGCCCCAGAATATATTGTTGTTTAATGTTTATTAAAGTGAACCTACCAACTGCCCTTAATTGAACCTTCCATCATGACATAATGGGGATATTTATTTTTCATTGTATGTTTTATTATGACTTATTAGTGCTGATAACACTAAGAAAAATGTAATGGTTTAATTTTGATGACCATTTAATAAATTACTTTATCCATATGAAGGTTTGCTTTTGAAAGGTATGTTCTGTGTGGTAAAGTTTTATACCGATACTGATGTATTTTTCGTGGTTAATGGCGACAGAAGCAAACAAAGGTGTGTGTTTAGTCAAGTAATTCCTCACAAATGAAGCAGAATAATTTTTATAGGGATTATTTTCTCTTTTCTTGACTGAGTTACCCAATACACCAGTTTGGCAGTCACATATAATATAATCACATTAGAAGTGTGGCAAAAGAAATGCCCAAATGTGTGATCTGGTCCAACCTGTCTAGAAAAACATCTTTTCTTGCTACACGGATGTTAGTATATCAGCCTGTTGAGATCATTCTCCTCCTGATATATTTATATGACATGGCTGCTCACGTGCAAACATTTTCAAGACTGGAAATCATCAAGGGACTTCAAGGTAGCTGATGTAATGCTTCAGAGCCTTCTATGTTCCCTGCCCTGAAGCAGCACAGACATCTGTTTTGCTTTACACATGAAAACAACTTGGTTCAGAATTTAATAAGATGGCTACACGATTTCACATTGAAAATATACTTATATATATATGGTCAGGACACATAAGCTCCGCTGATTGAAAAACTAATTTACAAATTTTCATACCACTTAAAATGTTTTATGATTATATAATGTATTCATCTAGGCTGGAAAAGCTTGTCATGACCAGTGAGCTTCCAAAAACATAAAAGCATTGGATATTTCTATTCCAGGACAAATATTTAAATTTTTCACCATATTTATTTTATAGTAAATTAGATTATATGAACAAAATAATATCTAAAGATAAAACCTATATATTATATATACATACAATTTGTGTGTGGGTACACTAAATGGAAAGAAGAAAATGTTAAAACAGCCTTGGTCACGAGGGGTTAAAGGAGGTGCGGCAGGGGAAGTCTCTGGGTTTCTTCTTCTGGGTCGCGGAAGCAGGGTCCTAAATCCACTCCCATTTCTCCCTCAAATGGGGGTGTGTCCAGCGACATCAGCAGGAACACTGACACACCCACTGTCAGGCCCTGGGCCAGCAGGTCTGGTAGGAGCCCAGTTGCAGGGGATACGAGGGGCTCTGTCTGTACCCCTTGATGCATCATGACTGGTAGGAAGGTACAGACAGAAAAGCAGGACTGGAATCAAAGAATAAAGGGGAACTGTGGCGACGACAGGGGAACTCAGAGTGGCAAGGCACACGGCTTGGAAGCCCTCAGGCAGGGCACACAGCTAGGAAACAGCTGGACAGGTAGTTGAGTCTGGGACACGCCGGGGTCTGGTATACTGCTTCTAGTTATTTAAATGCAAATATTATTTATTAAGCACATTGAGAGGTTAAATTACATTGTTCCCAAAAACGAGACTCCAATTTCTTGTAATGATGTGTCAGTACATTTGTTCCTGAGTCTTGAACCAGGAAGGGGTTCTGAACCTAACATGTATGTGTGCAGCGGTAGTTATTTCTGCATCAGCCTATGCAAATTCCTGTATAGCCATTGTAAAGGTTACCTTCTTCACCCTAATAATTAATACAAAGTTGCACAATAGGAACAAAGACATTAATGTGAATGTGAACAATAGATTGCTATGCAATCGATGGAAAATAGCTCACACTAAAACCAAAATTCTAACTTCTGTGGAATACAGACCTCAAGCCCAAACTTGAATAAAGTATTATGTTGGAATAAAATGTCATTGTCCAGTGGTGTAGATATGCAGAATGCTTCTTTGTCTGGTTCTGATGTGGCTTGCTGTCCAAATTCTTCAGCACAGTTATATCGAGAAAGCAAGAAATATGTAACAGCCTTCTTTATGATAACAGCTGCCAATGTACTGTGCAAGTCTCATATGCTAAACAATAGATATATTCAACAAACCACAGTGAAAGAAATTGGCATCTATGTAACACATTAAGATTCCTTGATATCTCTTTTTTTATTTCATACTTTATTATTAATATTCTTTCCTGTTAATAGATAATACCATGTAAACAGGGAGGTTAAAAAATGTAAATGTTTTGGATCCGAGTCTGCTATATAATTCTGCATGTGCAATTGAATCAATACTTCTGTACCCTTTGGGCATCAGTAACACCCTCTTGTCTGAGGACGCAGGGCCGGCCCTACAATGGAGCCGAGCGGGGCTTGTAATGCTGAGCGCCGGAAGTGACGTCAATTTCCGGCGCTCAGCATTACAAGTCGGCACCGGGGCAGAGCAGGGAGACTCGCCGCAGGACTGTTTAACGGTAAGTTCAAAGGGGGCAGGGTCGATAATGGCGTCAGCGAAGTTTAAAATGCCGCCCCCCCGCGCTTTGGCAGGGGTAGGGGCTCCCTTTTAAACATTAAGCATTAAGTCTTGGGCCGGCCCTGTGAGGACGTATGTGTGTGAGTGGATTTTTTCTTTAGTTAAGTCAATTTAAAACATGTGTGAACTGTGGGCAAGGAATAGACTCTTTTTGGAAGCTGAAGTTTTGTTCTTTCAGTTTGTGCTGCAGTCTTATTTAATGCATATTGAAGTTTATTTTGTATGAACTTCAGTACATTTTAAATATCAAAAAAATACATACATTTGTATGGTATTGGAATTAGAAAATGAGACTTCTGTCTCTTTTTTCCTCGTTTGTGGATGATTTTGCCGCCTGGGCATCTTCCTCAGGTCATTTATTTCTTTAGGATCTGATCAGTCTATGCAACAAGCTCTAGACTCTAGGAAGATGGAATTAAGGGTGTTAATGTGTAGTTTCATAGGTGTCCTTAAAGAGGTGGGTCTTGAGGGACTGAAGGCAGGGGGGGGAAAGACAGATAGGTCGGTGGAGGGCATTCCAGAGGATGGGGCAAGCATGCATGAGAACTAGAAATAAAAAAACAGGAGAGTCGGAAATCATCGGATGAGCAGAGAGATCAGGTAGGAGTGTATTTAGAGATGAGTGAGGAGATGTAAGTAGGTGAACTGTTATTAAGAGCTTTAAGTAAGGGTCAGGGTTTTGAAACGAACCCTGAAGTGCAAGGCATCCAGTAAAGAGACTGACAGTGTGACGAAAATGTGGATTGTAGAGGGGTGAGAGGGGTATTTGGGAGACCAGCTAAGATAGGGTTACAATAGTAAGTAAAAATAAGTGCATGAACAAGAGCCTTAGGAACATCTAGTGTTAGGACGAATGCTGGCAATGTTCTTAAGATCAAGGGTGACACAAAGGTAGGAGGCATGAGTGGTTGGGGAGATGAGCGCACCACTGATATTGACGGGACTGTTGAGGGAATTGAAGGGAGGAAAGATAAGAAGTTTGGTTTTGGACAGATTGAGTCTTAGGAATCGTGCAGACATCCAGTTAAAGCTAGAGGCAAAGCAGTTAGTCACATGATCTAAGAGGGAGGGAGTTTCCCAACTGAGGCAGCATAAAATGAGAACAGAAGGGTTCCTAGACGTAATCCTTGTGATATACCAAGTAAGAGGGGAAGAGGAAGTGTTACTGGAGAGGGAGACACTGAAGGTATGATCAGAAAGGTAGGCTGTGAACCAGGAGAGCAGTGTCAGGGAGACCAAGATCGCAAAGAGTTAGAAGGAGAAAAGGTTGGTTAAAAGCAACAAAAAGGTCCAGTAAGGTTAGCATAGAGTAGTGACCCTTGGATTTAGCAGTGAGTAAGTCATTAGTTACTTTAGTAAGGACGGTCTCACTGGAAAGTAGTTTGCGGAATCCAGATTGAAGAGGGTTTGTTAGAGTTAGTGTGAAGAAACATTTTTGGATGTTGTAAGAGTCTACTCACGTTTTACAAAGTAGAGCCCGGATGAATGAATGAACACACTTGTTGTCATGGAACATACTATGAGAGACTTGGGGTTGGGTAACAGGACACTCTTGTGAGTAGCCATAGGCACGGATGAACAGGAGAGATGGAGAGTAGCTGAGGGCCAAACTCTATAGAGATGAGCACTCTAGGTATTCTCAGTCAGACGTAATACATCCAGAACAGGATATCAGTGTTCGTGGATAGTCACCAGAAATAACCAGGGTCAGGACACTGGAGGTCACGGGTAGTTACTTAACAAAGTCAAGGTCAGGATACAGAGATCATAGATAATATATATCACAGAAAATATCCATGGAAAATGTTCAGTGCTGCAGAGAAGCAGAATAAACTACAGGGGTGCCACAGTACAACTGAGCACCGGCATTAAGGTCGTAATTAGCAGGAGGAAGCGGTCCACCTTATCAATATTCATGGGACAGCCACCGATAAGCAGAAGAGGAGGATGCTTTTGGAGACCTCAGTTTCTTGAAGGTATGTGCCTTAAAGGTGTATACAATTTGTTCAAGAAGCCTGAAGGAGAGAGAAAGTAGAGAGATTGGACGGTCGTTGGACAGACCCGTCAGGTCCAGGGAGGGCTTTATCAAGAGTTATAGTAGCATGCTTGAAGGAGGATAGGACAGATGCAGTAGAAAGGGAGAGGTTGGGGATATGAGCTAATGTAGGGACAGGATTAGATTAACTATTAATTTTTGATTAATAGTTTTCAAAAACGTGCTGTTTTCTTTAAGTTCTACATTTTGCATATTTTCAGACATTGGTATATGTCCTAGCTCTGTACCCTTGGCTCCATCTAAAAGACAATCACTCTGACTCCTTACTATTCTGTTTTGTGGGAAACAAAAGAATGGCGCAGTCTTAATTACCCACTCAGACTAACGAATGTCCGTGAGAGAAACATTTCAATAGACAAGCAAAACACAGGCTAGCTAAGAGGGAGAGGGAAGGGGAGAGAGCCTAGGGTTAGTGTCCCTTTGGAGAGTGAGTGTTTGTGTATGTATGCGTAAGTTTATGGTATAACACTGCATGTTGTTGGAGTTTTCATGTAACCCCTTCACGACAAAGCCCGTACATGCACGTGCTGCTTTCAAATACCTTTGCGGCATCCACGGAACCCTCGCAAGTGAAGCTGTGGATCATGGGAGGAAAGCCCTCCCCCCACAAAAATGCAGCTGCCGGCTAAAACAGAGCTTAGCAAGCGATCAGCACTCGCTTCCTAAGCGTAATTGGTGTTGCTGACAAGTCTCGATATTGAGGCATTCAGCAACACAACCCCCCCTACCCTGATCTACTTGTGATTGCTCCGAAGAGCAACCACAAGTGCCATGGGTGAATGACATTGCTGCCACTCAGAAGATGGAGGCGCCAACTCACACATCAATGAGTTCACATAGAGTACTGCATTCAACCATGCAAGTCAATGGAGCCCAGCTCACTAATCCACATTGTGATTAGTAAAATGAAAAAAAAAAAATATATTTATATAAAAAGTTTTTTTATGAGCAAGTCCTAAAATTAGCGTTATATCACAAATATTGTCACATGGAAAGAGATAAGTGTCACGGACTGGGTCCCAACAGATGACTGAAAGGACCCAGCGCGTCCGAAGATTGTATGCAGGAGTCACAGTGCAGTAGTGGAGATGGACAGGGCCTGGTTGCAGGGCGACCACACTCACCCAGGAGTTGAGCACCTAGGGTTGTGCAGCCAAACACCAGCGCCCTGATATGGCAGCGGATGAAGTCCAGAAAGAAGTGAAGTGATATCCTGCAGGCACCCTGGAGCAGGCATGAAGCAGATCACTAGAATCACGTGCAGGATGCTGCAGGCTGGGAGTATGGAAGCTAAGCAAAGGGTATAGCAGAAACATAACAAGCAAGCGAGAGGGAGACCAGGCACGAAACATAACCAGACAAGACATACATGTTACAGGGCACGACAGTGAACCAGACAAGGAATAAACATTACTAGACAAGATATACATGATACAGGGCACAACAAAGGACAGGGAACAAGGCAAGGAACACAGGGGAAGGAGTGAGGAGCCGGAATCCTCGGACGCTTCTCCTTTAAGCAAGGATAGGCCATATCGACTAGGACAAAGGGAGAGGAGAGAGGAACCAGAATCCTCAGATGATACAAGAAAGAAGGGCAAAGGTTCATAAGAGACAAACAAACATGAATACAGAAACTAGCCTAAGACTGTTTGATAACAATTGGAGATTCCGTCACATGATATGGCCATAGTATGCTTAGCCCACCACTACGCCAAAGTACTCCAATGACGGTGGGTCCTAACGCTAATCCCTGCTGACAGTGGTACGAAACAAACCAAACATGTAAACCAAACACATAGCACTGAGACATACCTTTAGACTGAAGACTGAGATAAACAGAACACACGGGTGGGGCACACCTTATAAAGGAAACAGAGTTGAAGCAAAGAGCTGAAGCAGAAGCAAGGAATGGGAGATCAGAACAGAGCAAAAGGAAATCCAGGAATGGATCGAAGCAAAACAGGGAAACTGAAACAAGACAGATATGCAGCTCCGCAGCCTGGGTAGGATCATGACAATAAGTATTGTCAATTTAAATGCCCTTGGGCTGCCTAGTTTTAAAAAGTGTATGATTTGGTGGGGTAAATCGAATTCGGCGGCTTCAAAGATGTCCCAAATATAGGACATGGGCACAGACTAACCAGATGTCCAAATTCAAAAAAATGCACACCTCACAATGACAGTGACACATACAAGGAACGGAAAATTCATACATGAAGTAAAATGTGTGTGAAAAAAAATATTACGGCAAACTATAACAAAGGCTGGTGGTAAAATGTGTGCATGAAAATAATTAAAATACCAGCATTTGAAATTCCCAGGGGTATATATTTTTTCAAAAATATATGATCCCAAATAGGATTTTAAACATTTTCAAATTTGAAAAATGCACACATCCCAAATGTGGCCTTTAATTCACCAAACAACCCGACAAACACATGCATGGGTGGTTTCACTGTACTCGGGAGATATTGCTGAACAAATATTGGGAAGTTGCTTGACAGTGACTTATACCAGGAGTGGTAAATCCATACCTGAAGTACAATGTGTGTGAATTAAAAAGAAATGTACTACCATAAATCTAACAAAGGCTGGTGGTAGAATACATGGAAAGAGTTAAAATTCTAGTATTTGAAATACCCTGGGGTGTCTAGTTTTCAGAAATACATGCCCCCCCAAATGTCCCCATTTGGACGGGACAGTCCCAATTTTGGGTATCTGTCCCGCATATCCCTACCTTTGTCCCGCTTTGCAGGGGCAGAGGTAGGGTGAGGCGACAGCCGTTCTCACCTCAGGTGCAGCTGCGGGGGGCGCACAGCTGATTGATCAGCAGCTGCAACCCGCAGGACTAGTTGGGAGATCATGATCTCCCTCTAGTCGGCTCAACATTAGGGAGTGCGAGGCCTGTCACTTCAGACCTCGCTTTACTGCTCCCTCATCACTACACGCTGGCAAATAATCCCGAGCGCCGGGATATGACGTCATCCTCTGCAACAATAACCTGCGCGTAGTGATGAGGGAGCAGTAAAGCGAGGTCTGAAGTGACAGGTCTCGCACTCCCACCACAGGATGGAGGATGAAGAATGAAGGATGGTGGAAGAAGTAAGAGATGGGGAGACAGGGGTGTAATATATATATATATATATATATATACACCGTATTTTCCGGCGTATAAGACGATTTTTTAACCCGTGAAAATCTAATTAAAAGTCGGGGGCCGTCTTATACGCCGGGTACTGAAACTTACCGAGCCGGACTGAAGAATAACGAATTTCTAGGGGAGGGGCAAGCGGAGAAGCCGCCTCCCCTGGGCCGGTCTTCAGGGCCACGCCGAGGTAGGTGGAAGATCGTGATCTCCCCAACTAGCCCTGAACTAGCCCCATGAGCAGGGCTGGTTGGGGAGATCACGACCTCCCTCTAACTAGCCCAACATTAGGGAGCTCGAGGTCTGGCACTTCAGACCTCGGCTTCCGTGCTCCCTATTCAGTATGTGCCAGCTATTGATGCCGAGCGTGGGGATGACGTCATGTCCCGGCGCTCGGCATCAATTGCCGGCGCGTAGTGATGAGGGAGCAGTAAAGCAGAGGTCTGAAATGACAGACCTCACGCTCCCACAACTGGATGGAAGATAGAAGATGAGAAAGGTAAGAGATGGGGACAAAGGGGTGTAAGTGCAGTGTATGTGTATATATGTTGGTGTGAGATGGTCAGTGTATGTGTATGGTCAGGTCTGTGTAAGAGCAGTGTAGGTATTTTTGTATTTGTAAGCTGGTGTGTGTGTGTGTGTAGACAACGTCCGCTGCAGCCGGAAGGAGGTGTGGCTAGCAGCGGGGGTTGTCTGCGTCTGTCGCGCATACCTTCCCCGACTGTCAGAGATCAGAGTTCCCCGCACCGGTGCGGGGAACTCTGATCTCTGACAGCCGGGGAAGGTATGCGCGACGGACGTAGACAAACCCCCGCTGCCAACTCCACCTCCTTCCGGCTGCAGCGGAAGGAGACGTCAACCCGCTGCCCCGGCAATACAGCAGGAAATTGGAAGCACCGGTAAGTGTGTGCGTGTTAAATGGGGGCATAGGGCATTTCTGGAATGCCTTATACCCCTATATGCCACTCTGGCACTTAGGGGGTTAAAAGGCATATTATGGGGCAGAGTGGCATATAGGGAGGTATAAGGCATTTCAGGAGGCAGAGTGCTCTATGCAATGCCTTTTAACTCCCTTAATGCCACTCTGCCTCCTGGAATGCCTTATACCGACCTATATTCCACTCTGCCCCATAATATGCATTTTAACCCCCTAAATGCCAGAATGGGATATAGGGGTATAAGGCATTTCTGGAGGCAGAGTGGCACATAGGGGGTCAAAAGGCATACCATGGGGCACAGTGGCATATAGAGGGTTAAAAGGCATTTCATGGGCCACAGTGCCATATTGGTGTGGCAAGCCTGGGGGCAGATGTGCGTAACTGGGGGACAGGTTGGAAAATACAAGGAAATAAAAACTAAAAAAATATTTTTCTCAATCATAGCTTTTATTTAAAAAAATAGTTTACATGAATTAACATTTACTGGTAAAACTTTTTTCCTTTAGGGTCGTCTTATATTCAGGCTTTTTATTTTTTTCCTAAGTTAATATTCAGATTTGGGGGGGGTCGTCTTATAATCGAGCAAATACGGTGTGTGTGTGTGTGTGTGTATATATATATATATATAATGTGTGTGTGTAAAGGCAGGGGTGTGTGTGAGAGGGCAGTGTATAAATGTGTATGTATGGACAGGAGTATGTTAGTATGTGTAGATATATATATATATATATATATATATATATATATATATATATATATATATATATATATATATATGTGTGTGTGTGTGTAAGGGCAGTGTATGTATCCATATGGCTGTGTATGGGCAGTGTATGTGTATATGTGTGTTTGTAAGCTGGTGTGTACGTGTATATCTGTACATCTGTAAAGGTATATCTGTAAAGTGTATATCTGTGTAAAGGAAGGGGTGTGTGAGGGCAGTGTATGTCTATACATGTGTGTGTGGACAGGCATATGTTAGGGAGAGCTGACCCACCCAATCCAAGCAGGCTTTGTATACAACAACCAGCCAATCACCGGTAAAGTACATCTCTTGCCATGATTGGCTGGTTGTTGTATCCTGGGTAGAGGGGTAGTCTTATACGGCGAGTATAGCCCAAGCTCTATATTTTAACTGGAAAAGTTGGGGGTCGTCTTACACGCCGGAAAATACGGTATATATATATATAGACAGTGACCGTGGGGAATTATTTTTACACGTTACCATATTTTTTTTTAAAAATCACACTGATTAGTGAGCTGGGTGCAAGAAGAAAATTACAACTAAACAGCAACACCGGAAAAATGTTAAAACAGCCTTTGTTCCAGAGTGTGTTGTTGTTAAGGGAGGTGGGCTCTTAAAAGTACTGCACAGGACACCAGTAGCGTACCTAGCGGGGGGCGGGGGGGGGCGGTCCGCACCGGGTGCCGCTCATCAGGGGGGTGCCAACTTGCCGGCACCCCTCCAGAGACGGACACTCCCAACCCTTGAACCCGGCTTAAAACCACTCAAGGGAGCCGGAGGTCTGTTAAAGACCTCCGATATCGCTCCCTTGCGATCCGCGCGGCAACAGCTGCTGTGCGCCGGGATTTGTTGTCAGATCCCGGCGCACAACACTGAAGCTGCGCCCCCTGCCGTCCGTGCCCTCTGACTCGGAAGAAGACAGAAGACAGAAGAACTGAAGAAGAGGAGCGAAGAGGAGGAAAAGAAGCTGTAAGGAGAAAAGAGGAAAGGTAGGAAAGCATTCAGTGAGTGAGAGTTGATTGGTATGTGTGTGGATTGGTATGTATGTGTGGATTGGTGTATGTGTGGATTGGTGTATGTGTGGATTGGTATATGTGTGGATTGGTATATGTGTGGATTGGTATATGTGTGGATTGGTATATGTGTGGATTGGTATGTGTGTGGATTGGTATGTGTGTGGATTGGTATATGTGTGTGGATTGGTATATGTGTGTGGATTGGTATATGTGTGGATTAGTATGTCTGGATTGGTGTGTGTGTGGATTGGTATATGTGTGGATTGGTGTATGTGTGTGGATTGGTATGCGTGTGGATTGGTATGTGTGTGGATTGGTGTGTGTGTGTGGATTGGTATATGTGTGGATTGGTATGTCTGGATTGGCATATGTGTGGATTGGTATATGTGTGGATTGGTATGTGTGTGGGTTGGTATATGTGTGGATTGGTGTGTGTGTGGATTGGTATGTGTGTGGATTGGTAAGTGTGTGAGAGTGATGGGTGTTATGCTGTACCATTTCCAATGTATTTTTCATTATATAATTATGCTCTAGTACATCATAACTCCCATCACTCTATACTGTTCCATACAGTGGCAGAGCTGGGAGACAGAGGCCTTGCACCCCCACCGCAGGACTCCTGAAAGGTAAGTGAACTTCAAAGTGGGAGAGGGTAGATAGTTAGGAGGGGGTAGATAGGGAGAAGGAAGTCAGACGGGGGGATAGGGGGTAGATAGGAAGAAGGGAGTGAGAAGGGGTAGGTAGGACAAAAGGGAGTGAGAAGGGGTAGATAGGGCAATCATACTCCTATCATGCCAAGTCTGCGAGTACATCCTGGAATCTGGGTATGCCTGGGCATGATAGAAATGTGATTGCTGTTAACAATTATATATATATATATATATATATATATATATATATTAATATTGTTATTTAATTGTTTTGTCCTATTTTGGTGTGTTACTTACTTGAAATAAAAGTGTTAGAATTTTTTTTATGGTGTGGGGGGTAAATGCTGCATTTTCGGTTTCAGTCCAGAATTCGTTTCGGTGCATCCCTACTACTAATGAAGTGGTAGGCCTACACCACATCAGTGTTTGGCTTAGTATATAGTGATAGGAGGTATGCTGCACTATTGTCAATGTCTGGCTCAATGTATAGTGATAGGGATTACGCTGTACCATCGTCAATGTGTGCCTCAGTATATAGTGATAGGTGTTATGTTGTACCACCGTCATTGTCTGCCTCAGTATATAGTGGTAGGTGTTATGCTGTACAACCGTCAATGTCTGCCTCAGGATATAGTGATAGGTGTTATGCTGTACCACCGTCAATTTCTGCCTCAGTATATAGTGATAAGTGTTATGCTGTACCACCGTCAATGTCTGCCTCAGTATATAATGATAACAGTAAGTGTTATGCTGTACCACCTTCAGTGTCTGCGCCGGTATATAACAGTAGAAGCTATGCAGTTTTAAAGTGGGGGGGGGGGTGCCACATATAGGATCCGCCCCAGGTGCCAAATACTCTAGGTACGCCCCTGCAGGACACCATTATCCCTAGGCTCACCCCTAGGTAGATACAAGCTCCCATGATCTTGATCCTATATGACTACACTAATCCTAACGCTGACTCTCAAGATAAATGTTCGAAAATGTTCTTATCTTTCCCTAACCCAAGCTCTTCCTGCAGCAGAAGTCCCTTGGGGTTCGGACGCACCTTATATAATATATATAGTGAAGTCAAGAACTTGAAACAATTCTCCTGTAAACTTTCCTGTCAACACCCTATTGTCTGTAAATACGTGCACACGAACACTCATGGGGTATTCCGAAGACAAATACATCTTATGATACTTGGTTCATACAATTGTGAAAAAAAAGCTGAGGAAAAAAGAAAGAAAAAAGAGCAGTCACTCAACTCTTTAGTAAACGGGCGAGGCCAACTCGGGCGGACCAAATGTGTTTGAGTGGCAGCTGAATCAGGTAATAACGTCCCCCTCCCCTTTCAGGTACAGACCGTATGTTTATAACACAGACCTGACGGTTCTACGACCAAGTGGAAGCCGGGGGAGCGGAAGGTTGTGGCCGCCGCCGCCAATTGGTAGGCGTGGTTGAAAACTAGTTGGTTAGCCGGCTTGGTGGGAGGGACTTGAAGAGGATGGAGGCGTGGTCACAGTCTCCATCAGTAGTCCCTATTAGCTTGCGTGTCTGAGAATTTAAATAGTAATGGTAAGATTGCTGTCGCTCTGCGGTTGGCGGTTCGAGTGTTGACGGACTGTCCGTTACTTGTCGCGTCACAATTAGTCCACAGACATCAGAAGGGTGGTTTTACGTCACCATCGAGACGTCACAGAGAGAGACGGACGGCGGTAACCGGTTCCTTCACTCTCGGTAAGTGCTTTGGTAGCTGATGTGAGATTTTGAGTGCTATTTATCACCAGGTAATGCGCCTTTCAAACAGCTTTCAGTGGCCAGGCAGGTAGAAGTTATCCCCGGTCTGATTTAATGCAAATTTCGCTGGGGCTGTGGATGGGTTTATCGATATAGCTCTATCTATTCCTCCATTATGCTCGTTTGGCAAGCATGTACCGAGGAGCGATGTGGCGAGTGCGAGCTCTCGAGTTCATGATTTTAGTGAGCATTTTCAAACGTTCGTGACGTGTGGTAAACAAGGCACATGCGATACTATATAGGACCGGGAGGGATTTGTCGCCGGGTGGGGGGAGCTACAGGATCCTTTTAACCATCTCATGCCAGTAAGTCTTCCCTATTCGGTGGACGCATAACATGTTGCAGCCATTAACCTTAGCGGTGCCGGGCTCAGTGCTGCTGTGGCCCTTTTACTTTCACTACTCACTTCATTAATGTGTGGCAGGCTGGGCGTGCGTTCTAGAAGCATACGTTGTAAAGAACACTAACAGTAACTGCTAAGTGGCTGCAGTGTGTGCAAACTATTATTTTTACAAAGTTTATTTGTGTTCGCGAAGGGCAGTTTTTCTTTTTATTTGCGTCTGAAGAAGAGACCTCTGTGGTTAAAGCTTAGCTTCTATGGGGCCAACCTAGAAAGCATATCAGCATCCTTTCATGGACCAATGGATGTTTCTATAACTGCTACAGTTTTTGTTGTTATTATTGTTATGAAGCATTGTATCAATAGTAAAAAAAAAAAATATTCTGTACACCAAAGAGGCTATGGGTGAGAGTTTGCGGTGTTTGGCAGCTGTAACTACCGGTAACATTGTGGACTGTTCTGCATTGTGTTTTGTATAAGATGGCGGAATAGTTTGCTCCTCTTTAGAAACACATTGATGATAATAATAAATATATATATATATATATATATATATATATATATATATGTGTCATCAACATTGTTTCAATGTAATTC
Organism: Sceloporus occidentalis; assembly: GCA_023333645.1. Classification (NCBI taxonomy): domain Eukaryota; kingdom Metazoa; phylum Chordata; class Lepidosauria; order Squamata; family Phrynosomatidae; genus Sceloporus; species Sceloporus occidentalis. The sequence goes on along the minus strand of JALMGF010000088.1, from coordinate 3,592,779 downwards.
ACCATGTGTCTTGTAGCCTTATTCTTAGAGGAGCTACTGAATGGTGGCTTTTTCATCATTGATGATGCATCTTGTAGGGCAACCATGGTTGTAATGCAGCAATGTGTCCCTTGAAGAAGAGGTCACTGTAGGCACGCACTACCTTTATCCACACTCCGTGACATGGCCTGGTTTTAGAAACAAGGATCAGGTTGTGTGTTGAGTGTCTCTGGATTAACCCTTGGCATATCACTCACATTCTAATTCCACATCTCTAGTATTGTCAGTGTGTCGCCTGTTGCTTCTTATCATCCTGAAGCATCTCACTGGTTGTTATGACAACAGCTGGCTGTAAGTTTCATTCTAAAAAAAAAAATCTGTAAATTATTATTTGATGTTAAGCCAACCTGTACAGTGCTTGTTTCTTAAGTCATATGGCATTTTTGGAGGCAGTATATGTTTTACGTATGTCCTGTTTATAGGCTCATGCATGTTATTGTGAATTCCCCTTAATGCTAATTAGGTTAAAGCAAATAAAATAACACGTTTTAGTATATTGGCACATAGAGGAAGTGTTTTGGATTGTAATGCTCTCTCCATTTTTCAGTTCATTTTTGGATAGAAAACAAATATGTCGTGAGTTGTGAAAATAAAAGAACTGTTAGCCAAGTCTGAAAGTATTGTGAGATAATCACTTAATGGCTGGACACATTTCTGTAGAAGTTAGGAGCCGTAGGGACAAATCAGGGAGCCAGGTGGACAACAACGTTAGGAATCTAAAAATGTAGGAGCGACGGCTACCTTGGTCCTGGGATTTGTCCTGATCTGCATGTGGTTGGTAAATGCTTATTTCTGTCTCGAGGATTTTTGTGCCGAAAATGTGCCTGTTCCCTGTATTTCCTTACCCTATTCTGTTAGAGGCGCCCCTACATATACTAAGTTTAAATGCTCACAACAACCTGTTCAGAGAAGCATACTATCTATTCTGTCGATACCATGACATTCATCCTGAAAACTAGTGTATCTGTCATCCTCACCTTCAAGATCTCGTTGCCACTGACTTCTCCTCTTGACTCTCGCTTCAATCAAATTGTTCTCACCCAGGCAGTCCCTCACCTTCTGTCTCATTACCCCTCAACCTTCCAATAGATCGTAAACTTGAGAAAGCAGGGCCCTCTTAATGTGTGTAAATGTTGTTGTCGTATGTAATGTATCATTGATTCAAAAAGAACTAGTAATAGTCATGGCCAGTGTGTTAGATCCCTTTTTTTTTTTTTTTTTTTTTTAAGTGTCAAGCTAATTTTGACATTACATTTCCTGGTTAAGCAGGTGGATGTCTTGTAAAACATTTTACTGTCGGTATCTTATTGTCTTGTTCGTGTACATATAAACGTTCCATGCTGCAGATTCTTGTAAACAGTGACTCAAACCACACATCTTGAGGTGCTTGATTTTTCATCTGTTCTTTCATTTATTAAAGAGGAACTCACTTTTTTTCTTCTTCTGCATGCGGTATATTTGTATTGTCGGAAGGGTATCTAGTAACATGTTCTAACCAGAACTGTATGAATTTTTTGCATAGGGTGTCCCTTCATTCTTGTTTTTCCCCCAATATTTACAGGCAGAACATCCATTGTTTTCTACAGTGCTACCGTTCCTAGCTGGACATCAAACATTTGGGTGCAGTAGTAGCCTGAACCTGATGTCATAAGCACTGCTTGTGATGCCACAAATACAGACGCATTTTGCTGTTTTTGCAACCATACCTGGCTGTGTTCTGCTCACCAAGAGGCCTCCAGGTGTCGAGAGCTAGCTTCTCGAATAGAGGATTGTGGGTAGATAAATACTGTCATGAAACGGGAAAAAAATAGTAAATGTACAGCCATAGGACAGTAAGAAAATTGGGGAAAAAAGCATCTCTGAAATCTTTGATTAATTTCAGTCATCAAAGTACAGCAGCTAAAGTATGGAACACACATCTCTGTGATGTCCCTATTGTAATGTAATAAAGCCAAAATGTTTTCAATGTAACTTGCCCCTAATTTCTCTATTTGATTTCCATCTGTTGTCTGTTTTCTCATACACCCATTTATTATAGTATCTAGACAAGCTCTAGACATACAGGGGGAAAATTCCCACCAGGTTCTACTGCTAAGAACCGTTACCTAGCATTAGCTGGCCTGGTAACGTTCTGTTGTTAGGTAAAGCTTACTAATATCTGGGTTGTATGAATGATGTTCTACCAGGAAGGACCATGGTTTGCCATTTAGCTTACTGAGCAGTGCATGTGGGCTCCGATGTGCTGTTGCACAGAGTGAGATTAACTGGTTTGTGTGCATGTGTCTGAGTAGGTTTATTGGCATTTAGCCTGACCGCTTTATAGTGCAGCCAGCTGTGGGAGAATTGTCACTTCCCTTCCCCTCCCCCCTCGTCTTCTCTTCTTTAGGTCCCTCATCCATCATCATCATCCTAACTGCTGCTCCCCAGAGCTTTGGCTGCATCCGGACTGTAAACATCAGCCAGCTTGAGCTTTTGAGAATGGGAGTATGGAGATGTCCTGTTATCTGTGTGAATACAGATCCTGTATCACTAGCATCCCCCAGTTGTGCGGTCTTCCCTTTCTACTTATGGGACAGGAAGAACATTCCGCGTATGTGGCAGTCCCAGAGTCTCCGTCATAGAAAATGTATACATACAGAAGAGATTTGTTTACATATTGAAGTACGGGCAAATAACCGGATGACGTTTAGCGTTCGGTTTAGTTACACGCTTTTATGGTGAACAATACAATTTAATACCTTTAGTACCAATGGATTGCCTGCCCTTCTGGCCCCTTAGCGATCCTAGTGAATTACATCATTTAAAGTGACAGTCTAATGATCCACAAATCCCCACCAACAAAAAATACGTATTAAAGTACTGTATTTGCTCGATTATAAGATGACCCCACAATGCCTTTTAACCCCCTATATGCCACTCTGCCTGCAGAAATGCCTTTTAACCCCCTACATGCCACTCTGCCTCCTGAAATGCCTTATACCCCCTATATGCTACTCTGCCCCATGATATCCCTTTTAACCCCCTATATGCCACTCTGGTATTTCTAGAGGCAGAGTGACAAAAAGGGCCTCCAGAAAAGTCTTATGCCCCCCCCCATATAACACCCCACCCCCCCGACTTATCAGTGCTTCTGACTCCCTGGTGTCTAGTGGGGCAGCGGGTGGAGGCCAGCGTTAGTTCTGGTGGGGCTTCTATGACTGAGCACCCGTGACGCCGGTGCTCCATCATAGAAGCCCTGGCGGAAGTGCCCGCAGCAGCGGGGGTTGTCTGCATCCATTGCTCTGGAAAAAAAACCTGGTTTTATAATCCAGCAAATATGATATGTGTAAGTGCTTTAATATGAATTTCGTTTTGAGGGGGGTTGTAAAATAAACTATAAAGGAAAAAGCACTTTGCTGATTAAAAAAACAGTATCTTTGGTTCTGCTGCCTAGAACCCGCTTTACTACCCGAGTTTTATACCAGCATTGGCTACTTTAGACTGCCTAGAACACCTTTGGGAGCCAGTGCCAGAGCGAATGTAAAGTTATCCCGAAGAATTAGTGTTAAATTAGATGTAAAGAGAAAAAGTTATAATTACTGAGAAGGTAGTAGATAAGTGTAAAAGCCTTCCGGTGGCACTGGTGGAGGTTGCTACCATGGTAGAGTTTATCGGACCTTAGAACCCCCAAACACAGTTTGATTTATGTTTTCTGAGAAAGGGACTCTCCTTGCCCATCTCTTGCTATTGTTATGTCAAAATATCTGGGGGAGTAAGCACATCCTTCCTTTGCCACGCTTTCCTAGTATGTTTAAGTTTTCTGTTCTTTGTAGGAAAGAGCGTGGCTTTCTGTGTTTACATACTGTGCTGTGAATGGAAAATCACAGGGCTGATCAATGCCCTAAAGCAAGCCGCACAATCGCTCGGCTTCCTACGAAGTCTCCACACATTTAAAAAAAATTTGTAAACCGTTTACACATTCTATACTTTCAATGTAAGTCTAGGTAGGGAGTTAACTTCCCACTTTCTGAAGTCCCTCCCAAAGCTAACATTAGTACATGTACATAGTGTTTGTTAGAATGTGTTCTTTTTGTGTTTAAAGTACAAATGTTTGAACAGTGGGCAGCTAAGTTAAACAATGATTGATTACATATGAGCTCGGATATGAACATGTGAACCTTCCTAAACTATTCTTTTATATGCTGAGTGAAAATGTGAACTTTATATTGTTTAGATTCATGTCTACCCTTTATGAGCTATGGCAGGTTTAAGAAAATGGTAATGGTATGGGGGCATTGACCATTAAACATTTGCTTATATGAAGTGTGTATTTCATGTTCCTTTTTTTTGAAAAAAAAACCTATTATACCGGTTTTCAGCATTGTTGTCTCTTTGACGTCCGTGCTGTTTATTCTTTGGGATGCTGTTTACAAAAATAATTAGCAAGAGATGGGAATATTTGTAATCCATGCCTTTGCTCTATATTATTAAGGACCGGCCCAATAAGAAAAATTGTGCTGTCCCGGTGTGTATGATTTGGTATATCCACTCAGGGCCGGCCGAAGACTTAACGCCGCCTGGGGCGAAGTTTAAAATGCCGCCCCCCGCCAACGCCGGGGGGGCGGCATTATCTACCCGCCCCCCACCGGTACTTACCCTTAAACAGTCCTGCGGCGAGTCTCCCTGTGCTGCCACGGTGCCGGCTTGTAATGCTGAGCGCCGGAAATTCACGTCACTTCCGGCGCTCTGCATTACAAGCCGGCACAGAGACCGAACAGGGAAACTCGCAGCAGAGGAGAGAGAGAGAGGGGCGCCGAGCGGGTAAGCGAAAACCACTCAGTGCCCCTCTCTCTCTCCTCCGCCGCTTCAAAAAAAACGAAAAAAAAAACGCTTGGGGCGGCAAAGTGCCGCCCCTTCTGAAGTGCCGCCTGGGGCAATTGCCCCAGTCGGCTCCATTGTAGGGCCGGCCCTGTATCCACTCATTTATTTATCTGCACATTACACAGGGCAGGCTCAGTCATTCTTAAGGGCAGATGCTTTCAAGTATAGCCCTTAAAGCATTTCAGGAAACTCTTGAATGTCACCTTGCAGGTTTTAATGGGATGCTGCATGGGGAAAAAAAAATATTCTCTCCTTGATCATAAAATACAGTGCTGTATATAGTAAATTAAGTTAGCAATGACAAAACCTGGATTATTTCTTTTTGTGCCAATAAACTGGAGACCTGGAGGCTGTCATTCATATCAGTTATATGGTATTTTGGATGACTTTCACTGCTCAAACACCACACTGAGCTAAATCTTTCTGACAGTGCTAATGAAGTCTGTTCCCCCATAGACTTTCATTAGTCAGTGTGTCTGGCTGGGTGGTTAAGACTGAGCCATTGTATTATTTACCACAGGCAGTATAAGTGGTCAGGGTGTTTGTCTAGTAGGTTAGGGATAAGATAACGGATTTGAACACATACATATGGTTAATCTTATTCAAAAACTGTTTAAAAAAAAAAATAAAAAAATAAAAATTACGTAAGGCAACATGACTTTATACAGAAAGACACGTATGTCGTGTTTGTCAGGCAAGTGTCCCCAGGGCACATGGATGCGAGACAGGAGTCTGACCCAGTTACATCAGCAGAGGGTGGAATGTAGCAGCATATACACACGCTGACAATTCTGTAACTCCTTTACAGTTAGAGGAGGCCATAATACTTACAAGGTTACAGATGAATATTATAAGAGTGTCGTGTGATAAGCTGGTTAGTATTCAGGGGTTGAGTACATTTTCTGCCTATTAAGAATATTATATCTATAGCCTGATAGCTCCCAATGCTTGGTGTGTGTATAAGTGTATGGAGGTGTTCCTCAGCCTTAAAGTTTACAATAATATGTATAGAAATGTCTGAAAACTATAATTTTTTTTGTGTAAATAAAACCCCTTGTTCTTCTAAATGCCTTGGTTACCGAAACAGCCAAATACCGTATTTGCTCGATTATAAGACGAGGTTTTTTCCAGAGCAAATGCTCTGAAAAATACCCCTCGTCTTATAATCAGGGTCGTCTTATAATCAGACCTCAAATAGGTCTGATTATGAGACTAAGATCCAGATCCCCCGCAGCGATGCAGAGGACCTGGATCCTCCTGTGTTAACCCCCCCCCCAACTTACCGGTGCTTCTGAGTCCCCGGTGCTTAGTCCGGGCTGCGTGTAGAGCTCTACACGATACAATCGCGTAGAGCTCTACACGCTGCCCGGACTAAGCACTGGGGACTCAGAAGCACCGGTAAGTTGGAGGGGGGGGGGCATAACACAGGAGGATGCAGGGGACCTGCATCCTCCTGTGTTATGCCCCCTCCAACTTACCGGTGCTTCTGAGTCCCCGGTGCTTAGTCCGGGCAGCGTGTAGAGCTCTACGCGATTGTATCGCGTGGAGCTCTACATGCTGCCCGGACTAAGCACCGGGGGCTCAGATGCAGGGGACCTGGATCCTCCTGTGTTATGCGCCCCCCCAACTCAGAAGCACCGGTAAGTTTGGAAGAGGGAGGGGGAGTGTTAAATGGGGGGTGTAAGGCATTTCTGGAGGCAGAGTGCTCTGTGAAATGCTTTTTAACCCCTTTAATGCCACTCTGCCTCCTGAAATGCCTTAAACCTCCCTATATGCCATAATATGCCTTTTAATCCTCAGAGTGGCATATAGGGTTAAAAGGCATATAATGGGGCACAGTGGCATATAGGGTTAAAAGGCATATTATGGGGCACTGTGGCATTTAGAGGGTTAAAAGGCATATCATGGGGCACAGTGGCATATAGGGGGTATAAGGCACTTCTGGGGCAGATGTGCATAACTAGGAGGCAGGTTGGAAAATAGAAGGAAATAAAACCAAAATATTTTTCTCAAGCATAGCTTTTATTAAAAAAAGTGTTTAAATGAATTAAAATTTACTGGTAAAACTTTTTTCCTATAGGGTCGTCTTATATTCAGGCTTTTTCTTTTTTTCCTAAATTAATATTAAGATTTGGGGGGTCGTCTTATAATCAGGATCGTCTTATAATCGAGCAAATACGGTATACTCCGACTATTCCGACTATTTGAAATATTGGAAGGTATGGTACAGTGCAAGTAGGAATAGGTGTGGTTATCTGAATCTATGATATTGTACTACATGTCATAGAACTATGCTAAATTAATGAGTCCTTTTTTATGTACCCATTGTCGATGAAACCCTACAAGGTAACCCATAGAGGACCTAGAGTTCAATATATCGTATCTCATTGTACTCCATAGATAAAGAGCAAGTATATGTCCACTAAGGTTTCAGCCTAGTACATCTGAAATTTGTCCTAGAGATTTGTCATTAAACTGCTATGTTTTGAGGTTTTACTTTTTTCCTAGTTCTTAAATCCAGTCCGATTATCTTTCACCCTGGAGCATTACCCAATCCATTACAAAGGTTTTAAATTATGTAGTTAAAGTGGACCTGTCATTATCCCAGTGGAATCGTTAGCACATGTTTCTATATAAACAGTTATGCATACCTGAACATTGCTGGCACCTGTTCTGGGTCCTGTCTGGCTCTGCATGCGCATGTACCGTAATCTAGACTGCCTTCTATTCTATTTCAGTATTCTGTGATTCTGTGACATACTGCAGATGATTGTGGGCAGCTCACTTAGTGGCCATGTTTGTAGTTCACATGCTTTCATCTGTATGCTTTCATATCAGATAATAGTGGAAAATGTCATCTTTCAATTAACTTTTCACCTATAAATTTGCTAGCACAATGTGTAGGTAGAAAGTTACCCTCTACAAAGTTACACTTAAGTGACAGGTGCATGTAAACAATTGAAAAAACTGGATTTAGATGAATTTGCTGAAACCTTCCAGATACCCTTTTTCTTTAGGAAACGCTTAGACATTGTCTGATGATTATTATGCATACATTTTACTGTGGTCAAACCATTGGAATTTGATGCTAAATTATACTCTTGACTGGATTAGGAAACTTCCTAATGATTCTGACATTATAAGAGCATATAACGTATTGGATCAATATCAATTATCCATTGGAGCTGCTGCAAAACAAGAGGATGTTCATGTGCTGTGTGACCTTTCCATGTGTTCAGAAAGAGCGAAAAAATAACAGGAAGACTAAATGATATCACGCAGAAAGATTTCAAGTTGGTTCCCAGATATTTTGTAAGACACATAAACAGTAATTATTGGTTTGAGTGTTCTCTCCAGTGGACTGTTGCCTGCAAGCAAAGCTGGACAAACCCAGTGGCTCTTGAATTTATTATTACTGATGTCTAACTTTTTTGAGTCATTATATTGACCCCTACAGGTTGTCTCCTTATGATATTTGCCTAACATTTAAGGTCTACGCAAATGTTTTCTGGAGCCACACACTTTTTTGTAGTGTCTCTCCTATTGTCTTGCATGCAGGTATTTCTTTTTTTAATTAGAAATATTATCTTTTATTTACATAGCGCCAACAATTTACGCAGCGCTTCAAAAAATACATCTGATCAAGGGGAATGACATGACTAGAATTGACAGACTAAGACAAACCGATACATTGGGTGGAAAGAGCCCTGCTCGCAAGCTTACAATCTTGAGAATACATTAGTAATTAAGTATTTGTATTTGGTTTTTAGGATGAGCTTCTGAGATAACCAACTTCCCTTTTTTTTTTCCTCCCCAAGAATGAAGCAACAATATAACCATTGATCTGCAAAACAAATTTCTGTTGCAGGTCACAAAGGATGAAAAAAATGAGAAGTGTAAATTATCTTTTAAATAGAGCCTTATATTGCCCATCCTTGATATTTGGTCAGTTGTAATACTGACCGAACCAATTACAAATGTGCACATTTTCTTTATTAGGTCTTGATATCAACATTGTTTTCTAGTATTGCATTTGGAAGGATGTTTTTAACAGATAATGTTTAGTTTGACTATGCAGTAGCTGATGCTGAACAAGTGAATATTTTGCTTGGGGCAATATGGTTGGCATCACAGGCAGCTAAGATTATTAAAAAAAAAAAAATTGGACAAAATGTATTCATAATGCATAAATGAAGTTGATTGTCCACTTCCACTTGTGCAGAAGTTGCAAGTAGTACAGTTTTCTTTCTCTGATTGGTCTGTATAGGCTGTGAAGACACAATCTGGCTCATGGGCCAAAAGGAAAACCAGTATGTTATATTTTGATAATGGGGAAATATAGAAACATATAGTGGCAAAACATTCAGACGATAATGTAGAAAGATTAGACATATCTGAAATACATGCAGCTGTTTACAAATTTTTTCTAAATATTTAGGCCTAATGACTTGACCATCTGAAAGTGTTCAAGATGGTTCTGGCTTTGGTATTGTAGTGTTTTTACAGCAGAATTCAGATTCTGGACAATCTCTGTGAACCCCATGGGAGTGATCATCACATTAAGTTCTCTGGTTTCTGCAGTGATGTTTTTCTTAACATCTTGGCTGTGGTTTTCTCTTTTGTGAATTTAGCTCTTTACTTTGTTATTTTTTCTGACTTTTTATGAATCTCAACAGGGTATTTCTCCTTTCTGGTAGTTGCTTCTGTTAGTATTGCTATCACAGAAATGTTTGTGTATCTCTATAGTTTAATTATGCAAATTTCCATCAGTCTTTACTCTCCCCCTTACCTACTTACTACCATTACGTGCATCACCATTGCACTTGGGTGTTCACATTCAATGTATAAAAGTCAATCAAATCTAATGCTGGAAATTTTTTATTCTATTTAGGGTTGAAAAATATCAGGATTGTCAAATTGATGGTCTGCGGTCAGTGTAGCTGTATATACTGGTTGTGTGAATGTATGTGTGCTTACCACTACGTGTGATATGAATAACATGCAAATATAGAAGGTGAATGATATCAGTGTTATTCGTGCATACTAAAAATAGGATCAAATATGGGTATTACCGTATTTGCTCGATTATAAGACGACCCCCCAAATCTGAATATTAATTTAGGGGGAAAAAAAAGAAAAAGCCTTCATATAAGACGACCCTATAGGAAAAAAGTTTTACCAGTAAATGTTAATTAATGTAAACTATTTTTTTTTAATAAAGGCTATGATTGAGAAAAATATTTTGGTTTTATTTCCTTCTATTTTCCAACCTGCCCCTCCAGTTATGCACATCTGCCCCAGAAATGCCTTATACCCCTATATGCCACTGTGCCCCATGATATGCCTTTTGACCCCCTATGTGCCACTCTGCCTCCAGAAATGCCTTATACCCCTATATGCCACTCTGGCATTAAGGGGGTTAGAAGGCATATTATGGGGCAGAGTGGCATATAGGGAGATTTAAGGCATTTCAGGAGGCAGAGTGGCGTATAGAACGTTACGCTGCACCGGTGCGGGGAACTCTGATCTGGCTACCAAACCAGATTGTGCTGGGAACTGTCTGGTTTGGTAGCCAACCTGTGTTCGCCTCTGATACAATCTTTATAATTATGTCATGGAGTAGAGTATAGTAAAAATGATACAATCCCATTTTCCTCATCACAGTTTACCAACTTTATAATGCATATAGAAAGGCTATACATTATGCAAAGCCAACATACCCCTACATTTAGGGGGACGTCACTTTAATGCATATGCTAGCTGGAAGGTCCCTTTAGATTTTTGTGGTGCCCCCTTTGAAATTCAAGGAATGATTCTGCAGAATCCCCATACACAAATAGACATCTTTGCACATGCTTTGCTTACCACAAGTCAGCTTCAGGGCTGGTTCGATGAATGCTAACAAGACCCTTGCGCTCATGTGCAGAAGGCTCTTGCATTGACGTCGGTGAAAACCTCAAGCCGTGCGGGGGATTGCAGCTCCTCCCTTAGGTAAGGTAGGCTTTTGAAAGTACTTAGAGCAGGGCTTGACAAGTTTGTTTTCAATCTAGGAGCCAGCTAAAAAAGTTAGGAGCCAGGATTTTTTTGCCATGCACCCACACTTTGCCCCCCCCCTGCACCCACAGTCTCACGCTTTGCCCCCTGCACCCACAGTCTCACGCTTTGCCCCCTGCACCCACAGTCTCACGCTTTGCCCCCTGCAATCACACTCCTAGCAGTAATCACACTCCTATTACGCCCAGGCAACCAGTACATGCTGAAACCTGGCTTGCTGCCCCCTTTGTGACTCCTGCTTTCTGTGGCCAGTACAAGAGACGCTGCTCGCACAGTAAGAGCAATACACAGTTAAGCAGTTCGGCCCTGCGGGGATTATTTTCTGCCTTTTTTTTTTTTTTTGGGGCCGATATGTTTCGCTCACCGATATATCAGTACTGGATACAGTGTTCGTTGTTACACCATGGTGAAAACTTTGACCGGCTGACAAACACCTAGGATTTGTTGAGCCCTGACTTAGAAAGTACCTTCATATGTGTTCTTCAGGGGATATGCGCCTTTATTAGACTAGTACATACTGAAGTTGCCAAGTTCAAATGTTTAATTTTTTACAAACAAAAATTCTGTTTCATTAGCAGTACAGCACATCTAAAAATATGCCTTTGACCTGTTTAGGTGAAAATCTCAGTTCTGCTGTCTACCATTTTCAGTTAGTGCTTCTTTTTGCGAGCAGAAATCCCACATTTATATTGTATGCTTCTATTCAGCTGCAGACAGCATTGCAGTATGTTGGTGCTTTGGTTCTCAAGTGTGCTTCTGTCCTTAAATGCCACTAACAGGCCAGGTTTTAGGATATCCTCGTCCGTACACAAATTGGATAATCACCAGCTTAATCAATTAGACTAATTCACCTGTGCACAGACTAGGATTATCCTTACTGCCAGGCCTGTTATAGGGGTACTTGAGGAGAAGGTTGGCTAATAGTGTCCTAAACTAAGAACTTCACTGGCCAACGCTGTATGCAAAACTGTACAGATGCGGTATATAAACAAAAAGTGTAAAACTAATTACTAGTATGGCAGTTTTATTGTAAGAACATTGATATTTAAAAGGGAAATGTCACTGTACAGCTTTTAGCATAACTAAATTCATGAATTAGCTTTAGTTTTGTTTTTGAAGATACTTAGTTTAAAGAGGATCTATCTGGATAGGTATAGTAGTGGGGCAAAAAAAAGTACACCCTCTTTGAATTCTATGGTTTTACATATCAGGAGATGGTAACAATCATCTGCCTTAGCAGGTCTAAAATTGAGTAAATACAACCTCAGATTAGTTCTCTCCAAATGTGGCGCTGTCCATTATGCCCAAACATAATTCCAGAAGTCTTGTGGTTTGTTCAGATGCAATTTGGGAAACCTAAGATGTACTGCCATGTTCTTTTTAGAGAACCGAGGCTTTCTCCTGGCAACCCTTCCCAAGAAACCATACTTGTTCAGTCTTTTTCTGATTGTACTAACTGAGGCCTGTAGAGTCTGAGATGTAGCTCAGTTTTTTTTTGTGTATTTATTTTTTTTTTTTTTGCAATTACTCAGATTGCACGATCTGACTTTGGGGTGAATTTGCTGGAATGTCCACTCCTGAGAACACTGTGGAATGATGGTGTTTTATATAGAGGTGGACTTTGCGGATAATCAATTAATCAAGGTCATTTGATTTGCACCACCTGTATGTTACTTAGCATCTTAATTCCTATTGAAACGGTAAGGATCTACTTAGTTTTTTACACATCTCCATTTTGTGTGTGTTTTGTTTTGTTTTATGAAGCATGACTTGGTGTAATATGTCATGTGGTGGTGTTCACCTGAGTTTGTATTTATAGATTGTCTTTAGACCTGCTAAGGAACAGATGATTGTTATGGCCTGATATGTAAAGCCAGAATTCAAACAGGGTGTACTTTCTTTTTCATGCAAATGATGTATATAATATATATGTGACATATATGAACATATTTGTTTGGTCAGTAATGCATCTACAAATAAACCTAAGGATACATTGACAGATAATTATAACAAAGGCTTACATTTATTTTTAACAAAAAAAATGGGGGGGGGGTTAATTCATTGCAATGTAAAAGAGGAAATGGAGCATTCCCCTGAATAATGCAGCAAATTTCACGTGGCATTTCTGTGCTGACTTGGAGGTTTTCACAAAGTACACAGTCAGCACACGCACACCCAGTCAGCTGAATGTGGTCGGGAAAATCAGCATTGCATAAAGTTTTTTAAATATATCAGCTACCATTAAATCAAAGGATTTTATCATATACAGCATAAATGTAACAAAACCCAACAGCAAGTAATAGTAACGGCAGAGGTTATAATCTAAGTTAGCAAAATACCACTAACCAGAGTCATGTGCCATTTACCAAACTTTTCAGGGTATAATCAATCTTGCAGTCAACACGTTTATACTAGTGTCCCATCAATCAAGCAAATAACCACTGTTTCTATAGTTAGAACAAGAAAAAGAAATCCTTGGATTTGCGGCTTTGTGAGCAGCCGGAGAGAAAGCTGCTGGAGCGAAGGTAAGGGCAGGTGGGGCTATGTATGTATGTATGTATGTATGTATGTATGTTTGTGTGTGTGTGTATATGTGTATGTGAGCTTGGATGTGTAAGTGGTGTGAAAGGAAATGCATGTGTTGGCATAATTGGTGTGAGAGGTAATGTGTGTGTTAAAATGAATCGGTAAGTGTATGTTGGAAGGGGGCAAGGGGCAAAGAAGCCACAGACAAGTTTTTGGGGGCAATGGTGGCACAGACAAGCTGTTTGGGGCCAAGATGGCAGAGATGCTATTTGGGGCACTAACAAGCTAGGTGCATAGATGGCACAGACAGGGTGTTTGAAGGTTAGGATGGCACTGATAAGCTGCTAGGGGACAGAGGCACTCAAGCTGTTTGGGGCAAAGGTGGCACTGTGGGACATGTTGCTTAGTGTCACAATTTGCAGCAGTAATGTTTACATGACTTCATTGCATGCAGCATTGTGTGTGGCATAATTGAAGCTGTATTCTGATCGCCAAGAGGTTTCCAGATAGTGAGAACTAGCTTCTAAAATAGCAGAGGATCATATACTCCTGGATACTACCGTATTTGCTCGATTATAAGACGACCCCCCAAATCTGAATATTAATTTAGGAAAAAAGAAAAAGCCTGACTATAAGAAGACCCTATAGGAAAAAAGTTTTACCAGTAAATGTTAATTCATATAAACTATTTTTTTAATAAAAGCTATGATTGAGAAAAATATTTTGGTTTTATTTCCTTCTATTTTCCAACCTGCCCCCACCCCAGTTATGCACATCTGCCTCAGAAATGCCTTATACTCCCTATATGCCACTGTGCCCCATGATATGCCTTTTAACCCTCTAAAGGCCACTGTGCCCCATGATATGCCTTTTAACCCTATATGCCACTGTACCCCATGATATGACAGGGGGATCTGGATCTTAGTCGTCTCATAGTCAGACCTATTTGAGGTGTGATTTATAAGATGAGGGGTATTTTTCAGAGCATTTTCTCTGAAAAAAACCTCGTCTTATAATCGAGCAAATACGGTATTTTTGAGACTTTACCAATATTACAACCAGGGGTATAGCTAGCGTTTTTGGCAACCGGGGCTGATCCTGTATGTGGCACCCCCCAAAAACAAATTTTTGGCAAGAATATTTATTTCACACACTTTGTAAACTATATGTCAACTGGGAAAAAACTTAGAAATCTGAAAAGAAAATTAAATTGAGTTAAATAAAATGTTTAAATTAAAAATGTAAAAACATCAAATATAAATAAATAACATTTACTGAACAGATATGTTAGAGCATAACTCCTATCATTATATACTGTCCCAGACATTGATATACACTTAGCCAAACATTGACAGTAGTGCAGCATAACCCCTATCACTATAGCCTTAGCCAGCCTCTGCCCCTGAAGCTGCCTACCTGTGCCACCTCTGCCCCCCCATCAGCCTGCCTCTCCCATTTCTGTGCCTAAACACTCACTCACCCTTTTACTCTGCTGCACCCTTTTAATTCTCTTGTAGATTTCATTGGTCCAGGGGCCAGCCAAACATCACTGGGGCCATAGAGACATTTGTGTGGCCTGGTGGCCACCCAACATAAGCCCGCAGCTTACTGCTGTGGCGCCCACGTACTGTGTGAGGAAGCTCTTTTTTCCTCGCACAGTGTGTGAACTCCACAGCAGTAAGCTGTGGGACCGTGTTTGGTGGCCACCAGGCACACCCCTGATTGGCACCCAGGTAGGACCGCCCAATTTAGGTATGCTACTGATGAGATGTTTTACCCAACTATAGCTTTTGGCTTTTGTCCCCAAAAATAGTTATTACAGAACCACCATGAATACATTGGCATATTGTAGTGCCATCCTGGTCTCCGTTGCAATTCCCATTATTTGTAGATGTTTATCACTGTTTGTGTGTGTGGATACATTCTATGAGTTTGATAATGATTTCAGGTTATGGTGTTTCTGATTATGGGTATGTGATGAAAGGAACAGAGAACAGGCATGAATTCCATTTTTGTGTGGGATGTAAATTTTTCAACTTTCAAAATGTTAATACATTTTTGCTATAAGCCAACCATTACTGTGGATAAAGGTGCAAAGAGGAACTGCTGTTTATACTAGACCTGTACATTCAAATTCGCACAAATTGAAAATTTGGAAAATTCAGGGATTTGTACAAACCATCAAAAAAGAGGCCAGACCCCCCACAAATAGGATGAAAGCTAAGCAAAAAGCTCAGAATTTTCATCCGAATTCCGAGGGCTCCATGTTGGCCCGATTATAGGCCGCACTTCGCGCAGATGTTCACCGTCTGCCAGAGCGGAGGATCCCCAGGAGCTGCAGGGGACCTATATCGTCCTCTCTGGCAGCCGGTGAACATCAGTGCGATGCGCGCAGACAACCTCTGCTGCTGCCAACACTTCCACTGGGGCTTCTATGACGGAGCGCCAGCATAAAAGTCCCGGTGACTGGCAAGCAGTAGCAGAGGTTGTCTACACGCATAGCACAGACATCCACTGGCTGCTGCCACTAGACACCAGTGAGTCTGGGTATGCATTGGTAAGTCGGGGTGGGGGGGGGGGGGCGCGACGACGACAGAGTGGTCTGTCTGGGGATATAAAGCATATCGGGAGCAGAGTGGCATATCTATAAGGTGCATTATCAATTAAGGGGAGGACCTTAAAAATGGCTATTGGTTTTCCAAATTTCTGTTTTAACTGCATAATAGATACCAAAAATGTTAAAATTCATGTATTCCTGCTCATTAGATAAAATTAGGGATTAGGGCTGAAACAACGAATCGATAAAATCGATAATAATCGATAACGGAAATCGTTGTCGACGATTTCCGTTATCGATTAATCGAGTGATCGATTCGTTGTTGGAGCACTCGGCTCCTTTTACTTACCTCTGTGAGCGTTCCCCGCTTCTGCTACATGCTCTGCAGTCTCCGCCTTCTTTTAGTTGCGTGACGGATGTGACGCGTTCCGGAGGTAAGTATTCTTCATGTCTGTGTGAATCGCTCTGTGCGAGTGGCTCCATTCGCATAGAGCGGTTCGCTCTGTGCGAGTGGCTCCATTCGCATAGAGCGGTTCACTCTGTGCGAGTGGCTCCATTCGCACAGAGCGGTTCGCTCTGTGCGAGTGGCTCCATTCGCACAGAGCGATTCGCGGGGGTGGGGGTGGGGTTTCAGGGGATGCAGGGCAGAGTGGGGGTGGGGGGGCAGGCCAGGGTAGGAGACTGAGTGCAGGGCAGAGTGGGGGTGGGGATGCAGGGCAGGGTGTGAGTGTGGGGGCAGGGCGGAGTGGGGGTGGGGATGCAGGGCAGGGTGTGAGTGTGGGTGCAGGGCAGGGCAGAGTGGGGGCAGGGTGTGAGTGTGGGGGCAGGGCAGAATGTGGGGGCAGGGCTGGGTGCAGGGCAGAGTTGGAGACTGGGTGCAGGGGCACAGTGCAAAGGGCTGGGTGCAAAGTGCCAGGGCTGGGGCAAAGTGCTGGGTGCAAAGTGCCAATGGCTGGGTGCAAAGTGCTGGGTGCAAAGTGCCAGGGCTGGGTGCAAAGTGCTGGGTGCAAAGTGCCAGGGCTGGGTGCTGGGTGCAAAGTGCCAGGGCTGGGGCAAAGTTTCTTGAACAGTAATAGTCCACCTCTTTTCAGAATGTTTGGGGTTATTTTGTTTCATAAATATTGTGTTTGGGTTCTTGTACTTTGAAAATATTGTTTTTTATTACATCATAACAAAATAAGAATGTTAATGTAAATTTTAAGTTGTTTTTTAACATCCAGTTCATTAAATTATTTTAAATAAACGAAAAATTTGCATATTTTTTTTTTATCCGATTAATCGAAAAAATAATCGGCCAACTAATCGATTATTAAAATAATCGTTAGTTGCAGCCCTATTAGGGATGCACCGATACATCGGTGGCTGAAATATATTGGCCGAAAAGGGCATTATCTGCAAAATGCCAAAACAAAAAAAAAAGTCCAGAAATAATCGTCCGCAGGGGCTGGGATGCTTACTTGTGCGTTGGTCGCACAGTATGCGAGCAGCGTCTCTTGTACCGGCCAGGAAAAGCAGGAACTCAGTGGAGTCATGTGAATGCACATCACATTACTCTGCTCCTTTCTTTCTTCCACTGGGGGCGGGGCCAGAGAAGTTGCTCGTACAGCCGGGACCCTGCAGAAGTCTGCGGGTGACAGATCTGCAGTTCAGGTTAGGGGGTGGGGGAAGGTGTATGAGCAAGTATGTGTGATTAAGGGAATGAAGTAACTGAATGTTTGTGAATGAGTGTGTGTGATAGCATGGATGTGTAAGTGTGGGGGGATAGCATGGCATAGGGAGCCTGTAATCATACTGCTATCATGCCCAGGTTCTAGCATGTACAGGCTGTCTGGGCATGATAGGAGTGTGATTGCTGTTGGCAATTATATATATGATTATTATTTTTTTTATATACAATTTTGGTGTGTTAACCACACTTTTAACCCCTTCGCGACCTTTGCCGGTTCAGGACCGTCATAACAAGAAGGTCACTAAATGACCTTTGACGGTCCTGAACCGTCAAAAAATTAAATAAGCTTAGAAAGTGATCAAGGATCACTTTCTTCGCTTAAACGGCCTTGCTGCAATGCCTCGATGTCGAGGCATTCAGCAAGTCCGAGATCGGCATCGGGGGCCATGTCTGGCCCCTCCCCGGGGCGTCAACAGCCGCCATACATTGTATGGCGGCGGACGCCCGTTTTAAAAGCGTTTAGGAGGCGATCAACGATCGCCTCCTAAACTTAAATGGTGTCGCTGGAATGCCTCGATCAGGAGGCATCCAGCGACACCAAACACTTACCTCTGGGTGGGCTGTGACCTCCAGAAAATGCCTTATACCCCTATATGCCACTCTGGCATTTAGGGGGTTAAAAGGCATATTATGAGGCAGAGTGCTCTATACAATGCCTTTTAACTCCCTTAATGCCACTCTGCCTCATGAAATGCCTTATACCTCCCTATAGGCCACTCTGCCCCATAATATGCCTTTTAACCCCCTAAGTGCCAGAGTGGCATATAGGGGTATAAGGCATTCCAGAAATGCCCTATGCCCCAATTTAACACACACACACACACTTACCGGTACTTCCAATTTCCTGCTGTATTGCCGGGGCAGCGGGTTGACGTCTCCTTCCACTGCAGCCGGAAGGAGATGGAGTTGGCAGCGGGGGTTTGTCTGCGTCCGTCGCAGATACCTTCCCCGGCTGTCAGAGATCAGAGTTCCCCGCACCGGTGCGGGGAACTCTGATCTCTGACAGTCGGGCTGCTAGCCACACCTCCTTCCGGCTGCAGCGGACGTTGTCTACGCGGATCGTCAACCCGCTGCCCCGGCAATACAGCAGGAAGCACCAGTAAGTGTGTGTGTGTGTGGGGGGGGGGGGCAGGAGCATCCAGGTCCCCTGCAGCGGTGCGGGGGATCTGGATCTTAGTCTCATAATCAGACCTCTATTTGAAGTCTGATTAGAAGACGACCCCGATTAGAAGACGAGGGGTATTTTTCAGAGCATTTGCTCTGAAAAAAACCTCGTCTTGTAATCGAGCAAATACGGTACTTTGTTCTAAATATTTCCTTGGAGGAGCCACAGTTTCATGGATCCTGATCCTCCTTACTAGAAAACAGACTATGGTGTAGGGTCCACATTTATACATTAGATATATAAATCTGGCCAGTTGCATAGCCAGAAAACTGAACCAATAAGAAATTGGCAGGCATTGAAAACATGTCCCTGTCCATGCTGTGCACAAGAAATGTGGTTCATTTAGCAAAGGAAAATGGCCACTTGTATCTAATTACATGTTTGTAGATTAATATGTAAGGCTCTGTTTTGGGAATAATTACTTGCCCTGAAAATAGCCAAAGATGTAGTCTGTAATTTTAAATTCTTTCCAGAAGCTCTTTTGAAATAGTTTGAAGACTTGTGACTCTAGGATGGAGACATAACCGAGGTTTGTAGGATTACCCCCACCATCTGTATATTTCTGAGTTGTAAATTGTCTGAAGAAGAGTAATTAGTCCTTAGACTAAGGTACCAGCACAGTAAGTGCTACTATAAGTTTCTGCGTAAGGTATATTTAGGATTGAGCAGTGAATGCATGCCTCTAAAAGGATTGATCGTGATATAGGTTGAGTGTGTATGAAATATTAAGATGGGGTTAGATAGGGCACCCCTACCTAATTCAAGTAATATATGTCCATGTAATGACAAATTGGGTTTCAACTGCTGCGATGATAGAGCAAATAACAAGAATGCCCAGTAGATATTAATAGAAATGTGCAAGAAATTATTTATATTGAGACAATTAACTGTAATTTCAAAGAGTAGTGTTTTGCCTCTGGCAAGGAAGGTAAGGATTATGTTGCTCAGCGCCTCTTGTACCCACGAGGGGGTTCCTTCTGTTACAGCGCTGAAACTATGGGACCTTTTATAACGCATGAATTGCAATTTGCATCTCACATAGGTGCATCCTTAATAGTTAACTTGCTTAGAGGTTGACAGTGGCAGTATAGAGCAGGGCCGCATATTAACACTGACCCTCTCCAGAATTACACTACAGCATATGATGCTATATAAAACAATAAATAATATAATAACCGATATATTTAAGCCCTGACTGTCGCCTTCAGCATTTTGTTTTTTACCTGCTGTTTCATGTTGCTTTCCCTTTTCACCTACATGTTTTGGTGCCCTTTAATGTGCTCCCAGTGTCTGATATTACTTTCATTTGACTCCTGTGTTATAAATTTCATCAATCTCTTACTGTGCCCTTTGTTTTCATTCTCTTACAGTACACAGAGCCTTTATATTGTATTACATGAAAAATGTTAACATTTTTATTGGAGCACTGTTTGGCTATAATTGATATAATATTACTGTTCTGTAGAGCACAGTATCATTATTGTGTCGCTACACCTAAGCCTGTGATCATGGCAGCCAGTCACTTCTGGAAATATCTCTGCTGGATGTAGAACTGTGAGGGTGTGTGTATATGTATGTGTGTGACACACCAAAATTGGACAAAAAAAAAAAATGCAACAACAGTGTGTGTGTGTATATATATGTGTATATATATATATGTTGTTGTTGCATTTTTTTTGTCAAATTTTGGTGTGTTACTTACTTTTAATAAAGTGTGGTTAAGACACCAAAAAAAAAAGCAATCACACTCCTATCATGCACAGGCATACCTAGATTCCAGCATGTACTCTCTGACTTTGCATGATAGGAGTGTGATTGCTAACAATCATGTAAGTAATATTGTTATTGAAATCACACTCCTATCATGCCCATGTACTATAAGAGCCAGATCCCCCGCAGCGCTGCAGGGTACTTGGATCCTCCTCTCTGACAGCTGGCGGGCAATGCGCGCAGACATCCTCCGCTACTATCCTCCACTTCCGCCGGAGCTTCTATGATGGAGCACCAGCGTGACGTGACCTTCCGGTGCTCCACCATAGAAGCCCTGGCTGAAGTATCGGCTAGCACAGCGGAGGCTATCTGCGTGCATTACGCAATGTTCGTCGGCTACCGGAGAGGAGGATCTGGAACTCCTCTCTGGCAGCCAGTGGGCATCGCACAGATGTTCACCGGCTGCTCTTACTAGACACCAAGGAGTCTGGAGCACAGGGGGTAACACTGGGGTGACATATTTGGGATTATGAGGCATATCGGAGGGGCAGAGTGGCATATAGGGGGTTATAAGGCATATCAGGGGGGCAGAGTGGCATATCTGGGGCTATAAGGCATATCAGGGGCTATAAGGCATATCTGGGGGGGCAGAGTGGCATATTGGGGGTTATAAGGCATATCAGGGGCAGAGTGGTATCTGGGGTATAAGGCATATCATAGGGCACTGGCATATGGGGGATATTGTGGTGACATAAGTATTGTTGTCAATGTTTTTGCCAGTTGAACTTTTCCTGTATCACTTGTCTTTTGATATGTTAACGAGGGCACACCTACAGTGATTCAGTATGCCTGTTGAATGCAAAATCTTAGTTCAGTCTCTCTCTGCCCACCATCCTGCATGGATGGGGTAATCAGTGGTGTGCTGGGTTATGTTGGACATTTAGGTTGCAGGTTAGTCTTGGAAAGTGTTGCATTGTATGTTGGGCTGTCACTCATTTATTGTATGTTACAGTGTTTTTGTCTCTTATTAAACATCTGTTAAAGTAGATAAACGTTTGTTATATTTTTATATTTGGTTTAAACACCAGATAAGGCATATCTGGGGGTATAAGGCATATATGGGGGGGGGGCAGAGTGGCATATCTGGGGGGAATAAGCCATACATGAGGTATAATGGGGGGGGGGACAGATCAGGAAATGTTTAAAATAAATAAATAACTTCTGTTTTTAAAAAGTTTGTTTTTAACATCCTGTTTGTTTATTATACACTGCTCAAAATAATAAAGGGAACACTAAGATTACACATCCTAGATCTGAATGAATGAACTAATCGTATGACATACTTTCGTCTTTACATAGTTGAATGTGTTGACAACAAAATCACACAGAAATTCTCAATGGAAATCAAATTTATCAACCCATGGAGGTCTGGATATGGAGTCACACTCAAATTCAAAGTGGAAAACCACACTACAGGCTGATCCAACTTTGATGTAATGTTCTTAAAACAGGTCACAATGAGGCTCAGTAGTGTGTGTGGCCACCACGTGCCTGTATGACCTCCCTACAACGCCTGGGCATGCTCCTGATGAGGTTGCGGATGGTCTCCTGAGGGATGTCCTCCCAGACCTGGACTAAAGCATCCACCAACTCCTGGACAGTCTGTGGTGCAATGTGGCGTTGGTGGATGGAGCAAAACATGATGTCCCAGATGAGCTCAATCGGATTCAGTTCTGGGGAACAGGCGGGCCAGTCCATAGCATCAATGCCTTCATCTTGCAGGAACTGCTGACACACTCCAGCCACATGAGGTCTAGCATTGTCTTGCATTAGGAGGAACCCAGGGCCAACCGCACCAGCATATGGTCTCACAAGGGGTCTGAGGATCTCATCTCGGTACCTAATGGCAGTCAGGCTACCTCTGGCAAGCACATGGAGGGCTGTGCGGCCCCAAAGAAATGCCACACCATTACTGACCCACCGCCAAACCAGTCATGCTGGAGGATGTTGCAGGCAGCAGAACGTTCTCCAAGGCGTCTCCAGACTCTGTCACGTCTTTCACATGTGGTCAGTGTGAACCTCCTTTCATCCGTGAAGAGCACAGGGCGCCAGTGGCGAATATGCCAATCCTTTTGTTCTCTGGCAAATGCCAAACGTCCTGCACGGTGTTGGGCTGTAAGGACAACCCCCACCTGTGGACGTCGGGCCCTCATACCACCCTCATGGAGTCTGTTTCTGACCGTTTGAGTGGACACATGCACATTTGTGGCCTGCTGGAGGTCATTTTGCAGGGCTCTGGCAGTGCTCCTCCTTGCACAAAGGCGGAGGTAGCGGTCCTGCTGCTGGGATGTTGCCCTCCTACGGCCTCCTCCACGTCTCCTGATGTACTGGCCTGTCTCCTGGTATCGCCTCCATGCTCTGGACACTACGCTGACAGACACAGCAAACCACCTTGCCACAGCTCCTGGATGAGCTGCACTACCTGAGCCACTTGTGTGGGTTGTAGACTCCATCTCATGCTACCACTAGAGTGAAAGCACCACCAGGAAGCATAGGAACTGAGAAGTGGTCTGTGGTCACCACCTGCAGAACCACTCCTTTATTGGGGGGGGGTCTTGCTAATTGCCTATAATTTCCACCTGTTGTCTGTTCCATTTGCACAACAGCATGTGAAATTGATTGTCCATCAGTGTTGCTTCCTGAGTGGACAGTGTGATTTCACAGAAGTGTGATTGACTTCGTTACATTGTGTTGTTTAAGTGTTCCCTTTATTATTTTGAGCAGTGTATTATTTTACATAAATTAAAAATGTATTTTTTTGATCCGATTAATCGAAAAGAGTATTGCAGTATGCAGTGATACCTTTTTATTTGATTAACATAATACTTAAAAGACAAGCTTTCAAAAGTTTTCTGTCTTTCTCAGGTATCGCTTCAGACCTGAGAGAGAGGAAAACTATTGAACATTTCTCTTATATAGTTTATATAAGTGCAGACACAGAGCGACAGGCTCTTGCTTTGCCTGGTTGTTGTGAGCAGAGCTGTAGTTACCTCCTTTTGCGCCCCACCAGAAGATTAGAAAATTTTAGTTTTTATTGGCACTGCCCTTATACACTGCCTTTACACATACATGCCCATAAACACACAAACCTGCCTGTAAACACACATATACATATACCATGGCCTTACAAACACCTATCCATGAATACATACATACACACAGCCCTTTCAAATGACTGCCCATACACACACACACACACACACACACACACAGCCCTAAAACATCCCAGCCTTTACCCACACATATACACATACACATTTACCTACACTGATCTTACACACACCTGCCCATAAACATACACTGACCTTACACACCAGCTTACAAACACACACATATCACTATTGATGCAGAGCGCGGGGATGATGTCATATCCCAGCGCTCTGCATCATTTGCCGGTGATTAGGGAGCACAGAAGCTGAGGTCTGAAGGGACAGACCGGTTGAGGAGATCTCAATCTCCCTCTAACCAGCCCTGCTCATCGGGCGCTCGCTGAGCAGGGCTAGTTGGGGAGATGAGACTCTTGCAGCTGCCTCCGTGCGGCCCTGAAGACCGGCCCAGGGGAGGTGGGCTCTTGGCTTGCCACTCCCCTCTAGATATGCTGTTTTTAGGGTGGTTCATCATGGAGCCCCCAGAACGTGTAGGGCACATGGGCAACTGCCCAGTATGCCCATATGTTTAGATGGGGGTTCCAAATTTGGAGGAAGGGGCAAGGAATAATCTCGGGGGGGACATTTATAAAGAACTATAAAGCAAACCATGTTAGTGTTTTGTGGTCCTGGTCCATGAGTTACAGATTTTCATATCTGCACTAGGACTGCTTGCAGTTTGTATTTCTTGCAATCAAGTTTAGCTAGGTCTTTGGAGCATTTAATGTGACCTCTAGAATGACTTGTCTTATCTGATAAGATGTGGACGTTGGCTTTGGTCTGATGAAATACGCTCAGGTGGAAAAGATTTCTTCAAGTTTCCTGTGTCTCTAAGACTAATGTTGTTACTTCAGAAAATGGCATTATAGACATCTGGAAGTAATTCATGTTATTGTATCAGTGATAGCCAGGACAGCCCAACCAAATAATCATCTGCTGAGGTTTTTTTTTTTTTTTTTTTTTAATACTGTACAGTACCAAAGGCCAGGAACGCTTGCTGCAAAGATTCGTATTTAGGGAGGCTTACAATCTACAAAAGAGAACTACTACTACAGCATACACATAGCATGTAAGATAAAAAATAAATTAGAAATGGTTAGAAAATAACTCCATTAACCAGGTTCAGCATTTGGTTTAATAGCATACTATAATCTTTCAGTATTTCTGTATAATACTCATCTAATTTAGATTGAAATATTGTTTGTAAATACAGGTCACCCATGCTTCAGTTTTGAAAACAAATTGAAAGACACATGTATTGTATTTTACCTTTTACTATTATCTAGCCTTTATGCCACCAATTAATTAATCTTTAACTTAATCTATAATCTATAAATAGTGCTGGGCAAAAACAAGATTTTAACTGGCTGATTATAGGCTTTACACCTGGGGTCAACAACTTTGATATGGATATAGGAGCCAGCCAAAAAATGTAGGAGTCTGCTTTTTTTTTTTTTTTTTTTTTTTTTTTTTTTTCTCAATCATGTTTTTATTTTCCTGGTTCCCGGGGTTTGTCAAGCCTTGCCATACAATAACATACATTTACACACACTAACTTACAGTAAGACACATGCTAACATTCTATGCTCATGTACACACATACTAACATAATACAGTGAGACACACACTAACACTATATGCGGACATGCACACTTATGCTAATGTCATACAGTAACATAAACAACACCATAGAGGCTAGCACAACAATCATATGCGTGCGTGCATATACACACCGCCTCCAGCACTAAGCCTATACACACACTGATTCTAGCACTATACATATACATGGACTCTAATACACAACTCCTGTTTCCTCTCTTCACTTCTCACCAGGAGACCAGCCACACCACTGCCTGTTGTGAATCCGGAACCCTATGCTTTCATGCGGGGGCATGATGAGGCGAGTGCCGTGAGGCACCCAGCAGGGTCACATAACGTGCATTAAGTGACCCTGCTGGGAGCCTTACACACCCACTACACCACGGCCTGCAGGGTTCCAGATTCATTTCAGCCCTGCAAAACCCTTAAAAGCCCCTCAATAAAGGGTCAATGTTTAGCAGCCTAGGTTTTAGTATCTTCTGTATTGAAACTTACTATATAGTTACCAGTATAAGAAACATTGACATGATCAAAATCTGAAAAGTTTACAGGCACATCAGCCATTTAGGATTGCCCATGTTACTTTAGAACATCATGTAAGCCTCCATGATCTCGTAGTGCTCTATAGTGACTTCTAGTGGTGAATTATTTTAGTAATGCTACTAATTTCTTGTGTTGCTTAAGTCAAATCAATGCAGTGTCCGAATATATTTATCCCAAACAAATTCCACTTTTGTGGCTATTTTAATTTGAATTAGTTTAGCTGATACATCATTTCTGTGGGCTTTATTCCCAATAATTGTTTTATGAAGTTTTTTTTATTTGTTAAATATTGATAATGTATTTTAGTCACGGGCGCATACAGTGGATTAGCTAAGACTCCTTGCATTGACATGCTTTATGTGACAATATTATTCTTCTGTAAATATTATAGTAGATGCATTTTATTTTCAGTGACGTGTTCCTCAAAGCAAAGATATTTTCCCTTTTTCAGGATCATTCATGTGTGCACATTTTAATTGCTATTGTTGGTGGCTTTGGTGCCAATTTCCCTTCTCCCTCTGTGGATTGTCAAACATTCAAAAGGCGTATGTTTCGCAAACTCTGTTAACTTCACCTTTTTTCGTTCTCCAACAGTTTGTTTTGACTATTAAAATGTTAGGCAATTTAGGAGTAGTGATGTGATTTGAAAACTGTTATATATATATATATATATATATATATATAAAGTTGTCATGGAGGCCCCTACACACAGTAACAGGAGCAGGAATCACTCTCTGCCTTGCTGTCTCTCACTATGACGTTACAGGGACACGGGACTGAAAGAGTAAATGATAAAAACCTGCACGCCCAGGCTCACTTGCCACTCTTCCTGCATGGCCCAGAGTCTGTGCCATGCAGAATGACAACAGCTAGAAGTTTTAGTGGACCGTGGTGGATTCATGGTCTGGTCTAGAGCTCCAAAAGAATCCTGCTGCCCTCTGGTCAGTTATAAATTGCGGTGCCTCGCGATTCCTGACGCCAGCAGGTGGAGCAGGAGTTACAGGGAATTGGGAATAAGGATAAGGACATTGTGGTGGCAGTACACCTGTGGAAAGAATTGATGAGCAAAAGGGGCAAACACATGTATAAAACGCCCACACTTTCCAGGAAAATATGGAGCTAGGTCTAGCCAACGATTTATCAGGCGGGGGGGGGGGGCAAGATGTTGAAGGTGGGTGCAAAGGGTATCTTCACACACCTGATCTACTCAAACTATAGAAAAACTCAATTAAGGCAAAAGTAAATTTAATTTGGTAAAATACAATTTAGAAAATCATGATAACTCAGACTAGACACAAGATATGAGTTCAGAATTGGAGCGCAAAGACATAACTTTCTTTGAGCTTTTCCAAGCCTCACGTTTTAAGCCATTATTACAACTTCAAGCTGACGAGTCCCATTAAGGACGAAACAGCTGTCCATGAGTGGTGATCTGGCTACTGCACCTCTTTACGTAGCTCTAAAGGCTGTGGTACAGCGGACATTTGCTCTCAAGGGATCTATGTATAAAGTGGATATAGAGGCGAAAGTTGATCATTGTTGACCTTATTTGCATACGCCTACCAAGAATCCCTTGTGGTTGCGGCTGCACCACAAGATTTCTGAGGGGAACAAAAAGGTGGATGCGGATTAGTGCTTGATAATGCTTCTGCTATCTCCTTAATTTTAAGTAAATGGGGTTTTCCATCACCTTTAGCCCACCATAAAGTACAAAAGTAGTGATTACAGGGGACATAGAAAAATACATACAAAACACTATGAAAATAAACAAGGATAAAACACAAAAAACAAAGTGAAATAATTTGCAGGAATCTTCAGATGTTGAATTCCCCTGTCAAAAAGGTGTTCAAAGGAAATACAAGTTGTTTTTCTCAGATTCCCATTCCTACAGGAATCTCTCACGTCACGTGTAATGATCGTTGATTGCTTTCTAAGCTTGTATAACCCCATGATGTGCCAGGAACGTATATGTATATATTGTATATATTCCTTCATGATTTGTTCTTTGCCACCGATTGGCTGCTTAAGCGGTCAGTCAGTAAAAGTAAAGTAAATTATGGGAAGACTTATCAGACCCCTGCACATAACATTCATTAGAGCCAATGCTGGATCTGACTAGTGGTGTGTATATCACATGCAGGGAGATACATTTGTTTAAATACATCTCTTAAGGGCATTTAAGCTGGGAGGAGGGGGCAAATACATTTGCCAAACGCTCCACAGGAAAATGTAAGGGTACCCCTTCAAAAATAATATGTAGCTCAATTATGCAGCTTTGTTTTCCCAATATAAACATGTTAAATTATATGGTTGGAACGGTTTATGGACATAAACAGACTCTTTAAAAATGTTACGGCGGTTCTAGAATAATCTTACGTGATAATAAAATGGCAGGTAAACATGGCATATTTAACTACAGTTTTTGATCCCTTATTCTTAGAAATAGATCCAACAAATTTTGTAGGTTTTTTTTGTAATCACACTCCTATCATGCCCAGGCAACCAGTACATGCTGGAATCTGGGTATGCCTTTGATTGCTGTTATATATTATATATATCGTTGATTTTTTTTTTTTGTACATTTTTGGTTTGTTACTTACTTTTATTAAAAGTGTGGTTATTAACAGTGTGGGGGGGGTCATTTTCTTTTTGAGTGAATCCTGAATTTTTGGTTTCGGTCCAGAATTTTCATTTCGGTGCATAAATAGAACTATAGAATAAATTGAACATTTTAATTTTTACTTATCCAGAATCCTGAATTTGTAGTTACTTCAGAGGACAAAACTTTCTAGGCCCCGAAATCAGTGAGAGGAAAAGTAAAGGTTTTGTGTCATTTACTTTATTTCAGTCTGCATATCTTATTAAAGGCCATATTTTCTCTCCGTGAAAAATAAGTGTGGCCCACGCACATATATATTTCTGATGAAGTGGCCCAGTGCAGAAAAATCTTGGACACCCCTGGTATAAAGGATTGCAGTCCAGTAAATTTAATTGAAAAAATAGTCCTGATTCCTGAGACACCCAATATTGTTCATAACTCTGTGGCTTTGTTGACATTCCTTCCAAAATGTGTAGCCAAGAATGAAGAATTCTTTTGTTTTGCTGACCTTTTTGTGCGTCTTTTTTGTTGTGCAAAAGGTCCAGGGTCCAAAGACTATATTGTCCACATCTGTTAGAATTGGTTCAGGGTGCAGCCGATATCACAGAAAACACAGTTCTTGAAAATAATATAAGGTTGTTGTTGTAAAGCTGGAACATTGCCAGAAATGCATATTTAGAAGGGTGTTAAACAAGGTACTTCTTTATATCACTATAGCAAATGCTTTCATTTTTGTATATTCCAATATTTATTTTTGGTTTATTTGTGCAAAGAGTTGTGCTATTTTTAGTAACTTATAATGACCAGTTTGTGTGGTATTTTTATTTCATATTTTATGTAGCGCTGTACAATTGGGGGGTGTGTGTGTTGGTCCCAATGAGATTATATCAACTAAAATCAAACTTAAGTTCACATTCTTATACTCCATTGTTTACTTACAGAGTTAAGTTTTTCTCATAATAATCAGTATAATGTATGTATATTTCCTATTTAAATATATCACTTTTACAAAGGCTATTTTTATACATGTTTAAACCACATACCATCTATAATGAGAACCTGAAAGTACAATTTAAGATGGACATAGATCTTTGGCTTCCCAAGGATCATTGGAGTTACTCCTAATTTATATAGTTTATGATCGCCAGTGACTAAGTTGATAAAAGAAGTTCAGCCTCAGTGGGTCATGCTCACGCTGGCACTGTTGGTTGGAATGCCAGTGAGGTAGAATCACTGGTGAACAAGCATTTCCAATTGGCTTTACTGACCACTTAAAGTAAGCACTATTTTCCTTTTAATTGCAGATATGAAGATAGATTTGTTAATTTTATATATACATGTATGTAAGTGAAGGTGTTTGATCCCCTTTAGTGCACCAAGTATGATGTAGGGTCAAATAAACTGGACTTTCTACTCCTTCTTGGAGAATTCCAATCTATTGAAAAATCAGCTCCCAGGAGTGGAAATTCCACTTACAATTTGTTTTTTTGTATCGTACACTTGAACTCTCTTCTGGAACAGAACATAAAGTATACTAAAAAGGCCTGTTCCTGTGAGATGGGAGGGGATACTTGGGAAAGCAGGTATCCAGCCACATCTGTTCTTTAAATGCATTTACTGAGGCTAGGACCTTTTTATGATTAGTGACTGAGATTAAGTAACCTTTTATGACATTACATATACACCGATCAGCCATAACATTATGATCACCTGCCTTAAATTGTGTAGGTCCCCTTTTGCTGCCAAAACAGCCCTGACCTGTCCTCTAGCCCTCTGAAGGTGTCCGGTGGTATCTGGCACCAAGATGTTGACAGCAGATCTTTTAAGTCCAGCAAGTTGCGAGGTGGGGCCTCTATAGATGCATCCTGGTGCCATGTGTTCTCCAGGTAATGACACACATGCAGCCGGGCATCCACGTGATGTAAAAGAAAACATGATTTATCAGACCAGGCCACCTTTTTCAATTGCTCTGTGGTCCAGTTCTTATGCTCATGTGCCCATTGTGGACAGGGGTCAGCATGGGCACCCTTAATGATCTGCGGCTACGCAGCCCCATACACGACAAACTGCACTGAACCGGCTTTTTTTTTTCCAGTAGTTTAAGCTTTAGTAGATTGACTGTTGGATTTGATTAAAGACAGGTGGACAAGATAACGATTTTAAGATAAAAAGCTGTCTGTCAGGGGACTTGGTCCATGCAGACGACTGTAATGACCCAGAGCGCCCAATGATGGAATTCAGGAGTTATTGCGCAGTAACAGAGTTGGACAGGGTCTGGTTCAGGGCGACTGCTCTCTCCAGGGTGTTGAGCACCTAGGGTTGTGCGGCCACATACCAGGGCCCTGACATAGCAGCAGATGTTGTCCTGCAGGCAACCTGGAGCAGGCATGAGACATGGCTCTAGAGACGAATGTGCAGGATGCTGCAAACTGGGAGTAGGGAAGCAAAGCAGAGTAACAGCAGAACCATAGCAAGCAAGGGGGACAGAGCAAGGAACAGGGAGACCAAGTAAGAAACATAGCCAGACAAAACATACATGGTGCAGGACACAAAAAAGGACAGGGGACAAGGCAAGGAACACAGCGGATGGAGTGAGGAGCCGAGATCCTCAAACGCTTCTCCTTTAAGCAAGGATAGGATATCTTAAACTGTGACATGGGGAGAGGAACCGAGATCCTCAGATGATTCAGGGAAAAGAGGGCAAAGGTGCAAATAAATACAGGACTAGCCTAGGACTATATAATAACAATTGTCGATTTAGTCGCATCTTATGGCCATAGTATGCTTAGCCCACCGCTACGCCAAAGTACTCCAATATTTGGTGGGTCCTAGCACTAAACCCTGACTACTGAATTAGACTGCTGACTGAGACAAACATAACAAACGGGTGGAGCACACCTTATAAAGGAAACAGAAGCTGAAGCTAAGAGCAGGACTGAAACAAAGTATCAGAAGTAAATGGCAGAGCACACGAAAAGCCGGGACTGGATTACAGCAAAAGGGGAACTGTAGCGAGACAGGGGAAACTAGAGAGAAGCAGTCTGAATGGGGCCTGACACTGTCATTGGCAGTTAGCAGATGAGATGGCCCACTAATGCCTTTCTGTGCTTGTTATTGAAGTCTCCAGTGGCCACTGCACTGTTCATGAACTGAATATGGTTGGTTGCGCCAATGATAAGATAAAATGGGGAATTGTGCTTTGACGATAAACAGTGGTGATTGATGGCAATTAATTAGATGATGATCACAGGCCTCATTCTTTCAGTAACTCGGTGTGTACCAAGATGAGGTTTAGCATCTTTTGATAGAAAAATAATTAAGATTCTGTAATGTGTGATGTTTAATGAGATGTGATCTACTGTGGGATATTTTATAAAGATTTTATGGAAATATGTTATTGAATAGTGCAAAAGCCTGGAAAATTATTATTCTTTATTAAGTGGCAACATATTACGCAGTGCTGTACAATTTAAAGATGAGCCAGTTACAAAAATACACAAGGACACAGCAGAAGTTGAGGAGAATGAGCTTGCCAACTAGTCCTATACTTTTCATACACAATCCCTGGCAAGAATGGTAGGTAACGAGGGCCCTGCTCGTGGACTATTACCTAGTAACTCATGGAATGGTCCAATCAGCACTTCACTGCATTGGTTGACAGTGATAAAACAGCTTTTAAAACTTTTCACAACAGCTGCTCTTTATAAATAAGTCCCATTGTGCCTACCATGGTTCTGAAGTAAGACACCCATCATTGGGATTATCAAAAATATCATCTGATGGTGAGGCCCAGTGCATATTCGGATTGATTTCCACCAGATGATTGCATCCAGCTGAGGATATTAAGCTAGGCTCCTGCTTGTTATAGTGCTACATAAATGATATATACAAATAATAATAGTCTTGCTTTATGGATTGCATGGATTTAGATTATAACATTAAAAACTGCAGTATATTTGGTTCATATGAAAACCAATCTCTTGCAGATATGAATGTTGTGTTCTCTTCTGTGGCATGTTGTACGCTCTGAGCCATCAAAGGTATTAATTGCTTCGTACAAAGTCTGTCAATGTTGCTATACAAAGCACCTTACCAAATTAAGGTCAGTATCCTCAAATAGCATTTAAAAAAATCATAGTATGCTCCTATATAAAAAAAAAATAAAAAAAAAATTCTCATGGGTTTAATCAACATGGACTCACTTCCCTTAGATATTGAGTAACACTGCCTTGTCTCTAGGAATTGAAGGCTGGCTTACTTTAAATGACCATGGATACCTATTGTGGTATTTGCTTTACACAAAAAATAATTGTGCTCTTTCTTGGTGCCCATTCTAAAATATGTTGACATTTTGAGTAAGATTTTTTTAAAATTATTTAATGCTATGACTTGCCAATGTTTAATATGGTTGTTTATTGTAATATATCCTTGGTAACACATGGTCAGTAAAGGAGGGTTGACAGAAGAGTTGGTGTTTTGAATACTTGACTTGTATTATGAAAGTCCAACCCCAGTGTACTTCTGCTGCAGAATGAACTTGGTTGCCTAATGTGTAATGCATAGGTATTTCACTGAGATTAGTTTTTGGTCTCCTCATCCATTGAATAATGAATTATACAAAGTCAGTTCATAAACAGTGAACCAAGAGAGTAGCAGTTACAACTCTCCTGCAAACTTTTCCCAACTCTCCCTTCATTCTGTGTGTATTAATAAAGAACTATCAAATATGATGTTTCAATCCCTCCTTAATGGGATTACCTACCAGGATTTATTGCCACTTTGTCTCTGCATATCAGCCAAAAAGTGGACCTTCTGCATTGTGAAATGGTTTAGACATTTTCTTTAAAGAGGTTGGCCAAGCATCAGGCCCAAGCTGGCCATACAGCATGCCAATCAAATGCCCAGTGGGCCACTGCCTAGTGACCCTACCCTCCATCAAGGCTGATGTAACAATATAGCATGTGATCAGACAGCTGCATGCTTGACACCTATAGGCTACTGAGAGTTCTAGTTACACAATTGTACAGAGCTACCTGTGAATAGTCTACACATTTGTTCCTGACTTTGCTGGTTTAGGTTGTGAATGAAAAATCAATCTCTTTAAGATGCGCCCAAACATTTTTTTTAATAACAGAATACTTCAGAACTGTTAAATTACTTGAATTTTGACAGTATGTATATTACCGGTAATTACAATTTTTTTTGTACCTTTAATGGGAAAGGTGTAAATTCAACACATCAGTACAACCTGTCCTGGACTGCTGTTTGTCTCTTGCTGTGTTAACTAAACTTTATTTTTGTACTTGGTTACTAAAAAGTCATTAACATTCCAAAATAATTCAGGCTTCTCTATGGGATGGTATTTTAAATAGTATAAAGATTTACTCAATTTTATGTGCTTGCTGTACCTCAGCTGATGAGCCTGGTTGTTTTTGCTTCAGATCTAGGGTTAAATTGAGTTGTGTAGGTAATAGAATCAGTCTACATCCAGTAATTGCTTTGGCCTCCTCATATACGGTAGTTTGTAGGTTTTGTAGGAATTTTGGACTGGAAGGGTTCTATTATGGTATGCAATCTTCTGGCAACCTATGGAGTTGGCCCTGTTGTTTGGGAGGTGGATGGTTTATTTCCACTCAATCCACCTGTATATTTACCTTTTAGTGAATAATGCCAATGTTTCCTGGAAATTAGGAAAACATGGTGGATATAAATCAGAAGGCTTTGGAGTCTATTCATCAGGGGGGAGTTTTGGTTGTAACTCTCTCACTTCACTATTCATTTTTAAAGGGCCATCCTTGGCAAAGGATTTAAATGGCACTGGATAGTGCGTAATTAAGTGGGTGAGGAGACTTTGGAGAAATGTCCCTGATTTAACTATATGTTAAACAGGGCCAACCAAGCTCTTCCTACAGCTCACTATACGTGGACCTTCAAATGTATTTCCAATTGTATAGTGAAGTATAGCAGCTCATCCACAACTGTCCTGCAAACTCCCTGACCACTATCGCTTTAGTGAGTAGACTCCCTTTCACGAGTCTAAGCTACAGCCTGTGTTGGTTTTATATCATAATATTGGGAACATGGTACCGGTACTTACTTTGCTCTTTGCTGTGTGATGAACATTAGACACTGGAATTGGACCTAATTGAAATGAAATAAATTGGAAATACATTTTATACACATTTGTATAACAAGTAAATTCTGATGCAAAGCTTGAAATGTGATCTTGGCACTATAGTAACTAATGAAAATGTCCTGTATTCTCCATTGGATGCTGCAGATTGCCACATGATATTTTATACATAACCTCGATTTGTGCTATTTGAGTCTCTGTCACACGTGTTGTGTTTTCCGCAATGTTGCTTTTGCAATTTATATAATAAAATGTTTTGTGATTGCCCAGTGTTAAGCATCACTTTATGATGGTGGATTTGTGCACTTACCTTAACATATTAAACAAACTTTAGCAGTTCTAGTTTTATACATACCTTTGATTTGTGTTACATAATTAATCATGAGTACTGTTATATTTTACATGACTAAGAAGTTACTTCTAGAAAGGGTTTTGACATTCAGCTGTACTAAAAGTATTTGTACATAGACATTACGGTCAGTATAATGCACTCAGCCATGGAAAATGAATTCTATGTGCATTATAAAATGTAATGGCCTCAACAATGATTTGGCATCATGACCTCTTTGAAATGTTGATGATACAGTCATAATTAGACCCTTCCTGCTTTGATCACAATCTCTAGATAAGTAATGAATTCACATGATTTTGTACAGATGTCACAAGGGGCAACTGTAATGATGATCCTTGTGATGTTGAGAAGTTAATTTAGGGTGTTATTAACCTTTTGTAATTTCTGTTTTTAAGTTTCTTGGTAATCTGATGAATGCATTTCCTGTTCTCCGATAACTACAAATGATACATTGATACGAATCATACATTGATACAAATACAATTTCTATTGTGTATATTATTTTAAAACATAAATTTTTTTTTTTTTCCTGGTAAAACTTTAAGAAGAATGAAAGTAAAATATGCATTCGTAAGTATTCAACGCCCCATGTTCTGGAAGCTCCCCGTTTGCCGAGAGAAATTATCCATTTGATCACTAATCGGAAAGTGAAAGTTGCATGACACCAACCAAGCGCTTCTAAGTAGTGGTCATCCCCCAAAACTCACTGTTCTATCTTGGGAATTAGCTGTCTCCCTTTTGACATTACTTTTTGGTCTGAGTATTTTATATGCAAACTCTCAAACATTACAGCCTCTTACTCGACAGTTAAAAAAAGACATAAAAGTGTGTCCACTCTTAAAATGGCCTGCTAATAGAGTATTTAATCAAGTTATAATTGTTATTGGTCTAAAAAAGATAATTTATAGGGCCTCACACCTTTCTTTCAATTTACTTTGCAGCACTAATCAAAGTAAATAGTTTCATTTCTAACTTAATTTTCACTAGCAACAGTTCAATAGTATATAATGGATTTCAACCCACTTGTTGCCTTTACTGCACGTTTTCAGCAAAGGCTATGCCTCTTTTACCTACCTATTAAGAATTTTTTATTTATTTATTTGGGGTCAAATAATGAAATGAACAAGGTGGACTTTTGTGCAACATTTACCAGTTAGTAGCTGATTAGTTTTGTTTATTGTGAATAGTTCGATGTCGTTCTGTTACCTTGAACATTGGCATTGATTGTTTTCGGCATCATTTATAGCATAATATAGGATTTAACTGTAGCTATAAATATAAGCGTCCATCTGCATCTTGAGCCTTGAGGTTATTGCCACTCCTGCTTTGGCTGTGGATCATAAAGGGACAACCACAGAAAGTTTCTCCAATAAGAAGGGCTGAGCTGGCCCTCCATAATAAATAATGACACCATTGATATTTTGCTCAAGATATCTCCCAAATCTCCTGTCCCATTAACTATGCATAATATGCATTCCAGCCTCACTGGGCTCACGGTGCTGGGTCCACTCAGTGTATATCATGGAATTGAAATGCTGAACTGTCTTCCAAACTTGTGTTTTAATCTATGGAGTTTCCACCCTTTTTGTAGCACAAGGGTTTTGAATGAGAAAGAATGAAAAAAAAAAAGGGTACAGGAGGATTGTAGAATTCTGATGAAAAATGATTATTTAAAAAATAAATAAATTAATAAGCCTTAAGATGATTTTCATAATTTGCTTACAAAATGCCTTACTAAGATACATGACAGGACGACTCTTTATTGACAGATGCATACATGGGGTGGTTTTACAGTCTTTTACATAACTGCTCTAACTGTCCAAAGTGTTCACTGCCCAAAAAAGTTGACTTAAGGAAGTAAAACAAAGTATAGTTTAAACATGTTGTAAAAGTTCCCAAGATATTATAAATGTACGTGTTTTATTTTTTTGTTTTTTTTTTTAATTAGTGTTCCTTTTAACCTTTCTGATGTTTAATCCTGAGAATCAAATCCATAGTCCAGCTACAGAAGTAGCTTGCGTTATATTCTCGCTGCTTCCAGACCAAAATGTGCTTTTGCTATTTCTGTTCTGAAAAACTTATTCTCATTAATGGGAAATATTTTTCTCCATTAGAATCTGACCCCCCCACACCAAATTATTTTCTTCTATTGAATCATTTCAATGTTCTCCAAGATTCTATCCTCCACCCCTGAATTATTGTGAGTCTAAAGTAATTCTCAGCTGCCCTTTCGAATTTCCATGTTCTCTTCCTCCTCCTCTGTTTCCAGCAATGTCAGTGTTTGGGTGGGGTCTGTCTTGTTCACTAAGCATCCCATTCAGCCTCTATGGGATTTGCTTTGCTTAGCCACAGACATCTAATTACTGTGACAGTGTTCAGCAGGCTGCAAAGTACAGAATACGGATAAAGCTGACTTCTGTGGGCCAGCAAATTGTCGAATGCAATAGGTAGAATTATCTTATTGTGTGCTCTACGATTTCTTATACGTAATTTGCTGTCTTGTAAATACCAATATGTTTCTTGTCACACATTTAATTGATTCTAATATTTTTTCTAAGCTCCTGTATACTATGGTCAAGTGTAATTAACCAGTATACCTTCTCCTTCTGGTAACATTGCTTTTAATAGTTTTTGCGTTGATTGCCTGAATGTTTATGTATGAATGGAATCTGTTTAATTTTATTTATTGGGTGTGTGAATGTTAAGTTGCCATAGATCCTATAGTGTGTGCTTATTTGTGCTTTTTCTGGATCACCCAATAATCTGCACTTTGACCCATGGGTGAGCGGATTTTTTTTTTTTATGCATCCCTTTGTTTTTTGTTATTTATTAGATATACTTAGTGGTGTTTATGTACTTCTTCAAGTCAAATATAGGTTATTAAGAGAATTGACCTTTTTAATGGCTTTGCATATTTTTTTCTATGCATTATGTCTATGCTATATAAATGTTGCCAGATCAGTTTAGTTTTAAAACGGTTCCTAGTTTTGGGAGAATGGAAGTTTTGTGAGTTTGCATTATTTTACTGTGATTCTGCCAGAGAATATTTATTTGTTTAGGATTTTTTTTTCATTTCACTGACAAAATAATTCACGTATTGAATCATTGGTGATCCTTCTATATAGTAGTCTTTGCATTTTTTTATTTTTCCCCACAAATGTTCATGTAATGAGTTTTTTTTATTTTTCTTATTTGGAACTACTAAGGTAGATTTAGTGAGGCAGGCGTTAAATCAAACCGCTAAACATATTTTGACAGTGTTTTGTATCTTTTCATAAGTACCTCTGTCTTTTCATGTGGTGCACATTTATTAATAATTTAATATAGATGAGAAGCTGTTCTCTGACATGACAGAGGCCATGGAAAGGAATGAATGTCCACAGAGCGTCTGTTGAATAGAATTTGTGCAATTCAAGCTAACAAGGTTTAAACCAAAATTACAAATATGCAGTGTTTTTAGCCAATCCACATACTCAAGCATTGATTACTTACTTTTTCCTGATCTATACTCTTCCACCCATTATTTGTGTGGTCTACTTTTCTCTTGTCTCTCTCCTTTTTGTTCACATTCTGTGGTACAGTCCCTTTGGGACGAAACCTGGGTCATTTTCTCCTTTTAATAATTATATTCTGTATTGGTTCACCATATTGTTGCAATCTTTGTTGAGTTTCCTTCGTTGTGAGCTCTATGTTGGTCTTTACTCTCCTACCGTCACTTGGTGTCTCTGGTTTCATCCAGTGATTTCCCATCCTGTCTGAGACGTTGTGAAACATTTCTCATGTTCTGTTTTGGTAGCATCTCCTAAAAGAATTGCACTTCAGTGGCCATCAAAGCCCCTTCCTCAACATTGGTCAATTGTTTGAGGCCCTTTACTTATCCAAAGCCTCCTGGGTCTTCATGTAAGCCCTCCTATTGTGATCTCCCAGGCCTTGCCCTCTAAAGACAAACATGAAGACCGTGAGAAGAAAAATTATACAAGACTAGCAGGATCTTCAAAGCTTGTGTGACCTCTGCAATTGAGAATGTAGAATGTATGTTGCATCTTGAGATACCCATTTATCTCAGTGAGCTACTTATGCTGTAGTTGAAGATGTCTCTTCACAGAACCTATTTGTATACCTGTGTACTGTTCCATGGAAATGCTTGGTTTACTTACATTATTTCTCTGTATCTTTAAGGGTTTTTTTTTAATTTGGTAGTTGTATATTCTGTTCTATATAATCTTCATTAGCGTTTTTCCTTTTTTTTTTGTATACAATGGTCTTCAACATTTATTGTATAAAATTGATAGAATTGTTCTAGTGAGAGAAACTGATTGACTTTGGCATGTGTCTTTTTATGGCTTACATTGTAAGAATAACAATAACAGATCCAGGCTGTAGCCGGAAAAAAAACTTTGCTCAATTAACTTTGGAAGTGTTATTATTTTGACTATGGGAAAAAGTACTACAGACAGTGCACAGTAGCCATTAAATAAATATTTCTGCTGCCATTGATGTTGATTGACGTTTCATCTCTGTGTATCATCAGTAGTGTCACGTTACCCATTTCAGGCTTTAGCATAATGTGTGCCAGAAGTTCTTGTTTGAAACATTTTGTACAGGGAAATCCCTTTAGATAGGTATAGAACCTCAAGGACCATGTCCCTTATGTGTCCCTTTGCTTACCCATTCTACCATTATGCAATAACCAATGTTGAGATTCACCTTGAACAGCCTCTAGTTGTCCACAACTTGAGAACTGGCGCATGCATTTAATACATATTTATTTTATGTTTATTACCTTACCTAAAAATGTTTTCCACTGGGGCTGGAGATTCAGTTTCCTTTACGTACCTCCATGGGTTTACAAATGGGGATTCTTTTCCCCAAAGAGGGACCTTTTGATGAGTGTGAACTGCAGTTGTACAGAAAGTCCCACTGAGGCAAATCCAGACTGACCACACCCAGCCACACTGATGCACACGTTATTATTGGCCAAATAAAAAGCACTCTAAAATACACCTCACATTGAACCACAAACACATCTTAGTTTGTAGAACACATATTTACCAGACTCTTGGATCATAGAACACTCCCTCTTGCAGTTGGTCCCATCTACCTTGTTAGTAGCACAGGGTCATGTGCACCTGAATATTGATGCAATAGTAATCATGTACAGCAATTCATTCTCAATGCAAGTATGTGTATATGTGTGTGTATGTATATATATAATTTTCTCCCCATACCATTCGGTGGATCTTGCTACTCTATTTAATTACTTTTAATTTCCCACTAACTTGATCTGAAGTATTATATCAAATTCTAGTAGTGGTTTTCATATATATATATTGATTGTCTATAATATGCTCCTGGCTATACTATTTTATTCAACAAGTTTGTGGTGCTACAACATCATAGTGGAGTTATAGTTTGATAACATAAAGGATACAAATAGTAATAGTAGCATAAGCAATTCTGAATTTATTGTATACATGTTATTGTAGGTGTGGACAATTGAGTTTACTTCAAGAGCTGAATGCATCTTAAGTTATAGTGGTCTAGCTCAACATATACAACTATGGCTGTTGAGGCAAAATAATTAGTGTATGTGCAAGTTCTACATTCTTATATTCTACATTATATTTATATATATCTTTTTTATATTTGACAACAGAAATATTCAAAATCTGCAACCCATATGCATATTCTCACAGGCTTGAAACAGACTTGGGCTGGATGCTGTGTTCCTTTTGTGGTGTGTGTGTGTGTGTATGTATGTATGTATGTATGTATGTATAATATATATAACAAAAGATATGGTATGTAACACTCACTTGACTGGAGACAGTTGTAATATGCCGGGTGCTAACAATCCAAAAAGTATATACAGCATGCAAATAAAGTTGATGCACTCAGCGGGTCTTCTTCTTATAAAGTTTATTAAGGCTTAGTGAAGGTCCAACGTTTCGGCTCTCACTGAGTGGCAAATACTGTATTTGCTCGATTATAAGACAGGGGGTTTTTTTTTTTAGGTTTTTTTTTAGCGCAATCGCTTATATTCAAGGTTCTCTTATAAACAGACCTCAAATAGAGGTCTGACTATAAGACTAAGATCCAGGCTTCTGAGGCTTCTATGATGGAGCGCCGGCGTGGCATGACCTTCCGGTGTTCCACCATAGAAGCGCCGGCGTAAGTGTCGGGTAGCAGCGAAGGTTGTCTACGCGCATCGCGCAGACGTTCACCAGCTGTCAGAGAGGAGGATCCCCTAAAAAGGCTGCAGGAGACCTGGATCCTCCTCTCTGGCAGCCAGTGAATGTCTGCGCGATGCGCGCAGACAACCTCCGCTGCTACTCGACACTTCCGCCGGGGCTTCTATGAAGGAACACCGGCATGACGTGACCTTCCTGTGCTAGGTGGAAGCCCACTGGCTGCCCCACTTGACCCTAGGGAGTCTGGAGCACGGGGGACAAGTTTACGGATGCATCGGTAAGTTGGGGGGGCATATCACGGTATAAGGCATATCTGGGGGGCAAAGTAGCAAGCCGTGGGGCAGATGTGCATAACTGGGGGGGCACGTTGGCAAATTAAAAAAAAAAACAAAAAAAAAAAACAAATGCATTTTTCTCATCATAGTTTTTATTAAATATGAAAAGTTAGTTTGCATGTGAATTAATATTTTACCAATAAAACATTTTTCCTATAGGGTAGTCTTATATTCAGGCTTTTTCTTTTTTTCTAAATGTTCAGATTTTTGGGGGGGTCATCTTATAATCGAGCAGATATGGTAATTTCAAGGGAACTCCAACCATCATATACACTTTAATACATATAATTTATTATATATCCTTTTAAATAATTTCCCTATAGCAAATGCATAGAATGATTCTACAGAAACCCCCAGGCATATGCAGAAAGGACTCCCATTATTCAACACTACGGGTTATGATACATAATGAAGTACTTACAAATTATTTACCTTTCATTCTTTGGTTGAGCTGGAGGGTCCCTTGAAGTAGAGGACTGCATTGCGGGCGGTCTTGCTGGCACAGGCGGTCAGACACTGTACCTGCGGGTCCCGGTAATCCCGCGCAGTCCCACGAGGCTGCCTTTGCGCTGCTCCCTCACAGCATCTCTTCTCTTGCTCCGCCCAGGAACAGAGCTGAGTCACATGATGTGAACGGGATTAAAAAAGCAGTCCCGCGCAGGGCTCTACTTTGAAGGCAAACTCAACCTAAGTTCACAGTGTAACTTGTTGTCTACCTTCATGTTAATTGCATAAAGTAGTCTTAAAAGGTAGAATTTTTTGAACTGACCAAACAATTTTTTAACTGGGTACATCTGTAACTAGTTATATCTGTAAATGCCTTGACATTCCCATTAAAATTTCAAGCTTTGAAGCATGTGTTTTAATCTCAGATGGTTCCTGCTGTGAACCTTTCAGAATGTCATCATGGGGGAATATTACCTTTCATGCTTCACTAAGCATTACTATGTAGCCATGCCAGACTCTGGTCTATGAGCAAAAGTTATCTATATGTCCATATCCTTTTCTTTTTTTCTATTTTTTTTTATATATAGAGAAAGTCTCCATTAGCTTGGCGTGAGGCAAATGTGATTTATTTAAGGTTACCTTCAGACATTCACAATGACTGCTAAGTCGCCTCTGTACGCACCGGATTAGTACCCCTACTATGAATGTACCCTTAGCAGTTGTGCACAAAGGACCCTCATCGGTTTTATTGGTAGGAAAGTACAAGGAAGGTGATTTTAACATAATCATATTATGGGGATCAGATACTTAAAAAAAAAAAAAAAAAGAAACAAAAAAAAAAATTATTGCATAAGCAGCTTCCAAAAATAGATTACACGGGGTATATTCTTGAGCGTGATGGCAGACATGCTGGTAGGAGAGTTGCGCTTTACTATCTCTAACATCACTATATTCTTAGAATCTAACCTATTTGAGCTTCTCCTGATCCTTCGTGAAAGTCACGGTTAAAGTATGTATTATGCAGGGCCAGATCAGTCTTTATAGGAGATGTTTTATACATCTTTTTATATAAGCAGCCCTTTACCATGCTTAACAAATTCAGTGAATTATAACTAAAACGTTCCTATCCAGGGCAGAGCCTAGGCCCAGCTACACCATGAATATACAGTAGAAACTATAAAAGATTGGCCCTTCAGAGTGTGCAATTAATAAGAACATGAACATTCATCACAGATCAATAAATTATAATTTTTTTATGTTAGAATAAAAAGTGCAATCAAGTGAAAAATGCACATATATATTCATTGACCCACATAGCAGGCATAGATCACAGGTTGCATGCCCCAAAGGCAAGCCCAGCGCCCAGATTACACAAAGTGGATTTGTCCATTCTTGTTATCTATCCCTACCCTTTTCTTAATCACTTACCTTGCTGAAGTCCTGTGGTGGGAGTGCAAGGCCTCTGTCTGACTGCTTCGACACGGCGCTGGCGCTTGATGCTGAGTGCCGAGATATGTTGTTGTGTTCCGGCACTTGGCATCAAGTGCCAGAGGTGCGATGGAGCTGTGAGACAGAGGCCCTCCGCTTCCACCACCGCATTTGGTGCCACACCGAAGCGTGTGGAGGAGAGAGACGAGCACGAAACGGTTGCTAACATGGCTCGGCGTGGCCCATTTAGTGTATAAACCTTTATGTCTTATTGGGCATTTTAAGTCAAAATAAGACTTTGTTATATAAGCTTGAAAATGGTTAGCCGACTGACCCTTTATTAAATATTAATGGAACTTTTCCACTTTCAAATGTATCTTAATATACAGAAAACTAAACACTGCTTATAAATCACACACACACACACATATATATATATATATATATATATATATATATATATATATATATATATATATATATGTGTGTGTGTGATTTATAAGCAGTGTTTAGTTTTCTGTATATTAAGATACATTTGAAAGTGGAAAAGTTCATGTTGGGTCATTTCTCTTTTAGATTACGCTAGTATTAAAAATTAAAATTATTGAACTAATAACCTAACCAGCCTGAAAGGCCAGCATATGAAGTGTGACAATGACTTTCTTTAATTGCTGAATAGGGCTGTGTCTAGATGCCCAATGATGCATGGTATGCTCTCCTGTGGTGCCGTTACTAATGAGGACTGCTCTAATCACTCAGGAAGCCTGCCAAGATTGTAATTGGGCAGTAGTCACGTGACCCTGGATAGGATGTTGTGTTTGCTTAGATTTTCACCATAGAGAGAAGCTTTAGAATACTAAAGCCTTAATGATAACACTCATTTTTATATTACAATAATACAGATGTAGTGTTTTCCTTTATTTAAAAAAAAAATCTAGTTTGAACAGATCAAGACAAGTTAAGCAATCGGAGCCCTCGATCACATGTTATAATATTAAAACAAGTTTATAATTATTCAGCTGTATATGCAAAACCAAATCTAAAAAGTAACAAAAATATTTTTTTTTGTGTAAAACCCTCATCCCCTTAAAAAATGTACTCAACGAATGTTCTTATACATACACACATACACACACACACACACACACACACATACACACACACACACACACATAGACCTTGCATACCAGCCCATGTAGGTGGAAGTACATAATATGACAAAAAAGGAGGGGTTCATGTGAGACTCTCCAGGCATCAAGTTTCTTTTCCCTGCATGCTAGCTGTCGGGTCCATAGGCCAATCAAAATTAGGTGT
This sequence comes from Sceloporus occidentalis, assembly GCA_023333645.1. Classification (NCBI taxonomy): domain Eukaryota; kingdom Metazoa; phylum Chordata; class Lepidosauria; order Squamata; family Phrynosomatidae; genus Sceloporus; species Sceloporus occidentalis. Next base: position 3,547,992 of record JALMGF010000088.1, on the reverse strand, counting down.
ATTTTTATTAATGGGAGTCTTGTCTGTACACCTAAACACACAACTCTTCTGCTGGGCAGGCAAATAAAAGCTGCTATCAACTCCAAAGCTGATGGTCAATCCCAAGACAATATTAAAAGGATTACTATGTAGAGCATACGCAATGCATGTAGTTATCCAGGGGCGTAACTAGAAACCGCAGGCCCTGGTGCGTGAACACACAAATTACACACACACTTACTCATGCTCACACACACAATTATAGACCTCTGCTGTGTTTTTTCAGTCATGATATGGCTAAATTGCATAAGGTAAAATGTATGGGATGATGTTATATATCTAAGATTAACATTGTATCTTATGTTTCTAGCATCATCTGCGACCATGACGACTGAAGCTCCCCTGGAGGTTGAAGTAAATGAGAATGAACAGCCTAAAGTCCAAAATGAGCACGTAGGGACCTCTATTGAGCAGGATCAACAGGGAGAAGAAATCACAGCAGAAAAAAACGAAAGCCCAGAAAACAAAAACCCTGAAGAAACTGTAACAAAGTCACCCTCGTCCCCATCCAGTGTAGGAGAGAGAAGCCCTGGAAAACAGAAGAAAGAGAGAGAGGCATCTGAAGGCAAAGGGATCTCTCGTTTTTTACCACCATGGCTTAAGAAGCAAAAGTCACAAAGCTTTTCTGAGCCTCAGGAGGATGATGGCAAGAGCAAAGCAGAAGAAACAGTAGAGCCAGCTAAAGAAGATGACAGTGAAGGTGTTAAGTCAGGTGAAGATCAGCCTGTTGAGACAAAGTTGGAAGAGAAGGAAGAGAAGCGATCTGTTAGCAGTGCAGAGACACAGGTAATATTAATATATACTATTCTTATATGACAGGTAACAAGTGACTGGTTTAAAAGCCGTTTTTACAAAGATATAATCTGGGTAACAAGTGGCGAGCATGGTGTGAGTTAACGATTTGCTGGGCAAATCACAAAGGTCAATGCATGCTTAATTCATATCTGGGAAACTCCCTCTACCTGACTTCATTTTATTTTTTCCATGTTGAGAATGTAATAAAAAGGTTTCTAACTTTTTGTAAGGACCCCTGGCAAGTATCTTACCTGAGTTTGGTTGTGCTGGGCTTGACGTAAGTTTGGCAGATACACAGATTTGGCAAAGGTGGTAATAAAACAAATATATTTTACCACTAAATAGTTACCACTGGGGTAACTCAGCAGCTGCCATTGTATTGTTAGGTTGTAAAGAGACATACATTAAGGCTTTTGTACATGTTTATTTTTGAGATTAGTGCTTCTTTTGAAGCATGTCATCTTAAAATGAGACTTATTTTGAAGCTCACTTCATTTGTGTAATTGTGTCTGTCTCACATATACACCAGTACACCTTCTATAGAGAATGAAGTATGTTTCATTGTTGTGTACAAGTTTTTGATCTATTGCCATATATTAATTTTGCAGTTGTTCAGTAACTTTTATATCTATATTTTCCTTTGTAACATCTTGAAATACACACACCCTCCTGTTTTTATTGACCAGGCAATTGTATTAGACTAGATTTGTTGTCAAAAGACAAACAGATGAGGTAACAGGTTACCAGCTGTGACATCATGGCTCTAGAAAATTCCTTGAGAAAATATTTACTGTATATGATAAGCACTCCTTTTATAATACAAGTAACAATCTTTTTAGATGTATTAAGACATATTTTTTTTTCCTGTCAGTTTTATGTTTAAGGATACTGTGATCCTATGTTTGTAGGTGAATGTATCCTTTTCCCTTAGAAGCTTAAAAATTTACTATTTGAAGACGCAATAAGAACAATTCGGTCCATCTCGTCTGCCCCACCTCCCGCTGTAAAAAAATACTTAATTTGGTCATTGGTCTGTTCCTACAGACCTCTGTTTTAGCCATCTCTCACAGTGTCTGCATATACGGTATTAAGTGCTGAGATACGGGGGAGCACTGAAACAGAGTTTTGTATGAGCAGAGCTTTTGATGTTCCCAACCGGCCCTGCTCCTCCACTGGTGGGCAGGAGAGAGCCGGCAAGGTGTCTATCATTAGTGACGGGGTGGTACACTGTATTGTTGCATATCAAAAAAGCCCTGTCTTCACTAACATCAAAAGGGGGGGGTGGTGTACATAAACGCGCGCAGTGGATTTTAAATACACAATTTAAAATAAATCATGTGTATTAGAACTATACAGCTACAACCGGAATTTGAAAGGTTACTAAATGTTTAAGGAAGGTGTAAACAAATGCTGTAGCTAAGAATGCTTTAAAAAATGGACATGTTAATAGTTTTTTTTTTTTAACTAAACAAAATGCTAAGTGATTGAACAGAAGAAAAATCTAAATTAAATCATAATTTTGTGTTACCATCCTTTGCCTTCAAAACAGCATCAATTCTATGTAAGCTTGCACACAGTTTAACGAACTCAGCAGGTAGATAGTTCTAACCATCTTGTAGAACTAACCACAGTTCTGTTGATTTAGGCAACCTCAGTTCCCTCTCTCTCTCTTCGTGTAATCCCTTGATGATGTTAAGATCAGGGATATATGGGGCCATGCCATCACTTCAGGACGCCTTGTTCTTCTTTACATTGAAGGTAGTTCTTAATGACTCTGGCTGTATGTTTGGGGTAGTTGATTAATTCTAACCAAATCCTCAAGTCCATTTGAGGAAATGCAGCCCCAAACATCAAAGGAACCTCCTCCATGCTTCACTGTTGCCTGCAAAAACGCATTCTTATACAGCTCTCCAGTCCTTTGGGAATACACTACCTTTTGCTACATCAGTGTAGAGCACTTGTTGCCATTTTCTGCACCTCAGCTGTATTTTTTCCATGAATAGTTGAGGCGCTTGGCATTGTTTGCATGTCAGAAGTATGGTCTTTTTTGTAGCAAGTATTCCATGAAGATCACATCTGACCAGACTTCTCCAGATGGTAGATGGTAGTTTCCCACTGCGTTCTGCAAATGCTGATGGTACTGCTGAAAATCTTCCAATTGCCAAGGAAAGGAAGCATGATTTGTGTGTTTCATCTACTGAATTAAGTTTCCATGGACGCGACCACTGCGTTTACACTTCTCAACATTGCCTTTTTTTGTGCTTCTTTAAAAGATCTTAGACAAAATCCCTATCCACCTGGAGATGTCTGTATGGGAGAGACTTTGCTGCTGCAGTATAAGTACCTTGTGTCTTGTTGCTGTGCTTAGTCTTCCCATCGTGTATGACTTTGACATTAAAATGTGTTCAGCAACCTCACCTTTTTTAGTGAGTTCAGCTATTCCTCACCCAGTTTTATTCCTTATACACAGCTGTTTCTGTTTATGATTGTGTTTCAACCTACATATTAAATTGATGGTCACCACCACCTGTTGTATGTGTTGTTTAATCATATACCTAATTATACACAAAATCCTTGACTTTGTGCAAGTATACTTAGAATTGATGCTGTTTTGAAGGCATAGGCCACACCTACTATTAATTTGATTTAGATTTTTCTTGTGTTCATTTACTTATATATAAAAATGTCTATTTTAGAAATCATTCTTAAATTACAGCACTTTCTCTCATCTGCTTAAAACTTTTGCACAGTACTGTATATAATATAACACATTTTAAGCAGAGTTTGTTTTTTTTTGCTTTATAGCCTGCTAAAGAAGAAAACAAAGAGGAAGAGACACAAACTGTAGTTGAAGACAAAGTAGAAAATGAAGGTGATGTTGGAAAGGAAGAACATGTTCCCAAGCCTGCAGAACCAAAGAAAGAGATTCCTCTCAAATCCCCCAAAAAGTTGAAGACTGTGCCATGTAAGGTGACCTTATTAGATGGAACTGAATACAGCTGTGATCTGGTGGTAAGCTTGCATTTAAATACTTCTGCATCATAACAAAGGTGTTTATTGATCTGCTCCTGGAATACATCATGTGCTATTGAATGCAAGTTTGCAATAATCATCGTAGTCACCTACAGTTTAGTGACCTGTTTTCGTTTTATTATGAGTCCTGATGGGGTTAGATTATAATGACTAACTTTCCTGTGTGACTGACTGCACCTGTGCATGCTATTTGTACACACACAAACGGAAATTCTGCTGCAACGTAGAACATTTCACAGAAACAGGCCATTACCTGCTTACAGCAACTGCTCCAGAACAGTTTTTCCCTTTTCCCAGTGATGAGTTTTGGTAAGAGCCTATTTGTTCTATATGTCCTATTTTGTATTTTGCAAAGACATATACACTGGCTTTTGTAGGCAGGGGTGATCATGGTCCTGTTAGGGAGATTGCAGTACTTACCCTGACCGCATATGTAGCTGGAAAATAAATCAGGGTCTGCGCTTTTGCACCAAATACCTCAATCACAGTTTACATGCTGTCACCTTGTGAAGTATTGAAATAAAGAGTTGCATTATGATGTCCTGTCTTGGTGTTCTACTTCAAGTGGTACTTGTCTACTTGCGTGGTTGCTGAATGGGTAAGGTGGTGAGCTGGCCCGGACTGGGACAAAAAATAGGCCTGGCATTTAAGCCCGAGCAGCCCATATTTATTTATTGTTAAAGCCCACCCTTCATGTACCATCTTTGCATTAACTCATTCACACAAATCATTAACACATTCATTAATGCAGTCTCACAAATCATCCACACATTTATTAATTCATTCATTCTAATACGCATTCACACTACCCCCTCTCCCCATCTTATCTGCCCCTTCTCACTGTTCCCCATTTCTCACTATCTAACCCCCCTCTGCCCCTTCTCACTGCACCCCCCTCCCTCACCCTACTTACCTTGTTGCCGGAGCAAGCAGCAACTGCGGCCGGGCCCGCGGCAGGACCGGACTAACTGGGCCTATGCGGCCTCTACGGCCGCATTAACGCAGGGCATAAGGGGCACCTGCCCCTTAAGCCCGCCGCAACTGCGACCGCCACTCTAAGGGGCCGGGAAGCCCCCACCAGGGCCGGCCTTAGGGGTCTGCGGCCGCACAGGGCTTACATTAAAACATCGGGGGGTTTTTTTAACTTTATTTAACATCCTCCATGTTAAAGTTAACAAAAACTTTATTTAACATGGAGGATGTTAAATAAAGTAAAAAAAACAACAAAAAAACCCCCGATGTTTTAATTTAAACCCTGTGCGGCCGCAGACCCGTAAGGCCGGCCCTGGTGGGGGCTTCCCGACTCCTAAGAGTGGCGGACCCCGTCGCAGTTGGGGCGGGCTTAAGGGGCAGATGCGGTCCTGACTGGGCCTATTTTAAGGTAGGGGCCTGGAGCTGCAGCTCCATCAGCCCCTAAGTCAATCCGGCCCGGCCCCCCGGGCAAACGGTGGTGAGTATTAATGCCCCTGGCACAGCTTCCCCCATGCCCTGGCCCTGCCTCAAATTAGGCATCAACGGTTTTGCCTAATTTCTAACTGTTGCCGGGCACTTAAATGTCATATGACATGAGCAGGCATTGATGGGTTGTCGCTATAGAAACCCGCTAAGGTTAACATGCTGGACAACTTATCTGTAATAGTATTTCATAGGGAGCAGACCCCCACAGCTGTACCCTTCTTTTGTATTGACAGTAATGGTTGTTCTTTATAAATCACTGTTGATCTGGGACCCGAAAAATTAAAATATGCTTATGATACATAAGAGAAACTTACGCTTACTGTGTAAGTGCATTAAAGATGCTCGGTCAGTGGCCTTGACCTTCAAGCACATAGATCTGTGTCTTCTTATATCTGCTTCATTGTAACTTTATCCGTTCTAGATGTCACGTGTTACAAATAAGATCTTTTTCGTTCAGCTGTTTTTCTGTTTTGCCTAAATAACCAAGGGATCGCTGGCCAATTCAAAAAGCAGTTACGTATGCAAATAGTAATAGCTTTTCAATGAAGTAATTTCCTGCTGCTTTTTACTCTTAATGTGATTTATGTGATTATTACATCTTTGCCTGAGGCTGCACAGCACTGCTATGAGTTGGAAATTCAGTTTTCCAGCAAAGCCAAGTGTATTTACATTTCAATACTGGACATATGCCACTACATTTCATTAATATGACCATATTACCCAAGTTGCAATAATAAACTGAATTCTGGAGTGCTATTAATCCTATTTCCACGTTTACCACCGTACTATTTTGAGTTGTATTTTATGTAAAGTGAGAACCTTTTTGTTATACTGTTATCCTGTATTGTCAATTCAAGTAAACTGCACAGTACATATATTTCAGCAAAAGGACCTAAGATGTCGTCACTCTTAGTGCTAATTTAAGAGTTTCTTTAACAAAAGTATATTGAGTAGAAGAAGGAAATATCCCATCAAAAGAATTATTTGTTTTGGGTATATGAAACACCTGCCACTGCTGTTATTGTTTGGGATTTTCACATTGGCTTAATACCCAACTAAGGCATGTGTGCAGCACAGTATTTAAATATACAAAAGGTGTAGGATTTGGCCTTACCTTATGTAGTATTCCCTTATTTTGGCTGAAATATATGTCAAACTCCCTATTCAGCTTCTTTATATTGTTTTAAGAGATGGAGGCTGATGCATAGGATTGTAGCACGAGTTTGTAATGTGTAAAGTCCCCAGTGAATTGTCTTAGCTTGTGTCTTTTTTTATGTTCAAAATATTGTAACGTCCATCCTGTGCCAGATACACGAACCATGTAATAGGTGTTTCAGATAACATCATGCTGTGGACCACAAAGGCTGCATTGTTTCCCACCTGCTGAATTGCCAGCAGTCCTGCATTTCTTCGGACATTCCTGACACATGAAATTTGTACTGGCAATTGTCTTCAGTTCTCTTGACTTCTGGCAAGTGTGTATGAGCAGTGTCCAAATTAGCTGCTTCTTCCAGAATCTCAGAATACATGAACTATGCTTATTTGTGCTTCCACCTACTACCTGTGGTGTGTGTATCTTCATTGCTGCCCTACATACTGTGCCCCACTTTTTAAGGACACAAGGTGCCAGACAGAGGGAGTTGGTACAACTCACTATAGTGTCTCCCTTTTTAACTGGCCATCTGAGCAGTGGTTCTGCAGGAGGCCTGATCACTCAGTATTGCAGTTGGTTCCATATTTATTTGGCAAAGGGGCTTCCTAAGACTTAGGCCAGAATAAGCCTACGCTGCTGAATTGAACATTGCCAGTAGCATCCAATGTCCAAACCTGTCAAATCAATAACTGACAATTCTGCCTTATAATTCTGCCACGTCAGCGACATATTTGAGACGTTTCTGGCCCTGGCTACCCCCTTGTGTGATGCGATTGGGCAATCCCTGTGCCCTCATGGGACACGTTATTTTTAATGGGGATGTGGGTGGGGAGTGAGGCATGCCGCTCCCGCAACCCGGAGAAGCGGCAATTCCCAGGTATGGTAAGGAGGAACTAACGGAAACTGTTTCTTAAAATTATTTGCATATATTTTATGTAATTAACTTTTCAGGGGAGATGATAAAACAGATCTGCTAAATTTGACATGCATTAACGTTGCCTTATATGGAGTTTATTTGCAGTCTGTACTTTATAATCAGGAACAGGATAACACCTGAGCAATAAGCCTATAACTCGCATAACTGCTCTAGTAGTAGCATCTCTTTTAAATCAGGACAGGAGGATTGCCTCTTTTTAAATGCATTTTCATGTCCCCCTTGTTTGATAATTGACTCCCATGAACTTGCACCTGTTTTTCTATGTAATATGAAATGCAATTTCTGCTTTGGTATTGACAAAGCTTCATTTTGCCAAAAATGCAACAAAAAAGAGAAAAGCAGAGTATTGTCAAGGAGACACTGCCTGACCTATTTTTATAAAGCCCTTGAAAAGCTTTTAAATGCGGTGCATCCACCTGGAAACAGCCAATTGTGCAATCTCATTATGAGACAAAGTGCTGGCTTACTAATGACCGCTGATTGCTCTGAAGTCTGCTTGGTTTTCTTTTTCCTTTCCCTCCACTTTATGCTCATACATTGCTGAGATAAATATTTTATTGAAGAAAGCATTAAAAGGGCTGCCTTGCATGATCATGTTTTAGGCACGTCTGAGCAACTGATGCATATTGAAGCTGACACTAGCTTCTTCGCAGCTTACAGTTCAAGAGCATTTGTTGTGTCCCCCAAGGAAATAGCTACCCTCTGAACAATTTCTTTTAGGAGGAGCTAGCTAAGTTTCACCGTGTATATCAAGTAAGGATAGTACACTGCTTTTATATTTTATTTTAACCATGTAGTGCTTACACACATGGAAATCTCCGATTTGATGGTATCAATAAATCTAGAGCCCTTTGCCAACAACACCATTTCTGATCTGAACTTCTAGCAGACTTTCTGTTTTGGGGACCATATACCATTTGAAAAATATTTATTGTATACACATTGTATAATATATTGTTACTTCGAACAGTTATTCCATGTTTAAATGTTAACTGTATATGATGGTAAGATGCTTTGGGTCTTTATATTGTAGGTATATGTTGCTGACAGTTCAGGCTTTGGCAGCACCTATAATGTGATGTTGGTTTCTCACGACTAGCTCTGTCCACAGAGAGGTGACACACTGGAGAAATTTAGTTGGATAATGTTACTCCTTTATAATGATGATTTAGCAAACCTTTTCATATAAGGTTTGTCTAAAACATTACCCACACTTTAAGGGTGTTGATATGTGGATTGGTGAAAAAGAATTATGTTGGGCTCCTTAATTCTACATGATTGTTGCCTTCACACATTCTCCATGTCTCCATGTGGTAAATGTTTAAATCTTTTTGAAACACATGTACATCTGTGAATGATTTCCACCTGAATTTCTCTGCAGATGCCAGTGTTTCTTTTGACAAGCCGCTGCCAACAAAAATAAATTATACAAACGTTTAAAAATGTATGAGATTCCCCATATGGTGAACTCCTGTTTAGAGAATAGTATAAAGATATAGTGGTTTTATCTTTAACTTATCTTTTAGGTACAAGTGGAGAGACACTATTAGTTTATGTAATTTTGAAATTTTCCACATTCAATTCTAAATTCTCATAAAGGATTTGTATTATGCCCAACAGGTAACTGTCCAGGCTATTGGAGCTCATGTGTTACTCACTCAGACTTTGGTGGGGTAACCTGAGTGTTACAATTTACACTTTGGCGTTCCAGCTCATTCCATAATTATTAAACCTTTGTATAACTTATTAATTATAGCTTTTGACTTAAGTCTTTTTTCTTTTTTTGTAGTCGTGTGTGGAAGTTGCCGTCTTGCCACCACATCCTGTTTTTCAGCTGCTTCCTTGTCATGAGATGTTTGTAGTTATAACTTTAGAGGGGCTGTGATAGAGGATCATACAGTCTTCTAAAATAATGCAGCCAGGAAACATGTTACAATGTCTTACTGGGGTGTGAAATATTTTATAATGTAATATTTCCTGAGGGTTCATTTGAAATTAGGGATAATTAGGATGTTTTATTATTGAATACATGTCTTTTAGTGGTTTGCGAGTCAAGCCTGATCAGTGCCTGTTACTGATTCGGGTAAAACGGACACCTGTATTCCTATAACTGAATATGTGAAACACAGCTCCTTTATTGTACTTTTTAAAGCCATTTCTGTGTTGTAATGTTAATGCACCTACTTTAGTCTTCTGTTGTCCGCAAGTCTTCTAATTCATGTATTCTATTCATTCTTCTATTGTCTTCAATATTCAGATTTATTTAAGACCCTTTTTCCTTTGTGCTATCTATCTTTGGCATCTAACTATGTGGCTGCATCTAACTTTTATGTTTTCCCTTTGTATTAGAAGATATGTTGGCACACCACAGCCCAAAAGGCATGAAACACGTATTTAATGTGGAATGCTTTGTTTGTTCCATTGCAGCTTTTTCATCTCTGTCAGCTAAGAGCACAATAACTTTAGTGTCAGGATGGCCTACACATACACAGAGTGCAATGTTTTCTTGGAATGACACTGTCTCCTGAAATCAGTTCAGAACAGCAGACTAAGCATCTAAATTAATACTTTACCACAAAGTGTTGTATTTTTGGGCGAAATTTTGAATGCTGCAAATAGCAAGACAGACATGTAGGATTCCACAGGAGTCTGCATTACTTCTGTTTCAGACAGAATTGTTTGTAGAATGCAAATGCTTGGCACTGTCATTAGCTGAACTCGGTTCTATTCCTAATGGGGTTTTTTTAACCCATAGTTATGTCATGTTTAAAGACGCTGTTCATCCTGCTGAATTTAACGTTTTGAAGCAGGCAATCGGTGGCAGAAAAGTTCTACCATAAAAGTTAATGGGAGCACTTTCCTCGCACGTGTCCAGACATCTCTGCAACGTTAGACGAGCCAGCACTCAAGCTGGTTGGAGCCAAGTATGTAATGTGCATGGGTTTGTGTTCAGGATGAACACATCTCCTGCACAACTCATAGCGGTGGGTGACGAAAGGGGAAAATACGTACATATTAGGGGATTCTCTAGAAAATGTAAATGAAATGCCCCACAGTGCTATCATATGCATTAAAGTGCATATTAAGTCTGGAGTGCCCCTTTTAATCTGTATGATTTCTTCAACGTCATCTGACCGGTTCAGCTAAGCTTTATGAAGGGCTAACAAAGCCCATACCTTACTGACTAAACCCTGGAGAGTCCACTTCTTAAAAACCTCAATGTACCTATATTTTGAATCCAAATTCCCTAACATGCTTACTGTTTATTTTATAAAACTCTGCCGTAACTATGTATTTTGGTGTATTTATTTTAAAGCAGGGGATGAGTATAGGGATTGATCTATTGGGTAATAAGCAACCATTCTGTCCCTTAAAGTTTATTTTGTGATCACGTCTTTTATCCTGTTCATACTGTTGTAATTTACGAGTACTTGTACTTGAGTATGTTAGATGGAATTGTGGCATTCAAAATTCAGTCCTTTTTAAACAAGGTTTCCCAGGGATTGTTCATGCTACATACAGACAAGTATATTCCCAGCCATTGCTTTACCACCAATCAATCATTTATTAAATTGTATTATTGAATATGTTTGTTTTTCTCATTTCCATGTAACCTTTTCTCATTTGTGTTAAAAAGCCACATTATTCTGTAGTCTTTAGTATTCTTCTCATTTAGGAATTTCCATTCTTGAGACTTGACTAGACTGCTCTTGTCTTAACAAAAAGTTCAGTTTGTATTACTTTTATAATACCTCTTTAAAACATTTCTGAGTAATAGTTATAAATAGCTAGACTTAACAGATGAAACACTATTATTTTTACTCATTATTTGTTCACTCGTATTGATGGAGCAGATGTTTCTGTCAGGGGCACTTTCTCGCTCTGTGTAAATAAAGATGTACTTATACTGTACAAGTCAGCCAGTACATGCTGGTACAGGGTGGCTGTAAGTGATGTGCAGACCCCATACTGCTGGCAGCATCAATGCACAAGGGGGGCAGCTAGCTAGGTTTCAGCATGTACTGGCTGACTTGGCATGATAGGAGTGTGATTGCTAACAGCAATCACAGTCCCATCATGCCTAGGTTCCAGCACTTACACATCCACTCATTCATTCATATACTCATTCATTCCCTCAATCATGCATACTCATTCAAACACCCTCCCCACCCCCTTACCTGCACTGCAGCTCCTCGATGCCGCTCACAGACTTCAGCAAGGGGGCGCGGCCTCCCTCTGCGTTCTCTGGTTCTGCACAGAGGAAGCAGGACTGGAGCAGAGTCATGTGATGTCAGGTGAACTCTGCTGGGTTCCGCTTCCTCTATGCAGTACAAAAGACCCTCCCACAGGTAAGTAACAGGGCTCTTGTTGTAGCAGGGCTCGAGGTGCGGCCCGCGTAAGATCGGTTGCCCTTGCTGCCGATCTTACGCGGGCCGCACCTCGAGGACTCGTGGGCCGCATTTGGGCCGCGGGCCGCATGCTGGACGCCTCTGGCTTAGGTTGTTATATTGGCCGATGTGTAATCAGTTAGATTTTTGGGTTTAAAGATAGAGTAGAGGACAGAACTAGTTATAAATGACAGTTTTCACAAAGGTTTATATAAGACGGCAATTTTAATTGCATAATGATTCGCTTATCAATAATTTATTGATTTGTTCTAAAGTATTGTGCCTTATGCATGCAAGAAGTACTTTCGTTTTATGTCGCAAAATTGCTGCAATACAAGGTTAGAGGGAAATTTCTTCCTTGGGTTCTCTGATTTGAAGATTTTGGGTCACTGTCGGAACCATTTTTGCATGTTTAGGCAACTTTAACACCCTGCCTGTTTTTATTGATTTTCAATATTTTTCCTTGAGGCAGATATGTGTTGGACAGCATATAACATGTTTAATTAAATGTTGAGGGACACTACTGCTAATCACCTGAAACAGGGCATACTTCATTGTAGTTTTTCACCTTGTGTCTATAATGAATGGCTGCAGTGAAAGTGATGTCTTATCTCTTCTTTTATCAGAAACGGGCAAAAGGACAAGTGTTGTTTGACAAAGTCTGCGACCATCTCAACTTACTGGAAACTGACTACTTTGGATTGACCTACCGAGATAACGCTGATCAGAAGGTAAACTATGATTAATTCATATAGCACAATCGTATTCTTCAGCAGTTTTGGTTGATACAACTAGAATGCCAACATAAGAATATAGTAATTTAGGTTAAAAAAAATAAAATAAAAAAAATATTCAATAAAGTTCTGCCTTGCTGTGGATCGAAAAGAAGGCAAAGACTTCACATTGAAGGAATTTCCAATTGTGCCTCCAAAATGGCAATCTAGTTTCTCACTGGATCAGCAAGTTATAACCCTGCATATTCTTCTTTGCTAAAAATTAATCCCCCCCCAACTTTTTTTTTGCCATTTTCTATGTTTAGTGTACTAGACAAATTATACATTGTTTTTTCAAACATTGATATGGCTTTTTTCTTAAAACCACGTTGTTTGTATAGTCTGTCCATTTTAATATGTAAAAAAAACAAAAAAAAAACTTACGCATCTCTGAGATATATAATCTGTAAAATTTCAAGTTTGCTGACTGCATTTATAACTAGGCTTCTCAAGGATACGTTTGCCTTCTCACCAGAGAGATGTTTTTAATATTTGAAATGCAGTTGTTCATTTCAGTTAAAGATCAGTGTTCTCCAATATTTATCTAAATATTAACATTGCATGTACAGAGTGAAATGTCTTTCTATTAATTGATTTTGACACATGCTCCTCGAACAGATCAAAACAACTCTGCAGGTTAGTTAGTTCCTCCTAGTACATCCAAGGCAAAGTCTCTCTAGATGTGAAGACCTCGCTGTCTGCATGAGTAAAAGCAGGAATGGGCAGCTTCTAGCTTATTTCTTTTGCTGTTATATGCTTTTATACAACCTACAGCATTTCTGTTCATGTTGCTCAAATAGCGATTTTAATTTTTATTTTTTATTTTTTTTTTATTACTTTGCCAGGGGAAGCTGCAAACTATTTCACATTTGAATATGACACATTTTAATGCTTCAGTGCTTTTTTGTGTGAGATGACAGAATGCCGCTTGACATTTTTTTATTTGTTTTATTTATATTTATCATAAGATGAACCAAATAACACATCCCCTTATACTGGCCTTTCCCCAATAACATTCTTTTGGCACCAGTTCACTCTGATTCAAATTTTCCTGTTCTGGCTGTTCTTTTGTAGATTAAAATGTCTTCGTTTTGTGACCTCGTGTCCAAGTTGTATTGAACGCTGAAAGATGTTTTTTTCGTTCTCTGTTCAGCCAGTACAGTGACCCATTTATGAGCCAGCTGTTGTGTTAGATTGCAGCTGCAGTGCGTATTAGCTGAATGCCAGGCACTCTTGTGTGTACGTAGCCATAGGAGTCCCCCACCCGAGACACAATGCCAAATGTACCAGAAGATGGGGTTCCAAGCAAACATTGACATCCGTATTATGAAAATAATTCTTAGCCACGTCACAGCCATCCCAGCATTCCTGCTATATTTATATATATATATATATATATATATGTTGCCTATGTCACTAATGGACAAAGCATTTTTGGGGGAATTATGTAAGCATAGGGCAGATTAGGGTTGTAGGATTAAATTTTTGTCAGTAGTCATGTAGCAAAGATTTATGTGACATGCTGTATAGAGTGAGACTTTTTCGTAAATTGGGATACAAGTATTATCAAACGAGGTGTGATTACCCCTATAAATTGTGGTGTACTTGTGCCTACATAGGGGTCCTGAGTAATGTAGAGGAATATTTATAAAGCACATATACCCAGTTGCTGCACTGTCTGAGTGGTGTTCTTTCTGCTTTTCATCTCATTGCAGAACTGGCTGGATCCTGCAAAAGAAATCAAGAGGCAAATTAGAAGTAAGTACTTCCTCACGCCTTATCTCTGCATCCTAAAGCTATGAAGGTTTGTGATTGTTATTAATTTACCAATCAAGGAACACTTGTAAATTAGGAACAGATGTAGACCAGTTCAGGATGTCTGAATTTTCCCCTCTTACTTGAGGCAGGATGCAGTAGGTTTGATAATAGGATGTAAATTGAGCAGGACAGACTTTCATTGTGTGAAAGGGAAGTAATTTTATTCAGTATTAAGAAAATGCCCCCTCTCCCAAGAACTAAAAACACACAAGCATGTAATATTAATTACAGCTATGTGGTTTATTCTGAATGGTACAAGGTTCTGCATACACATTATATTAACTCATTGATTCTGACATTACACCAAGTGGATTAAACATGTATCTCCACAACCCCATTGATGCTTACCATTCTAAGCACAGGAATTCGATAATTACTGGAAAGGTACCTGTTTGCTACCCCTGCTTTATTCACATGCCATTTGTATGTCCTCCTTTGACTTTCTCATGAAAAATGTTTGTGTAGAATAAGTTCAAAAGTGTCCGTATTATACAGTTGTGTGAAAAAAGTACACCCTACTAAGTTCATTTCAATGATTTTACATATTATGACATAACAATCATCTGTTTCTTAGCAGGTCTAAAAATTAGGTAAATACAACTTCAGATGAACAACACATGACATATTACAATTATTCAACAAAAATAAAGCAAAAGTGGGGAAGCCATGTGTAAAAAACTAGTTACACTGTATAATTTGATAGCTTGTAGAACCACCTTCAGCAGCAATAACTTGAAGTAATTGTTCTCTATGTGACTATCAGTCTTTCGCATTGTTGTAGAGGACGTTGTTGCTTCAGTTTATTGAGGTTTGCGGGCATTTGTTTATCTCTGTTAAGGTCCCACCACAGCATTTCAGTTGAATTGAGATCTGGACTTTGACTGGGCTAATGAAACACCTGGATTATTTTCTTTCAGCCATTCTGTTGTAGATTTGCTGGTGTGCTTGGAATCATTGTCCTGTTGCATGACCCAGTTTCTGCCAAGCTTTAGCTGTTGGACATATGGCCTCCCAATTGACTCTAGAATACTTTGATATATATAGAGGAGTTCCTGGTCGACTCGATGACTGCAAGGTTCCCAGGTCCTGTGGCTGCAAAACAGCCCAAATTATCACCCCTCCACCATTGTGCTTGACAGTTGGTATGAGGTGTTTCCTGCTAAGAAACAGATGATTGTTATTTTGTCCTGATATATAAAACCAAAGAATTTAAAGAGGGTGTACTTTTTTTTTCACACGACTGTAAATGGTCTCGGCTATATAATAAGGTATTCAGTTATGTATTCAGTAGTTTGTTTATATATTCAAAAAATTCGCTGGAATGCTTAAGGTGGCACAGAAACCTCTACTGGATTTTTTGACAAAGCTATTTGTGAGGAATCCAGTGATATTGGTCTCGGGGACAATTATTTCCCCCATCATTTGTGAAGTAATCATAGGGAATCTGAGACAATAACAGGGAAACTGGCAGAATAATCTGTACAATAAATTTAAGTTTTTATTTATTATTTTCACCTAGTAATGGGTTTCAATTTGTAACAAGGAAGTTTTTTGGAGGAAAAGTCAGAATATTTACACGTTACTAGTCAGTGTTTTTTGGTTCTCATAAGAAACTATAGCTTCCTCCAATTTGTACACATGGATAGGTGTCAGCTGTGTCAGGCCCCCCCAAAAAATAATGAAGGTGGGGTGGTTTTGTACTAACCTATTTTATATCCTAGCTTTATTTCATATATTGTATATTCCCATTATAGTCCTTTGTTGGCAATCTATATACTGTAGATTCTTATTTTTTGTCGTCACTAAATGTTTGAAACTCCTTGGCTCCTACTCCATCTGAACAGAAAAAAAAGAATAAAGACAATGGAATGAGTCATCATGGGACCATGTGGTATATTTTAAAATGTGAATTTGCTATCCTAGGGTTTGTTTGAAATGTCCATTATAATCTATTGCACGTCTTGTTTTGGTTGTGTGGGCAAGATATGTTTTCAAAGAGAGGTGAAAAGTAGAATAAGGCAGTGCCTCTTTTGTACTTTGAGTAGACTCTTTTCCTACATACCCTATTCTTTATACACAGACAGTGTGGTGGAACCATGCCAGATTCACATACTCTCATCTGGAAGAAATTTGGGAACAGACTTCATATCTGGCTTGTGGGGCTGAACTTATGTTATTTCAAACAAGGCAGAGTAAACAAACTATAAGCGAATTGTTCACACAGCCTTTTTTCTTGCTGTATATAGTAATCATCAGGATGTCAAAATTTGTAAAGACTTTCTTGCCTAGAAGAATACATATTTTGCTACATACATAGTAAACAAATGTTGCCATTTTGCAGCTGCTGACAATTCTGTACACTACCTTTCAAACGTTTGGGGTCACTTTATGGAAAACATGGAAATCTCTAGTTGTGTAACATAATTGCACAAAAGTTTTCTAATGATCAATTAGCCTTTTAATCTTAAACATGGATTAGCGAACACAACGTGCCATTGAAGCACATGAGTGATGGCTGTTGAAAAAGGGCCTCTGTATGCCTGTGAAGATATTCCATTAAAAATAAACAGTAGCCATTTACAACATTCATCTACACTGTATTTCTGACACATTTGATACTTTAAGGGACAAAAATTTAGCTTGTCTTTCAAAAACAATGACATCTTCAAATGACCCAAAAGTCTTGAACGTTAGAATTTTTGTAAATTTTTGCTATGGCTAATACAGCCACATTGTAGCATATTTTTGCTGTCTACAATTTCCTATGCCTGTATGTACTGTTTGATTTTTGTTTTGACCCCTTTGTCAAAAGCAATGACATCAACGTGTGAAATTTTAGCTTCATCTGTTCTCCCTTATCCTATGTATTTTCAGACTTCTTTAATCTTACAAATGAAATTGCATTTATGACGGTTTTTTAAACATTCAATGTAAGTGGTAAATGTTGTTCCTACGTTCAGTTGTCTCTCTCTTGTTCCATACTTTTGCTGTTACCGATTCAAAGTCAGGGCTTTTACAAATACTGGCAGATATGCAGTAAGTGATATTGTACTCATTTATTCCCATGGTGTTATACCATTATCTTCCCTGTAATCCAAATCTATTTACTCACAAAATCCTGCCACTTTAACTGGTGAAGCATTTCAACCTCCATATGTGGTAAATGTATATTGTCAGTGGGTTACCTAGCTATACGTGCTTAGTATATTTTGTGATGGAAGATATGTGATGAAAGAGTGGGAAAACGTAACAATGTAAAGTTTTTATTTAGCAACTACATGGCTGGCGTAAGGGTGCTTTGATGCCATTTGTAATATCAATATTTAAATTATTACCTTGCATGCTGTGCCACAGGACTTCATGGTTGCTTCCACTTGTTGAGAATTAGTTTTTCAAGTAGCATATAGGATCATTGGTAGTTTAGTAATTGGGAGAAAAGTAGAAATACATAATAAAATTGGATTTCTGTGACAAGTATTTCATACATATCCCAAGCAACCATATGACTATAATGGTCATTCATGATTGTTTCAAACGTTCATCAGTTTTTGTCAGAATTAAAGACCCAAAGTACCCATCTGTTCAGAGAATTGTTTAACGTACCCCTTAATGTTTTGCAACTGACCCTGTAAAATAGGACCTTATTTCCATCCCATCTTTCCATTTTTTTCTGTGAGTTTTGGCCAGTTGATGTTCTTTACAATCATTTCCCACCTTGTAATTACTCTATGGAATAGGCAAGCATGATTTGTGATGTCGGAAATATTGAATTTGATGGGGGAATGATTTGGCCCATCTAGTCCACCCAATTGTTCATGTGATATTCTAAAACCCACTGGTAAAAGGTAAATGAACATTTTGGTTTGCTTTATGGATTTCTGTACACCGGTACCACAATATCTCTGAACCCTAAACAAATGTTGACCTTTGGCCTGTAGATCCTTTGTGTTTTTTAGCTAATGATATTGTACAAGACCTTCTAAGGGCTACATCTATCCCAAGAACTGACCGTTAGCAAGCCTCAATTAGAATCGTTATGAACAAGTTATGTTATCACCAAATAGAATTAACATTGTATTTAGTAACGCATGTTATGATGTGTTCATTTAAACACCTTAAAACCGCTCCTAACCCAGGTGTCTTAGTACCGTATTAGCTCGAAAAATACCCCTCGTCTTATAATCGGGGTCGTCTTATAATCAGACCTCAAATAGGTCTGACTATGAGACTAAGATCCAGATCCCCCGCAACGCTGCAGGGGACCTGGATCCTCCTGTCTCTGCCCCCCCCCCCCAACTTACCGGTGCTTCTGAGTCCCGGGTGTGTAGCCGGGGCAGCGTGTAGACGTCTATGCGATTCGCGTAGACCACTTCCGCTGCAGCCGGAAGGAGGTGCAGACCTTCCCCGGCTGTCAGAGTTCCCCTCACCGGGGCTGATCTCTGACAGCCGGGGAAGGTCTGCGCGAGAGTGGCATATAGGGGTATAAGGCATTTCTGGAGGCAGAGTGGCACATAGGGGGTCAAAAGGCATATCATGGGGCACAGTGGCATATAGAGGGTTAAAAGGGTGCAAACTTTCCCTTATTTTGCTACTAAAATACCAAAATGTATAGTTATGTTTTTCCCCACAAAGCCTGTGAGTTTTTTGGATGTCATAGACATCTGTTTTTGTTCATTGTATTTATGGCTTTGTGAGGCATTATTTGGGCCCTGAATGTAACATTGCAGTAGAGCTTCAACAGTAAGGGATTGTCCGTACTTGGGGGTAAAGCATTATGTTCCATAGTGTGTTGGCCATGAATCGTATTGATTGTTTACTGTTTTAGCGCTTGCATTCCTGCCATTTGAGAATGCAATCTAATACTATTTCTTGTGCTGTCTGGACAAATTCTTGACATTTTCTTCATTACTTTAAACAGCAG
This sequence comes from Sceloporus occidentalis, assembly GCA_023333645.1. Classification (NCBI taxonomy): domain Eukaryota; kingdom Metazoa; phylum Chordata; class Lepidosauria; order Squamata; family Phrynosomatidae; genus Sceloporus; species Sceloporus occidentalis. The sequence continues at coordinate 3,528,677 of JALMGF010000088.1, read as the reverse complement.
ATGACCTTAAAGGCTATAAATACTTTCAAACTAAATGAGTTCCGCACCTTCATTGCCCTTATTTTAACTGGTTCTATGGACAAAGAGTGTATTGATGGTGGTTTTTATGAAGACCTTCTTTTCATTCACTTATCAATGGTTTCCCTTTAAGCTAACCATATACTGATGTGTTGTGTTATGAAAGTTGCTAACATACTTTCAGTAGGAAGTTCTGCTGATGTTTTTGTCCATAAAACGTATGTTTCATATGTCTTGGCTTGTGTTTCTAACTATAAATATGGCCATTTTTAGTGGATAAACAAAAGTTTCTTCAGAAAAATCAAACTGGAGTAAACACTGCATTAAGATATGCAATATATTAGTACAAGAACCAAAAGTAATTTATATTGTTAGATTTACTACAGTGACCACTTTTGGTTCACATAATACTGGTGTTTGAAACGATGTATGACTAAAGTAAGAAAGAACCGAGAAAGGAGCCCCAGCATTTGGTGTTTCGCCTTGGGCCTGTTGTTTTTGATATTTTTTTTTGTTTTTAGGATTTTGGAAGATGTTCGGTAATATTGATATTTCCAAGTTTGTATGTTATAAAAGCATTTATTTTGTCACATTGAGATTGTTAGTACAAGAGCAGGTCAGGATGGTCGAGTGGTCTAAGAGATTGTTAGTAGAAAATTACTTTAAAATTTTTGCAGACACTTGGCAGCTTTTTACATACAATTTTTTACAAATTGTGTTCTCCTGAACCATCGACAAAAAAAGTGAACTTCTTTAAAATTTCAACTTTTGTATTTTAGGCTCTCCGTGGTTATTTTCCTTTAACGTGAAGTTCTATCCTCCTGATCCTTCTCAGTTAACAGAAGACATAACAAGGTAACTTGTGACATTATTGTATGTGACCACACAACTGAACCCTGTTTAAAATATCTAGATCATTTAGCTCACCGCCTAGGGCTGAGTATCTTGTTCTGGTTCTACCCTATCATAAATACTGGCGTACTCCAAGTGGAGAAAGTAGGGATGGGAGAGATATGTTTCTAATAGTACTGACCCTTCAACGAAATACAATTGAATAATAAACACATTCTTAAACCTTGAAATTATGTACAGTATTTTTATTACAAAAAAGCTCTTGAGGAGAGGATAGAAACTAATTTTGATATCTTGAAATGGCACAACATCATTGCTATGCTTCAGGATAAAACTATTGCATATTGTTGATTTTAATGTAACACTATTATCTTCTGGTGCTTTATAAATAAACATGACAGCTCAGTATTCAATTACCTAGTTCTCTGTTGTGAAAAAGTACCCTGCATTCTGGTACAGAGTGAGAATAGGGCCCTGCTCTTGCAAGCTCATGATCAATTGAAGAGGAAATAAGACAGTAAGTGAGCACTGCGTGAGTGAGTAAGATGTGAGCACCTCTGTGTTGGTCCAGCAAGTGTCACTGGCAGATTCTTTAGACATAGTTCAGGGCATTGGGAGACAAGGTTGTATGCTCCCCTGGATAGGGGGTTTTAACCCCTTCAGGACCGGGATTTTGATACTAAGGTGTCGCTAAAGGACCGGAGCCGTTTTTGTGTTTTTGCTATGTCTTTCTTCAACTGTAATTTCTCTCTTATCAATTAGTGCACCCACACAAATCATATATTGTTTTTTTCAGCACAAGTAGGGCTTTCATTTGAAACCATATTAAGCTGGGTAGTACATTGTTTTGTTTGAAATAAACTGGAAAAAGTGGAGAAAAAAATGAAAACAGTTTTGTATACATACAAATTGTACACACATTGAACCAATGGGAAAAAATTATCCCAAATATATTCATTAACTTGTCCTTATTTGGAAACCACCCAATAAAGCCAAGATTTTCATCTGTTTTGACCAGTATAGGGCAAATATTGCAAGGCATGCATCACGTTTTTAAAATTTTATTTTTTTCAAATTTGGCATGGTAGTCTAATAACTGCAATAGTTGTCACTGATACTCATTATCCCCCCAAAATTATATGTTTATGAATAGTAGATAAGTCAAGGAGTACAACTAGAGTCATTTTGACACTTTTCAAACAGGGATTTTATCGCCAATTGCTGCCAAATTTTGAGGTATTTTTATATTTTTGGGGTTTTTTTTTTGCATATGTTGCAATGTTGCTTTAGATTTCATATTATATTTTGTATAGAATAGGTGCAACTGCAGAAAAAAACACCAAATTGTGTTCACCAACAAGGCCTCACATGCATGGTTCATGCATTTTTTGAGGAAGCTATGAGGGCAAAACAGGAACATGCGCATTTTAGTTTTCAAATTTGGAATTTTCAGAAATTGGTTTACTGGGCCCATATCCCATTTGGGAGATTTTGGAAGTCCCCCACTATAAATTACCCTATAAAAGTATATATTTATGAACAGCAGACAAGTCAAGGTATTCAACTAGGGTAATTTTGACAGTTTTCAGGCAGCCATTTCTTCATTGATATCTGCCAAAGTTCACAGAAAATTTATTTTATTGCGTTTTTAACGAATACATTTCAATGTTGCAATTTATTTCTTGCACAGCATAAGTGCAACAATGGAAGAAAACACCACATTTTGTTTACCAACATCCCCCGGTTCCAACAAGGCCTCACATGCATGGTTCATGCATTTTTTGAGGAAGCTATGAGGGCAAAACTGGAACATGCGCATTTCAATTTTTAAACATTTTAAACTTTTTTAAATATTTTTTTTTTTTATCAGATTACTTGTAAGTGACAGGTTTAGGCTGCTGACATCAATCAGGGAGACCGATCAGTAATCAGTGACTTAAAATGTCACTGACGAGTGATCGGGTAATAATTATGGTTTTTTTTATTATTAATAATTTGTGTTTTTTCATAATTACCCTAGATGACCCTTCTCTCTTTGTAGGGCAGGGTCATCCATGGGCTGCCACAATGATCTGATCACTCCTATTGGCCAGGAGTGATCTGATCATCATCAGCCCAGCATTTGACCTGGAAGCACCCTGGACTTTCAGGTCAGTGCTGTTATTTTTTTAATTTATTTATTTTATAATTTTTTAATTTTATTTATATATATTTTTTTTACTTTTTTTTTAACTCTTTAAATGCTGATGCTCCATTGAAGCACAGCATTGACTGATATTTAGCCCCTAATATTAACCCCTGCAATGCTGCGATGGAGGTCATACACAATCGCAGCATTGAAGGGGTTAATTGAGCAAGAGGGGGGGGTAGGGGTTAATTGAGCAAGGGAGGGGTTGGGGGCTGGTCTCCACACTCATGTGGAGACCAAAGAACCCTGTCTCCCTGTCCCTGAAGCTGCCTCTGGCAGCTGGGACACAATCTCCCATAGACTGGAGATTGCAGGGGAGGAGTCTCTTTGATCAGTCCTACAGGACTGATCAAAGGGCTTGTGGGGGCTCGTTTTTGCTGTTGCTGGTCTGCCTGGGCTTCCATAAAAAACGAGAATTTAACCCTTCAATGCCGCGATCGCATTGCGCTAATGCTGCACTGACACTCTCATGGAGCGATCAGGCAGCAGGGGGGTGTTGTGTCAGGTCCCCACACTTGTGTGGGGACCCAATCAACACACCTCCCCCTTCCCTGAAGCTGCCTGTGGCAGCTGAAAACGTGATTGCAGGTTTTTCTGCAATCGCGGGTTCAGCCTACAGAATCACTCCGTGGGAGTGATCGTAGGCTTGGGGGCGGGCTTAGAGAGGCTGTGCTGGTCTGCCCAGACTCCTGGGCAGACAGCAGCAGCAGTGCCCCGCGATCACCGCGATTGTGGCGATGTGGGGGCAGTTTTTGGGGATGACGTACCTGGTACGTCCCGGTCTACCTGTGACCTGTGACCTGTGACCAGGAAGTACCAGGTACGTCCCGGACCTGAAGGGGTTAAAGTGACTGTTAGTTTAAAATAGGAGAAAGTATGACAATACTCCATAATTCCAGAAAAGTGGTGAAATACTGAATACGCAAGTGGAAAGAAGTAATGTCAGTAGAAGATAGAATCAAGGCACAGGATTAATGAAGGAGACGGTTATAAGAGCATGGATTGAGGGAGGGGGTTCAAACCTATTATGGGCTCTATAGATCAGATTAGGGAGTTTGTATTTTACTCTGGAGGGTATAGGGAGCCAATGGAGTGACTGGCACAGTCAGTTGAAGAGCAGGAAAACTGGCAGCAAAAAGGCTCAATAAGAATACCGAACAATTTTTTAATAGAAACTCCTTATCTTATATTTCTAACAAACTGTCCTAATATTTAGGAAGATATTTGCTAAAATAATTATTTTGACAGAGGGTTTAACCATGTTAGTGTTACAGTGTCACACCCTCAAGGGTCAATATTTTGACAATTTATTATGGGCTGTGCAAAAATGAGAGGAACTCCTACAATAGGTATTTGTGAAATGCTCTTGTATCGTTTTTACTGGATTTTTAGAAATGTTTGAGCAGTTGCGTTTGGTCTTTATGTAAGCCTGACAAAAGCTTAAATTAGAATTGAGAATGAAATATTTTAAGTGAATACCAGTAGTGTCTCATTTTGCCGTTACATGCATCTGGATTAATCCATGGACAGATACTCTAAGTAGGTTTTTGTTTTGTGTTTTAATGGTTTTGGATCAGAAGAGGCACAGCCATACTGAGGCAACCGTAGCATGTTTTTTCTTTATTTTTTATGTAGTACTGTAGCATCAAGGACATTTTTTTCAGATACCTTGTTGATTCATAATAGGACTTACTGTTAGCTCCCTCTTGCTCACTGGCCCGGAAGCAGTAATAAAGTTGCCTAAAACACTATGGAAGATGACATGTTCTAAGTGCGCTGTCCAAAAAGCTTTTACAAATGTAGAATATATAGATGACACGTGCAGAAAATGCAATTTGTACTCAATACATCCATAGTTGCTATATGCACAACAGTCCAAAAAGTCAGTCGCCCAAATTTGTTAAATCAGACCAGCCCTTTGTGCCCTTGCCCCAGGCCCACTTTACAAGTCCTACCCTGTCCATCTCAATAAATAATGGGGTATATTTTTCACAATAGGTCAAGGAAGTCCACTCTGTGCTGTCATGGTCTTAGTCCACAATTTATGAAATCCTAACTGTAGTTTGCATAAACCTTGGGTTTACGGTCAGAGACCTAGACAAGCAAGTCACTATAGTGGCTATATAGATGATAGCATACTTCCTCTTTTTTTTCCATAAAGATAATAACACTTCTGCACCATGTAGGGATGAGGTGTTAATATTTTCATTGGCTACCCTTGGTTTGGATTTGTTGCATTTACCATATCAACACTCATGAATATCCAAGTTTTTTAAAATGCTTGTTTTGATCTGACACAGGGAATGTAAATCAATCAACAGTGTGTAAAAATATGGCCAATTGTTATTCTCAGTTACAGCACATTCAGATCCATGGAAACTTAATGGTGCGTTGGAATCTACAATTGTTTTATATTCAAATAACCTTTTACCCAGGGGCGTACCTAGAGTATTTGGCACCCGGGGCGGATCCTGTAAGTGGCACCCCCCCACCAAATGTAAAGACATCTACAAAATTATGTTAAGAATATTTATTGCACCAATTTGTAAACTGTATGTCAACTGTAAACAACAAGAAATCTGAAAAAATAAATTAATAACTTATAAGTAAAATAAATAAGTTTAAATAACATTTACTGAACATATAATAGTGCTTTCTTTAATAACCCTCCAAAAAAACAGCGTCCACATTGCCCACATAGAACCTGACCAGCACCCAAATTACACACACATAGGACGTGCCATCTTTGCCCCCAAACAGCCCAGCATGAGTTAGCATTGTTCCCAAACAGCCGAGTGTACGCCATCTTTGTCCCATAAACACGCTGCCTGTGCCATCTTTGTCCCATAAAAAGCCTGCCTGTGCCATTTTTGTCCCATAAACACCCTGCTTATACCATCTTTGCCTTTTTGACAAATCAACTATACACCTATGATTAACACAAACACTTTTACAGTCACTCACTAATTCACTTTCATTCACACAATTCATTCACACAATCATTTATTCTTTCACACAAATTATTTACACATATTCATTGATGCATTCTCACAAATTCATTAATTCTCTCACTCATTCAAACAATTCATCCACACATTAATCCATTCATTTTCACTCTCTCATTCTGACTCTTTATTTCAATATTCTTGCTACCCTCCTTTCTCCCTATCTACCCATTCTCACCCCCTTCTGCCCTATCTACCCCTTCTCACTCCCTTCTCCCTATCTACCCTCTCCCCCCTTTGAAGTTCACTTACCTTTCAGGAGTCCTGCGGTGGGGGTGCAAGGCCTCTGTCTCCCAGCTCTGCCACTGTATGGAACAGTATAGAGTGATGGGAGTTATGATGTACTTTAGAGCATAATTATATAATGAAAAAGACACTGGAAATGGTACAGCATAACACCCATCACTCTCACACATTTACCAATCCACATTTACCAATCCACAGATTCCACACATACCAATCCACAGATTCCACATTTACCAATCCACAGTTACCAATCCACAGATTCCACACATACCAATCCACATTTACCAATCCACAGATTCCACACATACCAATCCACTCACTGTCACTCTCACTGAATGATTTCCTACCTTTTCTCTTTTCTTCTTACAGCAGTAAGCGCCTTTTCTTCCTCTTCTTCTGTCTTCTTCGCTCCTCTTCTGTCTTCTTCCGGTTCAGAGGGCACGGACGGCGGTGGGCGCGGCTTCAGTGTTGTGCGCCGGGATCTGACAACCAACCCCGGCGCACAGCAGCAGTTGCCGCATGGATCGCGAGGGAGCGGTATCGGAGGTGTTTAACAGACCTCCGGCTCCCTTGAGTGATTTTAAGCCGGTTCAAGGCCTCCGATACCGCTCCCTTGCGAGCCTTCTCCTCCAGCGGCGGACATTACTGTCCGTCTCTGGAGGGGTGCCGGCAAGTTGGCACCCCCCTGATGAGCGGCACCCGGTGCGGACCGCCCCGCCCCCCGCTAGGTACGCTACTGCTTTTACCTTTATTTTGCATTTTAGTTTCAGTTTGTAAATAACACTCTAATTCTGGAGCTTATTTTCCAAATTAACCTTTTTGCAGATATTTCCTGTGCCTTCAGCTCCGTCAGGATATCGCATCTGGCCGTCTACCGTGCTCTTTTGTGACTCATGCACTGCTTGGATCCTACACTTTGCAAGCTGAGCTTGGAGATTATGATGCAGATGAGCACAGCATTGATTATATCAGCGACTTTCAGTTTGCACCCAATCAGACAAAGGAAATGGAAGACAAGGTTGTGGAGCTGCACAAAACACACAGGTCTGATGTAGCGAAAATATTGGATTGTTTAAAGCTTCAACATAGTTTGGTTATTCTTTGCTTAATTGTATGCAGCCAGTTGGAGTTGGGCTGCCATCAGAACTTTTGTTAATCTATGGTGAGTTAAGGCATCCCTCACACCTGCATAACCTTCTCAATTTTTAACATGCCCCCTGCTTATTTTGTGTTTCTTTTATCTCACCATTTGTAACTTTCAGGCCTAATTATCTTTTATTGCCAGTTCCTTTTTTAATTCCCATTTTCTTTCATCCAGTTACTATTACCATTTCATCCATTAGGCTCAATTTACTTAGCTCCCTGTGAAAGACTTGTAGCACACGCAATAGTTTCCAAGCAGGGGGAGAGCATCAGAGGTTGATACCTTCACGTGCTTGTCTTTTGTTATCTTTCAAAGATGTTGCTGCACAATGTGCTACTGACCCAAGATCACCATTAGGTCAAGGGCAATTTGAGTGAAAGTACCACCCTTTAAGTAAACTTGGATTGGCTTCACATGTTGGCTTGTAATGTGTTATTAAAGATATAATCAGATACACACTTTTAACAATGTCTGTGTATATGTCTCTATATGAATGTGTTTATATATTGATAGTTTAAAATATAAAGGTGAATTCGCTGTAGTAGTATTTCAAAACTTGTTGCCAGAGACATGCATTTAATGCAATAAAACAGTTGTGAACCTGTGTGCCAGATGTAGATTGAGAGGCATATTTAGTATGATGAAAGTTACAAGATACAACTGCTGTTGTACCCAGACTAATATCTGTAATATAATCATTAATACTTTCTATGGCGTTACTGTTTGTTTCCAATACAGAGGCCTGACTCCAGCCCAAGCTGATATCCAGTTTCTAGAAAATGCCAAGAAGCTGTCAATGTATGGTGTGGATCTGCACCATGCCAAGGTATGTGCATCAGTCATTATTGATGTGTCTAATGTTTGTTTGTAACATATTGTATACATATTTAAAGAAAAAGCCCTGTCAGTGATTTGCCCTTGGCTTTCCTAGCACCTTAGGTAAACTGGTTCCAATGGCCCCTCTTGCACGTACATAATGCTATTAGGTTAGTATTGGTGGCCATAGTTGCCTTTAATATATAACTGTCTTTGTCGGTAAAAGTTGAGCAACAAACTGACACTTTTCAAAGCACTTCTGACTTCCTACACACTATAGACTGATAATTTCGATTGCTGTTAATGTACAACGAAATGGAATATTCTTTATTTTTAGGACTCTGAAGCTGTGGATATCATGCTTGGTGTATGTGCAAATGGGCTTCTTATTTATAAGGATAGACTCAGAATAAACCGTTTTGCTTGGCCTAAGATCCTGAAAATCTCCTACAAACGCAGCAACTTTTACATTAAAGTGAGACCTGGAGAGGTAAGAATAAAAGCATTGCTAAAAAACCAGATTTTTCTATGTATATATCTCTCTGTACATATAAAGAACTTATAAATGTGAAAATTGTTGATCTCGCTGCATAATCTTAAAGTAAAGTCCAGGAGGATTAGACCTGTGCTGAAAGTGTTTGGTGTGGATAGTGTTTTATGGTAGGGTGGTTTGAGGGGCTATTGGATAATGTTAACTGCGTGGGGATAAGACTATGCGAGAGAGGATAGAGGAAAAAAAAAAGACTTTATTTAAGAGAGGATAAAACAAAAGAGGGGATAGAAGACAAAAATATCCATGCACATTATTTCAATTACGAGAGAGACTGCACATGAGCTAGTAGTTCAATAACTACCAGCCTTGAGTCCACTAAGCATAACTATTGCAGCTTTTATTGACATAACCTATGCTCGTGGTGTAAAAACATGCATTATATAATGAAATATATATGATGAGCAGCCCAGCTATTCTATTGTTTTCATGCAGAATTGATTTTATACATGAAAACAATCTTTGGAAGCCAATTGAAAAAACACATTTTATTTCAAGGCTTTCTTTTAACAAAAATATGCAATCTGCCCCCCCCCCCCCAAAAAAGGAAATACTGTGAGATCATTTTTTTTCATGTTCATATGGAAAATTACTTAGTGAACCCAACCAGAAGTTTCCACTAGCCTAGCTTTCATATGTCAACTTTGCTTTTCCTTTCTTAATCCGTATCTGGACCTTTTGGGTGTTAAAATTACTTTTGTTTGTCTCCATAGCAACATATTTTTCCCTCAGGCTGACATTTTCTATGTTAAACCACTAGGGGACGACATATGCTATGTTTATATAATGAAAATAGTTCACTCTACATGGGATGTAGATTCTAATTTCAGTTCGCAAACGGGGGGAAAAAAAAGTTACTTTCCCATTCACGGCATCTAAAATGTTTAAATATATATATATATATATATATATATATATGTATATATATATATGTATATGTATGGACATTTCATAAACTGGTGTTAGTAGCTCTTACTGAGTATGTTCTTGGTTTGGTTGGTATTGTTCATTATATTATTAGTGTGAGGTATTACTATTTTGGAGCAGTAAAGTTTCCATCCCTACTTTTAAAGTGAACTTGTGGATTCATTGGTAGGTTTGTTCGATACCCCCTAGAAAATCATTCTTTGTTTTGTAGTAGCATAATGACTTATTGTATAGGTAGTGGGCATCTATCCCTATCACATATCCAGATGTTTACTCTCTGTAGCATCTGCAGATAAGTTTTTTTAGGTTGTTCCTGCATACAGAACAACCTAGAACTGGAAGAGGATACATGTTGTTGGCCTTATATGTGTTTCATCTAATAGTATGGAGTAATAACATTGTAGCAGAATTACCACATAATTACCTTAGTTAATATGGACATGTATGTGAGAATTTGAGTGTCTAGGGTAAATCCTTATGTCCAACCACATAGTATTTCAACACTGGACTGAACTTCCTGTGCATGACTATTAAGCATTTCTTATAGGAAGTGATAATATAGAAATTATGGTTAAGACAATATTATGCTGGAACTCTAAGCAACGAAAGATTATTTAGTGATACAGATTCAGTGTGTTAACACGGCATGTTAGACATCTGAAATGTGTCCAACAATTAACTAGTTCAGGAACACTTGATTTGTTTTTTTGGGTCTTTTTTCAGCTGGAACAGTTTGAGAGCACTATTGGGTTTAAACTGCCAAACCATCGAGCTGCAAAGAGGCTGTGGAAAGTGTGTGTGGAACATCATACATTTTATAGGTAACTCTCGGTAGCCCTGTGTGCCATCTTGTATATTATAAAAATGCTCTCTGTTTAAAATTAACATCAAGAGAATGGAGACCAGATTTTTCTTTGAGACAAATACAAAACTGTTTTATGGAGGGCAGAAATTATGGTAATGTTTATATGGTAATGTATGGTAGCAATAATAAAGATAATATAATAATAATAGCATGCATTTTCTATTTACTTCACAAATCACAAATGAAGGAGAACAACTAAACTGAGAACACAGACGCTCAATAGCCTGCCGTATGGTGCGTCTCTGCTCAGTCAGGGCATTTGCCTTGCATTTTGGTTGTGCAGAGGCTGTGTGGATGTCAGAGATTTTTCCTCTGTAATGGCACAACTAAGCTAAAACTTGAAACGAGCAGAGATGCACCATAGGGTAGACTATTAAGCTGCTGTCCGTTTCTCCGTTGAGATATTTTCATCATACGTTTCACATGGTTTTCTTTTTAAAATGCATCCAAAACACCCAATTTACATATCATGGGGTATATTCAGTAAACCTCAAATGCAGTCAACTTAAGTTTTCAGAGCGAACGAGTTAGCAAAAAAGTCCAACTTGCATATTAACTAATACAACCTAATTCTCCTGCTTCACATTAACCTCTTCACAACCGTTGGCAAACCTGATTAAAAACACTCCCACCTCACCACAGTTGCTGACCACTCCATGACTGGACAGGTGAGTCTCCACTTCCATGCCTGTGATTGCTTCTACAGCCAATGAAAGGAAGGGATACAGTCAGGCAGGGACAGATCCAGAACCTGGCCTTGTGAGGGGCACTCACCCTAACACACCCCAAGACACATGCACATCCAGACACTCCCACTAATATATACGCAGACAGACACTGCACACTAACACACATGTCCAAACACTACCAACCAGACACACTTCATAGAACTTTAATAAAGTAACTGTCTATGGGGGGGGCAACCAGCAACATATATTAAAGGCAATTTCTTTTGGTTTATTTCTGTTCTTGTTTTGTAGACTGTCCTCTCCAGAGCAACCTCCAAAGGCCAGGTTCTTGACCTTGGGCTCCAAATTCCGTTACAGCGGCCGCACACAGGCCCAGACACGAGAGGCTAGCACAAGGATAGACAGACCTGCTCCCTATTTTGAACGCACCTCCAGCAAACGTGTCTCCAGAAGCCTGGATGGAGGTAACAACAATTAAGAGGGCTACTGATTTAGATAGATTTAAGATTTGGTTAGTGCAAAATAAAGATAATGGTAAACAATACATGCTATTTATGGTATAATGATGGAAGTAGCATCTGAGTTAAGCAATACATGAAATAAACTTCACTGGTTTTCAGTTTTTGTTTTACTCCTTTACTGATTTTAATCAATGTATTGGCCCATAATTTGAATAGCATGACAATCTAAAACACACTAGGGTAGAAGCTAGATAAAAGATATTTATTGAAACTATGCATGTAGAATTTGTTTAGCCTCTGATGAAATTATGAGCACATAGAGCGTTTTTTATTGAAATTCTCCACTTATATTTGCCTACAAACACATCTTTCCTCCTGCAATATTGTTCAGCAAAGGATAAGTAAGCTTTAAGTTGTCCTTTGTAGTGTTAATATTTTATTGTGTTGCTCTTCTCCAACAAAAAAAGACTGGGATTATGTGTACTTTGGTGCCCCTTTCTGGACAATTATTGTTACTGAAAGACTGTTAGAGCCATTTTTACTGCTACTCTAGACCGGTGATGCGTATATTTGTCATAACTTCCAACCTCTTAAACATATTCAATTTGCATAAGTTTAGGAACAGTGCAAGTCCGGTCAGCAGGAATTTTTGTCTGCATTTCTAGATGTGTGCTAAAAATTAAATGGGACTTGGAATTATAAAAAATAAAGTCTTAAAATTTACAAACACTTATACAGTGTAGTGACAGCTTGGATGCAGGAAACTAAGGCCTCTCACAGTTGAAAAGTACCGTATTTGCTCGATTATGAGACACGTTTTTTTCCAGAACAAATGCTCTGAAAAATACCCCTCGTCTTATATTCAAGGTCGTCCTTCTAATCAGACCTCACATAGAGGTCTGACTACAAGACCAAGATCCACATCCCCCACAGTGCTGCAGGGGACCTGGATCCTCCTCTCTGGCAGCTGGTGGAGGTCTTTGCCATAAGCACAGACAACCTCCCGTGCTGCCGGCACTTCTGCCTGCGTCACATGACCTTCCGGTACCGGTAAGTGCCAGCAGCAGCGGATGTTGTCTGTGCGCATTGCACAGAGGTTCACCGGCTGCCACCACTACACACCAAGGAATCTGAAGCACAGGGAGAAGTCTAGGGAAGCACTGGTAAGTCGGGGGAGGGTAAGAGTGGCATATGGGGGGATAGGTCTTTCTGGAGGCAAAGTGGCGTATCGTGGATTAAAAGGAATATCGGCGAGGCAGAGTGGCGTATAGGGGGTTAAAAGGAATATCAGGGAGGCAGAGTGGCATATAGGGGGTTAAAAGGAATATCAGGGGGGCAGAGTGGCATATAGGGGGTATAAGGCATAACTGGGGGCAGGTTGGCAAATAAAGGGAAATAAAAACAAAAAAATGCATTTTTCTCAATCCAGTTTTTATTAAATATGAAAAATTTACATGTGAATTACCGTATTTGCTCGATTATAAGACGACCCCCCCCCCAAAAATCTGAATATTAATTTAGGAAAAAAAGAAAAAGCCTGAACATAAGACGACACTATAGGAAAAAAGTTTTACTAGTAAATATGAATTCATGTTTTTTTCATATTTAACAAAAGCTATAATTGAAAAAAAAAAATAAAATAAAAAATAAAATGCACATCGGCCCCCAAGCTTGCCACTCTGCCCCCAGAAATGCCTTATACCCCTATATGCCACTCTGGGATATAGGGGTTAAAAGTAGGGATGCACCAAAATGAAAATTATGGACCGAAACTGATAATTCAGGATTCACTTGGCCGAAACCAAACCGAAAATGACCCCCCCCTCCTTAAAAAAAAAAATCAATACTTTTAATAAAAGTAAGTAACACGCCAAAATGGGACAAAAAATGCAATAACAATATTAATTATTAATATATATATATATATATATATAATTAACAGCAATCGCACTGCTATCATGCCCAGGCAACCAGTACATGCTAGAACCTGGGCATGATAGGAGTGTGATTTCAATAACAATATTATTTATATGATTGTTAGCAGCAATCACAGTCCTATCATGAAAAGTCAGCCAGTACATGTTGGAATCTAGATATGCCTGTGCATGATAGGAGTGTGATTGCTGTTAATTATATATATATATATATGTATATATATATATTGTTGTTGTGTTTTTTTTTCTCCAATTTTGGTGTGTCACTTTTTGGTGGGATTAACACACCAAAAAAATCATTAACAATAACAAATATTATATATACCGTATATCTGAACTGCAGATCTCTCAATCACAGTAGTGGGGTACCTTAGGGATCTGTACTCTGATCTATCCTCCTTTTATAATTTTATTAGTGATAGTGCTGAAGGTCTTGATGGGAAGGTATTTTGCAACAGGGTTGATGTTACTAGAGGGATAAGCCAAATGGCAAATGACTTGGGTAAATTATAAAAAAACAATCAGAGCTGATGGTTAATGTGTAAGATAATGCACCTAGGCCATAAAAGCTCAAGGGCAGAGTATAGAATATTCAATACTGTCCTAACCTCAACATCTGAGGAAAGGAATTTAGGGTATTAGCAGTAGAAAGACCTCTCACTTGCTACTGTTTAGGGTCCGGGGTAAAGAGGCAGATTCTCAGGGTCACACATTAGGGAACTGACTCCTATTCTACACTGCTTTGATTATGTACAAGTTTCCCAATTGATGATATTGGTATCAGTGTGTTATGGTTGATATCTCTGCTGGGATACATGTGACTCAAGTGTATCTCAAAATAACGACAGGTAAAGGTTTCCATGAGGACCGGTATTAGAATCTTTTAGTTAACACATTTGGCGAGTGAATACAGAGAATGTTGACTATGGGAAATCACAGGGTTAGTATTTCAAGAGTCTCAGGGTCAACTCATTTAGGCAATTTCCAGGTATGATTAAAGTTATTTCTGTTCTGTCACCAGCTCCTATTGGTAACATCTCAGACCAGAGCCTGCTAAAAGAGCCCCAGGTCATTGAGGCAGGTAGTGCTGTTGATGGAAGGATTTTGAGCACAGAAGCTTTTGTGCAAGAAAGCATGAATGGTGCTTCATCTCCAGAGTCTGAGGAGGCACAACTGAAAGATACAAAGGTAAGGAGAAAGTGCAAGTCAGAAGTGATTGTCATATGAAATTTATATTGCGTTTGAGGAATTCTCGATCCCCATGTTGGATGTAATGGCTGCTTTACTGTTTTGTCTGATGTGCTATATGCTGAAATATGTTTCCATTACAGATCGCCAAGCTGTTTCTAGAGCTCTTAATAAGTCAATGTAACCCTTCTATGTATATGTTTATATCAGTTGCATTAGTGTGGGGAAGAAGGGTATTTGATATGAGGGTGCATATAATAAATGAAATCCAAAACCATTATATTATTAATAAAACCACATACTTTATGTATGTATACATTTGTATTATAATATTAGATACACAATTAACTGATCTTTACTGCTGTACATGTTTTCCACTACATGTAGCAGAGTTATGCAATAGTAAAATACTGCAAATCAAATATTTAAAAACATATTTTAAAATATTTAAAACTTTTTAGGAAACGCTTAATTCCACTCTAAATAGCTTAACTTTAATGAGCATATTGTTAAAATGAACAAAAACACAGAGAAAAAAAATCTCATCTTATTGTTTGAATTGATTTTACAACTACCAAATTACTTCTCCTCTTACCGTACCTTTTTTATAAATAAATATGTAGATGGATGTCATAAATAAGTCCTGCCCAATAGCTGTAAGTTTTACAAAGCATCCAGTTGTGGAATTCTATTGCAAGTGATAGTGATGCTATGTGGCTGCTGAGCTACTATGTTCATGTCCAAAGTCTGCATTTACTGTGCCTCGCATAGCATGGCTTCGGAATCTCTCTGTTTACCTATATCTGTCTTTGAAAGATAAATACATTTGCATTCTGAACATTAGGATTATATCAGATTCACAATAGTGTCACATTAAAGGTATTTTGACCCCATTTTCATTGTGCTAAGCTTTTTTGAGAAACCATAAACTGCTTTGTGTTATGCTAATTGACTCCCCTCTGTGTAATTTTTCTGCCTTTTTTCCTGATGTTGGTGTGGCTTGCAGTGATTCAGTCTTAGATCCAGTGGCAGCAGCCTTATTTTTCCACTTTGTCATATAAACTGACTATAGTTTAGTGGCTCAGGTTCACAGTGTAGTCTTACGTTATATGGGCATTTTCAGTTCTGGATTTGTGTTTGCATTGATAGTGTTAGCACTGCCTAAATGTATCTCTGACTAACATTGTTTTCTCTATCTTTTTTTTCTTTCTCTGTTCCTGTTGCGTGCACATTCTTCTCACAATTTGGGTTTAAACTATATTTTAATGCACTTTCATTCCACCTGCTGCTGGATTGGTTGGTATAGCTCAGTCACCCATTCTCACCCATTCACGGCTCTCATACCATTATGGCAAGCCTGCCAGTCATTCCAGAGATGGACATTTATTCAGATACTTCAGAGGAAGACACGGGAGAGGAGCAGTGTCAGTTATCTTTCAGTGCACTAGACATTAGTTTGAATGAGTGTAAAAGGAGCGTGTCTCAGGATGGGTCCCCCACAAAATTACCTGATTCCACTTGTGATTTAGGTAGCCACTCTTCTGCCCCGGCTGTTCACGCTAAACATATGCCTTTTAAATGTAGAACAATGGGGTGTGGCTTTTTTTCATTCAGTTTTTGTAAGTTATTTCCATTTAAGGTTCCTTCAGTGCTTGATGAGGATGGATACATTAGTTTCCCCAGTCTGCCAGAGGTTTGCATCTCTTTCCTTCCCCCAGGTCTCCAACAATATGTTCCTCTCACATCTCCTTCATTCATCCCTTCCCTTCTCCTCATCTTTGTGTTGCTGCTCTCTGCTTCCCAGTGTCTACCATTTGCATTAACCATTTCCCCTCCTCTTGCTCTGTCTCTCTGCTTCCTGGAGCCTAAGACGTCTTCATTGGGCTCCTTTAATGACTATGACCCGAGTGACAAAGCAGAGGAAGAGGAGGTGTGTAATACTGTTAAAGATGCCACTTGCACCTAGATTTCACTTCTGTATCTTGGTTTAAATTTACTTTAAGAGACTTTTCGTGTAATGTCTTCTACAAGTTCAAACCCAACCTAGATTAAGTTAGCCTTGTTACCAGGAAATCTATGCATTCTCAGATCTGAATACAATGTTAATACCTCTGTGTATAGATGGAGCTTCTAGCAGTTTATAATGAGCAGCTTTGGATAAAAATGTAATTATTTTATTTAAAAAATTACTTACTGTTAACTAGTAATGTTAAAATTACTATTAACATAGTAAAAGAGTATCTTAACCTTTTATACTACTTTATTCCTAGGTTTGATTCAAATGCTCATACCTTACCTTGTATTTATATAGTTATATTGTCTTGCTTTTTTTTTTAGTAAAAAGTCCTGTTCTTCGTGTGTGAAATTAAATTTATTCATACCAGAAGACAGCATTAAGGGACACAAACTCCAATAAATATATGGTGTAATCTAGCTTGTTACATAGAAATCTAATGTGCTAACACATAAGTGTAGGCTGCACTCAACATTTATCATAGTTTATATTGGTTCTATCAGTTCCTAAATGCATATTCAAAAAGATCCAAATAAAAACCTGCACTCATATGTAATTCATATAGAATACTTATACACTGTGCAAGTGTACGAAAGGGCATCTATTGCAGCCCAATTATGCAAAAGATGCACATTTACAATAGATTTCAAAACAAATCTGCTATGAAATATATATTGATAATGAGCAGTTCTTTTACAATGGTTAAAAGAAGTCTTATTACCAAAGAAATCACTGGAAACTTCCATTGTGTTAACAAAGTGTTCTAATGCTGCTATACATAGTAGTACTTTATACACAAGCTTTAATTGCTTATATTCTCTCTTTAAGATATTCATATTAAAATATCAGATTTAGTTTGTAAATGTTATAATGTACAATGTCACATAGGGAAAAAAATTATTTACATTTGTATTAGTACCGGTATTTTTATTATTTATATATATATAACAAGCGGGATTTCAATAAAATAAATAGTAAGTAATAGCCCTTAATGTGCCATACATATTTCTCCCTGGAATTAAGTTGGCGCTTATTTACATATGTTTTCACATCCCCCTTTCCTTCTGCACTAACTAGTTTTTATTTTGTTATTGACTAATATACATGGTTCCAGATGGATAAAGAAGAGGATGAAATGCAAGGCCAACAGGTGTTGAGTGCTATTACTACTCAATGTAATCTGCATCCCATGTTGTCTTATTGGAAAAAGTTTTTAAGAAACAATAGTGGTCTCCTAACTTGCATTTGATTTTTGACTGTGCTTTTTTCATGCTTCAGATAACATGTGATAGATAGATATATTATTGAATCATAGCACAATGTAATAAAAAAAAAAAAAATAAGAAAAATAAAAAAAAATATTTGGTTTTGTAATTTGTCCGAAACGCTTCACAGTTTATCTGAAGCTTATCAGTTCTATATACCTAAGTTTGCTTGCTTCAAGTCGTGTGTTTTATTTTGCTCATTTTCCCCCCATTGTTGATTTAAATTTCACAGAGCAAGTCCTTGAGAATAGAAGGAGCGAATATTTATGTGAGGCATAGCAATTTAATGTTGGAGGTTTGTATAACTGCATTCTGTTCCCATGGGCTGCCAAGGCTGCAAGGGTCAGCATGTCACTCGCAGGCTCATAAGGATAAAGCGCATGAGATGCATGTGGGTCGGCGGGAAGAGTCTGCCAAAAAAAGACTGCATGGTGTAAAGTGTATGTAACCGCTTTTCTGAAGCTTTGACTTTGAGATTGTTTGCTTATTCTGTTTCAAATGTGGCAACAGGGAGTAAGCAACCCTGTAGTGACCTCAAACAAATTGATCTGTTAGTGTTTCCTAAACCATACCTTTGCTGAACTATCTTTAGACATTTTTCTTGAACTCAAATCAGGACAAAGGAGACTTACAGATACTAACATTCCAGGTCAGGAACCGGTCAAGCTTATTGAGATTTAGCTTGTGTGCAAGTTTACAACACAAAAAAAGTTCTACAGAGTAGTCATAGCTTAAATACTGAGAAGATCTACCTCCATTAACTTTCCCTTGAGGGAAAAGGTCAAGCTGGCCCTGCATAACACATTTCTAAATCTGTGAGATGAATTAGGCTCTTCTAAGCGTTATGCAGGGCCAACTACATGCAGAGACTTGATTGGATAACCAACCTTCATACTGACGTATTAGTGAATAAACATCATTATTATCCCCGATAACCTGTTGTTCAGGTTTTAATTCATAATTCACCACAACTGCTGCATCTTCAACTCATTTTGTGTTAGAAAAAGGCATTAGTTTCTAGTGATCTTTGCCTTATGTTACACTGTGGTAATATATTCAAAGAGATGGAAAGTTGTGAAACCTCATAAGATATGGAATGAGTTGACAGGGCTGGCCACAATCCTTGTGTCACAGTAAAAGTACAGCAGTTTAAGTCTTATTTTTCTCTTTTTTCTTTTTTTTTTCTCTCATCTTTGTGCCATTTTATTAGTCATGCAGTCTTACAGGTCCTGATAACCTGACTAATCCATTACACTGCTGTTTGCAGCTTTAGCAATGCATTCACAGTTTTGATCTGTAACCTACTAAAACAAGGTTTAATGGATTGGCTTTCTGCCCTAGCTTTGCACCAACTGAAACAGTTTTCCTCACGATTAAAGAGGAGAATATTAACAACTATTTGGTAGTGCAAAGCTCGAGATAACCATTATAATATTTTATGTAAATTGTGTTTAACTTCCAGGCAAGTGTCTGATCTGAAGTTCTTGCAAAATTCTTTGAATCTGTGTAAATGTTTCCCTACTGAATATGTATGACTTTTAACAGATATTGGATAACCCGTTAAATCTCAGGAAATTAAGAGGTTCAGGTTAACACAAAAAAACATGCATTATTTCCTTTCAGGAATCTAATGTAATGGATCTTGAGCGCATTCCCGCTTGGCCTTAACCGATGAGGAAAACAGTCCGTAATTTGGACTGACTACATTAAGTGAAATATATATTACTTTATTTAAGAAGGCTTTTCCTTATATTTCAGTGTATTTTCTGTTCATTTTCAAAAGGAAGTCCAAGAAATACAATGAAGTCCTGCATGTACTTTCTTGTTTGATGTTGAAGTGTGGCCTTATGCTCACGAAGTCCAGGAAGAAAGTCCAATTTAAAATGGCTTCCTCCTGTGCTGGGAAGGCGTAAAGGTTTCATACCTTTTTATAGTCAGAAAATGCCCTTTTTGTCATGTCTGATGTTATAGTAATAAGCTATAAACATCAGCTTTGCACAAATATTTCAGATCAGACGTTTGTCTTTTCATCTGCTCCGTCTCTAAGGGGCTCGGTTTTGTATAAAAGCCTCCATTGTGTTAGTGTCGAGCAATGTCCTGCTTGTTCATTGCTAGGATCTGGATAAGTCACAGGATGAATTATTGAAACATCAGGCTAGCATTAGTGAGCTCAAGCGCAGTTTCATGGAATCTACACCTGAGCCACGCCCAAACGAATGGGAAAAGCGATGTATCACTCCCTTATCTCTACAGACGCACGGGGTATGTCACCACCTTTTCTCATGCATGCAAAGTGAACACAATTTTTGTTTTATAAAATATATTTGGTTAAGAACCCTTTCTATTAGATTTTGTATCGGAGGCAAGCTAATCTTATTAATGGTAATATTTTAACAATGTAACCCTATTATCAGTGTACTAAACATCACCATGGGTGGTCAGTTGTCTACCCTCTTGAATGATACATTATTTGTTCACTTTTTTCCTCATTTGCTATCTGCACATTCAGATATGGTATAGTTTTGAGTGCTTCAGTTTTAATATAATTGTATTTAAGCATCATGTGTTTTATGCCTTGACTTTCACGTAGATGGTGATATGCATAAAATTAAATGTCTATCGGAGGTTATATAGTTTTCCACTTTCCTGAGTTGCCAAAAAGTACTGTTGCAGCATTATTCCGCTTATAAACGTATGCATTATTATGAGGCGAATAGAGAGGAATATAAAGAATAAATATTTAGGTGTTCCTAATCAGAATGGACCTGGCAGAAATGTGAAATATGTTTATATATTTAATTGTACAAAATGTAGATCAATTTAGGTAAGTAAGTTTTTTGTTTTTTTTCCATGTGCCACATTTTACAGTCATTTTAGTAAATGGATTGGCCATTAAATTTCAAGGCAACCAAGTCAAGGACCGTTTAAATCTGAGTTGTCATTTAGTGCATACTGGTTTTATACATTATAGAATATATTTCTGTGTTCAGCAATTATATAACACTATAATTAAAGTCAATCATGCAAACAGAATGAAAATAAGCATCCAGGAAAAGTGATTTTTCTTATTATATACTTTTTTATTTGGAATTTGGAGGACCTAGAAATACAGGAGCTGAGACGCTACTGAATCCACACTAGCTGCAGCCTTCATCACTGCCCTAGGCTGAATGCAGGGCAGTGCCACCAGTTGCCACCTCTGCCCTGCTGTCCATACTGTTGAGGGCCTTGATATGTTTTCATATCCTGGATCTCTGCATTTTAAGAATGTGCAGCTCCAGGCAGAAATTATCTATGGAAGCTGTGCCAACTTGGCAATGTCTTCCATGGCGTTAGTCAGACCGGTTGGCGGGATCATTGAACTTCCTTTTAAGCAGCCAATAGAGCAGTGAAGCTCCCATCCAATACCTATTTTGCCTGGGCCAGAATACGCCTACAGCCTTGGTTAATGTACACAGAAGGGAAGGTGGGTTATATATTATACTGCTGTTATAGACAAACGTGCAATAATTGGAGTATTTTTTTTTAAGTATATGATGCAGTGTATGACGGGACCCTCTGTACCCCGACTGGGTACCTACGTCAATTGCTGCTTCTTAGCTCTTCCAAGAACTGTATACAGGCACACTCTCCAGTCACCCAAATCACTAGCACAGTTTATTTAGAGTGACACACAGGGTTTTAATACGGACATGAATTTTGAACATCGTGGAATACAAAAGGGGGGGTGGAGAAATACTGACTTAAACAACATATTAGTGCACAATGGGGGGGCATCAGACATTAAACAGATTAATTGAAACAATGGCTTGTCACTGGTTGCATATCCTGGCTGTCTGCAAGAGTTAATCCCCTCAGCAAGTGATGGGATAATATACTGCTGGGGGTAGCTGAAAACATAGGGAGACACAGGGAAAAATTATAATACACAAATAAATGTAAAGCATCATCTGTGTTGGCAAAATACAGGACCAGTTCCAAATCAATATCAGGTCCACGGTCCTCGGTCTCCAATATTTAGGAAATATGGTAAAACCTGTACCAGAGGGAAAATCAGTTTAAACTGTACCTAAACACATAAGCCTTTACAAAGCCAGGGACAGTAGTCTGTAGGGAGGAGGCTGCATCTCAGGCCTCTCCAGGGGCCACAGTGATGGAAGGTTCCATCATAGATTGATATTTATACCTATGAATTTCCCTGGACCTCCTCTTCTCCTGGGTGTGGTTGTGATCAAGGGGTGGGGCTAGCCCCGATTAGACTTTAATTAAAAGGGTTGAGAGTGGGTAGAACCCAGCAGGCAGTGGGTGTGGCCGAACACCAATATTTGGAGACTCTGGTTGAAACCTAGAAACTGCAGCGATAAGGTAATATGACATTTTAAGGCCATTTTTGTTTACATGCATTCTAGAAAATTCTCTACCCCTCCATTTCAGGCTTTGATATCTCTTTAGGTATCAAACGAGGACCAATCCAACAAGATAATAAAAGTAAACAATTTCAAAAATGTAAAGGTTGAAATTTGTATGTTCTTTACATACTACTTTTTTGTTAATATTTATGAGAAAAGACTTATGAGTCCCAGTATGTAAAGCATTCACATCCATGACTTAATAGAGTACATGATGGAAGTATATATCAAAGGAACACATGAAGTCATTTAAAATTAGAAGAGGAATACATGTAATGCGAGGAGGTTTTACTTTACTTGCCTTACAGCATAAGTGGCAGTGAGGGTATTTAAACACACATGGGTAGAAATAAGACTATCCTGAATGTAAGAGAAAACCATGGACCAAATGAGGTTTTGATCATAGCCATTCCTATAGGAGACCTTTGCTGAAGTTGACTAACCATAACAAATAATTGGCTAATGGCTGGGGTGTAGTGCTTCAGTTATCTGGCTAGTCTGGTTCCTCCTTAACCACCAAGTAGATTGTAAGGTCGCAAGAGCAGGGCGCACTTCTTTTTCGGTACACGTATGTTTAACATCCGTTAAGTTCTAATTTACTTTAACTGTACCCTATTGTAACGGCGATACAGAATCTGCTTGCGATGTAGAAACAAATGTAATGTAGTTTGCCTATTGATCACAAGCGTTTCCTTCAATTATCATGCTAGCTTTACATTATATGTGGGTTAATGGAAAAAATAACATAATACTGAGATTTGAGGTATGCATCAACTATGTATCATATCATATATCATCATATTTGTAAATGTGAAATAGATTGTCATTTTATTGTTTCTGTATGTACATACATTGTAGCAGGAACAGTAGAATTTTTAATGTGTACATAATATAATTAATAAAACATCATTTTAGTTGGTTACATTTGTAACCACTATTAAGACAAGGCAAATGTTTATAACTATTATACACTATTGAATTATAGCACCATTATATTGTGCAGCACTGTACAATGGGGAAACAGGACATGAGAGGTAGTGCAAAGTTGTAAGAAGGCCCTGGTGTACTGAGCTTGCAATCTAGAACTAGTTAAGGTATACTACACAAGAGGTAAAAGTGCCACTCTTTGTGATGGACCATCCAGTGTATCGCATTGAAAACACTAGTTAACAAACATTGCTGGACTCAATTACAGTCCAAATTCAAGAGAGGGACTAAGAAAGGTAAACTAAAGGTAGTCGGGAGGAAGGGAGTTAACCTCCTGTTTGAAGGCGTTCATAAACAAGTGCATCTTTAGAAGACTTATTGAATTGCTTGCGTTTAGCAAGTGCATGTGAAGCTTTGTAATTTAGGCAATAAGATATTGTCAACTATTGCCAGCCACTTTTTTGCTCTGAAGCTACAATCCAACAGACAAGTGTTCTTTCTCCATCCACAAAGGAGCTTCTCAACTAGGGTATAAGGCTGTAAATAATAAAATGGTTTAGTCTTAATCACCCACCTGTACACATGACTAATAACTAGGGTCTAGGGTAGGAATGGACCTCATAGCATTGCCATAACAAATCATCTCAGTGTACTGTTGCAGCAGGGAAAGCCACCCAAAATATCACAACGTAACAATGGCAGTCACCAGGTCTGCAGGTAAAATGAGATAAAAACTGGTTATTGTCAATGCTCATTTGCATTACGGTATACAGCACTGTATAGAGCAAGTACAAATATTTTTTTTCTCCATGGGATGTCCCCTTTAAACTCATATTGTAATGATCAAAGGAAACTGTAAATAATTTATTAAAGACAACCTTTCAAACAGTGTGGCTCTTCTATGTACAACTGCACTTCTTTTTTGTTTTTAGATGTCTTTTTTTTAGCTTATTGTAAAATGGGAGGAAAATATGAAAATGTATTAACTGTATGGTCCTGTAGAACATTGTTCAGCAAGGTGTAATATTAGACCTCGTAAACTTATATATATATATATATATATATATATGTTTTCATGAAAAATGAAGGTGAAGGAAACTAATATTTCGCATGAATCAGTCCCATCACATGTACTTAAGACAATTCTTTTACTTACAGAGGAGGCCCATTAATATAGTGGTTACATTTATTTACTCGGAGATTATTAATGTGTGGCTTACAATTAGCGCAGTCATTCGAGTTAAGTAGTCTCCATCCCCTGTAGAGCTTACAGTGTAAGTAGTTACTAATTTTAACATTCATTAGTGTCCAAAGGTATTCTACAGTGAGAGCATTGACAAAACCCAGTATTGGTTTGCAAACCCTGGTTTACCAAGTTTGGAGAACCCTGGACAGATCTACCTAGACTTATTTAAGATCACTTTTCATTGTATTTTTTTCTCTCTCATAACATCTCCTCTTTTTCTTGTAGGTTACTGCTGTACTTTCCGTTTCTTCTTTGCCTTTTACCTTTTAACACTGTGCTCTCTAACTTGTTTAGAGCCTAGAAGAAGAGATTACTTCAATTTTGTTTAGTAGCTTTGCTAGCATGAAATCCAACTTCACTCCATCTTCCCAACGGACAGCAGAGGGCAGTGTTGTGAAAGATAGCTTAACTGCTGACTTACTTCCTGACTCTCATTCCCAACAGCTGCATGAGGTGCTTTTTAATTTTGTCTTCGTCTTTCCATACTTTTCATTGTTTTTTGTTTTTTTTTTGGGGGGGGGGGGTTTGCGGTTGCAATCATAACCTTAATAATTATATAAAGCTTTACCTTATTCATGGTTTAATCTGGCTCTGAAACCCTGAAACAATTCTAATTTCAACTGCTACAATAAACTAAAAGTTACTCAGATGAGATACTCTGAGAGGATCTCCTTTCATTGGTTTTCCATCTATCATAATTAAACAATAATAAAACACAGGGAAAACAAATGTTTAGTAAAATAACAATATTGGTTTGTAGTCTTCATCTTACTCTTTATAATGCCTGTGCATGAAGTGCATTGGCAGGTGCAAATGCTTTATTTAGGTTTTACATTTAATATGCTGAGAGCTTTTAAACTTTTATTATAGCTCTATTGAGTATTGTTAAAGTGCCATTGACAAGGTTCCCGAATTGAGGCAGTTAAGAGATCAGCACATTCAAAGCCGTGGGGCACCTGTGATTCATCTTGTTTGCCATCAATACCGCAAATAAATATGAAACACAAGATGCAATAATGTACATAACTTTGTAGATGTGTGAGCTGTCAATGTCCCATAACCATTTCAGTGCATCATTACTGAAATCCCTGCTGCTAAGACAGACAGTGAGTTGGCTGTTCATATTGTTCAGAAGACTGCAGTAACTGAAAAATTGTCAGTCTACCGGGGCTTTGCATTACAGAATTACTGCTTTCTACTGATGTATCGCTCAACAGAGCGATTTTAGAAGAAGAAGAAAAACTTTGCCAGCTCTGACAGTTTTCCAAAAAGTTAAGTTTAGGCATGTACAGTCAACTTTCAGTGAATCAAAGTGTCTTTTAATGTATTCCCGGTTCAGAAAGTAGTTGACTCGGCATTGCAAAACTATTGCTTTATGCTATTGAAGGGCTAACTTTTTTTCTGAGTTGCCTATCTGCATTTTTTGTGAACTTAAAGCTGAACTATTGAGCATCAATATTTAACGAAAAGTACTCTTGGTGTGACTTTTGATTTCGTACCTGTACACTATACAGTGCTGTAAAAAAGTATTTCCCCATCCTGATTACTTCTGTTTTTGCTTTTCACATTGAAATGTTTTAGATCATTCGACTATTTTAAAAAAGAAAGATTTAAAAATTGCATTTTGTCTTGACACGGGTTATGTCTATTATTTAGAATTAATTTGATGTGTTATAAAAATACAAAAATAGAAGAAAATGGCAAGGGGCAAATACTCTTTCATGGCACTGTATATAAAGCTTAAAAAAGGCACAACTTGTATTTGCATATTAAAAATTGGATAAGTAGTGCAGATAAACAAAATGGCTAAATATTTCTGGTGCAATAAGGTCATCTCTCAATATCTTTATACATCATGTGTGGCAGAAAACATAATACTAGACATGTTTCTAATTTGGAACAGTAGACACAGGCTTTATTTCTTATATAAGCAATGACTATATATATTGTATATACATTCATATATCAATATTTTTGAGGTTGGTAAGTTTGTTTTGCAAACTTATGTTTAAATGTTTATTTTTCCAAACTGTAACACATCTAGATATCACAATTGCAATACGGTGGTTACGTGACATCCCCTGAAAATCAGATGCATAGAGCTAGCCAGCAAAGAAACAAGCGTTGTTTTAGCACCCCCTCTCCGCCATGACCCACTTTTCTTCCAGAATGCTGAGGCTGTGTCTATGACAAAAACTATGCCCTATATTAGGGCCAAAATAAAAAAAAAAACAAAAAACCCTGTCCATAAAGAACAGAATAAATGTAAACATGTCATGTGAGTTTTTGATTGAATAGACAGTCATTCCACATGACATAAAGTAACACATTAGTTTTGAGTCAAGAAGGGCAAGGAGCTAAAACAGAATCCTTTTGCGACATCTATTAACTCTCCCTTTAGTGAATAAAATCCCTTTTACAAGGTACTCTAGGTCTTATTAAATTTTTGTGCATTTACCTTTAGATTCTTCAAGTATTATTAACCTTGAAGTGTGGATTTTTTTTGTTTGCTTAGTTCATACTTCCAGTATCCTAAATGTCCGTGACATGTAAGACTAAATTAAATTTTGTTTTCTGCTAGCTAGTTACATTTTCTGATATATATATTAGCCTAACCTATGTTTAGGTGCTGAATCCTAGGAATCACAAATTGGATGTTGCGGTGTTAATCTCACCCAAATCCAATAATTCTTTTCTCTTTACCTTGTGTTTAAATGGAACATTTTAGTGTTGTCCATTATTTGGTTTGAGACCTGATGTATGGATCATAAAACCAATTTATTTAGCATGGCAAAAGAAACCAAAAAATATACATGGTTAACATCATTGTTTGTTTGTAGCCAGCATCTAACTTATTTTGGAATGTGTGAAACAGGTCTTTTTGCAGTGTTTTATGTCCCAGGGCCCTGGCAGAGTGTGTTAAATTATGCAACACATTAAGTAGCACATGATGTAAACAGAAAAAGAAGCAGCAAAATGTTCATATAAAAGCTAGAAATTGTGCTGATCAAACATAATGTTTTTGTGTATAGGTTATGTGGAATTTATGCAGATATGCATTCAGTACATTTTAGTGGTGTTTTTCACATAAATTATGTTTATTTTACAATTGTTTTATGTTTTGGGTTTTTTTTATTTTTTTTTGTTGCAACCATGATAGTTGTGAGCTGTTGTAAATTGTCTGTATGTTATGTCAGTGTTTGTGTCCTGTATTGACCCTTTCCCTTCTGGTTACTTTCTGTCTCACAGAAACTTTTACCCAGAACAAGAGGGATGCGCACTGGACTGAGTGATGCTCTTGAGGTGCTCAGATTGTTCTAAGTACCAATTTGTCCATCTTAATCACCATCACATTTTCCACTTTTCAGTTGACATTATCATTTTTTTATGACAACCAGTTTAATTTAATTTTGTTTTGCTTTGATTATTCATTTATTTTTGTTTTCCTCATCCATTTTTTTACATGTAGAGTTCAGATGAGATTCAGAACATAGTGGAGGTGAAAAAACAGTCAGAATGTGATAATAAAGAAACACCTCTTACAGAAGATATAAAAACAGAAGAAAACAAAGAAGTTAACTTTCCAAGAGAAGCCAATGGAGAGGTCCAAGAAGTAAAACAGTTGGATAAGAAAGAAACAGATTCTGTGTCTTCATCAGACAGTAGCAGTGATAGCGAGAATGAAGAAGCAGAGTACCAAGCTGAAAGCAGGTTATCTGAAAGTGTCCTCAAGGAGGAACTAGAAGAAAGTGCAGAAGATGTCCAGGAAAGCCAGCCAGAAGATGAATCTAATGTCATTCTAGTTGAAGACCATACCATGACAGTGAAAGTTACACATTCTGAAGAGATGACAACCCTCATGACCCAAGAAGTCACTTACAAAGTTGGTGAGAACATTTTTACAGAAGGCCATGAAGCTGTTGAAGAAGAGCACAACAAAATCAATGGAGATTTATCTCCTGTTGATGAGGCATCTGCTCAAATTATTTGTTGTTCTGAGGTAAATGGGCCATACTCAGTCAATATTAGACTATGTGGTGCTTTCTGTTCATTCTTCTGTGGTGGACATCTTCCTTTTAACTCTTTCTTGCTATATATGCACTCTTCTGGGAAAAAAGAGATTTGAACCATTTCAGTGATGAAAAGGAGAAACAAACATTAGTGAGCAAGTAATCTTCACTTTCTTTCCTAGTGCCGCAGTACTCTTTAGCTGCATACACTTTCTTCCATCTCTTTATTTTATCACATTTTTTACATTTCATATATGAGGTCTTCATAGTCAAATCCAATGCAAAAAAATCTTTTATCAAATGTCTTATTGTACTGTTGTTGACATGCGTGTACACAAGTCCAGTCACTTAATGTTACTAACACTGTTTTTATTGTATATTCTTTCAGAAGCTTTTTTCCTGTGTATATTATAAATCAGAATTTGGAAATACTGCTGTGTAACCTTATGTCATATTCTAGTAAATCTTATTTTTTTAATTATACAATATAAATGTAGGAGGAGGAAAATGGCAGCTACTTGAGTTGGCTCTGGAGTGTAGGTAGTTTCTACGTTAATTTTATATTCCAGATAATAACTCATTGTGTGGTATATTTCAGATATTGGGTTTCAGATAGATAGATAGAGATATGACATTATGAATCAGTTACCTTTATTGCCCCACCCCCACACACTGTTCAGTAATGGGTAGTTTTCAGTGTTAAGACATGTCATTTATAAAGGTGTTATATATCCTTTTATTTAATCACACTTACCTTATTTCATCAACGCTTACCTTGAAAAAGAAAATAAAGAGTTGGTGGAAACCAAGTAAAAATAAAGTTTGAGTGTAAACTACTACAAATATATTGTGTCTACTCTTTAGGAATATGTTGCACTATTTTCTGTGTGAATAACAATAATTTTCCTTCAGCCTCCTGTGGTCAAAACAGAGATGGTCACCATTTCTGATGCCACACAAAGAACTGAAATTTCTACAAAGGAAGTACCTATTGTCCAAACAGAAACTAAAACAATCACCTTCGAGTCTCCACAGGTAGATACTTCTATTTGTATGTAGAGTAAATTTGGTTACAGTGTTGGCCATGGAGTACCTGCTGTCTCTTTTGTAATAGTTATGTTATATGCTTATCTCCTGTAATATAGTCTGCATGCATATTCTTATTTTGCATTACTTTATCAATTTTATAACTATCATCAGCATAGCAATTGGTGACAAACCTATTCAAATTTCTTTCTTATTGCAGTATATGAAGTACATGCTCCCCAGCTTGGTTTCCAGAGATAAGCATCATGAAAAAAAACACAAATTTATTTTAACTTTAATTCATAGCTTTTTTTTTTTACTGTAAAATGTCATGCGCATTATCATCAGCAGCTTGAATCTTAAAAACAATTTACCCGCTTCACTGCTGTGACATAGTTGTAATATTTCCTGCTGCAAATACAAAGAAGGAGGTTGGTTAATTGATCAAAGGAACACTTCAGTTAGCATATGGATTGATGTGCGCATATGCGCCAAGTGTACTTTATTTCAGTAGGAGCACTTTCCTGCCACTGATAGGGTGCTTCAACCAGCCAATCAGTGGCAAGGAATGTCTGACCACGGAGGTGGAGGGCTCATGTGGCTACAGGGCTACAACTTTTAGGTCAGGTATTTTTTTTTTTTTTTTTGAAGAAGAATGCATATTAAAGTACTCACAGAGGCAGTAAAGGCCTCACTTACACAGTTTAGAATATAATAATGGGGTATCGTAATAAGTACTCAGACATTTTGACTGGGATACAGTAAGTATTATTGCAAGTAACCTGTGTGTTTGTCCATATGTTGTTTTAATGAACCTCCCATGATTCTCACCTGAATTTCCTTGAATTACTGTTCATTGATGAACAGGTGGAATGCTACAGGTTGGTTAGGTAAATGAGTTTCATTAGTTACTTTTAAAAAATAATTATTTATTAAAGTATTTACTTGATTATACGATGACCCTGAAGGTGAGTTTATTTCACACAGGCAACATTTCGAAACACAGGTCTTTCTCAAGCCTTTCTCAAGACCTGTGTGTCGAAACGTTGCCTGTGTGAAATAAACTCACCTTACCGTTTGAGTGCTGAGCCTCTGCTTCTTTATTTTGGATTTATTGAAGGACTTGGTGGTACCCTGGCTCGTGCACCATCTCACAACTGTGCTATATTCCAACCTTTGTTCCTGATTATAAGACAACCCCTCCCCCAAAAATTTTAATATTAATTTATGAAAAAAGAAAAAGCCTGAATATAAGACTACCCTATAAGAAAAAAGTTTTACTACTAAATAGTCACATCTAAAGTATTTTTCATATTCACCGGCTGCCAAGGAGAAGCAGATGCACGCAGACGGCACTTCGGCTGGGGCACCGAAAGGTCATGTCACGCCGGAGCTCCGTCATGGAAGCCCCCAGAGGAAGTGCCGGCAGCAGCGGAGGCAGCTTAAGGAGTTTTTAAATGAGATTTGACCTGTGTGATAGAAGGTTTTAAAGATATTGAAGCTATTAGTCAGGGACTATTTTTGCCTTTCAAACCTTACTTACTGAGAGAATGGTAAATAAGTGCAACAACATCCTAGAAGATGTAGAGGTTAACACAGTAAGGGAATGTCAATATGGATGGCATAGACCATATGTCTATCCTGAATCTGACAAGACCAAGACTGATTAAGTTAGGGAGGCATGGACGAGAACATACAAATCAGAATGCATACGTCTAGTAGCAACTCTGTACATGTATGACTGAATGAACATTTAACTGTACCTCATCCATAGTTTAAAACAAGGAATTCTCTTGTTTGTGCCTGGAAAAAGCCTTAAAATTATCACTTGTTTCTGTCTTTCCAACCAGCTGGATGGAACCAGAGATGGTGAGCCTGGTGTGTTACTGAGTGCTCAGACCATTACATCAGATTCCATTCTCACTACAACAACTACACACATAACCAAGGTACTCATGGCCTGCAATGTGTTTTATATGTGAGACTGTCTCTTCTGAAAGAGGGGAGGATGTTCCTGCTGTTGGCTTTTTGCTTATGAATGACACTGAGACATCTTCAAGGCTGTCCTGTTGGAGGACTAGTAACATTAAAAGGAATACTTTGTGATGAATTCCAGAACACTGTCTTTAATACTCTTTAAGCATTACTTAACTTAGTAAGTTACTGATATTTCTAGGCCCAACAATGTTCAGATTTATTTTATACATTTACCATTATAGTTTTTAAATTATATATACTGTAAATGTCATATTTATTTAAAAAAATACGTTTTGTTATGTTACATCATTGGAGCACTGCCTGCATGAAATGTCAGTTATCCATTCCCTAGCAATGGATTTATTGGTTCTAAATACCTTAAGACAGCAGCCATTTTTAATAACGCATTCTAATTATAGCCATCTGTCAGTTTCAACTTCAATATCATTACATTCATTTTCATTATTGCAACTTTTGAATGCAGTTAATATGTTTGTTGGACCTGAATGTATACATGTCTGGTTTTTGTACCTTGGTGCACAGCATATATCTGATGATCAGTTTGCTTTCTTTAGACAGGGAAAGGCGGAATATCTGAAACCAGAATTGAGAAGCGTATTGTTATCAGTGGAGATGCAGATATTGACCATGATGAGGTGAGCTGATTCTCAGACTGAGTGTGCTCATGTGTTTAAACCAATATATAGAAGACATGAAGCAGACACTAAGGTGCAACTATCATGGAAAACACTGTATTGAAATATGGTAATATTTATATAAAGCAATTTAACAAAGCTTGCAGTTTGCTCCAAATATAAAGAGAAACATTAATATAATTTTTCCTAAACCATGCACTTGTCATATTCCTTGTGTAAGATAAATATCTATATTTATATAGAGGTGCATACACACATTTAGGCTGCATAGCTAAATAAATAGAAATGCAATGCTTTCATCTCCTGTGAGTTCAACTGATCAAGTGTATAAATGAAATTGGGATTGCTATTTAAACTGCGCCTCATTTCTATGTAGGGTTTATGTTTCTTCTCACATGATAAACTCTAAGGCAAATAAATCAGATTTGCACCTTATGCCCAGATATGTGCTATGGCACTCTGCATGGGGAGTATAGGTACTGCAAAATGCATGTGGGAGCACAAATTCCCCAAATTGCTGCTCCATACACCTATCACTACTATAGGAAAGTCTGTGATTGGCTCACAGTCTGCCTTAGTACTTTTATTAAAATATTTTAGACCCATTTTCTGATTTTGTTATATATATATATATATATATATATATATATACATACATACACACACTGACTCAAGCTATGCAACTAACTTATAATTTTGGCAGATTTATAATCCTATCAGAGTAATAGGTAAAATGACAACAAATACAAAGAAAGTGTGGCAAAGTAATGTCACCGCTAGAGCAAGTGAGACTCTTTGCTGTACAAATGATCTGAGAATCACTATTTTATATATATATAAAAAAATATATTGGATCCAAGCAGAACAGCCTGGCTCCAAAGCCAGCAAATAAAACAAGTTATTAGCAAAAATTGATTCATGCAGGCAAGTGTAATATTACAAAAACATCATAATACAAAGCAAAATATATTCAATAGTAATGTCCAATCGATATTGAATCAATCAATTCACGCTATAAATGCGTATATTGACAAACCTGTTAAAACTAGCAAATTCTCATGTGTGCTCATCACTTTAAAATTTCAAACAGGAACTGAAAGAAAATTCAGTCCTTCCCCTAGTCCTCATGGTTAATCCCTTGCATGCTTCTCTGTGTGCGACCACCTATAGCGTAAGCAATAACACACACGCTCATAGCGTAATCACATCGATATAACTTTATTATGTACCAAAAAAACATACTTACAAACAACAATGTGGATATGTGTATCAAAGGTGAAGTCTTCAGCACTACACGGAAGAAAATGGGGGGTCTTCGGATCACTCCCTCTTAAGTAACAAGAAAGACAAAAAAAAAATTCCGCCCTACGTGTTTTATCACAACAGCCTCTTGCTCAGAGACTTTTATATTCTCATATTTAAAATGCTTTAATTTTACAGGAGAAAATAACCCACTTCCTAAAGAACTTGATCATCAGATATTCTCAACAATTCTGAAATGTCTCAGTATATTTCCCCAGTAAAAGTATTTATAGCCAAACACTTGAACCAGAGAGTTTTTGACACTAGTGCCATGATGTTTTTATAAAGACCATAATAAATAGCTGCATATTTTTAGCCTTAGTTTTTTTCTTATCTTTACCAAAAAAAAAATACAATAAACATTATATTCTTTCAAGTAAAGATGTTTAGAACAAGAAGAAACCCTCCCATTTAAGTGGATAATATTTATGCAGACAACTTGAAGCATGCCAATACTCTTCCACAGTTTGCATATATTCTGGACCATAGGAGAGAGTCTTTTATGGTATGTGCATCACAAATTATGTGGAAATTACCTGGGCAGATCCCTGTACAGGAAGGGTACTTGATCTTTTTGATAGAGAGTACATGACACATACCAAGTAAGAAGACAGGGACGCTTAAAATGATAAGACTAATGGCTACAGGCTTAACACTTCACTGGCCTTTCTACTGTTAATTTGGGTTACCGTATAACGATCAATTCTCTAGCCTGTTAAGCATCAAAGTATCTTTCTATCTGCAATATGTCCACTTGTCCCAGAAAAAGATTCGCTATATGGAAAAGTGGGAGGAGAATATGTAGAGATTTCTCGAGGGATAGATGGGAACAAGCAATTTTTTATAAATTCGAGGCAACAAGATGTATGTCTCACAGGGAAATGCTAGTCAAACTGATCTTCCAGTCGTATTTGAGCTCGCAGAATCTGCCAGCTTTAATTTATATTGAAGAAACTGTGAGGCGTTGGCACTTTATAGCATATGTGGTAGACATGCCATGTAATCCATGCACTACAGTTCCAACTCTTTGTACAATTCATAATTCAACACGAGAGAAGACGACAGAAGAAATGTCACGGACTTAACTATGCTTTATACATATTGGCCAGGGCCAGGAGAAATCCATTAGGTTGGCCCTTCATAACGAATAGTGAAGTAAGTGTGTTGAAACCACAACTCCCCCTTTAGTGAAACTTCTATCAAATTTACAAAACAGTATCTGGTACATGTATAGGTTCTCCTGTACATGTTGGGAAGGTGTATAATCATCCTGTGCACTTGCTAGATGTCCTGCTCTGTGTGTTCAATGTTACACGTGACCTGCATTTGTGCTGAGGTTTATTGACTCTAAAGAGACACTCCAGCCATCATAGGCACTTAAATGCATATGATAGCTGACCCCCCCCCCCCCTTGCAAATGGATGGATCATGCAGGATCTTATTGCATACATTTGCCTCTTTCCCCAACTCCCAGCTCCTAGGTTTGCAGGAGTGACATTTTCAGGGATGTCCAATGATACTTTATATATTATGTTGTCACGTTAGCTTGGTCTGATTGTGTTTAATTGTTTTAATAGGCATTAGCACAAGCAATAAAGGAAGCCAAAGAACAACACCCAGACATGTCTATTACACGTGTAGTTGTCCACAAGGAGACTGAAGTTACTGAAGAAGGAGAGGACTAAACTCTAGGTAAGGTGTAGATGGAAATTCTGACATTCCTTTTGCAAGGGAGACTTTATAACTGCTGTCACTAGGTGGCACCAGAATACATCATTTTCAGCCTCCTGTAAAAATAAGATTGATGTTTTGGCATTTTGTCATTTTAACCCCTTCGTGACAAAGGCTGATTTTACTTTTTTTACTTTGGGACAGTGGCCGTTTTAACATTTCTGCGCTGCTCGTGTTTAGCTGTAATTTTCTTCTTTCCCCACACAAGTTATATATTGTTTTTTTCGGGACAAGAAGGGCTTTCTTTAGATTACATTGTTTTGATTGTATCATGTTATTTACTATTAAAAAAGTATAAAATATGGTGAAAAATGTAGAAAAAAATGACTTTTTCTAAGTTTTAGTTGAAAAATCTTTTACTCATCTATAAAAGGTAATGAAAAAACCTGCTAAATAGATTCTACTATTTGTCCTGAGTTTAGAAATACCCAATGTTTTTATGTTTTTTTTGCTTTTTTCTACATGTTATGGGGCAATAAGTACAGGTAGCGTTTTGCTATTTCAAAGCCATTTTTTCCAAATCTGGTAATTTTTTCCCCCATGTGCCATTTTGGGTATCTTTGAAGCTGGCCAATGCAATTTACCCCA
Source organism: Sceloporus occidentalis (assembly GCA_023333645.1). Lineage (NCBI taxonomy): Eukaryota > Metazoa > Chordata > Lepidosauria > Squamata > Phrynosomatidae > Sceloporus > Sceloporus occidentalis. The sequence goes on along the minus strand of JALMGF010000088.1, from coordinate 3,492,643 downwards.
TCAAATCATATATTTTTGAAAACTACACAGCCCATGGTATTCCAAATGCTAGTATTTTAACTCTTTCCATGCATCATATCTACCACCAGTCTTTGTCAAACTTTGTGGTAGTCATTTTTTTGTATTTGTTTTTTCACACACATTTTACTTCAGGTATGAATAAACAGGTTCTGGTATATGTCACTATCATAAAACACCCCAATATGTGTTCAGCAACATCTCCTGAGTACAGCGATACCTCACATGAATGATTTTGCCTGGCTGTTTGGGGGCAAAAGGGCCACATTTGGGGCATGCGCATTTTTCAATGTTGAACTTTGGCATTTGGGGATCCACTGCCCATGCCCTATTTGGTACATGTTTGAGCCGGGCCATTTCAGTGTACCCAATAAAACCATATATTTTTGAAAACTAGACACCCCAGGGTATTTTAAATGCTGGTATTTTAACTCTTTGCATGCACACATTTTACCACCAGCATTTTTTCAAAGTTGCAGTAGTATTTTTTTGTGTGTATTTTTCCCCCACACACCTACTTTATGTATGAATTTACAGCTCCTGGTATATGTGTTCAGCAACATCTCCTGAGTACAATAATACCCCACATGCATGGGTTTGTCATTTTTTGGGGGAACTAAAAGGCCACATTTGGGACGTGTGCATTTTTCTAAATGAAAAAATTAGATGTGTGGCCATCCTTCCCCCCCCCCGTGTTAATTGGGACATTGTTGAACCTGGCCAATTCAATTTACCCCATCAGATCATACATTTTTTAAAAGTAGACACCCCATGGGCATTTAATATGCTAGTATTTTAAATCTTTCCATGCGAGAATTGATTTTAACTCTTTCCATGCGAGCTAATGTGCTAATTTTAGGACTTGCTCACAAAAATATATTTTATTTTTTTTGCCTTTTTAAAAAAAAAAATTTAAATTTTTTTCAACTTGAAGGTTCCCTTGATAGTGACATCAGTGGGAAATAATTTTTACATTTTACTGTTTTTTTAACAATTTTTTTCAAATTTTTATTTTATTTTTTAATTTATTTTTACTAATCACACTGTGATTAGAAAGCTGGGCTCCATTGACTTGCATGGTTGAATGCAGTACCTGTATTCAACCTGCAAGTGGAGCCAGAGTTCTCTAGAGGGTCTGGAGACCATCTAGCGAATTTTTTCATCTTTATTATTTTTTTTCCCGGGCCGCAGCCATCTTGCGGATGGTGAAGATTACTTGCAGAAATTTTCAGTAATGCAGATTTGTTATAGATTATGATTAAAATGTTTCCATAAAAAAAATATATATATATATGCGTGTGTGTGTTTATATGTATACATACGCACAGGGGCATAACTACAAACTACCGGGCCCTAGTGCGAAAATTGCCCTGGGCCCCCCAACAGCTGGTATGTGCCATCATTGTCACCACTTATCTGTGCCTTTTTTGCTGCCCCCCTTCCAACATACACTCTGGCTCACACATGCAAACACACCTATGCAAATAACACACACTCATACTCACTAACGCACACTCCATTTCATCACACTTACACATACATTCACACACACACAATTACACATTCATGCTCTCTCTCACACACACACACACACACATGCAATTAGACATGCTTGCTCACGCACATGCAATTAGACATGCTTGCTCACACGCACATGCAATTAGACATGCTTGCTCACACGCACATGCAATTAGACATGCTTGCTCACACGCACATGCAATTAGACATGCTTGCTCACACGCACATGCAATTAGACATGCTTGCTCACACGCACATGCAATTAGACATCCATGCTCAAACAGACACATGTAATAAGAGATCAGTGCTCCCTCACACACACACAAGACATCAGTGCTCCCTCACACACACACACGCACAATAAGATATCTGTGCTCCCTCACACACACGCACAATAAGATATCTGTGATCCCTCACACACACACGCACAATAAGATATCTGTGATCCCTCACACGCACAATAAGATATCTGTGCTCCCTCACACACACGCACGCACAATAAGATATCTGTGCTCCCTCACACACACACACGCACAATAAGATATCTGTGCTCCCTCACACACACACAATAAGACATCCATGCTAACAATCGTACATACCCCACCCCCGCTTAACTCTCATCGCTCCTGCAGTTTGCTATCCGGCGGGGTTACTTGACCCTCATACGTTCCTGTCTCCCTGTGCTTGTTCAAAATAGTTTAGAAGGGGTCCTTTCTAAACTATTTTGAATCGGCATGATGAGACCGTAACAAGGGATCGCATGCATTGCACTGGGTCCCTTAGAGGCGCGGGCCCCATTGCAGTTGCGACCTCTACAGTTACGGTAGTGTGTATATAACACACATCCCAGAGTAGTGGAAGCTGTTATAGTTGTCTATGTATTTAGCATTCAATGTCATAAAAGTCCATGTGGGTGTAAAGATCAGATTTTGTGTATTGTGTATAAAGTATGTATGTGTGTATCACTCTCCCACTCTCCATATACACATGATCATACTCTTTTTATACCGTAGTATAATAATGTTCTGGATTACAAGTTTCTAAGATGTGTGCTCTCCTAAAAATGACTGGCGAATTTTCTTGAGTGCTTGTCATAAAAGTCGTTGCTTATATTTTAAGCTTTGTTTGCTTCCTGACCTCAAGGCCCTGTCTTACTTAATTAACAAACTAACAGAAAATCCCTTAGTTAAGATCTTGGCAAATACCAAATTTGTTCAATTTGTTTAAATTTGATGACGGCTTGTTTACCGTCATTGAAAGGACATTTTGTTCCAGCAGCTTTAAAACTGCGAGTACACACAACCATAGTTATTCTATGACTTAAATGATGTCCCCAACAGCTAATTACCATCTCAATCTCAAGTCCCATATCCAAATCGCCCTCTGTCCCCTCTCATTTTAACAGTTGCTTGCTGTAGTATTTCCAATAAACTGACAGCTTGTTATAAAGTTGTCAAGGCTGCATAAGTTGCAGCTACAACTGGTCATTTAAAAGCTAAACCTTTATTATGCAACTGACTGCACAAATACAAAACAAGTCATTTGGCAAATGTTGGCACATAATTAGGGATTAATCTAGCCTTGGTGCAGAATTAATCAAAATTAAGGCAAGGATTTTGCATATCCTTGTTTACTGATTAACCTCCAGCAGCAAAGGCGTTAACAAGAAGAAACAACCAATCAAAAACAAGCATCCAATTTATCAGTCCCAGAGCCCAGCCACTCCTCTTTCTTTGCAGGTAAGCAGAACAAGAACGGAACTGCCATGGAATTGAGGAAGGCGTGAAACAGCAGGGATAGGACCAGGACTGGAGCACCTCACAGAGCCGAAGAACGACCTGAAAGAGTTAAAACAATGTGGCGCTACCAGGCGAGAAATATGAACACCTGGCAACAATAAACAACTGCTCATAGGAGACAGCAACATAACAATTGACAATAGAAAACAGCCCAGGGAGGGAAAATACTTGCCTGTCTTTAATAAAATGTAAATTAATTCTGCACCAAGGCTAGATTAATCCCTAATTTTATAGCAGGAGGCTTCATATTTTGCAATTTTAACGCCGTCCTAGAAGCGCCTGAGGATGAGGACGAAAAAAAAGGGTCAGAAAAGTAGATTCCCGAGACCAATCTGCTGCGGATATAATGTCGAAAGGGAGCTCCCCGAGAAGAAAGCCGCCAAAGCCGCGGCGCCCCGCACCAAATGAGCTCCGAAAAATTCCTCAATCCTAACCAAGGTAGGGACGGAAACAGGTCTGAACGGATGGACATAAGAAATAAAGAGGCCCAGACGAAGAAGCGCTAAATTGACGTGAAACTGCAAGATAGGAGTGCACACAGCGCGCCACACAGAGCCTAGGCCGATTAGGGAAATAGGGGTAGGATACTGAAACGGAGTGAGACTTGGTCCTACGAGAGACAGAAAAAGAGACACCCTTGGGAGAAAAAGAATTGACGTCAGAGACATGGCGAAAAAGAGAGAAGGCACAGGAGAAGCGCAGCCTTCGCGGATAACTGGCTAAAAGACAGGCGGTCGTTGTACGGCCATGCTTCCACAAAACTAAGGACCCGAGAGACGTCCCAAAAGACCGTATAGCAGACAGATGGAGCATGCGCAGAACCGAATGCCACGCAGAAGACGACAAGCGAAGGATCTTTCCCGACTCCCGGTCCCTCTACTGGAACGTGGGCCGTCAAGATAGCGGAACGGAACAAGTTAATTGTCCAATAGGACTTGCCCTGAGAATAAAGATGGGTGAAAAAATTTGTGTTCCAAACACCCCAAGCCTGGAGATAGGATTTTTGAGTGCCAGGAGCCCAGGATCCCCAGAGTAAATCTCTAGCCGTAGCTGATAGTCCTGACACATTCCAGGATATCTGAAACAGTCCAGGCCACCAGCGATAGCCGATCCTGGAGAATGAAGGGATGAGAATTCCCCTCCGGATCAAGAAGCAGATCCTGAGACAACGGGAGGACCAACGGATCCTCGTACGACATCTAGGAGAAGTGGGAACCACGGCCGAGTCCTCCATAGGGGGGCGATCATGAGAACCGCAACACCCTGTCTGCCGAGACAATGGAGAGTCCGCAGAATCATGGAAAAAGGAGGGAAGGTGTAGGCACCCCTGGGTGGCCACGTCTGCAGGAAATCATCCACCGTCGGGGATAGTGGGTCCGGCAGCCATCTGAAGAAGGCGCCAGTCTGGCAATCCGACCTGGATGTGAAGAGGTCCAAATGAAGAGGATCCCGATGGTGGTCGAGGACCAGAAATATGTTCGGAATGAGGCGCCAGTTGCTCGAGTGGCAGGAGTCCGTCCTTCTTTCCCGGGAAGGTATTCCGCCTGAATGGACAGATTGTCCAGGCAGTACAGATCTTTGGTAAGTTCCGTTAAAAGTCTCGACCGCGAACCTCCCAGGTGGTTGATACAGCGCACATGTCGTCCATGTGAAGCACCAGCGAGCAGTGGGTGATATATTTTGTGAAGCTGCAAAGGATCCCGTGATGAGTGCTAAACAATTCAAGATTTTCATAGCCCCTTGTGCCTGAAAATATAGATTTTATAAAAGACAGGAGGCGAGTATTATGCAATAGTCTTTCTTTACTACTGGACAGCAGCAAGGGTTAACCAAACAATATATGTTGAGAAAAAACAAAGAATCAATCAAACATGCTAGGTATGCAGGTAATAACCAATCAGAGCATATCACAGATAATATAACAGGTAACTTCCTTAGACTCCTCCTCTTTCGAGCTGTAGAAGTCATAAAACATAAGTCCAATATAAGGAACAGAAGAAACGTTCAGGAATAATAACTTGGGAAACTGTGTCAAGATGAGACCGAAGATGAGGAATCCATGGAGATTCAAACTGAAAAATATGAGAGAAGAACCAAAGGGAGGGTTAAATGGGTGGGATAATACTCGCCTCCTGTCTTTTATAAAATCTATATTTTCAGGCACAAGGGGCTATGAAAATCTTGAATTTTATGGCAGACAGGAGGCTCGTATTATGCAAGTTTAAAGCTAAATAAGCATAATAGTTATAATATTACTGCGGAGACATGAGGTTCTGGTCTAAAATAGAAAGTTTTGAACATGGATTCCGATGACCAGTCGGCCGCCTTAAGAATTTCTGCCAGAGAGCCACCAGATTGCAGTACTTTAGTAGACATTGCTCCCCTGGTGGAATGAGCCCCAAATTTTGAGATGTCAATGTTAGCCATGGACATGGTTAGTTTAACCCATCTCGCCAAAGTGGGTGAAGAGACAGGAAGATGGGGTTTACGAAATGAAATGAGTAATTGATGATAGGACGGGTTTCTAAAATCCGATGTCTGGAGTTCATAAGCTTTAAGGCAACGAACTACGCATAGGGAGGGATTATGAGGGAAAGCAGGATAGAAAATAAAAATGTATATATAGATAGTTACAGTAACGGAATTCAGGATGCACGGCAAACAGTGTTTCAATTCTGAGGTAAATCCTCAGACTGAAATATTCCCGCCCACACAAACAGCTGAGCACCAGCTGGCGGAGCCTCGTGGGCAGCGAAGGGAAGCCGCGTCCCACGAGGCGGGGCAGGGGAAAGGCTTCCACAAAAGGAGACCTCTCAAAATGTCTGCCGTGCAAAATGCACAAGCGACTCCAGTGTCCGTTTGAACCAAAGAAACAAACAACAGAGTGCACAGGAGGGCTGAAGAAGGTTTCAGGTGAGCGAAACCACAGCCCTAGAAACAAATATCTGAAAGGAAAGCGGTCCAAACGTTGAAAATGCGGCCGCAGAGATAAAATAAAATGTATGTAAAATGAGTTAATGAAACCCCTGGAAAGGGGTAGGAAGGTGAAAAGAAATGAACACACAAAGGTGCATGTAACTTTGCAGTATATGTAAAAGATATATATTAACGATAAGCAACAATAAATCTGCTACTGTGAGAGAGAAAAATATATAGGTGTATACTTAACTGTCGCAGCAGCGAGAAAGAGGAGGAGTCTAAGGAAGTTACCTGTTATATTACCTGTGATATGCTCTGATTGGTTATTACCTGCATACCTAGCATGTTTGATTGATTCTTTGTTTTTTCTCAACATATATTGTTTGGTTAACCATTGCTGCTGTCCAGTAGTAAAGAAAGACTATTGCATAATACGAGCCTCCTCTCTGCCATAAAATTGATGTGCAACTCCCGTTCCTCGCTGGTCCACATGCCCCCTGTTGCAATCTCTCCGCACACTGCCCCCCAGCCACCTAGGCTGGCATCTGAATCCAGGACAAACTCTGGAACTTAACCGAAAAAGGCTCGGCTGTTCCACGCAGCCACCAGCGAAGTTCCAATTGCGCCTCATCTGAAAGAGGGATAAAATGGTCATACGAGCCTGACACCTGGAGATGACGGGTCTTCAACCTTTGTAGTGCCCTGTAGTGCAGGGGTCCTGGCTAATAGCCTGAATGGAGGCTGACAGAAGGCCGATAATCCTGAGGGGAACGAACAAACTGACTGAGTAGTCTCCGAATCTCCTTATTGATGGATGTCACCTTGGTAGGAGGCAACCGGAGAACCACTGCCAAGGAGTCCACCGTAAAGCCGAGAAACTGATGAAACCGAGATCCTGGAAAAGGCACACCATGAGGGACGTATGTCGGAGTAGAGTCTCCCTGTGGTGCCCCGATTTCTTGCGCACCAAGAAAATGTTGCTCAGGAAACGAGGACCTGCAAAGCATTGGATTGTCTCCTTTTCGCGCAGAGAGGATAGTTCCAAATGGACTAGGGCCCTGTCGCCACACACTAGATGAGGAGGAAAAGGCGTAGCCCCTGCTCAATACCCTTCCTGGGATCCTTCCTGTCTTTAGTGAGGAAGGTCATGAAGGATTGATCGAACTCCGGGGTGGTAATGTGGGGCGTAGGCATTCAGACCTCACCCGTTGACGGACCTCCTTGTCTAAGGGGCGACACAGCCAGAATTAAAGGAACTCCGCAATATGGTCAGATGGAGTCCACTCTGCAGAGCATGGGTGACGAAGAGCCCTCGGGTCAAATATGGGAATGTCCAATTCATCCGTAATTTTAAACGGCTAATCTGGCCTGGTGGCCGTAGATTTGAGATTTTCCGAAACAACATTGTGCCCAATTTCTGCAAGGGGTGGCGAGCCAAGCCCTGAAGAGCTAGCGTGATATTCGTCCAGCACCTTGTACTCGGCCGCAAAACCTGTAGTCGCAGAGGTGGTAGGTTCTGGAACAGCCGGAAGGGAGACAGCCCTAGGTCTGTTTAGAGGACCTTTTCCTTTGCCAGCAACAGAGGGAACATCTCCCCAGGGCCGCTTGAGAGGATTCTCTGGATCCGTCGAGGGAAAAAGAGCCACCTGCCTCTGAATCCTCGCCACTAGCCGGGGACATGGACATAAAAGCCTGTGTAGGGCGAGACAGTTGGGCCTCCTCTAGTGCGGCAAGTAGAGATGCCGCTAAAGTGGACCGCAGCCAGGCTTGGAATGCGGCAGGGATTGGAGTCTCAGATTCATCTGCCAGCCTATCTCCAATGTGTTTCTGTTCCAGGAAACGGGGGTCAACCATGAGTCAAGCGTTGGGGTCACCCACTAATATAACATCGGCAAGTCAGTAAGGGGGGTCACCCCTGATGCCCAGATTGAGGGCACAGCAAATGGGAGGAGGGGGTCACCCTCAGAGCCAACACAGAGCAGCAACAGGGGTAGCCTGTAGCTTTATATGTGGACCAAGGCCCTAATTAGGGAGGATATGTAAGGGGAATCACCCCCAATATAGAGGCTCCTAGGGGTACACTAGATGGCAGGGTTTGAGGAATGGACAGAGGAACACCTCTGATAATAAAGGCCAAATGGGGAGAGGCCTACATAGAAAGGGGGGTCACCCCAATATAACTGTAAAATCCTGTGACAAAATCTTTTAATAAAACAAAATATACCTGGAAAATAAAATGAGGGCAAAAAGGAAGCAATAGTGCACAGGCAATAACAAACGCTCCACTGGAGTAGAGTAGAAAAAAAACACACAAGGAAATAAAAGCCAATAAAAGGAAGACGATAACCTAAAAACAACGAAAATACCTAAATTGCGCGGTGCTTAGCGCATCCGAACCGCGCGAGCCAGGACAGCAGGCCATGACACGTGGTCGGAGCTGACACCGCGCCATGAGAGCACCACGCGGCAGGTCTCTGAAATAGAAAACGCTGTGCTGTGCGAGAAAAACCAGACCATCAGTGCCGCACGGTCCAGAAAAACAAAGACCATGCGGCATGACGAAGAGATGAAAGATCCATCTGCACGGAGAGGAAAAAACCTCACCATGCGTGAGCAGGCGAAAAAGAGAGAGGCCGAAACCCTGAGGACAGGCACGAATATGAGGTAACAGAAACACAATAGGAACAATACACCAAACAGCACAAAATGAGCAAACCGAAATAATGGAAAATAAAGGTGGAAGTACGTGAAAGACTAAATAAATGGAGAAAATAGGTCAAAATAAGCGATAATATAACCAAATAAAAGTCAATAAATACCAAATAGAATAATAATAAAATGCCAAAGACAAATTTAAGTATGTAATTGGAAGGTTCTCACCTGCAGGCTAAGCAGCAAAGAAAGAGGTGTGGCTGGGCTCTGGGACTGATACAGTGTGCTGCTTGTTTTTGATTGATTGTTTGTTTATTCTTGTTATTGTTAACTCCTTTGCTGCTGGAGGTTAATCAGTAAAGAGGGATATACAAAATATGAAGCTTCCTGTCTTGCTATAAAATTGCAGTTATGTTTACCTAAGCTCCCTTAAATGATGGACCAGGATAAAATTGATTAAATCACACAGATTCCAGAACCTTTGATCTTGAGATTGACAATTTAAAAAAAAAAAAATCCTAGCAAAGGCCATTTCTATTTCACACAATAAAGCTTCAGCACAGTCTATAGAACTATTTTCATTGAGAATGACAGGAAATGTGAAAAATTACTTTTTTTTTTTTTACCTATTAACCCATTTTTTCCAAGTGTCTCTTGAAACTGGTCAAATGCTACTTGCCCTCCCATTTTAATAAAGAGTAAGTATTTGTAGGCATGACTATAGCTCAGCATTCTCCATTTCTCTTACACGGGAATCTGACCCTGGTTTCTACTCTGCCATCCCTCTTTTCAATGAACTGGCCCATTGGATGTTGCAGTGCTTCACATAAATCACACCCATATTGTGTGTTTATGCTGCAGTAAATGTGTTTATAAATTAGCTTGTGTAAGTAACGTACCTACCTACATATTACTTTCATCAAATAGGAAATACATCTTTCACTTTGAGCATCTGAAATTTTGGGGGGCAACACAGGAAGGAGTAAGAAAAGAGGCACTGATTTTGTATGAGCAGAACTGACAATGTTCATCAAACATCTTTTATTCTATTTGCTTACAGAAGGAACCAAGAACAATTCCAACATATGATGGACCCTGAACCATACCAAGTGGGTCCTGCTGCTAATGTTGCTATGAATTGACCTTGACTGGCATGACTGGACACCTGAAGGCTAGGATGCCAACATACAACTGCAGCTCAACATCTCCGACCTATACTGTTCCATTTCTATCTGTTTGTTTCATTCTTAAAACCACTTAACATGTGTAGCTTGTTAGTAGAGTTTTGTTTGCACAACTACTTGCCATTTTTTAATTTTGTCATATGTTGGGAAATAATACTCTTCTGCAAAATAAACCTCTGAGGAAATGATGATAAATCATTGTGACTAACTTAGCTTTTTTAATATTATTTTCAACCAAACTCTCTTATTGGGGGTTATTTTCCAGACTATTCAGGTATATATGTATATGTTTAGAGTAATTTAAGGGGGGAGAAAAGACAAAAAAAAACAACATTTTTACACATTTCTTACATTTTCAATACCTGTTTCAATTTCATTGGTGTTTTTCTACCAATGCTTGTACTTTTAAACCTTTGTGTACTTCTGGTTAAAAAAACTCAAGATGTTAAAGTTGTTATAATACAGTGTATTTTTTGCCCTTTCAATGACAGAGGGGTGGCAAATTTTTGATAAATCAATACTTTGCACATTCCTCTTGCACCTGAACAGTTTGGTTTCCTGACAGGGCTTGATTATGGCAGTTTTTACATTTAGGATTAGGCTTTTACTGCTGCATATTAGGGAGTAGTACAGTTGCAGTTCAGTCTAGTTATTGTGTGTAAATTTAAAACCACAGAGGTACTGAACATCCTCTGCCACAAACGTATATAAAAATATTAAAACATTCCAAGAAATATGATACAAAAATGTGTCTATTTCCAAAAAAAGAAGCAAATTATCTGGTTTTGGCAGCTCAAAACGACCTGCTGCATTTTTTTTCATGTCCATGAATAGACTAGTTGTTAAAATTCACATGTGTAAAGCACTTGCTTTCAGTCCTGTTCTCATAATAATGATCATGCCCATAGTTAAGCATATTTTATAAGTACACAATGAAACGTTTCATGTAGGATCTATGATGTTGAAAAGAGGGGCATTTCTTTGTGAACTACAGTTTGTTTTCATTACCACTAGGAAATACTGTAGGTATTTGACTTCTATTTCCCTCTCTCTCTTTGTTAGCCCGATTTATCCGTTGACCTTGTGTATAGTTAAAATGCCAAATTAGATTTATAGCAGCTTCAAGTTGTATTAAGGATATTTTGCTTTCTGTAATACTGTTAAAAATAAAGTTTGTTTGTTCTATTCACTGTATCGGTTCTAATCTTTTTCACTACTTTTGTCATGCATACATATGTATCTTCAAACATACAAATATGAAATGCCAGTTTTAGGCTTGTGAAATGTTCTGTAGGACAGGACACTTAAAAATAAAGTGCAAATAGTTCACCCTTTCAAGGGTCCTATGGAATGTAAAGCAGAAACTGCAATGAGAAAAGCCTTTGCGGCAAGCACAGAATCGTGCTGGAATCGCTTCAGCATCAGTTTCCAGAGAGGTTACAGCATGGCTAGCACAAGTATATGACGACCTTGCAGCCAAAGCTCCAAAAAAAAACCACATCTCTTTGGTGAAGCTGGCAGTTGCATTTGTAGAATGCCTCAGTAGAAAGTATAGAAGTATCTCCATATACTATTTCTCAGTCTTTCCAGATGTACCTGCAAATAGACATTCCCTCAGGGGCCAGTATCCATTATTTTCAATTTCAAGCCTATGGCTACATCATGGGCAGAAGTTTATCTGGCATCTCCAAATGTGATCTGTAAGGTGGCAACTTGGAGCAGTTTACACACACACGCCACAACTCTACTGTCTGGGTGACCTGGGTAAGAAAAAACTTTCCTTCGGTAGAAGTGTCACGAGCAAGGGCTATAGGTTCGGCTGAGAGTGGGGAGAGTGTGGAAGTGTACGGGTTAACAACACAAGATCTCTGGTTACCTGTTACTTTTCCCAGTAACCACCAAATTAACCCCCAAAAATCTTACCTACACCATCACCCCAGTGCCACTTTATATCTGGGCATCTTATGGTACCCCAAACAAAACAAAAATGACAGTATAAAAACTTAAGACGTAAATTACCATATGTGCCCGAGGTTTAGCGCAGGAATGCGCAATTCGTATCGCCTGATGCCCGGGACATGCAGTTCCGGGCACCGGGGAGGCAGCAGAGTTAGGATACAGATCCCCCGCAGCTCTGTAGGGGACCTGCATCCTACTCTCTGATACGCTCAGATAGCCTCCCCTGCCAGCACTTTCCACGGGGGGGAGTGCCGGCACGGGAGATTGTTAAAGCACATCGCGCAGACGTTCACCGGCGAGCGTAAACAATCTGCGCTGCCGGCACGTCTGCTCGATGTGCTTTAACAATCTCCCTTGCCGGGAATTCCCACAGGGGGAAGTTGTATACGCGTATTGCGTAGATGTCCCCCGCCGGTCCCGCAAGACACCCGTGAGTCTGCACTGATAAGTCTAGGGGAGGGGGGGGCACATCTTGGGGGCAGAGTGGCAGCATATCTCGGGGGGGGCACAGAGTGGCAGCAAATCTCGGGGGAGGGCAGAGTGGCAGCATATCTATTACACTTTGAATTAAAATTCTTCTTTAAAAAAAAAAAAAGCACCTAACTTTTAGGGTGTGGGCCTATACATGGGTGCGGCCTATAATCGAGCCAATACGGTAATTCTTCTGGAAAAAGAAGCCAGCATCGGGCATTCCCTATCCATTGTTGACGCCAACCAGAAAGCCAGCAGAGTATATCCCTACTGGCTGATCGCGTGCGTTGCAATCCCCAATGCAAGTTTATAAAGACTTCTTTGGTGATCACTGCCTGATTAGTGCAGGGGGATCACAGGGCAAAAAAACCTTTTCATAAAAATAAAAAAAACACTAAAAATAATATAATCGGGCAAATACGGTATTTTAAGACGACCCTGATTACCTGATTATAAAATGACACCCCAAAATCTGAATACTAGTTTAGGGAAAAAAAAGCCTAAATATAAGACTAGCCTATAAGAAAAAAGTTTTACAAGTAAATATTAATTCACATGTAAATCTCCCTTTCCACCCGAGTGGTAATTTGAGTTACTGTTGCCTTTCTGTCATCTCAAACCAGTCTGTCATCTCAAACCATTCTCCTCTGACTGCTGACATCAACAAGGCATTTTCATCCACACAACTACTGCTCACTGGATATTTTCTCTTTTTGGACCATTCTCTGTAAACCCTAGACATGGTTATGTGTGAAAATCCCAGTAAATCAGCAGTTTCTGAAATACTCAGACCAGCCTGCCTGGCACCAACAACCATGCCACGTTCAAAGTTACTTAAATCCCCTTTGTTCCCCATTCTGATGCTCGGTTTAGCTGATTAGCTATTTGTATTAACAAGCAACTGAACAGAGTGTATATACAATTCGTACCCTCTTACACAAAGATTAGATACCTTTTTACGTTTGATGATCATATTGTGTCCTATTATTGTGGTAAATTTGAGTTTTATTGAGTATCTACATGCAGTATTCTACTTTTTTCTTTGTCAACAGTGTCAACAGTGAGTGTCTAACAAAGCATAGGCAAGCTGTTCATTGGATGGATTTTTAACAGATGACAATGTTTAATTTTCAGATTTAAAGCCTTTTCTATTCTACAGTGATTTTCTTATAAATGGTAACCAAATATAGACAAAAAACACCTCTGAGACTAAAGGGTAAGTTGGAAAAAATGGAGTGTGGTAAAATAAAATGAATTCCGTGCCATTATCTTTTCTTGTGAAACTAAGACTAAAAAAGTGTTCTTACAATGCCAAAGTACAGAGACAAGGCTGTATAAAACTTCTCCCAAGATCAAACTGTTGCAGTGAAGTAATTAAATACGTACTTGCATATCTCACTAAGAGCCCCAATTGGCATTCTGTTGATATGCTAATTTTATCGCTACTTAACCCCCTTAAGGACCTGGGTTATTTTACAATGTTTTGCCAAAACTACCAGAGCAACTGTATATTTTGTTTTCTTCAGTTATATAATTGTTATATCTTTTAGTATGAAAACATTCTGAAAAAGTCGAAAAACTAAGAAAAAAACTAAACAAAGCCATTGCAAATGAGTAAGAAATAAAACAAAATGTACAAAAGTATTTGTCACGGAACACCTCATATGCCTGGTATTTTCATTTATTTTTCGTAGTTACAAACCTAAAATGTGAATGACATACATCAGTGCTTCAAAACTAGATTAAAAAAAAAATGTGATAAACTGGGAGTTGGTAGACCCACCCTGGGTATTTACCTTAACTCAGTTCCATAGATTAACATATATTACTATGCAGATTACATATTTTGGAAAGCCTTCTAACGAGTAATTTACAAGGTCCCTTAATGTCATGCAGAAACTGTTTAAAACACCTACTTTCATTTAAGAAATAGTTTTTCATAAATAAGTGTTACTTTTAAATGAATTGTATATAAAATATTTTGGAAAGTACTAGACTTTGAGCCAAAAGGCACTGGCAGAATTCTTAAGAACTTGGAGCAAAACTATTATAAATTACCACACGCACACATTCCAAAATGAGTTAATAGACAAAAAGACAAAATGGTCTCTTAACCAAGCTTTCCCGAGATGGCCCCACAGTCTGTATCTTTTACAATTTATATTTAACAACCCCCTCCTCCGACTACAGACACAGTAAAGGTCCTACATTTCAATTTAACCCAATAAGGCTTTATATTCCCTAAAACCACACCCCTTGTAGATTTCAAAGACTTCCTATCACTTTACTTCGGGATGGATCTAGTAGTAATAATTATTAGACTTGTGCATTCGTCTTTGGGCGAACATGCAAACGAACACGAAGAGTGCGTTTTTATGTTCGTCCCGAAGAAGCGAAGATCACGGCAGTAAAACGTACATGAAGACGAAGACACACAACACGAAGAATCTTCGTGTTAGTCTTGGTCTTTGTCTACTAATCTCCCTGGTCTCTTCCCCATCAAGCCTACCTTATCTCCTCGCAGCAGGGGTTGTCGGAAGCGGAAATCTGTAGGTCCGCCGTCAGGGGTTAAGGGGCCGTGCGAGTGAGCCCATTGGTCGCCTGCAGGGTCTTTCCCTGGCATCAACCAATTGGTTGATGCCAGAGGAAGACCCTGCAGGCGACCAATGGGCTCACTCGTACAGCCTTTTTAACTCCTGACAGCGAACCTACGGATTTCTGCTCCCGTTAACCCCTGCAATGCTGTGGAGATAACGGGAGCGGAAATCCATAGGTTCGCTGTCAGGGGTTAACCTGGCCGGCAGACCACTGGTCTCCCTGCTATAACAGTTAAAGGTCTGCACAAGCGACTTTAGTGGTTGTTCGTACGGACTATTAACTGTTGTAGTAGGGAGACCAGTGGTCTCTGCTGGCCAAGTTGCTGGGAAAGTACCGTATTTGCTCGATTATAAGACGACCCCCCAAAATCTAAATATTAATTTAGGAAAAACACAAAAAGCCTGAATATAAGACTACCCTATAGGAAAAAAACTTTTACTAGTAAATATTAATTCATGTAAACAATTTTTTCATATTTAATAAAAGCTATGATTGAGAAAAATATATATTTTTTAATTTCCTTTTATTTGCCAACCTGCCCCCCAGTTATGCACATCTGCCCCCAGGGTTGCCACTCTGCCCCCAGAAATGCCTTATATCCCCTATTTGCCACTCTGCCCCATGATGTGCCTTTTAACCCTCTATATGCCACTCTGGCTCCAGAAATGTCTTATACCCTCCTATATGCCACTCTGCCCCATGATATGCCTTTTAACCCCCTATATGCCAGAGTGGCATATAGGGGGTTAAAAGGCATATCATGGGGCAGAGTGGCATATAGGGGGTTAAAAGGCATTTCTGGAGATTATATATATATATATATATATATATATATATATATATATATAAACTGCTAACAGCAATCACACTCCTATCAAGCCAAGGCAGCTAGTACATGCTGGAACCTGGGGATGATGGAAGTGTGAGTACAGCCTCCCTATGCCATGCTACCACCCCCCCTTACACATCCATGCTATCACACACACTCATTCACAAAAACATTTAAATACTCATTCATTCCATTAATCACACATACTTCACACATTAATCACAAAAACCCTCCCCCACCCCCCTTACCTAAACTACAGATCTCTCACTCTAAGACTTCTGCAGGGGCCCGGCTGTGCCAGCAACTTCTCTGGCCCCGCCCCCAGAGGAAGGAGGGGGGAGGCAGAATTATGTGACACTCTGCTAGCTTCCTGTTCTCCTGCTGCTAGAAGAGACGCTGCTCGCGACCAAAGCACCGGTAAGCAGCCTGGCCCCAGCGGACATTTTTTTTGAGGTCTGATTAGAAGACGACCTCGATTATAAGACGAGGGGTATTTTTCAAAGCATTTGCTCTGAAAAAAACCTCGTCTTATAATCGAGCAAATACGGTATTTTAAAAGTCTGTACGAGCGACCCTATTGGTCGCCAGCAGAGGCACGTCTGCCAGAGGAGGCCCCTGCAGGCGACCAGTAGAGTTGCTCGTACGGACATTTAAACTCCTGGCGCCAAAGCTGAAGCGTAGTCTGTACTGCGTTAACCCCGTATCAACCCCTTCAAAAAAAATTGAAAAAACACGGAAAAAAACGAAAGAAAAAAAACCGAACACGAAGAACGCACACAAATATTCGCCTGATCAGAAGACAGGAACGGGCGAATATTTGTGGAATACAAAGATTTTTTCCCCCACGAAGATGAACACAAAGAGTTGGCCAGCGCCCAAGTCTAATAATTATGCATTAAAAGAAAATAATGAAATATTTATTTTTTATTAATATTAGTGTGTGTTATTTTTCATCTTGGATGACCTCTGTCTATCTCTCTCTTTAGGGCAGCTGTTACTAATATGAAGGGTTATCCTACTGGTCACTCACACTCTCATTCTCATTCACTCTCTTGTGCTCTCTAAATGTTCCCCTACCTTATCTGCCAGCCACGCCTTCTTCATCATTTATCTGTTATCTTAAAGACAGAAACATAGAAAGTGACAGCAGATAAGAAGCATTAGGCCCATCCAGATTGCCCAACCTCTGAGTACCTGGCCTTTTATCCTATATCTAGCTTGGCCTTATGCCTATTCCATGCTTGATTAAATGTCTTTACTATATTAACATCTACCACTTCTGCTAGAAGGCTATTCTGTGCATCCACTACCCTTTCGTAAAGTAATATTTCCTGATGTTACCTTTAAACCTTTGCCCCTCTAACTTATGACTATGTCCTCTTGTTGTGGTAGTATTTCTCCTTTTAAAGTAAACCCTCTTCCTTTAAGTATTTAAATGTTTCTATCATATCCCCCCTGTCATGTCCTTCTTCCCAGGCTATATATGTTAGGATCATTTAACCTGTCCTGGTAAGTTTTGTCTTCTCTCTTCTCTTCTATCTTCAGTCTGCAATCTTCAATCTTCTGGTGATGCTTGGTGACGTCTTCTCCTCAATTGGAGGATCAGGGAAGGGATGTCACCGGATGTGCCACCATATTGGCCTGATGGCAAGTTAAGCCAAAATGATGGTGCTTTTGGTGATGTCCTCTTCCCCGATTGGAGGATCAGGGAGAGGATATCTCTACAAGCGTTATCATTTTGGTGGAAGTTCCTGTGGTGTTACTTCCACAGAGCTGCAGCCTGAGATAGCAGATTGAAGAGAGAAGATAAAAGATAGTAGATGAGGATGAAGAAGATCTAGAATTGGTTGCCAGAAGCAGACGTGGTTGGCAGAGAAGGTAGGGAAAAGGCAGAAAAGAATGAACATGTGAAAGTAAATATGGGCACTGGGAAATGCATTTTGTTCCCAAATGAAAAATGCCCCCAAAATTTTGGCTAAATCGAATGGGCAAGGAATAAAACTGACCCAGAAATTTGTCCAAATCGTTTTTTCCTATTTGCACATATCTACTCTGTAGTGACAATGGGAGCAGCAGCAGCCAATTGCATGCATAGTAGTAGCACAACAGCAAAAATTGCCCTAGGGCCCCAATTTTAACAACTTGTCTGATGCCTTCTTTGCCCCCCTTCCAACATACACTTTGGCATGCACACACTTACTCATACTCACTAACACACACTCCATTTCACCTACTTACACATACATGCTTATACACAAACACCTAAACATCCATGCTCACACACAGGCCCGGACTGGGACAAAAAATAGGCCCGGGCATTTAATCCTGAGCAGCCCATATTTATTTATTTATTTATTGTTAAAGCCCACCCTTCATGTACCATCTTTGCATTTAATCATTCACACAAATCATTAACACATTCATTAATGCAGTCTCACAAATCATTCAAGCAATTCATCCACACATGAATTCATTAATTGTCATACGCATTCACACAATTCATCCACACATTTATTCATTCATTCTCATACGCATTCACACTACCCCCTCTCATCATCTTATCTGCCCCTTTTCACTATGTTCCCCCTTTTCACTATGTAACCCCCTTCCCCACTTCTCAATATGTACCGCCTCTATCTATCCCCTCTCCCCCTTTCTCACTACCTAACCCCCCTCTGCCCCTTCTCACTGCAGCCCCTTCCCTCACCCTATTTACCTTGTTGCCAGAGCAAGCAGCAACTGCGACCGCGCCCGTGGCAGGGCAGGATTGACTTAGGGGCTGATGGAGCTGCAGCTCCAGGCTCCTACCTTAAAATAGGCCCAGTCAGGACTGGACTGACTGGGCCTATATGGCCGCATTAAGGCAGAGCCCCTTAAGCCCGCCGCAACTGCAACCGGGTCCGCCACTCTAAGGCAGAGCCGGCCTTAGGTGTTCTGGCGCCCTGTGCGGACTACTCCTCTGGTGCCCCCCATCCCCAAAAAAGAAAGGAATAAAAACTTGTAACAAAACTCCCCTTTCTCACTATCTATCCCCCTGTATCACTATCTACCACCTCTGCCTCTTCTCACTGTTATCATTATATACTGAGGCAGACATTGACGGTGGTACAGCATAATACTTATCACTATATACTGAGGCAGAAATTGACGGTGGTACAGCATAACACCTACCACTATATACTGAGGCAGACAATGACGGTGGTACAGCATAACACCTATCACTATATACTGAGGCACACATTGACAGTGGTACAGCGTAATCCCTATCACTATACATTGAGCCAGACATTGACAATAGTGCAGCATAACCCCAATCACTATATACTACGCCAAACATTGTTGTGGTGTAGGCCTACCACTTCATTGTCTGGCTTAGTAGTAGGGATGCACCGAAACGAATTCTGGACTGAAACCGAAAATGCAGCATTTACCTGTCCGAAACCGAATATGACCTCCCCACACCATAAAAAAAACTCTTTTATTTAAAGTAAGTAACACACCAAAATAGGACAAAACAATTAAAAAACAATATTATATGTATATATATATGATTGTTAACAGCAATCACATTCCTATCATGCCCAGGCATACCCAGATTCCAGGATGTACTCGCAGACTTGGCATGATAGGAGTATGATTGCCCTATCTACCCCTTCTCACTCCCTTCTGCCCCATCTACCCCTTCTCACTCCCTTCTCCCCTATCTACCCCCTTTCCCCCTATCTACCCCCTTTCCCCCTATCTACCCCCTTTCCCCCGTCTCATGCCCTTCTCCCTATCTACCCCCTCCTAACTATCTACCCTCTCCCTCTTTGAAGTTCACTTACCTTTCAGGAGTCCTGCGGTGAGGGTGCAAGGCCTCTGCCTCCCAGCTCTGCCACTGTATGGAACAGTATAGAGTGATGGGAGTTATGATGTACTTTTAGAGCATAATTAGATCATGAAAAAGACATTGGAAATGGTACAGCATAACACCCATCACTCTCACACACTTACCAATCCACACATATATACCAATCCACACCTATATACCAATCCACACCTATATACCAATCCACACGTATATACCAATCCACACGTATATACCAATCCACACGTATATACCAATCCACACGTACACACCAATCCACACATACACCAATCCACACATATACCAATCCACACATATATACCAATCCACACATATATACCAATCCACACATATATACCAATCCACACATATATACCAATCCACACATATATACCAATCAACACATATATACCAATCCACACATACACCAATCCACACATATATACCAATCCACACATATATACCAATCCACTCTCACTGAATATTTTCCTACCTTTCCTCTTTTCTCCTTACAGCTCCTTTTCCTCCTCTTCGCTCCTCTTCTTCAGTTCTTCTGTCTTCTCTCGGTTCAGAGGGCACGGACAGCGGTGGGCGCGGCTTCAGTGTTGTGCGCCGGGATCTAACAACAAACCCCGGCGCACAGCAGCTGTTGCCGCGCGGATCACAAGGGAGCGGTATCGGAGGTCTTTAGCAGACCTCCGGCTCCCTTGAGTGATTTTAAGCCGGGTTGAACCCGGCTTAAAATCACTCAAGGGAACCGGAGGTCTGTTAAAGACCTCCGATACCGCTCCCTTGCGAGCCTGCTCCTCCAGCGGCGGACATTACTGTCCGTCTCTGGAGGGGTGCCGGGTGCCGCAAGTTGGCACCCGCTGATGAGCGGCACCCGGTGCGGACCGCCCCCTAGAGTGTGACGCCCTGTGCGGTCGCACACCCCAAAGGCCGGTCCTGCTCTAAGGGGCCGGGAAGCCCCCACCAGGGCCGGCCTTAGGGGTTTGCGGCCGCACAGGGTTTAAATTAAAACATCGGGGTTTTTTTTCAACTTTATTTAACATCCTCCATGTTAAATAAAGTTAAAAAAAAACTTTATTTAACATGGAGGATGTTAAATAAAGTTAAAAAACCCCCCGATGTTTTAATTTAAACCCTGTGCGGCCGCGTTAATGCGGCCGTAGGTAGGGTAGGGGCCTGGAGCTGCAGCTCCATCAGCCCCTAAGTCAATGCGGCCCGGCCCACCGGGCAAACGCCCGGTGTGCCCGATGGCCAGTCCGGGCCTGCTCACACACACAATTATACATTCATGCTCACACACATAATTCCACATCCATGCTCACTCATACACACAATTACACATCCATAATTTCACATCCAGGTCGGAAGGACCCTTTGTACACTATTTTGAGGAAGGTTGTGAAGAATGTTTATATATATATATATATATATATATATATATATATATTAAACTTGCTTTTTCAGTCTTTCTCTATGACATTTATGTTGTAAAAAACCCTAAATCCCATTTTGAAAAACATGCATTTACCACCACTCCAGGCACTTGACCCCCCACACACACATTTCAAGTGCAGTAGAGTGTGTATGCACTCATTCCCACGTAGGGGCTCCCAATTGAATCTATAGTGACAAATAGCAAGTCAATTTTAGAGCTCACCCTAAGTGTCCACTAAAATTGTTGATTTTAATATTTTTCTTCCACAACTACAGGGGACTCTACTGACTCTAATACAGTACTAACTTAACTCACATTATGAGACGGCTGTTTTTTATTAAACCAACTTCTACCAAAACAGATGGCTCTCATCTTTTCTGAAGAAAAGCACACTACATACCTTTATATAGATATTTTACTATACCAGTTCGGTAGGCGGTGAACAAAAGGTTAAAAATGTAGTGCGCCCCAATGAAAAAAATGACACACATTCTACCACAATTCTAAATTGACAGAAAGCATAGGTTAATAATAGAGGGAGTGTATATATTCCCTTATATTTTGAGGGGTGGCTACACTGCCCCAGGGAGATGTTTGGAATTATGCTTCCATGATAAATTGTGTGTGAACTTGGAGAGTAGGGCAGTTTATGAGCAGCACAAACCGAGCAGCAGAGGTACAGTGTGATGGGACGCCCTGTGGGTACCTCCGTCAATAGCTGCTTTCTAGTTCCTACAAGAACTGTATACGAGCACACTCCAGCACTCTCCAGTCACCCAAATCACTAGCCAAAGCTTAATGCAGGGTGAAGTACAAGAACTGTTTATTCAGAGTGACACACAGGGTTTTTATATTGACATACCGTATTGGCCCGAATATAGGCCGCACTTCCCCCCCACCACTTTAAGGCCTATTTTCGGGGTCTAGCGCCCGACGCCCGGTACATGCAGTTCCGGGCGCCGGGCAGGCAGCAGGGTTAGGATACAGATCCCCGCAGCGGTGTAGGGGACCTGCATCCTACTCTCCGATGCGCTCTGACAGCCTCCCCTGTCGGCACTTTCCACGGGGGGAGTGCCGGCATGGGAGATTGTCTAAGCGCAGGTGTTTGCCGGCTGCGGTGACACCCGCGTGAACGACCTCTGCTCGATGTGCTTTAACAATCCCATGAGGGGAGTCCCGGCAAGGGAGATTGTTAAAGCACATCGTGCAGACATGCCGGCAGCGGAAGTCGTTTACGCGCATCGCCGCAGCTGGTGAACGTCTGCACGAAGTGCCGGCACCGGAAGTTGTCTACGCGTATTGCGTAGGTGTCCCCTGCCGGCCCCGCAAGACACACGGGAGTCTGCTTTGGTAAGTCGTGGGGGGGGCACATCTTGGGGGCAGAGTGGCAGCGTATCTCGGGGGGGGCAGAGTGGCAGCATATATCGGGTGGAGGGCAGAGTGGCTGTATGTATGTATGTTAACTAAGAAATTTTTTTCCCTTAAAAAAGCACCTAACTTTAAGGGTGCGGCCTATATCCGAGCCAATACGGTAAATGAATACAATGGGGGGAGGGATGGGGAAAGACTGCTTTAAACAACATCTTAGTGCATCATTGGTCAGACATTAACCAGACTAACTGAAACAATGGCTTGTCACTTCCTGGTTGCATCCTGGCAGTGACATAATCCCCTCAGCAAGTGATAAGACAATATATTTCTGGGGTAGCTGAAAATAGGGGGTGACACAGGGAAAAGTTATGACATACAATAAATAATTGCAAAACCATCATCTGTGTTGGCAAAGTACAGGACCAATCCCAAATCAATATCAGCGCTTCACAGTCCTCAGAGCCAGGGCCCATAGTCCATGGGGAGGAGGCTGGCTCTCAGGCCTCTCCAGGGGCCCCAGTGATGGAGGGTTCTGTCACATACAGCATATGAGCAGCAGAGGTACAGCAGGTGGGAATCCAGTAGACTCTCCGGAGCGGTCACAGTCCATCCAGATCAATTTTTTTCACCCGTTTTGACAAATGACGGTCCTGGCACGTCATTTGTCGTAAACGACTTGTTTTTCCGTGACGTGCCCGGACCGGCAATTGTCATCAAGGGGTTAATAAAAGCTATGATTGAGAAAAATATTTTGGTTTTATTTCCTTCTATTTTCCAACCTGCCCCCCAGTTATGCACATCTGCCCCAGAAATGCCTTATACCCCCTATATGCCACAGTGCCCCATGATATGCCTTTTAACCCTCTAAATGCCACTGTGCCCAATGATATGCCTTTTAACCCTACATGCCACTGTGCCCCATGATATGCCTTTTGACCCCCTATGTGCCACTCTGCCTCCAGAAATGCCTTATACCCCTATATGCCACTCTGGCATTTAGAGGGTTAAAAGACATATTATGGGGAAGAGTGGCATATAGGGAGGTTTAAGGCATTCAGGAGGCAGAGTGGCGTATAGAGGGTTAAAAAGGCATTTCTGGAGGCAGAGTGGCATTAAGGGGGTTAAAAGGCATTTCACAGAGCACTCTGCCTCCAGAAATGCCCTATGCCCCCCATTTAACACTCCCCCGCCCCCCCAACTTACCGGTGCTTCTGACTTCCCTGTCATGTAGCCGGGGCAGCGTGTAGATCCCATGCACTTACGCTGCAGCCGGAAGGAGGCGTGGCTAGCAGCTGGGGTTTTCTGCGTCCATCGCACAGACCTTCCCCAACTGTCAGAGATCAGAGTTCCCGGCACCGGTGCGGAGAACTCTGATCTCTGACAGCCGGGGAAGGTCTGCGCGATGGACGTAGACAACCCCCGCTGCTAGCCACACCTCCTTTCTGCTGCAGGGGAAGTTGTCTACGCGAATCGCGTAGACATCTACACGCTGCCCCAGCTACACACCGGGGGACTCAGAGGTACCGGTAAGTGGGGCGGGGGGGGGGGACAGGAGGATCCAGGTCCCCTGCAGCTGTGGGGTATCTGGATCTTAGTCGTCTCATAGTCAGACCTATTTGAGGTCTGATTATAAGACGACCCCGAGCATCTGCTCTGGAAAAAACCTTGTCTTATAATCGAACAAATACGGTAATACTATACATGAAAAGGCACTCTCTGTACAGCAGGAGAATATCACTGCACTCAGGGGTGGGCTGGGCAGGGGCCAATTTCCCCCAGGCCGCCCTAAATCTAAATAATGCAGGGTAAAAGCCTGCAGCAACTGTGATTGCAGGGGTCACAACCCCCACGATCACCTCCGCAGGGGCCCTGCTGCTAACCTGTACGTTTCTTGTACACACTGTGTGAGCAACATCTCTTGTTCAGCACAGGGGAAGCAGGAACCCAGCGGAGCCATATGACTTTAAGTCACGTCACATGACCCTGCTCCATTCCTGCTTCCCCTGGGGGAACCAAGAGATGTTGTTCGCACAGAGTACAAGCAACGCAGGGGGAAGTCTGTGAGCGGCACCAATCGCTGCAGTTCAGATAACCAAACACACATACCAGGACAGGCTCTGCCACACTGACAGGGAAGCTAGAAAAACAGACCCTGAAAAACAGACCTAGACCATCATCTCTCCTCCACCAAACCCTACACTAGGCACCATGCATTCTGGTAGGTAGCGCTCTCCTGGCATACACCAAACCCAACGCTAGGCATTGTGCATATTGATCTTTGACTTGTGTGCAGCTGCTGAGCCATTTTATGATCTCCTGATGCACAGTGCTTGTGCTGATATTGCTTCCAGAGGCAGTTTTGGAACACTGTAGATTCTACAAAGAACAGGTGATTTTTACGTACTACACAGCACCCAATAGGCCCTATTTGCGAGTGTGTGTCTGAGTTGTTGTTACTCCTAGACACTTCACAATAACAGTGGACCTGGGCAGATCTTGTAGGGCCAAACTGAGTTGAGGGATGGCATTGCATGACAGTGCTACATTTAAAGTCACTGAGCTCTTCCGTATGACCCATTCTATTGACTTTCTTTGTCTATAGTGATTGCTGCATTTGTGCTTTATTTATACACCTGTTAGCAATGCGTATGGCTGAAACACGTAAACTCAACAATTATGAGGGGTTTTCAAGTATGTTTGGCCATATACTGAATCATTTCCTCGCATTACATTTATAACCAATATAACATTTCAAAATAACTAGATTGTAAGCTTGTTAGGAGGACCCTCTTTACTTAATGTAATGTTCGGCCTTACTCTGCCAATTTTAGTTTTGTCATACCCTTTGAATATATAACTGTAGTTATATGTTCTTTGATCTTGAAAATCAGTTGTGGAAACCAGCATATTACATTTCAGTTGAATAACTTGTAATGTGAAGAAGCAGGCACACACAACATCTTATTTTATAGGTGTATTCATTGGAATCAACTAATGTACATCAAAACAACATTTATGAAGACCTATTAAGATGATTAGTGTATGTATATATATGTAACTATTGTAGTGCTATTGATATTGCGATGATGTGCAGGGCTTCTTTAACTAAATATATTCAAGGGGTAAGACAAAAGTAGAACTGACTCACTAAGACAAAGCTATACTCAAAGTAAAGACTAGCCTTCTCTTTAAAAAGAAAATCACAGACAAGAAAAGGCCATTTTCTGCCAGCAATCAATAAAAATAAAAGTGTGAATATTCGAAAAGCAAAGTGTAAATGTATCAAGTTTCTAAGTACAACAATCACTGACTTAAATCGAATGGTTTTAGCAAAACACATTATAACACAAGCCCAGGATACTATTATCAAATGCATTAAACCAATTTTTTCCATCATAACATCAGTATCCTGTTTGTCTTTGAAATAATTCCTTGGCTGTTAAAATACTTATTTCAACTCTACTTCACAAAGGAGATTGACATTTATGCCATAATGGCTTTGTTATATTCAAATCACTTTTACCTGTAAGATCCTATTATAACAAATTTAGAGACAGTGTACCATTAGTTTTTTTTTCTTTCTGGTAGAGTGCTTTTTATTACATATATTTGTTTTGACCTATTATTTTGCTAAGGAGAGCAGCCATCTAGTCATGTATTAGCCCTGCAGGTGAACACTGAATTAATTTCTCTATATTATAATCTTTAGAAGCCAAATATTACAAAACTATCATAAAATGCTCTATACCTGATATACACTGATAATTATTCTCTTCTCAAACAGACTGTGGGTTTTTATTTAGACATAATCACTGTTACTGGCACCTTCATGTTGTTTGAAGAAAGAAATCAGTGATTCAACAGCTCAGTACTCTTTGTTCAAAATATTTTGTCTCAGTAGACATTTTAAAAAGGTGATAATATAATGTATTTTCTTCCTAAATGAATGGCTATGTTACAGCATCATACACAGGGGCGTAACCAGAAACCAAAGGGCTCTGGTGTGAAAATTACCCAGGGGCCCCTTCAAAAGCTGGTCTGTGCCATCATTGGCATTTGTCTGTGCCTTCTTTGCCCCCCCTCCAACGTACACCCTGGCACACATCCATGCTCAAATACATACATAAATACAAACACATATACATACATCCCACATTCTTCCCACCCATGCTTACCTCTCACCACTACTGAAGCTTTCTCTCATGAGAACCTGATACATTCATGTCTTCCTGTGGCGGTTCAAAATAGTTTAAAATTGGGCCCTTTCTAACTATTTTGAATCTGTACGAGGAGACAGGAACAAAGGGTTGCAGGTGTCGCACTGGGCCCCTAGAACCCTGTAGTTACGGCATTGATCATACACACAGGGCCCTAATGATGCTCATACATGTCCTTTTTGGGTTTTTTTCCCCCCCGATAGGTTATGTCTAAACTACTGTTAAAATGTGTCTTAATAAAAACATCCGTGACTTGCAACTGCTTTCAGTTTAGACATTTCTGCTTCTACTGCTGTCTTTCAGTTCTGGGGCTCAGGGCACATTTTTCTTCACTTTGTTATAGTTAGATTTAGGTGGAAACCATATACCGTATTTGCCCGAACATAAGCCGCAAGAAAGACTTAAAGTGGGGGTGCGGCCTATAATCGTGGTTTAGCACAGGGATGCGCAATTTGTATCACCAGACGCCCGGGAGATGCAGTTCCGGGTGGGTGTTTTTCATTTAGCCCTGCTGTGGGTGATACAAATTGCTCCATCATAGAAGCCCCAGCGGAAGTGCCGGATGTGGAGGTTGTCTGCGCGCATCGCACAGATGTCCACCGGCCGGCCCAGCTAAACACTAGGGAGTCTGGTGGGGGTGCATTGGTAAGTTGGAGGGGGGCATATATAGGGAGCAGAGTGGCATTTCTAGGGGGCATAAAGCATATCTGGTGGGGCAAAGTGGCATATCTGGGGGGCAGAGTTGCATTTCTAGGGGGCATAAAGCATATCTGTGGGGAGAGTGGCATATCAGGGGAGCAGTATATTTATAAGTAAGGTGCATTATGAATTAAGGGGGGGGGTAAAATGGCTATTGGTTTTCCAAATTTCTGTTTGTATGTAACCTATGTTGACTAACTGCGTAATAAATACCAAAATGTTAAAATACATGTATTCCTGTTCATTAGATAAAATACTGTAGCACCAAAGTTGTAGGGTGCGGCCTATAATCGAGCCAATACAGTAAATGGATTATACCTAGGAAAACATATTTTTATATATATATATATATAAACATTTATGGCATGTTAAGCTATTCACAGATACCTAGATTAAGGCAATTAGAGCATCTGATCACATGATACATTAGTAAAACACACAAAAATACACTAAGAGCATATCCTCCCATATTATTTCACCATAAATTGCAAAACAAATAATAAAAGTTACAGAAACAAATTATTTTTTTAAAGCTCCCTAATAAATATATCCAATAGATAATTGGTATCTACACACAGATTGTACACAGAGTAATATAATTACACAATATAGTGTAATTTAGGGACACATTTGAAGAGGTTAAATCCCAGAATCATTCTTAAAACACAAAAAGGAAGTATAAAATGTACATGTCCCCCAGTATGTCAACCTTTTTTCACCTCTGGTGCACCAACTTTATAGCCCCTTTATGACTGTTTTTGAATTTTTGTACGTGCTATAAAATTTCTTCTTTCTAATTTACTGTGCCCACACAAATTGTATATTGTTTTTTTTTCAGGACAAGGAGGACTTTCTTTAGATATTATAATTTTGATCTTATCATCTAATTCTGTGATACCTACCATGTCCGCCGCAGTCCCTCGCCGGTCTGCCACTGGTAGGTGGCGCTCTCGCGGTGACGCGCACACTTCCTCTCAGTGTATCGTGCGCGCGGCACATACACAGAAAGGACGTGCCGCGCACACTTCCTCTCAGTGTACCGTGCGCGCGGCACGTACACAGAGAGATGTGTGCGTCGACACGGCAAGCCACCGCGACGAGTCGGCCGGCACTCGCAGAGTTGTGAGCGGGCTGCCGTGGGTGTAGCACACTCAGATGCCGTTTTTTGTATATGGCGCCGATGCCATTCGTGTGCGCCGGTCACGCGGACGTCATACACGTTGCTATTGGCTAATTGTTTATTTTCCCGCCCTTGTTCTTATTTAAACCTCCTGTCCCATTAGTGCAGTGCCCGTTCAAAGAGTCACTTGCGTGTAGCTCTGGGTTATAGCTCATTCGTTCGTTCCTGCTCCTGATTGACTTATACGTGTAACCGACCTTGGCTTTGTTTCCCGACTTCGATCCTGTGCTGCCTGCCCTGACCTTGGCTTTGTTTATCGACTTTGATCCTGTTCTGCCTGCCCCGACTTGGCTTTGTGTACTGACTTTGATACTGTGCTGCCTGCCCCGACCATGAAATTACTTGATTGTGTTCTCTTTGCCGCTGACCCTGTACCACCTGTTTGCCTTGGACTTACTGCCTAACCCTTCGTGCTTTTCTATGCTACCGTCTCTGCATAGTGGGTGCATCACCTGTGTTGTCCTTGGTCCTGCATAACAAATTCATAAAAATATGGTAAAAATGAAAAATGTTTGTTCTGAATTTTATTTGAAAAATATTTTATTCATCTACAAAAGTTAATACACTGGGTTTTTTTTGTAAGTTATGGGTCAATCAGTACAACTACTGCTATTTCAACACCATTTTTTTCAGATCTGGTCATCTTGTGCCCATGTGCTATTTGGGACATCTTTGAAGCTGGCCAATTTAATTTACCCCATCAATTCATATAATTTATGGTTATAAATGGTCGATTTGGCAATGATACTGTCCTTCTGGTTCTGACCCGGCCTGTCTGACCACATCTACTCTGTTTGAGGGCTTCCTAGCCGTGTGCCCTGCCTGAAGGCTTCCAAGCTGTGTGCCCTGCCTGAGCGCTTCCAAGCCGTGTGCCTTGCCACTCTGGTTTCTCCTCGCTACAGTTCCCCTGTCCTCACTACAGTCCTGCTTTTCTGTCTGTTGTGTGCCTGTCTGTACCCCTTGATGCATCATGACTAGTATCCCCTGCAAATGGGCTCCTACCCGACCTGCTGGCCCGGGTCCTGACAAAAATGTACATGTCCTCAAGTATGCTAACCTTTTTGCATACTCTGGTGCACCTCCTTTTTAAGTTTTCAGCTCCCATCACACTTTCAATTGTATTGATTGAGGGTGATGAGAGTTGTCCACAGAAGCTTATCACAAAAAATGATTGTTTTTATGACATTTATTTTTTTTATTGCGTGGAAGGTTTTTTTTTTTTTTTATTTTTTTTTTTTTTTAGAGTGTGGGGGCTCCAGTGAATATATGTATTACTTAATACACAACATGTTGATTATCTCAGATTTTTTAGTTAGTTTGCCCATTGCACTTTATTTTTACTTACAAACGGATATGGAAGTGGAAGGATTTGTGTTCTTCCGCAATTATTTGCTAGCTCTGTCTAGTCAATGGATTTCAATTACACGCTATCTGACAAAACAAATACCTTGAAGAGGAAAAATGGTTTATTTTACAAGAAACACGATTTAATTGGTAATTCGACACCAGGAATTACCTATCAGCAAAGACATATTTCATTTTAAATCTATACCATCCATTATTTTTTGTTTAAAATTTCAAAACAGGGTCAAGACACCTCTCTGTTGGAAAATACTTAAACCTGTTAATGAGGAATACTAGCCGGTGTCAATATAATGACTTGCCTTTATTGCCACATTCAAAAAACATGCTGATGTGTCTTATTAATGCATTCAAAACGCCCACACACAAGTCAGGTAATATCCTTGAATCTATTGCCTGTTCCCACTGCTATGAAATGTCAGCCCCTACATTACTTCAGAAGTAATAAAGTTTACAGTAATGAAATTACTTTGTCATGAGCACTACTTGCCTGCTTTACCATCAAATCAACTTTTCAACATAAAAGAATAAACAAGAGGGAAAATTCCTGAATGACTCTTTTGCCATCAAAAGGAAAAACTGTACACCTAGGAAGCGTATCTATGTCAGAAAGTTTTTGACTTGCAATCTCCATTTCACAGACATTGTCCTTCATGTTGAGAAAATAACCCAGTGATGCATTTGCGACATCCTAAACTTTGAAGTCTCAGATGAACCATGGTTTTCCCAGAAATACATCCTTATTGCCAGCACTTTTTTCCCTAGAAGCCACGAACATCAGTTCTTGGCCTCTTTTTTGCAGTTCCCTTGTGAGTTCCCTTGTTAGCAACATAATATTTGCTGCTCTAGTATTGGTTTTATGTGAAAGCTTTTTCTGGAAATAATATTACATTTTCCTGAGGCGTTGCCTTTTGGAGGCCTTTAGCTTGTTGTATTGGAAGTAATAATCCTGCAGCGCATCTCTAGGGTCACGAGCCTGAGCCAGTTCTTCATTTACTGAGAATGGGAGAAAGAGATATTGGTTATACAAAAAATATTTGGGGAAAACATTACAATTACATTTGCTACTATTTTAAATGTGTATTAAATATCATTTAATACCAATCTTGTGGTAAAGTTTACCAAGCTATCACGAGAGTTATATTTTGGAAACAAAAAATAAAAAATCCAATCCATTTAAACTAGGTATGTATGAAGCCCTTTGATTGATATGCACTTAACACACAATATCGCTGCACAATGCACTAATCATTATCTTAAAAATTCAAAATGCTTGCCATTCTTGAATGCCTGTATTCAAATCCCTACTTTATCTGTGATAAACACCTTTTCTTCAGTGCTCCTGTACTTTGGGTTAAACACAGTTTTTTTAAAGCTAGGTGAGTGAAACAAAAATAAATTATAATGTACTATACAAATACTGTATAAATATAAATTAGAAAGTCAAACAATAAACCGGTATCTAAACCTTTAGTGACCTTAGGTGTGGAAATTAAGCATGAAAAAAACCAGTTATAATATATATAATATATAGCAAAGAGCAGCACACTGCCTAACATTATAACAAAGGGTCACTGAAGACTGGGCCTTACTGATTAGCCACTTCATTTTATTACTCGTGAAAACAAAAATAAGGGCTTAAAATAGCCAGTTACTGCATTAAAGCACACAGCAGCATTTGAAGAGTTGCAATAATGCCTCCCATCAACTGTCCATATTTATTTCCAGAATTCTAGCAGAAACACTTATAAAGCTATTTTTTTTAAATTGTTTAAACCTGTTTTTTTCCCCCAGACACATGTCCAGAAATTCAATGAGATACTCAGTTCTTAACTTAACCTATAATGATCCCTTAAGCACTGAGTAACCATGGCAGTGTAATTAGTGATAGTGGTTATAACATGCATGGTTTGATTACAAGTATAGATTGGTGCCCACAGAGAGAGAAGTAATAGTCATTGTAGGCATAATTCTCTTTGATTAAGGTCAGCTTTGACGTCAACCAAAGTGGAAGGGTCTAGAAATGATAATCTGTATACTTTTTAACATAAAAGTAAACAAATGATCATTGCTTTACTAAGCAAACTTAAAAACACTCTAGCCATCATATACGCTTGAATGCATACAAATAGCTGAATATCCCATATATCACGAATAACTGAATATCTCCTGGATGTGCATACCAGTGCACACAGGCAATATCCTCACTGCCAGTCAGATTTTTGGGCCAAGAATTAATGGTGGTCTAACAAGACCTTTCATGCTCACGCACATAAAGTGCTCCCATTTATTTCAAAAGGAGCACTTTTTAGTCAGTATCTTGCACACAAATTATACAGCAGTGGAGACTGTACACTACAGCTCTTGATCTGCTGCCTCTAAAACATTAAAACTAGAGAGTCACAGGCTTAAATGTAATGCTAGATAGTTTTACTTTACCAAGAGGTTAGTAGATAAGTAGAATAACCTCCCAGCAGGAGTGGTAGAATTATTATAATAAACCTCAACATGCAATAAACAGGAACAGGGCTGAGCCTAGGGTCACTAACGCCTGGGTGCAAGATTTTTTTGGTGCCCCTAGGTGGGAGTGACTATACTGCTTAATAATCTCCCTAATAAACATAATACTTCTAACCACATACAATTTTCTATGGCAACCATTCCAGTTATTTAGAGACCCTGACCTCACCAAGTAACATGCCAATCACTTTCCACAGTGCCAGCTTTCCCCCTAAACAGCTTACCAGTGCCATTGTTGCTCCCAAACAAGCTGTCATCACCATCTTTGTGCCCAGACATCTTGTGAGTGCAATCTTTGTACCCGCCAGAACCTTTTTTTTTTAAATGCTTTTTATAAAAAAATGGCTTACATATGAATATGGTTTTTTTAAAAAAGCCCTACTTATCCTGATTTTTTTTAATAAATTGGGTTGGTACATAAGTGGGAACTAACAGTTGAAGAAAGACATAGCAAAAACACAACAATTGCGCTGGTCCTATAGCATTAAAAATGTGAGTGTTTACAACAGCCAGACAAGATGGGTCTAGTGGTGCTATCAAATTCTATATTTCCCATATGCCTCTTCTTCATTCTGTCTGTAGAAGTTACCTCTGAGGTACTAAAGGCTTATATAGCCCACACAATAAAATGTATCAACTTTGAACAATTATACCATGATCTTAAATCTTAAGTTTAGTCACATAAAACAACACCAAAACATGTTAATGACCGTGGCAATAACCTACCAGTGCCTACTTTTCTATCACAAATTAGAATATAAAGGTGACATAGTTAGTGCATTCTTCCACAATATTATAGGGGTTATGTATAAATAGTGATTCCAATACAAAGTTTAAAAGCACTCATATCACCATAGCAACCAATAGAATGTCCCTACTGACTGGA
Source organism: Sceloporus occidentalis (assembly GCA_023333645.1). NCBI lineage: Eukaryota > Metazoa > Chordata > Lepidosauria > Squamata > Phrynosomatidae > Sceloporus > Sceloporus occidentalis. The sequence continues at coordinate 3,459,167 of JALMGF010000088.1, read as the reverse complement.
ATGTTCATTTGGTTGTTATGGTAGGAAGACAACTTCTTAAACATTGTACAAGAATAACATTTTATTCATTATCCATAATGGTTTAGTTCTACAGCAGTGGTTTAACACAAACAACAAACAATCATTAGAACCTGGAAAATATATAAAAACAAAACTCAGATTGTTAGGCTCAGTGGTGTATTTTGGCTCAGCCAAACTAGGCCTAGGGTGGTGGTCCCTATACTGGAAAAACAGAGGCAGATAACTGTACCAAGCTGGCACAACTTCCAGTTGCTGTACTCCTCTAGGAGGCCATTGTGCCTCGGTCTCTCAGTTTGTTATAACCCATTCTGTATCAACTGCTGTGTAAGTTGTTGCCATTTTATAAATAAAATGACAATTAAAATAAAACATTTTCAAATATTTGCTTCTTGTTTTAGTATCCTAGACAGTGTTCATAAACAATTGTGGCTAGAATGTCTCATATAGATATATAATGTTGTTATTGTGTACAATTACGACAGTAGAATGTCAGCTAATAAACAAAGCTTAACATTGGTTAGCCAAAACATTAATGAAGTATTATAATATTAATAGTTAACAGTAAACAGACCACGATTCGCCTCGGTAAGCACTGGTGTTCCAGGACTGAGCCCTGTGAAGTTTGCCAGTCCTCATGTTTTGAACCTTCCTTAAAAACTCACCTTCATCAAGCTTTATCCTTAAGTATGACATGATCCCTAGAAGAAGTAAGGTAACTGGTAGAAAAATCCCACCAAATATATAAAGTGCAGGCAGCTCTCTAACAAACTCAGATATTACGTGACCCATGTTTAAATGCGTTCTTGCCAGCAAAACATGTTCTCATTACACCATTCGGAAAACCAACTCATGCCCTGCAGTCTGTTTTATGTATTGGCTGTCTGTGTGTCAAGCTCCGGATTTGGCCTTTGATCCCACAATTGAAGCTTTGTGTTAGGACTTTGTTCTGTTTGTACAGTCCTGTGATTCCTAAGAGGATTGGAGAAGGGTTATAAAATAACTTTGTTATAATAGATTGTTCAACAAATACTTTATCTTGCGTGTTACTGATAGTAGTATCTTAAGAGTTCTCCAAAATAACTAATACCAGCATTTTTTTTTTACAGATGCCTTCTTCGTAACTCTTTTTATTTAGGTCTGCATGCAAAGGAAAATTATGAACCATTTAGATAGATATTAAAAAAAAAAAATGAAACAACTCAAAGATGAAAATTTATGAAGTCGTTTACAAAGCATCCACATCTTTATGTTAGGACAGAGGGGGAAAAGTTCTGCCAAGGAATCCAGTCCAAACCAGTGGCGTAGTAATAAAACAAACCAAAACATATTTAGGTTTTTTTTGGAACATTCCTAAAATGCACAATCCGGTCCTATATACAACACATTTACCATAAATAATAGAAAACCTACTAAAGAAGCATCAAAATTATCACATCATAATTTTAAATCTGCCTTAAGTCCTTAAATTAGTCCAAAGCTCCCTTGTGAAACGACGAATAACACTTCAGACAGTAGGCAAAATGTTTAAATCAGAACAGCACAGGTGGGAATTACTCTTCTGCCCCCCCCCCTTGTTACTCCTCCCTTGGTTTATAATATCAGCAACCTATTCACTAAATGATGAATAACATGCCACTTCAAACACAGATTAAAAACTGTCATTTAATTTATAAAATATTTTTACAAACCAAATTCCTGCTAGTCAACAAACAAAATGCAGTGTTTCCTATCTGTGTGAAATGATAACAAGTGATAATGGCAGATTGTCTTAATTTAACATCAATGCATTTTTATGTGCAACAGATTGGTAGCGCAGAGATATTTGCCTTAGGTGAAAAATATGAAAGTTTCTAAAATGAGTCAGTTAATTATAAGCACGCTATCTGATCATTTATTCCCGTTGTTTGGAAGCAGGGACACTGTGAGGTTTTGCTATGCTTGAGGCTTATCTTACCCACTCCAATGATTAATACATGTACAGTATCATCATCTTTGTTTATATGCAAAAATAATAATATTTCAATACAGCACAGATAATTGTCCATCCTGGCCTACTTCTGGGGATGAAACAGCAAAACAAACCATGCCTAAGGATCAGTATATTGGATCAAATTAAAACAATCAAATTGGGCAAACACCTGAAAGGGGTGCACAGTTCAAGATTCACAAACACAGCTAGCCTGAACTGATAACCCACTATTTATAGATTAAATGGGATCCACAACGATGTGGATTATTTAAATCTCAAACAAACAAAAGTACTTTAAAATGTATTCTTCGTTGGCAGAATTGTATGAGACATAAAACCATCGCCTTAATGCTTAACTCCAAGTATGTTCTTTGTTGGTTTTGCTAATTCCTGCAAAGAAGGCTGCTATATGTAACTAATCAATTGCTGCACGCTAAAAGATGGCAATAAACGTACATGGAAGGCCTCATTGGGCGCTGGCCCAACCAGATGTTTTTAAGTGTTAATTATCAGCTAATACAAATTTACACTTTTTAGTTCTATATTATAGAACATGAATGGTAAGCAAAATATTTAGCTCTATATATATTGTTAAAAATACATTATGTCCCACCACTGCTTTGCAGCCTTTGCGGGATGATGTTAAATATTCCATGCATGAAGGCTACATTTACACAAAATTCCCAGATCTCCACTTTCAGCTTTGATGGGATAATTTGTTATGCAAAGAATGAACAGCTGTTTTTCTAAATGAAATTTTCCCATGTCACATCTTATACATTTCAATTCTGCTCATAGCCATCAATTTCTTTTTTTAAATTTATGTACCACCTTGTTCATTCCAATCAAATATCAAAGCTTTGAATAATACATTACTGTGCACAAGAGATTAATTACTTAAATCTTTGGCTACCTGCCATTGAGTTAGGCTGCAATGAACTTTGAGCTATAGTCAGAGACTGCTATCTGTGTATTTTAAAACATTTCAAGTGTGTAGGGTTTACATTTAGGTTTGGAAAAATTCCTTCAAAACTGAATATCCATTATGCAGGGATATGAAATTGTTAATTTTACCTGCTACTAAATCCCATTGGTGATTAAATCATGTTGTTCATTACATATGTTCTTATTTAATACACACCTCCTTTGTCAAGAGTACAAAAGAGGGTTAAAGGTTGAGTATTACCATATTTGCTCGATTAAAAGACAACCCCCCCAAAAAATCTCAATATTAATTTAGGAAAAAAAAGAAAAAGCCTGAATATAAGACAATCCTATAGGAAAAAAGTATTACTAGTAAATGTTCATTCATGTAAACTCTGTAAAGTATTTCTTTTTAAATAAAAGCTATGATTGAGAAAAATATTTTTTTGTTTCTATTTCCTTTTATTTTCCAACTTGACCCCTAGTTATGCACATCTGCCCCAGGCTTGCCACTCTGCCCCAGAAAGGCCTTATACCCCCTATATGCCACTATGCCCCATGATATGCCTTTTAACCCTTTAAATGCCACTGTCTCCCATGATATGCCTTTTAACCATCTATATACCACTGTGCCCCATGATATGCATTTTAACCCTCTATATACCACTGTGCCCCAGAGGGTTGTAAGGCATTTCTGGAGGCAGAGTGGCATATAGAGGGTTAAAAGGCATTTCTAGAGGCAGAGTGGCATATAGGGGGTTAAAAGGCATTTCTGCAGGCAGAGTGGCATAAAGGGGGTTGAAAGGCATATCATGGGGCACGCTGCCTCCAGAAAAGCCTTATGCCCCCATATAACACTAACAAACCCCCCTCCCGGACTTACCACTGCTACTGAGGCACGGCCATTGGGCGGTGCGGTTGGTGCACGCAAGCCACTTTAATTTCATTAGACGCCGGCGGCCGGAAGAGGCTTCCAGCGGCTGCGAACAGGATTGAAAGCCTCCTCCAGCTGCCGGTAACCCGATGGGACTCACCCTTCCTCTGCCCCTGCAAAGCGGGACAGAGACCCAAAATCGGGACTGTCCCGCCTAAATCGGGACAGTTGGGGGATATGATATACTGTATTTGCTCGATTATAAGACGACCCTGATTATAAGACGACCCCCAAAACCTAAATATTAATTTAGGAAAAAAACTAAAAGCCTGAATATAAGACTACCCTATAGGAAAAAAAGTTTTACTAGTAAATATTAATTCATGTAAACAATTTTTTCATATTTAACCCCTTCGTGACAAAGGCTGATTTTACTTTTTGTACCCTTCGTGACAATGGCCGTTTTAACATTTCTGCGCTGCTCGTGTTTAGTTGTAATTTTCTTCTTTCCCGTTTCCTGAACCCACACACATTAGATATTGTTTTTTTCAGGACAAGAAGGGCTTTCTTTAGATGACATTGTTTTGATTGTATCATATTATTTACTATTAAAAAAAGTATAAAATATGGTGAAACATTTAGAAAAAAATGACTGTTTCTAACTTTTAGTTGAAAAATCTTTTACTCATCTATAAAAGGTAATGAAAAAACCTGCTAAATAGATTCTACTATTTGTCCTGAGTTTAGAAATACCCAATGTTTTTATGTTTTTTTGCTTTTTTCTACACATTATGGCGTTTTGCTATTTCAAAGCCATTTTTTCCAAATCTGGTAATTCTTCCCCCCCATGTGCCATTTCGGGTATCTTTGAAGCCGGCCAATGCAATTTACCCCATCAAGTCATATATTTTTGAAAACTAGACAGCCCAGGGTATTCCAAATGCTAGTATTTTAACCCTTTCTAAGCACTAATTTTACCATCAGCCTTTGTCAAACTTTATGGTAGTAATTTTTTTTGCATTTGTTTTTTCACACACATTTTACATTAGGTATGAATAAACAGGTTCTGGTATATGTCACTATCACAAAACACCCCAATATGTGTTTAGCAACATCTCCTGAGTACAGCGATACCTCACATGAATGATTTTGCCTGGCTGTTTGGGGGCAAAAGGGCCACATTTGGGGCATGCGCATTTTCAATGTTGAACTTTTGCATTTGGGGATCCACTGCCCATGCCCTATTTGGTACATCTTTGAGCCGGGCCATTTCAGTGTGCCCAATAAAGCCATATATTTTTGAAAACTAGACACCCCAGGGTATTTCAAATGCTAGTATTTTAACTCTTTCTATGCACCATATCTACCACCAGTCTTTGTCAAACTTTGTGGTAGTCATTTTTTTGCATTTGTTTTTTCACACACATTTTACTTCAGGTATGAATTAAAAAGTTCTCGTATATGTCACTATCACAAAACACCCCAATATGTGTTCAGCAACATCTCCTGAGCGCGGTGATACCCCACATGAATGATTTTGCCAGGCTGTTTGGGGGCAAAAGGGCCACATTTGGGGCATGTGCATTTTTCAATGTTGAACTTTGGCATTTGGGGATCCACTGCCCATGCCCTATTTGGTACATCTTTGAGCCGGGCCATTTCAGTGTGCCCAACAAAACCATATATTTTTGAAAACTAGACACCATAGGGTATTTTAAATGCTGGTATTTTAAGTCTTTGCATGCACACATTTTACCACCAGCATTTTTTCAAAGTTTACAGTAGTATTTTTGTGTGTGTATTTTTCCCACACACATCTACTTTATGTATGAATTTACAGCTCCTGGTATATGCCGCTGTCACACGACACCCCAATATGTGTTCAGCAACATCTCCTGAGTACAATGAAACCCCACATGCATGGGTTTGTCATTTTTTTGGGGAACTAAAAGGCCACATTTGGTACGTGTGCATTTTTCTAATTGGAAATTAGATGTGTGGCCATCCTTCCCCCCCCCGTGTTAATTGGGACATTGTTGAACCCGGCCAATTCAATTTACCCCATCAAATCATACATTTTTTAAAAGTAGACACCCCATGGGCATTTAATATGCCAGTATTTTAACTCTTTCCATGCTAGAATTGTTTTAAGCTAATGTGCTAATTTTAGGACTGTTTTTAACATTTTTTTTCAACTTGAAGTAGTGACATCAGAGGGAAATTATTTTTACATTGTACTGTTTTTTTTACTATTTTTTTCTAATTATTATTAATTTTATTTTTTAATTTATTTTTACTAATCACACTGATTAGAAAGCTGGGCTTCATTGATTTGCATGGTTGAATGCAGTACCTGTATTCAACCTGCAAGTGGAGCCAGAGTTCTCTAGAGGGTCTGGAGACCCTCTAGCAAACTTTTTCGTCTTTATTGTTTTTTTTCCCGGGCCACCGCCATCTTGCTGATGGCGAAGATCACCGACAGCTGCGGCTGTGACCGCTCTCCGGAGCGGTCACAGTCCATCCTAAGGTAAGTGTTTGGTGTCACTGGATGCCTCCTGATCGAGGCATTCCAGCGACACCATTTTAGTTTAGGAGGTGATCATTGATCGCCTCCTAAACGCTTTTAAAACGGGCGTCCACCGCCATACATTGATGCCGATCAATTGGGTTGGGGCACACACGGCAGGAAGCCCTCGGGTTGGGGCACACACGGCAGGAAGCCCTCGGGTTGGGGCACACACGGCAGGAAGCCCTCGGGTTGGGGCACACACGGCAGGAAGCCCTCGGGTTGGGGCACACACGGCAGGAAGCCCTCTCGTTGGGGCACACACGGCAGGAAGCCCTCTCGTTGGGGCACACACGGCAGGAAGCCCACTTGCAGGGCACACGGCAGGAAGCCCACTTGCAGGGCACACGGCATGACTAGAAGCCCTCTTGCAGGGCACACGACTAGAAGCCCTCTTCCAGGGCACACGGCACGGCTAGAAGCCCTCTTGCAGGGCACACGGCAGGTTGCCCACTTGCAGGGCACTCGACTTGGGAGTCCACTTAGTGGGGCGCTGGCTGCAACTCAGGAACACGGCAAGAGACAAAGCAGGAGCAGATCAGGAACCAAAGCAGGAACCAAAGCAGGAACCAAAGCAGGAACCAAAGCAGGAACCAAAGCAGGAACCAAAGCAGGAACCAAACAGGTAGTCCTCATACGTCAATGTCAAGGCCCAGACTGCAGGGCTGGGCAGGTTTATAAAGGCTGTCTTGATCATGAAATCAACTGCAGCTGGACCTGATAACCAGTCTGAGTGGTTCTGAGTGGCAAGGGCGGCCACTAGTGGCTGAAAACGTAAAATGAGTAATACAAAGTTTAACCAAGTCCATACAGCGAAGGGTGAACGTTACAGACACTCTGCTAGCTTCCTGTTTTCCTGCTGCTAGTAGAAGAGACGCTGCTCGCAACCAAAGCACCGGTAAGCAGCCTGGCCCCAGCGGACATTTTTTTGAGGTCTGATTAGAAGACGACCACGATTATAAGACGAGGGGTATTTTTCAGAGCATTTGCTCTAAAAAAAACCTTGTCTTATAATCAAGCAAATACGGTAATTAGTTTGCAAGTATTCACAATATAGTCTCAATAGAATTCTAGTCTAAACAAACTATAATCAAGGACATCTTAATGACATCATGTGGTCATGGAGGTTTCATGATTTACTGCTAAGAAAATCATTGCTTTGCTGAAAGGAAATTACTGCTTCACACAGTGTGTGCGAGCAATGGACAGGTACGCAGCAGGGCCCCTGCGGAAGTGAACGTTAGACCAGGCCCTGTATCCGAGGGCATCATTTGGGGACGTCTGATCACCCTACTCTACAAGAATGCACTGTATGTCAGTAATGTGATTGTAAGGCATATAAACATGTTTTTTTTCATTCACTTTGGGGCATTTAAGCAGGCTTAACATTTTGAGAACTGCAATAACTCTTTTTGTCAATCATGAGAACATAATAAGTGGGCATTTTGCAATTTATCTAAGAAATAATTAAATTGAATAATTTACAAAATAATTAGATTTGATAATTATGAGATGATTATAAACAGCCATTTATGAATAAATTATATGATAATTAAGGCTGAACTGCTGGTATCCGCTTTTTATATTATAAGAAATTTTAAGAATTTATGTCAGATTGAGTGAGCAGCTGAGAACAATATTAATATAACAAAAAATGTAAATCATGCAGTGCTAATATTGTTGCTTACTATTACTAATAGTATATTGAGATATTAATAAATAATTGATTAAATAAATAATAATAATAGTGAAATAATAAATAAGCTAAGATGTTGCGGCAATATTAGACGCTTTTTTATTGCGTCTCAGAGTGAGCTATTTCTGAAAGCCCCAAGGTATGGTTATAAACCTGTGATATTGTGGATTGCTAGAGTCTCTGACTGTTCAGGTGTGGGCAGATAAAAGGGACAGAATATTTCAGACAGATTCACAGAGAAACAGGGGCAGAAACGCTTATAATTTGCAGATTTTGTTAAAATTGAAGTTCGGAGAAATCCGATTAGGTTAAGTTTCTAAAAAAGGGTCTCAAAAAGATAGCCCTTTGTGTCCTTAAAAAACATACTTTAATACCCCCACTCCTGCACACCCTTTACTTACATAAACCTTGTGCTCTGGAGCAAACAGGCTTACATTAGCTATCTAAGGCACCCTAGAGCTTTGGTAGTAAAAACGCTCCCAGCTGACTTCTCAGTGAGCCCCCTTTTGAACTTCAGAAAATCTAACAAAAAATATCAACAGAAGTAGCTTTAAAAAATATTCTAATGAGAGAGGCTCCATTTTGGGAAACTCCAACATGGCGTCTCCGATACAGCAACCTGCACAACCTTCTGTCAAACAAGTCAGAAAGGTTTATTTAACAAGAATCAAACTCTTATTGTTATGCCTTTCAGCAAGTTTTATGTTATGTTGTGATGCTTATTTACTGTGTTTCATTGTCCTTAGAGGTGCATTTAATATCTTTACCTGGTGACCTTTTGCATACCACAGCCTGGTAGCTTCAGACTAGCTAGATAGACAAATTGTTACTTGTGAGCCACTGTAGCTACCCATCATCCTAGTGGGCCAGGAAATTAGGTCACAGGAAAAGTGTCAGCACCCATCTTACTTTAACAGTTTAATAGTTCCAGTACAGCCCCAGAGTCATCCAGCTCCATCTTGGTTATCAGCCTATCTGTAGCATCGCTGGTAGGTTTAATCCTCTTTCCCTAGTTAGACTAGAGTGTTAGGATTGTATACTTTATGTACTGTATATATTGATTGAGTGTTATTTTCTTGTTCCCAGTTTTACTCTAACTTCCCTACAATAAAATTTGAAATGTGCACCCAGCGTCTGCCTCAATGAATTGTTAAGGGACAAGAGTTCAGCTGCCTGTCTAATTATACCTCAACCACGTGTAAGGAGGACAGAACAGTAAAACAGCGGCTTCTAAACAGGCTAACACCGCTGCAAGACACCAGCAATAACTACAAGTTCTGAGCCTGTACTCATCATGTCAGAACAATTTGAGACCAGATCTCACATCTCAGCCAGCTCCAGAAGCTCAAAGAGGTCAGTGGGCAGCAATGCAGCTGCCATTGCCCGCGCAAAAGCAGAAGCCGCAAAAGTGAGGGCTGCCTTTGCCGAAAAAGAGATGCAAATGAAATTAGAGAAAATGCAAATGGAGATAGAGAAAACACGCATTGAAGTTGCATTAGAGTAACTGGCTGTAGAGAGGGAAGCAGCAGCGGCAGTAGCTGAGGCAGACATATTAGAGGAACTAGCAAACCCCACCAGTGAGAGACTCAGCAACATACTCGAAATTAAACCAGAGTTTAATGACAATTCGCTGCTTACTTCAAAATATGTGCTGCAACATGCTAGGTCAGATGACCGCCTTCATACAGCACCAGAAGCAGAATCAACCCCTGCTGAAAAGCCACAACAAAGTCCTGCCATGCAGCGATTAACCCCTGCTGACCACACACCCTACGTTAAACAAGAAAGTAATCCCATGCGCAGCCAGCCTCCAGTGCAATCTACATCCAGACTACCAAATTCCTATGACACAGTCACCCACTTCAAAAAGGAAGGATCACAGAGTAGCGATCACAGTGACAGCATATCTGACAACCATGATTGCCCACCGAGTCCTCCTCACAACAGAGCATCTCCAGATCACTCACACAGAGAACAAGGTATGCCAGATTTTCTCAAGTTCTTTGCACGGCGTGAGCTGTTGATCAAAAGACTCTCAAAGTTTAACGATCAACCTGAAGCCTATAGAGCATGGCGATCATCCTTCAAAAATACAATCAGAGGCCTAGATCTGTCTGCAAGCGAGGAGGCCGATCTCTTAGTCAAATGGCTAGGGAATGCAAGACAGATCAGGGACATCAACGTCAACTATCCAAGCAGAGGACTGAACATGATATGGGAGAGACTTGATGAGTGCTATGGTTCCCCAGAAGCAATAGAAAATGCGCTTTTTAAAAGAATAGAGCACTTTCCTAACATTTCTAACAAAGGCTTCCAGAAGCTAAGAGAATTAAGCGACCTGCTGATGGAACTCCAAGTTGCCAAAGCAGAAGGAGACTTGCAGGGCCTTGCATTCCTAGACACAGCCCGTGGTGTCAACCCCATAGTGAGAAAATTACCTTACAGCCTACAAGAAAAATGGGTTACCCAAGGCTCTAACTACAAGCAAAGGCACAATGTCTTATTTCCACCATTCTCTGTCTTCGTGGACTTTGTGCGCCAACAAGCAAAGACTAGGAATGATCCCAGTTTTGACTTCTCATCATTAGACACTGCTTACCCAGGAACAAGTAAGCCTGCCTCAACCCGCATCTTCAAGGGCACATCTGTTGCAGTACACAAAACAAGTGTATCTTCCACAGACCCTTCGAGTAAAGCTTACAGCACTGCAGAGACTGAAAAGACTTCAACAATGGACCCAGGCAGAGAGTGCCCTCTACACAAAAAACCTCACACGTTGCTGAAATGCAGAGGTTTCAGAGAAAAGGCTCTCCAAGACCGCAAAACCTTCCTGAAAGAAAATAGTATTTGCTACAGGTGCTGTGCATCAACTTCTCATTTCGCAAAGAACTGCAAAGCGAGCATCAACTGCTCAGAATGTGATAGCAAGGAGCATAATACCGCTCTACACCCAGGTCCAGCTCCATGGACTCTCACACCCTCAGACCAGACTGAAGAGCACGGCGGGGAGAAGGGAGACATAGTACCTCCCGTAGTGACACCCCAGTGCACCCGAGTCTGCGGAGAAGGTCTCCATGGCAAATCTTGCTCCAAGATTTGTCTTGTCACAGTTTACCCCATAGGCCACAAAGAAAAGACAGTAAAGCTGTACGCAATCCTGGATGATCAAAGCAACAGATCACTTGCTAGCTCAGCTTTCTTTGACATCTTCAACATCAAGGGAGCCAGCTCTTCATACTCACTCAAGACTTGTATGGGTGTAAGTGAAGAAACTGGGAGGAGAGCCACCGGTTATCAAATTAAATTCATGGATGGCCAAACATCCCTGCCCTTGCCAACCTTAATTGAGTGCAATCATTTCCCAACAGACAGAGATGAGATTCCTATACCTGAGGCAGCACTGCATCACAGACATCTGAAAGACATAGCACATCTCATTCCTGCACTTGACCCCCAGGCTCAGATAGCACTTCTCCTTGGGAGAGATATCATCAGAGTCCACAAGGTGAGAGAACAAATCAACGGCTCCCATGACTCTCCCTATGCCCAGAAGCTGGACCTAGGATGGGTTGTCATTGGCGATGTCTGCCTGGGAAATGCTCACAAGCCTACCACGGTGAACTCCCTTTTTACAAAGACATTGGAGAATGGGCGTCCATCCCTTTTCCAGCCTTGCCCTAACAAATTCCTGTTAACGTTGTACATTCTAGACTTATAAGAAGTATTTACACCAACCACCATCTCTTTGACGAAGGCGGAGATCATTTGGGATGCACAGTCTTCCAGAGGACAAAGGAAGACCACAAAATTGCCCCATCTATTGAAGACGAGAACTTCTTGAAGATAATGGAGCAAGGATTCTATAAAGATGAAGCGAACAGCTGGGTAGCACCGCTGCCTTTCAAAACACAGAGACCCCGCCTCCCTAACAACAGGGAACAGGCATTAAAACGCCTTTCTTCACTCAGACACAAATTTCAAAAGAAACCAGATATGAAAGAAGATTTCTTCTCATTCATGCGCAAGAAATTTGAAAACGACCATGCAGAGGTAGCTCCACTCCTGAAGGAAAAGGAAGAGTGCTGGTACCTACCAATCTTCGGTGTTTACCACCCTAAGAAGCCAGGAAAGATCCGGGTGGTATTTGACTCAAGCTCCCAGCACAAAGGAGTCTCGCTCAATGATGTCCTCTTAACAGGACCAGATCTTAACAACACACTTCTTGGTGTCCTTATCAGATTCCGCAAAGAAGCCATCGCCATAGTTGCGGATATCCAACAAATGTTTCATTGTTTCCTGGTCAAGGAAGAGCACAGGAACTTTCTGAGATTTTGCTGGTTCAGAGATAAGGACCCCGCTAATGAATAATGAATACCGCATGAAGGTACATGTTTTGGCAATAGCCCATCCCCTGCTGTCGCTATCTACGGACTCAGGCGGTCCGCCCAAGAAGGTGAAAAGGAATATGGGCAGGATGTCAGACAGTTTGTTGAAAGAGACTTTTACGTAGATGACGGCTTAAAGTCACTTCCATCACCTGAGGCTGCAATTAGCCTACTCAAAGTACACTTGCATGTTCAAACCTCAGGCTGCATAAAATAGCTTCAAACAGCAAAGTTGTTATGGAGGCCTTCCCCCCTCAAGATCATGCCTATGATTTGAAAGATCTAGACTTGGTAACAGACTCTCTACCCGTGCAGCGCAGCCTAGGACTCAATTGGGACCTCAAGTCTGACACCTTCACCTTTCAAGTTGACCAAGAGCCAAGGCCATTCACACGAAGAGGCATTTTATCCACCATAAATAGCCTGTATGACCCACTCGGATTTGCAGCACCGGTGACCATCCAAGGTAAGACCCTGCTCAGAGAACTCACCTCCGCCACATGTGATTGGGACTCTCCACTTCCCCCTGAGAAAGAGGAATTATGGGTAACATGGAGAGACTCTTTGAAAGCACTATCCAATCTACACTTACATAGATCGTATGCTCACGCTCCCCATGCCGAAATTCAGTCCAGAAAGCTATGCATATTCTGCGATGCTTCAGTAAAGGCAATAGCTGCAGTTGCCTACCTTAAGACAATAGATGTTAAAGGTCAAGTCCACATTGGGTTTGTAATGGGTAAGGCCAAGCTAGCCCCACGTCCTGAGCCTACCATACCAAGACTGGAACTTTGCGCTGCTGTACATCAGAAATAGATGTAGAATTTGATGACACAGAATTCTATACTGACAGCAAAGTAGTGTTAGGCTACATTTACAATGAAACTAGGAGATTCTATGTCTACGTAAACAACAGAGTCCTAAGGATTAGGAAGTCTACACAACCTACCCAGTGGCGTTATGTACCAACTGATCACAACCCAGCAGATCATGCTACAAGGGCCGTACCAGCATCCCGCCTTAGAGACACTACATGGCTTACAGGGCCACCCTCTCTATACAAACCAGCACCTAACACTGCTGAGAGAGTTGTGTATGAACTGCTGGAGCCTGAATCTGATACAGAGATCTGCTCTCAAGTTTCCACACTTCACACAACAATTTCCGACAGGCAGCTGGGATCCAAGCGCTTCCACAGATTCTCCACTTGGAAGTCACTGCACAGATCTATAGCCTGCTTAATTCACATAACCAAATCATTTAGAACACCTACAGGATCAGAACACTGCAGAGGTTGGCACTATTGCCACAAACCACATACAGTGGATGAGCTCACACAGGCTCAGAATGTCATCATCCATTGTGTCCAACAAGAGACTTATGCACAAACACTAGACTGCCTTCAAAACCAAAAGAGCATTCCCAAAGATAGTTCCCTAAAGAAGCTCGACCCTTTTTTGGACACTAAAGGACTGTTGAGAGTCGGGGGGCGCATTTCCAATGCAAAACTTGATAGAGATGAAACCAATCCAGTAATAATTCCAAGTAATCATATTGCTTCTTTACTTGTGGAGCATCACCATGTACAGACCAAGCACCAAGGACATTTGTTCACGGAGGGAGCCTTACGTACAGCTGGACTCTGGATAGTTGGAGCCAAGAGACTTGTAAGTAGAGTCATTTTTAAATGCATTACTTGCCGCAAGCTCTGTGGCACGTTCCAGACTCAAAAAATGGCTAATCTTCCTGCAGACCGACTCAGCCCAGAACCTCCCTTCACAAATGTCGGTCTTGACGTGTTCGGGCCCTGGTCTGTCATCACACGGCAGACTAGAGGAGGCACTGCCAACAGCAAACGTTGGGCCGTCATATTCACTTGCATGTGTATCCGAGCTGTACACATAGAAGTTATTGAGTCCTTAAACACATCCAGCTTCATAAATGCCCTCAGGTGTTTCATTTCCATTAGAGGCCCTGTCAAACATATCCGCTCTGATAGAGGTACCAACTTTGTTGGAGCTTGTAAAGAATTGAACATCACTTCAACCCTTGACAGAGAACATGTAGAGAGGTATCTTTCTGAGCAAAGTTGTACATGGACATTTAACCCACCACACTCTTCGCATATGGGAGGTGCTTGGGAGCGTATGATCGGCATAGCCCGCAGAATCCTTGACTCTATATTCCTACAATTAGGAACTTCAAGGCTCACCCATGAGACTCTTGCAACCTTCATGGCTGAAGTAGCGGCTATAATAAACGCCAGACCTTTAACGTCCATACCCAATGACCCAGAAGATCCCTTCTTGCTTACCCCTTCTACTCTTCTCACCCAGAAAGTTGGTGTAGCTACAGCTCCTCCTGGTGATTTTGACACTAAAGACTTATACAAGTGTCAATGGAGGCGAGTGCAAGCCCTGGCAGATGTTTTCTGGAACAAGTGGAGAAAACAGTACCTTTCCACCCTACAGACAAGAAACAAATGGCAAGATATCAAACCCAACTTGGAACCCGGCACCGTTGTTCTTGTGAAGGACTCTCAGTCGAGTAGGAACGAATGGCCTTTAGGGTTGGTTACCCAAGTGTTCCCAAGCGCAGATGGGAAAGTCAGAAAAGTGGAGGTCAAGGTCGCCAGAAACGATGGGACTAAACCTTTCCTCAGACCTGTCTCTGAGTTGATTTTGCTATTCTCCCCATTATAGATGGTATCCGTCGGATACCAGGCGGGGAGTGTTATGCCTTTCAGCAAGTTTTATGTTATGTTGTGATGCTTATTTACTGTGTTTCATTGTCCTTAGAGGTGCATTTAATATCTTTACCTGGTGACCTTTTGCATACCACAGCCTGGTAGCTTCAGACTAGCTAGATAGACAAATTGTTACTTGTGAGCCACTGTAGCTACCCATCATCCTAGTGGGCCAGGAAATTAGGTCACAGGAAAAGTGTCAGCAGCCATCTTACTTTAACAGTTTAATAGTTCCAGTACAGCCCCAGAGTCCTCCATCTTGGTTATCAGCCTATCTGTAGCATCGCTGGTAGGTTTAATCCTCTTTCCCTAGTTAGACTAGAGTGTTAGGATTGTATACTTTATGTACTGTATATATTGATTGAGTGTTATTTTCTTGTTCCCAGTTTTACTCTAACTTCCCTACAATAAAAGTTGAAATGTGCACCCAGCATCTGCCTGTTAAGGGAGAAGAGTTCAGCTGCCTGTCTAATTATACCTCAACCACGTGTAAGGAGGACAGAACACTTATAAAAGATGAACCTCGAGCGGGGCTGACAACTAATACACACGAGATTAAGGACCTTCTAACAGGTTGAATCCCACACAGAACAAAAAGTATTTCTCATTGCTGACTACAATCACTTGGCGAATTATCCCACTGCCCTACACTGCAAGGCCTATTATCTAGAGTCGGGACTGGAAGACCTGCATAATAGGGCTACCTATATGACTCCCCTAGGAAATTCCCGAAGCTTTGGCTTCCCTGGAAATTCTGTTTCCCATGAGGCCCCTACCAAGTGATACCTAAGAGAAACTTTGTAGGGAAGAATGTGGTCATCCTCTACTTCTCTGGAGAAAGAAGAAAACCTAACATATTAGGTTAGCTCACAGCACCCAGGAAAAGGTGTTACTTAAACCAGTGGGCTGCATACATTGTCTCCACCTAGCCCTTTCCAATTTCTTGCATTTCTGTGTTGATCCAAGAAACTGACTTCCAATTCCTAACTATAACAAGTATGTTCCAGATATTCAAATCCAATGTCAAATGGTTTTGTGGCATCTAGTGACAGAATGAAGATTGGAGCATCAATTATGGATGTAAGTTCTAAAATATCTATCATCTTCCTGATGTCGTTAATGGACATCCTTCCAGCAGGGCCGGCCTTTGGGGTGTGCGACCTGTGCGACCGCACAGGGCACCACACTCCAGGGGGAGCCGCCGCGGGGTCCGCCGCTGCCGCACGGTCCGACGCCGCCGCGGGGTCCGCAGCCGCCGCGGGTTCCGCTCCCGCCAGCAGCGTACCTAGCGGGGGGGGCGGTCCGCACCGGGTGCCGCTCATCAGGGGGGCACCCGGCACCCCTCCAGAGACGGACAGTAATGTCCGCCGCTGGAGGAGCAGGCTCCCAAGGGAGCGGTATCGGAGGTCTTTAACAGACCTCCGGCTCCCTTGAGTGATTTTAATCCGGTTCAAGGATCTCCCTTGAACCCGGCTTAAAATCACTCAAGGGAGCCGGAGGTCTGTTAAAGACCTCCGATACCGCTCCCTTGTGATCCGCGCGGCAACAGCTGCTGTGCGCCGGGGTTTGTTGTCAGATCCCGGCACACAACACTGAAGCCGCGCCCACCGCTGTCCGTGCCCTCTGACCCGGAAGAAGACAGAGAAGACAGAAGAACTGAAGAAGAGGAGCGAAGAGGAGGAAAAGGAGCTGTAAGGAGAAAAGAGGAAAGGTAGGAAAATATTCAGTGAGAGTGGATTAGTATATATGTGTGGATTGGTATATATGTGTGTGGATTGGTATATATATGTGGGTGGATTGGTATATGCGTGTGGATTGGTATATATATGTGTGTGGATTAGTATATATGTGTGGATTGGTATATATGTGTGGATTGGTATATATGTGTGGATTGGTGTATACGTGTGGATTGGTATACGTGTGGATTGGTATATACGTATGGATTGGTATATACGTGTGGATTGGTATATACGTGTGGATTGGTATATACGTGTGGATTGGTATATATGTGTGGATTGGTATATATGTGTGGATTGGTATGTGTGTGGATTGGTATGTGTGTGGATTAGTGTATATGTGTGGATTGGTATACGTGTGGATTGGTATGTGTGGATTGGTATATGTGTGGATTGGTATGTGTGTGGATTGGTATATATGTGTGGATTGGTATATATGTGTGGATTGGTATGCGTGTGGATTGGTATATGCGTGTGGATTGGTATATGCGTGTGGATTGGTATATGTGTGGATTAGTATATGTGTGAATTGGTAAGTGTGTGAGAGTGATGGGTGTTATGCTGTACCATTTCCAATGTCTTTTTCATGATCTAATTATGCTCTAAAAGTACATCATAACTCCCATCACTCTATACTGTTCCATACAGAGCTGGGAGGCAGAGGCCTTGCACCCCCACCGCAGGACTCCTGAAAGGTAAGTGAACTTCAAAGAGGGAAAGGGTAGATAGTAAGGAGGGGGTAGATAGGGAGAAGGGAGTGAGACAGGGGAAAGGGGGTAGATAGGGAGAAGGGAGTGAGAAGGGGTAGATAGGGCAGAAGAGAGTGAGAAGGGGTAGATAGGGCAATCATACTCCTATCATGCCAAGTCTGCGAGTAAATCCTGGAATCTGGGTATGCCTGGGCATGATAGGAATGTGATTGCTGTTAATCATATATATATATATATATATATATAATATTATTTAATTGTTTTGTCCTATTTTGGTGTGTTACTTACTTTAAATAAAAGTGTTAGATTTTTTTATGGGGTGGGGGGGTCATATTCGGTTTTGGCCAGGTAAATGCTGCACTTTCGGTTTCAGTCCAGAATTCGTTTCGGTGCATCCCTACTACTAAGCCAGACAATGAAGTGGTAGGCCTACACCACATCAATGTTTGGCGTAGTATATAGTGATTGGGGTTTTGTTACAAGTTTTTATTCCTTTCTTTTTTTGGGATGGGGGGGCGCCAGAGGAGTAGTCCGCACAGGGCGCCAGAACACCTAAGGCCGGCTCTGCCTTCCAGCACGGAAACCTGTCTGATCATTATATATCATTATATATTAGTTTCTTCTAAATCTGTTTTCCTAGATTGCGGATTAAGTTTTAGTATTGACAATTAAGAGTGAAATATTTGTTACATTTTGTATATCTTTATCTTGTTTGGGGATAAGTATGATGTGCGCTCTAAGGGTTTCCTCTGGAATTTTCCTTTGTATCATAAATTGATTGAATGTTCGCATTAAAGGAGCTGTCAGGTTATATCTCACTAATATCTTATGGAAATACTTACTAAATCCATCTGAGGCTGGGGAGTTATTTTGTTTTAGCCTCTTTGAATGTAATTTCTTGTTCAGTAAAAGGGTTGTTTTAGCTCTTTAAGTTCTTGTATCTTAATTTTGGGATTTTTGTATACATGACAGATAATCAACCACTTTCCTTTCCATTATCCTAATATTATTCTCTTGGGGAAAAAAGGATCTGCAATGATCTTAGAGAAGCAATTGTTGCTGCTCATCAATCTGAGAAGGGTTAAAAAGACGATTTCCAAACAATTTAAAGTCCATTATTCTACAGTGAGAAAGATTATTCAAAAGTGGAAAAAATTCAGGACAGTTGCCAATCTTCCCAGGAGTGGATGTCCCAAAAAAATTCGCCCCAAGGTCAGACCGTACAATGCTCAGAGAAATTGAAAAAAACTGAAATTGAAAGTTACATCTCAGACTCTACTGGTCTCAGTTAGCATGTTAAATGTTAAAGTTCATGACATTACAATTAGAAAAAACTGATAAAGTATGATTTGTTTGGAAGAAAGCCTCTCCTCTTAAACAAAAAGTATCTGAACAAACCAAACAACTTCTGGAAAAATGTCCTTTGGACAGACAGGACCAAAGTGGAGCTGTTTGGCCATAATGCACAACGCCACGTTTGGCAAAAACCAAACTGGTTGAGTCGCTATAAACTACTTTGTATACCAAAGTATTCGAGAGTCAAATGTGAGGCCATCTGTCCGACAACTAAAGCTTGCCCGAAATGGGTCATCCAACATGACAACGGTCCCAAGTACACCAACAAATCTACAACAGAACAGCTGAAAAAAGAAAAGATCAAAGATGTTGCAATGGCTCAAACAAAGTCCAGACCTCAACCTTATTGAAATGCTGTGGCGAGACCTTGACCCCTTAAGGACAATGGGTTGTCCTTAAAACCATTAAAAACAAGGCATTTTGAGCCCGTAGATATACGGGCTTTGTCATGAAGGGGTTAAGAGAGCAGTGTGTCAACAAAGCTCCACAAACATCAATGAACTGAAGCCAAACTGAGTGGGCCAAAATTCATCCACAACGATGTGAGACACTGATAAAGTAATTGCTGCTAAAGCTGGAATCATCGTTTTTCACACATGGCTTCTCCACCCGGAGAATAAATCATGACACAGTGTAATATGTTATGTGTTATTTTTTGTACCTAATTTTTAGACCTGCTAAGGGACAGGTGATTTTTTTTATGTCCTGATATATAGTATCTCACAAAATTGAGAACACCCCTCACATTTTTGTAAATATTTTATTATATCTTTTCATATGACACTGCAGAAATGACACTCTGCTACAATCTAAAGTAGTGAGTGTACAGCCTGTATAACAGTGTAAATGTGCTGTCCCCTCAAACGAACTCAACACACAGCCATTAGTGAGTACACTCCTAAGTGGAAATGTCCAAATTGGGCCCAATTAGCCATTTCCCCTCCCCAGTGTCATGTGACTCATTAGTGTTACAAGGTCTCAGGTGTGAATGGGGAGCAGGTGTGTTAAATTTGGTGTTATCGCTCTCACACTCTCTCATACTGGTCACTGGAAGTTCAACATGACACCTCATGGCAAAGAACTCTCTGAGGATCTGAAAAAAAGAATTGTTGCTCTACACAAAGATGGCCTAGGCTATAAGAAGATTGCCAAGACCCTGAAACTGAGCTGCAGCACAGTGGACAAGACCATACAGCGGTTTCACAGGACAGGTTCCACTCAGAACAGACCTCGCCATGGTCGCCCAAAGAAGTTGAGTGCACGTGCTCAGTGTCATACGCAGAGGTTATCTTTGGGAAATAGAGGTATGAGTGCTGCCAGCATTTCTGCAGAGGTTGAAGGGGTGGAGGGTCAGCTTGTCAGTGCTCAGACCATACGTCGCACGCTGCATCAAATTGGTCTGCATGGAAACCTCTTCAAAAGATGATGCACAAGAAAGCCAGCAAACAGATAAGCAGACTAAGGACATGGGTTACTGGAGACCAAGATAAATTTATTTGGTTCAAATGGTGTCAAGCGTTTGTGTGGCAGCAACCAGGTGAGGAGTACAAAGACAAGTGTGTCTTGCCTACAGTCAAGCATGGTGGTGGGAGTGTCATGGTCTGGGCTTGCATGAGTGCTGCCGGCACTGGGGAGCTACAGTTCATCAAGGGAACCATGAATGCCAAGATGTACTGTGACATACTGAAGCAGAGCATGACCCCCTCCCTTCAGAGACTAGGCCGCAGGGCAGTATTCCAACATGAATAGACCCCAAACACACCTCCAAGACGACCACTGCCTTGCTAAAGAAGCTGAGGGTAAAGGTGATGGACTGGCCAAGCATGTCTCCAGACCTAAATCCTATTGAGGATCTGTGGGGCATCCTCAAACGGAAGGTGGGGGAGCACAAGGTATCTAACATCCACCAGCTCCATGATGTCATCATGGAGGAATGGAAGAGTACTCCAGTGGCAACCTGTGAAACTCCATGCCCAAGAGGGTTAAGGCAGTGCTGGAAAATAATGGTGGCCACACAAAATATTGACACTTTGGGCCCAATTTGGACATTTCCACTAAGCTTTAGACATTAATGGCTGTGTGTTGAGTTATTTTGAGGGGACAGCAAAATGTACACTGTTATACAGGCTGTACACTCACTACTTTACATTGTAGTTCCCTTAACTAGGGGAAAACAAATTTGTGACCCAGATCATTTCCCTTCTTACTATATAAATATGAGCATTATTCTGTGCTCTTAAGTGAAAGGAAAAAAGTATTTAATTATATGGGATGTTTCATGTTAAGTGTTAGTTATCTAGATTAGGATAAACACTTCGATTATGTGTATAAAATTAGTAATAATGCTTTTATATATTTATAGTTTCTACGTGAAAAAACATCAATAGAATCATTAATAGAGTCCTTGATTCTCTTAGTTAATTTATATGTGTGGATCAAAAAGAAATTTGTGAATAATAAAAAAAAATATATGATATATCTATATCTCTTTCGCTCTCTATGTATATATCTATATATATATATATCTATATATATCTCTCTCTATATATATAGATATATATATATAAAGGATGCAGATCCACAAATATATGGAATGAACAATCTTTCTCTGTTTTATATAACTTCATTTTTAAATACCTCACAAGCTGTTCTATAGAACATCAAAGAAGCCCCAGGGGAAGTGCCAGTGGAAGTGCCGGCAGCAGTGGAGGTTGTCTGCATCGCACAGACACCCACCAGCTTCATAGAGGAGGATCCAGGTCCCCTGAAGTGCTGCGGGCGAGCTGGATCTTAGTGTTTTAGTGTCTATAAGACGAGGGATATTTTTCAGAGCATTTGGTTCATACAAGCATTTGCTTGATACCATGAAATAGAACATTTTGCTTTGTCCTCAGTGATAGTAAAAGTGCAAATAAGACATGAAACGTCTTGATATTGCAACAATAAAGAATGTGCCACATTCCAACAGTACTGGTTGTCAGATTAACTAGCTTAGATCCAGTGAGTGACCCTCAATTACATATATATGTCAATATACATGTATATCACTTAATATGGGCCCTCCAAAATACCATTGTTGTTAAATATCATTTTCCTACATGTTCTATTTAAGCAGCATACGTTCTCACATTGAAGAACTAACATTTTTTTGTATCAAGGGATGTCCCAGACATAGTAACATAGTAACATAGTTCATAAGGTTGAAAAAAGACCAAAGTCCATCAAGTTCAACCTACATACATATTGTGTCCCTACTGTGTTGATCCAGAGGAAGGCAAAAAACCCTTATGAAGCAGATGCCAATTGCCCCATACCAGGGGGAAAATTCCTTCCCTACTCCAAATATGGCAATCAGAATAAATCCCTGGATCAACGTTCTGTCCCTATTAATCTTATATCCATAACTTGTAATATTATTGCTTTCAAGAAACACGTCCAGGCTCCTTTTGAACTCTTTTATTGAGTTTACCATTACCACTTCCTCTGACAGAGAGTTCCAAAATCTCACTGCTCTTACTGTAAAGAACCCCCGTCTGTGCTGGTGTAGAAACCTTCTTTCCTCCAGCCGTAGAGGATGTCCCCTTGTTATAGATACAGTCCTGGGTATAAATAGGTCCTGGGAGTGATCTCTGTACTGCCCCCTTATATATTTATACATAGTTATTAAGTCCCCCCTAAGCCGTCTTTTTTCCAAACTAAATAACCCTAATTCTGATAATCTTTCTGGGTACTGTAGTCCTCCCATTCCCCTTATTACTCTGGTTGCGCGTCTTTGAACCCTCTCCAGCTCCACTATATCTTTCTTGTACACTGGTGCCCAGTACTGTACACAGTATTCCATGTGTGGTCTGACTAGTGACTTGTACAGTGGTAGAATTATTTCCTTGTCGTGGGCATCTATGCCCCTTTTGATGCACCCCATGATTTTATTTGCCTTAGCAGCAGCTGCCTGACACTGGTCGCTACAGGTAAATTTACTGTTAACTAAAACACCTAAGTCCTTTTCCATGTCAGTCGTCCCCAGTGTTTTCCCATTTAATACATATTCCCAGCTTGGATTTTTCTTCCCCATGTGCATAACCTTACATTTATCTGTGTTGAACCTCATCTGCCACATCCCAGCCCAAGCCTCCAACCTATGCAGATCCATTTGTAATCGTGCACTGTCCTCTATTGTGTTAACCACGTTACAGAGCTTAGTATCGTCTGCAAAGATTGATACTTCACTATACAATCCCTCTACAAGGTCATTAATAAATATATTAAAAAGAATAGGACCCAAAACTGACCCCTGTGGTACCCCACTAGCAACAGTCACCCACTCAGAGTATGTACCATTAATAACCACCCTCTGTTTCCTATCACTGAGCCAGTTACTTATCCACATACACACATTCTCCCCCAGCCCAAGCATTCTCATTTTATGTACCAGCCTTTTATGTGGCACCGTATCAAATGCTTTGGAAAAGTCAAGATATACGACATCCAGCGATTCACCCCGATTGAAATACTCCAAAATAGCATCTCTTACGAAACCCTCAAACAGTTTACACACAACAGAAGTTAAACTAACAGGCCCATAATTCCCCGGCTCACTTTTTGTCCCCTTTTTGAATATTGGCACAACATTTGCTATGCACCAGTCCTGGGGAACAGACCCTGTCACTATAGAGTCCTTGAATATTAGAAATAGGGGTCTGTCTATTACATTACTTAACTCCCTTAGAACGCTGGGGTGAATGCCATCTGGACCTGGTGATTTGTCTATTTTAATTTTTTTTAGGCGCCACTGCACTTCTTCCTGGGTTAGACAGGCGACATGTACTGGGACATTTATCTCATCCTGCTGTATATTACCTGGCATTTCATTTTCCTCTGTGAATACAGCAGAGAAGAATATATTTAATAGATTAGCTTTTTCCTGATCCCCGTCTATAACTTCTCCCTCATTACTTTTTAAGGGGCCAACGCTTTCATTTTTAACCTTTTTACTATTTATATAGTTAAAGAACATTTGGGGGTTTGTTTTACTCTCTTTGGCAATGAGTCTTTCTGTCTCCACTTTTGCTGCTTTTATCTGATTTTTACATATTTAATTTTTTTCCCAATAGCTTTTTAGTGCTTCCTCACTGCCTTCCTGTTTTAGTAGCTTAAATGCCTTTTTTTTGTGATTTATTGCCCCCTTTACATTTTTATTTATCCACATTGGTTTTCTCTTGTTCCTGACTCTTTTATTCCCATACGGTATGTACCTTTCACAGTCAGAATTTAAGATATTCTTACAAATCTCCCATTGAGTGTCTGTACTCTTGTTTTTGAGGACATTTTCCCAATTTACAGTGTTAAGGGCTTCTCTTAGTTGATCAAACTTTGCCTTCCTAAAGTTCATAGTTCTTGTGGCTCCTCTAAGAGTTCCCTTATTGAAGGACAAGTTATAATGTATCATATGGTGATCACTATTTCCTAGATGCCCCTGACCTGCACATTAGTTACTCTGTCAGGTCTGTTGGTTAATATTAAGTCCAGTAGGGCGCCCCCTCTGGTCGGGTCCTGTACCATTTGGGATAATTATCCTTACATATAGTAAGAAAACGGTTTCCTTTATGAGATTCACAGGTCTCGGTTTCCCAGTTTATGTCGGGATAGTTAAAGTCCCCCATAATAACCACCTCATTGTGATTTGCTGCCTTGTTTATTTGCTTTAATAATTGATCTTCTGCTGCTTCCATTATATTTGGTGGCTTATAGCAAACCCCGATCAGTATTTTATTATTTTTCTTTCCATATATTTCCACCCATAATGACTCCACATTATCATTTCCCTCACATATATTCTCCCGCAGTGTGGCCTTTAGGCTGGACTTTACATAAAGGCAAACTCTTCCCCCTTTTCGTTTTTTTCGATCCTTCCTGAATAGATTATAACCCTGTATGTTAACCGCCCAGTCATAGCTATCATCCAACCATGTCTCTGTTATACCCACTATGTCATAATTTTCTTCAGACATTATTAACTCTAGTTCGTCAGTTTTATTGGTCAGACTTCTGGCATTAGTAAGCATACAATTTAGAGGTGTATGGTTTTTTTCTCTATGAAGCCTATCCCTATTAACTATTCTAACCCCTCCCTCCGCTCTACCCCCAGGTACATTTATAAGCCCCAGCTCTCTAGCTACACTATCTTCCCCTTCTATATTGTAGTTTCCCTCCCCCCCTTTCCCTAGCTTAAACACTCCTCCACCCTTCTGGCCATCTTCTCCCCGAGCACAGCTGCACCCTCCCCATTGAGGTGCAGCCCGTCCCTACCGTAGAGCCTGTATCCGACAGAGAAGTCGGCTCAGTTCTCCATGAACCCAAACCTCTCGTTCCTACACCAGCTTCTGAGCCACTTGTTTAGCTCCCTAATCTCCCGCTGCCTCTCTGGTGTGGCACGTGGTACAGGTAATATTTCAGAAAATACTACCTTGGAGGTCCTTGCCTTAAGCTTGCTACCTAAGTCCCTGAAATCATTTTTAAGGACACTCCGCCTACCTCTCACTTTGTCATTGGTGCCAATGTGCACCATGACTGCTGGGTCTTCTCCAGCCCCTCCCAGTAATCTGTCAACCCGATCTGCGATGTGCCGAACTCGAGCGCCAGGCAGACAACACACTGTTCGGCGATCCCGGTCTTTGTGACAGATCCCCCTGTCTGTCCCCCTAATAATTGAGTCCCCCACTACCAGCACCTGTCTGGCCTGCCCTGCGCTCCTCCTTCCCTCCTTACTGGAGCAGACACCCCTCTGGTGGTCAGAGGCAGTGACTTGCTGCAGTACTGCTAACTCTGAACTAATATCCCCCTCATCTGCCAACCGGGCAAACTTGTTGGGGTGTTCTAGATCAGGACTAGCCTCCCTGGCGCTTTTCCCCCTACCCCGCCTTCTAACTGTAACCCAGCTAGCTGCCTAACTGTCCTGTACCTCCATCCCACTATCCTCCCCCACCTCTACCCGCGAGAGAGCTTGCTCAGTGAGCAGCAGACTCCTCTCCAAGTTGTCAATAGATCTCAGTGTTGTGAGTGATCTTAGGCCATAAACTCTGGTTTATGAAGATTAAAATTATATTTAATGACCTCTAAGAACCAATCTTGTTAATTGTACTAGTAGTTTTCTGAAAAAGTGAAGAATAAATATTTAATGGATTAATTTGGTCAAACCATAAAATATTAAACTTCAGTCACTGATCTGTAACCTATTATTATATTATACAGAGATTTCATGTTCATATTTTATAAATTATTTCATAGAAACCCTGACAGTTTAGAAATGTTCAGCAATGTTTGATTCAGTGTCAGTGGTGTTAGATACTAGTGCTATACATAGATAAGATTTGTTCTCTAGTTTCTGGGTTAGCTACAATCATTCATTCTCATGGGAATTTTGTAATCTTAAATCTACTCGTAACAATATGGAGACTAGAGGGGAGCTCAACATAATTTTGTTATACATATATATAAATACTTATCTCTAACTTGTGGGCATGAACAGGAATTTATATGATATTTGTTGTATTTTGCCTACATTTCCACCTTAATTATTCTTTATATATTTTTAACTTATACATGTGTATCAAACCATGGCACGTCTGACAGGCAGCCAATACTGGTTAAAGAAGTCCTGTTGGCTATTGTTCACTGATCATAATAATAATGTTGCATTTTAAAAGGATACAGGGGGGCAAGGGGGGGCAATTGCCCCCCCTAGGTTATTCCTTGCCCCCCGTGTTGCCCCCCCGCCGAATTTGTAACCACCCAGGACAGTCCCAGTCAGGTGCTAACGACGGCACCTTGCCGTCAGTAGCACTACCTTACCTTGATGGAGGTCTGTGGACCTCCATCACCACCTACCCCGGCGATCTGCCCCTCAAACTGAAGGGCATCACCGGGGCCACCCGATTCGCCCGGTGCCGTCTCACGCAATGACGCGATGACGTCACCGCGCAACTTTATTAACAACTGACAATTGTCAGTTAAAGAGGTATGGGGGCATGCTGCTTAGATGCCTGTATCTCAGGCATCTAAGCAGCTACATACCCCCAACATATACCGTTGGAAAGGTAATCGCCTCACCTTTCCAACTGTATATAGATTGTAAAAAAAGAATAACAAATATTAAGTTAAAAAAATAAAAATGTAAAAAAAATGGATTTGGGGGTCTCTAAAGGCAGATTAAAAAAGATCAAAATTGCCTAGAGACCCCCAAATTAAATTATTTAAACATAAAGTAGTTTAACTTTAAAAAAAAAAAAAAATTTAAGTATTCTAGCTAAATGATCACTGTGGTAGCCAATGTTACCACAGTGATCATATAGCTATAAAAAGTTACATTCCCTTTTTAAAAATGGCCGATACTAATTTTAAATCCTATTATGCCTTTGATCAAGGGGTTAAATTTAGCCAACGGTAGAGGGAGGCAATTTTTGAAATCCTGATGAACTGCAAATATTATTAAAATCAGCCATTTAGCCTGTGTGGTACGTGAGTAACCATCTCATCCCTGGAGCGCCTTGCATTTTTACTGCAAAACTTATTTTTGCTGTAAAAGTGATTTTTTTTTCTCCCTTTACCATCATTTCTTTGGGATTGTAACGGGAAAGAATGGTGTGTGCTTCTGCGAGTGAATGGAGATATGAAAGGCGTGTGAATGGTCAGTAATTATGGTTAAAGCCTTGACGTGGCATTACTGCTCACGTAGGAAGTTAAATTATGGCACAAAAAGTACACATTTGCAAAAACGACATCCCTTGGCGCATCAAATGAGGGGCTGCATGTGTTTCTAGTACAAACCTGGAGTGCGCAAGACAAAAATGAACATGTCGCTATGGTTAGAAAAAACATATTTTCTAGCCAAAGCTACATATTCCATCATTATTTGTGCACTCAACTTTTGTCCTAGAAATACATGTAGCCCCTCATTTGAAGCTCCAAGGGGTGTAGTTTCTTAAAATGGATGAATTGCCTGAATGAGGGAGAACATGAGTTAATATGTGGATGAATTGTCTGAATGAGGGAGAGCATGAGTTAATATGTGGATGATTTGTCTGAATGAGGGAGAGCATGAGTTAATATGTGGATGAGTTGTCTGAATGAGGGAGAGCATGAGTTAATATATGGATGAACTGTCTGAATGAGGGAGAGCATGAGTTAATGTGTTTGTGTGTATCATAGATGTATAATTGTGTAAGGGCAAAGATGGCACTAGCAGGATGTTTGAGCCTTGGGGACCAAGATGGTACAGGCAGGGTATATATGGGACAAAGATGGCAAATCTTATGTGTGTTATCTGGGTGCTGACCAGGTTCTATGTGGGCAGCGTGATTGGGATGTGCAACCTGTGATCTATCCCTGTAATTTAGGGGTTTTAACCCCTTAACGACAATTGCCGGTCCTGGCACGACACGGAAAAGCATGTGCTTTACGACAATTGACGTGCCAGGACCGGCACGTCTTTAAACGGCTGCAGAAAGCGATCTACTTTCGCTTTCTGCACCCAAAAAGCGTTGCTGAATGCCTCGACCTCGAGGCATTCAGCAACGCCGCGATCGGCACGAAGGGGCCATCTCTGGCCCCTCCACGGGGCGTCAACATCCGCCATACTTTGTATGGCGGCGGACGCCCGTTTTAAAAGCGTTTAGGAGGCGATCAACGATCGCCTCCTAAACTTAAATGGTGTCGCTGGAATGCCTCGATCAGGAGGCATCCAGCGACACCAAACACTTACCTTTCGGTGGGCTGTGACCGCTCCGGAGAGCGGTCACAGCCGCAGCTGCCGGTGATCTTCGCCATCAAGGAAGATGGCCGCCGCCCTGCAAGAGAAACAAGCAAGTTTTAAAAGCTCGCTAGACGGTCTCCAGACCATCTAGAGAACTCTGGCTCCACTTGCAGGTTGAATACAGGTACTGCATTCACCATGCAAGTCAATGGAGCCCAGCTTTCTAATCACATTGTGATTAGTAAAAAAAAAATTAAAAAATAAAATAAAATTAATAATTAGAAAAAAATAGTAAAAAAACAGTAAAATGTAAAAATCATTTCCCACTGATGTCACTATCAGGGGAACCTCCAAGTTGAAAAAAAAATGTTTAAAATTTTTTTTTAAAAAAGGCAACAAAATATAAAATATATATATAAAAAATATATTTTTGTGAGCAAGTCCTAAAATTAGCATATTAGCTTAAAACAATTCTCGCATGGAAAGAGTTAAAATACTGGCATATTAAATGCCCGTGGGGTGTCTACTTTTAAAAAAGGTATGATTTGATGGGGTAAATTGAATTGGCCAGGTTCAACAAGGTCCCAATTAACACCGGGGGAAGGATGGCCACACATCTAATTTCCAATTAGAAAAATGCACACGTACCAAATGTGGCCTTTTAGTTCCCCCAAAAAATGACAAATTCATGCATGTGGGGTATCACTGTACTCAGGAGATGTTGCTGAACACATATTGGGGTGTCGTGTGACAGCGGCATATACCAGGAGCTGTAAATTCATACATAAAGTAGGTGTGTGTGGGAAAAATACACACACAAAAATACTACTGCAAACTTTGAAACAATGCTGGTGGTAAAATGTGTGCATGCAAAGAGTTAAAATACCAGCATTTAAAATACCCTGGGGTGTCTAGTTTTCAAAAATATATGGTTTTGTTGGGCACACTGAAATGGCCCGGCTCAAAGATGTACCAAATAGGGCATGGGCAGTGGATCCCCAAATGCCAAAGTTCAACATTGAAAAATGCGCATGCCCCAAATGTGGCCCTTTTGCCCCCAAACAGCCAGGCAAAATCATTCATGTGGGGTATCACTGCGCTCAGGAGATGTTGCTGAACACATATTGGGGTGTTTTGTGATAGTGACATAAACGAGAACATTTTAATTCATACCTGAAGTAAAATGTGTGTGGCAAAACAAATGCAAAAAAATGACTACCACAAAGTTTGACAAAGACTGGTGGTAGATATGGTGCATGGAAAGAGTTAAAATACTAGCATTTGAAATACCCTGGGGTGTCTAGTTTTCAAAAATATATGGGTTTATTGGGCACACTGAAATGGCCCGGCTCAAAGATGTACCAAATAGGGCATGGGCAGTGGATCCCCAAATGCCAAAGTTCAACATTGAAAAATGCGCATGCCCCAAATGTGGCCCTTTTGCCCCCAAACAGCCAGGCAAAATCATTCATGTGGGGTATCACTGCGCTCAGGAGATGTTGCTGAACACATATTGGGGTGTTTTGTGATAGTGACATAAACGAGAACATTTTAATTCATACCTGAAGTAAAATGTGTGTGGCAAAACAAATGCAAAAAAATGACTACCACAAAGTTTGACAAAGACTGGTGGTAGATATGGTGCATGGAAAGAGTTAAAATACTAGCATTTGAAATACCCTGGGGTGTCTAGTTTTCAAAAATATATGACTTGATGGGGTAAATTGCATTGGCCGGGTTCAAAGATACCCGAAATGGCACATGGGGGGAAGAATTACCAGATTTGGAAAAAATGGCTTTGAAATAGCAAAACGCTACCTGTACTTATTGCCCCATAATGGGTAGAAAAAAGCAAAAAAACATAAAAACATTGGGTATTTCTAAACTCAGGACAAATAGTAGAATCTATTTAGCAGGTTTTTTCATTACCTTTTATAGATGAGTAAAAGATTTTTCAACTAAAAGTTAGAAACAGTCATTTTTTTCTAAGTTTTTCACCATATTTTATACTTTTTTTAGTAGTAAATAATAAGATACAATCAAAACAATGTCATCTAAAGAAAGCCCTTCTTGTCCTGAAAAAAAACAATATCTAATGTGTGTGGGTTCAGTAAACGGGAAAGAAGAAAATTACAGCTAAACACGAGCAGCGCAGAAATGTTAAAAAGGCCATTGTCACGAAGGGTACAAAAAGTAAAATCAGCCTTTGTCACGAAGGGGTTAAATATACCTTTAATGCCGTGTTTTTATGTGAATTCCAATTGATCTGTACCTGCAAAGCTGGGTTTGTGTGTTCTTCTGTTGATCCATATCTGCTATGCTATGTTTCCATACATTATTTATGTATACCTGCAAATACAGGGTTTGTATGTCTTGTTCAGTTGATTAATACCTGCAATGCTACATTTCATATATTATTATTGTATACCTGCAAATACAGGATTTGTATGTCTGATTCAGTTTATTTGATATATACCTTCAGTGCTGAGATCACAAGTGAATTTCAATTGATCTATACATGCAAAGCTGGGTTTGTGTGTTAATGTGTTGATCTATACCTGCTATCGGCAGCAGGGTCTAATATTTATATATATATTTATATATATATCGGCAGCAGGGACTAATATTAATATATATTGGCAACTGGGGCTAATATTAATATATATGGGCAGCAGGGGCTAATATATATATATCAGCAGCAGGATCTAATATTTATATATATATCAGCAGCAGGATCTAATAAATGATTTTTTAAATGTTTTTTCAGTGGTATGATTTAATGGTGGAAATTATTAATCCCCCCCCCAGTTTGACTGTGGTATGTTGTGTGCCCCCCCTATATATTGTTTCTAGAGTCGCCACTGATTAACACCATCAACATTATCCCTTCCCTGTCCTTTGAACACATCAGACATGCATTAAATGGTGTCTACAACTTAATTATTACCATAATATACCGCCCACCATGGGGCCCAGCTGACTATTTATAACAGCAAAAATATGATGAGAGATTTCACCACATAGATGGACAACAGCACAGATCCTACTGCCATAGCCTATAATTGAGCAATGAGGACACTTGGTTTCACCCGGTCCATCAAAGACCACATCAATACACATGTATACATTCTGGACCTGATATATAGTCAACTGTCACCTCTCCTGGACTAACAATAATCTCCACAAATCCATCATCAGAGCACCAAACCAGCAAAACTGTCTTTTAA
Organism: Sceloporus occidentalis; assembly: GCA_023333645.1. Lineage (NCBI taxonomy): Eukaryota > Metazoa > Chordata > Lepidosauria > Squamata > Phrynosomatidae > Sceloporus > Sceloporus occidentalis. The sequence continues at coordinate 3,427,209 of JALMGF010000088.1, read as the reverse complement.
AAGAACACAAGTTGCTTAAAATAATGGTGAGGAAACAGATCTACAGTGGAGAAAGAATATGACTAGAGCTTCAAAAGATGCATGGAAAGTAGCTTTTAGGAAGTACCAGAACAAAATAGATGAGTATTCATATGAGCAAGGATTAATAAATGTTTTAGTGAAATATGGACATTTTTATGGACACCTTAATATGAGTGTTGAATATGGATACAATCTTCTATATAATGTGTCTAATAATATCGGACTTAAATGTCAGCTGTATACAAAGGAATTCCACCTGATAGATCTAATGCAGCTGAGTATATAAGGACAGTATGCATCTGAGGAAGCCTGATTGGGCGAAACCCGTCATGCAGATTGGCAATACGCCCACCCGGAAGTAGTACGGACTACACAGCCAAAGTACTGAACTTTGATTGCTTGTTGTGATCATATCGTTTTTTATTTGTTATTATTAATAAATTGTCACCCTTGCTTTTAAATATCTTCCTCTTCATCTGACTTCTGTATATCCAGAGCTGATGCTCATGGAGGAACAACAATATTGAGTGGAATATCTCCATTACAAACTGCTGATCCTCAGAAACGGATATTCTATTGGATCCTATGGTATCCTCATACAGATGCCCTATAGTTTGAGCAAACTTGGTTGCTCAACCAATTGTGAGTGCAAATTGTATACGGGGATTAATATCTTTCTTGTGTATACAGTATTATACTATTGTGTGTATATATATATATATATATATATATATTTATATGTAAACCTGCTGAGGGTCCCACAGAAGATATCGTTTGTGATCTGAATTTAAGTATACCATTTTTTTTTAGCACTTTATACACGATGGGTGCCACTTTGTAATAAGGGACATATTCAATAGTTATATAAAACAAAGATTGCATAGCACTATCAATATAGATTTTATAAACGGAGCACTGCACTTTATTTGTTTTTTATTTTTTGTTTGTTTTATTGTCACATAGGGGTTATGTGTTAAGTGCTGGCAGCTATTTATTATATTTACTTTGCATACCTTATTTATTCACATATTTATCAGAAGCGCCGTTAATCACTTTATTTTTGTATTAAAAAAATGTAGCATCCAGCTTAGGAAACTCTTCCAAGTCATACAATAACTTAACCACCAAGACTGCACTGACAACTCAGTCTCACCTTCAGAGGAAATGTGTAGGGGAATATAAGATCACTTTACAGGGAAAATATCATCCATCCACATTAAACTATCCAAAGACAAGGAAAAAGAACCACTGTTTCCAAATCATGTTACAGATAACTTACCAGTGACCTTCACAGTATAATTGTTGAGATCAAGCCAACATCATGCAAATTGGACCCCTGCCCAGCAAGTCTCCTCAAACTCTATGTGTCAGCAATAATTGGCCCAATCCATGCCATAGTGAGTGCGTTAATCAAAGAGGGTGCTTCCACCATCAAATAAAAAAGCCATCGCCAAACACATACTCAACCCACACGTCTCTCCATACACACTGCCTTTACACACACCTGCCCATAAACATACATGTACAGTGCCCTTACACACACACATATAAACATATACCGCCCATGCACACAACTGCCTTTACACACACACATACACTGCCCTTACACACAGCTTACAAATATCTATACTCCTCTTACACACACCTGTTGATACACACACAAGCTTACAAACACATGCATTCATATACATATGCTATTCTCCCCATCTCTTACCTCTTCCACCATCCTTCTTCCTTCATTCTCCATCCTGTGGTGGGAGCGCGAGGCCTGTAACTTCATCACTACGCACAGGCTATTGCTGCAGAGCGCAGGGATGACGTCATATCCCCGCGCTCGGCATTATTTGCCGGTGCATAGTGATGAGGGAGCAGTAAAGTGAGGTCTGAAGTGACAGACCTCGTGCTCCCTAATGTCGAACCGACTAGATGGAAATCGTGATCTCCCAACTAGTCCTGCAGACCGCAGCTGCTGATTGGGCGGCTGTGTGCCCCCCCGCAGCTGCACCTGAGGTGAGAACGGCTCTCGCCTCACCCTACCTCTACACCTGCAAAGCGGGACAAAGGCAGGGATAGGCGGGACAGAGTCCCAAAATCGGGACAGTCCCGCCCAAATAAATATCACTGCTTGCATCAAGACAAACTGTAAATGGCTATGGTTCTACTAGTTTCATAATAGCTTCTGTGTAGCTTGGTGCCAGAGCATTATTTATTATAGCTGTGGTTTTGTGACATCCACATCTGTGCAATGTTAGAGTCAGGAAACATCCTCCTAAACAATTTAAAAAGAAACAAGACAACCGTTATGAAAATGATTTTCCCATTTTATGATTTACGTCATAGACAGCAAAATGACAGCAGAATTAATTTAATATAAAGGCTGAACTATTGACCTACTGGTCAACAGTTGTCCTAGGATCCCAACAACAACAACAACAAAGTTGCTATACAAGCTATCCTAGCCTGAGGCGATAACAGCCAGTTCTTGTGTTATTGGTGTTGCTCGGTAACATATAGGCAGAGGCACATTTTGTTTTATTCACATGTGTGTAGGTATAGGATGTTTTAGTGATTCTGGTTTGCATGGATACAACCAAAATATTGTACACCTTTCAACCGAAAAAAACTGTTAGTGGTTTACAATTGATACGGTTGCTATTTACATAGCAACCTATCAATACTATAGTAAAAAAAAACACCTTAAAAAGAACCATATACCATGTGCTAGTGGAACTTCAATCCAGGGCTTGATGGTGCCTGGATCCAGAGGGCTTCACCTGTTTGTAAGCGCCCTGGGTTATAGACCGGAATCCTTCCAACGTTTCATCAAGTAGTTGTTATGACCAACGGAGTTCCACTTGATATTGTTTTGCTGGGTTTCTTCATCATCTCTGTAAGCTGACCATCTACCGAAGCTAAGTATTATTGTTTATCTTACTGCAATCTGTTAAGACTGGTGTGTGATTTTAATTTTGCTGATCGTTAAAGTATAATTACCATTCACCACAGTATTTAAGTATTTCTCACCATATGATCGACTGGAATACCTAATATTATATACCATTTGTATATCAAGATACATAGTGAATATAGATTAAATAAAATGTATTGTTGTTATTAAGGTTCCCTGATTACCTTAATTAAATAATTTAAAGTTAGAATCAGGCCACAACCACAACAACAACGCTTTCAAAAATAACCAAAATACAATTCAGTTTAACCCCTTGATGACAATTGATGGTCCGAACACGTCATGCACTAACATCCAGTTAGCGACAACTGATGTGCTAGGGTCGTCATGGCTTTAAACGAGTGCAGAAAGTGATCTACGTTCGCTTTCGGCAGGGGCGTCAACATCCGCTATACAACATTTTAAAAGAGGCGACAGTGGCAACAGTCACAACCGCCACTGCCAGTGATTTTGCCACTCGCAAGATGGCGGCGCGTGCTTTAAAAAATAAAGAAGTTGCCAAAGTTTTCCAGAGGGTCTCTCCAGACCCTCCTTAGAACTCTGGCTCCACTTGCAGGTTGAATACAGGTACTTCATTGAACCATGCAAGTCAATGGAGCTTAGCTTGCATGGAAAGAGTTAAAATACTGGCATGTTTAATGCCCACAGGGTGAACAGGGATAAGCCTAGTTAGACTTTAATGAGGTGGGAGTAGGCATGGCCAATCAAAGCTTCCCTGCCCAGAGATTGAAGATACCACATTGACATCTGACAAGTTCCCAGTATTGTCACTTATAGAAACACACACAATTATATATATATATATATATATATATATATATATATATATATATATGTATATCTGAGTGACAAAATACCATTATTTCAAATGTCACTATTCAGTTAGTATAACAATACTTTATCAATCATAACCTAAAGATATTGTTTTCTGGAGCATGAACTCTATCACTTAAACAGTGTTCTATTGTTTGCTCGCATTTGAACTCATGAGATTAAAGGGCTGGCACAGAATCCTTTCAGTTTCTCTACTGATATTGCACCATAGTGGTATGTATTTGAAGCTTGTGAGAAAAAAACAGGTTAAGGCTTACATTAATGAATGTCAATGTGACTAGAGTTGCCATGGATATTGCTTGTGATGTCATCCTGCAATAAAGCCCCTAATGGGGATCTCAGGCTAGAACAATGCTAGGATTGCATGAATGAATGCTTCAGATCAATCAATACTGTCATACGACTGTATAAGAAAGCCTGCACCTAGTGATGCTGATACAGAAACAGAAGTGATCCCTATATTTGAAGATATTAGTAATAAAAGCTTTTAATCCCTGGGCAGACTACATGTCTAAATAATTACAGTAACCCGAGTTATTCTAAAATTCTTTCAAATGTAAGCTTTTCGAGAAACAGTTTGTTTTTTAAGCAGTGGGGGGTTATTCTTCAATTGCTTCACTTAAAGGGCATTTAAAAGTATTTTTCATTGAGCATTTCATACAGCATTGTATACAGCATTATAGTTTAGCATAAAGGGTAACTCCTAGGGAAGGGCTGGCACACTTACAAATACACTAACACAAACTTACAAACTCATTTTAACACACACTCCCTCTAACACATACACGTACTTACTCTTAAAAAAATATACAATGTTATGAAATGTCACAGCATTTCCACCATCAAAAGCTAAGTATCATTTGCTTCATGTTTCTTTAGTATTTACCTGGTCCCAGTGTGAGTTTGCACTCAATAAACTAAATAAGCTCAATAGGCAGAATTTTGTATCAAATACACTGAAATAGTGTGAAAATTAATTAAACAGCAATATGTTTATGATTGTATAGCTCCTTACTTTGAGGGGTAAATGTATAAAACGTACCAAAAAAGGAAGTGAAGATCCCTAGCACACAGTCCTTTTTATCATTTACATTGTGTAAAAATGACTAGAAGGGGTGGTATACTAATCACAAAGAAAACATAAAACATGCTTATGTCGTAATTAATGTATAGAAATAAACATAATGCTTGCCAAAAGGTCCCAAACACTGAAGAAAAAATTGGACCCCATGCAAGCATTTCCTTGGGCCTCCCTCCATGCTCCCTAGCATGCAATCACTCCCTCCGCTCCCACGCAAAAAAAAAATTGACACACTGACTGCAGATTAGGGGAAGACTGAGAGTCAGCGCAGTCTTCCCTCCTTCTGACCCTACCATGACTGTGAGAGGTCCTCTCCCCGTAATCATCCCCAGAGTCTCTTTGTCCCCTCATTCACTAAACCATACCTCCCTGTAGTTCAGGTATAGATCAAACAACATATGTAAACAAAACTTGCAGATGTAGATCAACTGAATAAGACATACAAACCCTATATTTGCAGGTATACATAATGCATTGAAGCATAGCAGGTATAGATTAACAAAATAACAGACAAACTCAGCTTTGCATGTATAGTCATATATATATATATATATATATATATATATATATATATATATATCAATTGAAAATCACACTCCATGTTGAAGGCATAGATCTAATAAACAGAGATCCAAATCCTGTATTTGCAGGGATACAATTACAACGTATGTAAACATAGCATAGCAGGTATAGATCAACAGAATAACACACAAACCAAGCTTTGCCGGTATAGATGAATTAGAAAGCACATGTAAACTCAGCATTAAAAGGTATAGACACCAAATAGAAGCTAACCAGCACCCAGATTACACACACACACACACACACAAGACTAGCCATCTTTGTCGCCAAACAGCCCGCCCTGTGCCATCTTTTGTCACATAAACACCCTTCTTGTGCCAAACAAGGCTCAAACACCCTGCCATCTTTGCCTTTCCCCTAATCACCTATACATCTATGATACACACAAACACTTATAAAGTCACTCACTCAGTTACACAAACATTGATTCTCTCACTAATTCACAAAATCATTTACACATATTAATTAATGCATTTTCCAAAAAAAACATTAATGCAATTCATCCACACATTAATTCACTCATACAATTCATTCTCTTACTCATTCATTCTCCCACTCAATTGACACAATTCATCCACGCATTAATTATTCATTTTCTCACTCATTCTCACTCCTTATTTATTTTAATATTCTTACCACCCGCCGTGGTGTGGCCCTGGGCAGCCTCACCGCCACTGGCGTAATTACAGGGCCCGGTGTGACCCCTGCAACCCCTTCTTGTGGTCTCCCCGTGCCAGTTCAACATAGTTTTGAAAGGGTCCTTCTGACCTGGACCTTTGGGGAGACAGAATCGTATGACGTCACGTGACCCCGCGGTGAAACTGAGGCTGCTCGCAGTGTGTGCAGGAACGGTGAGAGGTAAGCGGGGTAGGAGGTGTGATATATATGTGCACTTGTGTGTGTGTGAGAGATCGTGTATGTGTGTGAGAGATCATGCATGTGTGTGAGTGATCGTGCATGTGCATGTGAGAGATTGTGCATGTGCGTGTGAGATTGTACACGTGTGTGTGTGTGTGAGATCGTGCATGTGCACTGTTTCTTACAGTGCATTTAGTATATCAAATAAATGCAGTATATATTTCTGCTTAGGCAGTATCAAAAGCTCAAAGTACTGTCTATGTATCTCAGGGAATAATACTTTGTTGCATTATTCATATATAGTCCACAATAGTGTAGATCCAAATGCAAGCAGAGCAGCACTAGTAAGGTCAGGATACTTCCACAGTACCACTTACTTTCCAACATGTTTAGGGGTAGTGGCTGGGATGGCTTTACCAAGACTTTTGAGAGAGGAGAAAGGAATCCCCACTTTGGGGTGTGGGCAATCTTTGTTTAGATCCACACTGCAAAGTCCTGTGATCTTGGCAAGGGAAGTCTAAAAGAGGTATCCCCATAGTGTTGTCTCCTATTGATTTTTATAAATTAGAAAGGCTTTCTTGAGTATAAAAATAGTGCGCTACACTAAATGCATATGACTGAACTTTGGCAGACCTGCTAGCATATCTCCCTGGCTGTTGCAATGTATCTTAGAATTCTCCTAGTAACAAAGAACTTTCCTAAAATATAGCTAACCAAAGAGACTTATAGGGTCTTCAATTGTCAAGAAAATTAAAACAGCACACAACACACTGATATCAGACAATTTTAGCTTTATCTTTTGGCAGCTGGACCTTTATGTTGGAGCATTTCAGCTATTTCTAAGTGTTCTAAGTGTTGGTTTTCCAGTAGTGTGAGTAGACTTGCCACCCTAGGGATGGCCCTGACAATGGTGTTTAAGCAAACAGTGCTCCAAACCTTTCCATTTAGTATGCAATGACATTTCATTAAGATTGAATGGAAAAAAGGATATACATTATTTAGTAGCTACTAAAACTTGACTTTTGTTCCTAATTTATTTATTGAAATCTAAAAATCAGGCTTGCTAGTGGTTTTGTTAATTTAAAGCTTTCTACCACTTTCCCCATTATATACATTAAATAAACATATTCTAAAGTGTTTGCAGATTATATATGTATATTGGAATCCTGCTTTATGTGTATACTATGGGTATACTAACATGATCAATGCTCCCTAATAACTTATTTTTCCTTTATTGTTAACATGCATGGCTGGCACTTTAATAAGGTTAAGGTGAGGAGAACTACAGGACAAGAAATGGCTTAGATAATGCTTCCATGATGTGAACTTTTAAACGAAATATATATTACAACACTTAGATAGACATAAAAAGTGCAAACTATTTATATTTTTAATAAATTAGTATAGTGATGCTATAATGAAATCTAGCTTTAGTATGGAGTTAACCATCCGTTCGCAGCTGTAACAGCCTCCACTCTTCTGGGAAAGCTTTCCACAATATTTTGGAGTGTGTCTGTGGGAATTTGTAATTTGGTATAGATTTGCAACAGTAAGATAATAGAGAAGAGGAAAGAGAGATAATTAAAACAGTCAAAGTAAGAAAACAAGCTGCTATTGTCACCAAAAAAAGCTGTACCCAGTAACCATAGAAGAGCATAACATAACTGATGAGTTCCAGGACAAACATACTCTGTATCCTCTTGAACTGGATGACTAAGCTCTTGCCCCTTCAGCCTTTGGTCTTTTGTCATATTCATTTCTTCTTCCCTACTTTACACCTACCCCAATCCCTTCATGACCTACTTACATGAATGCCACAATCACTGCACCCTTGGAACTATTTTATATTTTACCATTACTTCTATGAATCTATACTCGGTTGTTTTTGCTGTGGAGTGGTACAGTACAGTAGTTACAGATCTATGAGTGTTTTTCTTTCATATTTCATATTTACTGCTTGCATTATTCACTATACACTTTATGCCTGTGCACATATGATGATGATTGTGTCCTGTGCTGCATCACAATATGCCTTGTATAAGGTATGTATGTTCTGTCATGGAATAAACTGAGAATTAAAACATACTCCAGAAGTATGTTTTAATTCTCAGTATGTTTTAAACTGAGAATTAAAACATACTTCTGGAGTTGTTGTGGGCTAGACTGAGAATTAAAACTGTCCCTGGCACTTTAAGTCCAGTGGCTGATAAATGGTAGGTGGATGCAAAGGTTGTCCACAGTCTTCTGTGTCTTTCTCCATCTTAATGGTGAGCTTTAGAGCCATTGATAGAAATTCTTCAAATTCTTCAGACAGACCATCATAAATTAGAACCTCACTAGACCAGATGATCTCAACAGCAATAATCTTAAATTCTATAGCGTACTCAGCCACTGATCTGGAGCCTTGGGATACGTCTACCAGAGGGAAGAAAGCTGTGACGGCTTCATCAAACATTTTATGAAAGGCCCCTATGTAGAAAGCACAATTACAAATTAATGGAGATCCCTTTCCCACAGCGGTGAGGCTCAAGCCAAGGTCAAAAGGGAGATGAGATACCCCACTTTAGCCCCTTTCGGATAAGAACATTTGAGGGTTGAGTTCAAAGTGGATTGACCATTGGTTTAGAAACTTCACACTGGTTAGGTGCTATTAGTTTAAATGCAACTGGAAAATAAGTTATGTTAACAGGAGTAGCCCCTAACAGTGCAAATGAAGCTGGAAGCAGAAGCACCTTGAGGTACACCGGAACAAGGATTAGATCTAGAAATCCAAACATGCATGGCATAAGCGAGATGGCCAAGCTTGTCTACAATACGGTTAAACCGTGCTTCGTGGGCTCCAAGCATCTGGCATTCTGGAAGTTCTTCTGCCCCGAAACTAGTGGTCCATCGCTGAGCTAAGGAGGCCGGTTAGAGAGAAAGCCATGATATCTCAAACTAGGGCTGCTCCCCTTAGCAGTAGGTATTCTGGTCAATTGTGTTGTGGACACTGCTGTACTTGTACGGACACCATGCTGGCTCCTAAGTGGGCTGGCTTTGAAATCTTCAAGGCGTGTGCTTACAAGCAATATATAGTTTGAAGGGTTATTTGATGTTTTAGAGGTACAGTTATTGGTTCAACAGTGAACGTGTCTTGGCTTGAATCTCCTTAGAGCACTAATTTGGGGGCATATTGTGACCCTTTGATTAAGTTATATAACACACATGTGCTATTGTGTTATTCAGCAGACTCTGGAGATTCATATTTAACCCCTTCGGTTCCAGGAGTTTTTGGTACCTCAAGTCGCGGAGCAATTTTGCAATTTTTGCGGTTTGTCGGTTCAGCGATTAGTCCCCTTTCCTACAAATAGTGTACCCATGTAAACTATGTATTGTTTTTTCAAGGAGAGAGGGCTTTCTTTTGAAACCATAGTTATATAATTAGCTGAAAATTTAGAATGAGAAATAAAAAAAAACTAGTGTGAATTAGAATTTCTTTATATATATATTCCCCTCTGAATCCTCACAAAATTGATGGAAATCTTCTCCAGTTTTTCAATTCAGGTGTCCTGATTTCAGAAATACCTAATTTATATAGAATTTCCATACTTTCCCAGCACTTATAGGGAAGATACTGTAAGGTGTTCATTATTTTTTGCAATACTGTAGGATTTTTACATTAGGTATGATGGGATTGCAATTGCAATATATATAAAAGTATATATTTCTGTAAACCATACAACTCAGACTATCCTATCAGGGGTATTTGGGCACTCTTCATGCAGCTATTTGGCCTGTCGAAGGTGGAACTTCTGCGTTGCTTAGATTTTTTTGCACAGGTTATGTTTTACGGCAAAGAAACCCAGCCAAAATAGTTTAGCTGCATCTCTTGATTATGGAAATACCCCATGTCCTTATTTTTTTTTCTAGAGGGCTATATCCGTCCCTTACTTATAGTACCCTATAGGGTAGTATTTTTCATACTTATGGCTTAACAGATTTGGGGATTGTGAAAGGGGGCAAGGGGTGATACCATTTAGATGTTGTGCTAGGGCAATGAGATGTAAGGGTTTTTTCTTTTTTTATTATTATCTTTTTTATAATTTGTCACCACTGCTACCAGTGCTACTCTTGAACATGTTTTTAATGCCTGTCACAATGACATCACTTAGCTCACTTTATTGTATTATTTTAGTGATTTTTTTGTTTGTTTTGTTTTGTTTATTTTTTCAGCTTGTGGGAAGAGTGAGAAATACGGTTTCTGTGATCAGTGCATAGGAGGAGCAATTAGATATCCCAGCAGGGTCTAGACAGGCCCTGCAGGGGATATACTGTCCTCGGATGACCTTCCAGATGATGACAGCAGTGACGCGACCCAGAAGGCTGCTGGTCCAGGCCACAACAGTCCCCCTACTACGAAAACTGGAAGGCAGATTTCCCTCTTGGGTGATGAAGAACCTCAATGTGTCCTTACAAGAGATCTTTTAAAATCTTTGCTCTGTCCAACCAGCCTATTAATGCTATGACACACTGTAGTTGCCAACATTTGAAAACATTTCCATGGATAATTTGCAGCACAGCTATCAATAACTTACTTGAAAATGTACTACATCCACTGCCCCAAAGCTTCATCCACTCTGCCCAACCCACAGAATTAGCATAATTCAGCACTGCCGTGTTATTATGGCATACATTATATCACAGAGTTCCAACCAACACTACAAAATAACCTTGGTATACAGTAGATACATTTGCAGCACGGCATCTATATCAAGCAGGTGAGTTTTATCACCTTTACAGAGGTCATATTGAGGAAAGCAGATAAATAACAAGGAAATTAATTATATCAAAACTGCAGAGAATTTAAAAATAATAGTAAAACAAATGTCCCCAAATTCAGTGATTTATTCACACTTTGTGCTGATTGAGGTCTGAGCAACTGTTTTGCATGAGCTTATTGGTACATTAGGGACAGTAAAGTAACCTTTGACATTCTAGAGGCTGTGTACTATAATACCCATTGTCACGAACGCACTCTACTCCAAGCGTGCTCGTGACTTGATTCTGGTGGTAAAAGGGTTAAAATTCACTATCTGTCTGCCCTAGACCGGAAATAGTGGTAAAAATAAAAATATCCACCCTTTATACCACCCACAAGTAACTATAATGATATGACTAATATCAAAATAACACTGCCACCACCAAGACAATTTATAAATGGGTTGCCTTGGTCCCCCAAGCAAATCAGACTATAAAACCCACAAAATATACTTTAACACAATAATTGCGTGATTACAAATTACCAATAAAATGGTCTTATCAGGTAACGTGAGTCTTTACCAGACAAAGGCAGAACTTAATAAAGGAATATTTATTATGAATAAAAAATCACAGTGCATACAAAAAGCAGATGATAAAATAAAAAGGAGAAAATTACAGAAAACCTAACTACTCACTTGAATGGTAAAGTAACAGTTTTTCTGTCCGTAGGGCTCCAGCAAGGAAAGATGGCGACTTACTCAAATTTAGATCTTGGCCCCTAGTAAGGACAATGACCAATTTTCTCTCATTAACTTTATACTCTTTCCCAGTTCATCTCGAGTTTCCAAGCCGGCCCAGAGGTGGTATAAGCGGAGGGAAGGTGTACCATACGTGACCTCCCCCTTGTGTGGTGGAAACATATCAGTCAAAATAACTTATTTTAATTTTATCGTCCCTCCTGTGCTCGCCACAGCAATAATTCATGCATTTATGATTTTCTTGTAAATTGTGAAGTCCATAGATATGTCACACTTGCTACTTCTGACTGCATCATAGACTTCACAATTCCTTTCAAACTGTTTAAGTTGTGCCACCACATTTGTACTCTTTTTGTAGGGTGCGCTTTCCCCCTTCTAGGTATGCACACAAGGAGGTATGATAATGAATCTATGAGTTATTATTGATATGTGTTGGATATGACCTGGATATGAAATGGTTTTCCTGACTGCTAGTGGTCACTTAGCATATCAAATAATCCAGTATCTATGAGGGGATACAGGCATATGGTGAATGACTCAGCTAGTAGACTTAAAGGCATCGCCTCCCTATGACATTTCACACCTTGCAGAGGGCCTTGGTTGGAGTCCCAGCTTCAAAAGACCGATTTATCTTAAAAGACCTTTTGGCCCCACATGCCTATACAATCGAATTAACCCCTCACATACTGAAATTGGCCATACCATCTCTACCGGGTAGCAAGTCCATGTATGTACTACACAAGTTGGTGTGACACCCATTATGCAAGTGGAAGTGTTACAGGATAGCCCTCATCAGTATACGGTTAGCCACAGATATGATACAGTGAGCCTAACAGTACAGTTAGCCTGGCATACATTATCTACCATAAATCCTATAACTATATATTGAGCCAGACACAGAGTAGTGCAGCATGACTCCTATGATTATATAGTGATCCAGATACAGGCCGTGGTACAGTATGACTCATATAATTATATAGTGATCCAGACACAGATGGTGCTATAGCAAAAATCCACTCCTTATATAGTGATCCAGACATTAATGGGGGTACAGAATAACCCCTATGATTATATAGTGAACCAGACACAGGCGATGGGACAGTATAACTTCATCATTATAAAGCAAGCCAGACACAGAAGGTGGTACAGCATAACTTCCATCACTATATACTGAGCCAATCACTGATGGTGGTACACCATCTCCCATTATCGTTTTAGTGGCATTTTCACTCTCACTCAAACTCTCTTACACTCTCACATTCTCTCTTGCATTCTCACGCTCTCTCTCACATGGTCTCACTCTCTCTCTTAATGTCTACTCCACCACCCGCTTCTGCTTCCCTTTCTCCGTTTTTGGAACTCCATTCCTATCTTTACCCCTTGCACTATGCTCATCGCCTGACACTTACAACTGCTAATTTCCCGGTACATGTCCTGGGACACTGGAAGTACAGGGACAAACTTCTAAATCCCAGGACTGTATCTGGAAAAATGGGACAGCTGGCAACTATGTTATGGAAGCTGTGTCTATATTTAAAGGTTCTGCGAGCCTTTAAAACACAGCATGCGTTAAAGATACTGCAGTCTTTTGACCATGGAGTGGGTGGCTAGGGCAGCCCTAAAAGGTAAATACATCACTATCCCATATCAAAAAGTCAATTTTAAGTCCTAGAATTAAGCACAAAATATTACGCAAATCTTCATTAATGAAACAGTAACCTTGTTTCTATTTTTTAAAAGGTCATCTTTGAGTTATGTGCAGGTGGCATATAAATGTGAAAATATTTGTGTAAGTTATATTGATTTGCTTTCGTTATGCACAGTTGGATAACCATATTTTAATAAAAATCTGCTGTTTGATTACTAATGAAGCCCAATGGATAGCTCAGATTTGGCTGACATAGCAGGAAAGTTAATTAGATTATGCTTTGACCACTATGGTTTGAGAAGTAAGTATATTCGGTTTCTGACATAATTAATTTATGTTGAAACTTCATACCAGATTTCGTGTTGTAACATTTCCTTTGGTTCAGTTTTTTTAACTGTACACTAATGAGATTTTATCAAATACAGAAAGGTACACATTTCTTTATTGGAGTTAGATTTGTGTCTCAGTTTCCTCCTCCCTTGTATGTCTTTAATGTATGCTGTCTGCATATGGAGTGTAATCCATGTTTGGCCACCTTGCATATACACAGTGGCGGAACATCCAGGGTCGCAGGGGTCGCGACTGCGACCGGGCCCTGGAGTTCTGCCAGTCAGGGGGACCCAAGAGGTACCGAGCAGTCATTTTCAGCAACCGATCGGCGTCCTTCTGTCTCCTCTGCTCCCTGCCGCCACCTGCCTAAGCGCTGCCCCGACTGGAGTGGTGGGAGCGTGAGGCGTCTGTCTCGGTGCCGGAGCTTCACGCTAAGTGAAGCCGCACGCACCACGGCAGAGCAACGAGACAGAGGCCTCGCACTCCCACCACAGGACTGCATGGTAAGTGACCTACAAAAGGGGTAGATAGGGAGAAGGGTGGGTAGGGAGAGGGTAGATAGTGAGAAGGGGGGTAGATAGTGAGAAGGGAGGGGGGTCAGCTCCCTCAACTGGGATCTGCAGTTGGGGAGGGAGAACAGGTTCTTCTGCTCCCAGAGTTGTGAGCTGCCGCTGGAGAGACTGGTCAGCTGCGCCATCTCTCTGGACACTCACCCACCCGCTGGAAGTGATGCCGCCTGCATCCCCTCCCTGGTGCTCCATCTGCCGCTGGGAAAATCCACAGAATCCATGGACACTGGGGCATACTGCTGAACACGGTCTAACAGTTTTTTATATGCCTTCTCCAGTTCCCACTCCTGTGTAATTAAAAAGTCTAAATCACCTCTCAGTCCTAGTACACCTGGGAGGTCCAACTCCCTGAAATCTTGAATGTCCTCAATCCGACACTCCGCTGTAGTGCCGAAGTCCAGATCCTCCTGAAGACTATCCCATAATAATCCAGGGCCGCCAAAGTCATAGCCTTTCCGTGGGCTCTGTACCTTCCAGGCACCAACCCACCTGGGCTGCATACCATCGTAACGCCCTGTATCCGTCATCACACATCATCTCAGTTTGGACCAGCCCATCTAACTCGGACACCCATTCCTACCTGGGCTGCTCTCCCAGAAACGGTATTCGTGCGTCCTGTTCCTGTTTTACCTCACTACGAGTCCTGCCTTGTTATTGATGCCCTTATCAGGGTGGTAGAGTGATATATTGCCGCCGAGGTTCCTGAAGAGCTGTGTCCTCTGCTATGATCCTTTATTGTCCTTTTCAGGACAATAGCCACACTGTGTAGCTAAGCTTCGGCTAGCCACAGTGCCAAAGGAGCTCCGGAGCAGCGACGTCCCCCCTTCTATCTACACCGCTGGTTCTGCCTGGCACTGAAGGGGCTAATTGTTAGAGTCCTGGCAGGAGGAAGCAAAATTTGGCTGGAGTACCCAGTCAGGGTACAGGGCTTTCCGTCACATTGGTGGAAAGCGTCAGGATCACCCCTATTCTTCAGGAAAGAGAATGGGGGTTAGCTATGCACAGCCCATAAGGGGCCCCATCAGGGGCATATCAGGAGGCCTGACGGCGCTTGTCCCGGTAGGGGACCAACCCTCAGGTGGAGGTGATCCTCGCAGTGATTGCAGATGTGGACCAGCTCCGGATTCAAGTATATGAATGGCGTGCACAGGGGCTGTTCAATCTCGAAAAAGCCTATTCCAGAGACTGTGGTAGTGGATGGAACAGCCCATGGCACGGAGGCTTCTGTGACGAGCATTATATAACACCTACTAAAATTACAGGAAAAAAACCTGATCATGGCAAAACAATCTTGTTTATGTTTTAACATTTTTCCATTTATTTCCATCACATGTAATTGCAAGAGACACAATGATAGGTGGATGATAGTATTGCATTCCTTTTTTCCAGTGTGATGAATCTTGTTTAAAACTGTAAATTTAAAAATCGGGAACCTTCATATTGGGATTTATATGGGGCCACAAACTGCTTGTAAAATCATTATGCAGGTGTTGTTTTTTTGGGGTGATGATATCATATCTTATCTTTCATTAATCTTTAAAATATAAGTTAACTAAAGAAAAAGTTATTACAGAACAAGAAAAGGCATTTTAAAGAATACCAACATGTCACTTAAAGAGTAACATTTTGCAATGTTACTCTTTTTAGGTGATGACTCAATCTAAAAAGTTTACTTTTTTATTTATTTTTTAACAATTCCTAAAAGGAAAAAAACGATGATCAATAAGAATGACCTCACACACATATTTTAAATTGTCTACCCACTAAAACTCACTTGGTCTACATTACTGCAATTAAGAAGGCTCTGTAAAACCCTTTTTAAATTATGGCTACTCTCAACTTATTTGGGTATATTTCTAACCACATTAGTATTTTTTTGCACTTTTAATTGAGCTTTTTTGTATACATTCATATATATATAGTGCCACTCCATCCAACTTCTTCAGCTGCCCAAACAAGCAGCCCAGAAGGAGAACTCAGCGAGGAATATATTGAAATCGGAGGAAAATGTACTGGAGTCAGATGAGAGCAAATTGTGTTGGTAATTTCAATAGGCAGGAGGTATGTTCTACCAAATTGGAGAGTACACCTACTGGGCAACCTACGGGCACCAGAAGTTCTACTTCATGGAGCTGGATGTCCTCCGTATTGAACACTACGGTATAATATCATATCTCTGCACTCCCGTCAGAGAGTTGAGCGAGAAACAGGCACTGCTAAAGCTATACTGTAAGGTCTCCCAAACCAGACATTGAAACAAGGAGCCTGATTGTGTGAATGTGTAGACCTTATTAGCCTAGGACAGAAAGAACTACTGGGGGTGAGAACATAATAGACTCGTGCAAATGGAACAAAAACGATTCGGACTAAGGTTTTGTTTAGTTTTTGGTCCATTCGTATTCGAACAAATTTCCTTTCGGTTTGTAGGGTATTTCACATTCAGAAACGGAATTTGTTATCACTCACCCTTATTCATTCTCTCATGCTCTCTCTTTCTTTGTTCTCAGCTCCTTGTGTCTTCATTCTTCATCTGCCTCTCCATGGAGATGGAGGAGAGACTGTCCCCGTGGTTCCACCCTTTTGCACAAGTGCACAGAGAGAAGATAATAATGCAGATAGAATTGTGGAAAAAAGAGGAGCAGAAATGCTTCTCTTTCTCAGCAAATTCTGTCTGCCAGGTAACTTCTGCAAAGTGGTGGAGTCTCCCCCATTACTCTAATTGAGGGAGATGGTGTGCCCGGAAGCTCTACCATTCATACTACTCCTACTACTTTTCTGTATTATGTTATCTAGAGGAGTAGGCAAGGACACTGGGCTTGTTGAAGTTGTTGGTTCATATAGGGTATTTAGTCAAATGTTGTTTGTGAAAGCAGCTCCATCATCCTAGAATAAATTTGACTTTGGAAGAAGGATCTTAATGTATCCACCAGATGTGAAGTGATAGATAAGGGAACATCTAGATAAAGCAAGTTTGCAGGTCAGGCCCCGATATTAGACAAGAAGGCCTGTCTCACAATTGGTGTTCCAATTCATCCAAAGCTCTGTGTAGGTCACCCGAGATTCTTCACACCAAACTTGTCAAACTATGTCTTTATGGATCTTGCTTTGTGCTCATGGGCACAGTCATACTAGAACAGGATAGGACCTTGCCCAAACTAGTGCCACAAAGTTGGAAGCATATAATTATCTAAAATGTCCTTGTACGTTGTATCATTAACATTATCCTTCACTCAAACTAATGGACCTAGAACAAACCCTGAAAAGCATGGTGCACCGGTATTCCCATATTTATTGAAAAGTACATATAAAGTTAAAAAGGTGACTGTGTATAAAGCCCTTTCAGTGGTCATATTTGTGGTCTATATACTGGTTTCAAAACAGTCTCCTTTAACTGGGAACCAACTTGTAGCAGTGTGCATGAAAGCAATTGTTATGGATTTAATCTAATCCAAAGACATGACAGCATTGAAAACTACTGATGCAAACATAAAAATACTAAATATGGTTTCAGGAATCTTTTTTTTTTTTTTTTTTTTTTTACAATTTATTTGAATGCAGGTTTTTGAAGGTTCTCTACATTTGTGGTTACCTAAATTAATGGAACATTTGACAACATTGACCCAACCTATTCTTTCTCATGCTTTGTTTAGATCTCGTTTATGTACCCTAGGTCATGGTAAGCCTCTGTTGCTTTTGTACCACTGTGATCTTATGGGTTATCTCTAGCCGTGATTCACCTTATATACATTTAATGCCTGTTGTTATTGTTCTAGTTAAATACCTTTCACTTATATTAATACATTGCAACTTAGATAAATGACAAACACTTGTAATAAGTGAGATATAACAGACTAGGTTTAAGATTATCTAAAAAACTGGCAGCCGCCACACTTGTCCTATATCCAAATAGATGACCTCTTTTGGAAGGCCTCCAATAATAACGTTTATTTGGCTTATTGCTTGGTGGAATAAAAGAACATGCCTTATAAAGTCACGGGGAGAAAACAAAAGCAGTTCTGTGTAAACATTTTCAAAATATATTCTTTAGTGTTTGTTAATTGTCCATGTGCTGCAGTCACATTAAACATCTGTTTCCAGTCATAGGATATTAGCAAAAGAAAGCAAGAACATTTAAAGTAAATTTAATTATGGCAATGGGTTTTATGGAGTAGCTTAGTTATAGCACATACTTGCTTAAAATGATGCATTTTAAATGATTTAACATATCATTTTAAACTCAGATTGGTATATCCCAAACCTGGATATAGGGCGACTTGGATGGGAGAAATGGATGGGAAATATGCATTGACAAGGTTTTGGAAATTAAAGTGAATGCTATAGAAATCATTATCTACAAAGTAACCACAAAGGATAATCTTATTTTAAAATGAATGATTGTCAGACATATATTAAAAGAAATCCACTTGGAGGAGTTCACAGGCATCAATAGGCCATTTTATAAAGAAACATTCTATTCAATACATTGATTTCACCAAGATGTGTGCCATTATCTTGAGAGCATTACCATGCTTTTCACATAACTGAAACTACACTTTCCAGTTACATTGATAGCTTTCACTGAAGGCTTTAGGGAAAAAAGCTCTTGTTTAAATGCAGAAGTTTTTATGTTCCTTTCCGTTCAAGTCTCAATATTTTGATCTTATGATTTGCTGTTGATATATGATGTGTACATCCAGGGGAGCTGCTCTCAAAATGAACAATTCTCATGATCCCAACTCAAGTTCCAAAACAAACCTGTGTACTATGTTTTTTCAAGCTAACGCATTCATTAATGAGTGCCAGGGTTTTTCCTCTGATTTTTTGAGTTTTGCTATAACTACATTTAGGTAACAATCTTATACACAGCTTACACTTTCAATATGGAAACTTGTACATTGTTTTTTTTTCTACTTAAACTGTTCATAGATTCCTAGATTAGGATAAACCAAGCATTCCATTTTGTAATATATGGGTAAAAAGTGTATTTCCCCAAAAATCCCAAACCAAATAGTAAAATAACTTAAACTGAATATTTTTCTTAAAAGCTCCCCTTAGTAAATTTAACCAATAGATGTGCATGTACATCTTTGCACACACATCCCACAGAGCACAATATAGCGCACGGTAAGGCACATACTGGAACATTTGGTTTGTATATTCATTTCTCATTGTAGTTAAAAAGTTCCTTTGCATTCTCACATCTCCTCCACACAGGTAAAAATAACCAATCATATCAATTACAAATCACTTAAATTCTTGACCTACATTTGTCATGATGTTGAGTAAAACATATGCTGACATGGACTGTATTGTTGTCAGATGTCTTCTTATAAAATATAATTTGGAGGATTTCAGAATATTCTTAGAATAATATACAAAAAAAAGCAGTTCAGTATCTTGGCAAACAATAGTCATGGCAGAGATTCATTGTGTCATTTCTATTATTTAA
The DNA here is from genome assembly GCA_023333645.1 of Sceloporus occidentalis. Taxonomy (NCBI): domain Eukaryota; kingdom Metazoa; phylum Chordata; class Lepidosauria; order Squamata; family Phrynosomatidae; genus Sceloporus; species Sceloporus occidentalis. The sequence goes on along the minus strand of JALMGF010000088.1, from coordinate 3,407,371 downwards.
AGGTGTATAAAGAAGAACAATGTAGTTGTTTGAGGCAGACATAGGTGTAAATATCTGCATGTTTATTCTGGATATTCTCATTTGGTTCAATAAAAGCCAAAGCAGGCATCTGGCTTCTTTCTAACTTGGCTCTTAATTTACATTTGCTAGCTTAGTCACATAAATCAATGGTTGCTAGGTACATCATTCCAGAAATTATTCTCTGAGACAACCAGCCACAAAATGTGATGTTAAAATGGAATCAAAGAAATAGTATTAGTTCCATGCAAAATGAAAGAAGACAGACCGGAGAAAAGCACAACATTCAAGTCAAATTACAACTTTGACTTATAAAGTTATTGCAGAATATTAGTGAATTTAATACAACACAGAACTTTCGCTTTCCATTATGGCTCATAGAAAGATCAGCTAAGAAGAATTCCTATGTGATGTTGTCTTATGAGAGTGAAGCTGACTAATTCAGGTTTCCTGTATACTATTCATCTGAATCATACTTAAGTGTCTCATTACAGCAACACAGCAAAACAGGCCATTTGCTTTGAATGTAATACACTTTTCTACCTATTGTGATTAAAGCGACGCTACTATAATATTAAGGATAGTATTGCAATTAAATTTAAGGTTGCTTAATTGTGTTAAATGGTTGGGGTAATTTAGATCAATTTATATCCATTACAGCAGACCTTTAGGTGTATCTGTAACTCGGAGGGACTCACTATTCAGGAACCCAGGTGGGAACACAGTTCAGACAGGGACTGTAAGCAGTGTATAAAGTCAATCCTTCCTTTTCATGGAAACACTGGTAAAGTGGAGGAAGCATGACATTCAAAAGGTGAACCCCGAAAGTCTGTGCAAAAGTCTTATCTACAGTGGTACAGATGGTTGGAGAGACAAGTAGGTGGCAGCCAGTCCTTCTCTACTGGTGGGGATTAGCAGAGGTTAGCACAAACAGTCTCTGAGGAGGTGGAGTGCTTTTTGGGACTTGGAGCCACCAATACAATCTGGGTAACATGTAGTGGTACCTCGACAGATGGTACATAAAAGGAAGAAGAAGGAAGGAGGTCTGGACTGGATACAGACAGTATAGTTGGATCCAAGGCCAGGAGGGCAGACAATTTGTGGTCAAGACAAGCCACATTCAGGACAGGAGACAGACAGAATGGTCAAATAACTACCTAAGGTCAAAACCGGATCATTAGAGAGAAAAATTATTAAATATAGCCAAAATACACCGGGCAACTCCTAGATGTCCTCTTTTATATACCCCTCTAAATAAAAAACCCGTCTCTGGGGTTGAAACAGGGTGAAGCATGCAACATAAAGGAAGGCTGTACAGAACCCAGAACTGCCTATCCTCCGTACAGTAATACCTCTAGACGCTTGCACACATTCATACATCTTTAGAGTCCCGCTGGCCATCTTGGATTTGGCTTTGCAGCCAGATAGCGTCATAGGACATGGAAGAAGAAATTTAGGTTTTTAGGTGGCCATGTTTTGTTTGGTTCATACCTGCAAACTCTCCGCCTTGAGACTTCTCCAGGTCGACACCTCAATCCTCTGCCTCCTGACAGGCCCCACTTCCTGCCCATTTGCTCTTAATAGGGGGGGGTGTCCTGTGACATCAGCAGGAATGCCCACAGATGTCAGCGGGTAGTCCTGGCTGCATCCCGCAAGGTAGCCAGGTAGCCAGGGCTTCTCAGATGTGCCTATGATGCTTACACTTCCGCCAACTCGTGTTTTTAATACCATGTAAGCACATGATGCTGGCAATGTGTTACAAATGTTTTTTATTAAATAATATAATACGTGTGAATACTGAAATGATCAATGTGTGGTCTTCTGTGAGGCAGAATGTAAATGTTTATGAAAAACTATCATTAATGTTACTGATAACGATACCTGTAGACTCTCCAGTATTTTGCCGGGGGCTGTAGAAAGAAGAGTTGCTTATAGTCCCCGGGAATAGACTGAGGGTGAAAATAGGTCATGGCACTTTAAGGCAGCCAATAGATGCATAATAGATGCATAATAGATGCATGTCCCAGATACGTGCAACTAAACAGTGAACTGCTACACTTTTGCAGCTTATGGCCGCACACTATAATCTTGTGTTGGCCTCACAAATGGAAAAAAATAGTATGTAGGAGGGTCCACCCTGACCAATCTTCTGGAATAATATTTTTTGTGAGTGTTTAAATCAATCAAGGAGAAAACAGGGTCATGTAAATGAAAATACTTGTAATATATTCTTAGTATATATATATATATATATATATATATATATATATATATATGTGTAACCCCTTTTTGCCCTACTCCTGGTGACAAACGGTAGTTGGCAGAAGTTACATCTTCTTCTGACGCTGACAGGGATCCTGAGCCTCCGCCATAGTTGGGAGAACGGGACATCTTGTTCTAACACAGTGCCTCCACTCAGTGCAACCTCTATTTATGGGAAACCCACCCCACTGAGTAGATGAGTACCCTCCACTTAATAAAACCTCAAAGACACAAAATAAGTACAGACATGGAAATACAGGCTGTATTGTGGTTAAAGAGATACACATATAACAGCAGAAATAACCATGCAGTTCCTGGCTAATGTGCAATGATGATAAAGTCCCTGGTATATTAATAATACAGTCACAAGAGTCTTTAGCAGCACTAATGCAGCCAATAAACTTCCCTTAATAACATAGAAAAATATGTCTAAACAGTTGTAAACTCATGGGTACCTGCAGGTAATTTATGTGCACAACGTTGGGGCCCTTGGGTGTTGGTAGCGCTACCCAGATACAATGAGGAAAAAGACTGAAGTACCGTATTTGCTCGATTATAAGACGACCCTGATTATAAGACGACCCCCCAAATCTGAATATTAATTTAGGGTAAAAAAAAAGGCCTGAATATAAGACGACCCTATAGGAAAAAAGTTTTACCAGTAAATGTTAATTCATCTAAACTATTTTTTTTAAATAAAAGCTATGATTGAGAAAAATAATTTGGTTTTATTTCCTTCTATTTTCCAACCTGCCCCCCAGGTATGCACATCTGCCCCAGAAATGCCTTATACCCCCTATATGCCACTGTGCCCCATGATATGCCTTTTAACCCTCTAAATGCTGCTGTGCGCCATGATATGCCTTTTAACCCTCTAAATGCCACTGTGCCCCATGATATGCCTTTTAACCCTATATGCCACTGTGCCCCATGATATGCCTATTGACCCCCTTTGTGCCACTCTGCCTCCAGAAATGCCTTATACCCCTATATGCCACTCGGCAAAAGGCATTTCTGGAGGCAGAGTGGCATTAAGGGGGTTAAAAGGCATTTCACAGAGCACTCTGCCTCCAGAAATGCCTTATGCCCCCCACTTAACACTCCCCCCCCAACTTACCGGTGCTTCTGACTTCCCTGTCATGTAGCCGGGGCAGAGTGTAGATCCCACACACTTATGCTGCAGCCGGAAGGAGGCGTGGCTAGCAGCAGGGGTTGCCTGCGTCCATCACGCAGACCTTCCCCGACTGTCAGAGATAAGGGTTCCCTGCACCGGTGCGGTACCGGCACCGGCGCGGGGAACTCTGATCTCTGACAGCCGGGGAAGGTCTGCACGATGGACGCAGACAACCCCCGCTGCTAGCCACACCTCCTTCCTGCTGCTGCGGAAGTTGTCTACGCGAATCGCGTAGACATCTACACGCTGCCCCAGCTACACACCGGGGACTCAGAAGTACCGGTAAGTGGGGCGGGCGGAGACAGGAGGATCCAGGTCCCCTCCAGCTGCGGGGGATCTGGATCTTAGTCGTCTCATAGTCAGACCTATTTGAGCATTTGCTCTGAAAAAAACCTTGTCTTATAATACGGTAATCTCTGAATATAGTACCTTTGAATATCTCCATTTCTAACAAACAAGGAAAACTGGCTAGGTGCAGATTCTTCTTGACAAGGCTGTGAGTGCACCTTACCAGAAGGATCCAGAAGTCCAGCAAAATGTAGGACAGGAGCAGGATAGCAATCCTTTCTCTTCCTTTTGCTGACAGGCTGTGAAAACTGCAGAAAGTTCCAGAATCTGCAGGGAGCTGAACATAAAATGACAGTCTTCTAACTCTTGTGCTTGCAGTGCATTAGACCTCCCTTGCTTTTATTTCAATGTCCCAGCAGAAGTGGATAATAAAAAAAAAAACCAGTAGCACTTTCTTTCTGCAGAGCCAGAGAACATGGCTTCACCCCTGTCCTCTTCTTCTTCTTGCCACTCTAGCCCCTCCTCCTTACATGACATGGGAAAAGGGCAAAGTTCAAAATCTCCAACTTATAGCAGTCTGTTACATATGTATAAAAATATAATCATATAAAGATGTAAAAAATGATATACAAAGCAACCTAGTTTCACAATACAGACACACAGTAGTGGGATTTCACATGTAAATGAAAATAGTTTTTTCAGTATTTCCATTTATATTACACTGTTTTTTCCTTGATTGATTTGAGCACTTACAACAACATATTATTATTGTTGTCGTTTGCTCTCTAATAACTTTTGGGAACATGCTTTTTGGGGTCTTTTTGAGCTGCTAGTTCTTAGATTCTTTATTTCATTTCCTTTCTACCCTTTTTGGCTCTGTTCCTTTCCTCCTGCTGAGGCAGACCCACATCAAGTATTCTGACCGATCCTCTGATTCAGTGTTTAATCTCTAGTTGGGAAAAATGGCACTCCATTTCCACTCCCCATGTCTTTTAGCCAGTGGCGTCGCTACAGGGGGGCATGGGGGGGGCAATTGCCCCCCCTAGGTTAATCCTTGCCCCCCCTGTTGCCCCCCTGCCGAATTTGGAATAAAGTCGCAATGCAACTTTAAATCCCGTCTTTTTTTTTTTTTTTTTTTTAATGCGGAGGAGAGAGAGGGTGCGGCCCGCGTAAGATCGGCAGCCAGGGCAACCGATCTTATGCGGGCCGCACCTCGAGCCCTGCTACTTACCTGACATCACATGACTTTGCTCCAGTCCTGCTTTCTCTGTGCAGTACCAGAGAACGCAGTGGGAGGCCGCGCCCTCTGCTGAAGTCTGTGAGCGGCATCGAGGAGCTGCAGTGCAGGCAAGGGGGTGGGGAGGGTGTTTGAATGAGTATGCGTGATTGAGGGAATTAATCTGTGAATGAATGAGTATATGAATGAATGAGTGTGTGTGTGTGATAGCATGGATGTGTAAGTGCTGGAACCTAGGCATGATGGGACTGTGATTGCTGTTAGCAATCACACTCCTATCATGCCAAGTCAGCCAGTACATGCTGAAACCTAGCTAGCTGCCCCCCTTGTGTATTGATGCTGCCAGCAGTATGGGGTCTACACATTACTTACAGCCACCCTGTACCAGCATGTACTGGCTGACCTGGCATGATAGGAGTGTGATTGCTAACAGCAAGCATAGTCCCATCATGCCTAGGTACCAGCAACTTACTGGTTGCCTGGGTATGATAGGAGTGTGATTGCTGTGTGGGCAGTGTGGACGCTAGGGCTGGCTTTGGGGTGTGCAACCTGTGATCTATGCCTGTAATTTAGGGGGTTTTAAATATACCTTTTAATGACGTGTTTTTATGTGAATTCCAATTGATCTATACCTGCAAAGCTGGGTTTTTGCGTTATTCTGTAGATCCATATCTATATATTTCCATACGTTATTTATGTATACCTGCAAATACAGTGTTTGTATGTCTTATTCAGTTGATTAATACCTGCAATACTACGTTTCATATACTATTAATGTGTACCTGCAAATACAGGATTTGTATGTCTGATTCTGTTTATGTAAGGCACCTACCTTAAACAGCTCCCGGTTGTCCTCTTCTCACCCCCGACAGAAACGCCGGCACCGCTCGTTGGAACTTGAAGCAGCCGCTCGCGCGCGCGGCCGCTTCATGAATATTTATAAGGCTGACCGCCGACTACATTCCGACGCAGGACGCGATCACGTCCCGGACTATTTAAACCTCTCTTACCCTGTCCTCAGTGCTCAGTTACACTGGTGCTTCCTGTATCTCGTGAGCCCCTCCAGTATTCCTAGTTGCTTTCTCGTTTATCCGGTATCCGACCCTGGTCTGCTTAACGGTTCCTGTGTACTTCTGGCATCCTGACTCTGGCTATCCTACGACTCTGTGTATCTCTGGCATCCTGACCCCGGCTCTCACTACGACTTCATGTACCTCTGGCATCCTGACCCTGGCTATCCATACCGACTACGTGTACCTCTGGCTTCCTGACCCCGGCTATCTCAACGGTTCCTGTGTACCTCTGGCATCCCGACCCTGGTCTACTAAACGGCTTCCTTCTGACCACCCGTGCTTACAGCTACACTGCCAAGCGCCCTGTTACCCTCACCAGGCCCCTTGTGCGTGTTCCGTTCTGAGCAAGTGTGTTCCATTCCTGCATTCCGGATTCCTCCTAGTAAGACGAACCTCACAGTTTATTTGATATATACCTTCAGTGCTGAGATCACAAGTGAATTTCAGTTGATCTATACATGCAAAGCTTGGTTTGTGTGTTAATGTGTTAATCTATACCTACTATCGGCAACTGGGGCTAATATTAATATATATGGGCAGCAGGGGCATCAATACACAAGGGGCAAAAACACTAAGGGGGGTATAAACAACAATGCAGTGTGAAAAATCCATCCTGATGTAGACGTCTGTGACGTAGATTGTGTCCTGCTGTTTGTGTGTTTTTGGTTATCAGTGTAGCAGAGCCTGTCCTCAGGTGTGTGTGTATAGGTGTTGGTGTGGCAGAGCCTGTCCTGGTGTGTGTTCGGGTGTTGGTGTGGCAGAGCCTGTCCTGGTGTGTGTGTGTGTGTGTGTGTTTGGTTGTCTGTGTGGCAGAGCCTTTCCTGGTGTGTGTGTGTCTGGGTGTCGGTGTGACAGAGCCTGTGTTAGTGTGTGTTTGGTCATCTGTTTCCTGGCACTTAACTTACAGTAGGAATTATTTAATTTATATTTATCCAGAGATAAAATGCCCTCCTGAAGTTGTAGTGACTTCAGGGGACAAAACGTTCAAGGCCCTGAAATCATTTAGTGGAAAAATTATTTATTGTGTTATAATATTTATTTCAAGGATTAGTCGCACTCAATTGTGGCTTCAGGCTTCCCATGTTGAATGATCAAGTATTATTTTAGCCCAATAACAAAAGTATAATTCCATAGCACATTACTTTTGTAACAGTTTGACTGTGGTATCTTGTGTGCCCCCCCTATATATTGTTTCTAGAGTCGCCACTGCTTTTAGCACTGTAATGGCTAACCTTTATGGAGCTGAAGATGGAGAGTTTGTTGATAAACGGTATATATGTTTTGATTAAAAATAAAGGTGTAGTAGAAGTATTATTAAACACTCATCTACAGACACCAGACAAGCCAGAAGGCTTGTTTTTCCCTCAGAAATCTCATGGTGCTGCCACAACCCACCATAACTTATGTAATGGATTAAAAATAATAAAATACCTGTGTCATTATATACACATTAACATTCAGTTTTGACACAGTTGGTCTAAATAACCCAAAATAACATTTTGGTTTGAAAACTGTAAACATGGGAAAAGTTTATCTTATCGTAAGTACCTAAAACATGATGCAACAAGAAAAATACTTTACACAGTGTGAGATCCATTAGGGCTCTGCTGAATTTATCTCAGTCATAGCAATGATTACTCCATTACAGTTCAGTGTTGCCAGAAATAGCAGAAAACCTCAAACAGGATACTCAAAATTGTGTTTAATACAGGCCCCTGCAGTGCTTAAAGTGCTGGGAGACTTATCAGAGGCAATTTGTTCATCATTTTATTCCCTTTCACTTTAAGCGCTAAATTAACTAATTACTACACAGCTGTAACATAATCATGGAGGATAATGAAATGATACATAATTATAGGTTGTTATTCATTCATGTCTGATGAAAGGTTATAATTCAAGTAAAAAGTACCCTTGTATAATTAGTTAAAGAACAAGAGCACATTAGAAATTAATTTGGACATTAAGTTGTTTGTAATATATTTTAAATGTAGGAAGAAGCTCTGAGGGATTTATTCACTGTGTGTTGCAGCTTCATTTCACAAGTATGTCCATACCTAAAACTCTAAATTTCAGTATAGAGTGTATATAAAAAGCAGAATGTGTGATTAAAAATTAAAGTGCATATTCTTCTAAATGCCTTACTCAATTACATAAATAGCCATCAGTATGTCACAATGCCTCCTAGTCATACCGCCAACTGCACACCCTGAAACAAAATGACCTCTCTTTTACCACTTCAAGTGTTGGGAGTTGTGGAGAGTGCTCTTCCACAGTTACGTGCACTCCTTTCCTCAGGCCTCAGCTACATTTAATTTATTGTCTTGCGTGTTTTAGAATACAACTCCTGTACCCTTTGTGACAATGGCTGTTTTAACATTTCTGCGCTGCTCGTGTTTAGCTGTAGTTTTTTTCTTTCCCATTTACTGAACCCACACAAGTTATATATTGTTTTTTCAGGACAAGAAGGACTTTTTTTTAGATGTCATTGTATAAAATATGGTGCTAAATTTAGATTAAAAAAATGACTTTTTACTTGAAAAATCTTTTACTCATCTATAAAAACTAATGAAAAAAACCACTAATTAGATTCTACTATTTGTCCTGAGTTTAGAAATACCCAATGTTTTTATGGTTTTTTTTTTCTGGACGTTATGGGGCAATAAGTACAGGTAGCGTTTTGCTATTTCAAAATCATTTTTTCCAAATCTGGTAATTCTTCCCCCCATGTGGTATTTCAGGTATCTTTGAAGCCGGCCAATGCAATTTACCCCATCAAATCATATATTTTTGAGAACTAGACACCCCAGAGTATTTCTAATGCTAGTATTTTAACTCTTTCCATGCACTTATTCTACCACCAGTCTTTGGCAAACTTTGTGGTAGTCATTTTTTGCATTTATTTTTTCACACACATTTTACTTCAGGTATGAATTAACAGATCCTGGTATATGTCACTGTCATAAACACCCCAATATGTGTTCAGCAACATCTCTTGAGTACAGTGATACCCCACATTAATGGGTTTGCCTGGCTGTTTGGGGGCAAAAGGGCCGCATTTGGGGCATGCACATGTCTCAATGTTGAACTTTGGCATTTGGTGATCCACTGCCCATGCCCTATTTGGTACATCTTTGAGCTTGGCCATTTCAGTGTGCCCAATAAAACCATATATTTTTGAAATCTAGACACCCCAGGGTATTTCAAATGCTGGTATTTTAACTGTTTGCATTTACACATTTTACCACCAGCATTTTTTCAAAGTTTGCAGTAGTATTTTTGTGTGTATTTTTCTTCACACACGTACTTTAGGTATGAATTTACAGCTGCTGGTATATGTCGCTGTCACACAACACCCCATTGTTTAGCAACATCTCCTGAGTACAGTGATACCCCACATGCATGGGTTTGTCGGGTGTTTGGGGGGCTAAAAGGCCACATTTGGAACGTGTGCATTTTTCTAATTGGAAATTAGATGTGTGGTCATCCTTCCCCCTGTGTTAAGTAGGACATTGTTGAACCCGGCCAATTCAATTTACCAGATCAACTCATAAATTTTTTTAAAAGTAGACACCCCATGGGCATTTAACATGCCAGTATTTTAACTCTTTCCATGCCAGAATTGTTTTAAGATAAAGCGCTAATTTTAGGACTTGCTCATTTGTGATTTGTGAGATTATTCCTCCCTATTAATTTACCTCAGCAATACTGTTAAATTACTGATTGTTGTTGATTAGCTCAGGCAGCCTTTCCATGGGTGAAAGAGTAGAAGATTGTAAACTTCAGAAGAAATTAATCAGATGATGGCAGTGCAACAGGCTGCTCAAGTTAATGAGATTAACCTTTAAATGAAATATCTCCAAGACAATTATACTGATTGACAAACCACTAGGGCATGCTATAGGTGGGTTTAATTAACACATTTAGTCATGCTGAAAGCAGAGACACTGGCAGTTCTTAAAGACAGTTGTGCATGCAATCATTGCTTCAAGTGTAACAAGGTATTAGATGCAGGTCCTGACAGTGACTGTAGAAAAGTGACATACATTATTAAAAGGCATCCTGAAAGAATATTTCAAACAAGATAAACATTTTTTTCTTTTTGTGAGTGTTAAAAATAACCTAACACAAAAAAATGCTTTGAATGTCATACTTTACTCATATAGCATCTGGGATTTTCTCCAAAGCTGTTTTTTCAATGTGTACTTGTTTATTGGGAAACTGATACGGTTCTTGATTTCAATCATCCTTCTGCAAACAGTGTCAATGTCTGTAGACACAGTATGTTTGATGATTTCAGACAAATATGCACTAACTGTTATTTCAGACATACCGTATTTGCTCGATTATAAGACGACCCCCCAAAATCTAAATATTAATTTAGGGAAAAAAGAAAAAGCCTGTCTATAAGACTTCCCTATAGGATTTTTTTTATTAGTAAATATTAATTCATGTAAAATATTTTTTCATATTTAATAAACGCTATGATTGAGAAAAATATTTTTTGTTTTTATTTCCTTTTATTTGCTAACCTGCCCCCCCAGTTATGCACATCTGCCCCAGGCTTGCCACTCTGCCCCCAGAAATGCCTTATACCCCCCTATTTGCCACTCTGCCCCATGATGTGCCTTTTAACCCTCTATATGCCACTCTGCCTCCTGAAATGTCTTATACCCTCCTATATGCCCCTCTGCCCCATGATATGCCTTTAAACCCCCTAAATGCCCATCTGCCCCATGATATGCCACTCTGGCATATAGGGGGTTCAAAGGCATATCATGGGGCAGAGGGGCATACAGGGGGTTAAAAGGCATTTCTGGATATATATATATATATATATATATATATATATATATATAATTGCTAACAGCAATCACACTCATATCAAGCCCAGGCAGCCAGTACATACTGGAACCTAGGGATGATAGGAGTGTGATTACAGCCTCCCTATGCCATGCTACCACCCCTCCCTTACACATCCATGCTATCACACACATTCATTCACAAACATTTAAATACTCATTCATTCCACACATACTTGCTCAAAAACCATCCCCCACCCCTTGCCTGAAGTGCAGATCTCTCACTCGCAGACTTCTGCATGGGACCGGCTGGGGAGGTGGGCAGAGTCATTATTATACAATTAATTATTTTTTTTTTCTGCTTAACTGGCTAGTATAAAAAAAATGGAAATGTCTGTGAGGATGAGTGATAAATACTGGTAACAAAATTAAGCATTGGACTTATTATACAATTTTTTTTTCCCGTTTAACTGGCGAGTACAAAAATCTAATCCACCCCACCTACCAAAGTAAGGGGCAATTTTACTTACTACCAAGGACTCACGGGTCATGTGCAGGTGACTTGGTGGGATCTAGAGTGAAGATTGCCTGAAAGCTATTCTATAGCATAGCTCGGGTTAAAACCACTACCAGTGCCACCGCAGCCGCCACTGGTGCTACCACTACCGCAGAGCCAGCACTCACCAAAGCAAAGATGAGATTGCACAGTTAGATGATAACAGCAGATCTATTGTTGGTCAAGAAAAAAGTGAGGAAAAAGAGAGAAGGTTTACTCTTGCAGCAAGAGTTGGCCTTACTCCGCCTTGTGTCCAACTGGAAAGGATATGATTATCGACAATGTTGTTAAACATAACATCCCCCCAGCAACCAGAGAAAAGGGTCAGTCAGTCTTCTTTAACCCCTTAAGGACCGGGCTAATTTTTTCTTTTTGTACCCTGTGGGACAGAGGCTGTTTTAACACTTTTGCGGTGCTTGTGTTCAGCTGTAATTTTCTCCTCACCCATTTAGTGTACCCACACACGTTATATATTGTTTTTTTCAGGGCAGGATGGGCTTTCTTCAGATACCATATGTTTTGATCATATCTTATTTACTATAAAAAAAATAATAAAACATGGTGAAAATTTGAAAAAAATACACCTTTTATGACTTTTCTTTGAAAAATCTTTTACTCACCTACAAAAGGAAGTAAAAAACTAGCTAAATAGACTCTACTATTTGTCCTGAGTTTAGAAATACCCAATGTTTTTATGTTTTTTTGCTGTTTTTTGTAAGTTATTGGGCAATAAGTACAAGTAGCGTTTTATGATTTCCAAACCTTTTTTCCAAATCTGGTCATTCTGCCTCCATCTCCTCTTTGGAACATCTTTGAAGCCGGTTAACTCAATTAATCCCCATCAAACCATATATTTTTGAAAAATAGACACCCCAGGGTATTTCAAATGCTGGTATTTTAACCCTTTCCATGCACTAATTATACAACCACACTTTGTCAAACTTTGTAATTGTAAATTTTTTTATTTTTTTTTCACACAAATTGTTGTGACTACTTCAATTTACCCCATCAAACCATATATTTTTGAAAACGAGACACCACAAAGTATTTCAAATGCTGAGATTTTACCACCTGCCTTTGCCAAAAGTTAATTTTGTATTTATTTCCACACAAGTACGTCAGGGATGAATTCATAGCTCCTGGTATGCGTCAATATCAAACAACCCCCCAATGTGTGTTCAGCAACATCTCCTGAGTGCAGTGATACCCCACATGCATGGGTTTGTCGGGTTGTTTGAGATTTAAAATCCCACATTTGGGAAGTGTGCTTTTTTTCTCTATTTTGGTCAGTCTGTACCTATGCCCTATCTTTGAGCCCGGCCACTCCAATTTACCCCATCAAGCCATTTTTTATTAAATTAGACACCCCTTGGGTATTTGAAGTGCTTTTATTTTAACTCTTTCTATGTTAAGATTTTTTTTAGAAATTTTAGCACTTTTTTTAATTTATTTTTTTACACATTTTGCTGGTACTGGATGGTTCCTCTGGTGACATCACTGCATAATAATTTTTAAATGTTAGAACATTTTTTTTCCCATAATTATTATTATTACTATAATTTTTTTGAATATTTTACTAATCACATTGTGATTAGAAAGCTGGGCTCCATTGACTTGTATGGTTGAATGCAGTACCTGTATTCAACCTGCAAGTGGAGCCAGAGTTCTCTAGAGGGTCTGGAGACCATCTAGCAAGCTTTTTCATCCTTATAATTTTTTATACAGGGCGGCCGCCATCTTGCGGATGGCGAAGATCACTTGCAGTGGCGGCTGTGACCGCTCTCTGGAGTGGTCATAGCCCGTCCTGGGGTAAGTGTTTGGTGTCGCCGAATGCCTCCTGATCGAGGCATTCCAGCGACACCATTGAAGTTTAGGAGGTGATCGTTGATCGCCTCCTAAACTCTTTTAAACTGGGCGTCCGCCGTCAAACTATGTATGGCGGATGTTGAAGCCCCGGGGAGGGGCCAGACATGGCCCCTGATGCCGATCTCGGCGTTACTGAATGCCTCGACATCGAGGCATTACAGCAACGTCGTTTAAGCTTAGAAAGTGTTCGTTGATCACTTTCTAAGCTTATTTAATTTTTTTGACAGTTCAGGACCGTCAAAGGTCGTTAAGTGACCGTTTTTCCGTGACGGTCCTGAACCAGCAAAGGTCATTAAGGGGTTAAGAGTCTTACTGGTTCCAAGAGAAATATGGGACAAGTAAATAGAAAACGGACAGGGATATGTTTATATGCAAACCCTAAACTAAAGCCAAGTATTAAAGAAGCTGTGCATGATGACAGTAGTAATGTGGAGAAACTGTGGGTGGAAATTAGCCTAGATAGTAAAAAGAGTTGCACACTACTTGTAGGTGTATGCTACAAGCCACTAAACATTAGCAATGAAAGGGAGGGTCAGCTGCTATTTCAAGTTAAAAAGGCTGCAAATAGCAATAAAGTTTTAATCATGGGAGATTTTAATTACTCAGATATAGATTGAAATAGTGGAACTAGTTCCACTAAGGGCAGCAAGTTTCTGAACCTGCTTAATGACCAATTTATGTCACAATTAGAAGATACCCCAACCAGAATGGATGTCTGTCTGGATTTGGTAACTAACAATGAGGAACTTATCTCAAACATCAAAGTAAGAGAACACTTGGGGAATAGTTACAATAACATGGTTTCATTTGAGATTAATTCCAAAAAGGAAATGGGTAACTACTCTACCAAATCATTTAATTTCAGAAGGGCAAACTTTGACGGCCTAAGGTCAACTATGGAATGTAGAGACTAGGATGAATTGTTCTCTGGACTAAACACAAAGGACAAATGGAATACCTTTAAGTACACATTGCAAAATTACACATCTCAATATATACCTATATGTACAAATACAAAAGAAGCAAATCAAACCCGATGTGGCTTACCAGGAAAGTAAAACAGGAAATAAACGAATTGTATTTAAGCATTATAAAAGTGAGGGATCAGTAGTATCATTTATAGCATACAAAGATGCCAACAAAGCCTGCAAAAAGGCGATTAAAATGGCTAAATTGGAAAATGAGAAACTAATTGCCAAGGAGAGTAAAACTAATTCCAAGAAACTTTTGTATGTAAATGGAAAAAAGTTAAAGGTGGAAAATCTTGGTCCTTTATTATCTGAAACTGGAAACTTGGTTAGTGAGGACAGAGAGAAAGCCAACATATTAAATACTTTTTTTTCTTCTGTTTATACCAAGGAAGGACCAATGACGGAGCCCCTGCTGGCTAATTTTAATGTAACCATTACAACATGGGATTGGCTGACGCAAGGAAAAGTGCTCAAGCTATTTAATACTGTTAAGGTAGACAAGACCCCTGGACCAGTTGGTATACACCTAGGGATACTTAAGGAGTTAAGCCTAATTCTGGACCAACCATTGTTACTGATCTTTAGGGATTCTTTCAGTTCGGGAATAGTTCCATTAGATTAGCGCAAGACAGATGTTTTGCCCATATTTAAAAGGGGATCAAATCTCAACTGGGCAATTACAGGCCAGTAAGCTTAAAATCGGTAGTGGGGAAATTATTTGAAGGGTTTCTAAAGGTATACATTCAAGAACATATCTTGATCCAGAATCCAATTGGTAGAAGTTAACATGGATTTGTGAAAGAAAGATGGGATTTATCTGGACTTTGCTAAGGCATTTGATACGGTTCCACATAAAAGATTACTCTACAAATTAACAGAAATAGGCTTGGGGTAAATGTTTGTATTTGGATTGGAAACTGGCTAAAAGAGAGAATGCAGAGAGTTGTGAATGGCTGTTTCTCAGACTGTACGCAGGTATTAAGTGGAGTACCTCAGGGGTCTGTCCTGGGTTCTCTTCTTTTTAATTTATTTATAAATGATCTCCCAAGTTGCATTGAGAGCCATGTCACAGTTTTTGCTGATGACACAAAATTAGGCAGGGCAAATAAGACTAATCTTGATGTTTCTTCTTTGCAGGAGGTTTAGAGAGTTGGGGACTGGACATGCAAGTGGCAGATTATGCATTATGGTAAAAATAATAAAAATGAAACCTATACTATGAATGGAATATCCTTCGGGAAAACTACCAATGAGAAGGATTTAGGAATAATGGTAGACAACAGATTTGACAACAGTGCCCAATGCCAGCAAGCAGCTGCAAGGGCCAATAAGGTCTTGGCATGCATAAAACAAAGTATTGATTCACGGGAGGAGGATATCATCTTGCCTCTTTACAGGTCAATGGTAAGACCTCACCTTGAATATACAGTACAATTCTGGGCACCGGTCCTTAAAAAGGACAGTATGGAACTAGAAAAAGTGCAAAGGAGGGCTACAAAATTAAAAAGGTGATTAGAAGATTAGTTATGAAGAGAGACTAAAAAAGTTAAAATTATATACACTATACACTCATTAACAGAAATGTACAAAGAATAAGAGGTCACCCTCTGAGACTGGAAGAGATTTCACAGATGACAAAGGAAGGGATTCTTTACAGTAAGGACAATAAAGGTATGGGATTCACTGCCAAGGGAGATGGTGTTATCAAATATATTAGATGCCTTCAAAAGGGATCTGGATATTTTTTTAGAAAGGCATGACATAAAGGGCTATAAATATAATTAATATTTTAGAGCTTCTTGATCCAAGGAGAAGTCCGATTGCCTTTTGGAGTCAAGAAACAATTTTTCCCCCTGATGGCAGAATTCGAAGTAGCTTAATTAGGTATTTTTTTGCCTTCTTTTGGATCAAGAGTAGGAAGGTAAGGTAGAAGGGTTGAACTGGATGAACTTAGGTCTTTTTTCAACCTTATGTACAATGTAACTATGTAACTATGGGACAGTGACATCCACTGCATCAGCCTACATGGGGCTTTCCATTCATGGGGCATGTCAAAGCAATAGTCAAATAAACTGACATGACTGCTTGGTCAGCATATTGCTGTCTCAGGTTCTCCCATCTCCTTGATTGAGGGGAAGCCCTTCAGGCAGCTCTTGCTCCACACAACCCCCCCTGTCACACCACCTTCAGCAGGAAAGTAGTGTCATACCTTTACCATCACTGTCTACAACAGCTACAATTTAAGCCAGAGCACTGGCACGGCTTGTTCATCCCTCTGCTTACCTACCTTATACAAAACATGCATAACTTCCTGGAACAAACAAAGATTGGGATGCTGATTAGAAGGCTGAAAGAGGAACTGAAAGGTCCCATGCAAGCCATCATGGACACCATAGAGTACATGCTGGTTTCCCTCTTTGACCCATGGGTTAAGGGCAAATCGACCCTTAAAAAGATAAAACTTGGAGGCACATGATTGTCCATAGGGTGAATGAGATGTAGCAAAAGGGGCATGCTAAGATGAGTTAGAAATGGAAATTCCCACCAGCAGTGGCAGTAGCTCCACCCACATGTCCAACTCCAAATCCCTTGCAACCATGCAGAGCAGCAGCACTAGATCGACCGGTGCATCAGATGTTTGGGCAGTGGCCCTTGATACTTGGGTAGATACCACCCAAGTTCCCCAAAGTCAGACTAGCGCCTCTGAAATAGTTAAAGCCTACCCTGAAGAACAGCCTCTACCTAATACTACCTATTCTCTAAGTTATTGGGACTATACAGCTGTTATCTGGCAAGGCTTCTCCTTAGTGGCCTAGGGGCTGCTTTCATGCCTACCCACCAGTGTCCAAAGTGAGAGGGTTTTCTCTGTGACAGGCAATATATTCAACCCTCATAGAACACAACTCTTCCCACACCTGGTAGAGCAGATATTGGAGCAGATGAAAGTCAATCTGCCCAAATTAGGTTACTCAGCACTCATTCAAAGAGGTTCTACTGCTTCTTCAGTTTTCAAATATTGGGGAAATTCAGTCCAGCACCAAAGGGCTGCACGTGCTTGTCATCTGCCAATGCATGCCCTGGCCACATACTGTACAGCTATTGCTGCTCCTCTGTTTCCGGCCTTGCTCTGAGGGATAATAAAAAAAATAATCAAATATTGTGTAAATTCAGTCCTGGATGTGTATGTCTGACAGTGCCTGCCCAGGCCCAGTGACTTGCTGCTGCTGCACCTCTGATTCCTTCCTTACTCTGGGGGATCAGTTGTTTTAATTTTTTGAATATTGGGAAAATTCAGTTATGCACCAAGGATCTGCATATGCTTATCTGCCTTGGACTACCCAGGCCTAGTGTCCAACTGCTGCTGCTCCTCCTCTATATACGTTATTGCTCTGGGGTGGTCAATTTTTGTTTTCTTTTCTAATATCAAGGGAAGTTCGGTTTTGTACCACATGCCTGGATTTGTCTGTCTGCAAGTTCCATGTCCAGGCACAGTACCCTACTGCTGCTGCTCATCCTTTCTGCGGTCGATCAGTTCTTTACATTTTTTAAATATTGCGGAATTTCTGTCTTATACCAAGTGGCTGGATATGTATATCTGCCAGTGGCTGCACAGACCCAGTGATATACTGCTGCTGCTCCTCTATATCCTTCCTTGCTCTGGGGTGGTCAATTCTCATTTTTTTCTGATATTGGGGGAAATTCAGCCATATGGCTGGATGTATCTGTCTGCTGGTTCCATGTCCATGACTAGTGCCCTGCTGCTGCTCCTCTGTCTCCTTCTTTAATATGGGTGTTCAGTCCTTTAACTTTTTTCTTACATTGTGGGAATTTAGTCCTGCACCAAATGGGCTACATGTTCTTATCTGCCAGTTTCTGTCAAAACCGAACTTCAAATGTTCTCTCCAAACCATCTTGCACCTAGAGGGACCAAATGTCTCAAACTATCTCATTAGGGAGTAGTCATGTAGCATCATTGTAATGGTTGGGCCCCACTTCAGTATTATTATTAAGAAATATAACCATGAGCCATGTCAAAGATTTGACCATTGCAATGAAAGGTAAAACTCTGAGATGATATTTCTACAAATCATTCTTACTAGTGTGATTTAACCACTATCCCAAGCTGGCCAGGGCATTAGGAATAAAGTTTTGGATTACCCAAAATATCTGACAGCTCTGCAGTGCACTCCTTTAAAGTGAAGTAGAGTTTTAAAATGTTACACAGTTCGCACATAAAAAAACATGCCACTTAATAGGGTGACCACATTTCTCGGATTGCCCAGGACAGTCCTGCAATGGGACTTTAAGTCCTGGCTCCCAGGCCGCTGTCCTATTTTTTTTACGCGGAGGTGAGAGAGGGGCGCCAAGCAGTCCCTCAAGAATAAGTTTTCAGCAACTGCTCTAGCTCGGCTGCGGTGCCGGCATTTAATGCTGAGCGCTGGAATATGACGTCATATTCCGGCATTCAGCAGTGAGAAAGAGGCCTCCCGCTCCCAGCGCAGGATTTCTGCAAGGTAAGTGAACTACAAAGGAGGGGAGGTTAGATAGTGAGAAGGGGAGGAGAATAGTGAGGAGGTAAGGTAGATAGTGAGAGGGGATAGATAGTGAGAAGGGGAGAGGGGGTAGAGAGTGAGGATGGGGTAGGGTAAATAGTGAGAAGGGGAAGGGGGTAGATATTGAGAAGGGGAGGAGAGGGGATAGATAGTGAGAAGGGGAGAGGGTGTAGATAGTGAGAGAGGGGATAGATAGTGAGAAGGGGATAGATAGTAAGGAAAGGGGGTAGATAGTGAGAAGGGGAGAGGGGATAGAAATTGAGAAAGAGGGTTGTAAGAATATTGAAATCAAGAGTGAGAATGAGTGAGAGAATGAATGAAAATGTGTGGATGAATTGTGTGAATGAGTGAGAGAATGAAATAATGTGTGGATGAATTGTGTGAATGAGTGAGAGAATGAAATAATTAATGTGGATGAATTATGGGAATAAAAGTGTGAATTGGTGAGTGACTGTAAAAGTGTTTGTGTGTATCATAGATAATTGATTTGTGGAAAGGCAAATATGGCACAAGCAGGTTGCTTGAGCTTTGGGGACCAAGATGGCACAGGCAGGGTGTTTATGGGACAAGATGGCACAAGCCGGGCTGTTTGGGCACAAAGTTGACTCATGCTGGGCTGTTTGGGGACAAAGATGGCAAGTCCTACGTGTGTTATCTGGGTGCTGGTCAGGTTACATGTGGGCAGTGTGGACATCAGGGCTGGTTTTGGGGTGTGCAATCTGTGATCTATGCCTGTAATTTAAGGGTTTTATCTATACCTTTAATGCTGAGTTTTTATGTGATTTCCAATTGACCTATACCTGCAAAGCTGGGTTTGTGTGTTATTCTGTTGAGCTATACCTGCTATGCTATGTTTCCATACATTATTTATGTATACCTGCAAATACAGGGTTTGTATGTCTTATTCCGTTTATCAGTACCTGCATTGTTGTTTCCATGTGTTGATTATTTGATCTTTATCTTCAATGCTAAGTTTACATGTGATTTCCAGTTGATCTATACTTGCAATTCTGGGTTTGTGTGTTCTGTGTTAATCTATACCTGCTTCCTTATATTATTATTGTATACCTGCAAATACAGGATTTGTATGTCTGATTCAGCGTGGGAAATATTTTTTTTTGGTGCGGGAGCGAAGGAGTGATTGCATGCTAGCGAGCGTGGAGCGGGGCGCAAGGAAATCCTTGCGAGGGTCCAATTTTTAAAAAAATATAAATTGTATTGGTAGCAGGGTCTAATATTTATATATATTGGCAGCATTGGCTAATATTAGCATGTATTGTCAGCAGGGTCTAAAATTAACCCCTTAACAACAATCCACGTACATGTACAGGATGACGATGCAATGCGTTAGTGACAATGCCCGTACATGTACGTGGTTGCGATATTTGCCGGTGATCGCTGCGGCACTGGTGAGGCTGTCCAGGCAAACCAAAAAAAAGTTCTTCAAACCTTCCGATCACCGAGATCGGCAGTTTAAACAACAGACCGGTGATGTAAATGTTAAACATGCCCCTGAGCCCGATGCAAATCGGGTGAGGGTCATTCCAGGCTGCCTCTTCATTGAGGCAAGCCTCCAATGCTCCAGAGGGGGCTTCACATCCTCCCGATCCCAGTGATTCACAGTGAATCACGGCGATCGGTGGGTTAAACCACAGACCAGTGACTGAAATCACTGGTCTGTCAATCACGCCCCCCCCCATTCCAGCCTGCCTCTTCATTGAGGCAATGACATTTTTCAACTATACACTGAGGTTGTTTTTAAAAATCTTTTTTTTGGTTATACCTTTTAATAAACATATTAATAAAAGTCATGTTTTAGGGTGGGGTTATAATAAGGGTATTTTTTGATCCCGGGAACGGGATTGGTTTATTTGTAGTTGTAACTTACCCTTGTCCCCGCTGGGGCATTATTTTGGAATTGTACACTGAGGTTGTGTAGCGTCAGAGGGAGGCTGCACAACCTCAGTGTATTGTAAAAAAAAAAAAAAGTCAAATAAATAGTAAAACATTTTTAAAAAAAATTTATATATATATATATATATATATATATGGTTACATGTAAAAATAATTCCCTCCTGTCACGAAAAAAGTGCAAATCGATATATAATTTTATTACGCACAAGTCCTACAATTAGCGCTATATCTTCCCAAAAAATTCCCACAGGGAAAGAGTTAAAATATTGGCATTATAAATGCCCATAGTGTGCCTAGTTTTAAAAATGTATGATTTGATGGGGTAAATCAAATTGGCCGGCTTCAAAGATGTCCCAAGTATGAGACGTGGGCACAGAGTGACCAGATGTCTAAATGGCAACAAAATACACACCTCACAAAGGTGGCCTTTTACCTCCCAAATAACCCAACAAACCCATGCATGTGGGGTATCACTGCGCTCATGAGATGTTACTGAACACATATTGGGGTGTTGTTTGACACGGACATATACCAGGAGCAGTAAATTTATACCTGAAGTACAACGTGAATGAAAAAAATACAAAAGAATTTTACTACCATAAAGTTTGACAAAGGCTAGTGGTAGAATTAGTGCATGGAAAGGGTTAAAATACCAGCATTTGAAATACCTTGGGGTGTCTAGTTTTTAAAAATATATGGTGTGATAGGGTAAATTTCATTGGCCAGCTTCAAAGATACCCGAAATGTCACATGGGGCAGAATGACCAGCTTTGAGGAAAAAATAGTTTTGAAATAGCAAAACGCTACTGGTACTTATTGCCCCATAACGTGCAGAAAAAAAGCAAAAAAACATAAAAACATTGGGTATTTCTAAACTCAGGACAAATAGTAGAATCTATTTAGCAGGTTTTTTCATTAGTTTTTGCAGATGAGTAAAAGTTTTTTGTTTAAAAAGTGAGAAAACTTATTTTATCATTTTTTATAGTAAATTAGATGATATGATTAAAATAATGGTATCTAAAGAAAGCTCTTTGTCCTGAAAAAAACCCAATGTATAATATGTGCGGGAGCACGAAATGAGAAAGAAGAAAATCACAGCTAAACAGCAACACTGAAAAATGTTAAAAGAGCCATTGTCCCCCAATATACTACGAGTAAGAACCCCTATTGTCCTTAAGGGGTTAAAATATATTGGCAGCAGTGTCTAAAATTTATATATGTTGGCGGCAGGGGCTAATGTTAATATATATCGGAAGCAGGGACTAATGTTAAAGAATGAAAACTAACTACTGTTCAGCTGTTAGTTTGAAATCATATTTCAATCACGGTCTTTACTCCAAAGAGATAAATACATATTATGTAGTTAAAAATGCATGTCTAACGCATATATATATATATATATATATATATATATATATATATATATATATATATATATATTACACCTGTGTGTGTAATCTAATACGCTTCAAAGTGTGTCCCTGAATTGCAGAAATAAAATGTGGTCACCCTAGCCACACACAAGTACATTTTAGTTGGTTGGATGAGGATGAGCTACAAGTGTATCATGCCAACTGGTAGACATGTTCCAGCACAATGTAGATGCCTTGACCTTTTAGTATGTGACAAACTTACTTGGAGCATGTTATCAGAACATATTGGTAGACAATTTGCATTCTTCTCCATGAAAGCTGTGCATGGTCTTGGACTTTTCAGCATGACAATAACCCTAAGCACAAGTTCAAGTTGACCCTCCACTGGTTACAGGAGAAAAAGGTGAAGGTTCTGGAGTGGCCATCACAGTTTTCTGACCTTAATATCAACGAGCCACTCTGAGGAGATCTCAAACGTGCAGACTATTTGCCGTGACAAATTGGAAGCTATACCACCTTAAAGAATGTGGGGTCTCACAGACAACCATTACAAAAGACTGCACGTTGTTAAGCAGACTTTTGAACAGGGGTAATTTCATTTTTATTTTTGTTGCCATGTTTTGTTTTATGATTGTGCCATTCTGTTGAATAACCTACAGTTGAATATGAATCCCATAAGGAATAAAGAAAATGTGTTTTGCCTTCCACTCATGTTTTCTTCATATATTACCAATTCTCCAAAGATATGCAATTTTTTGATCACAACTGTAGTATACGAGTGAAGTTTTTTGTTTTTAAGAAAACCAAACCCAGAAACAGGTCATTTCGGCTGCAAC
This sequence comes from Sceloporus occidentalis, assembly GCA_023333645.1. NCBI lineage: Eukaryota > Metazoa > Chordata > Lepidosauria > Squamata > Phrynosomatidae > Sceloporus > Sceloporus occidentalis. Next base: position 3,384,451 of record JALMGF010000088.1, on the reverse strand, counting down.
GACTTAAATTTCCTTGTGAACATGCAAACACCTAGATTGTAAATTCCAGTGGGAACAGGGCCCCTCATTCCTCTTGTATCTGTATGTCAGTTGTTGTACTGTACTTGTCATTATCTGTAACCTTTTCACCTTGTACAGCGCTGTGGAATCTGTCGGCGCTTTAGAAATAAAGATTAATAAATAATAATAATAAATTACAGAAATTACATTAAAAAACTGTTTTACATAACCATCCAGAATTGTGTGACAACTGCACAATGTACTCATTTAACAAAAATGCATGAATAAAATGAGTCAAATACTTATTCTTGCACTTTGCAAAATCCTTTTTTGAAGATCAGGATTGATCCATCTGTTTACGTTGTCCTTTTGCAACCCTAGTATCATAGAAAGGTTATTAGATAAGGAGATAATGCTCTAACCAGTATAGGATGGAACAACTAGTAATAATAATAATAATAGTAATAATAATAATAATGAATGTCTCATGATGTTATGGAGTTAGGAGATATAAAACTAATGTGACCTAATATTGCATTAACGGCTTGGCATTTTTAAAAATGTGGTTTCTAGTTTTCAAAAATATATGGTTTGATAGTGGTGAATTTAATTGGCCAGCTTCAAAGATGTCACAAATAGGATATGGGGCAGAATCACCAGCTGTCAAATTTCCAAGCGGAAAAACTGAATTGCACATGTCCCAAAGGTGGCCTTTTAGCCCCCAAACCACAGACAACCCTATGGAAGGGACCGTATCACTGTACTCTAGAGACGATGCTATGCCAAGACATATTGGGGTGTTGTTTGAATGTGACATATACCAGGAGCTGTAACTTCATACCTGAAACATGTGTGCGGAAAATAAAACACATACACTGGTGGTAGATTTTGTGCATGGACAGAGTTAAAATGCAAGTACTTAAAATACCCTGGAGTGACTTTAAAAAAAAAAATGGTTTGGTTGGGATAGATTGAGTTGACAAGCTTCAAAGATATCCTATATAGGACATGGGGGCAGGATTACCTGAAAATGGTTTTGAAATAGCAAAACACTACTTGTGCTTAGTGCCCTATAACTTGAAATGTTTCAGTAACAGTTTGTCTTAATTTAATCATACCCAGCATTGTGGAGACGTGGATATCATGTTGTTTTTTTTATATATTCTGCTGAATTCTGAGTGAAGCAAAAGTTTTCAGTTAGTACCCTAATATTAGATAGATATAGAACAGGGACTGTGTTAATTAATAAGAGAGAGAATGTCTTATAATTGTATCCATTGGTTCATTGTCCAGGATAGATAACTATTGAAGCTAGAAAAACACATTAGCCTTTAGTAGATATATTTGAATACAAATCTGGATTTTACTGGGTTTATCTCTGCAACTTTTCCCCATATCACATCTTTCTCGTTATCTCTTCTCTTTTCCCCCATCTCTCCTTTTTCACATTATCTCCTCTTTCTTTCTTTCTTTCTTTCTTTCTCCTACTCATTATCTCTCCCTTATATCCTTCTCTTTATCGCTCCATTTTCTTACTATCTTTTCCCTTTCTCATCATCTATCTCTTCCCCTTTCTTCCTATAACTTACCTTGCTAAAGTCCTGTGGTGGATGATACACGAGGCATCTGCTCTGTCTCACTGCTCTGTCGCAGTGCGAGCAGCTTCACTGCTGAGCGCTGGGATATGACCTCATATTCTGGCGCTCAGCATCAATTGCCAGCACCGTCAAGGAGAAGTGAGATGGAGGCATTGCGTTTCCATCTTACATCTCTGCAAATCAGGTACCCTCTCGTAGATCTGTACTCTAGACAAACAAATACCTTGCCTATTGGTAATGCCGGCCCTTCCTTTTATTAATGTTATGACCTGTCTAATGGTAGGGATTTTAGAAGAATTTCTGGCATTTAACAACTTTACAACAATTAATATGTGCATGTCCACATTTCTCACATTGGAGTTAATTCCCTTTGGGAGCATATCTAACAAAATAAAGCTGCAGAAGCTTCAACTAGGATAGTCACTGAGAAAAGTCAGAATCAGTAAAACTGCTGGATTTGAGGACATTCCCACCAAATATGATGCATTGTACCTATAGTATATTTCAACATCCCCTCCAGCATTCCCTAGGGTGCAAAGGATAATACCATCTGTATAGAATGTTTCTATCCACTTCCAAGTGCAACATGCATCTCCAGGTTCCCAGTATATTATGTAGCACCTTTTGCCCCTGATGCAAAGTAAAAACTGTCAACATTTCTTTCTCCTTCTGGAGCATGAAAGGTAATTTTGTTTTGTAAGAATATATTTAGAAAGCATTTCATAACAATTGGAAATTATACTTTTAGTGGTTGACCCCTGTAGACGCCTAATCAATGTGGCTTTACCATCTCAATCCTCTGCAGAGAACTGTGTTTAAAATGTGCTTTACTTGAAGGTATGTAAACATTGCCATTTAAGGAAGGTCAAATTTCCTTCATAAACCAGGAATTAATATGTTTTCTTGGAACAAATGATACACTCTATGAACTCCCCAACACCCATTTTGATAGTTTTAGCTATTCTGTAAAATGTTGTAATGCTTCCCAAGGCAACAACCATCTTGACCATTTTGAGGGAATCAATTTAGCCATCTTAAGATCCCATTCCAGCAACATATATTTGGTCATGTTCAACATGTTTAATACCTTAGGGGCTTAAAAATAAAGATTAGACATGAAAATGGATTATGTATGCACATATTTTGCATCTCACATAAGTGGGATATCTTTGTTATTTATGGATATATTTGAAAAAACGATGGTTTTCTGAAAAAATAATTTCAGCAAATATTTACATTCAGTAAATGTGAATTATTTTGTTAGCATTATGATAAGCTGTTTCCATAAAGCAAACAGAATTTTTTATTCACGTTAGTCTTAAAGGACTGAACATAAGCTACCATAATAAATTAGGATGACTCATGTATCCATACTGTGAAATTCAGAATGCTTGTTATCAGAACAGTACTTTTCCGTATGGAAAACATATAGCTTTGCAAACAGCCTAGCTTCTGCTGGACCCTGTCTTGGCTTACTTTATTCTCATTCTAAGAGAATTGTTGTTCCATGTGAGTAATTTACAAAATTAGAGAATCTTACAGTTATTTAAGAAATAATAAATCATGATAGTAAATTAATTGATACTTTTGTGTATCTGACTAAACACATACTCCCACAAAGCACATAGTTTTGATGCAACGCCTCCACTTTTTTGTTCTCGGTATTCTCTTATTAAAAAAAGATCAATGAAAGAACTTCCGCCATATCAACAATTCATTTTAAAAAGTATATATGAATATTTCTCAGAAAAATATAATGTAGCACAAGTGTACAGTAATTTTAACCCTAAAAAGGGATCATCACTAGTATATAGGTTTTTTAGTCATATGCTAGTATCATAGAATCTTTCATAAGACAAAAACACCAAGCCAAACTATCTCAATATGGAGATATATAAGAGTTTGCAATTTGATGTTGGATAAGCTTTCAGAATCCACTTAAATGTGCCCACAAATACAACACCCTGGAGGAGTCTCTAATATACTCACCGCAAGAAGACTGTGAGTAGAACATGTGAATAGAAGTTTGGAAATTAAAACTCTGTAATCGGTTCTGTTACATTTAATAGGTAAAATAATCAACAATATGTCTGCGGAAGTACTCCAAGAGGCAAGATTAATGAAGATGGATTTTTGAATTTAAATAAATAACATTTACTGAACATATAATACTGCTTTCTTTAATAAACCCCCAAAAAACCAAACATAGGTCCAAAGTGACCACTCAGTCTATCATTATATACTGAGGAAGACATTAACAGTGGAACAGCATAACTACTACCACCTGTGGCAAGGTAACTGAGTCTGTGTATATCAGTAGCATTATTCCCACCATGAGGGGGTTAATTGCTGGGAGGTCAGCAGGTGGGACCAATTAACCTGCACTGAGGTGTTTAAAGGGCGGTCGTTAAAGGCATTAGTTGTCTGGAAACAGGGAGAGAGGCAGTCAAGCCAGAGGCCCTCAGACTTTATAAAAAGGTACGGTCCAAAAACACTGTGTTTGCTATTACTTTTATCACTGGGACTGGATTAGCTGGCCGGTTAGTTAGTGAGGTAAGAAACTTGTATAGTTAGTCTCCAAGATGGAGTAGGATTTGTTTTTTGTTTTGGTTTATTTATACTGTAAGTGCAACACTGTGACCATACAAAACTGCAATAAACCACATTTTGCTTTTATTCTGCTGGTGTTTGGAGTTTCATGTTTTGATCGGGCCATCCTGCCACACACTATACACTAAGCCAGATACTGACAGTGGTACAGAATTACTGTTATCATTATATACTGAGGCACACATTGACAGTGGTACAGCTTAATCCCAATCAGAATACGTTAAGCCAGACAATAATGCAGCATAACCCCTATCACTGTATACTAGGCCAAACGTTGATGTGGTGTAGGCCTACCACTTCAGTGTCTGCGTTAGTATATAGTGATAGAGGTTATGCTGCAGTATTGTCAACTTCTGGCTCAATGTATAGTGATAGAGGTTATGCTGTACCACCGTCAGATTGTAAACTCTCCTCCTTTTGTGTCGGTTTGTTACTTGATTTTAAATTTTAATGACTGATTGTAACAGCGCTACATACATTCATATAATGTAATGTCTGGCATAATATATAGAGATGAGGTGTTTGGGGAAACTATATTGAAGTTAACCAGTAACATAGCCAGGATCACCTCTTGTTTTGGGAAAGCAGTAATGTGTGGCCATGTCATTCTGTACCTCTAACTTGAACAAAGTCTGTCAATAGAACCTGCAAAATCGAGTATCGTTGTCTTTTAACGCCCTTAAGCAAAACCCAATCTTAATTCCAATGGAAGCACGTTCTTTAGTCAGGTAAATGCAGGTTAAATCACAGGATATCAGGAGCCAGATTACATATTTTTTATTAACTATATGCTACAGTACAATAAATAAAACACTTTAAAACAGGTTAAAGGATATAATGGAACATTTAAAATGATAAAATGAATTAAAACATTTTACATAAAATTAGAATACATAAAACCAGTTTTTGGGACGTTCATGCAAGTAAAATGTTCCACATATTAAGGCACTAAAGTCTTTTGGCGTTCATTGAACCCATGCCTTTGCAATCCTTTAAAAAGTGTGTGTACATACCACTTAAAGCCATCTTAAGACAAATGAAAGGGTCTATATATTCTTTATGAGGCAATTAAATATTCATGGTTTTCCAAATTGCTTCTTTTATACAAGATATCATAATCCATGAAACACGCAACTGGTCAGCTGTGGGACAGGAAAAAAAGCCACATACAACAACTGTATAGCTCAAAAACCGGAGGCCACAAATCAATTTGAACCCCTTCAGTCCCAGGGGTTTTTGGTAGCTCAAAGCCCGGAGCAATTTTGCGATTATTCTCCTTTCCTGCGAATAATGTACCCATGTAAACTATATATTGTTTTTTCAAGGAGAGGTAGAGCTTTCTTTTGATACCATAGTAAGATGATTAGTTAAAAATGTAGGATTCAAAATTTAGTAAAAACTAGTGAAAATTAGAAAAAAAACACATTTTTTTTTATATATTTTCCCTCTGAATCCTCACAAAATTAGGTAAAGTGATAGAAAATCCCCAAATTATCAATTCAGGTGTCCTGATTTCAGAAATACCTAATTTATATAGAATTTGGTCAACAATGAGCCTTCTCTTAGCTTTTGACAAGTTAGCACTTTGGCTATGGTCTCTCTTTTCTTTTTTGTAACATAGGAGATTATATGACCCCTGAGGGTGGATTTCGCTGCATCCCAAAAAAGAACCGGAATGTGTTTATGCTCCTTGTTATCCTCTTCATATCCAGCCCATGCCAACTTAAGGCTGGCACAGAAGTCTTGTGATTGGAGTGTGGTCTAAGAAAAGGATGTCTAAAGTCTGTGGCTTGCTAATGAAATGAGAGAGGGATGTTGTGCATAATAGGTAATCTATTCTCGTAAAAGAATTGTGGGGATGGGAATAAAAAAGTAAAATATTTTTTGACTGGGTTCAGAATACACCAGGAATCAATAAGCTTCAGCTGTCGACAAAGACGCAAAATCGGATTGCTTCGCGTTCTCGTCTTGGGATAGGTCCCCTACTATGGTCCAATGTAGGATCAGCCCACGTGTTGAAGTATCCCCAATTATCAAGTTGGCACTATTTAGAGGGACAAGTTCTGCATTTAGCGATTTAATGAAAGTGGCTTGCGAGTGCTTAGGAGCATAGACATTACAAATTGTCAATTGCTTTCCATGAATGGTGCAGAATACTATCAGATTCTCTAAAAGGAGAGATCTAAGCAACGGTGAAATGAAATAGATACTCCTCTACCCCCATCAGCTCTCAATGCCCCCACCACCTCTGGCACTCACCCCCTTCTAAGTTTGTCGTGTTCGCTCCTTTCCGAACATATTTCTTGCAATACGGCTATATGAGCCCCTATAGTGTTCAAATGTTTAAGGGCCTTAGCTCTCTTCACCGGCTTGGAAATACCCTGTACATTCCACTATACAATTTTTAAGTCTTAGGCTAGGACTTGAAGATAGACATTATGTTATGGGTTAACAGATCTATAACAAGAGACATTGCAATGAAGCCAGAAGACATATAAAAACCATCGTCTCTCCCAGCAAGGAGGCAATGGTATGGTACTTGCTATCATAGCTGACAGATGTGTAGAGGGAAGTCTCTTGTATATCGGGGCAAAGCAGGACGACACTTGCCGGAAGAAGAAGTTTGTGTAGAGAGAGGAAACAGCTCAATGTAGCGGATCCAGAATCTCGGTCTAACAGAAGATAACCTGAAAATTAACCATATAAACCATAAAAACAATATGAAAATTAGAAAGTTTGTTCGTGGAGCTGGCATGCTATGTGCACTGCAAAGGGGCCTCTCAAGGACAGAAGCGGATAAATGACCTCTGTAGGTAGGAAGAATCGAGGTATTGCAACATTCCGTGACTCAGGTGAAACTAAACTTCAGCAACTATGGAGAGATATCCAATTGTTGCAAAAAATCCATAGCAATGTCTTGGGACGTAAACCGAGGTATGCGATCCTTGTAGACTACCTTGAGTTTAGTGGAGTACAACATTTTATGTGTCGGGAGTGTAGCTGAGAGCACACAGAAGAGAAAGCTTATGGTTTTTGTATAAGAGGGCAGGGATTGCTCTGAAACCAGACATTATTTCCTGCTTGTCTCGGTAATTCAGGAGCTTGAAGATCACTGGTCTTGGTCTGCCCTGCTCCACTTGGGTAGGGCGTCCAATGTGTGCTCTTTCGATGTCAGGACTACTTGGAAACAGAAGAGTGGGTAGTGTGTGAGAAAGGAAATCCTTGCCATTGACGGATTCCGGGAGGCCTATAATGCGCAAGTTGTTTCGGCGGCTTCGATTCTCCAAGTCATCCACCAAATATAGTTTTGGAGATCTCCAACATTGGATTGAAGCTGTATATAGGTGGTTTCCTGAGTAGAGATCCTCCCCTCTGCCTCATCCAACCTGTCCATGGTTTATTTCAGATTTTGTCTGATAGCCTCCAAAGTCATTTGAAGTCTGTCTAATTTGCCTTCCAACAGCAGAGATAGTTTTTCCACCGCTCATTGAGCAATGGAGTCTCCCTCATCGAATGCTACATCAGACGGAGATAGATCTCGTAAACCCTCATGGCTCAAATCCATGGGTAGAGTCTCAAGAAATGTCTCCATACGTGAGAAGTAAGACAGGACCTGGCTTAAATCCCTCTGCTGTGTGGTGGTCTAATCAAAGCAAAAAATATATGTAACAAAAGGGGAATAAAATAAAACTATAAACCAGGCAGTTGCAGGGCACCCAAAAAGGAGTATAGTGAGCTGTGTGACATATACCAGCAGCTGTAAATTCATAATGTGTGTGGGGAAAATACACACAAAAAATACTACTGCAAACTTAGAAAAAATGCTGGTGTTAGAATTAGTGCATGAAAAGAGTTAAAATACCAGCATTTGAAATACCCTGGGGTGTCTAGTTTTCAAAAATATATGGTTTTATTGGGCACACTGAAATGGCCAAGCTTAAATATATACCAAAAAGGGCATGGGCAGTGGATCACCAAATGCCAAAGTTCAACATTGAAAAATCTGCATGCCCTATATGTGGCCCTTTTGCCCGCAAACAGCCAGGCAAACCCATTCATGTGGGGTATCGCTGTACTCAGGAGATGTTACTGAACACATATTGGGGTGTTTGACACGGACAGCTGTAAATTTATACCTGAAGTACAACGTCTGTGAAACATTTTTTTGACAAAGGCTGATGGTAGAACTAGTGCATGGAAATGGTTAAAATATATATAAATACCTTGGGGTGTCTATTTTTAAAAAATATATGGTTTGATGGGGTATATTTCATTGGCCGGCTTCAAAGATACCCGAAATAGCACATGGGGCAGAATGACCAGCTTTGGGGGAAAAATGGTTTCGAAATAGCAAAACGCTACTGCTACTTATTGCCCCATAACGTGCAGAAAAAAGAAAAAAAACCCATAAAAACATTGGGTATTTCTAAACTCAGGACAAATAGTAGAATCTATTTAGCAGGTTTTTTTCATTAGTTATTGCAGATGAGTAAAAGTTTTTTGTTTAAAAAGTGAGAAAAAGTTATTTTTTAACAAAAAAATCACCATAATTTATCATTTTTTTTATAGTAAATTAGATGATACGATAAAAATAATGGTATCTAAAGAAAGCCCCATTTGTCCTGAAAAAAACCAATATATGTGTGGGAGCACGAAAGGAGAAAGAAGAAAATCACAGATAAACAGCAACAGTGAAAATTGTTAAGAGCCATTGTCCCACATTATACTACGAGTAAGAAACAGTATTGTCCTTAAGGGTTTAATATAAACTATAGTTGTGCACAATTATGGATGTAAAATACATAGAAGTAAATACATTTTGAGCAGTTATTGAATAGAGAATGAATGATTTAGAGTAGACCCATTGTCATTTCTGGCAACTACATGTAGGACCAATACAGTTCTTCATATGTGCATACATGTCTTTATGCTATCTTTTTGTACTGGGTACAGTATATGTTGTATACCACAACTTTGAAGTATCGTGTTTGTGCAATAGTAATCTGGCAATCCATACACAATTTTGCTAACCCGTGAATAAAATGTAAACTTGCAAAAGAAGGACCCTCTTCTTCTGCTATACCAGTATACACATTACATATATGACTAATAGTATGTGGACATCTGACCATCACAGCTACATGAGTTTGTTGGACATCAGATTCCAATAAAGAGGCAACAATCCCCATAAAGCAGACGAAAACTAAACAGAAAGCTCTGCATTCTGGGAGGCCCTTTCACTCACACTCTCATTCTGGATTTAGGCGGAAATTCACCTTAGGGCAAAGAGAAGGCACTTCCATTGAAGTGTGATAATGTGTGCCCTGAGCAAGGCATTTCTGACAGGTACTGTTCTTTTTGAGGCCCATGAAATATAGTCCTAGTCTGAGTAATAGGCTGTATGGACACGTTTTATAGGTCATTTTCTCATTGGATGATGCCGGGAGGTATTAAAGGGCTACTGCTGTGTCACATTAGATAAAAGAGTAGTAAAGTATGCAACACCCGATGATGGGGTGTATCTGGTGTAATATCGAATATTAGAGTGAGAGGTGGCCTTATTATGCACTATAAAGGTGTCTAAATAATTTTGTCAGTCTGCCTCTGTAAAATATGACTGGCCTGATTAAACCGGGGAAGGAGCATGACCAAGTTAAATGGGCTAGGAATCAAACTCTGGTTTTCTCTCAAGTTATGAACATTGAAACCCCACTTGAAAATAAGGTTTTTAAGATGGTAAATAACATGGAGTATCACTAACCTTATTTGAGTTTAAATTAAATAATTTTCTTTCCTATTGGAGAGTATAGGAGAGAGTTATTAACAACAATTATTTCTTGGAGCAAATAAAAAGTTTGCATGAGGACTAAGCTGCTGGTCTAGTTTAAAGTCTGTATCTTGTTTAGTTCTCGAAAGCCAATTAATGGTATAACACAAGAGAGCTGCCATACCATATCTTTCTAAATCATGAAGGTTAAAGCCCAAATCCTGTTTGGTTTGCTGTAATATGTTATTGTGCTGATTCCTCATTTTCTGGGTGGGTTTAAATAAACTTGTTGCACTTCCTTCTTCAACCACATGGGGCAAGAGATTACGTTAATCATTATGGTGCAAAAGATAGATTGGTGTATATATTTCCTATAAAGTTTAGATATTTTGGACCAATATTTTTAAATTTCAAAGTGTGTGAATAAGCCACACCACCGTAAAACAAGAGTCTGCTTTATTATAGGCAGCCACCATTGTGCTGTTATCTTCCTCACAGCTGTTACAGGACTTTTGCTTTTTTACCAACCTTATCTGGGGGTGAATGAGCAAAGATGGCAATATTCTTTGTAATTTATCTGTCATTGTTTCTCTAAGAATTTGGATGCCCAGGTTTATTAGTGACATGAGACATTATGAATAGACTCTAGAGTTTACTTTGGATTGAGTAGCAGTATGGTGTTAGCTTGCGTCATATCTCAAAGTAAAGTATGATTATTCAAAACGGAGTTTACTTAGGTTAGAGTGGGGGAATGTGTATGTTGAGGATTTTATAATATTTAACCAAGAAGCTATCAGGGCTGGATGCCCAAAGATCTGCAACACGGTTGGAGGGAAGTCAAATGGAAAAATTATATAAGGCAAGGGGCAAGAATAAATGTAAATGAAAAGTGGCTGTCCATAAATCTGAGCGTTCAAAATGTTGGAGGAGACGAGGAGGGCGTATACCCAGAAAGAGCGCTATAGCTTCATTGGCCGTATCTGCAGCAATAGAGTCAACCAACGCATTTCGTCACAGAACAGACTTCATGGGGGTAATGTATTGATGTCTATGAGGACGCTCTTTTATACGGAGTATGGAGTCACGGGACCTCCCAGATAGAATGTATGTTAGAGACAAATGTGTATATAAACAAATGATTAATAGAATGTAAATGAAAAAATAAGTAAATATGAAATCCATAACAGGGGAAAATCTTTATTTAAACCTAGTGGGGAGAGAATTTTGATTTTACAAATCCAGAAAGTTTCTCTTTGCAAAAGTTTATTGGTTCTGTCATCTCTTGTCTGTAGAAGGTATAGATTCAATCCCCATAAATGTTTAATTTTGGAGACCTCCTTTAGAACAGCTGTTAAAATGCAGTAGGACTTGATGGTCACTTTTTTTCATTAAAATGAGATTCATATGCTCCAAAATTCTAACTTTTAATGATCTGGTAGTTTGATGTGTAGTGTTGCAATTTATAAACGTTTTTATCAAACATGGGATCTGCTGAAAGTATACCCCAATACTTATTCAAGATGGATATAATTTTTTTAAGCCTAAATATTATATTGGGTGAAAAACGAAAACTGAAAATCCATATTCTGGGTTTTAGGAACTTTAGGTTGAAACATAGCTGCATGATCTATATTCCCAATTTCATTCTTAATTTTTAATGAGACTATCCTCTGTATAATTTTTTTATAAATCAAATGACTCATTACATTTTTTTTTTTATTTGAGGTCCCTTTCCTTCATTTTCATCTGTAAAAACTGAACAAAAATTTTCATTGAAGCAGTCAGCTAGACTTTTATCCTCTTCTACATACCTTTCTTCTTTTGTTTAACTTAATGAATCATTGTTTTAATTTTCTTTTCTCTTTTATGTATCTAAATGTTTGTCTTCCTTTTTTACTGAGTGGACAATTTTCTGTGTGCTTTGAAAGCTCCTATACTTGCTTTCCCTCTTTCTGCCTAATCTTATAGATCTGTCTATCTTTCCTACTTTGGGTATCTTTGTACTTACTAAATGGTAAATTTTTGTTGTTTACTATTCTGGCCACTTCTGTGGAGTACCACAGTGGTTTCTTTATTTTTTTTCCCCAATCATCCTGTTGTTAACCTGTATACAAAGTAATATCTTACTAGAAGAACTCTTCAAATGTGGAATGAGCGAAAGAGAAAGCTACAAAGAAATGGTGAACTGCTGGAAGAGTAAATTGGTGTTGTGTTGATGGTAATTTATCCAGTCACCTATGCTAACTTTTTAGCAACTGTAATGAGATTGCTTTTCCTGAATGAATCATGTCTGCGAGGGCACTCAGATTTCCCCTTTTAAAAAGGACACTTTGCTTACTAGCAGAAGTTACAAAACATCTATAGATATCCATAGATACGTTGATCTTATATGGAAGATCAAAATCTCTGAGGAATGTTTCAAGCACCTTGTAGAAAGTATGCCGTGAAGAATGAAGGCACTTCAGAAGGCAAAAGGGTGTCCAACCTGGTACTACCAATGTGTACCTAATTAAGTGGCCAGTGGGTGTGTATGCCACCTTCAAACTCCCTTAAACCCCCATTCTGATGCTCGGTTTGAACTTCAACAAGTTGTCTTGAGTAGCTGTCATGTGATTTGCTGATTAGCTAGTTGTGTTAACAAGCAATTTAACGAATGAACCATATAAAGTGGCCAGTGACTTTCAGGCCAGTGCTGTTATTTTTCTTCCTGGCAGACCAGTAGCAGCAAAGCCCTGTACAAAACGGGTATTAACCCCTAAAAATGAAGGGGTTAACAATGCACGCTCATGGAGCGATCTGGCAGCAGGAGAATGTTGTGGCAGGTCCCAACACACAGCCCCCTTCCCTGAGTGATCAAAGGCTTGGGGGTGGGGCTGTGCTGGTCTGCCCAAACACCTGGGCAGACCTCAACAACAGTGCCCCTGCGATCACCACGATTGTGGCAATGTGGAGGCAGTTTTTTGGGATGACATACCAGGTACGTCACAGAACAGATGAGTACACTGAGGCATTTTTATTTAATTTATTTTCAGTGCTTTTGTCTGTCATCAACTGTGTAGTGCTGTTGAGTTGACAGTGCACCCAGTGCACTTGCCCTGGGCTGGCACTAGTGCCTACTGCCTGTCCTGCTTAAATAAATTAAATAATAGAATTATAAATAATTTAATAGAATATATTATTAATAATTGAATACATATAAAATTATAAATATATTTGTCAGTTATATATACTATAGTTAGTATAGTATTAGTAATAGTATACTAGTGTAGAGTGTACTGTAGACATTCAAGACATCTACTAGTGTCTAATCTAAAATCAGTAATATTAATAATTAATAATGGAATACATTATAAAATTATATATATATTTGTCAGTTATATCAATAATTCTATAATTCTTAATAGTTAATTAGCTATAAATAAAATTAATAATTAATTACTACTAGCTTATAGTTCAGCTAATCTTATTAGTACTGGTGCTGCAGCTATTTAGTTTGTGCTTTGTTTTAGCAACAGCAAGAGACCAAGTCAATTTTTCTTAATTATTAATATTTCATTTTATTTAATATGTTTTGCTCACCTCAGTCCATCTGTGAGGTGAACTTGTTGGGCTAGTGAGTGCAGCGGCATAAGTGCTGTGTTCTTTTTTGATCAGCAAGCAGTGACGTTAACTGTTTTGCAAAGATTTTCTCATTTATTTTACATTTTATTTTAATTTTATTAAAAGTACCCTTAGTGTTTTGCTCACCTCAGTCCATCAGTGAAGTGAACTTGTTGGGCTAGTGAGTGCAGCCGCATAAGTGCTGTGTGTTTTTGTTCAGCAAGCAGTGAAGCTAACTGTTTTGCTGTGACATTTTATTTTATTTCTAATTTCTTTTCAAGAAAGATTGACTGTGTGACGACAACAACTGTACTAAGCAAAGCTTCAAGCTACTAGCTGTAGTACTAAAATAATTCTAATCTTTAATCTTAATCTATAATATATTATATAACATAATATAATATAAATTCTAATTCATAATCTATAATATAAGTAATTCTAAATTCTAATTCATAATCTATATTCTTCTATCTATAATCCATAATATAAGTAATTCTTCTAATATTAATTATTATATAACATAATATAATAAATTCTAATTCATAATCTATAATATATATATAAGTAATTATTTCTAATTCATAATCTATATTCTATCTATAATCCATAATATAAATAATTCTAATCTATTAATAATATCATATTATATATAACTTAACCTCACTTTAGCTTAGTGGGCTTGAGAGCATCTGCCTAGAGTTAGACTAGAATACTAAGAAATATAGCTTTAGGTTTAGCATAGTAGTAGGATAGGCTCTTAGGCCCGTGTAAATTCAAAGTCTTTAATTTTTTTATCCCCCTTTTTTTTTATTTATTTTTTTATTTATTTATTTTTTTTTTAAACACTACACTACACACACAACACAAAATTTTAAATGGATCTTCCTTTTGGGACTAAGGAGGGACAAGCTCCATCTACCACCACCACCACCACCAGCACCACCACAAGTTTTAAAATGCAGCCTTTACGTCAGTCTAGTCGGCCAAGTAGGCCAAGCTCTCGCTTATCATTTGGGGAAGCATTGCTTAAAGGATCATCAGGTAAAGGAAAGGCGCCAAAAGCAGGCAGTAGTAGTGTGGCTAGGCCCACAAGCTCTATGTTTTTTTACGGAAAGCCTAAAGCACCAGAAGCACGTTCAAAGTTAAAGGGTAGCACAACTAGTACTTCTACTAGCCCAGTGAGTAAAAAGAAGTGCCTTTTGTCCCAAGCAGCATCTTCCCCATCCACAAGCAGCATGCAAGGTACCAAGCAGAGCCAAATTAGCAGCAAGACTCAGAGGGGTTTTCCCAAACCAAAGCGATCTCATTCCTTCGTAGGGAAAACCACCACCACCCCCACCTCTACCGCCTCTACCACCACTAGTGCTGCGCCTACTGTTACCACCGGTACCGCCACGCCATGTCCTCCTAGTACCTCTAGGAAGCCACCAAGTCCTTACAATATTTTTGTAAAGACGGTTAGAGAGAGGGCTACACATAGTGGAACTCCACCTAGCGAGGTAGCAGAGGAGCCTGAGACTGAGAGACCAAGTGCAGAGTCTGTTCTTCCTGCTCGCACTACTACTAGTCACGAGTCTCATGATGATATCAGTCTTAGCTCCAGCCTAGCAGGAATTCCATTTGATCTGGCTAATGAAGAACTAGACTATGAGCCAGAGGAAGTAGAGGAGATGAGTGGTCAGGAATCAGATTCCTCAGGGAGCAGTGTCCAAATGACTAGTGCACAATTTTCCCCTGAGCCTCCACCTTCTCCGCTACAATCATCACCATCACCAGCAGCAGCAAAACCTAGCAAATCTAGAGTTAAAGCAGTTAGCAGTCCCACTATGGCCAGTACTGTTACCACCAGTCCCACCACCACTAGTTCTGTTCATCCACCCCGAGCAGTAGGAGCAGCACCCAAGGCACACTCCAAGGCTATGCGCACCCCAATTTGGGAGCACTTTGAAAATGTTGAAGAAGGGCGCTGTAAGGCACTTACCTGGCAGACGCGGGGAAGTTCCTCTCCGTCCTCCAGGCAGAAACTCCGGCACAGTCCCCTGCTACATGAAGCAGCCGCTCGCACGCGCGGCCACTTCATGAATATTTATGCGGCTGACCGCCGCCTGGATTCCGCTGCGTCGCTATGGCGACGGTGGGCGCGGTTACGTCAGGGACGCCGGGGAACGCCTCCCCGGGCTATTTAAACTTCTGAAACCTATCCACCGGTGCTCAGTTGTACTGGTGCTTCCGTACCTATTGTGCCCCTCGTATTTTTTCCTGTATCTTGTTCTATTGCTGATATCCTGACCCTGGTCTGCTCAACGGCTATCGTGAACTTCTGGAATCCTGACCCTGGCTATTCTTACGACTTTGGGTATCTCCGGCATCCTGACCCCGGTCCGCTAAACGGTTATTGTGTATCTCTGGCATCCTGACCTCGGCTTTCCATTTCGGCTCCTGTGTATTTCCAGTATCCTGACCCTGGCTTTCCTACGACTCTGAGAACCTCCGGTATCCTGACCCTGGTCTGCTTAACGGCGCTGTCCTGATCACCCGTGCTTACAGCAACACCGCCAAGTGCCCTGTTATTCCACCTCAGGCCCCTTGTGCGTGTCCTGTACTGAGCAAGCGTGTTCCTTTCCTGCATCCCGGATTCCTTCTGGTAAGACGATCGTTACAGAACAACTGAGCCCAAACATGGAATCCGCAGGAATTGCTGACGCCCTCTCGGCTCTCACGGGACAAATTGCCTCCCTTACTCGTTCTCTTCAAGACCTCCAAACTAGCCACGCACACATGCAGCGTCAACTTCATGAACTCCAGACAAATCTACCTGCCTCCGGGGAATCCCCTTCTGGAACAGCTCCGCCCCCGGTGATGGAGGAAATCGGTGCTACTGCTCCTGAACCTAAGGTGCCTTTACCTGAACGTTTCTCTGGGGACAGAACTCGTTATCGCACATTCATGACATCCTGCCAGATCCTGTTCTCACTACAACCTAGAACGTACGCCTCTGACCATGTTAAAGTACGAACTGTGATCTCCTTGCTCTCTGGTGAACCCCAACTGTGGGCCCATCATTTGCTTCACACTAATAACTCCGTCCTGAATTCCTGGGCTGATTTCAGTCATGCTATGGATACCTTGTTTGATGACCCGTTTCGTTCCACCTCTGCACAAGCAGCCATACGTGCGTTACACCAAGGCAAAAGACCTGTGGAGGAATACGTCACAGAATTCCGGAGCCTGGCTTTTGAAAGTACATGGAACGAACCAGCACTTCTGGACCAATTCCGTCTGGGTTTATCCGAGAGCTTAAAGGATGAACTGGCCCATGTGGGTATCCCCAATTCATTAGAGGATTTAATATATCTGACTATTTAGCTTGACCGCAGATTTCGGGAAAGACGCCTGGAACGCGCAGCTTCAGCCGTTCCTGCCCCGAGACGCCACTTCCCTCCTGTGGCTCATACTGCTCCTACGGCTCCTACCCTTCCTCCTCTCCAGTTACCAGCGATCATGCCCCCTCCGGAGGAACCGATGCAGATCGGATTGGCACGCGGCCCACTATCCGAAGCTGAGAAAACCCGTCGTCGGAGGAACAATCTGTGCCTATACTGTGGTGAACCCGGGCATCTGATCCACTCCTGTCCTCGATGCCCTCCTAAGGGTAAGCCCACACATACTACAGTTTGCTTGAGTTCCTTTCCTAGAGACGGGTCTCCTCACCTATCCATTCCTTTGTTTTTGCAGTGGACCAGTAATTCTACTACAGTGTCTGCCATCATTGACTCCGGTGCCAGTAGCTGCTTTATGGATCAAGACTTTGCCAAGCAATTGCACATACCAACATTGACCAAAGCAGCTCCAATACATATCCAAGTAGTAGATGGCACTCCGCTATCCTCTGGACCCATCACCCAAGAAACACCACGACTCCAGGTACTACTGGGAAATAATCATATGGAACATCTGAACTTTGACTTGATCCCATCACCTATGTTCCCAATTATTCTCGGACTATCCTGGCTGAGGCTTCATAATCCTACGATAAACTGGGCTCCCATTCCCTTTGGCAGAATATTTCCGTTGTCAGAACCTGAACTACGTTACCTCAAAGACTATATCCAAGAAAATTTAGCCAAGGGTTTTATTCGTCCGTCTACCTCCCCCGCCGGTGCAGGAATCTTCTTTGTAGAAAAAAAAGATGGCAGTTTACGCCCTTGCATCGACTATCGTGAATTAAACAAAATCACTATAAAGAACAGATATCCGTTGCCACTGATTCCTGAACTTCTGGACCGACTGAAAGATGCACACATCTTCACTAAAATTGATCTCCGGGGGGCTTACAATCTAGTTCGCATACGGGAGGGAGACGAGTGGAAGACCGCCTTTCGAAGTCGCTATGGACACTTTCAGTACCTCGTAATGCCTTTTGGTTTATGTAACGCCCCCGCGACGTTTCAACATTTCCTAAATGACGTGTTCCGGGACTACCTTGACATCTTCCTGGTAGTCTATTTGGATGACATCCTCATTTTCTCATCAACTTTGTCTGAACATCGGGACCAGGTTAAACTGGTCCTCAAACGCCTACGCTCACATCATCTCTATGCTAAACTAGAGAAATGCCAATTCGAATCCTCCCGAGTGGAATTCCTGGGGTTCATTATCACGCCAGGGAGTCTACAAATGGATCCTAAGAAAGTGTCAGCAATACTGGAATGGCCGATACCCTCTGATAAAAAAGCGATCCAACGCTTCATCGGCTTCGCGAATTACTATCGCAAATTCATTCGAAATTTCTCTCATATCATCGCACCCATCACGAGACTTACTCGCCAGTCCTCTCATTTCGCATGGTCACCTGACGCTCAGAAGGCGTTTGACATCTTGAAACGGTATTTTACCACGGCTCCTATTCTCATCCAACCCAACGTTGCTGAACCCTTTTATGTGGAGGTAGACGCTTCGGATGTAGCCGTAGGGGCAATCTCATCTCAGAGACATGGAGAAAAACAGAGTTTACACCCAGTAGCCTATTACTCTCGCAAACTCACCCCTTCAGAAATGAACTACAGTGTGGGGGATAGAGAATTGTTGGCCATCAAGCAGGCACTAGAAGCTTGGCGTCATCTTCTTGAAGGTACCATACACCCCGTGACGGTTTATACCGACCATCGGAACCTCGAGTATCTTCGTTCTGCACGTAGGTTGTGCCCGAGACAGGCAAGGTGGGCTCTCTTCTTTACAAGATTTAATTTACACATCACCTACCGCCCTGGATCCCGAAATATTAAAGCAGATGCCTTGTCCCGAATACTTCACATCACCCTAATAGTCAGTCCGATACCATCCTCCCATCCAATTTGTTTCTCACTCACCAACCATCCCTTATGGACTACATCCGTACTTCATCCCGTGGAGTGCCAATACCAAGAACACATCCTCCTATCCGTCGTACCAGGAACCTTCTCTATTACCGTAACATGATATTTGTACCACGACCGGCCCGTCTAAGGGTATTACGAACCTGTCATGACTCCCTCCTTTCTGGACATGGGGGCATTA
The DNA here is from genome assembly GCA_023333645.1 of Sceloporus occidentalis. Taxonomy (NCBI): domain Eukaryota; kingdom Metazoa; phylum Chordata; class Lepidosauria; order Squamata; family Phrynosomatidae; genus Sceloporus; species Sceloporus occidentalis. The sequence continues at coordinate 3,365,320 of JALMGF010000088.1, read as the reverse complement.
AGAAGACCCTAGATCTCGTCCGACGTCATTTTTGGTGGCCTTCACTGGATCGAGACGTTACCTCGTTTGTCCGCTCATGTACCACCTGTGCCCGAACCAAGACCACACGCAAGAAACCGGTAGGCCTCCTCCGCCCATTACCTATCCCATCGGTCCCCTGGTCGAAAATTTCTATGGACTTTATTGTGGATCTACCACCCTCAAAGAAACACGACACAATAATGGTGGTGGTAGACAGATTTACTAAGATGGCACATTTTATTCCCACCATTGGTATTCCCTCAGCAGCGACCACGGCCACCTTGTTCCTGAATACAGTTTTTCGGCTCCATGGACTACCACAGACCATCACTTCTGACCGGGGGGTACAATTCACATCACGCTTCTGGAAGATCTTCTGTCGAAATCTGCACATTCGTCCCACGCTGTCCACGGCCTTTCATCCTCAAACCAACGGTCAAACAGAACGTTTAAACCAAATATTGGAACAATATTTGAGATGTTACACCACTCACCTCCAGAATGATTGGCTCCAGTTCCTCCCCCCGGCAGAATTTACCTACAACAACCAAAAACAACGTTCCATACAAATGTCACCATTTTTTGCAAACTACGGCTACCATCCTACCATGATTCCGGGCCTACCCATCGGACCTACGGTTCCTGGAATTACGGACCGAGTCACCGCTCTCGCCAGACAATTTCAAACCCTGAAAGAGAACCTGATCAAGGCTCGTAAAACATACAAATTATATGCAGATCGTCATAGATCCAGCCCACCAACCTACCGTTGCGGTGACAAAGTCTGGTTGTCCACAAGTAACCTGCGCCTGCAGGTGCCATCGAAAAAATTAGGACCCAAGTTTATCGGTCCTTATGTCATCACCAGGATCATCAATCCAGTAACAGTGCAGCTGAAACTGCCCGCTACATGTCGGATCCATCCCGTGTTCCACGTATCTCTAGTCAAGCCATGGGTAGCTAACCCTTTTTCTGGTCGTGTACCTCCTCCGCCTGCTCCTGTTGTCATCGATGGGGTGGAGGAGTATGTGGTACAAAAAATTGTTGACTCCAGGATCCATCGTGGACACTTGGAATACCTGATACACTGGAAGGGGTATAGCCCAGAAGAAAGAACCTGGGAACCGGCAGATCAGGTGCATGCCCCCGTCTGTGTTCGCAGATTCCTCAAGTTGCATCCTCTCAAGCCGGGTTCTCCACGCCCCCAGAGGTCGCGTCTTGCGGGGGGATCCTGTAAGGCACTTACCTGGCAGACGCGGGGAAGTTCCTCTCCGTCCTCCCGGCAGAAACGCCGGCACCGTCCCCTGCTACATGAAGCAGCCGCTCGCACGCGCGGCCACTTCATGAATATTTATGCGGCTGACCGCCGCCTGGATTCCGCTGCGTCGCTATGGCGACGGTGGGCGCGGTTACGTCAGGGACGCCGGGGAACGCCTCCGCGGGCTATTTAAACTTCTCAAACCTATCCACCGGTGCTCAGTTGTACTGGTGCTTCCGTACCTATTGTGCCCCTCGTATTTTTTCCTGTGTCTTGTTCTATTGCTGGTATCCTGACCCTGGTCTGCTCAACGGCTATCGTGAACTTCTGGAATCCTGACCCTGGCTATTCTTACGACTTTGGGTATCTCCGGCATCCTGACCCCGGTCCGCTAAACGGTTATTGTGTATCTCTGGCATCCTGACCTCGGCTTTCCATTTCGGCTCCTGTGTATTTCCGGTATCCTGACCCTGGCTTTCCTACGACTCTGAGAACCTCCGGTATCCTGACCCTGGTCTGCTTAACGGCACTGCCCTGATCACCCGTGCTTACAGCAACACCGCCAAGTGCCCTGTTATTCCACCTCAGGCCCCTTGTGCGTGTCCTGTACTGAGCAAGCGTGTTCCTTTCCTGCATCCCGGATTCCTTCTGGTAAGACGATCCTTACAGGCGCTATGGAAAGTGCAAACATTGTGGGAAGCTAATAAGCAGAGGGAAAGTCTCTGGCCATTTTACCAGTGCTAGCATGAAGCATCAGAAGCATCACCTCAGCACTCAACACAACGCTGTGCTATTGGGGAAAGATGCAGAAGTAAAACTTAGTGCAGGCAGCATAGCTGGTTGCCGTGGAAAAACCCCAACAGCTGCTTCTGAGCCAATAGCAGCAGCAGCAGCAGCAGCTAGTGCTGGCAGCCAGAGACCAAGGCAGGTTGGAGCACTGCATGTCCAGCCCACCCTGGAACAATTTACATAGTTACATAGGCTGAAAAAAGACATGCGTCCATAAAGTTCAGCCTTTCCTGATGCCCACGGGGGGGCCAGCATGGGCTATAGTGGGCCTTGACTGTTGTGCGGAGGAGGGGTAGGCTTTTTTGGCGGGAATTTCGGGGGTGGAGTTAGGGGAAGATTATATAAGTGCCTGCTTTCCCGGGCTCAGGAACCATTTTTGTGGTTAGCTTACCTGGTTGCGTGTCTGTGCGCTGCTGGACTTTTGCTGTCTGTCTCCCTTTGCTTTTCTCTTTCTTCTGGCTTTGCTTCTCTCTCTCCCCCCCCTGTTGTCTTTTTACCACCCCTGCAGGTTGGCGGATGGACCGGGACATGGAGGAGCTGCTCGCCGGCGTGAGGAAGGCTGCGTTGGAGCGTGGATCTGCATGGCTGAGGGAGCAGCTGGGATCTGCGCTGGAGCCGGTTCGAGGGTCTGGAAGGCCGGTGAGGAGGACCCGTCCGCCTCGTCGTTTGAGCCCTGGTGAGGAGGAGAGGCCCGGCGACGTTCGTGGTGCGGCCTCCGGTGCCGGACCAGGCCGGAGCACCGGAGTTTCCCGGGACGGCGGCTGGGATTCGGAGCGGAGGAGGCGGCGTCCGCCGCGGAAGGCAGAATCCGGACGGCAGACGGCTGAGGGACGTTCAGGAGGTGGTGAGGACCCCAGCCGGAGCCCGGGCAGGGAGCCAGCTCGCTCCCCGGACGGAGGATCCAGCGGCCGGAGCGGCGGGAGGTGGTGCAGCCGTGCTGGGCCTCCGGGTCCTAGCGGAGGCCCGGACCAGGTGTCGTCCGGTGCAGAGTCCCCCGATCAGGAGGCAGGGAGGAAGAGGAGCAGGATGGACGGCCGGGTGCGGCCTGCTTCGCGGCCTACACGTGCTGGGAGGAGTGGATCAGCTGTCAGGCAAGTACCCGGGGCAGCAGGGGGTGCTGGACCGTGCTCCGCTGTTGGGGGGGCCCGGGTGCTGTTGCAGGGGGGGGTCCCGTGTGGGGTCCCCCTTTTCTCAGGGGTCGTTAGGGGGGGTGGGTTCCGTTAGGGGGTCGGCGGGCAGGTCTGTTTCCCCTGTGGGTAGTGTAGTTGGGCCTTGGCAGCTTTGCGGTGCGTCGGGTTCTCCCTCTGGTTCGGTGGGGGCCAGGGGTGTTGGGCCGGCGGGGGGTTCTCCTGGGTCCATAGCCAGCGGTCGGGGGTCTGTGCGGTCTGGTGAGGCGTCGGGGGTTGGGGTTCGCCGTCGCTCCCGTAGTCGGTCGAGCGGCGTATCTGGCCGTTCTAGGCGGGTTAGGCGTTCTCGTTCTCCGTCGCGTCGTAGTCGGTCTGCTCGTGGTTCTTCTCGCGTTAGGGGGGTTCTCGGTGTTCTGGTCGGGTGGTGCGGGGCCGTTCTCCTGTTCGTAGGGGGGGGTCGGATGGGGGTCGTCGGGTTTCTCGTGATGGGGCTTCCGGTGTGCAGGCTTCGGGGGTTGTTTCGTCGGGGCGGCGGGTTAGGTCGTCTGGTTCGCGGTCTTTGGCTGCACATTCCCGGTGTTTTTCTGCTTCCAGGAGTCAGCGGGATGCTGGGGTTCAACAGATGCCGGATTTGGTGGTGGCTCTGACGCTTTGGGGGTGGCGGATGCGTAATCGCAGAGTTGTGTTTTATTCTGATAATTTGGCGGTTGTTCATTCAGTTAACAGATTGTCGGCTGCTTCAGTTCCGGTGGTTAAGTTGCTGCGGTGGTTTGTTTTGTTGTGTATGGAATTGAATGTGTTGTTTAAGGCTGAGCATGTTCCTGGGTATCTGAATGTCATTGCTGACTCTCTTTCTCGCTTTCAGTGGGATCGGTTTCGGCGGGAAGCTCCTGGGGCGGACGCCGTGGGCTTCCAGTGCCCGGAGGTGATGTGGCAGCTCGGGACCGCTTGCTTGCGGGATGGGTGAAGTCGTCATTGGCGCCTGCGACGTGGGCGGCTTATGATAAGGTTTGGCAGGAGTGGGACCGGTTGGTGAGTTGTGTGGGTTTGGTGGAGGGGGATGGCGCTCGTTTGGATGTTTTGTTATGGTATCTGACCGGGTTGGCTTTGGAGGGTGCTTCTCCCTCTAAGGTGGATAAGGTTTTGGCAGCTTTGGCCTTTTTGTTTAAGCTGCAGGGTTGGGCTGATGTGACGAAGCATTTTGTGGTTCGACAGGTCTTGAAGGGGATTAAGAGGGGGCGGCGGGTTCCTGATGCTAGGCGTCCGTTGTCTGCGGGGCTGCTTCGTCGGTTGTTTGGGGTGCTGCAAGGGGTTTGTTTTGACGGTTTTGAAGTGCTTTTGTTTCAGGCTGCTTTTGCTTTGGCCTTTTTCGGTGCTTTTCGGGTGTCGGAATTGGTGAGTCCCAGTAAGTCTGTGCAGGGTGGTTTGGCTTCGCGGGATGTCACATGTGAGGGTGATTCTGTGGTTGTCTGGTTGAGGTCTTCTAAGACGGATGTGTTGGGGCGAGGCAAGCAGGTACGGTTGTATGCTCTGCCTGGGGATGTCATTTGCCCTGTGCAGTGTGTGCGGCATTATTGGGATGTTCGACCTGCTGGTGGGGTGTCGTTTTTGGTTCATCGGGATTTATCACCGGTGTCTCGATTTCAGTTCTTGCGTGTGATGAGGCTGGGGCTTGGTAAGCTTGGGTTGGCGTCGGCTGAATTTGGGACACATTCGTTCCGGATCGGGGCTGCTACGGAGGCGGCACGTTTGGGGTTGGATGATGGAGTCATCCGGAGGATTGGTCGGTGGGAGTCGGCTTGTTTTCGGAGGTATATCAGGCCGTTGCGGTTGGTGAGTTGATTGTGGCTTGTTTGGTGGGTTTGGTTGTTCCTTTCCTCTGCTCGTTATGTTTTTTCTGTTTTGCTTTGCAGGGCCTCGTTTCATCGTGTGGATCATCGGCCACTCCTTTGTGTACTGGGCCCGACGGAGAGCCGCAGTTAGGCGCAACGGCGTGCAGCTGGGCTTCCCCATGGACTTGGTGCATGTGAGGTGGTTTGGGATACGAGGCTTGGTGTGGGATGGAGTGTTGTTGGAGGTGGTGAAGTATTTGAGGTTGGGTTTCCGGCCCTCGGTGGTGGTTATCCACGCTGGTGGTAATGATATGGGGGCTACGCCTCAGCGCAAGCTCGTGTGGAAGATGAAGCGTGATGTTGAGCGCTTGTTGGAGTTGGTGCCTGGCTTGTTGTTGGTGTGGTCGGAAATGATTCCGAGACGCAATTGGCGTCATGCGAGGGATAGGGCGGCTATGGAGCGTAGCCGCGGTAAAGTTAATAAGTTGATGGCGAGTTTTGTGCGCCGGCATCGCGGGGTGGTGGTTCGCCATGTTGCGTTGGAGGAATTTTGCCCCAGTTTGTTTAGTGGCGATGGGGTGCACCTGTCTGATTTAGGGCTCGATTTCTTTACTTTGGCTATCGCGGAGGGGATAGAAAAGGCCTTGTTTTTTCTTGGGGGGGGAGCCCATCCGGCTTAAGGTCTCAAGGGATGGGCTCTTGGCGGCAGCTTGCCAGGTATCCAGGGGGTTAATGTGGTGGTAAGTGAATGGTTGGTAACATCTGGTGGTAGGTTCTTGGCTGTCAGTGCTGGGAACCTCAGTTCAGGGTGGGGGCATCTCGGTATGTCCCTTCCTTAAGTGGTATTTGGTTATGCTACCTGGATTACTTGGCAAGCTTGAGTGTTTATTGTAAATATTTACATGTTGGTGTTTGAGTCATTGTCCTTGTTAACGCACCTATGTTTATTGTTCCAGGTTTTGGCGTGACAATGACTCTAATAAATAAAATTGGCTGTGGCCTTTTCTTATCCATATTCTATGGTGTGGTGTCATTATTGGGGTTTTAAGGGGGGAGTATGCCTAGCCCGGAAGATCGAAGCTACAACAGTCATGATGCCCACGGGGGGGCCAGCATGGGCTATAGTGGGCCTTGACTGTTGTGCGGAGGAGGGGTAGGCTTTTTTGGCGGGAATTTCGGGGGTGGAGTTAGGGGAAGATTATATAAGTGCCTGCTTTCCCGGGCTCAGGAACCATTTTTGTGGTTAGCTTACCTGGTTGCGTGTCCCACCCTCCCTCCCCTTTTTTCTGTTGTTTGTAGGTTTGTGTCGTTTGTCACAGTCTGTGGGGCGGCAGCTTGCCAGGTATCCAGGGGGTTAATGTGGTGGTAAGTGAATGGTTGGTAACATCTGGTGGTAGGTTCTTGGCTGTCAGTGCTGGGAACCTCAGGTCAGGGTGGGGGCATCTCGGTATGTCCCTTCCTTAAGTGGTATTTGGTTATGCTACCTGGATTACTTGGCAAGCTTGAGTGTTTATTGTAAATATTTACATGTTGGTGTTTGAGTCATTGTCCTTGTTAACGCACCTATGTTTATTGTTCCAGGTTTTGGCGTGACAATGACTCTAATAAATAAAATTGGCTGTGGCCTTTTCTTATCCATATTCTATGGTGTGGTGTCATTATTGGGGTTTTAAGGGGGGAGTATGCCTAGCCCGGAAGATCAAAGCTACAACAGTCATATATCTGTTAATTTGTTGCTGTTGATCCAAAAGAAGGCAAACCCCCCCCCCCCGGTTTCGCTCTTTCCAATTTTGCACTAACCAGGGAAAAAAAATCCTTCTTGACCCCAAAATGGCAGTCAGATTTCTCCTTGGATCAATAAGCTGTTTCCCCATAATTAAAGATTATATCCCTGAATATTATGTTTTTCGAGGTATCCATCCAGTTGCAGTTTAAACATCTGTACAGACTCCGATAAAACTACCTCTGCAAGCAGAGAATTCCACATCCTTATTGTCCTTACTGTAAAAAAACCCTTTCCTCTGCTTTAGTCTAAATCTCCTTTCTTCCAATCTGAACGCATGACCACGTCTCCTATGCATAGTCCTGTTTATGAACAGATTTCCTCACAATGGTTTGTATTGGCCCCGAATATATTTATATAATGTTATCATATCCCCTCTGAGGCGACATTTTTCTAAACTAAACAGATTTAAATTAGTTAACCTTTCTTCATAACTATAGTGCTCCATTCCTTTTATTAATTTTGTAGCCCGCCTCTGCACCCTTTCAGGCCCCTGGGAATCAGCGTAGCTAAATGGACAGGGAGCATGTATGTGTGTGGGTGAGTGCATGCTTGGGGCATGGGTGTTTTTGATTGGGGTATGTAAATTGAGGGGCGGGAGACCCTAGGGGATAAAAGGTGCCCTCTGGGTGACCCCGGTCACTGTCACTTTTTATTTGAGACGGCTAACAGTTTTACCTGCTTGAGCTTTGGTTTCCTACGGCCTGGAGCATGGATGTTGATGCTATTCTCGCTGCTCTCAGGGCTGGTGCGGACAAGGACGGTGGCAGGGCGCTTCGTGAGCAATTTGCTCACCTGTTGCCTCAGGCTGCGGTGCCTGAGCAGCCTTCCGGGTCTGGTGGGGCCGCGGAGGTTTCGGTTAGCAGGCGCGCCTCGGTTCGCCGGCGCGCCCGCCCTCCTGCTCGGTTGAGCCCCGCGGCGGATGCGGGGGCTCGTTACCGGAGCAGGAGCCCTGATCGTGGGCCGCGCGCGCCTCGGGAGGGGTCTCCTCGTGGCGGGCGGCCATCCGGTGCGCCGTCGTCGCCAAGATGGCGGCAGCGCGTGGCATCGCGGAGGTCTCGCGAGGCTTCTGGACGGCTCGCGAGACCTGCCGCGGCTTTACCGGAGCCCGCGGCACAGGCGGCTGTGCCTGCCCGGGCCCCGGCGGCAGCTGGGACTCGGCGCGGCCGCTCCGGTGGTCGCGACCGGACGAGTGATGCCGCGGGAAGCCGCGCGGGAGCGCGCGAGGACGTGGGTGGTGCCGCTTCTGCCCGGCCACGGAGGGCGTCGCGGTTGGCAGCGGCGGCTGCTTCTACACTGGATGGACGGTCTGCAGGGGGGGTGAGTGGGCCCGGCAGGGCTACACGGGGGGCAGCTGGGGGCCGTGCGGGAGAGGGCGTATCGGAGGACTGTGGTGGATCCTCCGGGGACGATTTAGGTTCACCTCGGCGGCCCTCGGCTCGTTTACCCCCTCTGGGAACGGGGGTTGGGGGGTCTTCCCTCTTGGGTTACGGCTCCTCCGGTGAGGAGGCTTTTTCTACCCCCCTTCCCCTATTGTCTGCGGCACCTGTGGGTGGCTTACCTGGGGCTGGGGCCCTGCCAGCGGTTCCGGGTCCTTCTGGGGCCCAAGGGCAATTTTGCTCACCTCTCCTTTCCCTGCAGGCTGGTGCTGGAGTTCTGCCGGAGGTTCCTTCCCGGCTGTCTGGACCTGCGCGACAAGATGCTGCTAGCAACATGGCTGCGTGTACGGCACCGCAGGAGGTCTGCCGGTCGCTTGGTGGTGAGTTGACTTCTCAGCTTTCTGGTCTATCTGGGTCTGTTGTGGGGGGTCGCCCGGGCGCTAGCGTGGGGGATTTTTTGTCGGGTCTTCGGGGTTTTCTGGACGCGTGGGAGCGTGGAGGTAGCTCCGGGTCGGGTGGGTCTGGCTTAGATGGGCAGGTTAGGTCTGTCTGGGAGCAGTCTGGGAGTGTTGTAGGGTCTGCTGGTCAGGTTCCCATCCCAGCGCCGTCTGTGGCGTGTCCTGGTGGGGCTGCGGTTGCGGTTTCGTCGGGTTCGGAGGTTGCGGGGGTGGTGTCTCCGTCGGCCGGCGGGGCAACTGCTGAGTCTGCCCCTGCGGCCGTAATTGATGCGGCGCTGGGGGTGCCAGATGTTGCCCGTGGGGCTGCGTATATGTGTTGGTCAGGCCCTTTGGGTCTGCACTTAAAGCAGGAGACGAAAGAAAGGATCTGGAAAGGCGAGTTTCTGGAGATTTTCTCTCTCCTGCCGCTGGAGGAGGTACCTCCTCCTGAGAAAGAGAGGAAGGATAAGGAAAAGGAGAAGGAGAAATATCGGTACAGGCGGATTCCAAAAACCTTCGGTAATTGGATTCGCGCCTTTTCCATCCTGGCCAGTGTGATAGGCGAAAAGTGCCCTGAAAAATGTACGGCACTTTTTGCGTATCAGGATCTCATCTGGAACGCTTGCAGGACGTATGGGGGTTTGGGCTGGTGGAGGTATGATGAGCAGTTCCGCCAGCGTTTGGCGGTTCGGCCGTCTATCGGTTGGGACCAGATGGATATTGGTCTGTGGCTGGCCATTATGACTCGGCCTGCCACTCATCAAGGGGGGTTTTCGTCGTTTCTCGGGGGGGCCGGGGGGGGTCGGGTAACGCTCCCTCCCCGGCCGGTCAGCGGCGGCCAGGTTGCTGCTATCAGTACAATGATGGGCAGTGTAAGTGGGGTTCGTCATGCCGTTTCAAGCACGAGTGCTCCGGTTGTGGCGGAGCCCACCCCTATTCCCGCTGTTTCAAGCGGGCAAAAGGGGTTGAGCGTCCCGATATGGGATCGAAGGGCGAGGACGCCGGTGGACGTCGGCGTGATGCGCCCGTGGCTAAACAGGTATAGGGACCGTCGGGCCGCTGAGTTGCTCTTCCAGGGGTTCACTGAGGGCTTTTGGATTCCCTTCGCGGATGCCCCAGGAACGATGGTTTTTCGTAATTTGAGGTCCGTTGCCCAGTTTCCTGATGTTGTGCGGGACAAGTTGCGGAAGGAGGTAGTGTTGGGGCGCATGGCGGGTCCTTTCGCCGTGCAGCCTTTCCCGAATCTGAGGGTGTCGCCTCTTGGGGTGGTTCCCAAAAAGGAGCCTGGTAAATTCCGTTTAATACATCACTTGTCGTACCCGCGGGGTTGTTCGGTTAATGATGGGATCTCGGCTGAGTTGGTTAAAGTTGTTTATGCTTCTTTTGATAAGGCTGTTGATATGGTGCAGGCGGCAGGGCGGGGCGCCCTGTTGGCGAAGACGGATATTGAGGCGGCGTTTCGCCTCCTTCCGGTTCACCCGGCCTGTCATCATTTGCTAGGTTGTCGGTTTGATGAGCGTTTTTATGTGGATATGTGTCTTCCCATGGGTTGTTCCATATCATGTTCCTATTTTGAGTGTTTTAGTACGTTCTTGGAATGGGTTGTGCAGGACGTGGCGGGGTTGACATCAGTTTTGCATTACCTGGACGATTTTTTGTGTATCGGTCCTGGGCATTCTGGTGATTGCCTTCACCTGCTGCGCACCGTACAGGTGGTTATGCAGCGGTTTGGTGTTCCGCTGACAAGACTGAGGGTCCGTCTACCTGCCTCAGTTTTTTGGGGATCGAGATCGATTCCTTGGCGATGGAGTGCCGTTTACCGGCTGACAAGCTTGCCGATCTGAAGGGCTTGGTGGCGCGGGTGCGGGGCATGCGTAAGATTCAGTTGTGTCAGCTTCAATCGCTATTGGGAAAATTGAATTTCGCTTGTCGCATTTTGCCGATGGGTCGAGTGTTTAGCCGACGGCTAGCTGGGGCGACTGCGGGGGTTGTCCGGCCTCGCCATTTTATTCGGCTCACGCGTCCGCTGCGAGACGATCTGGCTGTTTGGGGGTCCTTTTTGGACGCGTATAACGGTCGATCCTATTGGCGGGCGCCTGAAGTCTCCAATGCGCAGCTTCACCTGTATACGGATGCAGCGGGCTCGGCTGGTTTTGGGGCCATCCTAGGTTCTCGTTGGTGCGCGGAGCGTTGGCCTGCCTCCTGGGTGGCTGCTGGGCTCACTAGGAACCTGGCGTTCTTGGAGCTTTTTCCCATCCTTGTGTCGGTGGTGGTCTGGGGGGAGGTACTTAAAGATCGTCGGGTCTTGTTCCACTGTGACAATCTGGGGGTCGTGCAGGCTATCAACTCCTTGACGGCTTCTTCTCCCCCTGTGGTTCGCCTCTTGCGTCGGCTGGTATTGCAGTGTTTGGGTCTGAATATGACCTGTAAAGCGGTGCATATTCCGGGTGTACAGAACGTGACGGCTGATGCTCTTTCTCGCTTTCAGTGGGCGGAGTTTCGAGCCACGGCGCCGTATGCAGACGAGGAAGGGGTTCCGTGTCCGGTGGAGCTTTGGTCCCTTGGGTTGGACGCGTGACGCAGTGGATCCGCAGTTCGGTTTCCAAGGCCACTTGGGGGAGGTATGGTAAGGTGTGGGACGAGTGGGCAGTGTTTGAGGAAGCCTGTGGTGGTTTTCCTTCTCATGCTGCTCGGGTTCGGGGTTTGCTCTCCCTCCTGTGTCAGTGGGATGTGGCTGGGGTTTCCCCGTCGGCGGCGTCCGCTCGCTTATCGGGACTGAGTTTCCTCTGCAAGTTGATGGGAATGGCGGATTTTACGAAGGATTTCCTGGTTCATCAGGCGCTTAAGGGTTGGAGGAGGGGATCTATGTCCCGGGATGCGAGGAGGCCGGTGTCGGCTGAGTTGCTGGTCCGTTTGTGCTCCGCTCTGGAGGCGGTTTGCCTTTCGGAATTTGAGGTGCTGTTGTTTCGGGCCGCGTTTGGTTTGGCATTTTTCGGGGCCCTGCGTTTGGGGGAACTGGTCAGTCCTAGTAGGCGTGCTCCTGGTGGTATTTGGTTTGAGGACGTGGAGTTTGGGTCCTCGGGCCTGCGTTTCTGCATTCGGCGGTCCAAGACTGATGTTTTGGGCAGGGGGGCTTGGGTTCAATTGGGTGCTATTGCTGGCTCCCCGATTTGCCCGGTGGCGGCAGTTCGGGGCTTTGTGTCAGTCCGCCCGGTGTCTGGGGGCCCGCTTCTGGTCCATCAGGATGGGTCTTACCTGTCCCGTTTTCAGTTCATAGGAGTTTTTCGCAAGGCGTTGGTTGCGCTGGGGCTCCCGGCTGGTTCTTTTGGGGGGCATTCTTTTAGGATTGGGGATGCTACGGAGGCTACCCGGGTGGGGATTTCTGAGGCCTCGGTTCAGAGAATTGGGCGTTGGCGCTCGGGTCGTTTTCGGTCCTATGTCCGGCTGGACATGTCTGCTTAACGTTTCTGTTTTTTCTTCCAGGTTTGGTTCTTCCGCAAGTCTGGCTCGTTGGGCATTCATACATCTTCTGGGCCAGGAAGCGGGCTGCGGTCCGCCCGGGCGGGGAACAGTTGGGATACTCCCCCTTGAGTATGGAGGTTCGCTGGTTTGGTCGGAGGGGTATGCGGTGGATGCAGCTTCTTCCGGAGTTGGTCTGATTGTCCAGACTTCTGGGGTCGCCTTCTGTTTTAGTTGTTCACCTGGGGGTTAATGATTTGGGGGTGGTCCCGGTTAGGGCTCTGGGGGATATGATTCTGCGGGATTTGGCTACGGTCCGTATCCTCTTTCCGGAGGTGCAATTGGTCTGGTCGGAGGTGGTGGCGAGGAATTATTGGCGCTATGCGTCTAGCCAGCGGGCGCTGGAACGGTCTCGGGTTAAACTGAACCGTTGGGTGTCAAGGTTCGTGTCAGGTGATGGGGGTGTGGCGGTTCGGCACAGGTCTTTTGAGCGGGATGCTGCTAATCTCTTTCGGTCTGATGGCGTCCACCTTAATGATATTGGTCTGGACATCTTTAATCTGACGCTGCAGGATGCGATAGGTCAGGCCATGGCTTCGGTTGGTGGGGGTCCCCGCTGATTTAAGGGGTTAAACAGCGGGGTTTGTGGCGGTTTATGTGTCCTTGCCGGTCTGGTTTGTTAAATTTTGGAGTTGGATGATGGTGTGAAGGAAGGCTCAATCCTCCCCTAACCTCTGGTGTATTGGACGTGCCCACCGAGCCGATGGACGGCTGGTGGTTAGCATTGGTTTTGGGACAGCGGAAGGTAGCTGTCAGTGTTATTTGGACGAGGGGGGAGGCGAGCATCTGTGTTGGAGTGTACAGTGGTGAGCGGCCGGCAAGGACGGGGTTAATAGTTTCCTGTGTTGGTAATGGAGGAAGATATGTTAATCATGTATATTTGTATATTTGTATTTAAATTTATTTGTGGATTCTTTTACAAAGTTATCTTTATGGGTATATTGTGTTTAGGCCAACACAGTGTGGTTTATGGTTATTGTTAAATAAAATGTGCTGTGGCCTGATTTACCCAAATAATGTCTCTGTCGTTACTTGGTGGGTTTGGTGGCGGTTGGTTGGCGGTGCACGGTACACACTACCTACATACATAGTGCTATGATATCCTTTTTTAGAATAGGTGCCCAAAATTGCACAGCATATTCAAGGTGCGGCCTTACCATTGATTTATACAGAGGCAAAATTATATCTTTATCCCGCTACTTGATGCCTCTTTTTATACACGACAATACCTTACTGGCCTTAGCAACCGCAGACTGACATTGCACATTGTTGCCTAGTTTGTTGTCTATAACAATTCCCAAATCCTTCTCATTTGTCGTTACCTCTAATTCACTACCGTTTAGGGTGTAGGTTGCTTGTGCATTCGCTACCCTGAAGTGCATAACTTTACATTTGTCTACATTGAATTTCATCTGCCATTTGTGTGCCCAGTCCCCCAGTCTATCTAGATCCCTCTGCAGCACAGTAATATCCTGCTCGCCCTGTATAACTTTACCTAGTTTAGTGTCATCTGCAAACACAGAAACATGACTTTCAACGCCTACTGCCAGGTCATTTATAAATATGTTGAATAAAATTGGTCCCAGAACAGAACCCTGAGGGACACCACTTACCACTTTTGACCAGCTTGAAAATTTACCATTTATAACAACTCTCTGTTCTCTATCTCTAAGCCAATGTTCTACCCAAGAACAAGAATTTGCATCTAGACCAATTTCTTTCAGTTTGAATACTAACCTATTGTGTGGAACCGTGTCAAACACCTTGGCAAAATCCAAGTAGATTACATCCACTGCAACACCCTGATCGACACTTCTACTTACTTCTTCATAGAATGCAATTAAATTAGTTTGACAGGACCTATGTTTCATAAAACCATGCTGATTTTTGCTAATAATATTGTTCTTCCCAATGAATTCCTGAATATTATCCCTAAACAGCCCTTCAAATACTTTCCCAGCCACGGAAGTTAAGCTCACAGGTCTATAATTTCCGGGCACAGAGTTTGAACCCTTTTTGAAAATAGGAACCACATCTGCCTTCCTCCAATCCTCTGGTACAATTCCTGAAAGAAAAGAATCCCGAAAGATTAGAAACAGAGGTTCACTTATTTCCTGACTCAGCTCCTTAAGTACTCGTGGGTGAATACCGTCAGGCCCTGGAGCTTTGTTAACATTAATTTTCTTTAGTTGTTGCAGCACCTTATCTGAGCCATCCACTCACAGTTTGACAGAACATTTTTCTCAGTGGTCCTATGTATATCCATTGCCATAGGTTCCTCCTTAATATATACTGAGGAAAAATAGTCATTTAAAGTTTCTGCTTTTTCCTGGTCCTGTTTTTAATGAACCTACGTTTTCATTTTTTGTTTTTTTAGAATTTATGTACTTAAAGAATTTTTTGGGGTTAGTTTTGCTCTCTTTGGCAATCTAATCACCTTTTTGCATTCTTTATTGGCTTCCTTATATCTTATATAGGATGCCTCTGATTCATCTGATTTAAATGCTGTAAAAGCCATTTTCTTATTTTTAATTTTCTGCTTAACGTCCCCACTAAGCCACATCGGTTTCAATTTGTTTCCTTTATATTTGTTTCCTAGTGGTACATACTGAGAAGTGTACCCTGCTAATATTTGTTTGAAAATACTAAATTTTTCCTCAGTATTTTTATCCCTGAAGAGTTTTTGCCAGTCAATAAGTTGTAAAGCTGCCCTTATCATATTTAAATTGGCCTTCTTAAAATTATACGTTTTAGAATTCCCCATGGGCAATTTCTTTTTTGAGTTTATTTCAAAAGAGACCATATTGTGATCACTATTACCCAAGTGCTCCCCCACTTGAATTTAGACACACGATCAACATTGTTTGTTATCACCAGATCCAAACAAGTATCCTTTCTAGTTGGTGCTTGTACCAGTTGTGACATGAATGTGTCATTTAACAGGTTCAAAAACCTGAATCCCCTTGCAGAACTACTAGTCCCTCTATCCCAATTTATGTCCGGGTAATTAAAATCTCCAATAATTAACGTGTTACCCAGATGTGCAGCTTTCTCAATTTGCTCTAACAGCTGCTCTTCCTCATCATTATTAACATTAGGTGGTTTATAACATATCCCAACCAGTAGTTCTTTTCCTTTTTTTTGCCCCAAGTTGATATCTACCCACAAAGCTTCCACAAATCCCTTGTCGCCTTCAAGATGCTTAATATTTGACTTTAGCTCATTGTTAACATACAAGCATACTCCTCCTCCCTTCCTGCTTTTTCTGTCCTTCCTATATAACGTATAACCTTAAGTTAACTGCCCAGTCATGGGTCTCATCCCACCATGTTTCTGTTATGCCTATTATA
The DNA here is from genome assembly GCA_023333645.1 of Sceloporus occidentalis. NCBI lineage: Eukaryota > Metazoa > Chordata > Lepidosauria > Squamata > Phrynosomatidae > Sceloporus > Sceloporus occidentalis. The sequence continues at coordinate 3,349,825 of JALMGF010000088.1, read as the reverse complement.
TCATACTGCTTAGTGTATGCTATTGCCTCTAGTCTGATCTGAAGCCCCTCTCCTTTCTGCGCTATCTCCATTTTAAAGATCTCTGTGTCCCTCCCCCCCACCACTAGTTTAAAAACCCATCCAGCCTTCTAGCCATCCTCTCCCCTAGCACAGCAGACCCTCTTCCATTTAGGTGCAATCCATCACCACTATAAAGATTGTACCCAAGCGCAAAATCAGCCCAGTGCTCTAGAAAGCCAAAACCCTCCTTCCTACACCATGACTTTGTGGCATTCCACTCCAAGGGAACAATGCCCAAACAGCAGGCCAATAAAGTAACGCGACTTATTGGTCAGGTCATTGCTGTTGGAGGGGCATCCTTCTCTATGATTGAAGGGGAGCCTTTCAAACAATTGATGGCGGCTGTGGCTCCACAATATACAGTTCCGTCACGTTCCACTTTCAGCAGGAACATTGTCCCCTCATTGTATCGGTCCTGTGTTTCAGCAGTGAAAGAGGAGCTTTCCAAGGCTGCTGGTCAGTGTGTTCATTTCACTACAGATTTGTGGAGTGCACCTAGTGGGCAGCATGCCTTTCTTTCTTTGACAGCACACTGGTGGCAGCCCGGTGTGCCCAAGGAAGCTGCTGCAGCAGGCTACCGATCATTCCTTCTCCATGCAGAAGTGATGGATGAAAAGCACACTTCCCAAAATATTCTGCATGCGATGAGGAAAATGTTTAGCCTTTGGGTGGGAGCAGAGGCAGGCACCAATGTTGAAGTTGGTTTTGTGGTAAATGACGGAGGTGCCAATATGGTGAAAGCGCTGTGAGATGGTCATATTGTTGGTGTGCGCTGTGCAGCCCACATCATCCATCTTGTAGTGAAGGCAGCAATGTCAGAAGGAACTAATGTAGCAGCAGTAGTTCTGTCCCGCTGCAGAAAGATCGCAGGGCACTTTCACCATAGTGTTAAGGCTAGCCAACTTTTGAAGGAAGAGCACGAGAGGTCAGGTCTTCCCGTACACTGCCTACGTCAGGATGTCAGTACACGGTGGAACTCCACGTTAGACATGCTGTAGAGGATTTTGGAGCAACAGAGGGAAATCCATAATCTTGCCTCAGAGCATAATATTGGGATTACATCTCCATTGAATAGGGAGGATTGGACAGTGATCGCCCAGCTAGTGGCAGTCCTTAAACCATTCAGGGATGCCACTGAAAATTTAAGCTCAAACACTGCCAGTCTGGCCCAGGTAAACCCAGTGTTCTCCCATCTAGGCAGCAAGATGGATGTGTTCCTTGAAAACCATGAGGCTGTTCAAGGTGGCACTCTACATCCTGGCGTAGCAGCCATAGTCAGGAAGCTGAAGGATCTGCTAAAAGTACACCTTCGCAAACGCATGGAAGAGAGTCCCGAAATGATGCTAGCGTGCCTTTGCGAGCCAAGAATTAAGGGAAAGCTAGCTTTGAAATTCAATGTTCTCAGTAGCTACCGGGAGCAATTGGTCAACAAGGTGCGTGACTGGCAGTGTAAAATGGGAATGCTGTCCGAGGAGGGAGAGGTGCAGGAGGAGGAAGGGATTATGTGGTCTGCTACGCCTAGCAGCAGCATCAGCAGCAGTGCCCCAAGCATCACAACACAGCTGAGTGGAGCAGCTGCGTTTTGGGAAGAGGCACTTGGGAGTATAGTTGGACCATCTGACAGAGCTAGCAGCAGAAAGGAGAGTAGTGCTGCTGAAATGGTCAAACTTTACCTTTGTGAAGTTCCTTCTGCACCTAATGTTGATCCTCTTAGCTACTGGGATGAAAAGAAGAGTGTGTGGCCTGCACTCTCATGGGTTGTGCAGCAGCTTCTATCATGTCCGCCAACCACTGTTCAAAGTGAGCGTGTGTTTTCTATGACTGGAAACATACTGAGTCCACAGCGCTCACGCATGGCACCTCATCTGATGGAGCAGATTGCCTTTCTTAAATTCAATCTGCCCAAGTTGGGTTACCCAGCTCTTAGCTTGGAAAGTTAATTTTCTTTCTCTAATGTTCAAGGTAGTTTCTCCCCCTGGTTGCACGTGTTTGTGGTGTGGCAATGTCTGCTACCTCCGCCGGTGTAGCCAATTTACGCTAGGGCCTAGTGTCTGAGTTCTGGAAGTTCGCTCCCAAACGCCATGGACTGAGAGTTGTTTGGATGCTTTGCCCTGGGGTGAAACAAGTGAGCGGGTCGCCAATTGCCCACTCATTCGCCTTTCCCAATGCTGCTGCTGGTTGTGGTGCCAGCGTCTCTTTGCCAGTTCGCTTCCTGGCTAGAGTCATGCCAAAAATGTCCCTAATGGTAAGGGTAGTTTCTCCCCCCTGGCTGCGTCTGTATGCAGTGTGGCAACGCCTGCTACCTCCGCCAGAGTAGCCAGCTTACGCTAGGGCCTTGTGTCTGAGCTCTGGAAGTCCGCTGCCAAACGTCTAGGACTGACAGTTGTTTGGATGCTTTGCCCTGGGGTGAAACAGGTGAGTGGGTCGCCAATTGCCCACTCATTCGCCTTTTCCATTTCCTTTTCCATTTCCATTTCCATTTCTGATACACAACCTACCAAACATAACACACACAATAACACATATAACACAATGACACAACACATAACACACATAACACATATAACACAGTGACATAACACACACATGTACTATTCACAAATCACAAGGACCTTTCCTCCTGTTATTTGCCCTGGCCTTCACTTCTACACTCACTAGCATTAACGCTATAACTCACACCATATAACATTTTTCCATCCACATACCTGCCAACAGACCCAACTTTTTAAGGGACAGTCCTGCTTTTTTCCTGTTCCATCAAATTTAGCTAAACTAGGTATGCTAGTGCACATAGGTATAGCTGGGTAGTGTAGCACTACAACATTAAATAAATATAATAAAGTAAATAATAATAAATATAACTTTAAAATAAAATTAAATAAACCCATTAAAATTAAAATGAAATTATATTTAGACATAATAATAATACATCTTAAACCAAAACAGTGCACTGCTAATAATCTTAAAAATAACCGTACATTAACCCGAAGCTATTTTTTAGTTCTTGTCCAACATTTTCCCATTCACATACCTGCCAACACACCCAACTTTTTCGTGGACAGTCCTGCTTTTTTCTAGTCCTGTCCAGTAAAAGTTGGGTTGTTGCAAAGTATGCCATTATAAATAGGTAGCAAATGTTAGGCATGTATTACAAGTGGTCCAAAATCAATTTAAAAATGTAAAATAATCCCTATTCTTTTATTAAACATCTATGGATGTGTGACTGTGTGTGATAGGAGACCAAGTTCCTTGGAGCATTTGTCTAGGTCTCAGACAAGACAACTGCTCGGAGGAACTTGGCCCTCAGTTTCGGGCAATGTGTATTGTGTACAGTACACCTCGGTACGTGTGTGCAACTCTATTGGTCGTTTCGGCAGGGGGCTCGTCTGCCATCAATGAATGAGGTGCATTCTGCAGTTCTGCAGTTCATTTGTTGATGCCAGACCAGCTCCCTTCCGGCGACCAATAGAGTCGCACACACGTGAGCGCATCTGCTGCTCCGATGTGTTCTTAACCCCGTATTAACCCCTGCTACGCAGCCGGGAGAAAACTAAGATGAAACGAGCACGAAGAATGTCCACAGATATTTGCCCGAAAAGAAGACAGGAACGGGCGAATATTCGCGGAATACGAAGTTTTTTTTTTCTACGAAGACGCGTACAAAGACGAACACGAAGAGCCCCCTGGTGCCCAAGTCTACAAATAAGCTCCCTTTCAATGCCAGCCAACGAGTTGGCACCACGCCAACGCAAACGGCGAACTATCTCGGACCAAACAAACACCGTCTCCGGGTAAGCGGCCCAAAGCTGAAGCAGGTCTGCCTTAATATCAGCTATCAGCGCCCGGATAGGAACCGAACACAAATCATTCCCACCGACATGCAGGAGCAGGATCCGAGGCACCCCATGGATCCGAACGTGGCGAGACACCTCCCGGGACACACGATCCCAACGCATACCTCGGAAACCGAGCCAGCGGACCGTCAACTGCGCGGGATCGAGACCCAGCTGCCTCCCATTCGGACGCACAGCAGCCCGCCTCGCCGCCCAGAAAACATAGGAGTGCCCCAGGATCCAAACCGCTCCTAAAAAACAAACAAAGAAAACAAACGTCAAGAAACCAACCTTCACAGCAAATGAGGACGAACATACGACAGAAAACGGCTAGACTCCCACCTGCCCAACCTCATAATCATCTCCTGACGCAACCCCCACCGCGCAGCTTCCGTAGCCGCCCCAATCCGGAAGGAATGGGACCCATACTCATTAACCGACAAACCGAGGTTCGACAGGGCACGCTTAAACAAGGCAATGAACTGAAACCGGGACAGATGGGAACCGTCCATATGCACCAGCAAAGGCCCCCCAACCTGAGGCCGCACTGCAAGATAAGCCACCATACAGTCGTGCGGGCAAACCGAAGAACCGGGAAGAGACTGCAAAACAATAAAACGACCCCTGCCCTCCTGGTCCGTCTTGGACCTCCGAAGACCCAACCGGACCCCCCCACCGGACAGCAAAACATCATCAAACAGCAGGCCCCCAGGGACAGACTTGCTGGGGCTCACAAGCTCACCAATACGGAAGGCACCAAAAAAGGCGAGGACAAACGCCAGCCGAAACAACAAGAACTCCTCCCGCGACACACAAGCCCCGTCTAGAAACGCCACCAAATCCAACAGCAGAGGGTAGGAAACCGGCCTCCTAGAATCACGCCTAGCAGCACCCCGCCGATACCCCCGCAGAGCCTGACGGACCATAAAGTTTTTAGTGAAATCAGGCTCACCCCCAGCCTTAAAATGAAAAGCAAGCGCCGCCATCCGGCGACCCAAACCCGCAACAGACACCCCACTACTAAACCAATAACCCACCAGCCACAACAGGCACTCCGCCCTACTAAGACCCTGTTCCAAGGCGGAAGCCTCGGCCCAAAAAGCAGTCCATTCACCCCAAACCTGATCGTAAAAACCCCGAGTAGCAGGGACCAGAGAACGTTGCAGAAGGACCTCTACTCCAGCTCGCCCAGACTCCACATCCAAGCCGGAAAATCCGTGCCCACCTTGTCCGCCCCGGGCGCCAAAGCGAAGAATCGGTCCCACTGCAAACGAGAAAGGGAGTCAGCTATACAATTGTCAACACCAGGAACATGAGAAGCCCTGAGGCACAACACCAAGCGCCGCAACAAGCGCAACACGGGAACCGAAGAAGAGGTGAGATTAGAAATTGCCTGAACCACGGCAAGGTTGTCACACCAAAAACGAACCTGGCGATTAGCGAGACGATCACCCCACACCTCCACCGCCACCAAAATGGGAAACAACTCCAAGAAAGTTAAATTTTTAGTTAAACCCGCACGAGCCCAGCCGGCCGGCCAGCTCCCCACACACCAACTACCCCCAAAATAAGCACCGAACTCCACCGCACCCGCGGCATCCGTCCACAACTCCAGGTCCGCGTTAGTGACCGGCTCCTCCATCCACAACGTCCGACCATTATAATCACGCAGAAACAAATCCCACACCTCAAGATCCTCCTTCAGGGATCTCGTAAGCCGCACAAAATGATGCGGGGCTGATACACCAGCAGTCGCTAAAGACAAACGCCTCGAAAAAACCCTGCCCATCGGCATAACCCGAGACGCAAAATTCAACTTTCCCAACAAGGACTGCAATTGCCGCAAAGTGACCTTGTGCAGCCGCCGAAAACTCGCAACCAAAAAACGAAGCTCAACCACTTTCGCCTCAGGGAGCCGATAAGACATGTCCCCCAAATCAATTTCAATACCCAAGAAACACAAGGAACTACACGGCCCCTCAGTCTTATCAGGTGCCAACGGGACACCAAAAAGACGCGCCACCTGTTGCATCGTGGCCAACAAAACCGCACACTGAGAAGAACCCGCCGGACCAACACACAAAAAATCGTCCAAATAATGAATAATAGAAGGGAGACCCGCAACCTCCCTAACCACCCACTCCAGGAACGTGCTAAACTTCTCAAAGTACGAGCAAGAAATGGAGCAACCCATCGGGAGGCACCTGTCAACAAAAAACCCATCACCCCAAAAACACCCCAACAAATGAAAACTTTCCGGATGAACAGGAAGGAGACGGAAGGCAGCCTCAATATCAACCTTTGCCAACAACGCCCCCCTACCAGACACCCTCACCCAATGCGCCGCCCTATCAAAAGACGCATACGAGACCGTACACAGAGCCGGGTCAATACCATCATTCACCGACTGCCCTTTCGGATATGACAGATGATGGATCAATCGGAACTTGTTTGGTTCCTTTTTGGGGACCAGGCCCAACGGGGACACCCGCAAATCAGGGAAAGGGGGGGAAGGAAACGGACCCGCCATCCTGCCCAAACGCACCTCTTTTAGCAATTTGTCAGAAACAACAGACGGATTGGCAAGCGCCGATTTAAGGTTAATCGACCGAGCAGAGAAACCCTCAACTTTAGACGGGATGCGAAAACCCTCCCGAAAACCCTCCTCCAGCAACCGGGCAGCATCCCGATCGGGGTATTTAATCAGCCACGGCAGCATCATCTCCAGCCGCACCGGAGTCTCCCCTTTTGCCAGCACCGGCCTTACCCCCTTTCTGCCGCTTGAGGCACTTAGTAAGCGGGTGTGCGCCACTACAGCCGGAGCACTCATGCTTAAAGCGACACAATGTGCCCCACTTGCACTGCCCCTCATTAAACTTCCAGCAGTATCCTTTCTGTTGCCCAGCCGACACCCCTGATCCGGAAGTGCCGGCTCCCGTCTGAAAAGGCTGAGACCCAGGACGACCTGGCGTCATAACGCGCAGCCACAGTGCTATATCTTTATGGTCCCAACGGACCCCAGGACGCACCGCCATGCGCTGACGGAACTGCTCATCATACCGCAGCCACGCCTGCCCACCATAAACCTGATACGCTTCCCCAATCGAGTCAAGGTAGCAAAATAACCCCGAACAATTCTCAGGCGCTTTCTGACCAATGACACTGGCCAAAATTGCAAAAGCCTGCAGCCAATTAGAAAAGGTGCGAGGAATCAAACGGTATCGCCGCTTCTCCTCGTCCTCCTTTTTAGTGGCCTCATTCTTAGACGGCCTATCCAAATTAAACTTCTCCAGAGGAAGGAGCGAAAAGATTTCCACATATTCCCCCTTCCAAATCTTGTCCCGCACTTCTTGCTTCAAATGCGTACCCAATGGAGCCTCAAAACAAACATACACCTCTCCACGGGCAGCGTCAGCTAGCCGAACGGAATCAACGTCAGTGCGCGAACCCCCAGCGGCCGAGTCGGCAGGAACGCTGCTAGCGCCGACAGGCGCAGCTGGTGCTACACCACCACTCCCCAAAGCACTGAGACCACCAGCCCCAGGCGCACCACTCGAACCCCAAACCTGCGCCGGCGACGCACCCTGACCCCCCAAACCACAAGTCGCCACCAGATCCCGAAACACTGAAAGCAATTGGAGCGCAACTGCCGAACTATCCCCAGAAACAGCAGGTGTGTTCCCCATCAAAACAGAAGAACTCCCACTACTCCCAGCCAACCCACTAACAGGTGCAGAGTGCGAAGAAAGAGGAGAAAATAATGAAACAATATGCTCACTCTGAGATGCAGCGCTCCCAGCAGTGGATGTAGAAGGCATAGCCTCCGGAAAATTTGCAGCAGAAGCACCAGGCCGGAAAACAGCAGGAGTGTCCAGCAGATCATCTTCTGGCTCAGTGCGTGGAGCAACTGAGCGACGGCCAGCAGCAGCTCCTCCAGCCTCGCTGCAGCCACTCAGCACTCCCTGGGACACGGCCTGCGTAGGGGTTGGAGCTCTCGGCGATGAAGCAGCCTCCCGCGAACATCGCACCCGGGCGCGAGCACCGGGGCGCCTGAAATCGATGCCTCGGTCGCGGCCTGTACCGCCGGACCGTAAGGAAACCGCACCGGCGGCTCCCGAAGCCCTGGACGCACCGGCAACGGAGCTGACTGCGGCGGGGACGGACGATTCGGCTGCACCTCCGGGCGAGGCCTGCCAGCCCTCCCGGATCTCGCCGGACGGGAACTCCGGCGCTTGGTAGGTCCTGCACGGGACGCAGTGCGGGCCGGAGACGCAGCAGCCACTCTCTGGCCGGACACCTCCGGGCTCAGCCGAACGGGGGGACGGGAGACCCTGGACCGGGCGGACCTAGATGACCCCGGAGCAGATGACGGTCCCGGAACCGGCGAGGACGACAGGACCCCGGACAGTCGTTCACGGAGCCACTCCACATCACCACCGGCAGCCTCCTGAAGCTCTTGAAGCAGGGATTCCATACTGGATGCCATCAGGAACCTGCAAGACAAAAGGTAAAATTTTTCTGAAAATGGTTGAAAATTTTTCTGAAAATGGTTGCCACTATAGGCCACGACCCTTCCTTATATACCCCCCTAGGGAGGGTAATTAACTAATTACCCCCTCCCCCTCTGGCCCTGCACGTGCCTCCAAATACCTCAGCTTTTCAGTGGCAAAATTTTGCTTAGTCATGCCTTAACCCTTTAAACAGGCTTGACCAAGGGTACCTCGTCCGCACACATTCATGTGGCCCCTTTGTCCAATTCTTTCCCTCCGGGGCTGTTCTGGTCAGACCTTGCTGGGAAGTTTCTATGTATTCTCAAACCTTTGGTACAAATGCTAGCTCTGAATATAGTTGTGTGTGTGTCCTCTATATATTGCGACATGATTCTTTAATAGATCTGTTGTAAATGTCAAAAATAATTTTTTAATTAGTCTTTACCTTTCTGTTAGGCTACACCTTTTCTTCTTAGTAACAAGAGTTAGCCATAACGCATGAGCTTTGCACATCAGCCTTTTATGTGATCTGTAATTATAGTTCTGATTGCATTTTGACAAATGTATACAGTTCCATGGTAACACACAAATCAACCAGTAGCTATTATCTTAAATAGCTTGTTTTGTATTGTGCTGATGAAAATGGGATGAAAGAGATTCATATATAACGAAATTACTTGGATTGGGCGAATTTCATTTTCTTCTTACTCATTTAGTTAAAAAGGAACTCCAACCATGTTTTAATTACTTGTATTAGATTAAAAATGTTTTCAAAAAGGTTGTGCTGTTTTCTTTGTTTAACCCCTTATGGACCGGGCTACTTTTTTTTTTGTACCCTTAATGACCAAGGCTGTTTTAACACTTTTGTGGTGCTCGTGTTAGCTGTAATTTCCATATCTCTCATTTAGTGTACCAACAAAAGTTATATATTCTTTTTTAGGCTTTCTTCAGATACCATCTTATCATCTAATTTCTAATGGTGAAAAATTGAAAACAAAATCTTTTTTTTCTACAAAAACTATTTGTCTTGACTTTAGAAATACCCAATGTTTTTTTTGCTTTTTATTGCAAGTTTTGCAAGTTTCAACAAGTTGAAGAAGCAGTTTGCTATTTCAAAACCATTTTTTTTCCAAATCTGGTTATTCTGTCCCCATGTGCTATTTGGGATATCATTGAAGCTGGCCAATTAGATTTACCCCATCAAATCATATATTTTTGAAAACTAGACAAATGCTGGTATTACCATATTTACTCGATTATAAGACTGAGGTTTTTTTTTCAGAGCAAATACCCCTCGTCTTATATTAGGGGTAGTCTTATAATCATACCTCAAATAGAGGTCTGACTACAGGAATAAGATCCAGATCCCCCGCAGCGTTTCAGGGGACCTGGATCCTCCTCTCTGGAAGCCGGTGGATGTCTGCACGATGCGCGCAGAAAACGTCCGCTGCTAGCACTTCTGCCGGGGCTTTTATGACAAATGCACCAGCGTGACGTGACCTTTCCGGTGCTCAGTAATAGAAGTCCACCGCCTGCCCCACTTAACAACCAGGGAGTGTGGAGCACGGGGGGTCAAGACTAGGAATGCATTGGTAAGTTGTGGGTCAGATTGGCAAATGGGGGGGTAAAGCATATCTGGGGGGCAGAGTGGTAAATAGGGGGTAAAAGGCATTTGGTGGGGCAGAATGGCATGTAGGGGGTATAGGGCATATCGGGGGCAGAGTGGCATATAGGGGGGGTATAAGGCATATCTGGGGGGCAGAGTACCAAACCGTGGGGCAGATGAGCATAACTGGGGGGCAGGTTGGCAAATAAAAGGAAATTTTTTAAAAAATGCATTTTTCTCAATCATAGTTTTTATTTAATATGAAAAAATTGTTTACATGTGAATTAATATTTACTAGTAAAACTTTTTTCCTATAGGGTAGTCTTATATTCAAGCCTTTTCTTTTTTGCTAAATTAATTTTCAAATTTTGGGGGGGTCATCTTATCAATCAGGGTTATAATGGGTTAACATCAGTGGTGGAACTACCGGGGTCGCAGGGGTCGCGGCTGCAACCGGGCCCTGGAGTTCTGCCACTCAGGGGGGCCCAAGCAGGGCCGGACTGGCCCACCGGGATACCGGAAAATTTCCCGGTGGGCCCGCATATTCGTGAAATCTGAAATCTAATCTAAACGGCCACTGCGTGCTGATGTGGCCGACCGGCGCTACTTTAATATGGCACGCTGGAAAGTATTAAAGTAGCGCCGGCCGGCCGCATCATCACCCAGCGGCCGTGTGCGAGAGCCGCCTAGTGATGGGAGCAGCGTGAGGGGTGAAAGCTCCGCCCCCTCGCACTGACCTTTCACCCCTCACGCTGCTCCCATCACTATGCGGCCATCAGATTGTTGGAAATCTAATCTAAACGGCCGATACGTGCTGATGCTGCCGGCCGGCGCTACTTTAATACTTTATTTATTTTTAATATGGCACGCCGATCCGGAATATTAAATAAAAAAGTATTAAAGTAGCTCCCGGCGGCTTCAGCATTCAGCGTCCGTTTAGATTTACATTTCCGGCAATCTGATGGCCGCCTAGTGATGATGAGACCGAGAGCAGGGTGAGGGGTGAAAGCTCCGCCCCCTCGCACTCAGACTGCTGGAGTACCGGATGTCATGTCAGTGACATCCTGTCAGCATAGAAAACGGCGGTCTGTAGCTACCAGAGGACAGAGGTCAAGCTGAAAAAGCCCCAAAGTGGAAGAAGTAGAAGGTCCGTAAACTAATTTATTTTTGTACAAACTGTATAATTTTTTAAAAAATTTTTTTAAAAACAAAAACAATCGGTATGTGTGTAAGTGTGTCCGTGGGGGACAAACAACATAATGCCTTTTTAAATTATTTTTAAATGATTCAACAAAAAAAAGAAATCTGTGTCTGTATGTGTTTACAAGTTCAGCTCCCCAGTGCCACCTCTGTCCCCTTTCAGCCCCCATGTAATCTCTGTCCCCAATGAGTGCCTCCCAGTGTCACCCCTGTCCCCATTCAGCTCCCCAGTGTCACCTCTGTCCCCAATCAGAGGCAGAGTGCCCCATGATATGCCTTTTAACCCCCTTTATGCCACTCTGCCTCTATAAATGCCCTTTAACCCCTTATATACCACTCTGTCTCTATACCTTTTAACCCCCTATATGCCACTCTGCCTCCAGAAATTACTTATACCCCCCTATATGCCACTCTGTCCCATGATATGCCTTTTAACCCCCTATATGGCAGAGTGGCGTATAGGGGTATAAGGCATTTCTGGAGGCAGAGGGGCATATAGGGGGTTAAAAGGCATATCAGGGGGCAGAGTGGCAAGCCTGGGGCAGATGTGCATAACTGGTGGGGGGCAGGTTGGCAAATAAAAGGAAATAAAAACCAAAAATGTAGCCTGAGAAGGTGGGGAGAGGGGGTAGATGGTGTGAGAGGAGGGTAGATTGGGTTGGGGGGGGCCTTAACAGATTCTCGCACCGGGGCCCTAAGGTTTCTAGTTACGCCCCTGGTAAACATCCTTTCCATGCACAAATTCTACCACCAGCATTTTGCCAAAGTTTGTGGTAGTAATTTTTTTATTTGGTATATGTCACTGTCATACAACACCCAATATGTGTTCAGCAACATCTCCCGAGTACAGTGATACCACACATGCATGGGTTTGTCGGGTTGTGTGGGAGGTAAAATGCCACATTTGGAAAGTGCGCATTTTTCAACTTGGAAGTTTGACATCTGGTCCTTCTGCCCTTTGCCCTATGTCCTATTTGGGACATCTCTGAAGATGGCTAATTCAATTTACCCTATCAAATCATACACTTTTAAAATTAACTAGACACCCGAGGATATTTTTTTTTAATTTTTTATTTTTTATATTGCTTTATTAATCAGGAAAGTGTTATTTAAAACGACAATACCAATGTGGATTTTGACAGCAATCAGTAGTATAAACAATACAGTCCATGGAATGTGTTTAAGTAAGTGACAATGCGAGCATATCAAGCGTAGACAGATAATAAAACATAGCCGATTGATGATGAATAACAGTAGAGTATGTATCAAGGAGAAGTGTGCAAGGCAGGTAAACAGGAAATTCCCAACCATAACCGCCCAGCTCCCCTGGGTCATCTCACTGTCCCCATGCCCCGGCTCCATCATCCCCGAAACCCCGGAATGGGACGCTGGCCCTTCAGGACCTGAAGACAATACCATTAGGTAGTGTTGAAAGCTAGGAAAATAGAAGTCTGAGTGGACCTATCAAGGGTCATATGGTGACCACCGACTAAAAAAATAGTTGACCTTACTTTCCTTGTGAAGAATGGATTCAATCCAGTCCATACGAAACAGAAATTGTATTCAGGATAGGACCATTTCCAAGGAGGGTGGGTGGGAAGATATCCATTGAGCTAATATGGCACGCTTACTCACAGCTGAAATAATACTAAGAAGGCGCCCGGCCCGAAAAACACTATGGTGCAGAGTCTGCAGAAGTAGCCCAAAGACAGCCCATTCCACTGTACCCTGAAAACAAATACCCAACACCGGTAATATAAGCTTGCACCTCTTTCCAGAAGGGGGAAATAGACCCGCACGACCATAGACCATGGAGGAGATCAGCACCCGATAAATAACACTTCGGGCAATGGGAGTAGTCAGCAAGACCCATAGAAAAAAGAAGTTTAGGAGTGACGTAGGCCTTATGTAAAATTTTCTGAAACATTTCACTGTAATCCCTAGAAACTAAAATCCTGGAATTCCTAACATACGCACGGAAAAGTAAATCCAACTCCAATTCAGGAGATGCTACACCAACTCCTTCGGTGTCCCATTGCATTAGGGGTCTAAAGATATTATAAATCGTCGCCATACGGAGGTGCCGGGGAGAAGACAATAAAGTGAACCGAGCTAGTACATTATTAAACTTTTCACCTGAGAAACTATGAGAAACAGTATGAAAATAATTACGGAGTTGTAAATAATGAATAGGGTGGAGTATTATGGTGCAGAACTTAGTTCGCACTTGCATATACGTTAGTATTCTACCTGTTTTTTGATCCAAAAAAGAATTCACCAAACGTCCGCCACAACGAGCTAAACGCCTGAAGATAGCATCCTCCCTGCCAAGTTGGAATCTAGGGTTGCGCACCAGGGAGAGGAATCTAGAACAATGAGAATCCAAACCCATGTGACGTCTTACACGCTCCCATGCCCGTGCTGTGTGATTAAACAAGGGGTTAAACACAAGGCCAGCAGGCCATGAAGACTTTGGAAGATGCAGGAGGGAGGCCAAGGAAACGTCTGGGGACAGCTGTTGTTCCAAGGGAAAATCCACAAATCTAGTACGGGCCTGGATCCAATCCATTGCAAAGCGGTAGTTAGATGCTAAGTTATAATCAGGTTTGACAGGTTCACACCACCGTTATGGACATGTTGCTGAAGCTTAATCAGTGCAGTCCTAGCCTTTTTGTTTTGCCACAAAAATTGGCGCGGTATCCTATTATGAAGAAGAACATCTTTTTTCTTTAAGGTAATTGGCAACATCTGAATTGGATAAAGCAACTTCGTGAAGATGATCATTTTATATAAGTGACAACACCCCAGAAATGAAAGGTGAAATTTAGACTGGGTAATAAGGGATCGCTCCATTTGACGTAACAATGGAACAAAATGTAATTGATAAAGGTGAGATAAATTGGTCGGGATATAGAGGCTCAAATATTTCAGGGTAGGGGAGGGAGTCCATTTAAATTGGAAGTCATTTCCCCGGTGCTGCCTAGCCTGTGGAAATATGGGAACCACTTCTGTTTTCTGTTCATTAACCAGGAACCCCGAGGCTTTATGAAAACGCTCCAGTAATTGAAGGAGATGAGGCATGGTTGTCTTGGGATCAGAGAGAAATAATAAAAGATTGTCGGCAAAGGTAGCAACTTTCAAATTGGCCGAGCCAATCGAGATACCCTTTAAATCAGCAAAACCTTCGATAATACGTATGAGTGGCTCGATGGCTAGATCAAAAAAGAGCGGGGAAAATGGGCAACCCTGCCACGTACCCTTCCCCAAAGGAAACCAACTGGAATTAATGTTATTAATGGTGACTTGTGCCATAGGGGAGTGATATAGTGCCCTAAAGGCCTGGATAAATGGGAGACCAAAATTATGAAATTTAAAAAAGTGGATAAGATAAGACCAGGAGATCCTATCAAAGGCTTTATCTGCATCACAGCTGATTATAACCGACTTTTTGTTATTAGTTGATTTAGAGGCCATTATAGCCGCATTCCTGACATTCTGCGTGGAATGACGTCCCTTTACAAATCCCGTCTGGGAAGGGGAGATAAGCTAGCGAGCAGCCATGATTTTAGTGAAAATGTTTAAATCTTGATTCAATAAAGAAATAGGTCTAAATGAGGATAGCAATACAGGATCTCTATTAGGTTTGGAAAGGATGATAATCCTGGAGGCTGTAAACTCAGTGGGTGGGGCACCACCGGTGATAAAACGATTATAAATCTCAGCAAGATGCACTGGTGCATACGTAGTTAAGAGCTTATATTATTCTGCACTAAGACCATCAGGGCCCGGGGTTTTACCATTAGGGAGATTATTAATAACATTTGAAATTTCCATTGGCGTGATTGGTTCAGCAAGCCTGTCTCTATCTGCTGGTGATACTTTGGGTATATTAGCCCGGTGCGGTCACAGTGTGTCCTGGGGTGGGTTTCCGGGGGCACTGAATGTATTGCTAACCTTTTTAAAATCAGGACGTTGATTCCTTTCTAAGCTTATTTAATGCCATGGCAGACCAGACATGTTATTGGTCTTTAACTGACTGTTTTTACATAACATGCCTGGCCCATGACTGGTCATTAAGGAGTTAAACAGTTCACATTTTGGCATAAGATAAGGTTTTCAGTTATCTGCATAAGTTATTTTATGCATTCTAGCTCTCTTATGTTTGCATCACAAACACCTTAACTTGGTTGCCTGTGGTAAACAATAGAATGGCTCTGTTTTAGTCACCCGGCTGGGCACACTGACTAATTAAATGGAATTAGAATTACAATAAAGAATCAGTTAAATGTGGCGTTTTAGCAAGGAAAGCCACCCAACACATCAAATGACAACAAGGACAGCTTTCAGAACTGCAAGTAAAGCAAGTTTATTGGAATACAACTAGAAAAAACAGGTTTTTTGTGGGACTTCTGCTTTATACAGGATTTTATTTAACCCCTTCAGTCCCAGGGTTTTTTTTAGTACCTTACATCCCACAGCTTTTTTGACATTTTTACCATATGTGGATTTTGTTAAGATTCCCTTTTTTCCGTGTTTGATGTACCCACAGAAATTTGACATCCTTTTTTCAGAACAAACTGGGCTTTTGTTTAAAAGCATAGAATTAAGTCAGTATGTATGTATGTAAAACAAACAAACAAAAAAAAAAAATACAATATGGATAGAGCTACCTCTAGGAACCACACAAAAATGTTTTTATGCCAGTGATGTCACAATTACATCACTTAGCTCACTTTATTGTTTAATTTATTTTATTATTTTTAGCGAGTTAAAAAAAAAAAAGAAAATATTTTTTATACTAATTAAGGACACAAAGTGTGAAAACACTAACATCTATCTATCAGCTTTATGAGGTGAGTAGCGAGTTACCAGCTTTATGTATCACCGAAAATACCATTAGAATACATAATAAGGAGGCTTGTCGGAACGCAGCCAATTAGAGCAAGAAGCGGGCTTTTAAGTTCCCCGCATTTGGAAACCAGATTTCCCCTGACAAAACTGGAGTCTTGCTAGAGAAACGCACGTCGGATATTTGCTTACATGATTAGAGTCCAAGAGGCTGCTTAACCCGTCAGGGAATTGATTTCTCATGATTTCCGACGATAACAAGCTGTATCGCTATGGGAATGTTTAACTAGCGGTTCAGACTCTGATACGCTTTTCTCTTTAGGTAGGGCTTGTTGGGTGGAATGCAACCCTCATAGAGTTAGCTCCTACTACCCTAAGTTTTAAATGTTTTTCATTCACCCTTATTGTGTCTCTAACATGCTAGACGTGAGAGATGATAGGAGAAGTGTATCCTTGTATTTTTCATTTTGAGCAGAGTATTTTCCACTTTAAATTTTAACATGAATTAAATGTTTTATTGTTTGTTTTTTTAAAAAGAGCTTGGGCAGAACATCTGGAAACCCCTGTCTGCCTTGAAATCTTTGCCTGATAGAGAACTTTTCTGATGCAGTAATGTGTTATGTGCTTAGTCTTGCCACGGTGTATGACTTTTGACATTAAAATGTCTTCAGCAACCTCACCTTTTTATTCCTCCTACATAGATGTTTCTGTTTCAGTTAATGATTGTGCTCAATCTACACATTAAATTGATGATCATTAGCACATATTTTGTATAATCATACACTTAATTATATACCTAACTGTACCTGCAAGTGTACCTAGAAAAAATTATAATGTATTGAAAGCAAAGGATAGTCACACCAAATATTGCTTTAATTTAGATTATTTTTCCGTTTACTCACTTTACATTTTGTTACATGATCAAAATAAACACATTTTGAAAGCATTCATACTTTACAGCATTTTTTTCATACCTGCCTAAAATTTTTTCACAGTATTGTAGGTTAAATCTTTGCTTGACCCTATTAGACCATGCTGAGAGATACAGGGCTCACTATTCACTCCATTCCAGGTGTAATGATCCACCAACCAGAGTATAACACAATTGCTTTTCCAACACAAAATCTTCTCCTTGTAGGCCATTGTGGTGTAATTTGCCCTTAGCACATATTACTATGGCATACAGAATCTATGAGAACATTACGTGTTTTCACCATTTTTGTCATGTTTCTATTGAATGGAAATTTTCCTCAAAAGAATATTTTTAACAGCTTCACATTTAATCTTAAGAATACTCATCATGTAGTCAAAATGTTCTGGCAGATTTTAAACTACTTAAATGTCTAATAATAACACAACCTTTTTTTTTTTTTTACTGAGAGACCCTTGTGAAAGATATACTTTTTTTGCTTCAGCTTATAACTAGAAATTTCTCAGGGTTGTCTGCATGGTATTTCCCCTTGGGCTCCAGCTACGAGGTGCTATGAGATGGCCATTAAGTGGGTAGAAGTAGGCCACTGATGGTCCTTTTAAAGCATTAAAGTCATCATTGATTGGTTCAGTTTAATAGCAATGACAATCTAGTTTTTTGCATTCTGATTTGCATTCTTCAAGAGGTAATAACCGTGGCATGCAAAATTTCCATTTTTATACACATATGCCCAACTATGTACCCCTGGGCATGGCTTTTACTTGTAACTATAAAATACTTTAATAACAATTAACCAATAATCAGACTGAAACATAAGATTATGACAAATGAAGTCTCATTTATTATCAACGACATATAAAAAACTAGCATATGGAGTCCCAACAACCAATGAGGAATTCCTTCTCCCCGATGACAGCTGCTCCCCACTCAGCATCCAGTCAGTCCTCAGATCATCCAGCATCTGGCATGACATGTGGGTCTGAGGGGCAGGCTAGGTGCTCAACTAGCCATCCATCCCTTTCCACCCAGCTGCTATTGTGGTGGATCACTGGGGCATTAATAAAATGGCCCTCCCCATTCTCACCCTAGTGTACCCTTGGCAAAAGCCCCAATCAGCCCTGATTACAAGCCTGACTACAAAATGAGTGCTTGTCATTGACCTATACGTCACCAGAATGGTATGCCTGCACCCAGCCATATGCTGTTGCTGGCCCAAGAACAAAGTCAGTGACCAGTTCTGGCCCATTGCTGTAGAGGGTGTTTACTACCAACCGTGGGAGGCGGAAAGGTCATATTACTTCGCCCCAAAAGAGTTTCCTCCGTTTACTCCTCTTACCGCTATCAATCTGGACTACTGTCACAATTCAATAGAGTTCTGCAGGTCATTATTGAACAAAGTCTTGCCTGATGATTTGTGTGCCCAGTTCCCTATTCTATCTAAATCCCTCTGTAGCAGAGTAATATCCTGCTCACATTGTATTGCTTTACAGAGTTTAGTGTCATCTACAAACACGGAAACATGACTTTCAATGCCTATTGCAAGATTTATAAATATGTTGAATAAAATTGGTCCCAGAACAGAACGCTAAGGGACACCATTTACCATTTTTGTCCAGCTTGAAAAATTACCATTTATGACAACTCTCTTTGTATTCTATCATTAAGCCAGTGTTCTACCCAAGAACAAGAATTTTTTAATCTAGACCAATTTCTTACGGTTTGAATACTAACCTATTATGTGGAACCGTGTCAAACACCTTGGCAAAATCCAAGTAGATTACATCCGCTGCAACACCCTGATCTCCACATCTACTTACTTCTTTGTAGAATTCAATTAAATTAGTTTGACATGACCTAGGTTTCATAAAATCATGCTGATTTTTGCTAATAACACTGTTTTTCCAAATGAATTCCTGAATATTATCCCTTAATAACCCTTCAAATACTTTCCCAGTTGAACCCTTTTTGAATATAGGAAACACATCTGCCTTCCTTCAATCCTCTGGTACAATTCCTCAAAGAAAAGAATCCTGGAAGATTAAAAACAGAGGTTCACAGTCATGCCCCTCTCACCCTTACCTGCTCTCCCCAGCTGTCCTCCGTCACTGCAGGCGTTCCAAAAGCTCTGCGATCGTGATCACGGTAGCGCGGTAGGCCAAAACTGCGGGCTAAAGTTCCAGCAAACCCCAGGGAGGACTTCCAGGTGTTGCCCTGTAGGGAACCCTAGAGGAGTTCCTCAAAAAATACAGGTGGAGACCGGAATGCAGGAAGCAATGTATGGAACAGGAGCCGGGTCTGGTACACAAAGGGTTAATCTTGAACAAGCCGGGTCTGGTACACGAAGGGTCAATCTCATACAAAGCCGGGTCCGGTACACAAAGGGTTAATCTTGAACAAGCCGGGTCTGGTTCACAAAGGGTCAATCTCATACAAAGCCGGGTCTGGTACGCAAAGGGTTAAATCAGGAACGAAAGGAGAGAAAATCACAGGGACTGCACAGCACAATAACTGAGCACTGAATGAGTGTCAGTGCTCAGTTTTTAAATTGCCTGCTCGTGAACGCCACGCCTATGCCCGTCCGCGGCGGGGAACGCATAAAGTTTTGTTGTAGATGTCTAGTAGATGGCGTGCCGCGAATGGAGGAGGAGGAAGACGTCCCGGTAGGTGCCGAACCCCGGGACCCTTACATGCCCAGACATAAGCATAATGTTGCACACCTGTGGAGGGGTGTTGACGCCAGCCTCCACCATCAACTATGCACCAATAATGTTCACACACAGAAACAGTGATCCAGGTGGTGTGGAATCACTCCTCTCTGGCAACCAATCCAATGAGGAGCTTATTCAGCACAGGGGAGGAGTAGATACCTGCAGCACTATAAAAACCCCTCAGACTGTGACCACTTTACTCCAGTGTTCAGGAACTTTGGCTCCTGTATGTCCTTGGACTCCAGATTACTGTTCTTCTCTTCTCTTCTCTTCTCGTCTCTTCTCTGCTCAGCTTGCTACAGACCCTCTATTGGATTCTCCGTTACTTGACCTTTGGCTTTCCTATTGGACTACCCTGCTTGTCTGTTTCCTGACCCTTGCTTGAACTACCATTTTCTCTGATCGCTGCCAGCCCCTGACCTATTGGACTGTTCTTGACATTGTTTTTGACTATCCTCTGCTCCTAACCCAATCCTGACATTCACTTATTTCCACACTTAGCTCCTTAAGTACTCGTGGGTGAATACCGTTGGGCCTCGAGCTTTGTTTACATTAACTTTCTTTAGTTGCTGCAGCACCTTGTCCTAGTCATTCAATCACGATTTGCAAGTTTATTTATATTTATTTCTTCCGTATTTGTGTCTGAAAAAATATGTTGCCTCTTCCAACAGTGTTTTTAAACATAGTCCATTTTTTTCTGTGCTTTTACCTGAAAAAACTTGATCCTCGTGAAGACATACAGAGAGTAAAGCCTTATTGAAATGAAACATTTTAGTTCTTCCCCAGCAACACTGTTTAACCAAGTACATTTAAAAAGAAACCATTGTTCCCTAAATGCATCCTCACTTAAATGTTAGATAGGATTTCTACACGGTTTGTTGTCACCAAATCCAGCAGTGATGCATATTACTTATGTCTAATCCAGCTATTTTTACACCAAAATCTTCCAAAGCCGGTTTTAAAAAAATATGCATTTTTCTAAAACCTAGTTCAGCAACTATCCACCAACCAAATAGTCTTGGTAAATTAAATTCCCTAATTACTAACTTGGAGTTAGTAAACCAAAACAAGCAAGTGTGTTAGCTAATGTCCACCAAACTATCCTATTAACAAATTAAAATTAATAAAAGAATGAAAGTTCAGGCATTTAAACACCTTAAATGTGAAAGTACTCATTTTGTGTGCTCTCACATTTAATCGCTAAGTTTGGAGCCATACATGTTGGCCCTATCTAGCGGGGGGAGACAAGGCTGTCAATGAGTGGGACTGTTTAAGAAGTACTTTGGCCATAGCGGTGCGGTCGACAACAGCTATCAAAGGTTTTCTGTGCCACTCTATCGAAACGAAACTTGCCTTGTATGCTGACGACGTTCTACTAACCATTACAGATCCTCAGTCCTCCTTACCGGCATTGCACTCTCTCCTTGAGGAGTTTGGCACTGTTTCGTATTATAAAATAAATTGGGGCAAATCTCAAGCTCTGAACCTTGGCTTCCCTGCGGCGACGATTGCTCAACTATCGACAACATTCCCGTATGATTGGAGATCTGATTACCTTACGTACTTGGGAATTAGGCTTACTAAATCCGTCCACACTTTGGCTAAAGTGAACTACCAACACATCTGGCGAGCAATTAAGGAAGACCTCCTTCGTTGGTCTAAATTTGAACTGTCCTGGACGGGTATTGTCTCCTTCAAGATGAACTCTTTACCGAAGCTACTCTACCTGTTCCGGACGCTACCAGTCCCTGTATCCCATACCCTTCTCCGCGAAATCCAGTCGACACTATCTACCTTCATTTGGGCCAACAAGAAAGCCCGGCTCTCCATTTGTCTCCTCCAACACCCCAAGATGCTGGGGGGCTTAGGAGTCCCAGATATTAGGAAACATTACCTGGCTGCTGCCCTTACACAGACTCTCCAAAAATGTTTTTGCTCGTTACCACATCTTTTACCCACCTCAAAATTGTCACTGTCTCTGTGGGACAAATACCGTACAACTCTTGGGTTTCCATCTACTCTATCTGAATATGCACCCATTACGGTTTTGCCCCCTCTGCTACCTCACGTCTCCGTTGACTCGTGGCTGCAGGCTGGTATACTGTCCATTCGCCATTTTACTTCAAGAGGTCATGTCCGCTCTTTCCAAGAATTGAAAACCGACTATTCCCTCTCCAATGAAGACTTCCTAAAATTTTTGCAATTCCGCTTTGTCTCCAGGCTCCCATTGTCCCTCATGCCATTACCATTTGCTATGCGGCGCTGCTGGACTGTACGCCCAATGTTAAACTCCCATATATGGACGCATGGGAAAAAGAGCTTCATTGTTCCTACAATGTTCAAAATTGGTATGCAGCCTTGGAACAGATTAAGGGTGTGTCCAGAAATGCCATCCACTTTGAAACGAATTGTAAAGTCATATTCCGTTGGTATTATGTCCCCTCCAAGCTCTCCAAGATTTTCCCGTCTGCCTCTTCTTTATGTTGGAGACTGTGTGGCCACAGGGGGACGATGGCCCATATCTGGTGGGACTGCCCTCTATTGTCTTCCTTTTGGTCTGAAGTTTTCGCACTCATTAATCATTTGCTCCCAGTCTCGATTGTCTCTTCCGTCTCAGTCGTCCTCCTAGATATGCTCCCTCCTGACCTGGATTCGCCTTATACACCTCCTTCTGGCTGCTAAAGGTGCTCTACTCTATGGCCACTACCCGTACGTACGAATGTATGGCACACTCGGCGATGGGTACCTCTCATGTTTTCCAGGCGACTTGGGACAGATGGGACGACTTCTATTTTATCTCCTTTCATAATACCCCTCCTGGTTTTTTGCTCCATGAGATGCGTGCCCCATGGAGCTTGAAGGCCGTTCGCCCGTTCTAGTCTCTTTTTTTTGCTTTTCCTCCTCTCCTCTTTTCTTTCTTCTTCCCTCCCCGTCTTTCCTGTTTCCCTCCATCCCTCCCTTCCATGGACAGATCATACATCGTCATTGTCCAGACAAGGCATGCCACTGATTCTGTAATTATCTAGAGCATGTTTTAGCTGAGTTGCTTCATGTATTTTATTACAATTTGTTTGCCTTAAAGTTTTCAGTAATACTGTGGCCTTTTATCTCTATGCCTTTATATGTTCTTTTTATCCCGAACAATGGTAAGTCAGGTGTCCTATCATATTGTGCATATAAAGGTCTTACTGACACGGTTCCGGCACCCAGCGCTGGCGGGCGGACTGCCTTCCGCAGAGATAGGGTGCCCTATCTCCCGGCTCCCGATGTTACGGTCCCGGCACCAGCGAGCGGGACTGCCGTCCGTGGATGCCAGAAACCCGAGACTCCTTCCCGGAGCTCCGTCACCGGCAGGCAAGGACTCTGTCACCGGCAAGGGACTCAAGGGCTTGAGTCTGGGGATTCCCCTATTGGTATACTTACCTCTTCTCCTGGCGTCACCTGCAGGAACTCTGGGGGCGCGGCTAAGTCGCGTAGCTGATATCGGGGCAGTGATGGACGGCTGGAGGCTCGGTCGTGACGTCATCATGGAGGCGGGGTTTTTGATTGGCGCCGGCTTTAAATACGGAAATCCGTTTCTCCTGCACCCTGTTGTGGTCCTATACTTCGTTTGCTGCTGTCTTCCTGATCTTCATTACCATTGACCCTTTTCTTGCCTGACTACTCTTTGAATTTTGACTCTGTACCTCTGCCCGGTGATCCGTGTACCAGTTTGGCTTGTCTGACTTCCCGATCCGTGTCTCGACCCTCTAGCTTGTATGACTACCTGTTCAGTATTAACCCCTTCGGCTCTATTCTACCTGTGGGGTTCGTCTGGAGATTCCTTCACCTTATCTACTCAGTACCTATATTTACCCGCCCACACTTGGCCTCCTTACTATTGGGATCCTCTAAGTCCTGGTTCTCTGTTACTAAGGGCCCCTCTCTTGGTATCAGGGGATTGGACAGAATAACTCCTGCATTGAGTGCCATTGTGCGGGTGGTCGTGAAATGTACGCATTTATTCATATTCTGACATTCAACTTTTATTCTAACAGTGAAATTAGGATGTCTTTGTCACAGAGTTGTTTAGTGTGACCTCAGGGATAACAGAAATCCATATGCTTGTTGTTTAAGTTTGTGAGGCTGGAGTCCTGGGATGCTGGGTGTCCTGCAAATAATCTCTTATTTATTCTACCTATTAGACACATTCAACAATGCCCCTCAAAACCCATTGGCTGAAAAACTCTCCATGCATTAAAATTTGATAGAAATTTATTTTTTCCAGCTAGAATGCCTTTTCAAATTTCACATTCTAAAATCTCACTGTAAAATTTTAGTGTTCCCAAGTGCCCTCAGTATGTCTGTCATTTGGTAACCACATATTATATTACATTTTAAAATGTTGTAATATATTCAGGAAAGAACTTTGAATAGCAACTGTCATGGGGCTCATCTAACCTGTAGGGGAATTTAGCAGTCCCGTCTTCTGTCATATGTAGTAAGACTGGGGCCTCATATGTTACCATAACATCCAAAGTGTGTCACACTGTGCATTATCTAATAGCCCCCAATATTTTAAGTTCCAAAAACGTAGTTATAAGTGGGACGGCACATGATTACAGGTGGGGCCTAAGGGCAGGAGCTTGGCCTTATGACCTCATGAGGCATTAAAGGTGAACACATGGATCCTTTATATACTGGAGGACGCAGCTTTAGTGCATTACAAAAAATGTCATGTGATTAACACTAACTTGTTACTGGTTTATTTTAGGTGTGTTTATATACAGCGTTTTCAACCCCTTAACCCCTTCAATCCCAGGGGTTTTTGGTACCTCAAAGCCCGGAACAATTTTGCCATTTTTGCGCTATGTCGGTTCAGCGATTATTCTCCTTTCCTGTGAATAGTGTACACATGTAAACTATATATTGTTTTTTTCAAGGAGAGATAGAGCTTTCTGTTGATACCATAGTTGGATGATTAGCTGAAAATTTAGAATGAGAAATTTAGTAAAAACTAGCGAAAATTAGAAAAAAAAACCAAATTTTTTAAAAATGTTCCCTCTGAATCCTCACAAAATTAGGTAAAGTGATGGAAAATCCCCTCCAAGTTTATCAATTCAGGTGTCCTGATTTCAGAAATACCTAATTTATATATATTGTCCATAATTTCCCAGCACCAGGGAGCATACTATAAGGTGTACATTTTTTGTATAATTTTTAGGCCTATGGCTTGACGGGTTTGGGGGTTGTGAACGGGGGCAGGAGGGTTATACTGGCTAGATGTTATGCTAGGGCAATGGGATGTAAGTTTTTTTTAATTATTATTATCTTTTTTATATATTTGTTTGTAATTTTTTTATTTTATTTATTTATTTTTATTTTTTGTATTTTTTTATATCTTCTTTTTTTTACACAAAAATGGTTAGAGGTCCTCGTAGGGACCACCTGAACATGCCAGTGATATCACAATGACATCACAGCTCACATTATTATTTTTTTTATTATTATTTATTATATTATTATTTTAATGATTTTTTTTATTATTATTTTTTAAATGAATAAACTTTTTTTTCCTGCTTTTCTGTTTCAGGACGGGAGAGGGGGTGAGAGACATGGTTTCTCACTCCCCTCCCCGCGATCCCCCTGCACCGATCACTGTGATCTCTATGCAGGTCCTCACAGATGTGCATAGAGATTGCAGCGTATGTGCCTCATCGGAGGACAGGCTATCCCCTGCAGGGGATAGCCTGTCCTCCGATGAACTTCCGGGTTACGTCAGCAGTGACGCAACCCGGAAGGGAATGCCCGATCATGCGATCAGGCAGTTTGAAATGTAACAGCTTTCCGGCTTTCATGCCAGGAGCTGTTACATCAGATCAGAAGCGATGCTGGCTTCTGCTGTCAGTGGGGAGTCCAGGCTGTCAAACGACAGCCTAATCTCCTGTGCAGTGGCCGGGATGTGTCCCTGATGCTGCACGAAGGGCTGGGCGTACCGGTATGTCCATAGGGGTTTCTTAATTTTTTTTTTTTTGGATGTCCCGGTACGTCCATAGGGGATTGAAGGGGTGAAGGACCAGGCTGTTTTATTTTTTGTACCCTTCGTGACCGAGGCTGTTTTAACATTTTTGCAGTGCACTTGTTTAGCTGCAATTTTCTCTTATTTAGCAAACCCACAGAAGTTATATATTGTTTTTTTTTCCAGAACAAGAAGGGTTTTTTTTCAGTTACAATGTTTTCATCATATTATCTAATGTCCTTTAAATTATAAAATATGGTGAAATATTTTTTAAAAAAGCCCTTTTTTCTCACTTTTGTTTTAAAAAATATTTTACCCATATAAAAAAGCTCATCAAAAAACCTGCCAAATAGATTTGACTAATTGTACCACCAGCCTTTGCCAAAATTTGTGGTATTTTTTCCCCACACAAATTGTACTTCAGGTATGAATTTACAGCTCCTGGTATACGCCACTTTTAAACAACACCCCAATATGTGTCCAGCAACATCTCCCGAGTACAGTGATACCACCTATGCATGGGTTTTTTGGGTTGTTTGGAAAGCAATTGCCACAGTTAGTCTTTCTGCCCAATGTCCTATTCAGGACATCTTTGAAGCAATCTTTTAATTCAATTTACCCTATCAAACCATATTTTTTTAAAACTAGACACACTAGGGTATTTCATATGCTGGTATTTTAACTCTTTCCATGCACTAATTCTACCACCATCCTTTGTCAAAGTTTGTGGTAGTCATTTTGTGTGTGTTTTTTCACACACATTGTACTTCACGTATAAATTTGCAGCCCTTGGTATATGTCACTGACAAAAACACCCCTATATGTGTTCAGCAACATCTCCTGAGCACAATGATACCACCCATAGGTGGTCAAATAGTTTGAGGCTAAAAAGGCCATATTTCGGGGGTGCACATATTTTCCTTTTTATTTATGCTCCTTTTTATTTTTTCCTTTTTATTTATGCTCAGTCTGCGCCCATGTCCTATTTTGATAAATATTTTATTTTGTATTTTATGTTTGATATTTTTGCTGGAACTGGATGGTTGCCCTGATGGTGTCATCACTAAATCAGTAACTTTAAATGTTACCACATTTTTATTTATCTTTTTCAACTATTTGTATTTTTTGCATTTTCTAAGAATTTTGCTGGGCTCAATTGGCTTGCATGGTTGAATGCAGTACCTGTTTTCAACCTGCAGGGGAGCCCACTCTCCGGAGCGATCACAGTGGATCCTGGCGAGGGTTTTCGTTGTGTCCCTGGCATTTCAGCAACACTCTTTACGTTTAGGAGACAGTCGTTGATCACTTCCTAAGCTCTTTTACATCAGGCGTTCGCCCCCATACAGTATATGGTGGACAGTGACGTCCGGGAGAGGGGCCACACAGATTTCATTGTTGCTGAATGCCTCGATATCGAGGCATTACAATAACACCTCTTAAGCATATAAAGCAATCTTATCTTTGCCAGGCAAATCATTGGTCGTTTTTGCTCGACTTCCCTGGCATGTCATTGGTCGACAGAAGAACCAGCTTTGCTGTTGTAATCACACACGTGTTCTTGTTTTTCAGAGCAAAACTAAATTTTGTTGTGAGGTCATCTCTTGGTAAAGTGGTGAGCTATTTATCTTGGTTAAAGTAATCTCACCACTTTGCAGCAAAATGTATACAATTATCCTTGTGTTTTTTTATCAATCAAATCTATTGGGCAGGTATTCTAGGGAGGTAGATACTATACCA
Organism: Sceloporus occidentalis; assembly: GCA_023333645.1. NCBI lineage: Eukaryota > Metazoa > Chordata > Lepidosauria > Squamata > Phrynosomatidae > Sceloporus > Sceloporus occidentalis. The sequence goes on along the minus strand of JALMGF010000088.1, from coordinate 3,322,414 downwards.
AAATACCAGATGGCTACATCTAACCTCAGGTGCTCCATTTAGACTACAAAGGATACTATGTATAAAAATTATTATGGTGGAAAATTTGTCATCATGTGATATATATATATATATATATATATATATATATATATATATATATATATATATATATATATATATATATATATATATATATATATATATAAAACACTTTCAAAAAGATGGTCAGCACTCCAGGTCTTTAAATTGACAATTTCCTTTTATTCAAAGTCAAGTCGACGTTTCAGTCATTACTGACTTTCATCAGGACATGACATATATATATATATATAAACCTTATAAACCATAGATCAAGGTGAGTAAAACAGTGCTGGTTTTGTTTACTAATTGTGTTTCTTTGTGACACGCAGAAGTTTTCACCAGGGGGCTTGCAAACCAAACTAGCAAATGTATTTTTATTGCTCTATTCATATGACTTCCCTCTGACCCGTAATATTCTTTGTAATGTATGTAATTTCTTTTCTTTTTTGGGTTATAGCAGAGAGAGGTTTGACATGTTTTTTATAGCACAGCAAGTCACAGCATGCAAAGCTAGAAATCAAATCTCTGATGGCTGAAGCATGAAATGACAAAGAGTCAGTTGTCAGATATATACTAATAGAGTTAGCCCTTCATCTTCCACAGCCACCATCGTGTTTGTCAATTGATCCATTTATTACTGTAGTATGAGCATTTAAACATACCCTACAGATCATTATTTTATTTATATTAATAGCTAATATGCAATAAATAATGTAAGACGGTAGGAGGAGGTGTTTAATGGAAATTTTCCCTAGGGTCTCATCGGCATTACAGGGGTCTAGCTAGTTTTTATATGCTACAAAATACAATTCCTGTCACTGTATAATATTCATGTAGGAGACAGGTGATCAACCTAACTTATTTTTGGATCAGCAATTACAATGAAATTAAATGAAAGATTATTCAATAGAGTTTTTTGTTAAATTCTATTTAAATATGTTAAACCTGGATATCTGACATCTTTTAAATGCAAAGACATCCATCTACACAAAGGACTATTCTCTATTTATCAGAGACAAGTGATAAGACAACTGCTGAGTTAATAAGATTGTAATTTTATGTGCCTTTTGGGACCAGCTGTTCCATCATTGTTCTCATGACTGCACATATACCAGAGGAAGCTAGCACAGTCAACTTGAATGACAACTATCACATCAATTGAGTTTAATATTTATTAAGAGCACTTGATGAATATCTAAAATCTTAATGTGATTCCAAGAGATTTTTGTCATTATTTATCAAGGTGGCCTATTGTTGTACTGAAAATACACCATTGTACAAATTGAGTCGTGTCAAATAAAACACATTATTATTATACTGGTGAAATAAGTTTGCAGATAATGTTTAGACATAGGCTCGAAGTCATGGGGAACATTTTCCTAAACAGACACCACAAACACATAAGTTTTTCACATAGCAAAAGGTGCTATCATGGTGAAGGTGTATCCTAGTGTCTCTTTTTACAGCTAAAACATAGCTTTTAAAACACTTTTTAGTGAAATACTTAGCTAGACACTTGTATCTTTCTGATTTGTATATGGCCAACTGTGTCTTTTAGTTTGCTAATAATATTAAAAGAAAACAGTGGCATTATAGCAGATAGGGCTTGGTAAGAAGCTAGAATTGTCCCAGATGCTGATATTATTACAGAAAAGGACTTCCCAGAGGAATTATGGAATTTATTAAATCTGGCATTTGCATTTATAAATGCTAATGCATATATCAAATGGTTGCCTTTGGAGACTTGATTCTGAACACTGCTTCATGTGACCGATGTCACTAGCCTTGCACCTTTATGTATTACTAGGAAGCTGTTAAGAGAAGATGGAGAGAACGAGTTTCCGAAAGTATCTTTATATGTTTTTATGGGGGATCATTTTTACGTGAATTTTTAGTTGGATTTAGTGTTTAAAAGAGCAGCAGTTATGTCACATTTGGATTATAGGTCACCCTTATGTTTATTGGCTGAGAAAAGGTCAACAGTTATACCTAATGAAAAGCAACCATGTTTCCTAATCACAAGAGGTGCAGATTGGATGTTGGATGTTGAGAAATGAGGATTGCCAATGGGATACCATAAGACAGGAGGTTCTGGCTCTGGTAGGGGCTGAAGGAGTGCCTCATGTTAATTTGCTTCATATGAGAATATGAGAAACAATTTATTTAGTGTACCCTTGCTCATCTTTTTTGGAGGGCTTAGAGTCCTAAGGGAAAGTGTCAATATCAATCCACCTGCTGGTGAAGGGTTATGGCTTGTTGGGCCAGTATTGGTATTAAGGTGTGTAAAAGCATCCCTCAGTTGAGTGTTTTGCCCAATCAATGAGGATACAAAATCACAGCACTATACACGCAATTATTTGATCAAGCAAAACATTAATATGGATCACTACTTCAGGGTAGATAGTTTTCTTATGCGAGTACAATACATTCACTTCACACAATAAACACTATTTGTCAATACAGTAATACATCACCAAGCCACGTATCACTCTCTTAGCTGGCCTGGGAAGCCCCTGTCAGTCTGTTCGGAGGGTATAGCTTCCACTCGATCACACTGGATCCTTTCCTGGGCTGCCTGTACACATCTGACAGCACAGGTGAGGATTCAAAGTTCGTGGTCTTTACGTCATGGTGTTACCGTATTTGCATGATTATAAGACAAGGTTTTTTCCAGAGCAAATGATCTAAAAAATGACCATCGTCTTATATTCAAGGTCATCTTCTAATTAGACCTCAAATAGAGATCTGATTACAAGACTAAGATCCAGATCCCCCGCAGCGCTGCAGGGGACCGGGATCCTTCTCTCCAGCAGCTGGTGGGTGTCTACAACCTCCTCTGGTGCTGGGGCATCTATGACATCATATGACCTTCTGGTACTCATTCATTTGAAGTGCCAGCAGCAGCAGTGGAGGTTGTCTGTGCACATCGCGCAGAACCTCCACTGGCTGCCCCCACTACACACCAAGGAATCTGAAGCACGGTAGAGAAGTCTATGGAAGAACTGGTAAGTCGGGGGAGAGTAAGAGTGGCATATAGGGGGGGAGTATAAGGGCTTTCTAGAAGCAGAGTGGCATATAGGGGGTTAAAAGGAATATCAGGGAAGCAGAGCAGCATATAGGGGTGTATAAAGCATATCTGGGGGGCAGAGTGGCATATAGGGATAAAGGGAAATCTGGGGGGCAGATGTGCATAACGGGGGGGGGGGGGGGCAGGTTGACAAATAAAAGGGAATAAAAACCAAAAAACATTTTTCTCAGTCATAGTTTTTATTATACAAGAAAAAATAGTTTACATGTTAATATTTACTTGTAAAACTTTTTTCTGAACGTATTATTTGGGTTGATAAACATTAAAGGGAGTAGCCACCTCAATTTAAAGGTTTTTGGTTGGATAGGAGCCCGGCAATTGTAGGGGCAAAAGAGGTTATTTTGTAACACCGATGTTTACTGTTAATTTGAAATAAAAGTGAATATTTATATCTATTCAATAAAGAGACGTGGCCTTTACACATTCAAAATTATTTATTTGCCTGCTGTGTGTTTTTTGTTTTGGGGGGGTGGCAAATTACCTGGTGTCTGGTCAAGACTTTTTATTAGTTATCAATAGACTGATTGCAGCAAGAGAATCCTGGTTAGGATGCTGTAGTTTTGGAGAAAGCAGTATAAGGGGTCTTAAAATATTAGAACATATGTGTTGGTAGTAGCTAGGAACACCCTGGTTAAAAAAGGAATATGCTTCACAAACAAATATTGCTAGCAGCATGGGACACTAATTTAAAAAACAAATAAGCTTCACAAAAAATATAGGTTTAGCATTCAAATGCTGCCCCAGTGAGCAACAAATCTACTGTGGCACAGGTATTATGTAGCCACCAGTCTTCTAAAGTCATCATTAGAACAGACATTCAGCCAGTTATTTGTTGGAATGATTTTAATTAATGTATTTTGACTGCGTAACGAACATAACAGATAAGCTTTTTTGTAGTTCTCCAATGATTGTATGCATTTTGCCTAAAAAGTACTTGATACATAATTGAGAGACACAACCTTTCATATATAAATATATGGATTCCTTCATAAAGACCAACCTTTCATACCGAGCATAAAATAAACAGCTTGTTTCTATGACAACCCAGATCACCTTGGAGATGATAAATACCAGTATCATGAAAATGTAGCAAGGCTTTCCCCTGTGGTTTTGCTAATTACGTGCAGATAACATGCAAAAAAAGTAATTGGCTGGGAGACAAATCTGTGGATATTACTGTTAATTTACCAATGTCAGGGGTGCTTAATGGGCTTACTTTTTATTATTTTATCTGAATATCAATACATTCCACAGTGCTAAAAGCAAAATCATATGTAAGTTTAGAACATTATGGACATATTGTTGATAACCAACATTTCCGGGCAGTATGGTTGCAAGCATAATCAATTAATAGAATAACTATCTATGGTCTATCTAGTTCATTGTTAACAGCTGCACAATTAAGCTTATCCATTTTGTTAAGTTCTTTAGCTGTATAGGGTTTGGACAATATAATAAAAATTATAATAAAAAAACTTTCACCTATAAGCCAATATTAAACTCATGCCTTTATTCGCCTTTGGCATCTCCCCAGCCTTGTTTTGGACATATACAAATTCCAAAACTTTTTTTTATAGTTATTTGAATTAAATGTGAATGAATGTGAATGAATACGTTTACAGTTATATTTAACGGACTTCATACAATTTGTAACTTGTTGGGCATTGTTGAATAATCTGTAATACAATACTTGCATGAAAATTGGATCACTTATCTATTTTGGTAGCAATACACATTCTTTCTCCAAGCACTAAAAGTTTCATATATATAGGTGCAAACAATGCTTTTATGACAGACATTTTTTACATAAACCTATAGTGTGGTACATTTTCGTTGGGGCTATAGTATAGCATCCCAGCCACACCTTACCTCCGTGCTGCCGTCCTTTCTACTAAGTGCTAGGATATAACATCATGGTGCTGGTTTATTTCCCCAACCGGCCCAGGTTATGCCCCGTTAGGGCAATCTCCCCTGCTTTTGCAGCAGTGGGCTACCTTCCCCAAGCCTTGCTGCTCTAGACATAGGCCTAGTTGGCATAGGCTAGATTACATCACTGCCCAGGGTTCAAGGTGAGTGATTGTGTATCTGTGTGTATCATAGTGCTCGTTTGTGTTGTTGTGGCCCGTGTTACAATGAGTGAGTGTGTGTATTTGTTTGTCTGGGTTTTTGAAGTGGGAGTATATGTGTGAGTATGTTTGTGTTTACTAGTTTTAGTCAGGCAGGGCAAGGGGCTACTTGCCTTTACATGTACCCTTGGTCACGCTCTCATGCTATCTCCTAATGTTTCCCTACCTTCTCCACTGACGGATTCTGTGTCCCTGTCTCGTTTAACAGCAAATATGTGTGATTAAGGGAATGAATAAGTGTATGAGTATATGAATAAGTGAATGAATGTTTGTGAATGAGTGTGGGTGTGTGATATCATGGATGTGTAAGGGGGGGTAGCATGGCATAGGGATGCTGTAATCACACTCCTATCATAACCAGGTTCTAGTATATATATATATATATATATATATATATATATATATATATATATATATATATATATATATATATATATACACACACACACACATACACACCACTTTCCGTGCCCCTGCTTACCTTTCGTCTCTGGTTGCTTGTGCACAGTGAGCAAGCAGCCTTGTTTTTACGGCAGGGTCGTGTATTGTCATGTGACCCCGATACGTCCCTGTCTCCCAATTCTGGGTCAAAATACCCTGTGCTGTAATAACTCCACACAATATAGGCCAAGGGAGGACTGGCAGCCTAAGGCCTTGGGGCAAGTCTAGTCAAGTGGTTCATTAAGCCACCAAAGTGGCTGTGAGCGGACATTGAAAGCGGCTGTCGTGCGGCAGTCACTCCGCCGGCGCCTAATGAAATTAAAGTGGCCAGCGTTGCATGCACCGTGCCGCCCAATGGCCGTGCCTCAGCTCTTTGTCCCACCCCTTTTAAGACTTGGGACAAAGAGCTGAGGCATGGCCATTGGGCCTGACGGCCGCACGGGCGTACCTAGAGTATTTGGCACCTGCGCCCCCTCTCCCCCCCACACACTTTAAAACTGCATAGTTTCTATGGTTAGGTAAACATTGAGAGGGGTACAGAATAACCTATTACCGTATTTGCTCGATTATAAGACAAGGTTTTTTAAGAGCAAATCGTCTTATAATCGGGGGTCGTCTTATAATCAGACCTCAAATAGGTCTGACTATGAGATTAAGATACAGATCCCCCGCAACTCTGCAGGGGACCTGGATCCTCCCTCGTCTCCCCCCGCCCCCCAACTTACCAGTGCTTCTGAGTCCCCGGTGTGTAGCTGGGGCAGCGTGTAGACGTCAATCGCGCAGACCTTCCCCGGCTGTCAGAGATCAGAGTTCCCACAAACTGCGCAATACATTTTAAAGCTGGATATAACTTATTACTTAAATTGACTTGATCAAAAGATCCCATTGACCATACAGTCCAAGCCCCTTTTAAAGTGCACCAGTTGTTGAAATAGAAGATAACTTTTTGCCTATACATTGTGCTAGCCAACTGGCTACCACATGTATGTGTAATAAGATGATGTTTAATATTACACCCCCTCCTATTATCTCTATGCCGGATCTAAGCAGGCAGAAAGAAGAAAACTACAAATATGGCCTCCGGCTGGTTTGTGCATGTGTATGGATGCCCACCATTATCCATTATGTCACCAGATCCAATGGATAGAAGGCGTTCTCAATGGTCACTGGAACTGGTGCTATTTAGTTAAGTATGACTTAATTTAGATACATTTTGCAAGAAGAATGTATATTTAATGTGTCATACTTAACCTGCAGTGGACCCTGTCATCTATGTTTTTGGTTGATAGATCACTTTTAGGAGGTTTAGAGCTGGATCATATCCTTTTTCCTTTAGGGATAATCTGACAAGGGTTACAGTGGAAGATCTCTGCCAACCAGCTAGAAATTCATTAGTGTTCATGCTGTAATTTCTATTTCTCTTCAGCTTTCTATATCCAGCTTATGCACTGCTTAACACCCATGATACGTTCTATGTAATAGGACGATATGTGATTTGGAAGTTGTGAGACAACCATACTAAAGTATATATGCTGCTATGTCCGATTCTCCCATCGGGATTTCTGAGAGCACAGATGTGTATTTATAGACATTATGCAGCCTATACCTGTACAAATAAATTCAAGTACAGATTTTTGGAAGCAACATAACATTTTACATAAGAAAACTATCAAGAAATCCCCTACTGTTTAGCTGAATAATACATATATGAATAGACTTTTAAAAACTATTGTAATTAGTTACTGGAAAATGCTTTTTTAGCATTAATTTCCAAAATAGTGACAGCAGAAGCTGCTCGTTGTAAAAATAAATATATATTTTATGTTGCAAGTCTGGTACAGTACAAGGATTAAGAAAGCTATATAAATCCACAGCTTAAATAATTCAAATACATTTGCATGTAAAATGTACCTAATGATAGAATGGTAGAATTTATTAGAAATACCCCAAGATAACCAAATCCCTTCTAATCTGATCTATAACCATCTATAGATTCTATAAAATATAGCAATTGTGAACAGAATGTCTTAATTGCAAGTTTTTAATTTTGCTTGTGTCATATAGTGCAAAAGGAAATAGAGCTAATAAATAGCTTTTTGTGTTTTCTCCATGAAATACAGGCCACAGGCTAGTTATGATACATGCAGAAGATTTTTAATCATAGCCCCCGTCTAGATAACTGTTCTTGTGACATATTGGCCCAAGTGATGTGTATCAGCAATCAAGTTACTTAATAGATTTGCAATTACCATCACCTTAACATCATACATTATCCACAACACCTATAGGAAAACTGGTGCAGAAAGAGAGGAGCACTCAAGGTTGGGGCAGAAAGCCAAATAGCCGAACTCTTGTGTGAATATTAAAAGCTGTTTGGAGACCCAGAATTAGCTGCGATGATCTGGGCAAACCTAGAGGGTTCCTAGGTATGCTTTATGTATGTATATATATATATATATATATATATTTGGTAAGGGTAAAACATGTGCAAAACGCCCAGTGTGCTGAATAGGTGCTTGACCCCGAAAAATGCCCCCTAAGGTAGGAAAGGGGCCAAAGAAAGAACCAATTATGAGTGTAGGAGGTCAGTAGGGGTTGTAGCTACGGCTGTGAACAACTATAGAATCAGGCAGGAGCTTGAAACTCCACCCTCCCTTTTCCCTCCCAGCACATAAAATAAGTTGAGCTGGTGAACACCTCTGAGAAAACACCCTCCTCCCTCCCACCCAGCATGAGAAGCAAGTGTAGTTTAAATGAAACCACCTCTCTCTCACGTGAAGCAAACGAGTAGCTTAACCAACCAAAAACTGCCCTTCCCTTCCTGCAAGTGAAGCAAATGAGTAGCTTGACCAAACCCACCCCCGCACATAAGGCAAACAAGTAGCTCAGTGAAGCAGCTCCGTGAAATGAGCTCCCTCCTCTCTCACCCTTTTCCTTCCAGCACATGGAAACTAGCAACTATGACTGGGCGAGGAGCAATGAAGTATAAGAATGTGCAGCGACACAATGCCCTGGAAGTGTAACAAGACACCTCTAGGAGAGAAAGACTGAATGCCCTGCATGTCTAAGGAGACGCCCAGGGGTTTCCAAACTCCCACAAACGTAAGTCCTCCAGATCGCAAACATAATTTCCTGAAGGAGAGGATGTTGTACCCCCTAAGACCCTTCCCACAAATACAGACTCTATGTACAGACATGTACATTCGGACGAATCGCAAATTTACAGAATTTTAGTAAATTCAGCGATTTGTACGAAGCCCAGATCCCCCATGACTCGGATGAAAACAAAGCAAAAAGGTCTGAACGTCCATCTGAACTACGTGGGCTTACATTCTCTCACACGCTGAATACATTTTTCTCTCACGCTCTCTAAATGTTTCTCTACCTTCTCTGCCAATAACTTGTGCTTCTGCCAGCCATTTGCGCTTCTCCATCTTCTTCAATATCTTCTTCAGTTTCTACCTACTTTAATAAGAGGGTGGTGGATAAGTGGGACAGCCTCACAGAAGAAGACTCTTAGGGTCCACAGGACCCCTGAGATATGTACTGAGATAAGGTCTTACTGTGGGGGTGGTAAATATGTGGAATATATGTCAAAACAACAGCAGCCTTTATAGAGATATAGCTTTCATTTTTTACCCAAATTTTTTTGTCTCACCTCTACTTTCTACTTATCTTCCATCCACTTTCTCTCTCTTTCAAACCTTTTATCCTATGTCTTCCTCTTTTCACAATATTCTCCCATACCTCTCTTTTCTCCTCACTTCTCATTATCTCTCATTTCCTTTGATCTTATCTCTCCCTTTATCTCTATCTCTCTTTCTTTTTATCCCTCTCTCTCTCTCTCTCTTATTGCTCTTTATCGATTTCCTTTGTACTCATCCCTCCTCCTCCGTGTTATCTCACCCCTTTCTCCCTATATATTCCCCTCTTCTCTTTATCTCACCCTCTTTTCTACATCTCTCTTCTTTCTCATTATCTCTTCCCAATCAGCACAACTTGGGGCGCATGTACATAGGAAAAAATAAAAATAAAACAATAATGGTGCAATATTGTATAAACACAATATTTAAGGAGAAAAATGAATATCATTCACAAACAGAGGAAGTGAAGAAGGCCCATCAAAAGATTAAGTAAAAATTCCTTTTAATATGTTTTTTAAAATCTAGAAAATTAACAAACGCCAATGGTGTAATATGACAGTGAAAAATTAAAATAAAAGTTAAATTGCACTTACAACAAATTATGGCACAAGCAAATGTTATGCACAAACGTTTTGTGGTACAGGAGTCCAGATGATCTTGATCACGATAAAAATCAAAATGATCTCAGTCTCAATGCGTTTCACCAAATACAGGTCCAACAAATATCAAAACAAAAAAAGGTATCCTCGTTCATAAAAAAAAGTTATCTGCTTTACAAACCAAACATTAAAAAGTAGTGTTTAACTACAAAGAAATAAAAACCAATACACGGTACATGTGGCATTGCTCTATTCAAGGAGTATTGCTAAACATTATTATATTAATATATATATATATATATTAATATTATATATATCATTGTGTTACAGTAGCAATGGCACCCAACTTGTGAAATAAATCCTATCTAAAACTGCAAAAAAATGGACTAGGAAAGGAGAGCTAAAGAAATATGGGAGGGCGTTAGTGTGCTATGTTGTAAGCATCCTTAAAGAAGTGGGTCTTGAGGGATTTTTTGAAGGAATAAAGGCAGGTGGAGACACGGATAGACCGGGGAGAGCATTCCAGAGGATGGGGCAGCCCTTGAGAAATCTTGTAAGCAGGCATGAGAGCTAGAAATCAGTGGATAGAAGGAGATAATTGGATGAGCGGAGAGACCAGTTAGGAGTGTATTTAGAGATGAGTGAGGAGATGTAGGGAGGGGAACCGCTGTGAAGGCTTTAAAAGTAAGAGTGAGGATTTTGAAATGAATCCTGAAGCCAGTGAAGAGACTGACAGAGGGGAGAGACGTTAGTAAAGCGATGTGAGAGGACGATAAGTCTGGCAGCAGCATTCATGGTGGATTCTAGAGGGGTGAGACGCATAAGAGGGAGACCGGCTAAGACAGAGTTACAGTAGTCAAGACGGGAGATAATCAGGGCATGGACAAGAGCCTTAGTGGCATGCTGTGTTAGGAAGGGAGGAATGCGGGCAATGTTTTTAAGATGGAGGCGACAGTTTTTAGAGACAGACTGAATATGGGGTGTGAACGAAAGGTCGGAGTCAAGGGCGACACCGAGACAGCATGCATGAGTAGACGGGGAGATGATAGCACCATTATATTGAGGGAGATAGATGGGGGAATCTTAGCATTAGAGGGAGGGAAGATAAGGAGTTCAGTTTTGGAGAGGTTAAGTTTCAAGAAACGTGCAGACATCACGGTAGAGACAGATGCAAGGCAGTTAGTTACACAATCTAAGACAGAGGGAGAGAGATCAGAGGAGGATAGGCATATCTGGGTGTCATCAGCATACAGGTGGTATGGAAAGCCAAAGGATGAGATCAGTTTGCCAAGGGAGGAAGTGTAAAGAGAGAACAGAAGGGGTCCTAAAACTGAGCCTTGGGGTATATATATATATATATATATATACACAGGGAAATTGCATTACACATATGGTAAAAGTGGCAGAAAGTTCAAGTTAATAAATGGGAAAAAAGCCTTGTCATGAATGGGTTAAAATACATTTTTGTACGTTCTAATAAGTGGCCTTTCAAACACATGACTAAAGTGGAGCTGCACACGGCAGACTCATTACAACAAGAACCTTTTTAACCTAGACTGCTGAATTTTAATTTAACTTTTTTGATTTGTGCACAAAGTCATGATTAGATAATTAACTCTGATTTCAAATGCTTAATCTAATTTTCAAAGTTAGTTGTGTAATTACTCAATATCGTCAATTTTTATTTTGTGATGCCCTTCCAAGTAGCAGGTAGTTTAGCGGTAAATGTAATTTTTTGTTATAATAGTACTGTATTAGTAATACAATATTTTGTTTATGTTTTTACATTTAATTAGCAAATAATAGTTAAGCAACATATTTTACTTAATTTCTAGATCCCATAGGTCTTTACCTAGCATTCTCAGATATTTCTCAGAAAAGGGGCTGGCGACTGCCTCTTTTTTCCCCCACTTCATAACAGCTGGGCAGCTAATAATAAAATAGGCCTAAGGTTTATAGGTCCAATTATAACTCCCAACCCCAGCCCCCCCTAGAATGTAGAACAAAATATGATATTGAATGCACAGACCCTTTCAATGTTGCCCTTATCTTTGCATGGTTTGGGATATAAAGGGTGTCATTGTTTTGTGGGAGGAGATTTAAACTTAAATCTCTATATGCATTTTTAGACTCCTCTACAAATGCACTTCTTGTTAATTAGGAGCTATCACTCCCGCCCCCTTATCCAATTACACACCTGTTTCATCTTTACTACCCAAATGCTTTTATTTGTTTTTTGTGTATAAAGGTTGTGTATTTGATTATAGAGCAGGCTGCTTATGATTAAGCACTTCCTCATGTGAAACACGTTAAGCGTCTAGCCTGTGTTTCTATACTGTGCCTGTCTATGTACCTCTTGTTTTGATTTTATGGTCTATGGACTTGATTAACCCCTTAATGACAATTGCCGGTTCTGGCACGGCACGGAAAAACAAGTAGATTATGACAAATGACGTGCCAGAACTGGCACGCCTTTAAACGGGTGCAGAAAGCGATCTACGTTCGCTTTCTGCACCCAAACGGCGTTGCTGTAATGCCTCGACCTCGAGGCATTCAGCAACGCCACGATCGGCACCAGGGGCTATATCTGGCGGACGCCCGTTTTAAAAGCGTTTAGGAGGCGATCAACGATCACCTCCTAAACTTAAATGGTGTCGCTGGAATGCCTCGATCAGGAGGCATCCAGCGACACCAAACACTTACCTTTGGATGCGGTCACAGCCGCAGCTGCCGATGATTTTCCGGCGGCCCGGGAAAAAAAACAATAAAGGTGAAAAAGTTCGCTAGACGGTCTCCTGACCCTCTAGAGAACTCTGGCTCCACATGCAAGTCAATGGAGCCCAGCTTTCTAATCACAGTGTGATTAGTAAAAATAAATTAAAAAATAAAATAAAATTAATAATAATTAGAAAAAAATAGTAAAAAAAACCAGTAAAACGTAAAAATAATTTCCCACTGATGTCACTATCAGGGGAACCTTCAAGTTGAAAATTTTTTTTTTATTTTTTTTTAAAAAAGGCAAAAAAAATAAAATATATATATAAAAAAATATATTTTTGTGAGCAAGTCCTAAAATAAGCACATTAGCTTAAAACAATTCTCGCATTGAAAGAGTTAAAATACTGGCATATTAAATGCCCATGGGGTGTCCACTTTTAAAAAATGTATGATTTGATGGAGTAAATTGAATTGGCCGGGTTCAACAATGTCCCAAATAACACGGGGGGAAGGATGGCCACACATCTAATTTCCAATTAGAAAAATGCACACGTACCAAAGGTGGCCTTTTAGTTCCCCCCAAAAATAACAAACCCATGCATGTGGGGTATCACTGCGCTCAGGAGATGTTGCTGAACACATATTGGGGTGTCATGTGACAGCGGCATAAACCAGGAGCTGTAAATTCATACATAAAGTAGGTGTGTGGTGGAAAAATACACACAAAAAAATACTACTGCAAACTTTGAAAAAATTCTGGTGGTAAAATGTGTGCATGCAAAGAGTTAAAATACCAGCATTTAAAATACCCTGGGGTGTCTAGTTTTCAAAAATATATGGCTTTATTGGCCACACTGAAATGGCCCGGCTCAAAGATGTACCAAATAGGGCATGGGCAGTGGATCCCCAAATGCCAAAGTCCAACATTGAAAAATGCGCATGTCACAAATGTGGCCCTTTTGCCCCCAAACAGCCAGGCAAAATCATTCATGTGAGGTATCGCTGTACTCAGGAGATGTTGCTGAACACATATTGGGGTGTTTTGTGATAGTGACATATACCAGAACCTTTTAATTCATACCTGAAGTAAAATGTGTGTGGAAAAACAAATGCAAAAAAATGACTACCACAAAGTTTACCAAAGGCTGGTGGTAGATATGGTACATGGAAAGAGTTAAAATACTAGCATTTGAAATACCCTGGGGTGTCTAGTTTTCAAAAATATATGGCTTTATTGGGCACACTGAAATGGCCCGGCTCAAATATGTACCAAATAGGGCATGGGCAGTGGATCCCCAAATGCCAAAGTTCAACATTGAAAAATGTGCATGCCCCAAATGTGGCCCTTTTGCCCCCAAACAGCCAGGCAAAATCATTCATGTGAGGTATCGCTGTACTCAGGAGATGTTGCTAAACACATATTGGGGTGTTTTATGATAGTGACATATACCAGAACCTGTTTATTCATACCTAAAGTAAAATGTGTGTGAAAAAACAAATGCAAAAAAATTTACTACCATAAAGTTTGACAAAGGCTGATGGTAGAATTAGTGCTTGAAAAGGGTTAAAATACTAGCATTTGGAATACCCTGGGCTGTCTAGTTTTCAAAAATATATGACTTGATGGTGTAAATTGCATTGGCCGGCTTCAAAGATACCCGAAATGGCACATGGGGGGAAGAATTACCAGATTTGGAAAAAATGGCTTTGAAATAACAAAACGCTACCTGTACATATTGCCCCATAATGTGTAGAAAAAAGCAAAAAAACATAAAAACATTGGGTATTTCTAAACTCAGGACAAATTGTAGAATCTATTTAGCAGGTTTTTTCATTACCTTAGAAGTTAGAAGCAGTCATTTTTTTCAAAATTTTTCACCATATTTTATACTTTTTTTAATAGTCAATAATATGATACAATCAAAACAATGTCATCTAAAGAAACCCCTTCTTGTCCTGAAAAAAACAATATATAATGTGTGTGGGTTCAGTAAATGGGAAAGAAGAAAATTACAGCTAAACACGAGTAGCGCAGAAATGTTAAAACGGCCAGTTATTTTAAATAAATGAAAAATGTACCTTTATTTTTTATCCAATTAATCGAAAAAATTATCGGCCAACTAATCGATTATGTAAATAATAGCTAGTTGCAGCCCTATTGCAAGTTAATAAATAGTTTATTTTGGTACAGACAAGTTACTGTTGTAGGGTGTGTTGGAGATGCTGTAGCGCACTAGTGCAGTGTATTATAGGGCTTGCAGCAGACATTTTAGAGTTTGTTTGATTAAGACAATTGCCCATTTACGTTACCAGCCAAACCTCTAATTTGTGGACAAGTTACATTTTTTATTATCTTTTTATCATATCACATTATTTTTCATTAATAAATATCTGACTAAACCAGGCATATGATATATATATGCCTGGTTTTGTATATACCAGGCATATAATATACCATATATAATACATATGCCTGGTATAATTCACTCCTGCTCTACAAGTGCCAAATTGTGCAAAATTTGTTGTCAAAACTACCATCCCTCTCATTCTCCCAGCCACTCCCCCAAGGGACACTTGGGGGAGTGGCTGGGAGAATGAGAGAGATGGTAGTTGGCAAGATAGTCTCTCCCCTGTCTCTATTGGACACACACCCCTTCCTTTCCATTCCTGCTTCCGCTGGTCTGGCCTGCCCTGTTTTGTATCTTCTGGAGATTCTAGCTCTGCTCAAGATTTAAGAAGCCATTAAAAGGAATTTTTATCTGAATCCTCTGATGGGCCTGATTTATCAAGTCTGTTTGTTAGTGAATTTAGCCAGACCAAAATTAACCCTCTAGCCGCCAGTAACCAGCCCAGAGGGCCCCCTTTTTATCCAATTACCTCTCTTTCTGGCTATCTACCCCTTGACTTAACATGTCACTCACAGTACCAACCCTCTATTCACCCCCCCACAGCTGTGACAAATTCTAAAGCCACCAAAAATCAGGGCTGGGCGGGCATTCGTCTTCAGTGATTTTCTTGCAACAACAGGTATTAAATCTCAGATGAGTCGCATATATATCCCTATTCTAATCTGGTGTCATTTTCCCTGACCCTGCTTTTTCCTGCAGCCCCCACTTCACCAGAAACCTTCACAACTAACTTGGTCTGCCTTGCACCTAGTTGTCTCCAGGGCAGCCATGTTCATGCACTGACATATCCAGACACACAGACTAACATACCCAGAAGCACATGCTCATTAATACCCACATACAATAACATACTAAGATACCCACACACATACCAAGACAATGACACATGTTTACACACTGACATATCCACACGCACATTCTAATAT
Organism: Sceloporus occidentalis; assembly: GCA_023333645.1. Classification (NCBI taxonomy): domain Eukaryota; kingdom Metazoa; phylum Chordata; class Lepidosauria; order Squamata; family Phrynosomatidae; genus Sceloporus; species Sceloporus occidentalis. The sequence continues at coordinate 3,306,401 of JALMGF010000088.1, read as the reverse complement.
ACCCAAGCACACTCAGACAGACACTCAAACATACCCAGTATTGTAAGGCAAGACAATTAAAAAAAAATGCCATATGTCATGGAAGCTTATTCTGTTCTTGTGTTTGCTACATTGGTATACAGAGACACATAATATTATTTATTTTATATAGTGCCATCATATTTCACATCGCTGTACAATGGATAAACAATACATAACAAGTAATGCATTACATAACAATTTGACTCAGAAACAAGAGGTACAATAAGCACAACCTTACCCATTACTACAGAAATATCTCCATATCCCCACTAATAAACACACACCCGCGTACACACTGAGTGCCTAAACACATATTTCAGCTCCTACATGTATCTCTCTTCATGTAACATAGTTGCCAACATTTGAAAAACATTTCCAGGGACGCTTCACAGCACAGCTTGACAATTTACCACATCCACGGTCCTCAAAGCTGCACCCACTTTACCAAACCTAAAAAATCAGCATAATTTAGCCCCACCTAGTTATTATGGCACAGATTAAATCACCAACACTGCCATACAGTAGATACATTTACATCTCAGCATCTATATCAGGGTGGTGAATTGTATTACCTTTACAGAGGTTATATTGAACAAAGAAAAATAACAAGGAAATTAATGATGCGATAGAGAACCATACTCATAATGAGTAGCTCCACTGTATAGGTCAGACTGAGCATTATTGAACAGAACACCGGTACTTATACACACAGAACCACATAAAACACAATATTCTCCATTCCCCTGCAATTTGTTTGTTTCCCTTCCTCCCAGTGTCCTTATGCGAAATGTCTAGATATACAGAAAACAGGGTGTTTCCCTAGCTTCTCTGCCGACCACTTCTGCATCTTCTCTCATTTATCTTCTATTTTCCTCCTCATTTCTGTGGACATAAACTGGTGCAAACTTTTTCCAAAATGGCACCACTTCCTCTCGCCCCATTGTCCAATTAGGTGAGGAACGTCACTGAATGCCCCACGATTATGGACAGAAGTATACCTTAGGGCAAAACAGTGGAACTTTTGGTGATGCCCTCTCACCCCATTGGACATAACGTGACATGAACTTTCGCTAAAGTTTGACGTCCTCTTGTCCCATCCTCCAATAATGTGGGTGGATGTCACCGAAGTGCAGTGATTTTGCCGAAAGTTCACCTTAGGGCACCGCCATTATAAAGTGATCCAGACACAGATGCAGTACAGCATAACTTATATAATTATAGAGTGAGCCAGACATAGATGGTGGTTTAGTAGAACGTGTATCATTATATAGAAAGTCAGACACAGACGGTGGTACAGCATAACTCCCATCACTATATACTGAGCCAGACATTGATTGTAGTACACCATTACTCCCATCACTATATACTAAGCCAAACACAGATGGTGGTACAGCATAACTAACATCACTATATACTGAGTCAAGCATTGATGATGGTACACCATAACTCCCATCACAGATAACGTCAATGCTGAATCAGTCATTAAAAACAGGGTGATATAGCCATTCATGTCAACTTGCGAGAAATAGGATTGTTGATAGGTATTGATGGTATTGTCTTTACCTCTGCGCGTATACAACTTCCGGTGCCGGCACATCCGCTGAGTGCCGGCACCGGAAGTTGTATACGCGTATTGCGTAGATGTCCCCCGCCGGCCCCGCAAGACACCCGGTAGTCTGCTCTGGCAAGTCGGGGGGGGGCAGAGTGGCAGCATATCTCGGGGGGGAGGGGGAGGAGGAGGACAGTGGCAGCATATCTCGGGGGGGGAGGAGGACAGTGGCAGCATATCTTGGGGGGGGAGACAGTGGCAGCATATCTCGGGGGGGAGGAGGAGGAGGACAGTGGCAGCATATCTCGGGAGGGGAGGACAGTGGCAGAATATCTCGGGGGGGAGGAGGACAGTGGCAGCATATCTCGGGGGGGAGGAGGACAGTGGCAGCATATCTCGGGGGGGGACAGTGGCAGCATATCTCAGCTCGGGGGGAGGACAGTGGCAGCATATCTCGGCTCGGGGGGGGGGGTGGCAGCATATCCCGGGGGGGGAGACAGAGGACAGAGTGGCAGCCTGTTTTTCTTTAAAAAAGCACCAAACTTTTAGGGTGCGGCCTATATACGGGGGCGGCCTATATCCGAGCCAATACGGTATATATATAGTAGAAGCATTATTAAACACTCATCTACAGACACCAGACAAGCTGGAAGGCTTGTTCTCTCAGAAATCTCATGGTGCTGCCACAACCACAAGGGATTCTGGGTTATCACCTTTTGCCTCTATATCCACTTTATACATGGATCCCTTGAAAGTAATTGCCCGCTGTACAGGACAGCCTTTAGACAAAACTCGAACGCCCCCTACTCCAAACGTGTGTGTGACTTGGTTCTGGTAGTAAAAGGGTTAAAATTCACTATCTGTCTGCCATAGACCGGAAATAGTGATAAAAACAAAAATATCCACCCTTAACACCACCCACAATTAACTATAATGATATAACTAATATCATAACGCTGCCACCACCAAGACAATTTATAAATGGGGTGCCTTGGTCCCCCAAGCGAATTAGATTAAAAACCAATACAATAATTATGTGATTTCAAATTACCGATAAAATGGTCTAATCAGGTAACGTGAGTCTTTACCAGACAAAGGCAGAACTTAATAAAGGAATATTTATTATGAACAAAAAATTGTCGCAGTGCATACAAAAAGGATGATAAACAGATTATTTACACCAAACAGATAAAAATAAAAAGGAGACATTACAGAAAACCTGAATGGTTTACTACTACTCACTTGAATGGTAAAGTAACAGTTTTTCTGTCCATAGGGCTCCGGCAAGGAAAGATGGCGACTTGTGTTGTGGAAACATATCAGTCAAAATAACTTATTTTCATTGTATCGTCCCTCCTGTGCTTACCACAGCAATAATTCATGCATTTATGAATTTCTTGTAAATTATGAATTCCATAGATATGTCACACTTGCTACTTCACAGACTGAATATCACAGACTTCACAATTCCTTCCAAACTGTTAAAGTTGCTCCGCCATATTTGTATTCTTTTTGTAGGGTGCGCTTTCCCTGTTCTAGATATGCACAAAAGGAGGTATGATTATGAATCTATGGGTTATCAAGCAGTTCTGCATTTTGACCATCTGCATTAGCTCTGTATTTATTGATCTCTGTCTCTAATGCTTGTAAATCTTTTTTCTTTTCATTTAGTTGATAGATCATGAGTGACAGAGAACCTCTGTCGAGAAGTTGATCCCATTTAGTAAATGTATTTTTATTGTCTGCCTTGTAGGCCAATTTTTTAAGTAGTCTTAAACCCCTGGGGATGATATTATTGACCAGGTAGTGGTCCAAACAAGTGATGTCCCACCAGAGGTGGACCTCTTTTTCTAATAGTTTGCCCAGTGTGTACATTTTTTTTCTTACATCACTAATTCACACTTTCATTCACATAATTCATTCACACAAATCATTTACACATATTCATTAATGCATTCTCACAAATTCATTAATTCTCTCCCTCATTCAATTCATCCACACATTAATCCATACTCTCCCTCATTCACACAATTCCTCCAAACATTAATTCTTTCATTATCTCACTCATTCACACAATTCATCCATACACTAATTCATTCATTCTCTCACTCATTCTCACTCTGTTTTCACTATTTATTTTAATGTTCTTACTACCCTTTTTCTTACTATCTACCCCCCTTTTTCACTATCTACCCCTCTCCCTCCCTTCTCACTATCTACCTGTCAGGGTCCGCGGCAAGACGGTGCTAAACCTCGGCGCAGGGACTCACCTGAGTTACCCACCGATAACGGGTACTAACTCCCACGCCGCCACAACCTCCCTCCTCCAGGAACCAGCTCCTATGTCTTTAGGCGCGCGCGTGCCCCCACCTTCCTTGGAATGCTTTAAGGGGTGGTGGAAGAAAAGTGGACCTAGAAATTTAAGACCAACAGCCACTAAACCATGTACGAGGAACATTTCAAAAGTTTCCGCACTTTTATATTTTCGTTGGAAACAATGAAGAGGGGAGGAATAGTAATTGGTCATGTCTTAGCGTGTAATGTGACTAGTTCTGTCTGGCTAGCCGGCTGCCCTTGCAGTTTAGTATACGAGTTTTCACCCTGGGGTGAAGATGGCTGTGAAACGTTTAAATTGCACCAAAGAGGAACAGCGTTCTGTCACGCGCTTTTTGTGGGCAGAAGGTGTGCAGGGAGAACAAATCTTTGCATGTGTGCTCAGTATTGTGCTAAAGTGTTCTCTCATAGAGTCATCTATGAGTGGATTGAAAGTTCGAAAATGGCCGTACTGGTGTGACGGATGCAGAGCACCTCGAACGCCCCTCGTATATGCAGCCACAGGTTGAATACACATGGCTGACTGTTATGTTTTTATACAATTGCAGTGTGACACTGCACAGAGAAGGCATGGATCTGCTGCTAAAGCAGCAGTAAGGGTAGGTGTAGGGTGCTCTTAGCCACTGGGCAGTTGCCAGTGTGCCAAATGGCCAGACTTGGCCTGTCGGGCATTACTAAAAACATTGACCAGGTTGAATTTTTCACTCAATGCACAGAACTCCAGGAGAAGCCCCTCTTTTCTGGTTCTCTGGGTCAACCCCTGAACCAACAGAGTCGCGGGTCCTGGTCGCGTCCCGCAAAGGTAGGCTCCGGGTAGTCGGAGCCCACAAGTTCCCAGGTATGCTAATGGTTGGTGTCAGAGGAGGGTACATTTACTGGTTGTCACAAGTTGAATTCAGCAGTTGTCTGTTCAACTGCAAATTTGTAATGTTAAACTCGAGTGTCTCCACCTCATTTTAACACCAGTTTGACAACTGAGGTATCGATTTTTAGAGCATTTAGCTAGCAAGAACGGCCACTAAATAATTAAAGGAAGGAGTGTCAATAACGATACTTTGACATTGATAACAGAGATTATTTTTAACACAATAGTGGTGCAAGCAGAAACTCTCTTTTAGTACAGAAATAGTGCCATCAAATTCCGTAGCGCTGTACAATGGGTAGACAGGACATAACAAGTAGTACATATTTACCGATTGCCAGGGCATGATAGGAGTGTGATTGCTGTTAACAATTATATATATATATATATATACAGTGGGGCAAAAAAGTATTTAGTCAGCCACCAATTGTGCAAGTTCTCCCACTTAAAAAGATGAGAGAGGCCTGTAATTTTCACCATAGGTACACTTCAACTATGAGAGACAGAATGGGGGGAAAGAATACAGGAAATCGCATTGTAGGATTTCTAATGAATTCATTGGTAAATTCCTCGTTAAAATAAGTATTTGGTCACCTACAAACAAGCAAGATATCTGGCTCTCACAGACCTGTAACATCTTCTTTAAGAGTCTCCTCTGTCCTCCACTCGTTACCTGTATTAATGGCAACTGTTTGAACTTGTTATCAGTATAAAAGACACCTGTCCACAACCTCAGTCACACTCCAAACCCCACTATGGCCAAGACCAAAGAGCTGTCGAAGGACACCAGAAACAAAATTGTAGACCTGCACCAGGCTGGGAAGACTGAATCTGCAATAGGCAAGCAGCTTGGTGTGAAGAAATCAACTGTGGGAGCAATTATTCGAAAATGGAAGACATACAGGACCACTGATAATCTCCCTCGATCTGGGGCTCCACGCAAGATCTCACCCCGTGGTGTCAAAATAATCACAAGAACGGTGAGCAAAAATCCCAGAACCACACGGGGGGACCTAGTGAATGACCTGCAGAGAGCTGGGACCAAAGTAACAAAGGCTACCATCAGTAACACACTACGCCGCCAGGGACTCAAATCATGCAGTGCCAGACGTGTCCCCCTGCTTAAGCCAGTACATGTCCGGGCCCGTCTGAAGTTTGCTTGAGCGCATTTGGATGATCCAGAAGAGGATTGGGGCGAATGTCATATGGTCAGATGAAACCAAGGTAGAACTTTTTGGTAGAAACTCAACTCATAGTGTTTGGAGGAGATAGAATGCCGAGTTGCATCCAAAGAACATCATACCTACAGTGAAGCATGGGGATGGAAACATCATGCTCTGGGGCTGTTTTTCTGCAAAGGGACCAGGACGACTGATCCGTGTAAAGGAAAGAATGAATGGGGACATGTATCGTGAGATTTTGAGTGAAAACCTCCTTCCATCAGCAAGGGCATTGAAGATGAAACGTGGCTGGGTCTTTCAGCATGACAATGATCCCAAACACACCGCCCGGGCAACGAAGGAGTGGCTTCGTAAGAAGCATTTCAAGGTCCTGGAGTGGCCTAGCCAGTCTCCAGATCTCAACCCCATAGAAAACCTTTGGAGGGAGTTGAAAGTCCGTGTTGCCCAGCGACAGCCCCAAAACATCACTGCTCTAGAGGAGATTTGCAAGGAGGAATGGTCCAAAATACCAGCAACAGTGTGTGAAAACCTTGTGAAGACTTACAGAAAACGTTTGACCTCTGTCATTGCCAACAAAGGGTATATAACAAAGTATTGAAAAATATACAATTTTAACCACTATTACCACAATGGTAAATGAGCTAAAATGGGATATGCATTTGGTGTATAATGCAAAATATAAACTATTATTTTGTATTGTCCACAATATTACCATAGTTTTAACTATAAAAGATAACAGAGATGGCGTTAGACTTATCTTCTGGATATCAAACCTTGTTTTTTTTACAAACACTTGGGTGCTGAAACATTTTGATTATGGTCTTAAGCATACTGTACATCTCTCGTTCTTGGGACCTGGATTCATCATTTGTGATGGTTCCCTATATAATTTATGCTTGTCTAAGAACTTCCAATTTAAGGTACTACCACAAATTATTTGATGGGGACTTTACCTGTACCTTAAAACTAGCTTTTTATGCATAGGTTTGCTTCTATAGATGACACCCTGTTGTCAACTGTGACTTTAAAAAAAAACAAAAAAAAACAACAACTTGATTTTCATTTTCTATCTAGAGCTTATTGAATAGTCAATTCTTGTTTACCATCCTGATAACCAACTCAAAACGAGCAACATTTATTTAGTTGTGCGTAAGATATTATTATACGGTACTCTTTTTGTGTTATTGCAACTATGTTCTGGATTTTGATCTTATACAAGATATATTTCATTATACATTTATCCTACAAGAATATGTGGCTAGTGTAGTAAACAAATATAGGAAAACAGTAGCCTGATCAGAGTATGTCAATTCATAAATATGGAAGAGCAGCTTTTTGCCGTCTCTCATTAGCGCTCAGTGTTTTGGGCAAAACCTCATTAGATCTTCAAGTTGGAAGATAAATTGAATGGAAATTTATAGGTGTGGTTTTTTTGTTGTTGTTTTTTTTAGAAATATTCCTTCAAGTGCCACTATGAGTGCTTTCAAAGAGTGAATGATAAAATGAAGCATTTCAAACGTCCTTTTTTGAACGTCAGGATTTATTCAAGTGTATCACATTATTATCAACTTTATTTAAACTTTCATCAGCTTTTAAATTGCAGTGGAATTTAATGGAATTTTTCATTTGGAAGGCCTGTGGCACAGCTGCATTTTAATGAAGAAACCATATTTAGATCACCCTAAAGATATGCAGACCTTTCTTCTGTTTAGATATGGATGAATAAACTGAGCTGACAGGGGAGTGGAAAATGCTCGTCTTCTAATAAAAACAGGAAGGAATTAACAAGGAATAATAGAAGAATTGAAAAAAAGGCCTGCTCAGCCTCTTGTTTAACAAACGTAACCTTTGAAAAAAGCAGCACTGGTGATTTAAGTAGTATATGTGATACATAAAAAAACTGTGGAAACACTACAGGAACAGTGTTGGCGAAATATTTAAAAGAGTAAAAAAAAAAATTTGACACATTTTACTTCTGCCATTCAGGGACACACTATGAAGCTCATGAGGTCACACACACAGGTATATATATATATATATATATATATATTAGAAGTATTATTAAACACTCCTCTACAGACACCAGACAGAAGGCTTGTTTTTCCCTCAGTAATCTCATGGTGCTACCACAACCACAAGGGATTCTGGGTAGCCGCATGCAAATAAGGTTAACAATTATCACCTTTGCCTCTATATTCACTTTATACATGTATCCCTTGAAAGTAATTGCCCCTTGTACAAGACAGCCTTTAGACAAAACTCGGGAAGAGGTGCAATAGCCAGATCGTGGCATTGAAGGGGTTAACGCTGCACTGACGCTCAACACACCACCCCCTTCCCTGAAGCTGCCTGTGGCAGCTGAAAACGCGATTGCAGGTTTCAGCCTACAGAATCACTCCGTGGGAGTGATCGTAGGCTTGGGGGCGGGCTTACAGTGGCTGTGCTGGGTCTGCCCAGACTCCTGGACAGACAGCAGCAGCAGCGCCCCCGCAATCACGATTGTGGCGATGTGGGGGCGGTTTTTGGGGATGACGTACCTGGTACGTCCTGGTCTACCGGTGACCTATGACCAGGAAGTACCAGGTATGTCCCGGTCCTGAAGGGGTTAAACACTCATCTACAGACACCAGACAATTATATATATATATATATGTTAGACATGCATTTTTAACTACATAATATGTACTTATCTCTTTGAAGTAAAGACTGTGATTGAAATATTATTTCAAAATAAAAGCTGAACTGCTCAGTTTCTTTAATATTAGCCCCTGCTGACGATATATATTAATATTAGTTTCTACTGACAAACGTATATATATATATATATATATATATATATATATATATATAAAAATATATATATATAAATATTAGACCCTGCTGCCAATATACAATAATATTAGCCCCTGCTGTCAATACATTTTATATTGATAAAATTGGACCCTATGCAAGCATATCCTTGGAACCCGCTCCACGCACCAAAGAATACATATATATCAAATAAACAACACATAAAAACACTTGCATGTATAGATCAACTGAATAAGACATACAAACCTACATAACTACATACATAAATAATGTATGGAAACATAGCATAGCAGGGATAGATCAATACATTGACACACAAATCAAGCTTTGCATGTATAGATCAATTTAAATTAACATGTGAACTCAGCAATGAAGGCATAGAATCAGACATACAAATCCTGTATGTGCAGGTATATAATAAAAATGTATGGAAACAGCATTGCAGGTATAGATCAGCAGAACACACAAGCGCAGCATTGCAGGTATAGATTAACTGAAAATCACATGTAAACTCAGCACTGTGGGTATAGATCAAATAAACACATAGAAACAGCACTGCAGATATTGATCAACTCAATAAGACATATGAACCCTGTATTTGCAGGTATACATAAATAGAGAATGGAAACATAGCATATCAGATATGGATCTACAGAATAACACACAAACCTAGCTTTGCAGGTATAGATAAATTGGAATTTGCATAAAAAACTCAGCATTAAAGGTATAGATAAAACCCCATAAATTACAGGCACAGATCACAGGTTGCACAACCCAAATCCAGCCCTGGCATCCACACTGCCCACATAGAACCTGACCAGCACCCAGATAACACACAAGACTTGTCATCTTTGTCCCCAAATAGCACAGTCCATCCTATGCCATCTTTGTCCCATAAATACCCTACCTGTGCCATCTTGGTCCCCAAGGCACAAGTACCCTGCTTGTGCCATCTTTGCCTTTCCACAAATCAATTATACATCTATGATACATACAAACACTTTTACAGTCACTCACTAATTCACACTTTCATTCACATTCATTCACATAATCGTTTATTCTCTTACGCACACAAATAATTTATCCATAGTCATTAATGCATTCTCACAAATCCATTCTCTCCCTCATTCAGACAATTCATCCACACATTAAATCATACTCTCTCATTCAGACAATTCATCCACACATTAATTCATTCACTCTCTCCCTCCCTCACTCACACAATTCATCCACACAATAATTTATTCTCTCACTCTTTATTTCAATATTCTTACTACCCTCTTCCTCCCTATCTACCCCCTCTCCCCTTCTCTCTCATAATCTATCCCCTTTCCCTCTCCCCCTTCTCATAATCAACCCTTCTCATAATCTACCCCCTCTACCTCCCCCCTTCTCTCTCATAATCTACCCCCTCCCTCCCCCCTGCTCTTACGAGCATCTTACATCTACAGCTTTAACCAGCATCATGAAAGTATTATGTCTGCCTGAGCCTCATGAGAATTCAATTTAATGTGTTGGTTATTTTTAATATGCATGACTGTGCTTTAAAAAATTAAGCATGTTTTAAGCGGTGATGGAAGCGCAACATTGTAAAGTGCAATTGCTTGTATTGGTGAGTTGTGCGAGAGCAATTTGAGAAAGAAAAAAAGTGTCCCTCATTCACATTTTGAAATGTTGGGTGGTATGCCAACAATATTAAGACCTTAACCCAATCTAACACCTTTAGGATGAACTGGTGCAAAGATTGTGAACCAGACCTTCTCATCCAACATCACTAACTTACCTCACAAATGTTCTACTGAAGGAATGGGAAAAAATTCCCACAGAGAGACTCCAAAATATTGTGGAAAACCTTCCAAGAAGAAAGAAAGCTGTTATGCCTGTAAAGGGGGGACCAACCTCAAATTAATGTCTGTCTATGAATGCAATGATGCAAACATAAATATAAAACAAACAAAAGAAAAGCCTTACTCTCTGAGCACTAACATTTGAAACTGACTATAGCTGGATGACCCGCTGCCAAGAAAATAATAAAGCACAGACCTCTTTCTTGTGAAGGAATGGTTCAGTAGACTATTGTGGAGAGAAATGCAGTCTTACTCATTGCTTGTCCATTGCAGTCCTCTCCTGAATTCCTCATAGGGAAATTATGGTAACAGCCATCATTTCCAACAGGTGATGAACTACCTGGGAGATCCAGAAATCCTGGACTGGACTCCTCGCCTGCTGCACGTAAAACTATGGAGTGGATCGCTGGCCCTCCCTTCTCTCCAAAATGCTCCACCCCAGGGACACAAACTAAATTACAGAATTTCCTTCATTCTGACTGTAACAAAACATTCTCCCTGGTGTTATCAAACAAATTGTACTGCAGTATTTTCTGTGAAATATAGATATAGATGACCCCAAGCATCATGCCCTGCTCTGTCACAATATATATATATATATATATATATATATATAAATACATATATATATATATATATATATATATATATATATATATATATATATATATATATATTAGACGTGCAAATCAGGGTAATTCACTCTTATTCACTCTCTAACTCTTTCTTTTTTGTTCACTTTAAATGTTTCTCTGCTAACCACTTCGTCTTGTTTTTCATGCTCTTCTATCTTCTCTCTTTCATCTTTTCTCTTCTCTCTTTAATTGTCACTCTATCTTCTATCTTGGTCTGCAGCTCTTTGTATATAACCCGATGCCAATTTCCACCAAAATTGTGGAGCTTCTGGTGACGTCCCCTCTCGCTATCCTCAAATCAGGGAAGAGAAGATCATGTAAAGTGCGGCAATTTTTACGGAAGTTCACCTTGGGGCAATCCTTTGGTTGGACGATCAGGTGATATGACATTATTGAAAGCACTGCCATTTTGCAGAAGTTGCAGAAGTGGTTAGCAAAAGTGGAAGTGGTCAGCAGAGAAGGTAGGGGAACATTTAGAGAGCATAAATTAGTGAAAGGGCCAATGAATTTCAGACACAAATTCTGAGCTTTTTAAGTAAAGGGAATTTAAGTAACTTTGAACGTGGCATGGTTGTTGGTGCCAGACAGGCTGGTCTGAGTATTTCAGAAGCAGCTGATCTACTGGGATTTCGATGCACAACCATCTCTAGGGTTTACAGAGAATGGTCCAAAAAAGAGAAAATGTGTGGACGAAAAAGCCTTATTGATGAGAGAGGTCAGAGGAGAATGAGCAGACTGGTTCGAGATGACAGAAAGGCAACAGTAGCTCAAATAACCACTTGTTACAGCCAAGGTATGCAGAATACCATCTCTGAATGCACACCACGTTGAACCTTGAAGCTACAGCAGCAGAAGACCATACTGGGTGCTACTTCTGTCAGCTACGAACAGGAAACTGAGGCTACAATTCGCACAGGTTCACCAAAATGGAAGACTGGAAGAATGTTGCCTGGTCTGATGAGTCTCGATTCTAGCTGCGACATTCAGATGGCAGGGTCAGACTTTGCCGTAAACACCATGAAAGCATGGATCCATCCTGCCTTGTAGCAACAGTTCAGGCTGGTGGTGGTGGTGTAATGGTGTGGGGGACATTTTCTTGGCACAATTTGGGCCCCTTAGTACCAATTGAGCATTGTTTAAATGTGACATCCTACCTAAGTATTGTTGCTGACCATGTCTATCCCTTTATGACCACAGTGTACCCATCTTCTGATGGCTACTTCCAGCAGGATAATGCACCATGTCACAAAGCTCACCCCTATGAATTAATATGAGAAACATATAATTGAAGTATGTTCCCATTTATATTTTACATTTTTAATACACATGGGGTATAACAGGGGTATAAATATTAGGTAACACTTTTTGGCAATAAACACCAGGTGGGGATTGGCACACACAGAGAGGTAGCCATGTGGAAAAGGTACAATAAACCTATGTTGTGTTTGAAATTGTTTGATATCCATGAGAGCAGAGTATTTTTGTGCATTTTTTAATGAAAATAAAATAGTTAAACAATAAAGATGATATCTATATATATATATATATATATATACTGGTTTATGTAAATGGATTATTTCAATAATTAAAAATATATTTTTTACGGTTACACACATTTTAATAGACAAATATGTTTTGTTTCCCTGCCAAGAGTACACAGAGAGAAAGGTTGGAATGCAGCACTCAGTAATGAGATGGTGCACGAGCCAGGGTACCACCAAGTCCTTTAATAAATACAAAATAAAGAAGCTGAGCCTCTGCTTCTTTATTTTGGATCCCCTGCCAAGAGTGTGACTGCAAACACACTGTAGATGTTTGCCTTCAGAGAACATCAAATAATATTTCTAGATAAAGTAAGCATTGCCATATGGCACACTAAAGCTTATCAATTAAGCATTTTAAGCTTGATTGAGATGTTGAGAAAAATATCCAGTGATAGACAAGATGTTATTTGCAGATGTTCTAGCCACAAACACTGCCTCTGAATGTACATGTGGAGATTTTGTGATTTGAACCATTTGCCAAGTTAATTTATTTATAATACTAAAGCATTTATATATAGGCACAAGTACAAACATTGGTGAATTTAATAAAGTCACAGGTGGGGCTTCTGTGAGTGAGCCCCTGACTAGTTAGTGGACCAGTTCCTCCACAGCTTCTGCAATCCATTTAAGGGAGAATGGGGCATGATGCCCTATAGTCATGAAATAAATATTGCAACTAGTTTTTCTATAGTTCTGAAACTTGAAGATGGTTTGCCATGTCAAAGTTTGCCAAGATGCATGTCTTAAAGCTCCCAAACCAATCTCAACCTACAGTAAAAGAGTTAAGAGTCACTTAATTTAATTTTGTGTACTACATTTTTATGTTGCACTCATTGAGGCTTGTTGTCCTATACATTCAGACTATCCTGCCAATGCATTCTTTGTCCAGTTACCCTCAGATAATGTGAATGAGCTCCCCAGTGCATTCTTTTTTTTTCATAATATAGCAAACTGTAGATTTATCCACTCGATGCATTTTACTTCCGTTGGCAGCTCTTTGGACCTTAAGTTCACAGATCAAAATTCAGTAACCACATTTGGATTAATTCTGTACCTTTTAAATGATTAATTGTTAATGGAATAATAAGGGAACAGCCCACACATGGCAATAAAACAGTTTCTCATTTACTTCTCCAATTACATTACAAAAATGGGACGACTATTATTATTATTATTATTATTCTGTTCCCGCAGGAATTTACAATCTAGGTGCATAAGGGGTAAGAAACAGGAGGTGAGGACTGCATGGTAGTGAATTACGTTATTGTGGGGCGAGATAAGGGTTGTAAGTGGGTGAGAGGGAAGTTTTGATGATTATCTCAGTGGTAGGCTTCCCGAAGAGAAAAGTTTTTAGCGAGTGTTTGAAGGAGGGTAGAGTTGGTGAGAGTCGGACAGCACAGGGAAGAGAGTTCCAGAGGGTTGGTGCTGCGCGAGAGAAGTCCTGTAGGCGGGCGTGGAAGGAGGTGATAAGTGAAGATGCGAGGAGCAGATCATTGTTGGATCTTAGAGGGCGGGCTGGAGTATATTTGCTGATGAGGGAGGATAGGTAGGGGGAGCGGTCTTAGTGAGAGCTTTGTAGGATAGAGTGAGTAATTTGAATAATGTATAAAGATGTAAAAAGATTACTGTAATTCTTAAACCATTTACACAATTTGGGTGCAAATACTCTCACATAAAGTTGAAAGTCAACAAACAAATCAAACAAAACTAAGTATTTTGCTAACACTAGTATCACCAGATCTATAACAACTATTACCATATACCTCCTTCTTAATGGATTCTCCCACATTACTTATCTCATAGACTTGAGACCATACATAATATACTGTGAGAGCCATATTGCTTTCCATGTGCATTCATAGTGCAGACGCATGCATTTATGTTTTTTGCTGGTGGGGGGTCGCGGTCAGCACCAGGTGCCGCTCATCAGGGGGTGCCACCGGGCACCCCTCCAGAGATGGACAGTAATGTCCGCCGCTGGAGGAGCAGGCTCGGTTGGGGAGATCAAGGATCTCCTTTTAACTGGCTTAAAATCACTTAAGGGAGCCGGAGGTCTGTTAAAGACCTCCAATGCCGCTCTCATGCCATGCGCGCGGCAACTGCTGCTGTGCGCCAGGATGTTGTCAAATCCCGGCGCACAACACTGAAGCCGTGCCCACCGCAGTCCGTGCCCTCTGAACCGGAAGGAGACAGAAGAAGAAGAGCGAAGAGGAGGAAAAGGAGCTGACTGATGTAACGAGAAAAGTGACAGAGGAAAGGTAGGAAAGCACTCAGTAAGAGTGACAGTGAGAGTGGATTAGTATGTGTTGATTGGTAAGTGTGGATTGGTAAATGTGGATTAGTAAATATAGATTGGTAAATTTGTGAGAGTGATGGGTGTTATGCTGTACCATTTCCAATGTCTTTTTCATTATATAATTATGCTCTAAAGTACATCATAACTCCCATCACTCTATACTGTTCCATGTATTACATTATATGAATCTGTGTAGCGCTGTTACAATTAATCAGGAAAATTTAAAATCAAATAGCAATCACACTCCTATCATGCCAAGTCAGCTAGTACATGCTGGAATCTGGGTATGCCTGGGCATGATAGGAGTGGGATTGCTGTTAACAATCATATATATATTAATATTTTTTTTGTCCTATTTTGGTGTGTTACTTTAAATAAAAGTTTGATTATTTTTTTTATTGTGGGGAGGTCATATTTAGTTTCGGCCAGGTAAATGCTGCATTTTCGGTTTCAGTCCATAATTTTTGTTTCGGTGCATCCCTAATACTAAGCCAGACAATGAAGTGGTAGGCCTACAGCACATCAATGTTTGGCTTAATATATAGTGATAGGAGTTATGCTGCACTATTGTCAATGTCTGGCTCAATGTATAGTGATAGGGATTACGCTGTACCACCGTCAATGTCTGCCTTAGTATATAATGATAACAGTTATGCTGTACCACCGTCAATGTCTGCCTCAGTATATAGTGATAGGTGTTATGCTGTACACCGTCAATGTCTGCCTCAGTATATAATGATAGGTGTTATGCTGTACCACCGTCAATGTCTGCCTCAGTATATAGTGATAGGTGTTATGCTGTACCACCGTCAATGTCTGCCTCAGTATATAGTGGTAGGTGTTATGCTGTACCACCTTCAATGTCTGCCTCAGTATATAATGATAACAGTAATGCTGTACCACCTTCAATGTCTACGCCGGTATATAACGATAGAAGCTATGCAGTTTTAAAGTGTGTGTGTGTGTGTGGGGGGGTGCCACATACAGGATCCGCCCCAGGTGCCAAATACTCTAGGTACGCCCCTGCCTCCCAGTCATAGAAGCCCCGGCAGAAGTGCCGGGCAGCAGCAGAGGTTTTCTACACGCATCACGCAGACGATCACAAGCTGCCCCTATTTTTTTTTCCTTATATGGATGTGTGCCCCATTTGGAAGAGTGGTAAAGAACCAACATTGTCTTTTTTCATTTACATACTTTAATTGGGATTAGTTTTACTTCTCATTTTCCAGTTTAGCCATTTTAATCGCCTTTTTTGCTTGCTTTGTTGGCATCTTTTTACTCTGTAATATGTGTTAATGCTTTAATTTGCATCTTTTGCATTTGTTTCCTAAACAAAATGTGCTTAAAGGTATTCCACTTTTCTTCTGTGTTGTGTTCAGAAAAAATCCATCCCAGTGTATGTGTTCAGTTTAGGCCTTCTAAAATGAAGTACCTTGGTGATCAAGAGAAGAACACAGAGGGATGCAGCGGCTCCTGCAGAAGTCTGTGAGTGCCACAGAGTGATCTGCAGTTCAGGTAAGGGGGTGGGGAGGTGGTATGAATAACTATGCGCGGTAGAGGGAATTAATGAGTATCTGTCAATGACTGAATGAATGAGTATCTGTAAATGATTAGTATCTGTAATTGAGGAAATGAATATATGAATGAATGTTTGTGAATAATGAATGAATGAATAAATGAATATGTGTGTGTGATTGCATGGATGTGTAAGTGGGGGGAAATCATTGCACAGGGAGGCTGTTTGAGGATAACACAGGCAGGTTGTTTGGGGGCAAAGGTGGGAAGTCATATGCTTCCATTCTGGGTGTTGGGCAGATCCTGTGGGTGAAATCTGGGTGCTAAGGGGGGGCATTAATTCACGAGAGGGTGCTGGCTTGGGGGCTGGGCAGTGGGATAAATATACAATGTGGGGCTAGCTGGGGGGTAATACACAAGGGTGTGGGCGCATTAGGGTGACTGCATTGGCCATGTTTTCCAGGACACATATAGCTTTTATATTCTGCTGACCAGCCCAGATAAAATGCTGCCCTGCAGTATGGCTACAAGGGTAGCAGCTGGGGCCATAACACAAAAGGGGGCAAAAACATTAAAATGGGGGGTCAACGACAAAGCCGTTTGGAAAATACTTTTTTTTAAATGATTGTGGTAGCTTAGCCCGCCTGGTGAGTATCAGAGCCTGTCCTGGTGCGTGTGTCTGTCTGTCTGTCAGTGTGACAGAGACTGCCCTGGTGTGTGTGTTTGGGTTGTTGGTGTGGCAGAACCTGTCCTGGTGTGTGTGTTTGGCTGTTGGTGTGGCAGAGCCTGTCCTGGTGTGTGTGTTTGGATGTCAGTGTGGCAGAGCCTATCCTGATGTGTGTGTTTGCTGTGTTGGTGTGACAAAGCCTATACTGGTGTGTGTGTGTATGGGTGTCAGTGTGACAGAGCCTGTCCTGGTGTGTGTTTGGCTGTTGGTGTGGCAGATCCTGTCCTGGTGTGTGTGTTTGGGTGACGGTGTAACAGAGCCTGTCCTGGTGTGTATTTGATCATCTGTTTCCTGGCACTTTACTTTCTGTAGGAATAAATTGAACTATAGTCACTTTAAAGGACAAAACTTTCTAGGCCCAGAAATCAGTGAGC
Source organism: Sceloporus occidentalis (assembly GCA_023333645.1). Classification (NCBI taxonomy): domain Eukaryota; kingdom Metazoa; phylum Chordata; class Lepidosauria; order Squamata; family Phrynosomatidae; genus Sceloporus; species Sceloporus occidentalis. The sequence continues at coordinate 3,288,705 of JALMGF010000088.1, read as the reverse complement.
AAAAAAGTGATGTGATGTGTTATTTCATCTATTTCAAACTGCATATTTTATTAAAAAAATTAAATGTTAAATTGTGGCTTCAGGCATCCCATGTATGATGACTTTTTTTAGTGTACTGGCATACTCCCAGTCCCATTACATTACATCAACATGTGCTAGAAAATCAGGAAAAGATGGATGGTGGGCTGATTCGGTGGTGCAATGGGCCACTTGACTAGACTTGCCCCCCAGGCTATAGGCTGCCAGCCCTCCCCTGGTTATTACCATCTCCAGACAGACATTTATTCTGGTTGGGGTCTCTACTAATTGTGACATAAATTAGCAGGTTAAGAAACTGCTGCTCTTAGCGGAACTAAATATTCCACAATTCCAATCTATATCTGGGTTATTAAGATCTCCCATGATGAAAACCTCACCCAGATTTGCAGCCGTTTAATAAAATCTGCCCCATTAATGCTAATACTTGCCAGCTTGTAGCATATAACATTACAAACACTTCATGACCACAGGTTGAATTTTAATTTTATGTACCTTTATTGTCTATGCTAACTATACTTGTGCATTCGTATTCGGGCAAATATGAAAACGAACACGAAGGGTGCGTTTTTGTTGTTCAGCCCGAATACTGAACATACGAACATGGCGGCGGCAAAACTTATACGAAAACACACAACACAAAGAATCTTCGCGTTCGTCTTCATTTACTAATCTCCCTGGTCCCTTCCCCATCTAGCCTACCTTATCTGTGCATTGCATTGCAGGGGTTAACGGTAGCGGAAATCCGTAGGTTTGTCAGCAGTAGTTAAAGGGCCGCGTGAATGACTCTATTGGTCGCCTGCACCAAACCAATTGCTTGATGCTAGAGGAGGCCCCTGCTGGCGACCAATAATGTCTTTCTTATTGCTCCTGGCCATGAATGTGAATTCATGGCAAGTATGCCACCTTTTTATTTTAACACACCAATGATTTTACATGTTTGCAGTACCTATGCATCCTGGAAGTGGTATAGTGTCTGTTTAGTGCAAAAATATTATTGTGCGGTTGATTTATAATCAAATTATTTTATGCTTTGAATAAGAAGCTGGCCGAATAAGAACCTAACTTCAGTGAATACGAAGCTGGTCGAATAAGAAGCCAACTTCAGCATTGTTGGATCAGAAGTATTACACCACAAGAATAAAGTGCACAGAGGAATTTTTTACCAGCTGGGATAAAATTAAACCAACAAGATTATGTTGGATGACAACTTGAAGTTTAGACAGCCTTACGTCTTCAATTACCTTTCTGTGCTTAAAATTTTGTCTTTTATGTTTCCATGGCAATAGCATTTGTTTGTACTTGGCGAATGTACAATTTACATTTATTCATTCAGCAACACCTGGGAAATTAAGTCTAACCTCAGAAACTGTTAGCATTAAAAAAAGTGTTCTAAGCAGGAAACATAACAATCAACATAACTGTATATTTATTTATTTATGAAATTACCGTATTTGCTCGATTATAAGACGACCCTGATTATAAGACGACCCCCCAAAATCTGAATATTAATTTAGGAAAAAAAGAAAAAGCCTGAATATAAGATGACCCTATAGGAAAAAAGTTTTTCCAGTAAATGTTAATTCATGTAAACTATGTGAATAATTGTGTGTTAATAATATTTTGTTTTTATTTCCTTTTTTTACAACCTGCCCCCCCAGTTATGCACATCTGCCCCCAGGCTTGCCACTCTGCCCCAGAAATGCCTTATACCCCCTATATGCCACTGTGCCCCATGATATGCCTTTTAACCCTCTAAATGCCACTGTGCCCCATGATATGCCTTTTAACCCTCTATATGCCACTGTGCCCCATGATATGCCTTTTGACCCCATATGTGCCTCTCTGCCTCCAGAATTGCCTTATACCCCTATATGCCACTCTGGCATATTATGGGGCAGAGTGGCATATAGGGAGGTATAAGGCATTTTAGGAGGCAGAGTGGCGTATAGATGGTTAAAAGACATTTCTGGAGGCAGAGTGGCATTAAGGGGGTTAAAAGGCATTTCACAGAGCACTCTGCCTGCAGAAATGCCTTATGCCCCCTGTTTAACACTCCCTCCCCCTCCCTCCTCCAAACTTACCGGTGCTTCTGAGTCCCCGGTGCTTAGTCCGGGCAGCGGAAGTTGTCTACGCGAATCGGGTAGAGCTCTACACGCTGCCCAGACTAAGCACCGGGGACTCAGATGCACCGGTAAGTTGGGGGGGGGCAGGAGGATCCAGGTCCCCTGCATCGCTGCAGGGAATCTGGATCTTAGTCTCATAGTCAGACCTATTTGAGGTCTGATTATAAGACGACCCCGATTATAAGACAAGGGGTATTTTTCAGAGCATTTGCTCTGGAAAAAACCTCATCTTATAATCGAGCAAATACGGTACTATAACCTCTTCATTATCAGTGTGCCTTCATATGATGCATCCAGGAATGCAGCAAGGTCACATAACATGATGTAACCGCACTGCGTTCCTGATTCACCTGGGCGGTAAAAGAGAGGTGACGTGCACAGCGTAAGGTAGGGGGGTGTGGAAGCAAGTATAAATGAGTATGTGTGAATGAGTATGTGTGTGTGTTAGCATGGATGTATAAGTTTTGGGGGGCAAAGATGGCACAGACAAGCTGTTTGGGAAAAGGTGTTTTGGCAAGTCATATGCGTCCAGTCTGGGCGCTGGGTAGGTCCTGTGGATACAATCTGGGTTCCAAGACTGGCCTTTGTGGTGTGCGACATGTGATTTATATCTGAAATTTTTATGCATTATTTACTGGATTCACACCTTCAATGCTGAGCTTATAGGTGATTTTAAGTTGATCTATACATGCAATGCTATGTTTCCTGCAATGCTATGTTCCATGTTTCCAGCGTCTGAAACAAAGGCTGGCCCTGATCACGACTTGTACGTCTGTTTCAGGTCACTATGTTTTTTAACATTAACATAGTTGGCTGCGACAGGAGCTTTTAATTAACAGAACAGCCACTTCTGTATGAACAGTTGATCTGCCTTGTTTGTATACACTTAGCAGCATATGCAGACTGACGGATTAGCTAATACATTTCAGTTTTAAAACCCAACGTAACAGTAGTACTGAAATGTAGTTGAGCCAGTCAGGTTGACAATTTAGCATGTGTTTCAATTGCATTGTATCAGTGTCTTTCTCTGCAATCCAGATAAAAATTAATGTGTGCTCCTCATAATGCATTTTTGTCAAAGTTGTTTGAAAGCGCAATCTCAACAGTCGACATACGACATGGATGTCTCGGCAGGTGTCATTTTTATTGGGGCCAATAGAATGCACTAGGTGTGCTGCCTCTTCCCCTATGGCTAACTGTTTGTAACACTACAAAACTACAACGTTGCTTATATTGCCCTGTCTAGTATAAGGATTTGTTATTTGATGAAATTATTGTGGCCTTGGCCAACTAGTCATAGGAAGGCAGGTCCAGGTGGTCCATGATTAGGTTTTTCCTGCAAAGCGACAGGGTGTCATATCCTAGTGCTCAAAAATAGCTCATGCTCCGAAGATTTTACAGAGGACCTCTTTAGTATAAATCGTCCTATTTCAAGGAAAAAACAAACAAAAGTATTGCAAACAGGGGACAGAAATTGTGTACTCCATGAATGTAATCATGTCACACAGCTGCCCATGTAAAACAAACTGAGAGCAGCAGGTGGCTAGGAGCTAGGAAAGTCCACGAACGAGGTGCTGTAGCTGAATAGCCCACATGGACTGGAACTTGACTGAAGCCCTCTGGCAGCACACACGGGTGTGACTCCTAGGACAGAGCACGGGGCTGGAACACAGCTGGAAACCCTATGCAGAGCACACAACAGGAACACAGCTGCACACACAATGGCTAACACTATGCACGCTGGATTTGGCACTATGATAAAGTAGACATAAAGTAGACAGCGTGCAGACTTTTTTAATAGTTGTCTATGAGGCCCCTAAAGTCTTGTAGGTGTAATAGCTGCCCATTCGTCATGGCAAAATGCCTCTAGGTCATGCAAAGTCTTTGGTCGTCTTGCATGAACCACATGTTTCAGATTTTCCGAGAGTGGCTTGATGATATTAAGGTCAGAAGACTGTGATCGCCACTCCAGAACCTTTTTCTGCTGTAACCACTGGAGGGTCAACCTGGCCTGGTCATTGTCGTCTCCAAGAGCATCACACGCACAGCTTTTGTGTGGAAGAATGCAAATTGTCTGATTTTCTGATAACATGCTGCATTCATATTGTCATCAAGATTCCTTTTGCCTTTAGAGCTCACACCACCAAAACATCAGTGAGCCATCACCATGCTTCATAGTGAGAATGGTATTCATTTCGCTATAGGCCTTGTTGACCCCTCTTCAAAATAGCGCCTATGGTTGTGACCATAAAGCTCTATTTTGGTTTTGTCACTCCAAATTACAGTTTGTCAGAAGCAAGGTGTCCGGAATATTGTAACAGGGCTTTTTTGTGGCATTGGTACAGTAAAGGCTTCTTTCTGGCAACTCGTCCTTGCAACTAATTTTTGTTCAAATATCATTGTATTGTGCTCCTTGAAACAACCACACCACCTTTTTCCAGAGCAGCTAGTATTTCTCCTGAGGTTACCTGAGGGTTTTTCTTTGTATCCCGAACATTACTTCTGGCAGTTGTGGCTGAAATCTTTCTTGGTCTACCAGACCTTGGCTTGGTATCAAGAGATCCCTGAATTTTCCACTTTTTAATAAGTGATTGAACAGTACTGACTGGCATTCTCAAGACTTTGGATAACTTTTTATATGCTTTTCCATCTTTAAAGTTCCATTACCTTTTGACAGTTCTTTTCTGCTCCCCCCATGGCTTAGTATGTAGCCTGCTCATTGCATCCACAAGATCATTGACTGTTTATACAGACACTAATTGCAATTTAAAAAGCCACAGGTGTGGGAAATTAACCTTTAATTGCCATTTTAACCTGTGTGTGTGTACCTTTAAAGGTATATAAACTTTTGATCAGGGCCATTTAGGTGATATCTGTTATCATTATGATTTAAAAAGGAGCCAAACAACAATGTGTCTTAAATAAAATCAATGCCAACATTCCACAATTTCTACCAAGCTATACAAGCTTTTGAGCACAACTACACACACTTACATGCTCTACTCCCCCTCTTACCTGCCACATCTTCTGGAATTGCCTTTAGTTTTGTGCTATTTACAGCTATTTTTGCAGGCATGTTATGTACGCCCGGTGTGCTGAACAAGGTGGCTGACTCTCTGTCTTGGTTTCAGTGGGAGCCCTTAAGGACATTCGCAATGGTGGCAGAGAGTCGGGGATACTTTTCCCTCTGCAGATAAGGGAATTGGTGCATGGTGGACAGATAAGTTAATTGGGCACTGGCTCCAAGCACATTGGGAAGCTTACTAGGTGGTATGGAAGGATTGGGAGAAGTTCCTAGAGGAAGCAGTTAGATCAGACCTGGAGGAGATGAAGGAGGAGGTTTTATTGTGGTACATAAGTAGGTCATATGTAGATGGTGTTTCTGCTGCCACCAACATCAGGAGGGTGGCAGGCCTAGCTTGGCTTAAATATCATAATGTTGATGATCTGTTGATGGTTAAGCAGGCTCAGAGGGGTTATATAAAAGCATATACAAGTGCTGCAATTTAGTGATTATTTTCTAAATCAAATAAAAAAGCAAGGTGTCATTGGGATTAAGTGTCTCACCATCTGAGAATCTGTTTCCCTTATGTTGCATGATGATGGTATCTCATTGTCCCGCTTTCAGTTTGTGGCTGTGTTTAGCAAGTGTCTAGCGTCTTTGGGAATGTCAAGCCATTGTTTTAGTTCTCATTCTTTTAGAATAGGGGCTGTTACTGAAGCTGCTTATTGGGGTCTCCCAGAAGCTGTTGTTAAAAAAAATTGAAAGGTGGGAGTTTCATCGCTTTAAGTCAAATGTGTGTCCACACAGGTTAAGGTGAGGCAGTTACCCTAATGTTGTTTGTTTTCTTTGTTTGAGGACATGTGGCTGTTATCATGTGTTAACTCCTTAAGATGAAGTAGATGAAGGCCATTCCTTCAGCTATTGGACGGAGTGTGGATTTTTGTTCCAGTAGTAGGCAACTCGGGACCCCTTAGTCAAAGGCCATAATCCAGTGGCTGTTATGGCACAGTGTCCTATCTGAGACTGTGAGGCAATCCCCAAGGTCCTACTTTTACACATGGGAGGTAATGATTTGGACTTCGTTTTTAAATGTAGGTTAATTAAGGACATTAAGTCCTATTTGCTCCAGTTTTGTCACTTTTTGAGGGCTCGGTCATAGTTTGTTATGAAATAGTGCTCAGGCAGGTGTGGGGAATGTCTAGGTCCATATTGGCAGTAAATTGGGCCAGGTTTAAGGTGAGCAAGTTGGAATCTCAGTTTGTATAACATAATGTGGGTATAGTTATCTGGCACCATTCACCAGAGACTGACTTGGGTGACCTGTTGTGTGAGAATGGCTTTTACCACAATGAGGCTATTTTGTGTTCTTGGCTTCCAGCAGGGGAGTGAGAAGTACCTGCTGGTATCGGAAGGTCTGGGGTGGGCCCCTTGAGTCAGTGACTGGTGGCTAGAGGGTGACGCCGGCTGGATCCCCACAATGGTAACAAGGATTTGCTATGGAATGGTTCCTGTTATTGATAATTCAAATGAGGTTTGTTTGTATTTATCCACATATAATGGTTACAAAAGGTGTGGCCTTCTCAATCCAAAGTAATTGGTGTGGTGTGTTTATTTCTGGTATCAGAGAGAGAGGGATACCTGACTATACCTCAGTCATCATCAGCATGCATCAGACCTTACAACACATGGTATATCAAATAGTTAATGGGAGTCTACAATATTGATAGTCATGGTCCAAATAGTTTTGTAAATTTTTGTTTAGAAAATCACCACTAAATTGCAACACTTTTATATAACCAACATTTATTACACCTCAAACAAGATTGCAATGACTAGTTTGTCTTCACTGCTATACTTGGTATAACCTTTTTTTGCACAAAGAGCTGGTGTCATTTAATTTTTCAGTCTCTTTTCTCCTTATGTACTTCAGGATCACCTTATAAACATGATTCATAACTGCTTTTGGCATTGCCATTTGTTAATTAAAAATACATTTCAGTGTAACATCCTGTGGCTTCATTAAAATTGTTTTATCCTCTAATGTGATTTGTATTAAAGTCATCCATACAAATTTAAACCAGCACGATAAATATAGAACACTAGATGTTCATATAGTCATAATAACAGGCTTTTGTCATTATCAGACCATTTTAGCAGCAAGGTATTTAAATACTTCTTATAGCTCTAATTAAAGTCAAAGCTGTTATGTTTATGTGTCACAGGGTATTTAAAAACCAGTGAAGGTGGTAAAAACAAAAATATTTTATTTTAGCCCTGTACAGTATAGGCACATCATTGATTGGATAAGTAGCAATCAATGCCTCAAAAACTGCCAAATGTATCCAAAAATGTTTACATTACATCTGATGTAAAGCTAACACAACATGCTATGCAGGGGCGGAATGAGCTATGGGGCGCAAGGGCGCGGATCAAGGGCACACAAGGGTCAGGGGCCCACTTGCCTGTGGTGTACCCAGAGGGCAGTCCGCTGTCTTATCAGGGAGTACCACCAGGGCCGGCTCCGATTGTGCATCCCTTCAGAGATAGACTGTGCTGCTTGCTTCTGATGGAGCAGGACCGGTTGGGGAGATCATACTGGCCTCTGTATATTGTTCCCTTGTGATGCGTGCCTGCTACTGATGTACCACTGTCAATGTCTGCATTAGTATATAGTGCTGGGACTTATGCTGTACTGCAGTCAATGTCTGGCTCAGTAAATAGTGAACATGAATATTGCTATGATCATTGATCAATTTGCTCCAAAACAGAAAACATAAGAACATTTACCTTTGCATTATAGACCGAGTGGTCACTTTTGACCTGTGTTTTTGGGGAGTTTTGCTATTATAGAAAGCTGTTTTATCTCTTCAGTAACTGCATTTTATTTACACTTATTTAACTTATTAAATGTATTTCATTTCCGTCCCAGCAGCCAAATAATTTAGCTACGCCCCTTCTGCCTCTGTGCAGAGCTGATTTTTTCTTAGATTATTTTTAAATGTGGTTTCTCTCCCCCAGGGAACCCTCTGAACACTATTGTACTGCTCCTGCGGCTTACTTTTATTAAATGGTCCCGCCATGGCAGCCTGCAAAGAAGGAATGGGTCCTTAAGGGTGTGATGACAGCTCACAAGAGTGAAGGGCCCTCAAATGGGTATCTGGGTTGACACTCCACGAGGGTCTATAACCTTAGGGGGTGAAGGGCTCTCAAGGGATTGTCTGTGTAACAGTTCTTTGAGGGCCCATCGCCTCCCTGAGCTGCCATCACCCCCTGCATTTACGCTAGACAGGGTAAAGGGATTGGTACCCAAGGGTGTGATGGCTGCTCTGGGGAGTGATGTGCCCTCAAAGGTCTGTCATACCAGAAAATCCCTTGAGAGCCCTTTCATCCCTCAAGGTTCTCTAGAAGGTGTCTAGGATGATGCTATCATCCCACTGAAAAACCATCACACCCTGTGGTCCCATCCTTTTGACAGAGATTGTCTGTGGTGAAGGGAAAGATCCCTTTTTTTGTGATGTTGTATTAAAACCACAAATTACATTACATTATCTGTTTTATTGCTACAAAAGCCACAAAAAGATATCTGGAGGTGTAACCACAAGAGAGAGGCTTAACCAGGAAGAGACACGGTCATGATAGCGCATTGGCTAAGATCCGGGCATCACCACGAGGCGGGGAGAGGGGGCATGACTTTTTGTCGACTGGGGCTCTGGATAGTCTTAGTCCATCCCTGATTCTACAATAAGAACATCATACAAACAGTCAAAAACGTTGGTGGTAGAGTAATGGATTAGGGTTTGCTTTGCTGCTTTAGGACTTTGCCGACTTTCTGTAATTGAGGGAATCATGAATTCTGCTCTCTACTAGAAAATCCTGAAGTAGAATGTCTGGCCGTCGGTTTGTGACCTTAAGCTCAAGTGCAGTTGAGTTATGCATCAGGACAATGATCTAAAGCACACAAGCAAGTCCTACTCTGAATGGCTCAAAAGAAACAAAATGAAAGTTTTGGAGTGGCCAAGTCAAAGTCATAAATTGAATCTAATTGAGATGCTCTGGCATGGCCTTAAAAAGGCAGTTCATGCTCAAAAAACCTCCCATGTGGTTGAATTAAAACAATTCTGCCAAGAATGGTGGGCCAAAATTCCTCTACGATGATTTAGAAAGCTCATTGCAAATCATCGCAAATGTTTGATTGCAGTTGTTAACGCCAAGGTTGGCAGAACTAGTTATTAGAGGGTATTCCTTTTTCACATGGGTAATATAGGTTTTGGTTAACTCTTTACCTTCAATAAATTAAATGATCATTTAACCCCCAGACATGCCACGGAACTACACTCTTTTAATGACAATTGGCGTACCTGCCATGTCCACAGGGTAATTGAGTATAGAAAGCAATCAACAATTGCTTTCTTTGCTAAGTTGGTGTTGCTGCAATGCCTCGAAATCAAGGAGCAATCATATTCACAATATTAAAAGGCTATATGTGAGCCCAGCTCATTAATCACTATGTGACAAGTAAAATAAAATTTAAAAAATATTAAAAAAATTAAAAATAGTTAAAAAAATTAAAAATTTAATAACATTTTAAACTAAAGAAGACCTTAGTGATGTCACTATAGCATTATAAGGGGAACCATTCAGTTCAAAGAAAATAGATCCAATAACAAAAAAATGCTTATTTTTATGAGCAAGCCCTAAAATCAGGGATGTATCTTCCCAAAAAATCCTGGCATGGAAAGACTTAAAATATCAGCCTTCGAAATCCCCTATGGCCAAAAATATATGGTTGCCCGCATTCAAAGATGTCCCAAATGGGGCATGGACGCAGACAGACCTGATATAGAAAAAAATGTGCACTTCCCAAATGTGTTCTTTTAGCCCCCAAACAACCCAAAAGAAGTGCATGGAAAGAGTTAAAATACTAGATTTTGAAATAACCTAATACATTTTGATGGATTAACTTGAATTGGCCAGCTTCAAAGATGTCCCAAATAGGACATGGGGATACAATGAATAGATATTAAAAAATATGTTTTTGCAATACTATACTGTACTTATTCTCCTATAACGTACAACATAAAAGCATTGGGTATTTCTAAAGCTCAGGGGATGTCAAATACAGTATCCAACCGAGTGGTTGGATACTCTAGGTACAACTCTGGACAAAACTGGATATTACCTGACCAGTGCAGAGCCAGCTACTCTCTACCAGTATCCATCTGCAGGGAGAGTGGAAGGGCTTTAGGCCACAGATTATGACCTTTTTTCTTCCCTCACTGCTCTCCCCTTTCTTTCTCTCCATATTACATAGACTTGTGTTCCCAGTCACTGGCTGCGCAGGACCTTGTATCCTGCTGGGGAGAGGACTGCAGCCCTCAGATAACAAGAACTGTCTTTAATGACAAAGGCAGCTCTTTTTCTGACCTCTATGTTTTGCGGTATAAGTAATATTATGTTATACATCATATTTTTGTCAGTTGTCCTGATATGAACGGGGCAGTCTTGACCAGGAGTTGTTTGCCATTTGTCAAGAGTCTTGTCCAATATCACAACAGATTGGCACATCATTGATGGCACATCCGCATTGCCTCTTTTACATTGAAACATGGTTTGCACCTGTACAGTGGAAAGGCCTAAGATCAGGTGGTACATCATGCGCTGTTAACGCTTATTATGAGTGTGACATCATGATAGTGTAATGCGGGACCAAGGACAACACGGGTGATGCACCCACTATGCAGAGACGGTAGCGTAGAAAAGCAGTAGCGAAGGGCTAGGCAGTAATTCCGAGGCAAATAGGTGGTACAGGGTCAGCGGCAAAGAGAAGGCAATCAGGTAATTCCACGGTCGGGGCAGGCAGCACAGGACCAAATTCGGGAAACAAAGCCAAGGTCTGCTACACGTATAAATCATCCAGGAGCAGGAACGAACAATGTGCTATAACTCAGAGCAACACGCAAGTGACTCTTTGAACGGGCACTGCAATAATGGGACAGAAGGTTTAAATAAGAACAAGGGCGGGAAAAGAAACAAACAATCAGCCAATCGGATCGTGAATACGTCATCGCGACCGGCACACACGAATGGCGTTGGCGCGAACTGTTGAATTTCTTTATGTTTTGGGGTTAACGGATATTTCTGTCTTTTTTGTATATTTATTTAGTACTATAAATAAAAAGAGTAAAAATGTTTACTCATCAATTTTCAACAGACAAGTGATCCTGCATTCAACAGGGAATGTTTTTTCACAGACTTCTGAATCTATCTCTGGTAGATAAATGATAATTTAAGTAATTATTTTGGTATATCATTTGATATTTCTACAAACAATACTTCAGTTTGACAAACATGTTTTATAAATAATGCTCAGACATGGTGAAGAACACTAAAGATTACATACTTGAAAAACACGTTATAGAAAATTCAGATTTTTTCATGCATCTTCTTCACTGATAAAAATTCTACTTTAGAGGTAACCATGGTGATGGATAGCATCAGTGAATATTTCAATGCATTACCATGGTTCTTGCCCTAAAGCTTAATTAACTGAACTATTTTCAGAAAGTTGCTTTGACAGGTAAAAAGCTAGTAAGATTTGAGCACCTTCTGGCAAAATAGCCCATCACTATCTAAACTGTTTATTCTGGTAATTTCTGCAGATAGGAGCAGTGATGTATGCTGGCATAGACTGACTAGGCCTAGGGTGGCCCACCCGGTGTCCTGTTGCTCAATAGGCCGGTTACAGATGAGAACTTTGATCTCCCAACCGGCCTATTTACAATACGGAAGCTGTGGCAGCTCAGCACATAGACTCCATTAAAAGGCACTGCACCCCTTTAAGACACAGCGTCTTTACTGGGTAGAGAGTGGGAGGGAAAGTGGGTGGTTAGGTGGTATGACCAAACATTGCTCCCCTCCCTGACAAAATAGAAGAAACCAACCTGAAGATCCAGGGAAGCAGGCCTTACCACCCAGAGAGTTACAAGGTTTTATATACATGTACATTGCAAGCTTTGCTTATGTAGGTGACAGTAACTAACATATGACAGGGAAGGCACATATTTTTGAGGGCTAAAAGTCATCAGTTTTATGCAAGAACAGAAAAATGAACCCCCCTCCCCCCCACACACACACTGTATTTGTACAGCAGTTATTTTGAGAAAATAAACAACAAAGAAATGTAATGATGTTAGAATAGTAAAATACATTTCCCCAAACTTAGTGATTCACTCACATTTTGTGCAGGTCGAGGCCTGAGGAACTGTTTTGCACAAGGTTAACGGTACATTAGGGACAATGGGACAATAAAGTAAACTTTGGCATTCCAGATATTGTTTATTATAAACCAGATATTGTTTATTATATCCAGATATTGTTTATTATGTGTGCAGGTGTTACAGAATGGTGCTTATTAGTATACAGTTAGCCAGACATAGATATGATACAGTGCAGATTATAGTGAGCATACACACAGTGAGCCCGACATATGTTATACAGCATAAATCCCATTACTTCATATATCAGTTAGAACACTGACGGTTGTACAGCATAAATCCCATCATTATATAGCAAGCCAAACACTGATGATGGTATAGTATAATTCTCCTCATTAAGCTAGACACTGAATGTGGTACACCATAACTCCCATCACTATCTGCTGAGCCAGACATTGACATTGGTACAGCATAGCTCCCATCAATATAAATTAATTCAGACAAAATGTTGGACAGCATTTGAAAAGTATTTGGAGGAATGGGGGGAAAGGCTGTTCATGGGGTCTGCGGTGTGGCTCAACCATTCCTCTAACCAGGGGAGATGGTTGTAAAGAGGGTGTACTACAGCTTCCCTCACCCATAATTTGAGGGCCATAGGTAGGATGAGGCAAGTGAGGCACTCACCTTGGGCACAGCTGTGGGAAAAAAACAAAAGTTCATCTAAATAAATAAAATAAATCCTAGCATTTTTTGTGTTTTTACTTTATTTTTAAATTTCATTTTTCAAGGGCAGAATGGTTTTTAGAGGGGGAATCTGTGACATCACATCAGAATAGACTAGCTGGCAGCATGCTGGCATTTACTTTTTAGTACAACATGGCTTACCATAGTATCAAACATACTAGGCTGCAGTTCCATAGATCACTTTTTACTTTTTATACTCTTGAAGAAACTGCCGAAGCTCACTCAAATGGAACCTCAGTGTTTAAGAGTAAAAAAGTGGCATCTATATTTATCAGAAGCCTCTCCTATACCCTTAAACACTTGTGACTTCTACTAAAGGGTGTGTTTTAAATGACCTCTGAAAAAGATTGTTTAGTGTTAGGAGGAGAGTTATACTATAGAGATACATAACTGACTCGCTTGCCCAGTTGGCCTTATATAATTCTCCTATAGAGCTAGAATTCTTTGAGGTTATGAGGTTTTTAAACATATTGGGAGCTTCTAGATGTAGGTATTCTACGACAAGTAAAACCGCAAGGAGCAACTAGGGAAAAGGGTCTGGCTAATCAGGACACAAGATTTAAATCCTTTAAAAGAAGACAGGGATGCCTGTTTGTAAAGCAAAATTCATATTTGTATGCATTCAGCAAGTACAGCATTTTAATATTGTCAACAATATGCATTAGTTTAAAAATAATGATTGGCATAAATATAGGCTAATTATCCTTTGTTGTTACTAGGCAGGTAGAATAAAAATGTTCTTCATCGTTGCTTATTAGGAGTGAGCACTAACAAGCGTAATTGTTTTAAAAGATCAAACCACAAAATCTTTAATTGGAAAGAACAAAAAGTTCACAGCTATTTTTGATGGCTAACCTCTTCTTCACTAGTTAAACTTAACATGCACTTATGCTGTAAGGTTCTAAAAGCATTAGGAAATCTCTTTAATGAAAAGATAATAGTGGTTACTATTGAAATTGCTGTTTATTTAGACAAAACTCAGTACAGTTCATAAATATATTTTACTGTTTTAAAATACAATATCCTTTACCTCGTCCTCCTATACTTTCTGGATAACCTTGGGAAGCAAAGAGGGAAAAGGAAATTAGACCAAGTTCTGGAGATATAAAGGGGGGGAGTTTAGTCAATGTTGGGGAGGTGAAGAGTACGTTCAACGGGCAGTTCCAGGGCATTCATGTGGAGAACTGATTCTGACTCTAGCCAGATATTCTTTATTCTCTTGAAAAAGGAGAGGAAACATTTGAACAAGGTGGAAAGCATCCTGGAAGTCGATCTTGACCATCAAAGAGCCCTGGGATAACATATTTGGGAGATCCTAAAGACCCTCCATCTGAAATTTCAAATGTACGAATGTGTTGAGCCTTTTTACGGTTAGGACAGGATGAATCGAATTGTGACAGGGCAGATGTGACTCAGCTTGCCCTGTAAGGTTTCCTCTGTTCTGCCGTCTATGAGGCCTGATGCAGAACAGCATCTCTTAAGGAGGGAGAACCCTGAAAAGGAAAACTGAGAAGAGGAAGTTATAAGCCTTTCCTCACTATCCTAAGTACCCACTCATCTGAGGTGATAAACTCTTGTCATGCCAATCTGCCTAGTATTGAAGTAAGAAGAGAAGTAGAAGCTTACCAAAAGGACACCTCATGAACTTTCTTCCAGAAAGTTTGACTCTGTATGGAACAGGAAGATCCTGTTACCTCGCCGGCGGTTCCCGTTCCTTCATCGAGCAGGGGAGCCGAGACGCAGCCCGCGCGTTCAGCCCCCTGCTCGTTCCGTTCGCGGGAGATGCGGTGAGGTCCATCCTGCCTCTAGACGCGCGCCCCCGCGAGGATCAAGGGATCTAGAAGGGACGCGCATCTCAACCTCATGAATATTCATGCCGCGTCTTAAAGGGGTATTTATCTTTTTTCCTCCTCCCCCTAATTTAGGGGGTAGGAGGATCCAGGAGCAAGAGGGATATTTAAACCCTCAGTCTGCAAGTATCCCTTGCCTGTAATAGTGCCTTTATTGCCTTCACTAGCGTTTTTGAACCTTTTTTGCCTTTTCGTTGCCTGAACTCTGCTTGAACCTGACTACCCGTTGTTTGCCGCCTGCCCTTACCTGAACTCAGCTTGTGCCTGACTACCCGTTGTTTGCCGCCTGCCCTGACCTTTGCTCGTGACCCCGACTATCCGATTGCCTGCTCCTTGTAATCATCTGTTTGTTCCTGCATTTTTGGGGACCCCTGGTTGCTGATACTTCTTCCAGGAATCTGCATTGCTTGTCATCACCGCTTGGGGGCGCCTTTCCTTGTACTGCAGCGTGGATCCACAGCCTGACCCGCCGCTAGTGACAGATCCATAGGATTCGGTCGATCAAACTCACCATGAAGGGGCTTTTTTTGCTTTGGGATTAGCCAGAGGTTAAAAAAAAGTTTGTAGAGAGCCTTAAAATCAGGGCCAAAAAAGGAGAGGTTTAGGAACTCTGAAGACTTAAGGGCTAGATCAATCAGTCCCACTGATTTTAATAACCTAGATATTTAAGTAGAGACACAATAAAGGAATTGCCTAAAATAGTGCAAGGTCTATCTTGGAACTAAAAAGTGCCTACATATGTGCCACCTCAGTACTGTGTCATCCTCTTTGATCAAGGTAGTCAAAGGGCATTGACCTTCAAATTAGTGTCCAGTACCCATCTCACCAGGCGGAACCTTCCTGGGGGGCTAACGCCCAGTTGGGTAACTCTTACCATCTGCCATTGGTTTCTATTCCCAGTCTCCTAAGGAATATTAATTTGAGACACTCTTGGATTCCCAGCCAACCAACCTGTGTCGAGAACATTTAGCACTTGTTTTACACAAGTCGTCTAAGTTACTGCTACCAGACAACCCAGAGTGCTCTGGGGGAATCAAACATGATGATAGATGTGCTCCCATGGTTCCCTGAGACATTTGTTCCCCAAACTGGGAGGCAACTGAACCCCAGAAGTGGAGTCCCTTGCCTGATAAGCAGGGAGCAGGACAGGTGACAGCACAGGGATAAGTTAGACAACAAGGTGAGCAGTGTTCCACTGAGGAATGCTGCCCATTTAGTTATTCAGATGATGCTTGCGGATCTCTGTCTGATTCTAGTGCCTTTCCACTTGCAACTGGGCTTAGTGATGAGCCTAGTAGCGCACTTTCTATGCTCCGTAAGACAAGTTTGTAAAACATGTTGTGTGTACCACAGGATCCAGGGGAGAGGCTCAGGAAGAAAGCTTTAGGTAGGCAGGGTAGGGTTATGAATATTTACTATACCAAATAATGAGAATTAGACATAGACTGTTCCTGAATGTGAACAGCAATTTGGACTGACGTTCCTTCACAATTTGTTCGTCCCATGTAATGTTTAGTGTATCTGTTTGTTATTATGTGAATGTCATTACTGCTGTAGTGAATCTTTCATCTACCAAGTTTGAAATATCTGTAGTATGAGAGATTGAACAGCAATTGTGGCGTACTTTTTATTTGTCTTTAAATAATAAGCTGGTTCTTGAGGTCTTTCAGTAAAGAGTAAATCCTATATTTTCTTTGTATACTATTGATTTCACCCACAGATGTCTACAGATATTCCCTTTGAAGTAGATTTACTTTTTCTTTGTCCTATTTTGTGAGTGTAAGTTCTTTTATATTTTATACTCCTTTACATTTTAGAATATAACTGTTATTACATTTAATACACAGTTTGCCATTTTATAGAAATGTTTTTCCAAAAATCTACTTTACATTTTAGGTACGTTATCCCAACTCTATATTTTGGTTACATATTTATACCTAAATGTATAAACATACATTTCATAAAAAATTGCGCATTGTGCAATCTGATGCCTACTCAATAAGTAACATTTCATTAACAATATTTTAAGTCTACACCACATATAGTAAATGCCAAAAGATGGAAATGTCTTAAAATACATCAGATCCCAAGTTAAATGTATAGCTAAATGCTATAGTTTTACACTCTTCTGGTGCTGTAGGGGTAGCGTAGGTTTCCTCAAAGAAAATAAATACGCCCCGGACAAAGCCGTGATGATAATTTCTCTATCATCTAGGTCCCATGAAAATGTTCCCCCAGTGGCCCGTTCCAGTGTTTGCTTTGGACGAATATTTGTATACATTCTTCGTATTTATTTTTTTCTCATTTTCTGATGGTTTTCTATCTTATTCTTAAGTCTTCCGTAGTATAGCATGGGTTAATATGGGAATCCACAAGGGAGGAGAAGCTAATAGTGTGAGAAAAATAGATCCCTAGACTCTAACCTAAAAAAACTAATCCCAAGAAAATAAATCCCTCACTCTCTGTAACAATCCAACGAGAGACGGGTTCCGTTTGCAGGATGGAGAGCTATCAGGATGGGTAGTCGTAGGACGAATAGCGGAGCAACAGCAGGAGAGTTCCAGTAACACAGACAGGTCACAGTCCGAGGTCGACGCAGGCAGCAAACAGGCAAAGTCCAAAATTCGAGGTCAATCAGGCGGCGATCGGAGAGAATAGTCAGGAACAAAGCAGGAGTCAGGAAACCAGTTAGTCAGAATATAACACACTTAGACAATGATAACGTATGTGCCACACAAGGGCTGAGATTAGAGTGAGCAGGGGGTTTAAATTTGGTGCCAAACAGCCGAAGCAAATAATTAGCCAATTAGGTAAAAAGCGTGAGGATCCGCCCCTAGAGTGACGTACACTGTTGCCGGGTATGGGATTCCCAGCCGCCATGACAGGAGAAGAACCTCCCCAGGACCCCCGCTGCAGACCCCCGGCAGGAGAGACCGACACCACGATGGAAGAGGACCGCGAAGAGGGTGATCCCCAGCGGCGAGCAGCACGGGAGGTCCCGACGGCAGGCACCACCGAGGACGCCCCAACCCGAGGAAAAGGGACGCGCGGCGGACGCACAGCAGCAGCGGAGCCCCCAGGACAGACCCGCCGGGGAAAAGTGACACTCTCTAACCCGACGCCGTTTGGCCGAGATGCACCTCGGCTTCATCAGGGTGGGGAATCACTAAGCGGAAAACCCAGCGTTGGCGCCAGGATCTAAAGGTCCGTAGGAGCAACTCTATTGGTCGCTGGCAGGGGGCTCGTCTGGCATCACCCAATAAAAGTGCAGCTGCCCTTTACCATTCGTTCTTTAGTGTGAATGCAGTTTTTGCTAACTGTCAAAATGTTATACATTTGTTCAATTTATAGTAGTAACTTTGATTAAAGTGCTCAGAAATGTCAGCAATCAGTGTTTTTATAATCATACATGGGAACTATATTGTTTTGCACCAGAGTTCCAAAACATCAGTTTCCCATGTCACTTTCTCCATTCCACGTCACAGGGGAGTGATGTTCCAATCCCCACTCAATTTCACTTCCACTCCCAATCACTTCTATGTTATTTGGGGCTAACTCTATCCCCTTGTGAAGCCACAAGAAGGAGCGTTTCAGGTAGCCTGCCCTGTGAAGTCTCCAAGTTTATGAGGAGTACATGCATACAGCATAAAATGATTCAAGAAAGCTTGGGATGTGCAAAAAGCTAACTAAATAATTGTGACAGAATGACCTGTCATACAGGACCCCAAGGTACTCAGAGATGGCTCCAGCCTGGCTGTCAAACAAAGATATCACAGGTAGGAACTCTCCATTGTTTAATTAATCCCATCAATAGGATTGCTGCCAGGGGATTAAAGGTTGGGTTGTCTACATGCACCTGTCAATGTTAGTTTATTAATATTAGTTTATGTTAATGAAGTTCTGTGGATATATGAGTCTATGTTTTACAACAATAAACTGTTCATCCCTGCTGTACTCAATTCAAGGTAGTTGTGTCTACTTATTGGGTACACATAGCAGGGTTCCAAGGTGTGCATGCTGGCTGGTGCTGGAAGTTATTCCGGGGACAACAGGAGGATACTGGGTGATCTCTGGGAGTTACCACAGCTCTCTTGGTGAACCCGTTACAATAATTAATAAGTAAAACATGATTAAAAAAGAGCAGTGTGCATGCAAGTGACCTCAAGTAAACCAAGAAGTCCCCTATAAAGCCCACATTATCAATCTTCTAATTGCCCTTAAGTTCTTGTCCAGTGATACTTTGGCATATTTGACCTGGCTTGTCCCTGTTCTTGCTTCTGGCTCCTAGTCCAGTTTGGTTTGGCCCAGCGTGACCTTTTTTCTACGATTTGCTTTATGATATGGCTCTGGCTTGCTTTTGGATTCTGATTTTGTCTCACAATTAGGTGTTTTCAACTTGGTTTTCTGGTTCTATTTCTGTGGTGCTGCTTCTGTTTCAGTTTCTATCTTTGGGCTCCGTTCCTCTCCCAACTCGTTACAATTTAACAGCGCTATGACTTGGCATTTTATGGTGTGAGTGATGCCACAAGGGTCAATGCTTATGAACAGTCCTCCATAGCACAAATCCATTATTGGGGTGGAGACTAACAGTGTTAACACAGGGCCTCACATGATTTTGATCCTCCCCAGCAGATATCACTAACAGGAAAGATTAAAACATGATAATTTATTCTAATGGAAACTAGCATGCACTAGGTGCGATTCTCCTTTGCCTAGTGTGTAGGATAAAATAATCATTTCCTGCTAATAAAACACATATTTTAAATTAAGATGATTTAAGAATCTTATAGTAATTGCTCTAAACTGTTTTACACCTTAAGTGACAATGACAAGCACATTGTAGAATAATCAATAATATATTACAATTTATGATACGTAAGCAATATCTTTATCCATGGAAATCCACATTATTGTGGGCTGATATTTGGAATAAAATTAGTTGCATTATGTACTGGTTTGTTACAATATGTCACAGTTATAACTTATTAAATTATGTCACCATCCCCGACAGTTTAGTTTTTCTGACAGTCCTTCAAAGAACCATAAAACACAACTGACCTGAGATAGAAACTGCGAAGAAATCGCAATGAGTACACTTTCTGTGCATGCACATGGAAGACCTCTACTTACAGTGCTCTGCACAGAAAGTGCCACGGTTGATCTCATGCATCAGAAAATGTATAGGGACATTAATGTGCATATGATGTCTGGATTGTCCTTTTAAGTTGATATTCAATAAATAAATTGGCTGATACTTATTTGTAATTACGCCATAACTTCTAGTTCTTAGGTTCTCTTCCGTCTCATCACCATCCTTTACAATTGTTACATACAACAATCAACAAACTGTAAATTATAATTATAATCTAATATTATATAATTATAGTTAGAGAAATAATCATACTGATGCTTTTTGGTCTGTAAACCTATACATAGATTAGCATTAGCTAATTTAATGTATAGAATTGTAAAATGTACGATTTTGGAAATGTGAATTGCACTTTAGGAAGATACTAAAAAGCATAATCGGTTAAAATTCACAGCCTAAGAGGTAATCTCACTCAATTCATTGTGTATCGACTCAGTTTGCTCAGACAAGCATTAGTAGACAAATGTCATCTCTGATTAACCTCTGATCCATTGCAATTCTTGAATTAAACATCGATCATATTCTCTGAGGACCTAGCTATTATATCATAGAATTTAAGAGATCAATTATACTGTGTTTAACCAGCAAACTTTAATTGTGGCATTTTTCTGCTGCTGATCATATTACTAATCAATGTTTTATGATTTATACACATTTTTTTATTTTGATGTGAAAAATATCAACAACTAAGAGTTCAGTTAAAGGTGTTTGCATGTATATATAGTTATATATAATGTAAAAGGGTGAAGCCGTATTAGTCCAGTAGACACGATGACAAAAAATATTTTTTTTGCAGAGTATGCGGTGATACCTTTTTTATTGGACTAACATAATACCTACAACCCAACTCTTGAGGAAATCCGCAAAATTATTAAAGACCTACAGCTGATACTCTCAGAAGACCCCATACTGAAAACAATATTCCCTCAGCCCCCAATACTGGCATTCAAGCAACCACCAAATCTGAGGAAAAGATTAGTGCGCAGCTAACTGGCCCCAGAACAGGAGCATACACAGAATGGCACTGTACTGTGAATGTCGGCAAGAGATCTGACGACACCAGTTCAATGAGTTGAGTAAGCAAGAGCTTCTTTATTCAAGTGCGCACAGGGGAGAGTCCAGTTCGCAGACTTCTCTCCCCCTCCTTAATTTTCTAACAATATATAGGCAAAGAAGCGCAAACAGTTATTGTTTATCAGCTTAACTCCTTTGTGAACCTGTGTCTCCTATGAAACCTATGAAATGCTTCCTTAGCACACATATGCTCTATATATTCAGGTGACATTGGAGATATGTTTGTGTTTTTTCTTTCTTGTTCCTCAAATATCACATCCTCAAATATGTCTGTTCATGAAAAGCTCATCAAGAAAGTTGAGGAAAGAACAGAAATCATCTGTTCTTGATTCATGGTTGCAGTTGACAAACTAGAAAGGTACTTTCAATGTCTTTGAAATCTTCAAAGGTGTCAGGGGTCCATATGGCTTACCGTAAGGACCCATAGCGCCCAATGATGGTATTTAGGAGATATTGCGCAGTAGTGGAGTCGGACAGGGCGATTGCACTCTCCTGGGTGTTGAACATCAGGGTTGTGCGGCCACAGGGCCCGACAAAGCAGCGGATGTTGTCCAGTACAAAAGAAAACTTGGTGATATCCTGCAAGCACCCTGGAGCAGGCATGAGACATAGCTCTACAGAGAAATATGCAGGATGCTGTGGGCTGGGATTAGGGAAGCTAAACAGAGTAATAGC
Source organism: Sceloporus occidentalis (assembly GCA_023333645.1). Classification (NCBI taxonomy): domain Eukaryota; kingdom Metazoa; phylum Chordata; class Lepidosauria; order Squamata; family Phrynosomatidae; genus Sceloporus; species Sceloporus occidentalis. Next base: position 3,266,833 of record JALMGF010000088.1, on the reverse strand, counting down.
AGAGGATATAGATAAACATAACAAGCAAGGAGGATTTAACAACAAACAGGGAGACCGAGCAAGACACATAGCAAGAGAGAAATACATGGGAAACTGAATAAAGCATAACCAGCAAAGCCAACCATAAATAAGAATATGCAGAACACCAATTCTAAACATAACCAGACAAGACATACATGGTACAGGACACAACGAAGGACAGGGAGCAAGGCAAGGAACACAAGGGATGGAGTGAGGAGCTGAGATCCTCTGACACTTCTCCTTTAAGCAAGATATGATATCTTAACTGGGACATGGGGAGAGGAGAGAGGAACAGAGATCCTCAGATTATTCATTTAGCTAACATTTAAGATAAATATAATCATATACCCTGATACTGTATTTGTTCCATAAGAAAACAAAAAAAACATTTTTGACTTATTGTGTTTATAAAAAGAAGATAAACTGGTGTTTGTATTATTGCCCTTAATCTGAGCGTCAACCCCTCAACAATCAATGACGTGCCAGGCATGTCACACAAAAAGGGTCAGTTAACAAGCTTAGAAAGTGAAATACAATCACTTTCTTTGCTTAAATATTGTTGCTGTAATGCCTTGATGTCAAGGTATTCAGCAACACCAAAATCGGCATCAGGGGACATTTCTGGCCCCTCCCCAGGGCAGCGCCACAGCTCTGACCATTTTTCCAGTTTACCGCAATCATTTGCCATGATCGCTCTAGGATATAATATCACTAATGAAAATATTAGAAAGAATGGGTAAAAGTACAGATCCCAGAGGTACCCCACTGGTAACAAGACCTTGCTCTGAATTTACTTCATTGATTGGAATCCAAACTCAGAGATTGCAGTTTATTTATGTATTCTATGTGGGACAGTGTCAAAACCCTAACTGAAATCTAGATAAGCAATGTCTACTGCACCACCTTGACCATTTATTTCATGCACCCAATCCACAACAATCCTATCCTTTAACACACTGTCCATTAACTGACGTTCCTCAAACTTGATTGAGCTGTGGGGAGTGGAGTTGGCTAATAAGAGGGTTATCTTTGTACAGATAATATGAGCGTGGTTCATGTTGTCAGCAAGCAGACTGTTCTCTGCATCATAATACCTAGGTAAGCATGTTCCTCGTGTGCAAAAAGTCATCGCTGACACTTTGTCTTGTTTGCAGCTCGACAGGTCCCGGGGGCAGCCACAGATGCATTGCTCACCGATCTTACTTGTCTGAGATATTTGTGGACCCTGGCTTCACCGATGTCCTAGCTTTACTCCAAGACTTGGTTCTTATATGGCGCTACTGGCAGAGGTTGGCAGATAGGGAAGGGGGGCTGGGTTGTGAGGAGGGTAGGCATAGGGCAGTTCTGGCTTATCTGAGGGAGTTGGTTGTGTCCGGCTCAATGTCAGAGTGCAGTTTGTCAGCCGAAAAGGCATTCGGACAGACAGCCATCACCCAGTGTCTCTGGTGTTAATAAAGCAGTTGTCTGAGAGCTTGGAGCGTTCCTTATATGAGGTATTGTTGTTTCGAACGTCCTTCTCATTAGCCTTTTTTGGTAAGCAAGCTGGTTTCACCATGTGCCAGAAGACCAGGTGGTTTGCAGGCCCAGGAGAGCAATTATGTGACTATTCTTATGAGCAGATCCAAGACATATCAGAAGGGGCAATGGGCCAAATTGGTTTTACAGAGGGGGCGGGTGGCTCGGTATGTCTTGTCGTGCTGTGGCAGAAGTCTGAATTAATCTTTACCACATTTCATATCAGGGCTGCAACTGAGGCTTTTCAGGCAGGTTTCTCTGCCAAGCAAATTAAAAGGATCAGTAAGTGGGCGTTTAAGCGTTTTAGGATTTATGTCCATCCATGATACATAATCTCACCAACATAACCATCAACTTTAAACCTTAAACTTTTGAAAACCATGATTATGCCCCGTTTACATAGTTTACATGAATTAACATTTACTAGTAAAACTTTTTTCATATAGGGTCGTCTTACATTCAGGCTTTTTCTTTTTTTTTTCTAAATGAATATTCAGATTTTGGGGGGTGGTCTTATAATCAGGGTCGTCTTATAATCGAGCAAATATGGTAACTTAATTGGTGTGTATGATTTATTTATTTATCTCTTCACCATACATATTAAATTGTGGCCAAAATGTTACCCATAGACCTGGTGAGTGTGTTTATTTCTGATGGGTGGTGAATTCACTATTCTCAGGCCCACAAATTCATGATGCAACTGCCATGTTTCTGGTCATTTTGCAGGCTCACTGTTTGATTACTCTTGTGACTATTTTGCTTCAGCACAGTGCAGGGATTTTGCTAAATTTGCAATACTAAAGTGAGCAGCAGGCTGGGGACATCACAAGGTTGCTCAGCAATGTGAGTAAATCAGTGCTGTTTTATTTCCACGTGAGTGGAACGTTGCCACTCGTGAGGAAATAAAACTGCACTGGTTTACTCACATTGCTGAGCACTGCGTGACTCTTTACTACATTTGAGGGTGTTGGGTGAAACCCTGCTTGTGCAATTAAGGTGCTGTTTGACCATCTCCTAAGTACCGTATTTGCTCGATTATAAGACGAGGTTTTTTTCAGAGCAAATGCTCTGAAAAATACCCCTCGTCTTGTAATCAGGGTCGTCTTCTTATCAGACCTCAAATGAGGTCTGACTATTAGACTAAGATCCAGATCCCCCGCATCGCTGCAGGGGACCTGGATCCCTCTGTGCGGTAACCTCAGCTGCCGTCTATCACCGAGCGCCGGCGAAAGTGTCGGCAGCAGCCGAGGTTGCATATGTGCATACCTTCCTGCTCCCGGGATAGCCCGCCCACTGCGGGGAAGCAGAGCCGGTTGGGGAGATTGCTGCAGGACCGGGACCCGGCGGCACTGTTCAGTCCCAAAGCAGATCTGGTAGACCTCTTCAATTTTCTGGAGGAGGCGGGGCCTAGCGGGGTCACACAGCGTCATGCTGAAATCCCGTGGGAGCTGCAGCAAGCGCCTGCTGAGGCATCGCGGTGAGTGAAGTGCCTGAGTGGGTATATTAGTGTCTGGGTAGGTAGGTAAGTGTCTCGGTGGGTAGGTAAGTGTCAGAGTGGGTAGGTAAGTGTCTGGGTGGGAAGTATCTCAGTGGGTAGGTAAGTGTCTCAGTGGGTAGGTAAGTGTCTGGGTGGGTATATTAGTGTCTGGGTATGTAAGTGTCCCCCTATATGCCACTCTGTCCCATGATATGCCTTTTAACCCCCTATATGCCAGAGTAGCAGATAGGGGGTTAAAAGGCATAACATGGGGCAGAGTGGCATATAGGAGGGTATAAGGCATGCCTGGGGGCAGATGTGCATAACTGGCGGCAGATGAGCATAACTGGGGGCAGGTTGGTAAATTAAAGGAAATTAAAAACAAAAAAAAATAGACATGAATTATTATTTACTAGTAAAACTTTTTTCCTATAGGGTCGTCTTATAATCAGACTTTTTCTTTTTTTCCTAAATTAATATTCAGATTTTGGGGGGGTCGTCTTATAATCAGGGTCGTCTTATAATCGAGCAAATATGGTATATCTTCTGAGAGCCAACATGTCTCACGCTATGGCGCGTGAAATAGAGATTACATGAGAAATGTTCATTGCAAAATTCCCTCAAATAACTGTATAGTTCAAGTGTCACGTGGGATAAAATAAAATGTAGGTTTACCTAAAACTAAAGTGAATGACAAGCAAAATCAATGAAATGGAGTTGACTTGACATAATGCTATAACCAAACCTGTATGCCTGCTCTTGAGAACCTTCTGGACTCTTATATTAGCACAACATTATCCCTTTAACTTCAGAATTCAATACTTCTTTTGTGGATAAAAAACCTCCCTTAAGTGATGATGTTAAAATGGAACCATTGGCTAAACCATATTACTTTAGCCTTTGGGAAAGGGACTTGAATTGTTCGTTCTCCCCAGAGAACTGGACAAAAATTATTTCCATAACACATAAGGGCTCGGTCTCTAGCCTACCTGCTGGAGATGCTGCGTTCACCCAGGCTCCTTATTACACATTTGGTGGTCATGTCCAGGTATCAGGCCCTTCTGGGAGGCCGTTGTGTCGGCCATTGGCGAGTTTCAGGCTTCTCCTGAATCCATTCTACTCCACCACACAGATATCCCACTTACAAGTTCTAAACAATCTTTGACATTCCATCTGATTAATGCGGCCAATGCCATTCTCCCTAGACACTGGAAGTCAGCCACACCTCCCTCTTTTACAGCTTGGGTTAATCAGGTTGAATTTGTTTACCAGATGGAAGTTTTGGTATGGTCCGCCAAGGGAGCTGGTCAAAGAATTGGTTTCATTGGTGGACCTTCAGTTCCTATATTTGGTTACTGTTACCTATTTCCTTGTCTTGTGGGGCTGATAGGATCGCTCAATTTCTCCCCCTATGTTTATATACGAAGATACTGCACCGTATGTGTTGGCTGTGTAGTAGATCTGGATTTGTTAATACAACCTATGGAAATTCGGTCAACCCAGAACACATCGCAACTTCCGCCTCTTTGCCACAATGTATATTTTCGGTCTAATATAGCCGTACTGTACTGTTTCTGCTTGAACCAACATAGGTCTTTGTCCAAACATATCGGATGTACACTGTTACTTTTATACATGAAACTCTGTATTATGTTTATTTTACCAAACGTGAAATAAACAGAGAATTGAAGAAAAAAAAGTTAGAGCACAATTTATCTTGAATGCAACCAGGTGATATTTTTTGAAAACATTAATAATGTTCATATGGATAGACAAAGATATGCTATAAGACTCACTGCAGGTCACTTATGTTTATTAAGTAATATCCATTTTATTTATTTTCAAAAATAGCAGTTATTGTTACACAAACATGTATTAAAAGCATCATAATAAAATATTAGACAAAGATAATATAACACAAATGCTTCAGATTCTAACAGGTATCACTAGGCCTTAAGTTACAGAGCAATTACTGCTCATCAAAACAAACATTGCTGTCTTTAGTTAACAGACAAAAGATTTCATGGTAACCAGGGAAGGTTATAATGTGCATTACCCATAATGCACATTATACAGTTGCCTAGAGCACCACAGGAAGTAGGAGTGGCTAAAAGTTAGCTGCACCCAGTTGTGCCTCTGGCCTGTCTAATCCCACCTAAGGATAACCATAGTTGGAGCATAATACATTATAGTGTATCCAGACCTGATTAAAACTCCCCATTTCCACTCAAAATATTTTTTGTTGGTGATACAAAAGTACACCTGAGTAGCATTTAAAAAATCTGGAGTTATTATTACGTGACAAAACTTAATTTTTTTAATGGAATGGTGTTTGTATTTGTATATAGACAAATCCTTCCTACCAGTTCACGTTCTGAGGTGTCCAAAACAGCCATGCCAGTTCCTGGCCATGCGCCCTCGCTGTTTTAATATAGTCCATCCAGTCTAGCTAAAATTTGTATTTGCTGCCAAAGCAATTGTTTTAGTTATTATACTGTTTAGGTTTCGGTCCCCCTCTAGGTTTGTGTATAATGTTCAGCTAATAGTAAATTTGGCATTTGGATGCAGCTGAAGTGACTAAGCTAACGTGAATATCGATACTTGTGTAGGCTTTTAAACCCATGCTCAGGCTTTACTTATTTAGTAACTTTATCCTTCAGAAAAATAGCAGGCCTAAATATTTATGTGCGGACTTTACTGATGTTAGTTACATAAAAAGTGTGCCTAATGTCCGTGACTTATGTTTTCTACCCACATGCTGCTTTCTCAGTTGATGGGCAAGCTATGTTAAAAGTAATCATTGAGGATTCCAGTTTCTGGACACATTGTGGTAAAATTGATAAAGAAGGACTTGTCATATTTTTCACAAAGTAATATTTCACAGATATAGAAGGCATATGTTATTATATAGGGAGCCATGGATTCTCTTGTTAAAGAAAAACACCATATGTACTTTAATACACATGATTGGTGGGTGGTGCACCGTTTTTGGTGGCAAGAATCACTGGATCATTGAGCTACAGCTACTACCTCATGAAAGTGCGTTTTTAATTTTGAATAATGCATTTTAAAGTACTCACAAGTGTAGAGTAATATTTAATTACTATTTAATCATAAACCCCAAAACACATTTTTCTTGTTTTCCATCATTATAAGCAGCTGAATGTTGTGCTTTAGCTGCAATTATTCCTTGCTCTGTTGAAATAAAATGGCTCACAGGAAACTCATATCACCAGGAGCTTAAAATGCAATACAGTAAGCCAATAATTTCATTATTCTGCTTAACCAATAAACACATTGTTGTGTTATTTTTTTAAACTACAGAAAAAAATTCACCAATATTCTATAGTAATTTAATTAGTTGAGCACAGGTCTGTTCATCTGCAACACTGCAGTTCCTATCATCAGTAGGTAATCTCTGTCTAAAGCTGATGGCCAAGAAAATGTGGAGGGGCAATGTTTGTGTGTCCAGGTCTAGAAGAATATAGTAGGAATATTACCATGGGTACTTCTATGATAACTGCATTGACCATATAATCATAGAAAAATGGGACAAGACAAAACAGATATAAAGTGTGCATGTTAATATATTTCCACTGTTTAACACAGATTCAGAATTATATGTTTTATTAACATATGTAATGTATACAGTACATGATCATTTTGGCTTTTTTATATTTTAAATTGTAGGCTTGGTACGTTTAATCAATGCAGTATTAGCAGTTTCAGTGGAAGTAACCATGAATATGAAAAAAATTGAAAAACTTAAATGGTGGATGTAACTACATATAAACGCTTCTTTGGCTTTCACAAACCACATTAATGACGCATAATGTATTTCATTTTCTTTACAATATTTTGATAAAAACAACAGTTTTTGTGGCAACAATCCTGCATTATTTTGGTAATAACAATAATACAAAAATATGACACAACTCTCCAAAAACAAACAGCAGAAAGAAGACTTTTAATGTAATAGTTTTTAAGGAAACAGATATTAAAACCTTGTTTCAGACATACCCCTCTTAAGATTGTTACTCAAAAAATCATCATGCTCAAAACTCAAGTTATTATGAGACCTTGAAATCATGAGAAGTTTTTCCTTGTTTGTATAGTCTTTTTTACCAGTCTGTGCCTGCTGTGGCACTATTAACCTGTCCATTGGATCTTCTTTATTCTCAAGTTTCATATAACCCTTGCTGTTGCTGCGGTCAAGTCTTGGCCAGCTTGGGTGCTTTCTTTGCTCAGCCTGAACTGTAAGTGTCGAAGGGCCCCGTTCTAAGTCTAAAGATTTTGAATGTGAAGACAATATGTGTAAAGATGTATTGGACCCAAACTGCTTCCTGGCAGCACCTGGTGATAAAAGCTGCCCACTTTTAGGTCCAGAAGCAGAAATTGAAGGGTCACTGATTAATGGTTCCACATTAGAGTAACTACGCAGTAGTGGGCTGCTGGGAGGTTTGTATGGTCTGCTTATATCTGGTGAAGGAATTGCTAATGAATCAATAGATACATTTCTCGGTTTGCTGTTACTGATGTCAGAATCTTCTGTTATGTTGTCAATATCAGGCTCATCAATTACACAGTTGTTGAGTTTTATTACAGGCAAAGTAAAAGCATTGATGGATGATGAGACAATAGACTTTGTCTCGCATTTTTTAGAACCACTACTTCTGTCATCAGCTACCCTATTTGAGTGACTGTGAAGGCCAAAGACAGAACCGGAGCGTTCCATTAGAAGTGGTGGTAGAAGGTTACTGAAACTTTTGTTTTTGCGAGGACTGCTTTCCTCCTCACACTCCATGTAACTGCAACTTTTGTAGCTACCAGAAAATGAAGCAATTGTGTTTGCTGCCAACTTAGATGCACAAGGGTTTTCTGGATGTCTGTATTCAGTTTCTCCATACAAACTTGGAAACGTGCCATTCAAATGTTTTTGCTCTTTGATCCTCATACTGTGAATGTCTATAACAGTTGAATAGATGTCTCTCATATGAATGACTTTTGTTTCTTTGTCTCGATTTTCATGAAGAATAGCATTGGCGCAGATAAAAATAAATATTCCTATGCCCATTGTAAATGGTCCCAGCATTTTCATTTTTTCAGAGTGTAAATGTTGTTCAAAAAATTTCACCATCATCCCAGGATGTCCCAGAATGTTGGTCTTATTAACATGTATAGTAAGTTCTGATGTCAAATATGGTTCTTTGTGTGGCCAGTATCCCAACACTGCCATAGCTATTCCAGCAACAGATATCAGTACTCCGAGTATAAGGAAAAATCCAGATGGTGAGTAGAGACGTATTTTTCCTCTAACAATCACTACATCTGCCTTTGGACGCCGTCGCACTGGCTTGACTTCAGGAGGTGGTGATGTAGGTCTAGACAAGAGATGCTGGGATCTGGCCGAGTCTTGCCTTTTTAAGGCTGCCAGTCCTGTTATAACGCCTCCAGTAGCTATCATAGTTCTGTCTTAGGATCTAAAGACAAAAGTTAGAGAAGAAAAGCACAGTGTTCAGTAAAATAGCTCTCAAAATAAAATGATGTCTTGGTCACACATTTAAATCTGGTATAATGAGTTGTAGGTGTTGCCCTATTAATATATATGTATATTTATATACATATAGTTAATGTACTTGTTTTATTTATGTTTGTTTAAATGTCATTAGCATTATCAATAATGTATAGGAGATTGAACTAATGACCTCATAAAAATCATGGCCGCAGCAACCACTTGGACCACTTGTCTCTCATACTCTCTCACTACACGCTATGTCTAGCTAATACAATGTGCAGGTAGTGACATCACATCCACTTCTTGCTTACTGGATCAGTCTGCACAAAGCACAGAGGAGAGACACATCACTCCTGCAAGGCATGGGCACAGGTAGGTTGTTTTGGGTCAAAGACGGCAAAAGATGATACAGGCAAGCTGTTTGGGGGCACTAACACGTTTGAGACACAGATGGTGCTGACAAGCTCTTTGGGGATGCTGACAAACTGTTTACAGACAAAGACCCTATAGACAAGCTGTTTGGGAACAAAGATGGCACAAACAAGCTGTTTGGGGGTTCTGACCCATTGTTTGGGACAAAGATTGCACTGACAAGTTGTTTCAGGGCACTGACATTGTTTTGGGGGACAATGATGGCACAGCCAAGTTTTTTGGGAGCACTTACAAGCTGTTTGGTGGCAAAGATGATACAGACAATCCAGTGGCACTTGCAAGCTGTTTGGTGGCAGAGATGGCACATGCAGGATTTTTGGGGGGCAAATATAGCACAGCTATGCTGTTTGGGGCACTATTAATCTGGTTGCAAAGATGGCACAGACAAGCTGTTTGGAGGCACTGAGAATCTTGTGGGACATGTCTCTTGGAGATGTTGGGGGGTCCTGGGGCAATTTTGGGTTCAGTAAGTAAGGTTAGAGTATGGATTCTGCAACAGAGCTGGTATCATAAATGATGGAAGTTAAAAAAAATATATAAACATATATATTTTTCTCTTTCTCAGATTAAAGGAACATCAATGATTTATTACAACGTATATTCTTTTTCACTCATTGTTTATTGATCTTTGTGTAAAAACCATTACAAATGAAGACTTTCAGATTTATTATAGGTAATGTAAATACATTAATAAGTGATGATAAATTAACAAAAAAACACAATTGTAGTTGGGTAAGTACAATTTGTCTTTGAGTTTTTTCTATTTTCTCCACCAGTATCAATAGTTTGTGTGTATTATATTTTTCTGCTAAAATTCAAATAAGGCACTGACATTTTTCAGCAGTGAATTCAGCTTAGTTTACAAAAATAATACACGGTAGTAGGAATTTGCTATATGCAGGGGCATAACTAGAAACCGGGCCCTGGTGCAGAAATTTGCCCCGGGCCCCCCCAACTTCAACAGCTAGTCTGTGCTAACATTGTCCCCACACAACTGGTCTGTGCCTTCTTTGCCCCCTTCCAACATACAACATATTTGAACAAATTACTTACACAAATTACACACACTTAGTCATACTCACTAACACACACTCCAGCTCACCCCACTTACACAATAACACACCCCTGCTCTCACACACACAAGTACACAAGCTACGTGACTCCCCATGCCGGTTCAAAATAGTTTAGAAAGGGCCCTTTCTAAACAATTTTGAACCGGTACGAAGAGACGGGTTCCCCCTAGAGCAGGGGCGTCCAACATGTGGTAGTGTCTTTTGTACTGGCCAGGGGAAGCAGGGACCCAGCGGAGTCACATGAATTGATGTAACGCCACATGACTCTGCTCCATTCCTGCTTCCCCTGTGCGGTACAAGAGAAGTTGCTCCCGCAGAGTGCAAACATCACAGAGGGAAGCAGCAGCGCTTTGGAAGTCTGCAAGCGGCACCAAGAGAGCTGCAGTGCAGGTAAGGGGGTGGGGGAGGTTGTATGAACGAGTATGTGTGATTGAGGGAATGAATGAGTGTCTGTGAATGAATGAGTATCTGTGAATGTGTGACTGAATCAATATTTGTAAATGAGTGAATGAATGTGAATGAGTAAATTAATGAATATGTGTGTGATAGCATGAATGTGTAAGTGGTTGGGAGCATGGCACAGGGAGGCTGTTTGGGGGTAGGTCATGTGGATGTGATCTGGGTGCCAGGGCTGACATGATACTAAAGGGGGGTATGCAAGGGCGTAAGGGGTGCTGGCTGGGGGCATCACATATATCAATACTAAAGGGGGAAGAGGGTGGTTGGATAAATATACAATGTGGGGCTAGCTAGGGGCAATACACAAGGGTGTGGGGCATAAGGGTGATCACATTGGCCATGTTTTCCATGACACATATAACTTTTGCATTTTCCTGACCAGCCCAGATAAAATGCCGCCCTGTAGTATGGGGGATGTATGGACTCATTAGTCAGATATACATCCCCCATATGGCAGGACAGCATTTTATCTGGGCTGGCGGCATCAATACACAAAGGGGCAGCTGGCTGGGGGCGAAACACAAGGGGTCTTAAACACAAAAGGGGGTGTCAATGACAAAGCAGTATGGAAAATTTTGTTGTTGTAGCTTAGCCCATCCGGATGTGGGTGTTAGTGTGGCAGAGCCTGTCCTAGTGTGTGTGTTTGGGTGTTGGTGTGGCAGAACGTGTCCTGGTGTATGTGTGTTTTGGTGTCCGTGTGGCAGAGCCTGTTCTTGTGTGTGTGTTTGGGTGTTGGTGTGGCAGAGCCTGTCCTGGTGTATGTGTGTGTGTGTGTGTCTGGTTGTCGGTGTGGTAGACCCTGTCCTGCTGTTTGTGTTTGGGTGTCAGTGGCAGAGCCTGTCCTGATGTGTGTGTTTGGGCGTTGGTGTGGCAGAGCCTGTCCTGGTGTGTGTGTTTGGGTGTCGGTGTGGCGACGTTTCTTCTGGTGTGTTTGCGTGTCGGTGTGGCAGAGCCCGCCCCGGTGTGTGTGTTTGGATGTCGGTGTGGCAGAGCCCGTCCTGGTGTGTGTGTGTATTTGGTCATCTGTTTTCTGGCACTTTTCTAGGAATAAATAGAACTATTTAATTTTTACTTATCTAAAGATAAAACGCCCTCCTGAATGTGTAGTCACTTCAGAGGACAAAACTTTCTAGACCCAGAAATCAGTGAGAGGAAAAGTAAATGTTTTGTGTTATTTACTTTATTTCAATCTGCATATGTTATTAAAGGCCATATTTTCTCTCGGTGAAAAATGAGGTCGGCCCATGCACATATACATTTCTGATGAAGTGGCCCACTGCAGAACAAACTTGGACACCCTTGCCCTAGAGAAACAGGCCCGGTTGCAGGTGGGACCGCTGCAACACCTGTAGTTATGCCAGTGGCTATATGTTATCCACATAAATATGGTGTCAAACCAAATAGAGGAACATTATTATGCATATTTTTTTTCGCAAAGGCCTATGTTGCTGCTATAATAAGACTCTCCACAGCAAGGAAGTTATATGATAGTCCAAAGACCAAAGGTTGGTTAATATAGAATGCTGTCCACATCAGAAAAAAATACATGAACACCTCCTGCCTCCAATTTTTAACCAATGAAGCAATACATCTGCTTGAATAGGTTTGATAAAGAGAAGTTAACAAAATGACATGGACTAAATTGAATGGTGTAAGGAAACTGGCAACCAAAAAAGTATCACTGAATAATTTTAAGACTTTGGGATACTGAGTAAGCCAACAATATCAATATATCCATATATTGTTCATTGATTTTGATTGCAGACCCCCTCAAAAAATGTATATATCATGTTTTTTTTACTTGTCTTGCATCTCATTTAATTTTAAGTTAAGTTCATATATGCACACTACATTATCATTCATTTTACCTTTTTATCAAATTATACATATAATTATTTTATCTCATCAACATAACTCTCATAGTAATTTAGGGTCTTAATACAATATAAATTATTTGTAGGACACAAAGAAATAAGCCTTGATTGACTTTAGACAGACACTTCCTTTCCTATTTGCCATTAGGGAATGTGTAAACAAATGTCATTTTTGTTCAGGAAACCACAACAATGTGTTCCAAACCAAAACTGTCACAATCTTAAGGTAAGGGATCTCAACACAATACAACAGCAGGTTGCATTGTTTTTGTACTTTTATGTTTACTGTTCCATTATCCCTGTTGTGTCAAGTGACATCTGACAAGAACTTGCAACTAGTACCTTGTGTGTGGCTGCCTTCTTCGGAATCACTGTAGGTTAACCATATCAACAAAGAGGAGAATGCTGACATGCTAGCATACTATGGTTAAAGATATTTGCATTCCTTGTTTAAGAGAGCACCTGTCATGGAAACATAAAAAGGGTACACATTAAATAGCCATCAAGGTTCACTGCATTAGCCAAATCACTTATAGCTTAACATATCTAAAAAGTTGCAAACAAATCAGTAAACTGTTCCAAATCCTGGATTCTGTGGGGCAATCTACATAATTTCCCACACCTAGCAGTTAAAAATATGAGTGTGATGATGTGTATTCCTAATGGCCAGCAAGTTAAAATACCAACGGTAGCAAGGGGGCATTACAGGACAGTGGCACTAGAGCGGGAGCTTAAACAGAGACTGTAAGCTGCAGTGAAAACAGGGCTCCCCATGAGTTATAATGGAGGGGAGGGAGAGCTGACAAGCTGCACATTGGGAAATGGTGAGTGTGTGTGATGTTAAAGTGGCTGAATCTTTGTCTTACTGTATGCTGTTAGACAGTTGATGTGTATGTGTAAATGTATGGTGTTAGAGTGAGTGTATATTGCCCTATGGCGGTAGAGTCTGTGCTAGTGCATGGTTTGAGCTTATGTGAATGAGTATATTGTATTAGTGTGAGTGTGTGTTACTGTATGGTGTTAGAGTGTGTGTATGTTAGTGTATGGTGTTAGCATGTGGATGGAATGACACATTGCATCCAGTTTGATAGAGCTCAGTTGCAATTATGAAAAAAGGAATTTAGGAATTAATAATATACAATTGAAATTGAAAACGTGAAACCGTTTTAAGAGTGACAGTTTGATGACCTAGAAACTAAATTGAATCAAAATATTGAAAACATTCAGAGAGAAATTATGAGGAAAAATAAAAATATCAAAGACTTTCATATTGGCCATATTTTTTAAGAGAAAGCCCAGAAATGGTAGTAGACTCTATAGGAGTGGTTGGTCCACTAAAAGAAACTCTAATAGTGACAGTGATGTGTCCATCATCATGTGCAATATAAAGGAAAGAAGCCTATTTTTAGGGGAGCCCAGAGGACCCAAAAATCTACCATCACTATGAGATTGAAGAAAATAAGGATACAGGAGATGCCTATATGAATGATAATCAAATTACCTTTGATTTGATAAAAACACATATGTGTCTACTACATAAATGTTTTTTGATAAATTGTGTGGATAAAAACATTAATTGCCAATAAGTGCTACTTTTGAATGAATGCTCACCTGACACCATATGAGACTGGCGCTGACGCACTGGCCACTTTATTAGGTACACCTGTTCAACTGCTTATTAGCACAAATAGTTAATCAGCCAATCACATGGCAGCAACTCATGCATTTAGGCATGTAGACGGCATCAAGACCACTTGTTGAAGTTCAAACCGAGCATCAAAATGGGGAACAAAGGGTATTTAAGTGACTTTGAATGTGGCATGGTTGCTGGTGCCAGACAGGCTGGTCTGAGTAACTCAGAAACTGTGATTTTCACGCACAACCATCCCTAGGGATTACAGAAAATGGTCCGAAAAAGAGAAAATGTGTGGACGAAAATGCCTTGTTGATGAGAGAGGTCAGAGGAGAATGGGCAGACTGGGTCGAGATGACAGAAAGGCAACAGTAACTCAAATAACCACTCGTTACAACCACTCGAGGTATGCAGAATACCATCTCTGAACACACAACATGTCGAACGCTGAAGCAGATGGGCTACAGCAACAGAAGGCCACACCGGGTGCCACTCCTGTCATCTAAGAACAAGAAACTGAGGCTACAATTCACACAGGCTCACCAAAATTGGACAATGGAAGACTGTAACCACGTCTAGTCTGATGAGTCTCGATTCCAGCTGCGACAATCAGATGGCAGGGTCAGACTTTGGTGTAACCAACATGAAAGCATGGATCCATCCTGCCTTGTATGAATGGTTCAGGCTGTTGGTGGTGGTATAATTGTGTGTGGGGGATATTTTCTTGGCACACTTTGGGCCCCTTAGTACCACTGGAGCATTCTTTAAATGTGACAGCCTACCTGAATATTGTTGCTGACCATGTCCATCCCTTTATGACCACAGTGTACCCATCTTCTAGTGGCTACTTCCAGCAGGATAATGCACCATGTCACAAAGCTCACATCATTTCCTGATCATGACAATGAGTTCACCATTACTCCAATGGCCTTCACAATCACCAGATCTCAATCCAATAGAGCACCTTCGGGATGTGGTGGAGCGGGAGATTCCCATCATGGCTGTACAGTCGACAAATCTGCAGCAACTGCGTGATGCCATCATGTCCATATGGAATGTTTCCAGCACCTTGTAGAAAGTATACCACAAAGAATGAAGACAGTTTTTAAGGCAAAAGGGGGTCCAACCTGGTACTAGAATGGTGTACCGAATAAAGTGGCCAGTGAGTATAGATTATCACAACTAAATTGATTTTCTCCCTTTATGTATACACATAATCACTTTGTCTTGTGTCAATAAAAAACACGTGCTTTTCATATTCTTTTAGGCTTCTGATTCTTGTGCCATATTGTTACTTTTGTGTTGGGAGATTATCTCCATCTGTAGTCAGCTCAGAGTATGAAGAAGGTATCAAAGGCCTTTTGGTCTACCTAGTTCTTGTTACACTGGTGACAGTGGTGGGATCTGTTCTCCTTCATAGATGGTCCGGGACATCTTCTGGATGAGTGGCTGACTACTACAGGCAGCTTAATGTCCATTCACAGCACCTACTAAGCCAGCGAAGTAATGAGAGTCTGTCTGGAGTGTGTTAATTGAGCCACTTCTAGCCAGAATGCGGCCCTCCAATGTCTTGTCACTCAAAGTAGAAAATTGTTTTACCTCCAATGTACTTTTTGCGGTTTGAAGTTATGCCATTCAAGATGAAGAATGCCTCACATTCCAGCTATTAGCGGATAAGCTTCTTGAAGGGGCACATGAATTAGCTTGTGCCTACCTCAGAGATTTAGCTATCTTTAGCTCCCCATGGGAAGAACATCTGCTCCATGTGGATGCTATCTTGGGGAGCAGAATTCCAGTATGACAATCTGTCCGATAAATGTCAGATAAGCACAGCTGCAGTACAATATCTAAAGCATAGATTAGGTAGCGACCTAAACCCACTAAGATCACTGCCATTCTCTGTAGGCTGGTGCCCAAAATTAAGAAACACTGAAGTATTGTCATTCTTGGGGACCATCGGCTACTACAGAAATTTCTGCCTGACTTTAGAACCTCACAAAACCCATGTTCATTCTGAAGAAAAGCATCTAGCAACACTGAATTCCATGTTAAGTGATAAGCAAAGGTCTGCCTTTGTGATAATTGTTTAAGCCAAACAAAACATATCTGGGGGAAGTACAAATATTTGCAATTCTTTGAAAAAGCTTCAAAATGTTGAAACCGCTAAAATAGAGGTTAAATAGGCACTAATGTGAATTCCTGAAAGGTGAGATAAGCATGCTCCAAAAACGTATTCTTGACTCTCTAAATGATGGCTTATTCAATTTAAAGTTAATTCAATTTAGAATGTATATGCTGGTGGAGTGCCATTACAAAAAAGAGTCAGGAAAGTATACAGAATCCCAAGTATGGATGCTAATGCTGAATACTAGAAGAGTTTTTAGGTTGTTGTGAACTCTACAGCCCTGCTGGGATAAAGAAAACAGCAGAGACTCCTGCTAGAGAAGAGGAAAGGTCTTAACTGACAAAACAAAATCTATTATTTATCTTATTAGGGCATATGATAAAGACTAGGGCTGAAACAACAAATAGATAAAATCAATAATAATCGATAACAGAAATCATTGCCAACAATTTTCGTTATCGATTAATCGAGTGATCGATTCGTTGTTGCAGCACTCGGCTCGCTTTACCTCCTCCGCGATCATTTCTCCGCTTCTGCTATGCGCTCTGCAGTCTCCGCCTTCAATGAGCTATGTGACCTCGCTGAGCGCCAGATGTGACGCGCTTGAATTAAGAAATGGTGTTGGTCCGCTGTATAAAGTTTTAAACTACTTGAAGGTTGGAACAAGTCCATAGCAGAGGTAAGTGAGTCTCAGGGCAGAGTGGGGGTGCAGGGCAGAGTGGGGGTGGGGGTGCAGGGCAGAGTGGGAGACTGGGTGCAGGGCAGAGTGGGAGTGCGGGGCAGAGTAGGAGTGTGGGTGCAGGGCAGAGTGGGGGAGACTGGGTGCAGGGCAGAGTGGAAGACTGGGTGCAGGGCAAAGTGTGGGTGCTGGGGCAAAGTGTGGGTGCTGGGGCAAAGTGCTGGGGCAGGCCGGAGTGCCGGGGGCAGGGCCGCGTGCCGGGGGCAGGGCAAAGTGCCAGGGGCAAGGCAAAGTGTGGAGTTCAGGGCAAAGTGCTGGGGTAAAGTGTAAAACTTTTTTTGGTATTAAAAAAATAATTAAGAAATAATGTGTTTTGGGTTCTTGTACCTTTAAAATTTAGCTTTAATTATGTCAGTAAAATAAGGCAGATAGAGAAATGCCATTGTGATAAAGAGATAAGTGTTAATGACGCATCTTAATGTAAAACGTTTTAATTTTAAATAAATGAAAAATTAGCATATTGATTTTTTTATCCGATTAATCGAAAAAATAATCGGCCAACTAATCGATTATGAAAATAATTGTTAGTTGCAGCCCTAGTAAAGACCTTTTCAAAATAAAAAGGCACATGCCATCTACATATTTCAGCTGGGCCTCTTAATCCTGTCTTCACTACTCATACTGCCCATCTCTCACAAAAGTGTTACCTTTAAGGGCTTCTAGTTTAAAGGGACCTATCTCCATTAAACAAAATACCTCACACTAGGGCTGCAACAACTAATCAATAATAATCGATAATGAAAATCATTGTCAACAATTTTCATTATCGATTAGGTGAATCTATTTCATCGAATATAAGATAGAGGTTGCACTATAACACTAGGATCCAGATCCCCACAGCTGCAGGGGACCAGGATTTCTTGCAGCGGGTGGGTGTCTGTGCGATGCACACAGACAACCTCCGCTACTCCCCTTCACTTCCGCTGGGACTTCTATGATGGAGCACCTGTGTGACTTCCAATGCTCAGTCATAGCAGCTCCAGCGAAAGTGCCGGCCAGCAGCAGAGGTTGTCTACGCGCATCAAGCAGACGTTCACCAGCTGCCCCCACTAGACATCAGGGATTCTGGAGCACGGTGGGCAAGTCTGGAGGAGCAGAGTGGCGTATCAGGGGAGTAAAAGGCATGTAAGGGGGATATAAGGGAATAAACAAAAAATTGCATATTGGTTTTTTTATCCAATTAATTGATTAATCGAAAAACTAAACAACCAACTAATCGATTATGAAAATAATCATTATTTGAAGCCCTACCTTACACCTATCACAAATAACTCCCATCACATCTAATTCACTAAACACCTCACACCCATTACACATCACACCCATTACACATCACTCCTGTTATACCTATCATACAAAACACCTCACACCTATTACATTCTACCTATATGAAGATAAGCATGCGTGCAAGTTTGTGAAGCCAGTTTTATAAGCCCTCCCACAATCTCCCTGCAATTCTGGACTAACTTTATTCTGCCTAAACCTAGGAAATAGGATGTATCATGTATGAGTTTTTAAAACTACAATGAGAAAGTATTTCTGTTATGAAAAATAACAATAAGAAAAATAATCTAACATAAATATAGCTTTACCATATTAAACCATCTAAAAAATTCCAATATAAAGTATACAAATTTCAAGAATAAAATGACTAGATGGCAATTCATCATGCTGGGATGCCCAGATACCACACTTCCATGACTTATTAGGTGGATCTCTTTGCAAGAAACAGCTCAATGAATTGGAATGTAGTTTCTGTATTGATGCATTTAGAAACTCAATAGAATTACAAAGAATATGCATGGGGTCTTAATACTGGGTTAAAAAGGTATATATATATATATATATTAATTTTTACTATACTGATGGGCTTTGTTTGCCTTCCTTAAACAATGCAATTAGGGACAATGTCGCTGGAAAGTTAATCCAGCCTCTCTAGCTACATGCTAAAGGGGAATCTCACCAAATTGTTGATACACAGGCTATACATTTAAATACCGTATTTGCTCGATTATAAGACGACCCCCCAAAATCTGAATATTAATTTATGGAAAAAAAAGAAAAAGCCTGAATATAAGACGACCCTATAGGAAAAAAGTTTTACCAGTAAATGTAAATTCATGTAAATATTTTGTTTTTATTTCCTTTTTTTCAACCTGCCCCCCCAGTTATGCACATCTGCCCCCCTATATGCCACTCTGCCTCCAGAAATGCCTTATACCCCCTTTATGCCACTGTGCCCCATGATATGCCTTTTAACCCTCTAAATGCCACTGTGCCCCATGATATGCCTTTTGACCCCCTATGTGCCACTCTGCCTCCAGAATTGACTTATACCCCTATATGCCACTCTGGCATTTAGGGGGTTAAAAGGCATATTATGGAGCAGAGTGGCATATAGGGACGTAGAAGGCATTTCAGGAGGCAGAGTGGCTTATAGAGGGTTAAAAGGCATTTCTGGAGGCAGAGTGGCATTAAGAGGGTTAAAAGGCATTTTACAGAGCACTCTGCCTCCAGAAAAGCCTTATGCCCCCCATTTAACACTCCCTCCCCCTCCCTCCTCCAAACTTACCGGAGCTTCTGAGTCCCCGGTGTGTAGTCGGGGCAGGGTGTAAGAGATCACGGGGAACTCTGATCTCTGACAGCCGGGGAAGGTCTGCGCGATGGACGCAGACAACCCCCGCTGCTAACCGCACCTCCTCCCGGCTGCAGCGGAAGTAGTATACGCGAATCACGTAGAGCTCTACACGCTGCCCGGGCTAAGCACCGGGGACTCAGAAGTACCGGTAAGTTGTGGGGGGGGACAGGAGGATCCATGTCCCCTGCATCGCTGCGGGGGATCTGGATCTTAGTCTCATAGTCAGACCTAGTTGAGGTCTGAGTATAAGACGACCCCAATTATAAGACGAGGGGTATTTTTCAGAGCAAATATGGTACTATCTGGATCTGAAGCATCGCACTATGGCAGTTGGAGGATTTTTTTTTACTGTAATTCAGATGAATATAATCAATTTTTGTTAATTTCTGTGTAGGTATTTTACCATTTATATTTAGTCACCCTTAAGTCTACCATTACTTAAAAATAAAAACAATAACTTTCCAGTAAGTCCATGATAATTCCTTCTTGTTAGGTTGTTCCTCCCTTTTGATGGGAGCTGGTGATTCACTATAGTTTTAAAATAGGAAGTTAGAAGAAAAAAGTGAGTAGAGCTCAAAAAAAGTAATGAATTGTTCAGATTTTGCTGTAAGATTTCAGAGGCTAATGACATAAAAGTCCCTCACATTCAAACTGAATATTTTAAAAATAATTACACTGATTGTTATAAAAAAAACATTACAGACAGCTTTAATACATGAATGTAATGAGGTAACTTGTTATGTGACAGATGCTTTTTTAAAATATGTTTCAGGACCACCACTATCCAACCATTTGGATCAGTCTTTTTTGTAATCTACAGTATAAGAATTATTTCTTAACTTTATTAAACAAATTGAGTAATAATACAGTATGAAAAATGTTTTAACTCCTTCAGGACCGGGTTTTTTTTTTAACCACACTCATGTGTAGACCGATTAAACCTTGGCCCCTGTCCCTGAAGCTGCTTCTGGCAGCAGGGAAACAATCGCCAGTTGCGGGGAGGAACCTCTTTGATCACTCCTGCATACCTTTAAACATTTCAAAATGTGAGAGGGACACCTTTTTTTTTTTTTTTTTTTTTTTTTTTAAATCTCGCGGAACTCACCAATACAAGCAATTGCACTTTAAAATGTCCCCCTTGCATCGCCACTTAAAACACGCTTTATATATGTCAGCACAGTCATGCATATTAAAAATAACCAACACATTGACTTGAATTCCCATAAGGCTCAGCCAGACATACTACTTCCATGATGCTGGCTGAGCATCATGGGAAGTGCAGCAACAGTAAAGCTGCAGATGCTAGCTGTGAACTAAAATTCCTATGATTCATCATTGGAAGAGTAGTCCACAGCAGATTTTTTTTTATTAAAAAAGGCTAATGTTAGCCTCCCTCCTTTGATTTCGGAATCAAAACATTTGCTACTGCAAACATTTTTAGATGAATTCCATTTCATTCAGTGGAACCAAACAGTGATCACATTATTACCCCCTATATGCCACTCTGCCTCCAGAAATGCCTTATACCCCCTATATGCCACTCTGCCTCCAGAAATGTCTTATACAGAGCGACATATAGGGGGGTATAAGGCATTTCTGGAGGCAGAGTGGCATATAGGGGGTTAAAAGGCATTTCTAGAGGCAAAGTGGCATATAGGGGGTATAAGGCATTATAGGGGGTATGGGGCATTTTTAGAGGCCATATAACACTACCCCCCCTGACTTACCACTGCTTCCTGATGTCTTGTGGGGGCAGCGGGTGGAGCCCGTTCATGAAATTAAAAGGGCCGGAAGAGGCTTTCAATCCTGTTCGCAGCCGCCCAGTCTGCCGGCCAACATTCAAAACAGCCGCTGAGCGGCTGCGAACGGGATTGAAAGCCCGGCCCTGGCCTCACCCTTCCTCTGCCCCTGCAAAGCGGGACAGAGACCCAAAATCGTGACTGTCCTGCCGAAATTGGGACAGTTGGGGGGCTTGCTCCTCTAAGTTATCAAAAGGCTTGTGGGGGCTCTTCAGGCAGACCAGCAGCAGCAGCAGAGCCCCGTACAAAACGGGTATTAACCCCCATGACGTACCTGGTACATCACAAAACCGATGAGCCCACTTGGGCATGGCGTACATAGTACGTCTACGGGGTGAAAACAACATACCTCTCGACACTTTAATTATAAGTGCCATAATGTTTATGTGACTTTGTTACTAACTGACAAGTATTTACTTATTTGAGGAGTATTTTGATGTCAAATCTCTGGTCTTGAGGGCCACTAACAGACGAGGATTTAGGTAAATATTTACATTCAACACAAGATATTTACCGGTAATTTTGATTACAGTAATTCTGTAGTAATAATAGAAAAAAGGAACAAGCAAGTTTCGAGTTTTACATTTTCATTATTCATTTCAAGCTAATTAATTTTTTAACATATTTTCTATATTGGAACAATATGATGAGTTTAATGGAAAATCCTGCTGTGCAAAAATGGCTTATAAGAATATACAATCATGGTGAAATGTCTTCTTGGCCAGAGCACAGATAATTTGCTACTCTAGGTCACTTACAGCTGTTGTTTGCTCCGTATGCTGTACCCTTTTGTGACCAATGACATACCAGGTAAGTCATGAAAAGATGTCCCTAAAGGACCATGCCTGGTTTGTCATCGGTAAATAGGTCCAAAGTCACAGAAGTCACCATTGTAGCTGTCCTTTCCATAGCCGGAGCAGTAGCCGACAGCAGATACTCCGCAATGGCTGCAAATGCAACCACATGCACGGATACAGTTAAATGACAAAGACGATGCTTGTAAGCACTGCCTTTATCTTTGTTCTCTGTCTCTCACCTTTTCACTGTTATCCCGATCTGGAGAAAGAAACAGTGTTCCCCTGGGTCCCAAGACCCAGGTTTATAAAAAGAGTAATTTATTTTAATATATATTGGGTAATAGTGTTATAGTGGAATTAGTTACACAGGGTTAGGTAGGGGTTAAAACCATTAGAAAACTTAAAATAAATAAAAATTTTATGAATATAATGTTAATGTATATATTTTTTCACATTTATACTAGCTGTGTATAATTTATATTAAACTTGGGCACCAGGGGGCTCTTCGTGTTCGTCTTCGGGGGGAAAAAAATCTTCGTATTCCGCGAATATTCGCCCGTTCCCGTCTTCTCTTCGGGCGAAAATTCGTGGACATTCTTCGTGTTCGGTTTTTCTTCGTTTCCCCGGTTAAGGGTTTAATACGGGGTTAACGCAGCTCTGGCGCCAGGAGTTTAAATGTACATATGAGCAACTCTATTGGAGCAGGGGGCTCGTCTGCCATCAACCAATAGGGTCGCTCGTACAGAATGTTAACTCCTGGTGCCGTAACTTACCGGCACATCCCACTGGTCTCCCTCCCTGTTCAATTAGTTAAATGTCCGTACGAGCGACCAATAAGGTCGCTCGTACGGACATTTAACTAATTGAACAGGGAGGGAGACCAGTGGGATGTGCCGGTAAGTTGCAGCATTGGGGTTTTAAAACCCCAATGCTGCAACTTACCTGGCATATCCCACTGGTCTCCCTCCCTGTCTAACAATTAGTTAAATGTCCGTACGAGCGACTTTATTGGTCACTCGTACGGACATTTAACCCGGCACAGACTAACCAATTGAACAGGGAGGGAAACCAGTGGGATGTTCCGGGTAAGTTGCAGCATTGAGGTTTTAAAACCCCAATGCTGCAACTTACCCTGCAGATGCCACTGGTCTCCCTCCCTGTTCAATTAGTTAAATGTCCGTACGAGCGACTTTATTGGTCGCTCGTACGGACATTTAACTAATTGAACAGGGAGGGAGACCAGTGGGATGAGCCTATTGGTCACCTGCAGGATCTTCCTCTGGCATCAACCAATTGGTTGATGCCAGAGGAGGTCCCTGTAGGCGACCAATAGGCTCATTCGCACTGCCTTGTAACCAGTGACGGCGAACCTGCGGATTTCCACTTCTGGGAACTGCCGCGATGTCGCGATGCCGCGAAGACAAGGTAAGTTAGAAGGGGGGGAGAATGGTAGACGAAGACGATCACGAAGATCTTCGTGGTGTGTGTCTTCGTCTTCGCCTACGTTTTACCGCCGCTGTCTTCTCTTCGGCGTGTCTTCGGAACGAACACGAAAACGCACTCTTCGTGTTTGTTTTCATGTTCGCCCGAAGACGAATGCACAAGTCTAATTTATATACATATGAAACTGTTAACTATGGTTTTTAAATATCCGTTTAAAAAAAATAAATCATAAAGAAGAATGTCTTATATATATATAAAAAAGCCCTACTTGTCCCTAGGGTTGGACCTTGATATATACTGAAGTTAATATATAAGCCTCTGTTAATCCTCATATTTAGCGCTTAAGAATTTAGTACCTTTCTATCATACCAATATACAGTGTATAAGTGTTTGAAAGGCAATTCGAAAAACATCATGGCTAAATTGCTACAAACACACTAATACAAAGGCTGATAGACATTTTTCTCTGTTTATTTGAAGAAAACCACAATGTACCATGGCTTATAGTAATTAATTACGCATTTATAGATATAGACAAACCTGCCAGCATAAAACATTTTTCCCCAGTAGGAAAAAAATAAGCCAGTGGTTGCAGTATACAAATGCACAGAGCATAGGAAGAAGAGGACTTTGTAATGATGGAGACAGATTTTTCTGCTCCCAGTTCATGATGAAAACAGACAGTATTTTTTAACTGAAAAAATCTGAACCATCTGCCTAGTTACACTAATGTTTTTGTATGTATGTATGTATATATATATATATATATATATAATAATCACTATATATCTATATATATATATAGCGATTATTCATGTAGGAATCCAATTTCATGTCTGAGACTTTTATCAGAGATCTCATATTTCTTCTTAGTTACAGTAACTAGGTAACAAGCCATGTTTACTATGAACTTATCTGTCATACCTTCTGTCCTACCATTTACCTTTCAACCTAGGAAAATATTATCCCGTGTATTGATTTAAATTGACCAGAATCCATATTGTTGATGAAGCAGTCTCCATGTGGACCTATATATCTACCTTTTATTAGCTCCCAATGTGAAGCATGCTGTGTATTTCCAAGAAAAACCTTCACAGATTATTTAAACAGCTGTGTTGGCAGCATATGTAGAAGATTATTTATATAAATATACTTATTACTATTTCCTAATAGTCATTTGCCTTAGTAAATAAGAAAAAATAATTGGTGATAAGAAAACACATTAATTTCCTGGCAAGTCCTATGTCTGTTATCTGGGTGCTGGTCAGGTTCTATGTGGGCAATGTGGACTCCAGGGTGAGCCTTTGGGGTGTGCAACCTGTGATCTATGCCTGTAATTTAGGGGGTTTTATCTATACATTTAATGCTGAGTTAACATGTTATTTCTAGTTGATTTATACCTGCAAAGCTGGGTTTGTGTGTTATTCTGTTGATCTGTATCTGCTATGCTATGTTTCCATACATTATTTATGTATACCTGCAAATACAGGGTTTGTATGTCTTATTCAGTTGATTTATACTACAGAGAGGAAGGAAGAGAGAGGTGTGACTTAGTGGATGAGGGGACAAAGGGACTCTGGGGATGATAGTGGGGAGGGGACCTCTCAAAGTCATGTTCAGAAGGATGGACGACTGCACTGACTCTCACAGTCAACCACTAATCTGCAGTCAGTGTGGAAAATATTTTTTTGGTGTGGGAGCAGAGGGAGCGATTGCATGCTAGGGAGCACAAAAATACTACTGCAAACTTAGAAAAAATGCTGGTGGTAAAATGTGTGCATGCAAAGAGTTAAAATACCAGCATTTAAAATACCCTGTGGTGTCTAGTTTTCAAAAATATATGGTTTTGTTGGGCACACTGAAATGGCCCAGCTCAAAGATGTACCAAATAGGGCATGGGCAGTGGATCCCCAAATGCCAAAGTTCAACATTGAAAATGCGCATGCCCCAAATGTGGCCCTTTTGCCCCCAAACACCCAGGCAAAATCATTCATGTGAGGTATCGCTGTACTCAGGAGATGTTGCTAAACACATATTGGGGTGTTTTATGATAGTGACATATGCCAGAACCTGTTTATTCATACCTAAAGTAAAGTGTGTGAAAAAACAAATGCAAAAAAAATGACTACCATAAAGTTTGACAAAGGCTGATGGTAGAATTAGTGCTTGGAAAGGGTTAAAATACTAGCACTTGGAATACCCTGGGCTGTCTAGTTTTCAAAAATATATGACTTGATGGGGTAAATTGCATTGGCCGGCTTCAAAGATACCCGAAATGGCACATGGGGGGAAGAATTACCAGATTTGGAAAAAAAGGTTATGAAATAGCAAAACGCTACCTGTACTTTTTGCCCCATAATGTGTAGAAAAAAGCAAAAAAACATAAAAACATTGGGTATTTCTAAACTCAGGACAAATAGTAGAATCTATTTAGCAGGTTTTTTTATTACCTTTTATAGATGAGTAAAAGATTTTTCAACTAAAAGTTAGAAACAGTCATTTTTTTCTAAATTTTTCACCATATTTTATACTTTTTTTAATAGTAAATAATATGGTACAATCAAAACAATGTCATCTAAAGAAAGCCCTTCTTGTCCTGAAAAAAAACAATATCTAATGTGTGTGGGTTCAGTAAACGGGAAAGAAGAAAATTACAACTAAACACGAACAGCGCAGAAATGTTAAAACGGCCATTGTCACGAAGGGTACAAAAAGTAAAATCAGCCTTTGTCACGAAGGGGTTAACAATGAATTTTTTTACATTTATATAATGTTATGATTATACATTTACTTATATGTCTCTATTATGATTTTGTTTGTGTGTCTGTATGTTAACTGTGTGTGAAAAAATAGAAAATGAATGGTCTGTCAGAAAACAAGCTTAACAAAGCTTAAAATGAGTAGCATTTTAAATGACTGTATCTCATTTTACATGGTATAATAGAAAGCATGTTATCCTTTGAGCATGATTCTCTTTGTGTACTAAGAAAGTGATAGGCCCAAGTGCTACAAGTTAAGTATAGAATCATTCTCCATTGCCAAGTCAAAACATGGTTCAAATGTAACCAGATGTTTTTCATACAATCAGTATTGTCTGTCTTACAAAGTCAAAACCTATATCTCTTATGTGAAAAAGTAATTTCCCCTTAACCAAATAATAATGTACAACTTTATAATAATGTACAAATTTTGGAGACATTGGTGCAGTTATCACCTCCTCTCATGCCCGCCTACAGGAATTCTCTCGTGCAGCACCAACCCTCTGGAACTCCCTTCCCCATGCTGTCCTACTCTCACCAACTCTACCCTCCTTCAAATGCTCCCTAAAAACTTTTCTCTTCAGGGAAGCCTACCACTGACATAAACTCCCCCTACATTAACATCATTCACTACCACGCAGTCCTTACCTCCTGTTTGTCACCCCTTATCCACCTAGAATGTAAGTTCCTGCGGGAACAGGGCCCTCCATTCCTCTTGTATCTGCATGTCAATTGCTTGTACTTGTCGTTATCTGTAAAATGTTTACCTTGTACAGCGCTGCGGAATCTCTTGGCGCTTTATAAATAAAGTATAATAATAATAATAGTTACATCTGCCATACAGCTTAAACAGCATTCCACAATAAGAACATCATACCAACAGTCAAATATGGTGTTGGTAGCATGATAGTGTGGGGCTGCTTTTATGCTTCAGAACCTGGACGGCTTGCCATAATCATGAAACTACTAATTCTGCTCTCTACCAGAAAATTCCGAAGGAAAATGTCCAGCCATCAGTTTGTGACCTAAACCTCAAGCGCAGTTGGGTTATGCAGCAGAGCAGTGATCCGAAGCACACAAGCATGTCCACCTCTGAATGGCTAAAACAAAACAAGATGCATGTTTTGGAGTGGCTTTGTCAAAGTCCTGACTAGAAACCAATTGAGATACTGTGGCATGACCTTAAAAAGGCAGTTAACGTTCAGAAACCCTCCAATGAATTAAACCAGTTATGAAAGTAAAAGCAGCTATTTAAAAGACTCATTGGCAGTTATTGCAAATGTTTAATTGCAGCTATTGTCACCAAGGGCAGCACAACCAGTAGGATTAGGGGGGAATTACTTTTTCACATAAGTGATATAGGTTTTCATTAACTCTTTACCTTCAACAAATGAGATTATTTCCATTGCTAGCACCACCCTTGTCTGCTTAACTGGCCTGGCACTAAGATGGCAAATGGTTTCAAGATGGCTGATCCCCATACTTGGGAACTTTTGAGCTCCAGCTACCCAGAGCCTTCCCTTGCAGGACGCGGCCAGGGCTACCCACTGACGTCAGTGGGTGTTGCCGATGATCTCAGGGGCGTTCTTGATGATGTCAGGGGCGTTCCCGCTGATCTCAAAGGGGAAATGGGTGGGAAGCGGTGTGATGGAACCCTTCATCACTGGGGCTACTGGAGAGACCTGATAGCCAGCCTCCTCCCTACTGACTATGAGCCCTTGTAAAGGCTTCTGTGTGTAGGTACAGGGGGTCAGTTTGTACTGATTTTCCGCTGGTACAAGCTTTACCATATTTACTAAATATGAGAGACTCTGAGGACTGTGGAACTCTGATATTGACTTGGGATTGGTCCTGTATTTTTCCAACACAGATGATGTTTTACAATAATTTTTTCTATATTATAACTTTTCCCTGTAACTCCCCAGGTTGTCAGCTATCCCCAGAAGTGTATTGTCTCATCACTAGTTGAGGGGATTAATTCTTGCAGACAGCCAGGATATGCAACCAGGGAGTGACAAGCCATTTCAGTTAATCTGTTTAATATTAGGATTGGGGGCAATAACTTTTTCACATAACTGATATAGGTTTTCATTAACTCTTTAACTTCAATAAATGAAATTATTCCCATTGCTAGTGCCACCCTTGTCTGCTGAACTGGCCTGGCACTAAGACAGCAAATGGTTTCAAGATGGCTGATCCCCATACTTGGGAACTTCTTAACTCCAGCTCCCTGGAGCCTTCCCTTGCAGGACGCGGCCAGGACTAACCACTGACGTCGGTGGGTGGTCCCACTGATGTCAGTGGGTGTTGCCGATGATGTCATGGTTAACTAATATGTGGCTTAAATCAGTCTTTCCCCATACCTCTCTCCATTGTATTCCACTATGTTGAATATTCATTAATGTCTGTAGAAAAACCCTGTTTGTCGCTCTGAATAAACAGTTCTTGTACTTCAGATTTGGGGCATCCCATCACAAGCGGGGCGTGTCAAGACCCCACTCCCGTGACCTGGGGGATTTGGGTGTTGACCAGAGAAGCGGTGCTTCACCCTGAGTTGATCCAATGGTATATATCATAAACAAACAGGGTGTTGCTTTTTGTAGAAGAAGCAAACCAATACACACATTTATTAAGCATAATGACATTTTAAATATAGGATTAAAATAAATAGGAACATTACTGAAACTGGTCTGTACTTGGTTTATAGCCGCATTGGTTGTAGTTTTGTCTATATTGTCAGTTCTTCTTAAACATGATTTCAATTTGAAACCTTCACCACGAGTCTGCTGCTTGGTCTGTTAGATTGCCAGGTACAAGTTTTTTTCATATAATGTCTTGTGTCAGCAAGCCCTACGGCTGCATCATATGTTGTAAGGTTAAGTGAATCTGTCACCATGAAAGGAACAAAGAATATTGAAAAGTTATAATTTTTTTGTTATGTAGGAAGAAAAATGTAGAGAAAAGAAGAAAAAAGGAGAATATAGGGGTAGCATGACAGAAAAGAGAAGAAAAAAGGAAGAGAGAAAATTGAGAAAAGAGAATAGTGAGACCCACACAAACGGTCATACTCCCACATAAACTCACAATGACAGACACACTCCTTCCACCCCTCATATAACTCATTTACCATGCATAATACCTCAGCCTGTCTTCAGGGCAGTGTAAGCTGCTGGATTCCTACTGAAGGTCACGTAATGTAATGTTATGTGACTCTGCTGAACCTCTCTGATGCAAACCTCTACGCTCTGCAGTTTCTGGGAAATAAAGAGGTAAGTCTGACAATCAGTACTGTTCAAACCATGATGAGTTGCAACCCCAATACAATCTCTAGCCTTATTATAAATATATTTAAGCCATTAACTGCAACTCAGGGAGGTGGGCATCATATCAGCAAAACTCATGTTTCTGACCTTTAGTACATTTTAAAGCTGTGGGAACAGAAACAAACACCTATCGCTTGGTAACAAATAAATAGTATAGTGCTGTTTAACTATTTTAAGCCAGTGCAAGATATTATTAGCTATTACTATCAATACTTATTACTACATTGAGAGACTATACTTTTACTGAGAGAAGTCCATTAAACTAGAGAGGAAATAAATGATTGAAACAAAAAAAACGAAACTATACACACAAAGTTGCTAAAATATTTTCAACATTATCAGCCAAATAGGGTATGATATTCCTTATTATCGTATATTTTTGTAGAATAACTATAACTATTTGTTTTTGTTCCATTTGACCTGTGGGGGTTTTCTTTTTTTTCTTCTTCTTACAGCTACCTAAACAGTTTTAACTACCACCCACACATGCAAGAGAGCTAAACATCTGCTTTCTCTGTACACACTTTCCACCACACACTTTTATAATAGGGACTCCCCCTAGAGTTTGCTTCATTCCAAGAGTGATATATATATATATATCATTATTACAACAGTGCGTAGTTTGCTCTGTACTGATCAAACAATTCAAAAATATAACCGGTAAGTAATAGAAGTTGTGTTAGAGAAATCTTTATTTTTTTCCTCATGAACTAATATGACAGGTGTTGGTAGGTAACCCAGACTCATTTTTCCCATTATAGAGCACAAGAGCAAAGGCATTCTTACCACGTTTTCTTACAAATGTATATTATTACTCTTAAATACACGTTTGGGATTGATGGAACATTAATAAGTATAATTAAAGGGACACATACCTACAACTGTTCATTTATTATCTGCTATTAAGTAAAATTGCTGTTTGCTTTGGAATTGTGCTTCCTTTGTACTGCACCTATAAAATCAATAGACCTTTGTTTGTGTGTGTATATATTTTTATATGCAAAATATTGCTAGGTCTCCACACGATCCAGGTCTAGAGCCCATAGCAGATTTCATAGCAATGGTGTCCGCTTTGGGCACTCACTGGTACACTTTGTTAGTACTGGACATGATGGCATCATGTCAGCTGCTCATCCAGGATGCAAATCTCCCATTCCACTACATCCCAAAGATGCTTTATTGGATTGAGATCTGATGACTGTGGAGGCCATTGGAGTACAGTGAACTCATTGTCATGTTCAAGAAACCAGTTTGAGATAATGTGAGCTTTGAAAGATGGTGCATTATCCTGCTGGAAGTAGCCATCAGAAGATGGGTACACTGTGGTCATAAAGGGATGGACATGTCAGCAACAATTGGCTGTCACATTTAAACGATGCTCAATTGGTACCAAGGGGCCCAAAGTGTGCCAAGAAAATGTCCCCCACATCACCACCAGCCAGAACCGTTGATGCAAGGCAGGATGGATCCATGTTTTCATGTTTTTTACGACAAATTCTGACTCTAAATGTCACAGCTGGAATCGAGACTCATCAAACCAGGCAACCTTCTTCCAGTCTTCTATTGTCAAATTTTGGTGAGCCTGTGCGAATTTTAGCCTCAGTTTCCTGTTCCTAGCTGACAGGAAAGGCACCCAGTGAGGTCTTCTGCTACTGCAGCCCATCTGCTTCAAGGTTCAACATGTTGTGTGTTCAGAGATGGTATTCTGCATACCTTTGTTGTAACAAGTGGTTATTTGAGTTACTGTTGCTTGTCTGCCAATTCTCCTCTGACCTCTGACATCAACCAGGCATTTTCGTCCACACAACTGCCGCGCACTAGATATTTTCTCTTTTACAGACCATTCTCTGTAAACTCTGGAGATGGTTGTGCGCGAAAATCCTCGTAGATCAGCAGTTTCTGAAATACTCAGACCTGCCTGTCTGGCACCAACAACCATGCCATGTTCAAAGCCACTTAAATACTTTCTTCCCCATTTTGATGCTCAGTTTGAACTTCAGCAAGTTGTCTTGACCATGTCTACATGCCTAAATGCATTGAGTTGCTGCCATGTGACTGGCTGATTAGCTATTTGTGTTAACAAGCAATTGAACAGGTGTACCTAATAAAGTGGCCAGCATGTGTATATACACATAACATTTACACACACAGAAATAATTGCAAAACATTTATCAACTGATAAAATTATTTATTTGCAGCAGCCTCTGTGGAATATGCAGCCAAGTCTATGTGCTTTAGACACCCCATTTTAACTATTTAATAGCTAAATAAGGACTCGTCCCAGCACCCAGATTGCATCCACATGACTTAGCCCGCACCTAAATTGCGCCTACAGTGGTCTCTTTTTGTCAGGGTCACCAGCAAAGACCCCAACGAGATCTACTGTATCTCCTTTATGTTTATCACTACTGTTGATCCTTACTTTTCTCATTATTTCTTCTGTTTCTTTTTGCTCTTTATCTCTCAATTTTTCCTCTATCTCTCTGTTTTCTCTTTAACGCTCCTTTTTTGGTTATCTCTCTTCTTTATCACACCCTTCTCCCTTTTCTGTATATCTCCCCTCCTCTTTCTCTCACCTTTTTCATATATTTCCCTTTTCTGTATATCTCCCCTCCTCTTTCTCTTTTCTATTCTTCCTCTCTCCCTTTTCTCCATACCTATCTCTTTTACTTTTCCCCTCTGTTGACCCCCGTCATTATATCTCCTCTTTTTATTTATCTCATATCTTCCATTTCCCTTTACCTCTCCTCCTAATTCACTTTATTTCACTTTGTGTCTAAGCCAGTGCCCTATGGATCGGTTAAAAGGGAGATCGACAGACTTATCTATATAAAAATAAAACATCTAAGCTGTACCCAAGATAGTAGAGAAAGTATGTATTAGGGATTTTTTTTATATTTTTCAAACAAATATAGTGAGGGATGGTTATTTATTATTCTTTTCCAAACACCAGTTTAATGAGTCACTTTACATTTTCTACATGACTTAATACCTGCTTGTCTGTGGCTAAACTCAGAGAGCTACTGTTTCTATGTTTAGGATGTAGGATGTATAAGCAATTATATATTTATAATATTTACAAGAAGCAATTCTAATACTATATATATATATATATATATATATATATATATATATATATATATACAGGCATTATTAAACACTCATCTACATCCACCAGACAAGCCAGAAGACTTGCTTTTAACAGAGAAATATTGTAGTTCTACCACCAGTACAAAGGATTATGGGTAGGCATATGGAAACAAGGTTAACAATGATTTTTGTCTCTATATCCACTTTGTACATGGATCTCATTCAAGCAAATAAATATATTTGTGCAGTCCTGAACAGAAGATGCATTTTTGACCATTAGCAGGGCCGGCCCAACAATTGAGCCGAGTGAGCACTTTGCCGCCCCAAGCCCTTTTTTTTAAAGCTGAAGAGAGAGAGAAGGGCGCCGAGTGGTTTTTGCATTAAAGATGACATAATTTCCGGCGCTCAGCATTACAAGCCAGCACTGAGACCGAGCAGGGAGACTCGCGGCAGGGCTGCTGAATGGTAAGTACAGGAGGGGGGGGTAGATAATAGGGAGGGAGAGGAACGGTAGATAATCGGAGGGGGTAGATAATAGGGAGGGAGGGAGAGGAAGGGTAGATAATGGGGGGGGGTGGCATTTTAAACTTCGCCCCAGGCGGCATTTTGTCTTTGGCCGGCCCTGTGCATTAGCATACAACAAATACAAAATGCAATTGTCAAATAACATTCAGCATTAAGTAAGCATTAAGGCTGGATTGTACTCAAAACCACAACATTTCCACTGCCATCAGGGCAACTATGGTGTTGGGTGATTCAAATAGGGTCCTGCAGTGGTGTACCTAAAAGGGCAGGAGGCAGTCTAGTGTTCAGTAAATGTGATCTATTATTTGTTTTTTTCCAGTGGACATACAGTTTACAAATAAATATTATTGCCAACATTTTTTTTGTGGGGGAGGACCACATACAGGATCCGCCCCGGGTGCCAAATACTCTAGGTATGCCCCTGGGGTCCTGGGAAGTATGCAAAGTGGAAATGAACTGGTGGATTTGAAGAAAAGTAGAGGGTGTGGATGCCTGAGAAAATGATCATGGGGCAAGCAGCAGTTTTTTCTTGGGCCTGCGTCTAATTTCTCTATAACAAACCTACCCTTTTAGCTGTCGCTTATAAAATTCAGATTCTCAGACACAATGTAAACCCTACACTTACATAAAAAAAAAATTGAGATAACTGTCTGCTGTGTTTATCTCCCATGCGAGCTATACCAACTAGAAGCTGTTGAGTCGATTTAATCACCTTTGTTACTAGAAATCTTTAGTAATGGAGTTACTTTTTGAAACAAGTACTATTTAGTCATTAAAACAATGAAGTCCCTCCTCAAAGGCAACCCATAATGCTTTTCTGTGCCCAGTCATCTTCTATTCTATGTATTTAGGTTTTTATTTGGAGGGGACTACAGGGTCCAAATATTCTCCTGTAAATGACACTATACAATAATGTATCTTTAGTTTTCTTTAACAAGTTTGGGTTAGTGGGCAGAACATGGATTTTTGGAGATCCCCACAGGGTCCTTGTACAGCCCAATGATTTTTCTTATAATGATATAACTGGGGTTCCTTTAAATATCTTTTTTAGGAAAATGTTATAAAGTTTAAGCATAAGGTCTAATGTTTTCACCACTGGCCAGGGACTTGTGTCAGGGTTGCTGGTAAGACTGGATAAGAAGGGGCAGGGTAAAGCCAGATACCTGGTTCTGCTCAGCATTAGGTGTGAAGAACAGGTTGCTATTAGGCCCACTCCCTTCTCTGGTTGGACATCGTAACATCTACCCAGAAGTGTGCAGGGACATCTGTATCCTAAAGAGGCTCCGCACAACTTGTGCTTTCTCCATAAGCTGGCTCAGTGCCTGATTTGGCTTGTGCAATGCTTTTGTTATCTCGTGTGCATCTATAACCCACTGTCTTGTCAGTGTTTCTCTGAACACTTAACTGTGTGATGCCTCCCACCTAGTTTAGCTTTTTTTTTCATTTTGCCTATGGCAATAATGTGGTAACAGCAGTTTTCCAATTGCAAGAGTCTGTTGCTTGTAAAGATGTGAAGCCAACAAAATTAATTGAGGCAATTTCAGTAAAAGAGAATATACACCTTACTAAATTTTTTACTAAAATTTAGTAATACACTAAACTACATTCATGGCATTGGTTCAGGTATCTTCTATAATGTTATATAAACAATACATTCCCCCTATTCTATGTTAATCAAACCAAACTTATACTTCCCAACTTCTATGGAATTTCTATGCAATTCTGTGCATGTGCAGAGAATCAAATAGAGACCCAGGAATGGCGGTCCTGGATCCCGCTGTCCCACTGTGTTCTACTTATGTCCTGAAAAGCAGGACAGAGGTAGAGCTCGGACAGGACAGTGGGATAGAGTAGCAAAATCTGGACTGTCCCATGCAAAGAGGGACAGTTGGGAGGCATGCAGACTGTTCATGTAACTGTATTTTAATACAACCCTATACTATACATTTTGCTCATCTGTCTGCAGTTAATTGCCAGATCTGATCACTCTATACTGTTTATACTGTTGTTGGGAGAGGTGAGCTGACGGCAAGCTCACCTCCACTCTTATGTTGTTGCCCTTGCATGGCTAGGGTTTCCAATAGTACAGGTGTATGGGGCCTAGGTATGCAGCCTGCTACCTGTGACTGGGCCTGCTGGCCCTTTTTAAACCTTTTTTTGGCCTGGTGGCCCATTTGTGGGGATGAGGGCCTGGGTGTCCCTCTTTTGTGGATGCCTGATGGTGGGCCAACCACCAATTGACTGCATTGCTGTCAAATACTTTTTGTGTAAGGTAATGCCTATTTTTCATTTAGAATTGCATATTCAATGGTATAAGATTTGATTTACGTGACCAGTAGCATTGTGGTTTAATGTGAGAAAGCATTAACCATATACCAAAATATTTAAGATCCTGTTCTGTATATATTATTCTCTCTTCAAACCTTGTCCTTTTCATCATCTGCACTAATTAATTTATATTATGATTTGTGTAGTGTGCAATCCGTTTGGTGAAGAATAATAACTTCAATCTGAGCACCATTTCCATAAATACTATGTTATAACAGGAGATCAAATGTAAATACCTATATTAAACAAACAGCTGGCATTGACCTACATTCCTTGTATCGGTCAAACTGTACGCTCAAGAGCTTTAAGGGATTGTAGAAATACCAGCCTCCATCATTGGATTAAGTCACACCTCCCACTTTGAAAATGATTCTCAAAGACTAACGTTATATCAGAAACAATTTTCATTTCTGTTTTTTTTTATTATTATTTTTTACTCAGTAAAGTGTGGATCTTTAGGTACACTGTTGTATTTTATTATTCACAAAGCAGCCACATATTCCCTGTTGCTGCATAGTATGTACGATGTATAAGCAATCTGAGGCGCTCTAATTTAATATGTATTGTAACAAAAGACAGGGAGGCCCTTGACTCCTTGGAAATCTAAACTTAATAGTCCCATTAATAACAATTGTGAGAGAAAAACTGCTCTGGTTCATAGAAAGAATCTATAATGAAAAATATTTGTGTCTAAAACAGATTGTTCTGTTATATGGTCAACCAATTCTGGAAGTTTCCCAGATGATTCTATTATCTTTTCAAGCATGAAATGATGGGTGAGGTGATCAATAAAAGAGACATGCTTTCTCCTTTCCTCTATCCTTGGAACTTTCCCTGAAAACAGACATGACATGTTATATTTTTTTTTTATTTACACCCCATGACATCTTATATGTGACATGAATGCAAATGCTTTTTAGTGAATCGGGGTGCCGTATACTCATATCTATAGTGTATCTATGTGAAGAGCAGCAGGTATTATTTATAAGTTTTATGGTTAATATTCTAATAATGTATGTCCCATTTCTATAATATTCTTAACATGGGTGAAACTAAAGGGTAGTCTTACTAAAGGAGTAGTTCCACATAAAGAAAACACTTAATGTACTTTTTAGTTCGTTAAGCAAGTAAACCTTAATACAGTGATCAACAAGTTTGGTTTGGATCTATGAGCCAGCCAAAAATGTAGTAGCCAGCTTTTTCTCCAAATCATGTTTTTATTTTCATATATTGCCTCCTTTTCCGCAGTTTAAGGATGTTTATTAGGGGAATACACCAAACAACACACCTTTCTTCTGTTCTGCACCACTTTGTACATTACTGCAGTTAACCCCTTCATGACAAGGGGTATTTTACACCATAACTACTCAAGTATGTTGTATGTTTTAACCATTATTCCTTTTTGTGTTTTAGTGTAGCTACTAAAGATTAAATTATTTCAAGGTTTAATATTAAACCATCTTCATGCTAATAAATATTATTAATTGAGTCATGTACCTGGACTTGTTTAAACTCACATGATGTGCAGCTGAATATGTTAGTTCATATAAATATGTGCACATACACATTCACTATATGGACAAACGTATTGGGACAACTAACATTGTGTTCTAAATACATAGGAATTAATACATAGTCACCCCCCCTTTACAGCTTCCACTTTTCTGAGCAAACTTTCCACAAGATTTTGAAGTGTTTCTGTGGGAATTTTTGCCCATTCATCTAGCAAAGCATTTGAAGACCTGGCTCGCAAACTCCTTTCCAGTTCGTCCCAAAGGTGTTCAGTAGGGTTGAGGTCAGGACTATTGACAATTTGGACAATGCTATGCTTCCAAAATGATTTACCTTCCCTTAAATCATCTAAGGTTTCTAGTCTCCATGGCAACCTGGTGCTGGGGGGGGTCAAACCCTGCCTTAATAGATCTGTCATTATATTCTTTTTTCTTAAAGTATAATCATATAAAATCAACTTTTTTAGTTTCTATGGCAACATCTATCAGTGCATGTTTTGCACCATATGGCATGACATGAGATCTCAGTAAAATTATGAATGAGATAAAACTTGAAATGATTACCAAATTATGACTGGGAAATTTTGTAATATACGGTATATGCACTAGCGTAGGAAGTTAGACACCTACAAGGTTGCATACATTTCATGGTGTGTACCCACTATGGCTTTTGAATGAGATTTATAGAGCCAGGAAGATGTTTGTGTGTATATAGTAGGGTGTAAATATGGAGAACACAAGAAAACCCACATGCAAAGTACAACAGAGCCCATGCAGACAGTAAGCAGACAATCCAGATCAACTTTACTAAATTTGGCAGGTTTGAAATTCATTAATTCCTTTTGGTTAATTTCCACATAATTATTTGATAGCGTAGTTGATATAATTTCAAGGGTACATACGCACTGTGACTGCTGAAATTATGGCCATTAAAACATCTTCCTGTTCCAAAAGACCAGCGAGCAAATATACATTGTTGGATTTGTTTAACATTGTGCCAAGACAATCATCTTTAATATGTGGGGCTTTACTTGTTATGCAATGAATATTATGGTAATTGTATTATTTGTGTACTAATTAGAATTGAAACAAAATAATGTCAGATAAATTGTGAAGTGTATTGATCACTGGTTAAAATACTATGATTCAATATTATTTTTATGATCTGGCTAGAGCTACTGACAATAAAAAGTAATATAGTCTGATGCTACACACTATAAAATGTAGTATGTTTAATATAACTTAACCTTGGAATGACTAACAATGGCACTCATATTCATCCATAATACTGATTTCCGCCAAGGCCAGCAGATGTGCAGATCTCAGACTGACCTTTTTCTTCCGATCATATTTCATTGTCCTTGCAACACTAGGCTGTTAATGAATAAAGAAGGAAGCAACAGAGAAAAGGTACACACTTATCACAGTTATTCATTTCTTTATAATCAGTGGAGTAGTAGAGATTTTAATATGTGTAGTGTCCATGAAACATGTTTCTCTATTATTACAAATTTAAAATATTAAAATACATGTCTCACGTTGGGCTCAGCTGTCTCAAAGAATAGCAAAGAGATTTACTAAATAGTAAGAAGTTAGGTGGTGAAACAGACATGCATTTCCTCAGTGCTATTCTTGTGCTATTTATATATTTTCCTCAGACGTACAAATTGGTTCTGTCTCCAACATTAGTGCTTAACAATAAATACGAGAAAACCCTGATTGTAAAAGCTTACAAGGACTTTCTTATATGTAATTACTAGAGAGCTGCTCAACCAGAATTGAGAGAATTCTTCATTAACAGCTCAGCCAATGTGGGTAGCCTTTCCTTAAATTACACTGTGACTTAGAATTATAACATACATATGCAAGGTACTGTAAATGTTTAACATGTCAGCAGAATATTGTTATTACAGAGAATATTGTAATCATTGCTCAAAATATGTCTTTAGACTTGGAGTAAAATAAGCTATTTCTTTCCCCAGAGGTAAATGTCACAGCCAGTGAATACAGCAGAAAGGCATGCAATACTCTTTAATCTCTTACCACCCACACATTGCAAAATTGTCAGAAAATAAATATTAGAAAAAGAGAATGTTGCTAACTTAATTAGGTATCTTACAAAAGTTCCATAGTAGGAGACTGTTAAAAATGAAAAAGAAAATGAAATATTTGATCCTCCATAGAACTGAGTTACAACAAGCATCTTGAAACATTTCTCAAAGCATGCAAAGCAAGGAGAAGGATCAATTAGGTTCTTAAAGCTGGTAAGCTAGATATCCAAATGATTGTTAGCTGCCATCAAAAAATATTTTAGTAGCGCAAAACTCAATATTGTACAATATTGTATTCTGTGGAATATGATGGTGCTATAAAAACAATAAATAATGATACTATACTACGTATAGAATAATTGCTGATTTTCTAACCTACTGCATCAAATCAATATGGACTGCCACTTGACATATGTGGGTCAGTGCTCCTGAAAAATAATGTGGAGTCTTTCAAATTTTATTCTTGGAAACTAAAGTTTGCATGGTTAAATTCAAGCTTGGTTCTGTGCTAGAATGCCATCTTTGCAGTAAGTCAATTTGTGAAATTTCATCCCTGCGAGATATTCCATGGTCAACAGTAAGTGGTATTATTGGGAAGTTGAAGTGTGAAGGTACAGCAGCAACTCAGCCGCGAAGCAGAAGACCGCGTAAAGTTAGAGAACGGGGTCAGAGCTCTGAGGCGCATGGTATGGTCACCAACGCTCTGCTGTTTCCATAGCTAAAGAGTTCCGAACTTCCACTAGCATTAATATCAGCACAAAAACTGTGCTGTGGGAGCTTCATGGAATGGATTTCCATGGCCGAGCAGCTGCATAAAAGCTTCACATTACCAAATTACAACTGCCGAATCGAATGGTGTAAAGAACTCCGCCACTGGACTCTTTGGCACTCTGATGGGCAGGTCTGGGTTTGGAGGATGTCAGGAAACTGTTGGCTGCATGATTGCTTTTTTCAACTGTAAAGTGTGATGGAACAGTGATAATGGTATGTGGCTGTTCTTCAGGGGTTGGGCTAGGCCTCTGAATTCCAGCAAAGAGAAATCTTAATGCTTCCACATACCAAGACATTTTGGACAATGCTATGCTTCCAACTTTGTGGGAACAGTATGGGCAAGGCCTTTTTTGCCAGCATGACTGTATCCCAGTAAATAAAGCAAGATCCCTAAAGACATGGCTGTATGAGTTTGGTGTGGAAGAACGTGACTGTCCCACAAAGAGCCCTGACCTCAACCCCATTGAACACCTTTGGGATGAACTGGAATGGAGATTGCGAGCCAAGCCTTTTCATCCAACATCAGTGTCGGACCTCTCAAATGCTCTACTGGATTAATGGGCAAAATTCCCACAGAGACAGTCCAAAATGTTGTGGAAAGCCTTCTCAGACAAGTAGAAGCTGTTATAGCTGCAACAGGGGTGCTACCTACAGTCTTTATAATGAGATGTCATTAAAGGCCTCTTTTGGTGCAATGGTCAGCACTATCATTTGGGGTCACTTAGAAATGCATCAGACATACAGTGTTGACATTGCTTACAGAGGCATTTCATCAGAACTCTATCACTCCTGTGTTCCAATGGTATGTTGTATTAGCTAATCCAAGTT
Source organism: Sceloporus occidentalis (assembly GCA_023333645.1). Taxonomy (NCBI): domain Eukaryota; kingdom Metazoa; phylum Chordata; class Lepidosauria; order Squamata; family Phrynosomatidae; genus Sceloporus; species Sceloporus occidentalis. Next base: position 3,226,107 of record JALMGF010000088.1, on the reverse strand, counting down.
TAAGTTTTAAAGGCTAATTGATCATTAGAAAACCCTTTTGTAATTATGTTGGCACACCTAGAAATTTCCTTGGTTTCCATGAAAACTGCTAATTGACCCCATACTTTTGAATAGTACTGTATACAGTATATATAATAAAACGGATATAGGGGCGCATGTATATGTGGGAAAAAAAAAATAAAGAAATAATAGTGCAATGTCACATAAATAATATAGTATGAATGTGTTGTGGGTGCACTCACAAAATACAGATGGTATACAGGCTCTTCAGAATAAAATGTTCTTTATTTCTTGCTATTTCTCTAAAAAATATAAAAGGAAAAAGGCCAATGGCGCAGTATCTTCCTGTAGTGTGGTAAGAAAGTTAGAATGCACTACAGGATAGTAGATTTTGCCAGGCACTTCAACTTAAAAAGTCCAGGAATTAAATGAAGAAATCCAAAACACACTGCGAACGTCAGGGAGGGCAAGGAGAGACCCCAAAATTATACCCACGACCCCCCTCCACCCTATGGACATACGTCAAGAAATCCTGGTGAGGCAACCCAAGAATTCCATGGGAGCCATTTGAGAGTGTTAAGGTACTCCTGACCTGTGGATGAGGCTACCATATCCTCCAATTGCGCAATACAATTGACCCGAGACACCCACGCACCAATAGGAGGGGGACCCGCCACTTTCCAGAACCGTGGGATAATTGCTTTTGCCGCCTGGACGAGATGTATCGTCAACGACTTCCTGTAACCACTAAGAGAGGATTGCGCCTGATACAATAATAGGGCACCCGGAGATGCCACAAAGCCAGGGTCCGCAACCTCCCTTATCACCCGGATCACTGTTAGCCAAAAACTGCGGATATCAGCACAGTCCCACCATAAATGAATGTAAGAGCCCTCCGCCAGTCCACACCTCCAACACAGTGGGGAAACCTGCGGTAAGAAAATATGTAGTTCAGCAGGCACTTTATACCACCGAGAGAGTAGTTTATAGGAGCATTCCTGTATTCTAGTTGAGACCGAACCTTTATGAACCAGGCCAATCATTGTGTCCCAATCAGACTCAGCGATAGGGGATTGGAGATCTCTCTCCCATAAGCTAAGAAAGAACGGTTTTGTAGACCCCTGGATGTTCAATAAAAGTGCATATAGTCTAGAGAGGAGGTGCGGAGGCTCAGAATCCACTATACAGAGCCGTTCAAAATCAGTCAGAACCCGACTGAGTTGTGGGTTCGGCAACAATGTGTGCACATAATGTTTTAATTGGTGATAAAGGAAAGTCAAACGAAAGGGGTGCACATCCTGAGGGACTAGATTACTCAGGGGCCGAAAGGAGTCACCCTGTAGGACCTGACAAACCCGAAGACATTTCGAATGTTTGGGCATTAGCGAAAGCAAGAGCTCCTGACTGACGTGAAGAGAAAGGGCGGGGTTATGCGTTAGGGGGAACAATGGACCCGGGATCGAGGTCAGTACCTGCTTGGCGGCTAATCGACGAAGGACTTTGAGGGTCGGGGATATTGTGGGGTGACATCGCGACAGAGGCGTACCATAATTGGCCGGCAGCCAAGGCGCCGCCGAAGCGTGGCACCCCAAGAAGAAGCTCTCCAGCGAGATCCACTGCTTAGGTGCCCCTATGGACCACTCAACTACCCTGCGCAGGTGAGAAGCCATCCAGTAGCTCTCCAAACAAGGCAGTCCCAGGCCACCCCCGGTCTTATGTCTAATAAGATGCCGGTAGGCGAGTCTCGGAGCCTGCGCACCCCAAACATATTTCAAAAAAAGTCTACGACAGGAGGCGAAGTAAGACCGCGGCAAAAAGATCGGCAGGGATTGAAATAGGTACAGGAATCTCGGGAGGATGTTCATCTTCAAAACTCCTACACGGCCAAACCAAGAGATATGAGGGACTGACCAACGGCGCAGGTCGCCAGTCACAGATTGTAACAACGAGCCATAGTTAAGGGGAGCAAGTTTGGAGAGGTCTGCGGGGATCCACAGACCTAGGTATTTGATCGCCTTAACTTGCCAACGAAACGGGAAAGCCCTAGTTATCGCAGCCCTCATAGTGTCCGATATATTAACCCCCAGGATCTCCGACTTCTGCAGATTAATTTTAAAATTGGACAACGCACCAAATGCAGACAGTTCCGAGGTAATGTACTTAAGGGAATGGAGAGGATTGCGGGTTATGCATAAGAGATCATCCGCATAAATGGCCAGTTTGTGCGTAACTTTAGACACCTCACACCCAACTATGTCCTTATTAGAGCGAATCGCATGCGCCAGTGGCTCCATCGCCAGGATGAATAGGAGGGGGGATAGCGGGCACCCCTGTCTAGTGCCGTTTTCAAGCCGGAATTGTCGTGAGAGTATCCCATTAACCCTAATTTGGGCAGAAGGGGTGGCATACAATGCTTTCACCTGGTTCAGGAAATGGCCCGAAATACCAACAGTCTCCAGGACCCTAAACAGAAAAGGCCATGCCACTCTATCGAACGCCTTTTCGGCGTCCATGGAAACGAGAGCCAAAGGAAGCTTGCGCCCTTGTGCGTATGCTAATAAATTAAGCAGCCGAATTGTGTTGTCCCTGGCCTCCCTCCCCGGGACAAAGACCACCTGATCTTTGTGTATCAACAAGGGGATATAAGTTTGGAGGCGCATGGCCATGACCTTAGCTAACAATTTGATGTCCGTGTTGATCAACGAAATAGGACGGTAGCTCGGGCATTGCTCTGGATCTTTACCCGGTTTGGGGATGACAGAGATGTACGCCAAATTAGTTTGAGGGTCCAAAGCAGCGTTGGATGCCAAGGAGTTAAACAGATTCGCCAATTGGGGGCCCAATAGGGAAGCAAAGCGTTTATAATAGCATACGGTGAAACCATCAGGGCCCGGGGATTTGCCATTAGGAGTCAACTTTAAGGCTCCCACTACCTCCTCCTCTGAAACCGGGGCATTAAGAGATTCCTTGGCCTCCGCCGGAAGGCGGCACGGCAAATTCTTGGCTAAGTACGCATCTATGGAGTCAAGATAAGTGGGATCCGACCTCGCCAACGAAGGTAAACTATAGAGGGACTTATAATAAGAATGGAAACACTCGGCTATCTTAGTCGAATCAAAGTGAGTGGCCCCAGTATGGTCCTTAATTTTAGGAATAAAAGTGGAAGCTCTCTTAACCCTAGGTGCCCGCGCCAAAAGTTTTCCGGGTTTGTCACCCAATTCATAAAACAGCGACCTGGTCCGCAGAAAATTACTTTTTGTCGTAGTATCCAAAAGGGAGGCGAGTTGTTCCCGAAGGGCTTGCAATTGCAAGAGCGCATTGGGGTCCAAAGTGGACTTGTGGGATTGTTCCAAACCATAAATCTGAGTCGTCAGAGAGAGGGCACGCGCCCTTTTCAAGCGTTTAAGGTGGGAACCGATTGTGATTAGCTGTCCCCTAATAACCGCCTTGTGTGCTTCCCAAACCACCAGGAAGGACAAGGAGTCTGAGGAGTTCTCCAAAAAGTAATTACGGATATGTGAGGAGAGGTCCGACAAGAAGGTAGGGTCATTAAGAATATTCTCGTTAAGCCTCCAAGACCACGGCCGCGAAGGGGAGGAGGTAAGTTTCAAGGAAAAATGTACAGGGGCATGATCACTTAGCGATTGGATACCTATCGAGGACTCGTGGAGCTGGAGCAAATGTTGGTGGGAGAGGAACAGAGCATCAATTCTAGTGTACCTATCATGCGGGTGAGAGTAGAAAGTATAGTCACGGGATGTGGGGTGTTGGGACCGCCAGACATCTACCAGCTGGTTGAGATGCAACCACTTCTTAACTTTCCGAATTTTGGAAAAAGGTATGTGAGAGTTACGTGCTGAGGAGTCCCTAACCGGGTCAAGCATCATGTTGAGGTCCCCCCCAAAGATGGTAATGCCGTCACGAAAATCACACAATTTCGACAACATGGAACTGAGGAAGGAAGGCTGGTTTACATTCGGAGTATATACGTTACCAAGTGTGACCTTATGGTTGCCTATCCAACCCTTCAAAAAGATTGCTCTGCCCTCTGAGTCCCTCCAGATGTCCAGAAGACGAAAAGGTAAGGATTTATGAAGGAGAATGGCGACTCCCTTGGTTTTAGAAACAGCGGAACTAGAAAGATACGCAAGCGTGAAGTGCTTGTCTGTGAGTTTGAATTCTCTGGACAATTTAAAATGCGTTTCTTGTAAAAACGCTATATGTGTTTTAGAAGACTTCAGTACGTGTAATAATTTGGACCGTTGTTGCGGTTTGTTTAAGCCCCTGACGTTCAGGGAAGTGACACGAATCAGATCAGGTGCCATTTAGTGGACATCTGAGGGAACCCACAGCGGAATGGACAATCTCGGAGCATCTGAGTACAAAACAAAGTAACACAACCAAAAAACCATGAATAGAGTCGTAAACATAGTAACAAAACAAAAGTAAAGACTCTGGATGCAATGGCATCGAATATTGAGCCAAAGACCTCAGGAGAGGTCGAAAACTGCTGCAGCACTCCATTAGGAGCGGAGCAGAAAGGCTCTGGGGGGAACAACAATCCAAACATTCTACACAGGAATGTATATGTTGTAGACTATCAACCTGGAGAGCGAGCGAGGAAGGTCTCCGCACCTGTAAAAGATTCTAACACATTTAACATCTCTTTTAACCCTAGTAATATGAAATGGACCATATATAATTATTGGTATAGGCAATAGTTCAATGATAGGCTTCAAGGTTTCCTTGACCTTAAGATATGGAATGAAGGATTTGCTGAACAGGCATTCTATAGATAGGATAGTAACTTGCTAATGCAGGGTATAGTTGTAACTCTAAAAGGGCATTACAGTATGCGTACAGCCACCACCTAAAATAGGGTCTCGACGTGTAAAGATCTTAGTGAGCATGTTTACCCAATTAGGTGAAGACCAATAGACTGACAAGACTGACATCATTATTCAAACTGTGTATATAAGTTAAGGCCTTGGAGAAGCATAGGAGGAGAGGTAGAGGGGAGATGTACTTGCCATCCATGTACTCTTCACGTCCCAACACTCCCTCCCTCCATCCTCAGGAATGCATAGGACAGATGTCATGAACTAAATTCCTCTCCAAGGTTTTGTAAGACTTGTTTCGTATTTTTGTTACCTACTTTTTATATTCGTCTATTTTTGTTTGTATTAAATGTTTCACCTTTGTTTGCATCTAAGTGACTCTGCCTATTTTTGACGCACATACATTTATATGTGTTCCAATTATTTGAAGTTTGTATTCGGCCCTATATATAAATATATATATATTTTATTACATATCTGGCGTGCCAGCCCTGCGTATTTTTTCCTGGCCTTTGCCCTCCAGCTTGCTCAGGGGGAAGGGCAGATATATCTGTACACTTTTTGCAAACTGTCGGGAGATAATTAAGAAAAGAACCTTTGAGGATACAGACTTCCAGATTTTATTGGAAAAACAAGTGCTAAGAGACGCTATTGACGGCAGACGCAAGAAAGCCATACAGCGTGATACAACAGCCATTCAAGGAGAGTTCATTAAGAAGGGTAAGTCATGGATTTTATAAAAACATATGCTAACAAAAGTAAAATAACTTTTCAATTTGATAATTGTCCTACTAATGCACAGTTATGGGCTAGTATGTACAAACAATGTGAGCTAGAGAATATGAGATTGGATAAGAAATTGTTATGTATTGATAAACTTAAGAAGAAACTGCAAAATGTCCTAAGCATGTTTAAAACGTTTAATGAATTGATTGTGGAGGATTTACAACCTAGACAAAGTATTTGCACGATTAACAAAGTTGTACCAGAATCTAACCCTGATGACAGTACTGACGACTTTAACAGCTGTCCCGACTGTTTTGTTTTAGCTCAGCAATTAGAGAACTTGGAGAGAGATATGGACAGACAAACGGCTAGAATTAACTCAGAATGACTGTCACAAGCCACAAACTAATCCTACTAATTCTGAATAAATTGATACTACTAACCAAAGGTTGATACAGAAGCTTAATTAAGTGTGACTAATCAAGCTTTGCCTATAATATCTAACTCACCTGTTTGCACAATTGTAGGTTTTAGTGGAAAATGTAATACTTCAGCAACTTTAGTTACTGGTGTTTTGTTTGAGATTCCTGGCTATTTGTGTACTGAAATTGATATCTGGCATTGTCCTAGCTCAGAAAATATCTTAGGGGCTGATGTAATGAGAGAACGAGGCTGGGTCATTGACTTAGGGAATCAAGTGATTTGGAGAAGTAATAACCTTAAAGGGCCTGTAGTAATTGATCCAAGTGACTACAGTGTAGTGGCCGTCATCAATTTAATTGAGGAGGTATCCCCAAATCATGTATGGCCACAAATGGATTGTAATGACTTGACTCTTGTAGAAATTGTGCAGAAACATCCCTCGTTATGGGCTCAATCTAAGAATGAGGTAGGGACGATGAAAGATGTTGTTGTCAAAGTGGAAGGAACAGATCCCATAGCTCAGAAACAGTACCGATTGCCTCCAGATTCAATTGAGCCTTTGTCCAAAATTATTGAAGAACTACTTCAACAAGGCGTCATACGCAAATCAAATTCGGTGACAAACTATCCGTTATGGGCAGTTAAGAAACCAGATAATTCTTATAGAATGCTTCTAGATCTGCGTATGTTTAATAAATGTACCCCAAATGTGGCACCAATTGTAGCAGATACCCCTGACTTCATGTCTTGATTGAATGCTAAGGCGAAGTTTTTCTCGGTACTGGATATTAGTAATGGTTTTTTTAGTATTCAGATAGAAAGGAGTTGTCAATACAAATTTGCTTTTACTTTTCTGAATGAGCAATATGTATTTTGCAGATTACCACAAGGGGCACACATGTCACCTAGTCTGTTTCATCAGGCATTGGCAAAAGTGTTATCAAAATTCTCAAGGCAAGATTGTATTCTACAGTATGTGGATGATATCTTGTTGGCAACAGAGAGTAGAGAGGAACACCTCACCTTGCTAGCAGAATTGTTTAATCTGTCGTATGAGTCAGGATTGAAATTAAATCCAAGGAAGGTCCAATTACTGAAACAAGAGGTTCAGTACTTGGGAGTTTTGATAAATCCAAATCACATGTGTTGAGATATTTCAGGGGGATTATCCATCTCTTTTTAGAAAAGAAGTAGAGGAAACTGATGAACCTGTATTTGTAGATTGTTCTAGATTTTGCTTGAAAGGTCGAGCTATTCAGCATAGACTACCAGGACATTTTTCTGCCAAGAGAGCAGAAGTTGAAGCTGTTAAAACAGTATTGGAAATTAACGAGAAAGAAAGCAATGATCCTTTGGTAATCTATAGCGATAGTTCATATGTCGTATGATCACTAACAGACTACTTACCTGTGTGGAAAAAACGAGGTTTTGTGGATTCATCTAACAAAATCTTAAGTCATGTTGATACATTGCAGACTATCTTTGAGCTAGCTTCTAAAAATCCTAACCGATATGCTATTGTCAAAGTACCTGGCCATAGCAGAGGAACTAGTGATTTAGCTTTGGGAAATGAGAAAGCAGATTCTCTAGCCAAGGAAGCAGCTTTGATAGGAGAGATAGTGATGGAACTAGAACCGTTGGAAGTACTACCAGTAAAGAGTAAGGAAGCAAATTTACCTTCATTTAGTGATGAACAGATGAAAGATCCGTTCATTGTGGAATGTAAGAATAAAATAACACCTCCTTTTGTTTGTGAAAATGGAGTGATTTGTTATGAAATGCAAGGTAATTTACTTCCAGTTGTGCCTAAACACTTGCAGACGGAATTCACCCGCTATAAGATGTAAAGATTAGGTCATGTGGGTCAGCAAAAGTTGCTGGAAATTCTCAAAGAGAAGTTTTATTGGGACAAAAAGGTGGACTCTGTACAAAATGTTGTTCAGTCATGTCTCATTTGTGCTCAAGTAAACCCCAGGCCTAAAGGACAAAAGCCTCCACTTCTAAGAATTGCACCTGCAGACGGTCCATGGTCTACATTGCAGATTGACTACGTAGGTCCCCTACCTTCAGGTAAACAAGGTCTCAGGTACGCATTGGTTGTGGTAGATGTATTTTCTAAGTGGGTAGAACTGTTACCTGTCAGGAAAGATGATGCTTTGTCTACGGCAAAAGCATTGGTGAATCATGTTTTTTGTACTTGGGGAATCCCAAGGATGATTTCATCTGACAGGGGGAGCCATTTTACTGGCAAAGTCATGCAGGCTGTTTGCGCAATCCTGGGGGTACGTCAACAATTCCATGTTCCATACCATCCTCAGTCCGCAGGTATTGTAGAAAGAATGAACAGAACGATTAAGTCTAGAATTGCAAAAATGTTACTTGATAAAGGAAATAGTTGGGTTGATGCAGTACCTCTAGTATTGACGAGTATTAGGGGAACGAGCTCCTCAACTACCCAGTATACACCTTTTGAATTAATGACAGGAAGGAAAATGCCATTGATCTTTCCTCATGAACCATTTTTGTCTACTCCACAGAAAGATGCCATTGCAAGAACTAAGTGGTTACAGGTACTTCAGGATAATTTAAAAGCAATCCTTCCACACGCAGCGCCTAGAATGCAGCGTATGGTACCGCCTCACTCTTCTAAATTTGTGAAAGGAGCATCAGTAATGATTAAGACTTTTAGGAAGGCGGGACCTTGGGAAAGTAATTGGGAAGGACCGTTTGAAATAATCGACACTATGGGTCAAGTTATGATCCTTGTTCAAAGGACAGAAAAGACTGTGAAAAATACCCGTAGGCAGCAGAAGCTGTGGGTACATGTTGACCAGTGTAAATTATATGTTTCTAACTAAATTCTGTTCTTGCAGGAACACAGTTCTGCAAGAAAATGGAGGAACAAAACTGTTTACTATTGGACAAAGAACCTCCAAAGAAACAGCAATACAAGAAGCGTGACATCAAGATAGCGTGCTACATATTACTTCCATGGTTGTTGGTGCTGAGTTTTTTGATTGCTGTGTTGTTTGATCTATACCAGAAGCCAATTGAAATTGATGATCAGACAAAGGATTTACCACAGAAGATATTGTTATTGCATAAGATAAGAGAAGTTCGAGTGGATCGACTCCTGACATCAGACATTGATACATCAAGAGACATTGTTGGACAAATTAGATTTGGTTATGGTTCCAGAGATCAACCTTGTTTGACTATATTTTTTGAGCATACCTCAGAGATCACGGTTCATGCAACAGTAGGACCAAAAGCCAAATTCACACAGTCACAGGGGAATTATACCCATAATAATCAGACAGGTGTTTGGGAATGTCATCCTACTGAGTCCATGTGGTGGTTTATAACAATTAAGGGAGAAGAACATGCACAATGGACAGGTGATGTTACCAATGAGATGTTAACATCAGGGAAAATGGGAAAATCAAAGACAGAGATTTGGTATAAGACTCAGTCTTATGGTAAAATCTTGGATCCTTCACTGCTTTCTATATCAGCAGGGGACGATGATTGGACTAGGGTTTGGAACTTTCAGGTGGAAAGAGAAATAGCTATAGTCAAAGTATCTTTTGTATTTACGGTAACTAATTCTATAGCACCTGAAGTTAGAGTTAATCCCCATAGTGTGAAAAGCCAAGAGGAATTGAAACCTATAGAACTACAATGTGGGACAAGGTTACTATTACCCCAGGAAGCATCACTCGTTTGGTCAAAAGGGAAAACATCTTTAGGAAGTTTTACAAATAATCCAACTCGTATACTTCATAAGGGTCAAATGGGGGATGTACATTGGAATGGTATACATTTTATGCTTAGATTAGATAGTCCAACTCGTAAAGACTCTGGGATATATGAATGTTGTGTATTACTGAAAGGAGATTACAAACACTGTGACAGAGCAAATGTCAGTGTTTGGTCCCCTGAAGACAATTTGTGTACTGGTACTAGACTCAAACCATCCAATCCTTTTCAGGTTAATTACTTTCAATTTAAGCCATTGTTGAGGAATGGATCGTTTGTAACCCTAGTTTGGACTTTTAACATGACTGATTGGAAAATATCCACTTGGTTTCCTCAATGTTTGTCACACCTTACTAACATGGAAAAAGGTCTTGCTCAATGGTTTGGACAAAATCCATTGAGAATGGCAAGAAGTAGACGAGGTATTATTGAGGGAATCTTGGGGGGTGTTGGTTCGGTAGGAAGCTTACTTAATACTATGGATATAAATACTCTTAAATCCGATTTGGGATCCGTGAGTTATGTTGGAAGTCAGGGAGCAAAAGTACAAAAAGGGTTAAATCAGTTATTGGAAAAAATGGTTCTAAGTTCTGCTACTGTGATTGGGTCGTCTGTATCTCACTTACAGGATGCCACTTTAGACTTAATAGAGAGTCAAGAGGAGAATCAAGTGTCAAGGGCATGCCTGGAAATACAGATAGAATATTCCACTAATCTAAAGATGATTGCACAGGCTTTACAGAGTGGTATTATACCTTTGGGTTTGTTGAAAAGCTTACCTGACAAATATAGTTTTGGTCTGGGTCATATTGATTTGTGGATTAATAAATGGATGGGTTGTGATCAGGATTTTTGTATAGGGACATCTTTAATCCCAGTGGCAGGAGTTGAACAAGTAGTGGTACCAGTAACAGTTTTAGGAATTCCAGTCAGTGACACACAATTGATTCATTATAATTTAAGGTATACAGATTTTGTATTTGATGGGGAAAATCTGGAACAATTAGATGTTTCAGCTTGTCTTCATTTTGTTTCTAAAGTAATATGTCTTCCAGGGCAAGAAAAGGTTGTCTATCATTCTTGTTTTCACGTGAAGCCAGGATTGAAAGTGTTACATCTATGCATGAATTAATGAATTCTAGTAAAGATAGGGAAAGTTTGTTTTCAAGTAATGAAGGAAGAGTCATTGGTCAGAGCATTCTTTTCAAATTGTATGCATAATGATACTCTTCACAGAGGATTATATTGCATAGAAGGTGATTTGAAAAAGTTGGAGATAGATGGGAAAAAGTTTAATGTCTCCACTATAGGTACAGAGCGTTTAAGAACACTACCTCAGCAATTTAATCTGACACAGATAGACCATTTTCCTTGGAAAACATGGACAGAGGAAATAAAGAAAGATAAGGGATTATTGGCCATGTTAAAGCAACAATTGAAAGATGCAGAAATTGTTTTCCAACATAAACAAGGTGAATTAGAACAAATTCAACATCAATGGAATGATAAGTCTGGAGTTAATTGGTGGTCAAATTTTAAAAAATCAGTAAATATGTGGTCACAATCTTCGGTAAAATCCGCAGCTGGTAATATATTGTCAAATCCGATTGTTATTATAGCTATACTTGTTTTATTATGTATTGTTTATCAAAGTTTTCTTATGTGTAGAATAGGTAAGATATATAAACAAGTTAAGTATGAAGTAGATAAGGGAGATGGAATATTAAGGGAAATGATAAAAAGAGCACAATCCTCTCATTCCATAACAAATGTAGAGAAAAGGGTGTCTCATGCTAATGATTATCATATGGTCCCAAGTAAAGTGTGATGTGATGGTAGTATAAGTGTGATACGAATGTGATATGAATGGTGAGTAAATGTGTATATTTGAAAAGATATGATAAGGATATTATCCTATCATCAGGGGGAATTGTAAAAGATTCTAACACATTTAACATCTCTTTTAACCCTAGTAATATGAAATGGACCATATATAATTATTGGTATAGGCAATAGTTCAATGATAGGCTTCAAGGTTTCCTTGACCTTAAGATATGGAATGAAGGATTTGCTGAACAGGCATTCTATAGATAGGATAGTAACTTGCTAATGCAGGGTATAGGTGTAACTCTAAAAGGGCATTACAGTATGCGTACAGCCACCACCTAAAATAGGGTCTCGACGTGTAAAGATCTTAGTGAGCATGTTTACCCAATTAGGTGAAGACCAATAGACTGACAAGACTGACATCATTATTCAAACTGTGTATATAAGTTAAGGCCTTGGAGAAGCATAGGAGGAGAGGTAGAGGGGAGATGTACTTGCCATCCATGTACTCTTCACGTCCCAACACTCCCTCCCTCCATCCTCAGGAATGCATAGGACAGATGTCATGAACTAAATTCCTCTCCAAGGTTTTGTAAGACTTGTTTCGTATTTTTGTTACCTACTTTTTATATTCGTCTATTTTTGTTTGTATTAAATGTTTCACCTTTGTTTGCATCTAAGTGACTCTGCCTATTTTTGACGCACATACATTTATATGTGTTCCAATTATTTGAAGTTTGTATTCGGCCCTATATATATAAATATATACATTTTATTACAGCACCCTACTCGGGTATAATAAAACAGGGACAGCGCCCCACACTGCACAAAACAGACCCCACACGGCTTGCAGCAAGCAAAACAACAACAAAAAACAAAAAAAAAAAAAAATTAAAACAATTTTGAAAAGAAAAAACCCATACAATAAAAGCAGAACATACAGAGATCCGCGCCATCTGGACGGGAAGGAGCCGTAGGACTATGAAGCAGCAGGTAAGTAGATGATAAATGAACAATATGTAAAAATAATTCCATGCATGGGATAGAAACGTCCGATGTCAGAAACTCCGCGAAGCAGCAAAACTATCAAGACGCACCAGCCCCATCGTAATGCGCCTCCGAGGAGAGCAGTTCGTACTGTCCAGCCATGGCGAAAAGTCTGAAAACACAAATAAAATCGACGGACGGAAACGAGCAAAAGCAACTCAAAAGTCGCAGGTAAGAAAACGTACGGCGGCAAAACAAAAACGAGCGCGTCGAAATCAAAAAGCTGACGGTCCGAGGGCCGGACAGGTTCAGGTGCGAGTGTCATCCATCGGACGATGTCTCTTCCTCCGTTGCGTCTTCGATGACCAGTCACCCGAAGATTCAGCCACGGAAAGAGGCACCAGGAAAGATGATTCCCAATCATCTACTTCACAAGAAGGGAGGCCCAGGGCATCCACAAAGGGCTGCACATCTCCGGGGTGTCGGATCACAAAAGAGTCCGAGCCACGTCGCACTATGAGCGCGAACGGAAAGCCCCACTGATATGGGATGTTGGCGTCGCGGAGTGCCTGTGTAAGCGGCCGTAAAAAGCGCCTAGCCCGCAAGGTCGCGGGGGAGAGATCCTGGTATATAGCGAGGGTATGAGTTTCCCACCGGAGCACGGAAGCATCCCTGGCGCGTCTGATGATCTCCTCCTTCAAGGGGTAGTTCCGTAGACAGCACACAACATCCCGTGGTGGAGCTGTACCCGACGGCTTCTGACGTAAGGCCCTATGGGCCCTGTCAAAGTCGACAGCAGAATCTACCGGCCTCTGTAGGAGGTTGTTGAAAATCTCTCGCAGAACCGGCACAAGATCCGCATGGGAAACGGACTCTGGAAGGCCTCGGATCCGTAAGTTGTTTCTTCTGCCCCTATTATCGAGATCCTCCAATTTTCGTGAGAGATGGGTGATAATAGTCGAGTGGTCACGCATTTGAACCGTGAGAGCATCCACCGATTGGCAGAGTTTCGGTTGCTCATCCTCCAGGGCAGCCACGCGGTCGCCAATATGGCGGATGTCCACCTGAATAGCCGAGAGGGTCGAACGAATGCCGTGAGTGGCACGCTCAATAATAGCAGAGATGTCTTCCTTCGTAGGTAAGGACTCCAATTTCTTCTGCCACACACGACTCAGTGGAGCCGGGTCAGACTCAGCCGAGACCAAAGGGAGTTCTCCCGTCACGTCACTACTCGGGCTGGCCGGAGCGGAGGCAGGCCTAGTAAAGGAGTCGCGGGAGTCCTGGTCCGAAGATGGTTGAAAGAACGCGCGGACCGAGGTGAGAGTCTTTTCTTTCGAACCCGCCGCTTTAGGGGTAGCAGGGACCTTATTGTGTTTGCCCATTTCGGCGGTGTGTGGCAGTACCGAAGCTTGTTTTCGGGCAGGGTGCTCAGGAGCTCAACGTTCACACGTCCATACTGGTTGGAGTCCGGCCACGCCCCCCATCCATTTTTCACTTATTTTTTGACTCACTACCTGGTGTTTATACTTTACCTTATTTTTTTATATAAAACTGATTTGTTACGGTACTTTTCCCATAGTTTCTTCAGTTTCACAGTTTAGTGCACTAGAGAAATACATGTAATGGTCTTTACAAATTAAAATAAGCAAGCTACAGTATATTGTTTGATTTCTTATTTTCTCCAAAACTTCAAGCAGCAGCAAGTGAAACAAACTGCAAAAATCAAACTAAATCCTTGCTCTTCTGAGCACTGAATAAACATCAGGTTTGCTCTCTTAGGTGTAAGTGGCTTCTCCACTCCCCCAGCTTAAGACAAATACTGTAGCCCAACCAAAAAACAATTCAGAAGTTTATAGTCACTCAGTTCTTTTCGCTAAGATAAGGGAGAGCCTTGTGTTTTATTGGTCAAACCTTTTCCAATAAAAGACATTCTTCTAAAGACCTTTCTCAGTTGGTATCAAAATATTACAAAGTCCCATATCAATTCCTGTTAAATGATCTTTGAGTTACACCTCTAGCCTCTAAACAAACTGCCCCTCTCTCAACGTTCCAAATGTTGGGAGGAATAATACACGTAGCACATATGACTATACACACAAGGTTAAAATTTTAAACATTTAAAAACTAGAAGCAAGGGCACTTTTTCACATCTTATCTACAAATATAAACCATGAAAAAATAAACAATGCCATATACTGATTTTAGGCCAAGACAAAACAAAGACAAGCAAGACTTCCTTTTCTGTTGTTTTGACAGCAAAACTTTCACTCTTCTCTCTTTGTATTTTTATGAAATAATGACCAATTAATTATTAAAAAACGTACTGACACTACAGACTTATATGGCAGTTTCAACAAATAACTCCACAGCAGTCACCCATGTTCTTAAACAAGCATTCTATCATAAAATTCTTACTAGAATCTGTATATGTTAGATTTAGAACAAACCTATTGTGTTTATCCATCCATTTTAGGGCACTAGTAAGAAATGTTTTGTGCATGCAGCAGTTTACTAGACTGGTACCACTTGCTTAACAAACATTTGGCCAACTGTTGATATTTCACACATACCTTCTTCTAGTATATTATGTATACTATTCTTATGTAAACATTGCACACAATAGTAATTTTAAAAATAAACTTGTAAAATACGGTGTTCTTTCAGTGAGTCATATTTTGGGTCTCTGAATGAGGATAGTAGACTTGTACATTTGTTTTCATATAAACTTTATTTTTAATGAAAATTGCCTGTTTCATGCATTCATACACATTAATGAAAATCTTTGAAAAAAAGCCCTCCTTTTCTGAAAAAAATAGCTAAGTTGTGTGGTAAACTAAATGAGTGGGAAATCACAGTTGAATTCTGAAAAAATATGCAGGACCTTTTAAAGGCACTATTTTGGTATTTTTACAGAACCACCATGTCTAAAAAATGACCATTAGATAAAGGAAAATGGTCTGAAGACACCTAGGAGATGAGCATGGCAACATCTGTAACTACAATACCAATTCTGTAAAACCACACTATGGGAGTAGAAGAAGGAAAAGTCAGAGGTTTCTTAACACTAACTGGAAGGACAGTAAGAAGGTGAGTGAAGGTCAGATACAGATCATTTAATTTGCAGAGATGTTTTATTGCCCAGCTACACCAAATGCATTAACCAACCGTATTTGCTCGATTATAAGACAAGGTTTTTTTCAGAGCAAATGCTCTGAAAAATACCCCTCGTCTTCTAATCGGGGTCGTCTTCTAATCAGACCTCAAATAGAGGTCTGATTATGAGACTAAGATCCAGATCCCCCGCACCGCTGCAGGGGACCTGGATCCTCCTGTCTCCCCCCCCACACACATACACTTACCGGTGCTTCCTGCTGTATTGCCGGGGCAGCGGGTTGACGTCTACGCGATCCGCGTGTGGCTAGCAGCGGGGGTTGTCTGCGTCCGTCGCGGATACCTTCCCCGACTGTCAGAGATCAGAGTCTAAGGTTAAGGTTACAGCGATATCTATAATAAGTCATTTCCTGGATGCTGTCGCCTCTGATACTATTAAATTGTCTGAAGGAAGAACCTTACTTTGTATTAGTACAAATGTATGTTCTAAATTTACAGTTAGATTAGCAAGACAAAATTTGGGAAAAGTGCTTTTTTACAGATCCATTTCTAGAGTCGTATGCAATAAGAATGAGAGTTATATAAAAATAAGACCCCAGTGCTAATTTCCTGTTAAATTCAAATCGGAGTGCATTTTTCATGGACTCCAGTAGATTTCCAGCACAGACATTTTCGTCCTTCAGGATGTTTCTTGCATGTTCTCAGTGTAACTCAATTGGAGATAAAATTAATGGCAGTAACAATCACAAGTATTGTATCTGAACACTGTTTTCTTCATACACATACGATGAAAAAATTTTAGAAAAATGTCCAATAGCCATGCATGGTCCAAGTTGCATGCTGTTAAATGTACTGAATTCCATGAATAATGGGGCAGGACCTTTTTCAACATTGCTGAGTTCTCCTTTGGGATTATATTCCAGATCCACACATGTGGGTATCTATAGATAATGCAAGTGTGAAACCTGTACTTTTCACAAGTCTTATGGCTAGGTAGGTGAGAGAGACCATATTTACCTGATTTATTGGATACCAAATTTGACTAGTATCTGGAACAACACATTTATTCTGTTTATTGTATTCACATTAATATAATATTTTCTTGGGAGGGGAAAGTATTGAAATTACAAAATATGATAAAAGGGCAGAGAAAGTTTCTGTGATGTTTCCAAATATTGTTTAGTAGTTTATAGCTTTAGGGACCAATATACACATGTCTTTGTAACAAAATGTTTGCATGGAAACAATGTTAAGGTTATTTTGAAGTTTTATGATATGCTATAATCCACCCAAACTTCCCTTCATGTCGCAGAGAACCTTCTCCAGGTTGATTTTTCAGTGGCGGAATGGCGAAAGGAATCAGCTAATATATATTAGGAATTTCGCATTGGGAATTTAATAGGAAAGTTTGAAAAACCTGCTATAGAGGTTGCCAGGGTAGCAGCACGATGGCACATTTTTCGTGGTACTGCCTTTAGATAAAACTATTTTGGTTTACAGTGTTAACATTGTTTAATGCAAGCTTTCCTAGTGCAAATGTCATGTGCATTATTTCTATTTGATATGTTACCAGAGGAACTAAACTAAAACTGACTATGCCTGTTAAGAACATTCTGTAATACTACTGGCAGCAAAATTACCAGCAATTGGAAGTCTACAAATATTTTAGCTTTGCAGCAAGTAGTAGCATTGGTGGAAGAAAATGATGCCTAAAAATACTCATGGCTACCAATGTAATTGCAAAATATATAAAGGCTTAGAACATTTGGCATTTATATATAAAGTCTATTATAGTCTAAATAGGGTTTGTAGAGTTGTAGTTTTAAAATTAAATAGAATGGAAGCTGAAGGAACTCCTGAAGGAACTTTCAGAAATAATCTGCCGAGGCAGGTAATGGTTAATTTTTCTTTCTGAATCCCTTTTGCCCACTTCTCCACCCCTTGCTCATTCTGATTATATGCACAGCTTCTCCACACTGTGCGCCCATTGAAGAGACGATTTTGTGGGTTTTGTGGGGAAAGGACTTTTAATTTAAACACTATTATTTGGATTAACTCATTTCAAGGATAAGCTTTCAAAAGTACCAATATCCTCTGTGTCAAGATGTACTGAATTGGTCATAAAGAGTATTTACTTATGAAGATAGTTGCAGAAAGAATAACAGAAAAAGCAATGTAAGCAAAGTAATTATTTTTCTCTCCAACAAAATTCCTGAACAGAACACAAGTCCGGAACGCATGTCACGTAATATTATTATTTTTATTTATTGTTTTACAGTATCTCACAAAAGTGAGTAAACCCCACACATTTTTGTTAATATTTTATTATATCTTTTCATGTGGCAACACTGAAGAAATGACACTCTGCTAAAATGTAAAGTAGTGAGTGTACAGCCTGTATACCAGTGTAAATTTGCTGTTCCCTCAAAATAACTCAACACACAGCCGTTAATGTCTAAACCTTGGCAATAAAAGTGAGTACACCCCTAAGTGGAAATGTCCAAATTGGGCCCAAAGTGTCAATATTTTGTGTGGTCACCATTATTTTCCAGCACTGCCTTAACCCTCTTGGGCATGGAGTTAACCAGAGCTTCACAGGTTGCCAAGGGAGTCCTCTTCCACTCCTCCATGATGACATCATGGAGCTGGTGGATGTTAGAGACCTTGCGCTCGCCCACCTTCCGTTTGAGGATGCCCCACAGATGCTCAATAGGGTTAAGGTCTGGAGACATGCTTGGCCAGTCCATCACCTTTACCCTCAGCTTCTTTAGCAAGGTAGTGATCGTCTTGGAGGTGTGTTTGAGGTCGTTTGGGATCATGTTGGAATACTCCCCTGTGGCCCAGTCTCCGAAGGGAGGGTATCATGCTCTGCTTCAGTATGTCACAGTACATGTTGGCATTCATGGTTCCCTTAATGAACTGTAGCTCTCCAGTGCCGGCAGCACTCATGCAGGCCCAGACCATCACACTGCCACCACCAGGCTTGACTGCAGGCAAGACACACTTTTCTTAGTACTCCTCATCTGGTTTCCGCCACACCCGCTTGACACCATCTGAACCAAATAAGTTTATCTTGGTCTCATTGGACCACAGGACATGGTTCCAGTAATCCATGTCCTTAGTCTGCTTGTCTTCAGCAAACTGTTTGCGGGATTTCTTGTGCATCATCTTTAGAAGAGGCTTCCTTCTGGTTGATGCCCTGAGCGGCATATGGTACGAGCACTGACAGGCTGACCCCCACCCCTTCAACCTCTGCAGCAATGCTGGCAGCACTCATACATCTATTTCACAAAGACAACCTCTGGATATGATGCTGAGCATTTGCGCTCAACTTTGTTGGTCGACCATGGCAAGGCCTGTTCTGAGTGGAACCTGTCCTGTGAAACCACTGTATGGTCTTGCCCACCATGCTGCAGGTCAGTTTCAGAGTCTTGGCAATCTTCTTATAGCCTAGGCCATCTTTATGTAGAGCAACAATTCTTTTTTTCAGATCCTCAGAGAGTTCTTTGCCATGAGGTGCCATGTTGAACTTCCAATGACCAGTATGAGAGAGTGTGAGAGCAATAACATCAAATTTAACATACCTTCTCCTCATTCACACCTGAGACCTTGTAACAATAAGGAGTCACATGACACCGGGAAGGGGAAATGGCTATTTGGGCCCAATTTAGACATTTGCACTTAGGGGTGTACTCACTTTTGTTGCCAAGGTTTAGACATTAATGGCTGTGTGGAGTTATTTTGAGGGGACAGCAAATTTACACTGTTATCCAGGCTGTACACTCACTACTTTACGTTGTAGCAGAGGGTCATGTCTTCAGTGTTGTCACATGAAAAGATATAATAAAATATTTATAAAAATGTTAGGGGTGTACTCACTTTTGTGAGATACTGTATATAGCGCCATCAAATTCCGTAGTGCTGTACAATGGGTGGACAGGACAAAACAAGTAGTATATAATATAACAATTTGACTTACAGAGACAACAGGTGAGGAGGGCCCTGCTCAAACGAGCTTACAATCTAGAGTAATATGCACTGTCTCTCCACATAAAACCACTAGCTATTCCTGAAGTACTCATCTTTTGTAACATAACTATTCCACCAATAATGTTTACAAATGTAAACTATTTTGAGAGCTTAATATCATGTACATTTTATTTCAATGGATCTTTTAATACAAGTACAGTATATATTGTGTAAAGGTAAGTAACGACATCTCAACAATATACAGTAGATATTGCCATTTTAATAAATGCACTTATATGTGATACATCCTCTGCAAGCAACTAAACTGGAATAATTTTGTAAGCCTATACAGTTTTTCATATTAATGATCACCCTATATTTTGGGGTAGGCAGCAACAGGATTTATTGGCAGACGTTCCCGTAAATGACTCATGAAATACTTCCTTGACCCTTGTCCCACAATGTAGCCTCAGGTGGTAAAATGATCTGATGATGTCTATGCACAGCTATCAGCCTTCAAGTATAGACATTATACAACTTACTGACTGGAAAATGATACTATTGGGCTAGCTGCTTTGGCAGTTTAAGCCACTGGAGTGTGCTGACCTATGCTACTAGCCTTAGGGCAGCAGAGCCAAGGGGTCATTGTTAGGTAGTCAGACTATGCATTGCTGTTGCCAAATGGGTCTGTTTATGGAGATCAAACATTTCTAGTTGACCCAGGCTCCATAGTATCTTTACCAAATGCTATATGTCATTCTGAGCTGGAGGGCCAGTATATGACATCTTATCTGAAATGCTCAGCAGAGAGAATTGCAGTCAAATAGGTGGATGGTGGGGACACCTAACCTAAATACCACAGGTTTATAAATCCTTATAAAAGCTGTGAGTGTGAAGTGCTTGTTGTTGCTCAGATAATCAGGTTTCATAGTGCTATGATAGAACAAGAAAACGAAGATAAAAAAATAAGTATTTCTTATTCTGTCGGTCAGTCATATAATTTTTTTTATTCTCCTGTGACAAAAATTATACAGCACCACAGTAGACTAAGACAAAAAACAGATGCAAAGAGGTTTAACATTTTTTTCTGAACTGAATAGTCAGACGTAATTAAAGTGATCCTCTATAAGGGTTGAAAGTAACATTCTAAATGTCCCTTGATACAAGGAACAAGCCTCAGTGGCATTTATGGCACTGAGTAAAGATATTATGGAGGCTGGGCCATGTGTGTGAGCATGAATGTTTATGTGTAAGTATGTGTGAATGGGAGTATGTGTAAGCAGGAATGTGTATGTCAGTTGGTGTACGTTGTGCGTGTATGTGAGTTACAGGGGGATCAAGGAGCTGATGGGGCCACTTGGCTTTACCTGACACCAACCCCCCATCCCTGGCTAGAAGTTGCCAGCTCTTATACAGGATATTACGGGACAAAGGTCAAGAAAGTAATTCATGAAGCATTTACGGAAATGTCTGCCAAGAAATACTGATGAAAAATGAAGGGTAATAATAAATATAAAAACTGCCCAGGCTTACCATGTATTCGTGCATTTATTGAAATGGTAACCTCTATATTGTTGAAATATTATTACCTACCTTTACACATAATATCCCAAATCATATCTCTTTGTGGACTATATTTCTAGACAGCATCTTTTGTAGATCTTTTGTTTCCATGCATTTAAAGGGCCACTATCGTGTATAATTTTGTCTTGTAGCCCAATAGGCAATAAATGTATTCTAGATCATACATATCTCAGACTTGTGAATGTCTGAGAGAAAGTAAAGGTTTGTTTCTTTACATATTGTTTCTGTTTATACTTTTTATCTGTTTCACAAAAGGGCATTAAAGTATTTTCCTCATTAAATTGCAAGATTGAAAAGGTAATATAATTATAAATACCATGTTGAGCTGGTGGGTTAATAATTGATTCACTATCCTGAGTATTAAAGGGATGATCAACCATCATAATCCACTCTAATATGATATGTATATAATATACAGTACTGTGTAATTGTTTTGGGCAGGTGTTATGCTGCAAAGTAAGAATGCTTTTAAAAATAGACATGTTAATAGTTTACAGAAGAAAAATCTTAATCAAATAAATATTTGGTGTGACCACCCTTTGCCTTCAAAACAGCATCAATTCTTGTAGGTACACTTGCTCAAAGTCAGGGATTTGTAGGCGTATATTTAAGCGTATGATTACAAAATTATACCAAACAGATGCTAATGATCATTAATTTAATATGTAGGTTTAAACACAATCATTAACCGAAACAGAAACAATGTCAAAGGAAACACTGGGTTAGGAACAGCCAAACCCACTAAACTCACTGGTGAGGTTGCTGAAGACTGAGCACAGCAACAAGACAGTTTTACTGCATCAACAAGGTCTCTCCCAGGCACACGTTTCATGGGTTTCTAGATATTCTGTCCAAGGAAACTCGGTGCACCAGATGAAACACACATCATGCTTACTTCTCTTTGCCATCAGAATATGTCTAGCAGTGTCATCAGCACAGCATTGGCAGAAAACTGTGTGACTTTACTTAGTACACCCATCAACCACCCAGAGGAGTCTAGTCAGAAGTGGTGTTCATGGAAGATTTGCAGCCAAAAAGCCATACCTCCGACATGGAAACAAGGCTAAGTGTAACTGCTGCTATTTTGAAGGGGAAGGATGGACACACAAAAAATTTATTTGATTTAGATTTTTGTTCTGTTCACTCACTTTGCATTTTGTTAAATGATAAAAATAAACTATTAACATGTCTATTTGTGAAAGCTTTACTTTACTGCATTTTTTTCACACCTTATTAAAACTTTTGTACGACACTATATATGACATCTTAGTGGTCCCTGTTGCAAGCCGATAGGGGGATTCTGCAGATGCCACCATATGCATTTCCTGCTTTTGTGTGCAGCCAACAGGCGGTCAGCTCCAGCACTGGCTTTGTGGGTGTCTAAGCATATGTGTGGAAAGCACTCCCATGTGGCTTATTTGCAAACAAGGAAATGTTTGAGTTTTGTAGTCACCATACTGCATATGCCTTGTTCTATGAGAAATTGATTATGTAATATAATTTGCATAAATAAACACACATATACATAAGATAGAAACTTCAAACCATTCTTCAAAAAAGACTGTTCTTTAATCTTCTGTAGATAAGATTTACTTGTATTCATATTGTTTTTACTCTCCTAAAAAAAGTCACAATTCTTCTATTTTTATCTCCTATTGTTTTTCTTGGGGGACAGACCTGGCATGGAAAGCATTTAAATTTAGGCAATATATTTATTTAATATGAAAAAAGTGAAGAACGTTGCACATGGAAACAAGCAAAAAAATATAGTATAAAGGTATTTAAATTTGAAGTTTAACAAAAATATTTCTATAATATAGGTACTGACTTAAATACAGGATTATATAGAATAAAGGGAAAAAAGCATCATACTCCTGTTTACCCAGCATCAGCATTAAAACAACTGTATTCCCTGTGGTTTCAGATTTTTGTAATTCATGTTAAATTGTCCTACATATTTTTAATGTCTATTTAAACAAGCACCCATCACTCAAAAGATAATTTTGCTTCCTATATAAAAGCTGTGCACTTCCAGAAACATATATACCACTGAGTTGCCTTTAGCAGTGTTATTAGCATACATTTCCATAATTCACTACAATTCATAATAATTGTATTCTTGCATGGAGTCAATATCTTTTTAGCTGATATTAATGCTATTTCTACATGCTGAATTAAACAGTATATAATATATATAACTAAATATAAAGCTATATATCCCGGCCAAAAAATGGTACTATTTAGTTAAGGGATAACTAGCAATTACAACTTACAACAAATATTGGCAATGGATAATTTAATGGCGAAAAGGTACCAATGTTCCCTCTAATTTTTCTTAGGTGGTGTGCGCAGAAAATTTCTCTTGTGCAAACATTTTCCCAGAGACAAAATTTTGTGCGCACAATATGTTTCTGCAAATGTTAAATTTAAATTGTTATTCTATATTTTTGGTATAGCTTGCTCATGGTTAATAACACTACATTATAGTGTGATAATGTAGTATTAGTTACACAACAGTATTACTTACTCCAATGTTTTTTTAAAGGTGAAATTCTCACTGCATAAGTAAATTATCATGAGCGGAGGCTCCAGGCCACATAAAGGATAAAAAAAAATTTGGGAAAAACTGTGGACCGCAGGGGCGTACCTAGAGTATTTGGCGCCTGGGGCGGATCCTGTACGTGGGACCCCCACACACACACTTTAAAACTGCATAGCGTCTATCATTAGGCAAACATTGACAGGGGTACAGCATAACTGTTATCATTATTTACTAAGGCAGACATTGACGGTGGTACAACATAACACCTATCACTATATACTGAGGCAGACATTGATGGTGTTACAGCATAACTGCTATCATTATATACTGAGGCAAACATTGACGGTGGTACAGCATAACTGCTATCATTATATACTGAGGCAAACATTGACTGTGGTACAGCATAACTGCTAACATTATATAGTGAGGCAAACATTGACAGTGGTACAGCATAACTGCTATCACTATATCCTGAGGCAAACATTGACGGTGGTACAGCATAACTGCTATCGTTATATACTGAGGCAAACACTGACATTGGTACAGCAGAACATCTATCACTATATACAGAGGCACACATTGACCGTGGTACAACATAACACCTATCACTATACATTGAGCCAGACATTGACAATAATGCAGCATAACCCCAATCACTATATACTAAGCCAAACATTGATGTGGTGTAGGCCTACCACTTTAGTGTCTGTCCTAGTATCTCTCTCTCTCTCTCTCTCTCTCTCTCTCTCTCTCTATATATATATATATATATATATATATATACTATATATCTATATAGGGGTGCACCGAAATGAAAATTCTGGACCTGAAAATTTAGCATTCACTTGACTGAAACCGAAAATGACCCCCCCCACACCTTGAAAAACAAAAAAAAAACAACACTTTTTATTAAAAGTAACAAACCAAAATTAGACAAAAAAAAATCAATAACTATATATATATATATATATATATATATATATATATATGATTAACAGCAATCACACTCCTATCATGCCCAGGTTCTAGCATGTACTGGTTGCTTGGGCATGATGGGAGTGGGATTGCTGTTAGCAATCATATATATATATATATATATATTAATATTGTTATCAAATTTTTCTGTCCAATTTTGGTGTGTTACTTACTTTTAATAAAGGTGTGGTTAACACACCAAAATTGAACAAAAAAATATATAAATAACAGAAATCCTATCATGCTCAGGCAGCCAGTACATGCGCATGATAGGAATATGATTACAGCCTCCCTATGCCATGCTTCCCCCTCCCCACACTTACACATACGTGCTATCACACACACACTCATTCACAAACATTCAGTTTAAACTACAGAATAACACCCATCACTCTCACACACTTACTAATTCACTCTCACAGAATGTTTTCCTACCTGTCACTTTTCCTCCTCTTCGTTCTTCCTCTTCTGTGTCCTCTCCTTCCTGTGCAGTGGAGGCGGTGGGCGTGGCTTCAGTGCTGTGCGCCGGTATATGACATCAAATCCCGACGCACAGCATCGGTTGCCGCGAGCATTGAAAGGGAGCAGGATCGGAGGTCTGCATTAACAGACCTCCAGCTCCCTTGATTTTTTTTAATGGCGGTTAGAGGGAGATCCTTGATCTCCCCAACCGAGCTCGCTCCTCTAGCGGTGGACATTACTGTTCGTCTCTGGAGGGGTGCCGTGCGCACAACCAGTAGCGGACTGCCCCCCCTTCGGTACGCTACTGGTTGTGCGCACAATTTTTGTTCATGTGCACTCCCTCTGAAAGCTATGTGCGTGCGTACAAGCGCACAGCTTAGAGGGAACACTGCTGCCGACTATCCTTAATGTATGACATACTGGTTCAAAAGTTTTTTTAAATTTAAATGAAATTTCCTGACAACCTCAAATTGCACATCAGCTATGCAAGCACACAATTTAGCCCATCTCAACACATGTGAGCTATGAGAGGTAGTGGTAAAATATTTGTATTTTTGTACAGGACCAATGGATTGGAGACTTCAATAATGTCATCATGTCTCAGACTTGACAGGGCTGGACTTGCCCACTGGGATACCGGGAAATTTCCCGGTTGGCCGGCTGGTCCGTGGGCCAGGGGGCCGGCAGACCAACATTCAAAGCGACCGCCGTGCCGCTTTAATTTCATAAACGCCGGCCTCCACCTGCTGCCCCCACCAAACACCAGGGAGTCAGAAGCACTGGTAAGTCGGGGGGAGTGTTATATGGGGGACATAAGGCTTTTCTGGAGGCAGAGTGCCCCATGATATGCCTTTTAACCCCCTATATGCCACTCTGCCTCCAGAAATGCCTTTTAACCCCTTACACCTCCCCTGTATGCCACTTTGTCCCATGTCAATCATAGCTTTTATTAAAAAAGAAAACATAGTTTACATGAATTAATATTTACTAGTAAAACTTTTTCCCTATAGGGTCATCTTATGTTCAGGCTTTTTCTTTTTTTCCTAAATTAATATTCAGATTTGGGGGGGGGGGTCGTCTTATAATCAGCGCCGTCTTATAATTGGTATTTGGTTGTCTGTGTGGCAGAGCCTTTCCTGGTATGTATTTGGGTGTCGGTGTGGCAGAGCCTGTCCTGGTGTGTGTGTTTTGGTGTCGGTGTGGCAGAGCCTGTCCTGGTGTGTGTGTTTTGGTGTCGGTGTGGTAGAGCCTGTCCTGGTGTGTGTGTGTTTGGGTGACGGTGTGACAGAGCCTGTCCGGGCATGTGTTTAGGTGTTTGTGTGGCAGAGCCTGTCCTGATGTGTGTGTGTGTGGGTGTCAATGTAGCAGAGCCTGTCCTGGTATGTGTGTCTGGGTGTCGGTGTGTGCACTGTACTTACTGTAGTAATACATTGATTTATGGTGGTGGTATTAATAGCCAAAAGTTTATTACAAGAATATCATGAAGAATAATGTGATCACTTTTGTTCCACTGAATAAAATGAATCTTTTTCATCTAAAAATTTCTGCAGTAGCAAATGTTTTAATTCCATTATGTCTAATATATTTAATTTATTAGGGCCTTTTAAAACTTTTGCTTTATGGCATTTTAATACAAATAATGTGATAAAAATAATGTTTTATAGTCATTTGTATGGCAAATAGTGTGACTCGGGTATGTGTAAGGGGTGCGTGTGGGTACAAGAGCTTGACCGCGAGGTAAACTAAATGGGGCTGGCCCCCAAATGTTTCCAGGGCTGCTTTTCATTCCCAGTCCGGCGCTGAGAAGATGGTCCATTCAAGGGGAAGGAAGCACAGCATTCTTCTCATATTAGCCAAATAAATGTAAAGCACTGCCCACCAGAATAAAAAAGTGACATAAATATGTACTGTAAAACTATTTCTCTCAACAAGTCTAATCTGTCTGCAGTTTAGTTACTGAACCCTGCCCATTAAATCGCCAAGCTGCACAATATTAATGTTTCAATGCAATGTCAAATATATTGACAGCTGCTAAATAGCGCTTCTTGCAAGTACATGTGAGAAAACTAGCAGTATTTTTTGCCAGCTGTAAAAGATAAATTTCACACGAACATAAAACATTTATGTTCTAGGGCAATAAATGTGGGTATGCTATTTCTGCACTGTAAATGGTTGGATTTTTTTTATTTTTTTTTATTTCAACAGTACTCTCACTTTAATACTGGGAAGATTCAAATTGCTACCATGCCCATAATGCAGTGCTGTGAAGAGTGGAAGAGGTGCCCATGTGTGAAAAATTTTAGATTGTCTCATGCTTAGCCTAAGGAAGCTTAGGTGCTGTGCCCCACATAATCCATTCCCATTTGTGATTCTGTAGTTATTTCTGTGATATTGCAGTACAGCTTCTTCTGTAGCAAGAGCTTGGCTGGCTCTGCATAATGCATGATTAATTCAGTGAGATTTCTTGACAGTCACATTAAACTGAACCATGTGTACAGAGGCAGCTCGCCACTCCGTGCAGAATAAACTAGCATGGAGTGGTGTAAAATTACCAATCATTAGCAACTTCACCATCAAATTAATGCTTTAGTGAATAAATTCCACTATGCCATACTCAGACATTACAAATGATGGGCAGGTACATAGGAGAAATGTCACCTGAGCATAGACCTAAAAGCTCCTCTTATACCAAGGAACTTCCTAGGGTTGGCTGCCCAAAGCTCCTCTCTTCAGGTGGTGTGGTTGCTATCAGCAGGTGGGCTAGCCTCAGTTTCACTGCATTCCCTTTGCAAGCAGACTGCAATTAGTAATCTAGCAGGGCTGCCCCCAGGTTATACCTGATGGTTTACACACATTGGCTCTAGCACTATACATTTACACATACACACTGACTCTAACACTACAATGCAGTACACACACTACGCTCCCTTACCTCCTGAAGGCCTGTCTTATCTGGAGCTGGCACTTTAAATGAACCTGCTGGACATCTTGGTTACCGGGTGCGGCTGAACATTGGGGCCTGGCTTCTCTGCTCTTAAGAGCGCAAGGAGGCCAGGCCCAGATGTTGGCCCTGCATCCTAATTTATGGTTCAATACTCTAAGTAAGGTCCATGTAATGGAGTTAACAGATTGAAATAATCAATTTATATGTACTAAAGTCCAATATATATATATATATATAATATATCACATACACACACATGATTATTTATTCCCATTCATTTACTTTTCATGTTGTTGAGATGGCAATTGTTTATTTTTGTTCAAGCAGACTTTATGGGTTGGTTGGGTGAAGAGAAATGTATCTCAGTTTACATTAGGTGAACTTTTACATTTCCCAAAAATAATGATAAATGAAAAAGGAAAGCACAAACTATAGGTAGTTTAAATAAATAATCTGTTTATGCTAAAAGCTGTGAAGTCAAGATTCCCCCTTTAACACCTTAATGCACTTAGGTTGTACTTCATTACTATGAAGTTGTCCAAATGTTCCTTTGAATATAATAGTTTGTCTTAAGTATTTTCCCCTGTCACTACATGGGTGATCATCTTGTCCAAGAACAGCCTCGAGTTCCCCTCTCTCAGCAGAAGCTTGCAACACTCCTTCTGTGGTGACAGACACAGTGAAAGGGTGCTGAGTCCAAGTGCTGGTTACAATTTAATGCAGTCGGAATGCCCTAACTCCAGTTCAGGCATTCTCTTTAAGCACTGTCACTGAAGAAATGAGAAGAGAAGAGATTCCAGAAAGGCTCTCCAGATCTTTTTTGGATCTCGTATGATTCCACACCCATTGGCTGATCACAGTTACTGTGATCAGTAATGGTTATCTGCTAGCATTTTTATGACAGATATAGTTAATAATCAGAATCTGGGTCACGTGTAATCAAGCAGAGATTTAAACTATTACATACTATTAATTGATGTAGTTTTTTAGGCTCATCCAAACAAGTGTGAGCAGGAGTCAGAAGTACATAGGCCACAGGGATTTTTCAACATAGTACTATAACACAATATCTTACTAATACTACTGAATGTTATAACACTATTAAATAATTGAATAATATTAAAGCCTAATTGTGATAAAGAGTAGACTTGCGCATACGTATGAAAGCATTTTCATGCCCAATTTTACCGCTTTATCCATTCGTATTAGTAACAAATGAACAAATGCAACATTAGGTGAAAGAAACAAAAACATATGTGCACAATACAAAAATCTTTGTTCATTCGTTTGCCGCTAACACAAAGTGAACACAAAAGTGTCCTTTGATTATATCAAATGTTTGATGGAATGCAAACAGCACAGACCAGACATGGGACTGACTAAAATGTTTTGCAATTACCTAAGATAAAAAATGTCTTATATTCTATTGTCAAAATAGTCTATCTTTCATTATTAAAAAAATTACAATGCTCACATTTTTTATTCCACTTCAGAACATTCAGTTCTGCCTATCAAATGTGTAATATCTAGGGTGTAAGGTATTTTTAAATGGGTTAAGATTTTATTTCCAGTTAGAGTGACAGTTCCCAAACAGGAACCTCCAACTCCTGACAAACTGAAATCATGTAAGCTTATAGTGTAACCAGTGAGGCTCATGACCACTTGTGACTCCATATCTTTGTGGTCTCATCGACAGTTAGGTGCAACATAGATCTTTCCAAATCGCAATACAAGTTCAACATCTGTCACACTATATATGTTGCTGCATTCTTTATATATATATTTTAATAATATGAATTGCGTAATTGTGATGTTTGTCAAGTATGCATAGGATTTCCTTTATTCATGAACTTCTCTGAAGAGTAATAGTACTAGGATAGGGTGGGGAACATAAATAAGTTCATAAGAAGCACCCGTTTCTTTAGATCATGGTTAATCTCTCACTATTTGAATGTCATGTAAATGTTATGTTATTCTATACACCAATACTCCAACAAAAATATATTTTTATATATAAGTGTGTGTGATTGTGTACCATGTCATTTTTCTCAGGAACCAAGCAAACCATTGTTTGACATGCCTCTGCTTTACCTAACAATACATTATACAGATTCTTAGATAATGCTGTGCTTTAGAGACTCATTTTCATGCTGAGAGATTTATTCACACTTTGATATGTTCACCCCATAGAATAACACAGGAAACAGAGATTTCTCTGAGGAAATTAAGCTCTTCAATTTATCAGCGCTAAGGGAACTGCTACAGCTGTCTCCTGGAAACCAGTGTGGTATTAATAGTTACCACATTTTCCAGTGACCCCTTTTGTGACCTCTCTTTACCTAGTAATCAGTTACTGACACCTGTGGCCACTCTTGTGTGCTGAAAACCACAAATATTTGACAGTGATCTATAAATAGCATGTTATTATTTCATACCAACATATCACTAATTTGTGGACACAGTGACTCAATCACATCATGCTTAATGCATCTTCTGCATGTATGGGATCATCACAACTGCTACACATTTTACTTTTTTTTTTTTACCAAATAGAAATACTGCAAAAATTAAATTAAACAATTTACTAAAGTTGTCTTAGATATAAAGACTGGTATTTTAATTTATTTCTGAAGTTTATGATCATGACTATAGGTTTGTCATATTAAGAAATGAACTAATACTACCTCTATACATGATGCAATAGTTGTGACTGTACATGGTATTGTTTGTCTTGTTCCAGACATATGTTAATACACAGACATTAAAAAACAAATTATCCTATGTTAAAATAGCAATAATAGGCATCATGAGTTCTAGTTTTCAGGAAAGTGCCAGTGATTTTAAGTGTATAAAACACCTTTAAATTTCTACATTTTGAAATGACACTGTAACCTTTGAAATCCAATACATCTTATTCTGAAATCCAATCCAGCTCTAGGGAAATGTCAATCCCAAAAGGCCTGTTAGCCTGAAGAATAACACCACAATGGAAAATGTGTAGGACTCATCTGACCTCCTGGTGGTTTCACATAAAAAAACAAAGAGAAGATGAAGGTGGGGAAAATTCTTCACAATCCTCTCATTCTGTAACCCCCTGAAATATTTTAAATTGGCATTCTCATGATCTCATATATTACTGAAGAAGACTCGAGCTTTGCAAGCTGATTCTAGTGTTCCCATGTGACCTATTGTACCTGCAACATTTATTTTATTACACACATTGCAGCTGTCACTTCAATAAATAAACAAATAATGAATAAAGGGTGCCTCACCTTTACATGGTGAAAGAGCACCCTCAACAAGGCTGGTCCTTTTTGACCACATGGATGAGGGACTTTCCTAGAAGTGGCGAACTACCTGTAGCCCAGGTTCTGACATATGGCAAAGCATCCAGCAAATGAGTCCCAAGACTGAATTGTACTCCAAGGTCCAGACTGTGGCTTCAGGTGGGGGAAAACCTTCAGGAACCCAGGTTCTCCATGATTAACGTGATAGTAAGGACCAAAGGATTTAAGTGCAGGTTGGTTCAAAGTGAACTGCTGACCAGGAGATAGTTAAGTGATGGGAAATTGAGAATGCAAGCCCATCTGACAGTGTGTATGGAATCCACAAAAGAATCAGAATCCTTGGGGAAAAGACACAGGAAATTAGATCTATAAAAAGAAAAAAGAAAGAGGCAATGACTGCCTAGACCAGAGCCATATTTCATACTAAAGCAACCATAATACAGTTGCGATACTGTTCAGAACATTTTTGT
The DNA here is from genome assembly GCA_023333645.1 of Sceloporus occidentalis. Classification (NCBI taxonomy): domain Eukaryota; kingdom Metazoa; phylum Chordata; class Lepidosauria; order Squamata; family Phrynosomatidae; genus Sceloporus; species Sceloporus occidentalis. The sequence continues at coordinate 3,194,203 of JALMGF010000088.1, read as the reverse complement.
TGCATTCAAAGTTAACAATTCCTTACTATGTATCATACATATAATACATGTTTTTTATGTAAGCAACGAAGTCCAAAAGTATTAAAATGATGTAACGAAATTGTACAAACTAATATATGTAATTTAAAGTAGATCCATGTAAGTGGCACCCCTTCCGGCATTTAAAGGGTTAGACAATCGCGATCCATTTTCTATGGACTACAACTCCCCTCCAAGATGGGAGTTAAGTCCTATAACAGCAGGAAATAAAAGACATTAATGTCTATGGACATATCTTTACGCTTAAAAAGTCCAAAAAAAAACCTTACCTCCTATAAGAGTTTCCTAATTAGATGTTTCTTGCAGACAGTGTAGGTCCATGATCTACTAAATGGTGCTTTCTTTGGAGGCGAAGCAATTCCTACTGCCTGTTGTTAGGCTCATACAGTACTGTACAGTAATACTCGTTATCCTTGTGGTTCATCCTCACACTGATCACTGTACTGAGCAATCACAGGGAGGAAGAAGTAGGGGGATGGAGAGGGATGGCTAGGAGGAGCTGCAGCAGAGAATCACCCACACTATCATGGTAAATAAGCATCAATGTTTTGCTTCAGCTTCCTAAGAAATATAGATCATGAGTCTATTACATAAGTTGTGTGAAGGGGGTAACTTGTTTCTGTGGTTAAGAGAGACGTATAATACTATGCCATAATTATACCTGTAGAAATCGCTTGAATATAGAGCAGTTTGCATAATTCATTGAAAGAATCCAAGCGCTTAGGAGATATGTGTTGAATATATTTAACCCTTCATGCGCTGGGGGTGCAGGCAATTCACACCGTCTGCTGCCCTCAAACGCTTAGATAACCGTTTATAAGTTTCTAATGAAACTCAAGATGCTATAAAAACCCTCTTTAATGAGCCAATTAGTGAATTCATCAAACAGTGTATTTAAAAGCCAAGGTCACTACACAGTGTTTTAATTAAGGCTTTAATGAGAAAATGGTAACCATGGTAACCATTAGGTGGTTTTTTGTTCATGTATCGGGTTTGATAACATGGTTCGGACAGTTTCAGTCTCGATTTTTGTCTGTAATATATGTATTTATAAGGCCACAGAACACAAAAAGCATATTTGAACAGCTTTGCTAATGAGTTACAATGTTCTAAATACAACTCCTGTATCCAAACTGATACATTCTTTTCTGTTTAGTATGTTGATTTGTGTCTAACTTTTACTATGTTTTACTTCAACTACCAACAGGTGGCTTCGGGCCGCTTTTGAATATCAGTTTCAACCATGCATAGTGAAAAATAGTAATAGAAAACAATAATGCTTACATTATTGTTTTCTATTACTATTTTTCACTGAACTTGATGGTAAAAAAAACCTTTACCCACCATAACGTATGTTCTTGATGGTAGATGTAAATGAGATGTAGATAAGCACTTTAAGTACAATGATGGTCTAGTTATATAATTATGCCTTTATATATATATATATATATATATATATATATATATATATATATATATATATAAAAGCATAAATAAATAAGTAGACATATAGAGAGAGAGAGAGAGAGAGAGAGAGAGAGAGATTAGCTATCTATCTATCTATCTATCTATCTATCTATCTATCTATCTATCTATCTATCTATCTATCTATATATAGATATAGATAGATATACACACACACACACATTTACTTATATTATACTCTATATCATAATAAAACAATTACTACTCATTATCAGTCCTGTATTTTAAAGGAAGCCATATCGATTGTAAGATGTCCTGAATCCCCCTACAATTCATAGTAATAATTTGTACTCAGCAAATGGAATTCGACCTAATTATGACCAGGGTAAGTATGCATTGCATTGTACATACAAGAATAAAGATTAAAAACAACATGTACATGACATACTAGGATTTTTTAAATATATATATATATTATTGAATGCACAAGTTATTAGATGCGTGCATTTTTCCGCACAAGGAACACAATAGTTATATTTACAATAGGATTCAATAAAAATAAGGTTGTCTTCAATCTTGAAAAACAATATTCTTGCATTATGGTAGTTTCCTTGTATTATAATACATGCATATACCTATAGGTTATTTAGCACAGCATTACAATACAATTTTGCATTACAAAATACCAGATATAAAACGCATATCTAAATGTTTGAAATGCACTGGGGTAAAGTATACAGTGACATCTGCAGGCACTTTATGGAACTACATTTTTCAAACGCATCCAACATAGATAAGAAGAAAAACGACTTTTTAAATTTAATTTTGTATTTTATGTGAATATGCTTGAATTAAAATAATCATGTACATGGGAAATTCCATTAATTATATCATAAAGCTGCACCCTTGCCCTAGGACTGCATACGATTTAGTAAAACAAGAGGGCTTCATGCCACTTATTCATTGATTCATAAATATGGATTTGTTTGCAGAAAATCTGGAGATTCAGATGGGTTTGAGTCAACTGGTGAATTTCAAGTAGAAGCAGGTGTTTCGAATAAAAATGTCACTCGTATCCTGCACTATATATGTATGTATGTATATATATATATATATATATATATATATGTATATATATTATATACCGTATATGCTCAATTATAAGACGATGTCCCCATAATTTGAATATTAATTTAGGAAAAAAAGAAAAAGCCTGAATATAAGATGACCCTATAAGAAAAAGTTTTACTAGTAAATATTAATTCATGTGTAAACTATTTTTTCATATTTAATAAAAACTATGAGAAAAATGCAGTTATACCTTATACCTTAAATGCCAATCTGCCCCCCAGAAATGCCTTATACCCACTTTATACCACTCTGCCTCTGATATTCATTTTAACCCCCTATATGCCACTCTGCCTCCCTGATATTCCTTTTAATCCCCTATATGACACTGCCTACCTGACATTCTTTTAACCCCCTATATGCTACTCTGCCTCCAGAAAGCCCTTTAACCCCCCAAAAATGCCACTCTTCCCCTTCCCCCGACTTACCAGTGCTTCTGTAGACTCCTCCCTGTGCTCAGACAACCTGAGCTGCTGCTGCCGGCAAGCCCCGGAAGGTCATGGGATGTCATAGAAGCCTCGGCAGAAGTGGAGGTTGCAGACGCCCACCGGCTGCTGGAGAGGAGGATCCAGGTCCCCTGCAGCGCTGCGGGGGATCTGGATCTTAGTCTTGTAGTCAGACCTCTATTTGAAGAGCATTTGCTATGAAAAAACTTTGTCTTATAATCGAGCAAATATGAGACAGTGGGAGAAAGAACTAGGCACTACTACTACGACGCTGAAACCTGGTATCAAGCCTTAACTAAGATGCAAGGGGTTTCCAGAAATATCTCCCACTTTGAGACGAATAGGGAAATCATCTACAGATGGTATCTGGTCCCTCACAGATTATCCAAGCTTTTTCCCAACTGTGCTGGAGGAGATGTGGCCAAATAGGCACCATGCTCCATACCTGGTGGGTCTTGTATTGGTTTTTGTAAAGAAGTCTTTAGCCTGATAGCCTCCCTCTTACAGATATACATTTAACCTACTGGGGAGATGGACGTACTGGATATGTTTCCTGAAGATGGATTGGGACCCCACCAGAAACTTTTATCTCATGTCTTCTCCAACCATTACACTATATTCTCTTACTACTACAAGAACCTATGAGTGACATGTCCCATATGGCGACAAATACAATTCCATCACATTTGTGGAATTTGTGGGATGATCTCCATGACAGGCTCTGTGGTCTTACACTGCCAGGGATGATCCTTTTATCTCTCTGACAACACAATTTATCCCATCAAACCATATATTTTTGAAAACTAGACAGGTTATTTAAAATGCTGGTATTTTAACAATTTCCATCCACTAATTCTTCTACCACCCTTTGTCAAACTTTGTGGTAGTAATTTATTTTGTGATCACACAAATTGTAATCAAGGTATAAATTGATAGCTCCTGGTAGTCACTGCCAAACAACACCCCAATATGTTTTTTTGGCGGAACCCCTGGAGAGGCCTGAGAGCCAGCCTCCTCCCTACCGACTATGGGCCCTGGCTTTGTAAAGGCTTCTGTGTATAGTTACAGAGGGGGAGTTTCTGCAGATTTTTCCCCTGGTACAGGACTGTGGAGCTGATATTGATTTGGAATTGGTCCTGTATTTTGCCAACACAGATGTTTTATAATTATTAATGGTATTATAATTTTTCCCTGTGTCTCCCCATGTTTTCAGCTACTCCCAAAAGTGTACTTTCTCATCACTTGCTAAAGGGGATTAACTTTTGCAGACAGCCAAGATATGCAACCAGGGAGTGACAAGACATTATTTCAGTTAATCTGTTTAATGTCTCACCCCCCCTTGGAAATCAGTCTTTCTCCATGTTGGAAATTAATTTATGTCTGCATAAAAACCCTGTGTGTCACTCTGAATAAACAGTTCTTGTACCTCACCCTGCATTATGCTTCGGCTAGATTTGGGTGACTGGACTGGACTGGAGAGTTGGTGCTTTGGAGTGTGCCCGTATACAGTTTTTGGAAGAGCTAGGAAGCAGCTATTGGCGGAGGTACCCATGCCTGGGTGATAGTGATATCACCCAGGCATGGGTCTGTCAGGTTATTTGGGGGCTAAAATAAAATTTTATCTGGGCTAGTCAGCAATGTATAAAAGTTATATGTGTCCTGAAAATTATGGCCGAAATTTATGGCCGAAAATTATGAAAATTATGGCCGATGTGGTCCCCCTAATGCCTCCACACCCTTGTGTTTTGCCCCCCTTTAGTATTGATTTATATGATGCCCCCAGCCAGCGCCCCTTTGTGAATTAATGCCCACGCCCTTAGTATCATGTCAGCCCTGGCACCCTGATTGCATCCACAAGATCTGCCCAATACCCAGATTGAAAGCATATGACTTGTCACCTTTGCCCTCAAACAACATGCCTGTGGTATCCTAGCCTCAAACAGGCTCCCTGTGTGATGCCCTCCCACTTACACATTCATGCTATCACACATATATATTATTAATATATATATATTCATTAATTTACTTAACATTCATTAACATTCATTCACATTCATTCACTTCCGCAGGGGCCGCTGCATCCCTCTGCGATGCTCGCGAACAACTTCTCTTGTCCCGCCCAGGGGAAGCAGGAACAGGGCAGCGTCATGTGACTGGACGTATAGTCATGTTACTCTGCTGGGTTCCTGCTTCCCCTGTGTGAGCCAAGAGATGCTGCCCACACAGTGTGTGCGAGCAACACCCAAGTAAGCAGCAGGGCCCATGCAGTCACAACCCCCGCGATCACAGTTGCTGCAGGCTTTTCTCCCACAGCCCTGGTAGTCATGTGGCGCATCGGCCACTTTAGAGCGCGGCCGCATGGACGGGTTGTTTAGATTTAAGGCGGCCTGGGGGGCAATTGCCCCTGATGTGGAGACATGTGGCAAAAGGGTTGCTCATTCGCCAGTATAACCATTTATGACAAAAATATAAACATTATCTGGAAGGTAGGTTGTTGTAGAGCTAACACATGGAAAATATATGTCTACATATGATATTGCTTTACAAATGTATTTAGAAAATAAAGATAACTTTGTATAAATATGTTAGAAAGATGAATAAATGTATTACAAACTAAAATATTGGTGGTATATGACACCCAGTAGAAAAAAGATATACCTTAATATTGATTTCACTGTGGGAAAGTGTTTCCGCTATATTATCTAATTTAACAAAATAAAAAGCTCAGAATTTTCTTCCGAAATACATGGGCCCACATTCACTGACGCTCACACACTCTCCATCACTCTCTGACATTCTCGCTCACTCTCTCTCTCACGCTCTCTAGATGTTTTCCTAACTTCTCTGCCGTGTCTTCTTTTATCTTCGTCAGCATCTCCGCAGACATAACACAGTGCGAATTTCTGAATTGAAATATTGCAGTATGCGAATGGCAGCGCTTCAGGTGATGTCCTCTCCTTGACGCTCCAATCAGGGCAGAGAACGTCACAGACGATATTTAGAGAGTGTGAGAGAAAATGAGAGGGAATGTGGGTACCAGGCAACAAATTTTGTTCTGAAATTAAAAATACAAAATTTTCAGCCAAACCAAATAGGCACAGAATGTAATTTGTTGGCCGAAAAAATTTCACATGCCTATTCACACTGTTCCAAGATTTCTCCATTCGTAGATAATGGCACTCACCATGGCAGTAACCCTTTAGAAATTGCTTTGTAACCCTTTCCAGACTGATAGATGTGAATGACTTCATTTCTCATATTTTCTTGAATTTCTTTGTATTGTGGCTTTATGTGCTGCTTTTTAAGAGTTTTTAGCCTATTTAATTTAATTGATGCTTAGGTTAGGTAATGTTGGATAGTCTTTTCTCTTTTATACATGAAATTATCATTTAAAAACTGCATAAAGGAGGCACCTGAAGCTCCACCCCTCCCTTCGACACCCCCACTGCCCCCTAGCCATTCTGCCCTGTTCCATGCGAGGACTCTGGGAGTGATCAAAGGCAGAGGCCATGATAAACACTGCATGAGCAAGCTGGACCCCCACTATGCGGCCGACATAAACACAATTCATTTTTTGATAAATTATGATATTGAAACAATATATATTGTTTCAAAAAGAAGGAAGAAGCATGTGTTATGTTTAAAACGTTGGGCTCTCTCTACTGTATTGAGGAAAATCATATTTTAACATAACAAATTCACATGACAACATATGTTTATTACCTAAAACCATTCTGTGTTCAAAGAACCAACATCCTTGAAATAGATCTCTAACAAGCTATCATTCTTTAATACACAAGATTTTCACACTGTGGAGCAATAGGTTCCTATCAGAATGCAGAGCTATGAGTGCATTTTTTGCTTTGAATTACATTTCAGTTCGTAGATTGCAAAGCACATGATCTGTATGCCCTCAGTTTTATCTAAAGCTGACAGTCTGTTATTTTATATGCAGTTTGAAAATAAGGCATAAAGCAAAGTATATCCAAAGCTTGTCGCAACTTGCTATTCATCTTTGGCACATTTTTCTACTTTAGGGTAACATCATTTCATCAATTTGTGAAGAAGCAATGTTTGAGGTAATATAAAAATTCACTGCTTTTGAAAATGTTTTGGAACTTGACCTTTTCTATACTGCTAAACTTCTGATTGTGTATGATAATATATTTCTGAGAATTTTGTGCACATACAAACTTTATTTCTCATTTATTTATAAACTTAGGAGTTTATGAGTAATTTAATGGACTAAATTTTCATGTGCATAGGTTGGATTTTGATTCCCCCCCCCCCACAAACAATTAAATGAGTACAGAGCCAGATCAACTTTCCAGTGGCTCTTATTTAATGTACCTTTGCACTTCATTCACAAAATTGAGGATCAGGAGCAATTGTGTATTAAATTATAATGTTTGTTGTCACTCATTAAAATACTTTAATTTTGCCAGGGACAGCAATACCTGAATCTAAGATGTATATTGGCAGGTGGGAAAACTACTGGATTCCCTTCCTGAGATGTAAAAAAAAATTAACTAATCTACAGGCAAAGAAAAGCAGATGACTGGGAGATGAATGGAGGAGTTTGAGCCTTTATGTTTCATACGCAAGAGTAAACCAGACACTGTGATTGAGTCAGTGCTGGTTCACCCATCCATAAACTACAGGAGGAGACTACTTGTTGACATGTATTATTTTTGACAAAAGTACTTAGTGAGAAGTATGAAACCCGGTATTAATGTCTTAGAAGGCTTTTAGTGGTGGTCTCATCTTGTGTAATACACAGTTAAAATTGTGGGATTGAAATCAACAAGTTGAAATTTTCCATCTAAACTTAAAATTGTGTAAACCTGAAAAATGGATCATTCATGATTTTTTTCTGTAATTTCTTGAGTAACTACATACAAATGCCATGTTTCCATTTCTGTTAATGTAATATTTAATGATTCACCGACATGTTGAGTACACGATTACTCTCTCCTCATTTCCTTAATGTAGTTTAAGTGCTAGAGTAATTGAAGATGCCTTATTAACAAGAATAGCTGAAAACAGAAGCATATAAAAGGATAAACAATAGGAACAATAGGAATAAAACAAATGGCACACAGCAGCATTAAAAGATAAAATGTTTCAATAATGTAAGCTATTAGAAAAGAGTTGTGTACTTTTGTTGGTAAAGGGACATTTAACTGCACTTAAAACAACATCAATGTTGTTAGCAGAAATAGGTCATTATGTTAGGAACATACTTGGGATATCGGTATAGATGAAAGAGTTGAAGTATAAGCAATGTTTAGTTAAACACCTTATTGTTTCCACAGCTGTTACTTAAGGTACACTGTTAAAGAAGAGAAAGGTATGACATAACATCTAAAATCAGAGCCACTAGCACCCAGGGTGAAATTGTAAATCAGGGGAGTCAAGTCTTCCATTGACCATCCTGCAGGAAGCAGATGTGCACCTTCAAAATATTGTTTTATTCTTCACAAAATGTTTATAAATGTTAATTGGGTTTTGAATGAATTTATACACCACCTTTATAATTTCAGTTAGATATGTATCTTGTTCGATTTATTGATGGTTTTCTAATAGACTTGTGCGCGACAAGTAAAATTGATTCAGACAAAATTTTCATTTAGTTTATGTCACGTTTGTTTTGGGTCAAAGAATTTTGTTTCCTGAATATTCAGCTCAGACGAAATGCTAGGGCCTTTTTTGATTTGGGAACAACATTGGGGGACTTTCTCTAAGGGGGAGGTCCCTGACACCTTCTGGATTCACATTGCACCATTTTATACAAACTCGGCTCGGTGCCTCCGTTTAATCCTTGGTCTGCTGCTACAGTATGCCTGTTGTTCAGTGTCTACTGCTAATGTCTCTGAGATCTGTAGCCTGCAAGTTTGCCTCTGCCACATGTGTCCTGGGCATGAACCATTGTATCTTCTGCACCAGAACTCCTGTGGTCTGCTCGTTGCCTGCTTTATTCTCCATCACCCACTCCCTGCTCAGCTCACTACTAGCAGTCTGCCTTCCCACTGTATCTCGTCAAGGAGCACCATGGGTTTTTATAGCCGCCATGGGGACTTTCCAGAATCCTCCAGGGACGAGTGTCTTTATGTCATGGTGTTATCTTTATGTGGCTTCTGTTCTGTGATGCAGGCTGGCCCTATTTTATGGTGCTGGCCAGGCACTTTAAACAGAGGTCCTTCACCATGTTGGTCTTATGTACTTGTGAGTTTCCTTATCTATTCAGCACAGTGATCTGTACATGTTGATGTCTGATGCCTAAGTTACAAAGTATATACTTAGCTAATTAACCCTGTCGTGGCCGGGCTCAGGAGTCATAAAATTAAAATGCATTACAGATGGGTGGCACTCAGGGACTGTCTTGAATGTGGGGCAGTCCCTGACAGAGGAAGTGGGCCGGATGCAGCTCGTACTGGTACGTCCATATGCCGAATGATCTTTGGGATGCGTTTTATGGACCTATTGGTAGGTTTAGAGGGGACTGAAGGGGTTAAAGTTATTTTTACATATTTTAATTATTATTAGTTATTGTTTTATATAGTGCCATCAAATTCCGTAGCATTGCACAATGGGTAGACAGGGCATAACAAGTAGTATATAACATAACAATATGACTTACAGAAACAACAGGTTAGGAGGGCCCTGCTGGTATTTGTACTTATTTTTTTACTCCTGCCAAACGATGCTAATGACTATCCAGCTGTTTCCCAGATTCAGCTTCACTGATTTAAAGAAATACTAAAAATCTGAAATTATTAGGATTTTAATGTGTTTCCCATGTACGGGCTTGTAGTGCAACGTGATAACGACAAAGCCTGTACATGTACGGGCTGCTGTTAAACAGATGCATCGCCGCAATCGCGCGGCGCCTTTGCAGCATCCATGGAAGCCTTACAAGTGAGGCTGACCGTGGATCCAGGGAGGAAAGTCCTCCCCGCAAGAAAAATGGCTGCCGCTGCACCGATCATCAATTGCGGTGGCGCCCGGCATAAACGATGTTGCTGACATGCCTCGATATCGAGGCATGTAGCAACACAACCCCCCTATCCCAATAGCCTTGTGATTGCTCCAAAGAGCAACCACAAGTGCCATCATGTAAATGACGTTGCCGCCATTCACAAGATGGCGTCAACAATAGAAAACTGAATTAGTTCACAGAGGGTCTATCCAGACCCTCTTGAGAACTCTCGAGCTCCTCCTTCAACCATGCAAGCTCACTAATCAGTGTGATTAGTAAAAAAAAATATGGTAACGTAAAAATTCCCCCCTGTCACCAAAAAAATAAACAAAAATACGTTTTTTATGAGCATGTCTTTCAATTCTATATATTCACAAAAATTCCAGCATGGAAAGAGTTAAAATATTAGCATTATAAATGCCCATAGGGTGTGTAGTTTTAAAAAATGATTTGACGGGGTAAATTGAATTGGTCGGCTTCAAAGATGTCCCAAATATGGGACGTGGGCACAGACTGATCAGATGTCTAAATGGCAAAAAAATACACCCAACAAATAACCCAACAAACCCATGCATGTGCAGTATCACTGCGCTCAGGAGATGTTACTGAACACATATTGGGGTGTTGTTTGACACGGACATATACCAGGAGCTTCATACCTGAAGTACAACTTGTGTGAAAAAAAAGAAAAAAAAAAGTACTACCATAAAGTTTGACAAAGGCTGGTGGTAAAATTAGTGAATGGAAAGGGTTAAAATACCAGCATTTCAAATACCTTGGGGTGTCTAGTTTTCAAAAATATTTGGTTTGATGGGGTAAATTGTATCGGCCGGCTTCAAAGATACCTGAAATAAGATATTTGGGCAGACTTTTTGACATGTCAAAATTCCAATTTGAAAACTGCACACATCTCAAAAAGGGCCTTTTAGTCCCCGAACAACCTACCAAACCCATGCATGTGGGGTATCACTGCACTCAGGAGATGTTGCAGAAAACATATTGGGGTGTTGTTTGGCAGTGACATATACCAGGTGCAGTAAATTGATACCTGTAGTACAATGTGTGTGGGAAAAAAAATACAAAATGTTTTTACTACCATAAAGTTTGACAAAGGCTGATGGTAGAACTAGTGAATGGAATGGTTAAAATACCAGCATTTAAAATACCTTGGGGTGTCTAGTTTTTAAAAATGTATGGTTTGATGGGGTACATTGCATTGGCCGGCTTCAAAGATACCTGAAATAGCACATGGGGCAGAATGACCAGCTTTGGGGAAAAATTGGTTTTGAAATAGCAAAATGCTACTGGTACTTATTGCCCCATAACGTGCAGAAAAAAGCAAAAAAACATAAAAACGTTGGGTATTTCTAAACTCAGGACATATAGTAGAATTTATTTAGCAGGTTTTTTTATTAGTTTTTGCAGATGAGTAAAAGGTCATTTTTTAACAAAAAAATCATCATATTTTATCATGCTTTTTTATAGTAAATTAGATATGATAAAAATAATGGTATCTAAAGAAAGCCCTGTTTGTCCTGAAAAGAAAATATATAATATGTGTGGGAGCATGAAATGAGAGAGAAGAAAATCACAGCTAAACAGCAACACTGAAAAATGTTCTACAAGTAAGAAACAGTCTTGTCATTAAGGGGATAAGAGGTCATGTTGAATTCTGTAACACTAATGTAAACACAACATTATTCAAATAAAATGTTAAAGCTACTTTGATAAGAAAGCTATGAAATTACCTATAATGCATATTATTTAACTCAAATTTGAGTCATACATGCATCCTAACAGGGAAAATTATTTTGATTATATATGGTAAATTACACAGTAGCAACAAAGAAAATGTTCTGTTCACAGTTAAAGTATACAGAATATCACAGAAGTGGGCAAAAAATAACAAATGCAAATACTCCGTATAAATGATTATTTCCAAGCAACATCCTTTACTGTGGCGTCTTGTTACTTACATTCTTAACATTAATTCTTTGACCGTCTTACAGAAAAAAAGAATAGATTATTCATCAACACTTGTAAAAAGGAAGGCATGATTGACAACCAACTGTATGCCAATGAAGTGAAATGGTGTTCTGATGCAGAGATCCAATGGGCAAAGCCTCTCTATACAAGACCTTAAAATGGTCTCAAACATTAATGGAGATTCTTCTCTGCAGAGCACATGGCAAATCAGTTAGGACATTTGGTCACCTTCCACTCCCTCCCCCAGTGCAATGTCCTTTTCCTTTTCTATCACCTTGGTCTCTAAGGGTCACTGGAGAAGATAGGTTACCAGGGGAGTGTCCAGCAGAAGGAGGACTTATTGTGTTTATAAAGTCCTGCCAACTCTCTCTCTCTCTCTCTCTCTCTCTGAGTCTGCGTGGAGATGATCACAAGGGAGTGGTAATTGTATCACGTGTTTACAGGCTTATCCTGCTGTTTCTTTGTTATTTCCATTCAATCAATGAATAGATAGTTTGGTAACAGCATATACTAACTTATAGTAATTTGTATATGTATTGTTAGTTTGTTTAGCCTCTCTTAATAAATATTGTTAATTGCAGAAAACAAGGAGTGTGGACTCTGACTTTACACTCAATAGTTAGTGGTTATTGATAGCATAACAGTGTATATATATATATTCATACATTAAATGTTATTCAGTAATCACAGTAAGATACAGACACGTTTTTATATTTACAACAACACTTGACCTGCAATTTAGGTGACTCACTGTTAAGATAACAAAATGTCAGTATAAGTGAACAATTAAATACAAAATAAAAGACCAAATGGTCAAGAAGGAACAGTTTGGTGGAACTGAAAGATGGTAATTTGATGTCAAAAGGACCCAGCTGCTGATATATCTAGCATCAATGTCCCCTCTTAGCTATGCGCTTGTGCGTGCGCACATAGCTTTTAGAGAGAGCGCACAACAGTTTTTCACAATAAAAAAAGGGAAAGGGGGGGGTACAGTCAGGCATCCATCCGCAATCTGTGAGCAGGGACGTAGGAATGGTGAGGCGAGCCGATCAGCCGCTGCAGCCTCCAGGACTGGTTGGGCAGATTACGGATCTCCCTAACCAGCCCAACATTAAGGAAACCATCTAAATGCACGGGCACTTTGGGCAGTTGCCCAGGGGCCCGGCATTCTAGGGGCCCCGTGGTGAATTACATTGCTGCCAACAAAATAGTAGTGTCTATATAGGGGAGGGGCGATCAGAGAGGCCACCTCCTCTGGGGCGGTCTTCAGTGGAGTGTAGAGGCAGCTGCACGATTGTGCTCTCCTCAACCAACCCTGTTCATCAGGCGCCCCGTGGGCATTGCGCTGGTCTGGGTATGAGGTGTCCGATGAGCAGGGCTGGTTGGGGAGATCACGTGCGAGGTCTGTCAATTCAGACCACGGGGATATGACGTCTCCCATTGGCACGCTGCATCAATAGCTGGCGCATAGTGATGAGGGGGCACTAAAGCAGAGGCCTGGAGTGAAAGAAAGAAGATGATGTATTATGCAGGATGTTTGAAGATGATGGAAGATGAGAAAGGTAAGACGTGGGGAGAAAGGGTTGTACGGACTGTGTATATGTGTATATAGATAGTATGTAGATAGTAGTGAGAAGGGGGAGAGGGGGTAGATAGTAAGAAAGGAGAGGTAGCTAGAGAGAAAGAGTAAGAATACCGAAATAAAGCGTGAGAATGAGTGAGAGAAGGAATTAATATGTGGATGGAATAGTGTGAATGAGCAAAATAATAAATTATTGTGTGAATGAATTGTGAATGAAAGTGTGAATTAGTGAGTGACTGTAAAAGTGTTTGTATGTATCATAGATGTATAACAGATTTGTAGAAAGGCAAAGATCATACAAGCAGGGTGTTTGAGCCTTGGGGGCCAAGATGACACAGGGTGGGCTGTTTGGGGACAAAGTTAACTCATGATGGGATGTTTGTGGACAACGATGGCAAGCCCTATGTGTGTAATCTTGGTGCTGGTCAGGTTCTGTGTGGGCAGCGTGGCGTGCCAGGGCTGGCTTTGGGGTGTGCAATCTGTGAGCTATACCTGTAATTTAGGGGGTTTATCTATACCTTTTATGCTAAGTTTTTATGTGAATTCCAATTGATCTATACATGCAAAGCTGTGACAGAGCAAAATGGACATTAGGAGAGAGGCTTGTCTGTCAGACAGGCTGAAATTACAGTAAGTAATACTGTTGTGTAACTATTACTATATTATCACACTATAATGTTGTGTTATTAACCATGAGCGAGCTGTACCAAAAATAATAGAATAATATAGAATAACAATTTAAATGTAACATTTGCAGAAGCATATTGCGCGCATAAAATTTTGGCTCAAGAGAAATTCTCTGCGCACACCACCTAAGAAAAAATAGAGGGAACATTGCCTAGCATGTCTTTATTATTAATAAATCAAAACAATGCTTTAATACATTTGTGAGAATGTATTTTATACAACATATTCATGCTTTTGTAAATGAAAATATACAGTATATATGATAGTCCAGGGGTAGGCAATCTACGGCTCTCCAGATGTTGTGAACTACATTTCCCTTGATGCTTTGCCAGCATTATGACTGTAAGAGCATAATGGGAAATGTAGTCCACAACATCAGGAGAGCTGAAGATTGCCTACCCCTGTGATAGCCTATCTGACATTCTGTTAAGAAGTAACTGTATTGTGAGTCCACTGGCCTTGGCCTTACTGTGTATGATGGATTTTTAATGGGAGATCTGTCACATTTGATTGTATGAAAGGAACATGTAATATAATAGGCAAATATACAAATGAGGGATATACCACAGTAACTCCAGTTAAGTACTTACCAGCACAATAGTTGTCATATGTATGCAGGGTATCTTTTGGTCCAGAGAGCATGTGAAGTCAAGTGAAATTCGCCCCTTGCCTTCTCCAATATACGCACTAGCACATACAGTATATTCATGTTCATTAACCGTCTACACTGTTAGACAGCTGTATTGCATCCCCCTTTGACTTGAATGGTGCACAAGAGTGCTGCAAACTCACAGTTCTAACCAACTTAACAAGCACTGGCAGTTTAGTGAATAGACCTTCCCCACATATTTTGATAGATTTGCCAATCCTGGGAATATTCCAGTACTCCAATCCTAAGAGGTCCCAGTGGGTTGACAATAACTTTTTGACATTCATAATATGTTCTTCCCCTTTATATATTACTGCAACCCACAAAAGATATCAGTGGCTGCAATTTCCTCCCATGTCCCTATTTGTTGTCCCTACGTACTGAGAAAGAATGTTTATTGTAACCTCAGTATCTCTTTCAGAAGAAGCTTGATCACTACTCATCATTTTATCATGTTGGGTGGGGCTTAATGCCAAGGTCTAGTGTAAATTCCCACAGTCCAACCATTGTGAGGTTAGTACAATGTGTTGTCGTTAGTACAGGTCTAGGTCCAGGTCAGATGGGGCCTTTGTAAACTATTTTAAACCGGCACGGGGCAACAGGAACGTACTGGGGGCACATTACGTCACTGCGGCAACAGTGTATGTTGGAAGTTGGGGCCAGGGGCAAAGAAGGCACAAACAAGTTGTTTTGGGGCAATAATGTCCTATACCAGCTTTTTGGGGCAAATATGGCACAGATAAGATGTTTGGGGCACTGACAATCTGGAGCAATAAAGTATCATCATTTTCTGCTCCTTGAAACAACCACACGGTCTATTTCCAGAGCAGCCTGTATTTCTCCTGAGGTTACATTTGGGCAGTGGCGTCGGCAGGGGGGGCCCAGAGGGGGCCAGGCCCCCTACATCATGCTGTGCCCCCCCAGTTGAAACGCCACCCCCCCCCGCAGCCGTGATAGACAAAACGATGAGAGTGAAAGGCGCCTGAACAAGTTTTTAGCAACCGTTCGGTGCCTCTCACTCTCCTCCGCGAGGCTTCTGTCTTGTTGCGGTGCCGGCATTTCATGCTGAGCACCCAAATAGGACGACATATTCCAGCGCTCAGCAGTGAAGCAGCGCACACCACGGCAGAGCTGGGAGACAGAGGCCTCACGCTCCCACCGCAGCACTCCTGGAAGATAAGTGAACTTGAAATGGGGGAAGAGGGTAGATAGTGAGACGGGGGAGAGGGTAGATAGGGAGAAGGGAGTGAGATGGGGGGATAGGGGATAGATAGGGAGAAGGGAGTAGATAGGGAGAAGGGAGTGAAAAGGGGTAGCTAGGGCAGAAGGGGTAGATAGGGCAGAAGGGAGTGAGAAGGGGTAGATAGGGTAGAAAGGAGTGAGAAGGGGTAGATAGGGCAGAAGGAAGTGAGAAGGGATAGATAGGGCCGAAGGGGGCAGAAGGGAGTGAGAAGGGGGTAGATAGGGCAGAAGGGAGTGAGAAGGGGATATATAGGGCAGAAGGGAGTGAGAAGGGGTAGATAGAGGGAAGGGAAGATGAGGGGGTCGATAGAGAGAAAGGAGGAAGAGGGGGGTAGATAGGGAGAGGGGGTAGATAGTGAGAAAGGAGGGTAGCAAGAATATTGAAATAAAAAGTCAGAATGAGAGAAATAAATGGATTAATGTATGGATGCATTGTATACATGGGTGAGTGAATAAATGAATTAATGTATGGCTGAATTGTGTGAATGAGTGAGAAAATTAATGAATTTGTGAGAATGCATCAATGAATATGTGTAAATAATTTGTGTGAAAGAATAAATGATTGTGTGAATGAATTGTGTGAATGGAAGTGAATTAGTGAGTGACTGTAAAAGTGTTTGTGTGAATCATAGGTGTATAATTGATTTGTCAAAAAGGCAAAGATGGTATAAGCAGGGTGTTTATGGGACAAAAATGGCACAGTCAGGGTGTTTACGGGACAAAGATGGCATACACTCGTCTGTTTGGGGACAATGTTGACCCATGCTGGCCTGTTTGGGGACAAAGGTGGCACGTCCTATGTGTGTAATTTGGGTGCTGGTCAGGTTCTATGTGGGCAATGTGGACACTGGCTTTGGGGTGTGCAATCTGAGATCTATGCCTGTAATTTAGGGTGTTTTATCTATACCTTTAATGCTGATTTTTTATGTGAATTCCAATTGATCTATACCTGCAAAACTGGGTTTGTGTGTTAATGTGTTAGACCAACACATTAACACACAAACCCAGTTTTGCAGGTATAGATCAATTGGAATTCACATAAAAAATCAGCATTAAAGGTATAGATAAAACACCCTAAATTACAGGCATAGATCTCAGATTGCACACCCCACACACATCTATGCTATGCTATGTTTCTATACATTATTTATGTTTACCTGCAAATACAGGATTTGTATGTCTTATTCAGTTGATCAATACCTGGAGTGCTGTTTCCATGTGTTGTTTATTTGATCTATACCTTCAGTGCTGAGTTTACATTGATTTCCAGTTGATCTATATCTGCAATGCTCGGTTTGTGTGTTCTGTTGATCTATACCTGCAATGCTATGTTCCCATACATTATTTATGTATACCTGCAAATAGAGGGTTTTTATGTCTTATTCAGTTGCACGTGCTGTTTCTGTGTGTTGTTTATTTGATCTATACCTGAACTACAGGGAGTAAGAAAAAGAGAGGTGTGGTTTAGTGAATGAGAGGACAAAGGGACTCTGGTGATGATTACGGGGGAGGACCTCTCAATGTCACGGTGCAGTCAGAAGGAGGGAAGACTGTACTGACTCTCACAGTCTTCCCCTGATCTGCAGTCAGTGTGGCAAATATTTTTTTTCTGTGTGGTAGCAGAGGGAGTGATTGCATGCTAGGGAGCGTTGATCGGGGCCCAAGAAAATGCTTGGGTCGAGTCCAGTTTTTTTACTATAAAATATATTGGCAACACGGTCTAATATTTATGTATATATTGGCAGCAGGGGCTAATATGTATATTTATCGGCAGCAGGAGCTAATATTTATATATTTTGCAGCAGGGACTAACATATATATATATATATATTGGCAGCAGGGGCTAATATTAGTATATATATTGGCAGCAGGGAAAAATAACTGCCAGTTCAGCTGTTATTTTGAAATCATATTTCAATGACGGTCTTTACTTCAAAGAGATAAGCACATATTATGTAGTTAAAATGGATGTCTAACGTGTGTGCAGGGCCGGCCTTAGGGGTGTGCGACCGCACAGGGCGCCATGGTTGCAGGGGCGCCTGACTGGGACTTAGATTAAAGCATCGTTTTGTTTTTTTTTGTGTTTTTTTTAAAACTTTATTTAACATCATTCATGTTAAATAAAGTTTAAAAAAAAAACGATGCTTAAATCTAAGTCCCGGTCAGGGGCGCCGAGCGGTTGCTCGTGAAGTTCTCGGCAACCGCTCGGCGCCCCTTACTCTCCGTGACTCCGTCGCTGTGCCGGCATCTCATGTTGAGCGCCGGACTATTCCGGCTCTCAACATGAAATGCCGGCACCGCGGCAGAGAGAGAAGACGGATGCCTCCCGCTCTCACCGCAGGACTCCGGCAACAAGGTAAGTGGGGGGGGGTGTAGTTTGAAGGGTGTAGTTTGAAGGGGCAGAGGGGGGGGGTGTAGTTTGAAGGGGCAGAGGGGGGGGTGTAGTTTGAAGGGGCAGGGGGGGTGTAGTTTGAAGGGACAGGGGGGTGTAGTTTGAATGGACAGGGGGGGTAGTTTGAAGGGGCAGAGGGGAGGGGTAGTTTGAGGGGCATGGGGGGGTAGTTTGAAGGGGCAGTGAGGGGGGCGCCAGAGGAGTAGTCCGCACAGGGCGCCACAACGCCTAAGGCCGGCTCTGCGTGTGTGTGTATATATATATATATATAGAAGATGATACTATATGCAAAAGATCTATATATACAAACTCTAAATATGGTCTTATATTTACTTACAACTTACCTGAACGACACATGAGAAAAATTCCCGATTTAAGGACTTTAACGAACTAATAGAAGAACAAAAGGACCACGAAAATGGAATTTCGCAACGTCTCTACCGGCACGCATTGTGACGTATACGGAAGAGGAAGAAGATAACGCATAAAACGAAGACGCCGAGAAGATTCTGAAACGCCTGGTCGAAGCTCAACAGAGCGAAACGCGTAGAGCTTACATTTTAAACTTCTTAGTATGTATTGGAAATAAATATTTATTTTTACCTTGAGTGTGGTCCTCTTTTGTCGTGGAAGATTCAGAGTCGGTGGAGAATACCCTGGAGGCGAGGCTTGGAGGTCCTGTACCAGGCCCGGACTGGCCATCGGGCAAACCGGGAAAACCGGGCCGGGCCGGATTGATTTAGGGGCTGATGGAGCTGCAGCTCCAGGCCCCTACCTTAAAATAGGCCCAGTCAGGACCAGACTGACTGGGCCTATGCGGTCAACTGCGACCGGGTCCGCCACTCTAAGGGGTCGGGAAGCCCCCACCAGGGCTGGCCTTATGGGTGTGCGGCCGCACAGGGTTTAAATTAAAACATCGGGGTTTTTTTTTTTTTTACTTTATTTAACATCCTCCATGTTAAATAAAGTTTTTGTTAACTTTATTTAACATGGAGGATGTTAAATACAGTTAAAAAAACAAAACCGATGTTTTAGTGTAAGCCCTGTGCGGCCGCAGACCCCTAAGGCCGGCCCTGGTGGGGGCTTCCCGGCTCCTTAGAGTGGCGGACCCGGTCGCAGTTGCGGCGGGCTTAAGGGGCAGGTGCCCCTTATGCCCTGCGTTAATGCGGCCGTAGAGGCCGCATAGGCCCAGTCAGTCCGGTCCTGCCGCGGGCCCGGCGGCAGTTGCTGCTTGCTCCGGCAACAAGGTAAGTAGAGTGAGGGAGGGGGGTGCAGTGAGAAGGGGCAGAGGGGGGTTAGATAGTGAGAAATGGGGAGAGGGGATAGATAGTGAGAGGGGGTACATAGTGAAAAGGGGGAACATAGTGAGAAGGGGCAGATAAGATGGGGAGAGGGGGTAGTGTGAATGCGTATGAAAATGAATGAATGTGTGGATGAATTGTGTGAATGCGTATGACAATTAATGAATTCATGTGTGGATGAATTGCTTGAATGATTTGTGAGACTGCATTAATGAATGTGTTAATGATTTGTGTGAATGAGTAAATGCAAAGATGGTACATGAAGGGTGGGCTTCAGGGCCGGACTGGCCCACCGGGATACCGGGAAATTTCCCGGTGGGCCGGCAGACTAACCCAGAAGACAGCCGCTGAGCGGCTGCAAATGGCATTGAAGGCCTCCCTCGGCGCCAGGGGCGGGCTGGGCAGGGGGGCAATTGCCCCCCAGGCTGCCCGAAATCTAATCAAAGCGGCCGCTGGGTGCTGATGCGGCCGGCCGACATCAGCACCCAGCAGCCGTGTGCGATGGCCGTCTAGTGATGGGAGCAGCGTGAGGGGTGAAAGCTCCGCCCCCTCGCACTGACCTTTCACCCCTCACGCTGCTCCCATCACTAGGCGGCCATCAGACTGCTGGGAATGTAATCTAAACGTGCTGATGCTGCCGGCCGGCTCTGCTTTAATACTTTTTTTTTTTTACTTTATATGGCAAGCCGATCCAGCTTACCATATAAATAAAAAAAAAGTGTTAAAGTAGCTCCGGCCGGTGGCATCAGCACGCATCGGCCGTTTAGATTACATTCCCAGCAGTCTGATGGCTGCATAGTGATGGGAGCAGCATGAGGGGTGAAAGCTCCGCCCCCTCGCACTCAGACTGCTGCAGCACCGGATGTCAGGTCAGTGACATCCTGTCAGCCTAGAGGAGAACAGTGTGCAGCTACCAGAGGACAGAAGTCAAGAGAAGTAGAAGGTCAGTAAACCAATGTATTTTTTGTACTGTATAATATTTTTTTGTATTTGTTAAAAACAAAAAAAATCGGCATGTGTGTGTATGTAAGTGTGTCCCCCTATATGCCACTCTGCCTCCAGAAATGCCTTATACCCCCCTATATGCCACTCTGTCCCATGATATGCCTTTTAACCCCCTATATGCCAGAGTTGCATATAGGGGTATAAGGCATTTCTGGATGCAGAGTGACATATAGGGGGTCAAAAGGCATATCTGGAGGCAGAGTGGCATAAACGGGGTTAAAAGGCATATCATGGGGCAGAGGAGCATATAGGAGGGTATAAAGCATATCGGGGAGGCAGAGTGGCATATAGGGGGCATAAGGCTTTTCTGGAGGCAGAGTGCCCCATGATATGCCTTTTAAGCCCCTTCATGCCACTCTGCCTCCAGAAATGCCTTATACCCCCTATATGCCACTCTGTCCCATGATATGCCTTTTAACCCTCTATATGGCAGAGTGCCATATAGGGGGTTAGAAGGCATATCATGGGACAGAGTGGCATATAAGGGTATAAGGCATTTCTGAATGCAGAGTGACATATAGGGGTCAAAAGGCATATCTGGAGGTAGAGTGGCAAAAAGGGGGTTAAAAGGCATATCACGGGGCAGAGGGGCATATAGGAGGGTTGAGGCATATCAGGGAGGCAGAGTGGCATATGGGGGGGTATAAGGCATTTCTGGAGGCAGAGTCACAGGGAGTAAAAGGCATTTCTGGAGGCAGAGTGGCATATAGGGTATTAAAAGGCATATTATGGGGCAGAGTGGCATATAGGAGGGTATAAAGCATATCGGGAGGCAGAGTGGCATATAGGGGGGCATAAGGCTTTTCTGGAGGCAGAGTGCCCCATGATATGCCTTTTAACCCCCTTTATGCCACTCTGCCTCCAGAATGCCTTATACCCACTATATGCCACTCTGTCCCATGATATGCCTTTTAACCCCCTATATGGCAGAGTGGCATATAGGGGGTTAGAAGGCATATCATGGGACAGAGTGGCATATAGGGGGTATAAGGCATTTCTGGAGGCAGAGTGGCATATAGGGGGTTAGAAGGCATATCAGGGGGGCAGAGTGGCAAGCCTGGGGGAAGAGGTGCATAACTCGGGGGTAGGTTGTCAAATGAAAGGAAATAAAAACCAAACATGTCTCAATCATAACTTTTATTAAATATGGAAAAAAATAGTCTACATGAATTAATAAAGAAATAAAAGTTTCTTACCAGAATATCGTGAAGAATAATGTGATCAGTGTTTTGTTCCACTGAATAAAATGGAACTTTTTCATCTAAAAATGTTCGCAGTAGCAAATGTTTTGATCCCATTATGTGTAATGTATTTAATTTATTAGGGCCTTTTAACACTTTTGCTTTCTGGCATTTTAATACAAATAATGAGATAAAAAGAATGGCGAATAGTGTGACGCGGGTATGGATAAGGGGTGCGTGTGGGTATAAGAGCTTGACCATGAGATAAACTATATGGGGCTGGTCTCCAAATTTTTCCAGGGCTGCTTTTCAGTCCCAGTCCGGCCCTGGTGGGCTTTAACAATAAATAAATAAATAAATATGGGCTGCTTGGGCTTAAATGCCCGGCCTATTTTTTGTCCCAGTCCGGGCCTGTCCTGTACAGCGAGGCGTTGGAGACCAAACCATGAGTGAAATCCTTGGAAAAGATTTATGAAGAGCACATACTGATTATGGAATATGTGAGCTTATAAAGTGGATTGTACTCTGACTGTATTACACTATTTAGTGTTCTCTGTTTCTTTTCTCTCTCACTCCAAGATACATTGTACCAAGAGGCTATCCATATTCAGAACATATATACAGGTTCTGTATAATTGTCCTTACTATCAATAGATATTTGCTAAGCGCACTTAATATTTGTTTGCACTATTTTTGTGATACTCACATTGTACGCAGATGGAAAAACCACATAATTAAGGTGCTGCTGGCATCGAAGGGAGAGCGCAGCAGGAACAGTCACCTTTTTCTTTTCTTTTTTTTTGTGACACTAAATTGCGATTGAACAGTATTGACATTGACTGGCATTTTTAAGGCTTTGGATATCTTTTTTTAAATCCCTTTCCATCTTTAACCATAACCTTGTTACCCAGGTTTTTTGACAGTTCTTTTCATGGCTCAGTATCCAGCCTCCGTAGTGTATCTATGGGAGAGCTAAGAAACTCATTGACTATTTATATCCAGACACTAATTGCAATTTAAAAAGCCACATATGTGGGAAATTAACCATTAATTGGCATTTTAACCTGTGTGTGTCCCTTTATATGTCTGTAACAAGGCTGAACCTTTAACCCCTTAATGACAATACGGTTTCTTACTTGTAGTATATTGTGGGACAATGGCTTTTTTAACATTTTTCAGTGTTGCTGTTTAGCTGTGATTTTCTTCTTTCTCATTTAGTGCTCCCACACATTATATATTGTTTTTTTCAGGACAAACAGGGCTTCTTTAGATTCCATTATTTTTATCATATCATCTAAGTTACTATAAAAAAAAAGATAAAATATGGTGATTTTTTGTTAAAAAATAACTTTTTCTCACTTTTTAAACAAAAAACTTTTACTCATCTGCAAAAACTAATGAAAAAACCTGCTAAATAGATTCTACTATTTGTCCTGAGTTTAGAAATACCCAATGTTTTTATATTTTTTTCTGCACATTATGGGGCAATAAGTACCAGTAGCGTTTTTCCCCAAAGCTGGTCATTCTGCCCCATGTGCTATTTTGGGTATCTTTGAAGCCGGCCAATGACATTTACCCCATCAAACCATATATTTTTAAAAGCTAGACACCACAAGGTATTTCAAATGCTGGTATTTTAACCATTTCCATGCACTAGTTTTACCATCAGCCTTTGTCAAACTTTATGGTAGTAAGAATTTTTTGTATATTTTTCACACACCTTGTACTCCAGGTATAAATTTACCGCACCTGGTATATGTCACTGCCAAACAACACCTGAGTGCAGTGATACCCCACATGCATGGGTTTGTTAGGTTGTTCGGGGACTAAAAGGCCCTTTTTGAGAGGTGTGCATTTTCCATATTGGGATTTTGACTTGTCAAAAAGTCTGCCCAGATATCCTATTTCTGGTGTCTTTGAAGCCGGCCAATACAATTTACCCCATCAAACCACATATTTTTTAAAACTAGACTCAATATTGAGGCATGTCAGCAACACAGTTTATGCGTGTTCAGGGTTTTCCCTAAAATGTATCTCCGTTGCATTCTATTTTGATGGTTAGTAAGACACTGGGGGAGATCATTTGTTTTAATGTATACAGTTTTTATATACAATTTGTGGTTTGTCTGGTAACATTTTGCCCAATATTTCATCGTAAAATATGCCAATGTTTCTGTAGGATTTTTTTAATCTGGTGAGATTTCGTGTTGTATTGTGTGAAAAAGGAAAAGCTAAAATCTTTTTTGTCATCCGTCCAGTTTTTGTTTCCCTCTAAAAAAAAATGCATTCTATCCATTCGTTCTACTTGTATGAGGCTCTCTTCTATTTTTTCTTTTGGATATTTTTTCTCTAAAAAAATCTTTTTTATTTCCATTGATTGTGCTTTAAAATCTTTTTAGTGCAATTCCTTTTAATTCTCATTATTTGACCCTTTGGTATGTTATCCAGCCACACAGGATGGTGGCAACTACTATACTCTATATACCCATTCACATCTGTTGGTTTTGGGTAGTTTCTCATGCAAATAGTGTTGTTTTCTAACATCAAAATATTCAATTTTATTCAATTTTTTCCTCCTGTATATTGGAGGTGAATTTAAGATTGTATTGATTCCTATTTATTTGCTCCATCAATAGTTCCAAATTTTCGGTAGTCCCTTTCCATATGATTAAGATGTCATCAATGTATCGTTTCCAAAGTACCAGATCCGCACCGAAGGGGTTATTCTTCCATATGTATTAATTTTCCCACTCGGCAACAAATATGTTAGCATAGCTTGGTGCGAAACTGGTACCCATAGCCGTGCCATATAATTGTAAATAGAAATCATTCTCAAACCAAAAATAGTTGTATTTAAGTATAAATGACAGTCCAAAATAAAATCTAATCATATCCCTATCTTGTTAGTGTTTTGTTTATTGCTTCTAAAAAATGGGCTTAACTTCTGATATGTGCTTCTGTCTCCCAATATCCTGTTTGCTTCCGTGATGTAATATGTGCGATCAGGGGAGGGCTGGCAGCCTAAGGCCTGGGGGGCAAGTCTAGTCAAGTGGCCCGTTGCGCCACCGAATCAGCCCACCATCCATGTCAATCTTTTCCTGATTTTCTAACGCAGATTGATGTAATGTGATAGTATTGGGAGTACATCAGTACACTAAAAAAAAGTCATCATACACGTGATGCCTGAAGCCACAATTTACTGCCACTAATCCTTTTTAAAAAAATATGCAAATTGAAATAGAGTAAATAACACAAAACCTTTACTTTTCCTCTCACTGATTTCTGGGCCTAGAAAGTTTTGTCCTATGAAGTGACTACAATTTCAGGAGGGCGTTTTATCTCTGGATAAGTAAAAAATAAATTTGTTCAATTTATTCATACAGAAAATAAAGTGCCAGGAAACAGATGACTAAATACACACACAACAGCATGGGTGTAGGAACCCCTAAAAATCTGGGTATAAAATGGGCATTTTTCCCCATCAGATACCTCTTTCCTCACTATCCCCTACCCCACTTTCTCCCCATCTCTTTTTTTGCAAACAAGTACAATAATATATAACTTGAAACGGTGGTAAAAATAATATACCTTTAATACATTAAATTTAGGAAAAAACTGCTAATCTTTGTAACAATTTTTTTTTTTAAATATTGAAAAATTGGACACTAGGCAAGCATTTCCTTAGGTCCTGCTACACGCTCCCTAGCATGCAATCACTCCCTCCGCTCCCGAACCAAAAAAACATATTTGCCACACTGACTGCAGATTAGGGGAAGAATGTGAGAGTCAGTGAAGTCTTCCCTCCTTCTGATTCTACTGTGACATTGAGAGGTCCTCTCCCCCTTAATCATCCCCAGAGTCTCTTTGTCTCCTCATTCACTAACCAATGCCTCTCTTTCCTTTCCTCTCTGTAATTCAGATAGAGATAAAAAAATAACACATGGAAACAGCACTTGCATGTATAGATCACCTGAATAAGACATACAAACCCTGTTTTTGCAGGTATATATAAACAATGTATGGAAACATAGCATAGCAGATACAGATCAACAGAATAACACACAAACCCAGTTTTGCAGGTATAAATCATCTGGAAATCACATGTAAACTCAGCATTAAAGGTATAGATAAAGCCCCCTAAATGACCGGCATAGATCACAGGTTGCACACCCCAAAGACCTCCACGCTGGCATCCACACTGCCCACATAGGACCTGACCAGCACCCAGATTACAGAAACAAATTACAGTCCAGAGTGAGCCAACTTTGTCCCCAAACAGCCCAGTGTGAGCCATCTTTGTCCCCAAACAGCCTGCCCACAGGTTGAGAAGCACTGTTCTAGTAGCTATGCTGGCAGTGTCTATGTTATCTTTTATAGATCCTTCTGTAAGCACTACAGCACTTTGAACAGGCACTATAAAGATCTGAAAATGTTTAAAGATCATCATTCAAATCAAGACTGATCAGAACTGCGGGAGAACACTATCATTAGATGCATTAGCACATATTTGGATGTGCTCAACTTCTTGTAAGTGCAACTCACTTCTATTTTCTCCTCATTTGTGTGAGATACTGCGCAATTTTGTTCCTGTTTTCTCTCTCCATTTACACCTCTAGAGGTAAAGATTGGGAGAAAAGTGCAATACTTACCACCGACTGAGATATTATATATACTGTTATTGGCTACACTATTGTATTTTATATATACTGTTATTGGCTACACGAGTGCCCCTAAGTGGAAGTTTGTTGTTTGTCCCTTGTAACCAACCCAGAACATGTCACTGTTTACATGAAAAATAATGGACAGACTACACGGGCCAAATGATTCTTACCTGCCATCAGATTCTGTTTCTATATTTGTTCATTTTTACATTATATACGTGCCTATGTCTTATGTTCTATTGTTTATTATTAAATTAATAAATGTGTAATTCTAGGGCTGAATTACAATAACACCTAAAAAATGTAGTGTATAGTGAAAAATTGATAAGAAAAATGACAGTTTCTGTCATTTGCTTGAAAAATATTTTACTCATCTTCAAGAGCTAATGGAAAAACCTGCTAAATAGATTCTAATATTAGTCCTGAGTTTAGAAATTCCCAGTGTTTTTAGTTTTTTTTGCAGATTATAGGGCAATAAGTACAAGTAGCATATTGTTCTTTCAAAACAATTTTTGTGAACATATAGCACTAATTTTAGGACTTGCTCCACAAAATAAACTTTTTTTTACATATAGATAGATATGTATGGATTTCTTTGTTTTGTTGGTACTGGGTGATTTCCCTGACATCAGTGGGGAATTACTGTTAGAATTTAAAAAAAAAACTATTTTTTCCCATTGACTTGCATGATTGAATCCAGAACCTGTATTCAACCTGCAGGTGGAAAGACACTCTTGAGAACTTGTTTATTTTGTAATGGGCGCCATCATTTTCCAAGAGACAAAATCTCTTGCAGCGGTGCTTGTGACCGCTCTCTAGAGTGGTTATTGCATCCTGGGGTGGGTTTTCTGTGTTTTGCAAATGCCTTGCTATCTTTTAAATCAGGCATCAATTTAATTAAGTATGATTTTTAGATATTGTTATAAATTGATTAAATTTTATCTTACATTGACAAATAAATATTGGTGACTAAACCAGGCATTATAATATGTAAAATATCTAATTTTGGGTAAATTCAGTCTTGCTGCAAGGGGCGGCATGTGTCTATCATCTGCCAACGTTGATGATAAACACATGCCAATTCGTTGCCCATAAACAAACGCAGAAAAAAATGAACCTTTAGTCCCAATCAATTTTGCTTGCCGTGCATGGTTTAAAGATTATACTACTACCTTGTTGTTTGCGATGACAATACACGGTAACTGACTCTAAGCAGACATTATGACCAACTTAATTGTTACACACAGTAGGGGTATCTTGCAAACCACACAGTAGGCTCACCTGCCTTTAATGAATAAAACAGAAAGGGTAAGAGCACTAGAAAGATAAAACAATTAGGTAGTAAAATAAGTCTTTGAATCTTGGTTTGAATAGTCTTTCTATTGTAAAAGGTTTTATAATTGTACAGCCGCAGACCACTTGCCCAGGATCCCTCTTTTTGGCTGGATAGTAGAGCAGTAGTCACAGGGGGGTAGTGGTTGCGCTTCACACGGATAGTAGTTATAAGAAAGAAAGAAAAGCACAATGGTGTAGTATGTCTTATCAAGCAGATGAAATAAAATGCCAAATTATGGTACTCACAATTTATGGGGGCTTAATGATTAGCTTTTAATGATCTTTGGTGAGCAATGTTGGAATTGCTCACTCCTTTGTGCTTAGGTGGTATGATCCCCACCAAGGATATAATGGTAGTAGATGGTTTTTCCGGATAAAAAATATATAAAAGAGTAAAAACAGGCCCAGGAGCAAGAATAACTTATTTAAAAAAAAATATTCAAGCTGGTAATAAAACCTAGTAAAAGACAATAAAAACTAGCACACAGGGTGTTTCGCTTAACAGCAGGCTTCCTCAGGGTGTGAAACAGAGCTCCTGCTGCCCATATATATAAATATTAGACCCTGCTGCTAATATATATTAATATTACATACCGCTGCCACCAGGGCCGGCCGAAGACTTAACGCCGCCAGGGGCGAAGTTTAAAATGCCGCCCCCCGCCGCCGCCGGGGGGGGGGCGGCATTATCTACCCACCACCACCACCGGTACTTACCCTTAAACAGTCCTGCGGCGAGTCTCCCTGTGCTGCCACGGTGCCGGCTTGTAATGCTGAGCGCCGGAAGTGACGTGCATTACAAGCCGGCACAGAGACCGAACAGGGAAACTCGCCGCAGAGGAGAGAGAGAGGGGCGCCGAGCGGGTAAGCGAAAACCACTAGGTGCCCCTCTCTCTCTCCTCCGCTTCAAAAAAAACAAAAAAAACCCGCTTGGGGCGGCAAAGTGCCGCCCCTTCTGAAGTGCCGCCTGGGGCAATTGCCCCAGTCGGCTCCATTGTAGGGCCGGCCCTGGCTGCCACACTTTTTATTTATATTCGCCCCTGCTGCCAATATACATTCACAGGCGTTAACGCAAATAGCTAATCAGCCAATCACATGGCAGCGACTCAATGCATTTAGGCATGTAGACGTGGTCAAGACAACTTGCATCAAACCGAGCATCAGAATGGGGAATAAAGGGAATTGAAGTGAGTTTGAACATGGCACATAATCATCTCTAGGGTTTTGTACCGGCACGCAGGGATGGCGCTGGCTTACTCCCGGATCCCTGGTCCCGGCGGCGTCTCGATCGGCTGCTTCGCGAGGAGCTGGGGAAGATGGCGACGGACCGGTTCCAAGAGAGGGGCTGCGCTTCTGCCGTCTGTGTGCAGGAGAGGGTGGGAGGTGCCACAGAGGAGGTTGTTGCTAGAGGGGCGGCGCTTCCAACGCCGTCTCCCTCTAGAGACTGTGTGAGGGGCAGTACTAGGGCTGGATCTACAGGCTTGACATCATACGTCACACCTGTGATCCCTATAAATGCCCCAAGCTCCCTCTCAGCAGTGCTCAGATATTCTGAGACACTCTGTGTGCTACTTAGGATCCCAAGTGCTGTGCTCCTGGCCCTATTTTGAACCTGTGCCTGAACCTATACCGGTACCTGCACCTGTGCCTATACCTGTGCCTGCACCTGTACCGTTACGTGCACCTGTGCCTGTGCCTATACCTGTGCCTGCACCTGTACCGTTACCTACACCTGTGCCTGTGCCTGCACCTGTACCGTTACCTGCACCTGTGCCTATACCTGTGCCTGCACCTGTACCGTTACCTGCATCTGTACCTGTGCTTGATTCTGACCCTGGACTGTTACCTAGTAAAGTGAATCTGAGCTTTACCTGTTTTGCTTCTCCGTTCCTCCGGTCGTCCTGCATATTGGGCTCCTTCTCTTAACGGAACACAGACACCTAGTGGTGTCTGACAGGTTTACAGAGATTGGTCCGAAAAAGACCAATTGAGCACCGTATAAATGCGACAGCCTACCTGAGTATTGTTTCTGACCATGTCCATCTCTTTATGACCACAGTGTACCCATCTTCTGATGGCTACTTCCAGCAGGATAATGTCACAAAGCTCACATCATCTCAAACTGGTTTGTTGAAAATGACAATGATATTCACTGTACTCCAATGGCCTCCACAGTCACCAGATCTCAATCCAATAGCGCACCTTTGGGATGTGGTGGACGGGAGATTTGCCTTATGGATGTGCAACCGACAAATCCTCACCAACTCTGATGCTCTATTTGAAAGGTAGTGCTACACCTTTTATCTACATAGAGCTTACAGATTGTACAACATTGTAGAATGAGTTATGCAAGCAGACACAGTTGGTATGGAGGGTCCTGGAATATGAAATATGTTAATTGTTGCTTGTATGGGGCTAATCACACATAGAAATGTTAGAGAAATGTATTTCTGGAGGAATAACATTATAGCTCTTCATTTTTACTACAATGCATGGTAAATGAGACATAACCAGTAAATCCTATGTATGAGTTTTACACTTGGGAACTACACACAGAACATTTATCAGGCAGATTATCCTACCAGATGGTATCTGTCTTTGCTGGGCTCAATCCTGCTAAGCTGCCAAGGTACGCATTTATTCTGTATACCAGATTTGCTTGAATGCTTAGTTGGAGAATGTATGTAATAATATTGCTGTAGTGTAGACCATTATGTACTGATGGCTGTCATGGTTAAAGTATCGGAAACTAAGGTAAATTGACACATTACATGTATTGTAGATGTAGTATTTTTAAATATTTCTACTAGCATGTAATACATAGACATTTGCAGGGATTTTTCAGCAATTTTATTTGTACAATGAAGACATCACAATTTTGTACAAGCATACATGTGGATCTAATCATGTCATCTATTTGCACAAAATTTTCAAAATCATTTAATTTTCACTTAAACTGAACGTAACAGTGATTATGTGTAAAATTTAAGCATGAGGCCACTAATGCCAAAGTCTGTATTAGAAATGCATATAAATAAGTAATTACTTTGAGTCCAGATGGCATGCCTGAAAAGAAGTCACATTATGATGGCATGGCTCCTCTGGCACTTTTTTGAACATTTATAAATTATTAGTGGCATCAAAAAAGGAGATACATAGTTTACAAGGGTACAAATATGTTCCCTCTTTTCAGGGACGTACTAAACAGCAAATTGGGATGATGGGATGATGGGATGATTGGCTGCAATGCTCAGCACTATCAATAGGTGTCAGTACACATTTTACACTCATGGTAAATCAAAGTATGTTCTTTTAGGTAGTTCTTGATACTAAGTTGCAATGAATACATTGCAAAAAGAAGCTGCAAATGTTTAACTATTTACTTGCTGAAATATATACAGTTTTATAATGGAATCATAGTAAATTCTATAGAAATAATAGAAAAATGTTATGTAATCAAAATATTGATTTAATATAGTACATGTATGTGCAACATCATATTTTACCTGTTTTGATTGGCACAATATGGGAATATACATTTTAAACATGGGGATTATGGGTGGAATATTATAGTTACACATGCTAAGGAACACAGTTGACCTGTTTCTGATAAGGATATGGCTATAAATATTTTTTACATGGGGATTATGGGTGGAATATCATGGTTACAGATGCCAAAGAAGACATTTGACCTGTTTCTGATAAGAATATGGGCATTTTATTATTTTTACATGGGGATTATGGGTGGAATATTATAGTTACACATGCTAAGTAACATATTAGATCTGTTTCTGATAAGAATATGGGTATAATATTTTTTTTACATGGGGATTATGGGTGGAATATTATAGTTACACATGCTAAGGAACACATTTGATCTATTTCTGATAAGAATATGGGTATAATATTTTTTTACATAGGGACTATGGGTGGAATCAGGGCCGGCCCTATAATGGGGCAGACTGGGGCAATTGCCCCAGGCGGCACTTTAGAAGGGGCGGCACTTTGCCGCCCCAAGCGCTTTTTTTTTTTTGAAGCGGAGGAGAGAGAGAGGGGCACCGAGTGGTTTTAGCTTACCCGCTCGGCGCCCCTCTCTCTCTCTCCTCTGCGGCGAGTCTCCCTGTTCGGTCCCGGCTTGTAATGCAGAGCGCCGGAAGTGACGTCAATTTCCGGCGCTCAGCATTACAAGCCGGCACCGTGGCAGAGCAGGGAGACTCGCCGCAGGACTGTTTAAAGGTAAGTACCGGGGGGGGGTCGTAGATTATGCCGTCGGCGAAGTTTAAAATATCGCCCCCCCCCCCCCCCCCCGGCGTCGGCGGGGGGGGGGGGCGGCGTTTTAAACTTCGCCCCAGGCGGCGTTAAGTCTTCGGCCGGCCCTGGGTGGAATATCATGGTTACACATGCTAAATAACATATTTGATCTGTTTCTGATAAGAATATGAGTATACTCATTTTTTTACATGGGGATTATGGGTGGAATATTATAGTTACACATGCTAAGTAACACATTTGACGCATTTCTGATAAAAATATGGGTATAATATATTTTTTACATGGGGATTATGGGTGTAATATCATGGTTACACATGCTAAGGAACATATTTGATCTGTTTCTTATAAGAATATGGGAATATTTTTATTTTTACATAGGGATTGTGGGTGGAATATTATAGTTACGTATGTTAAATAACACATTTGACCCATTTCTGATAAGAATATGGGTATAATATTTTTTTACATGGGATTATGGGTGGAATATCATGGTTACACATGCTAAGGGACACATTTGATCTGTTTCTGATAAAAATATGGGTGTAATATTTTTTTACATGGGGATTATGGGTGGAATATTAGAGCTTCACATGCTAAGTAACATATTTGACCTGTTACTGATAAGAATATGGGTATAATATTTTTTTTGCATGGGGATTATGGGTGCAATATCATGGTTACAGATGCCAAAGAACAGGTTTGACCTGTTTCTGATAAGAATATGGGAATGTTATTATTTTTACATGGGGATTATGGGTGGAATAATGCCACCCATAATCCCCATGTAAAAATAATAACATTCCCATATTCTTATCAGAAACAGGTCAAACCTATTCTTTGGCATCTGTAACCATGATATTGCACCCATAATTTTCTGATAAGAATATGGGTATACTCATTTTCTTACATGGGGATTATGGGTGGAATATTATAGTTACACATGCTAAATAACACATTTGACCCATTTCTGATAAGAATATGGGTATAATTTTTTTTTTACATGGGGATTATGGGTGGAATATTATAGTTACACATGCTAAGGAACACATTCCACCTGTTTCTGATAAGAATATGGCTATAAATATTTTTTGCATGGGGATTATGGGTTGAATATCATGGTTACACATGCTAAGGAACATATTTGACCTGTTTCTGATAAGAATATGGGAATATTATTATATTTACATGGGGATTATGGGTGGAGTATTATAGTTACTCATGCTAAGGAACACATTTGACCTGTTTCTGATAAGAATATAGCTCTAAATATTTTTTACATGGGGATTATGGGTGGAATATCGTGGTTACAAATGCCAAAGAATCCGTTTGACCTGTTTCTGATAAGAATATGGGAATATTATTATTTTTACATGGGGATTATGTGTGGAATATTATAATTACACATGCTAAGGAACATATTTGACCCTTTTCTGATAAGAATATGGGTATAATATTTTTTTACATGGGGATTATGGGTGGAATATTATAGTTACCCATGCTAAATAACACATTTGACCCATTTCTGATAAGAATATGGGTATACTCATTTTTTTACATGGGGATTATGGGTGGAATATTATCGTTACACATGCTAAGGAACACATTTGACCCATTTCTGATAAGGATATGGGTATATTTTTTTACATGGGGATTATGGGTGAGATATTATGGTTACACATGTCAAGGAACATATTTGACCTGTTTCTGATAAGAATATGGGAATATTTTTATTTTTACATAGGGATTGTGGGTGGAATATTATAGTTACGCATGCTAAGTAACACATTTGACCCATTTCTGATAAGAATGTGGGTATAATATTTTTTACATGGGGATTATCGGTGGAATATTATAGTTACACATGCTAAGGAACACATTTGACCCATTTCTGATAAGAATATTGTCACGGTCTGCCCAGGCTGCGGAGCTGCATATCTGTCCTGCTTTAGTTTCTCTGCTTTGCTTTGATCCATTCCTGGATTTCCTTTTGCTTTGTTCTATTTTCCATTCCTTGCTTCTGCTCCGACTCTTTGCTTCAGCTCTGCTTCCTTTATTAGGTTTGCCCCACCTGTGTTCTGTTTGTCTCAGTCTGCAGTCTGCAGTCTAAGGTATGTCTCTGTGCTGTGTTTGGTTTACTTGTGTGGTTTGTTTTGTATCTTGTCAGCAGGGATTAGCGTTAGGACCCACCGTCATTGGAGTACTTTGGCGTAGTGGTGGGCTAAGCATACTATGGCCATATCATGTGACGAAATCTCCAATAGTTATCTTGTAGTCCTAGGCTAGTTTCTGTAGTCATGTTTGTGTGTCTTTATGTACCTTTGCCCTTCTTCCTTGAATCATCTGAGGATTCCGGTTCCTCTCTCCTCTCCCCATGTCCCTGTTAATATGTCCTATCCTTGCTTATAGGAGAAGCGTCCGAGGGTTCTGGCTCCTCACTCCTTCCCCTGTGTTCCTTGCCTTCTTCCCTGTCCTTTGTTGTGCCCTGTACTATGTATGTCTTGTCTAGTTATGTTTATTCCTCGTCTAGTGCCTGTTTATATTTTGCTCTATTCATATCTTGTTTCTAGCCACTTCTCATGTATATTCTATATCATGTTTCTAGCCTGGTCTCCCTTTCCTTTGCTGTGTTATGTGTCTGCTACATTAACCCTTTGCTTAGCCTTCATTCTCCAGCCTGCAGCATCCTGCTCGTGATCAGTGTGATATGCTTCATGCCTGCTCCTGGGTGCCTGCAGGATTCGTTTTATTCTGGACTACATCTGCTGCCATATCAGGGCGCTGGTGTTTGGCTGCACTTCCTAGGTGCTCAACGCCTGGGTGAGTGTGGTCACCCTGCACCAGGCCCTGCCCCAGACTCCACTGCTGCATCGAGACTCTTGCAAACAACCATCGGGCGCGCTGGGTCCTTCTGCCATCAGCTTGGACCCAGTCCGTGACAAATATAGCTATAAATATTTTTTTACATGGGGATTATGGGTGGAATATCATGGTTACAGATGCCAAAGAATACGTTTGACCTGTTTCTGAGAAGAATATGGGAATATTATTATTTTTACATGGGGATTGTGGGTGGAATATTATAGTTACACATGCTAAAGAACATATTTGATCTGTTTCTGATAAGAATATGGGTATACTCATTTTTTTACATGGGGATTATGGGTGGAATATTATAGTTACTCATGCTAAGGAACACATTTGACCCATTTCTGATAAGAATATAGCTATAAATAATTTTTTACATGGGATTATGGGTGGAATATCATGGTTACAGATGCCAAAGGACACGTTTGACCTGTTTCTCATAAGAATATGGGTATAATATTTTTTTTACATGGGGATTATGGGTGAAATATTATAATTACACATGCTAAGGAACACATTTCACCTGTTTCTGATAAGAATATGGCTATAAATATTTTTTTGCATGGGGATTATGGGTGGAATACTATAGTTACGCATGCTAAGTAACACATTTGACCCATTTCTGATAAGAATGTGGGTATAATATTTTTTACATGGGGATTATGGGTGGAATATCATGGTTACACATGCTAAGGAACATATTTGACCTGTTTCTGATAAGAATATGGGAATATTATTATATTTACATGGGGATTATGGGTGGAGTATTATAGTTACTCATGCTAAGGAACACATTTGACCTGTTTCTGATAAGAATATAGCTCTAAATATTTTTGACATGGGCATTATGGGTGGAATATCATGGTTACAAATGCCAAAGAATACGTTTGACCTGTTTCTGATAAGAATATGGGAATATTATTATTTTTACATGGGGATTATGTGTGGAATATTATAATTACACATGCTAAGGAACATATTTGACCCTTTTCTGATAAGAATATGGGTATACTCATTTTTTTACATGGGGATTATGGGTGGAATATTATAGTTACACATGCTAAGGAACACATTTGACCCATTTCTGATAAGGATATGGGTATATTTTTTTTACATGGGGATTATGGGTGAGATATTATGGTTACACATGCCAAGGAACATATTTGACCTGTTTCTGATAAGAATATGGGTATACTCATTTTTTACATGGGGATAATGGGTGGAATATTATAGTTACACATGCTAAGGAACACATTTGACCTGTTTCTGATAAGAATATGGCTATAAATATTTTTTTACATGGGGATTATGGGTGGAATATCATGGTTACAGATGTCAAAGAACACGGTTGACCTGTTTCTGATAAGAATATGGGATTTTTTTATTATTTTTACATGGGGATTATGGGTGGAATATTATAGCTACACATGCTAAGGAACACATTTGACCTGTTTCTGATAAGAATATGGCTATAAATAATTTGTATATATGGGGATTATGGGTGGAATATTATGGTTACACATGTTTAGTACCTTATTCGACAAGTTTCTGTTAAGAATATGGCTATAATTATTTTTCTATATGGGGATTTTGGGTGCAATATCAAGGTTACACATGCCATGGAACATAATTGACCTCTTCCTGATAAGAATATGGGTAAAATAATTTTTCTACATGGGTATTATGGGTGGAATATTATGGTTACACATGCCTAGGAATGTATTTCACTTGTTTCTGATAAGAAAATGGGTATGATTAAATTTTTTCATAGATATTATGGATACTATGATATGATTGCATGTGCCATGTAACATATTTGATCTATTTCTGTTGAGAAAATGGTTATAAATGTTTTTTCTACATGGGGATTATGGGTGAAATGACATGGTTACACACCCCTAGTAACATATTCGACCCATTTCTCATAAGAATGTTGCTATATTTTTTCTACCTAAGGATTATGGGAGGTATAGCATGGTCAAAGGGACACATTTGACCTGTTTCTGATAGGAATATAGTTATAGATATTTTTTACATGGGGATAATGGGTGGAATATCATGGTTACACGTGCCCAGTAACATATTTGATCACCATGAAATTTCACCCATAATCCCCATGTAGAAAACCATTTATAACCATTTTCTTAACAGAAATAGATCAAATATGTTACATGGCACATGCAATAATATCATAGTATCCATAATATCTATGAAAAAATTTAATCATACCCATTTTTTTTATCAGAAACAAGTTAAATACATTACTAGGCATGTGTAACCATAATATTCCACCCATAATACCCATGTAGAAAAATTATTTTACCCATATTCTTATCAGGAAGAGGTCAATTATGTTCCATGGCATGTGTAACCTTGATATTGCACCCAAAATCCCCATATAGAAAAATAATTATAGCCATATTCTTAACAGAAACTTGTCGAATAAGGTACTAAACATGTGTAACCATAATATCCCACCCATAATCCCCATATATACAAATTATTTATAGCCATATTCTTATCAGAAACAGGTCAAATGTGTTCCTTAGCATGTGTAACTATAATATTCCACCCATAATCCCCATGTCAAAATAATAATATTCCCATATTCTTATCAGAAACAGGTCAAATGTGTTCCTTAGCATGTGTAACTATAATATGCCACCCATAATCCCCATGTAAAAAAATGAGTATACCCATATTCTTATCAGAAACAGGTCAAATATGTTACTTAGCATGTGTAACTATAATATGCCACCCATAATCCCCATGTAAAAATAATAATATTCCCATATTCTTATCAGAAACAGGTCAAACGTATTCTTTGGCATCTGTAACCATGATATTCCACCCATAATCCCCATGCAAAAAAAATACTATACCCATATTTTTATCAGTAACAGGTAAAATATGTTACTTAGCATGTGTAACTATAATATTCCACCCATAATCCTCATGTAAAAATAATAAAATGCCCATATTCTTATCAGAAACAGGTCAAATGGGTTCTTTGGCATTTGAAACCATGATATTCCACCCATAATCCCCATGTAAAAAATATTTATAGCCATATTATTATCAGAAACAGGTCAAACGTGTCCCTTAGCATGTGTAACTATAATATTCCACTCATAATCCCCATGTAAAAAAATAACATTCCCATATTCTTATCAGAAAAAGGTCAAATATGTTCCTTAGCATGTACAACTATAAAATTCCACCCATTACCCCCATGTAAAAAAATGAGTATACCCATAGCATAGCATAGCATAGCAGGTCAAATATGTTACTTAGCATGTGAAGCTATAATATTCCACCCATAATCCCCATGTAAAAAAAAAAAAAAGATTATACCCATATTCTTATCTGAAACAGGTCAAATATGTTACTTAGCATGTGTAACTATAATATTCCACCCATAATCCCCATGTAAAAAAAAATAATATTCCCATATTCTTATCAGAAACAGGTTAAATATGTTACTTAGCATGTGTAACTATAATATTCCACTGATAATCCCCATGTAAAAAGATATTATACCCATATTCTTATCAGAAACAGGTCAAATATGTTCCTTAGCATGTGTCAGTAGTATACCTAGCGGGGGGAGGGGGGGGGCGGTCCGCACCGGGTGCCGCTCATCAGGGGGGTGCCAACTTGCCGGCACCCGGCACCCCTCCAGAGACGGACAGTAATGTCCGCCGCTGGAGGAGCAGGCTCGCAAGGGAGCGGTATCGAAGGTCTTTAACAGACCTCCGGCTCCCTTGAGTGATTTTAAGCCGGGTTCAACTCGATATCGCTCCCTTACGATCCGCGCGGCAACAGCTGCTGTGCGCCGGGATTTGTTGTCAGATCCCGGTGCACAACACTGAAGCCGCGCCCACTGAACCGGAAGAAGACAGAAGAACTGAAGAAGAGGAGCGAAGAGGAGGAAAAGAAGCTGTAAGGAGAAAAGAGGAAATGTAGGAAAGCATTCAGTGAGTGAGAGTGGATTGGTATATGTGTGGATTGGTATGTGTGTGGATTGGTATATATGTGGATTGGTATATGTGTGGATTGGTATATATGTGGATTGGTATGTGTGTGGATTGGTATGTGTGTGGATTGGTATATGTGTGGATTGGTATATGTGTGGATTGGTGTATGTGTGTGGATTGGTATGTGTGTGGATTGGTATGTGTGTGGATTGGTATATGTGTGGATTGGTATATGTGTGGATTGGTTATATGTGTGGATTGGTTATATGTGCGGATTGGTAAGTGTGTGAGAGTGATGGGTGTTATGCTGTACCATTTCCAATGTATTTTTCATTATATAATTATGCTCTAGTACATCATAACTCCCATCACTCTATACTGTTCTATACAGTGGCAGAGCTGGGAGACAGAGGCCTTGCACCCCCACCGCAGGACTCCTGAAAGGTAAGTGAACTTCAAAGGGTAGATAGTTAGGAGGGGGTAGATAGGGAGAAGGGAGTGAGACGGGGATAGGGGGTAGATAGGGGAGAAGGGAGTGAGAAGGGGTAGGTAGGACAAAAGGGAGTGAGAAGGGGTAGATAGGGCAATCATACTCCTATCATGCCAAGTCTGCGACTACATCCTGGAATCTGGGTATGCCTGGGCATGATAGGAATGTGATTGCTGTTAACAATCATATATATTAATATTGTTATTTCATTGTTTTGTCCTATTTTGGTGTGTTACTTACTTTAAATAAATGTTAGATTTTTTTTTTTATGGTGTGTGTGGGAGGGGGTCATATTCGGTTTCGGCCAGGTAAATGCTGCATTTTCGGTTTCAGTCCAGAATTCGTTTCGGTGCATCCCTACTACTAATGAAATGGTAGGCTTACACCACATCAATGTTTGGCTTAGTATATAGTGATAGGAGTTATGCTGCACTATTGTCAATGTCTGGCTCAATGTATAGTGATAGGGATTACGCTGTACCACCATCAATGTGTGCCTCAGTATATAGTGATAGGTGTTATGTTGTACCACCGTCATTGTCTGCCTCAGTATATAGTGGTAGGTGTTATGCTGTACAACCGTCAATGTCTGCCTCTGTATATAGTGATAGGTATTATGCTGTACCACCGTCAATTTCTGCCTCAGTATATAATGATAAAAGTAAGTGTTATGCTGTACCACCTTTAGTGTCTGCGCCGGTATATAACGGTAGAAGCTATGCAGTTTTAAAGTGTGTGTGTGGGGGGGGTGCCACTTCCAGGATCCACCCCAGGTGCCAAATACTCTAGGTACGCCCCTGGCATGTGTAACTATAATATTCTACCCATAATCCCCATGTAAAAAAAATATTATACCCATATTCTTATCAGAAACAGGTCAAATATGTTACTTAGCATGTGTAACTATAATATTCCACCCATAATCCCCATGTAAAAAAAATGAGTATACTCACATTCTTATCAGACACAGATCAAATATGTTATTTAGCATGTGTAACCATTATATTCCACCCATAATCCCCATGTAAAAATAATAATATTCCCATATTCTTATCAGAAATAGGTCAAATATGTTCCTTAGCATGTGTAACCATGATATTCCACCCATAATCCCCATGTAAAAAAAATATTATACCCATATTCTTATCAGAAATGGGTCAAATGTGTTACTAAGCATGTGTAACTATAATATTCCACCCATAATCCCCATGTTTAAAATATATATTCCCATATTGTGCCAATCAAAACAGGTAAAATATGGTGTTACACATACATGTACCATATTAAATCAATATTTTGCTTACATAACATTTTTCTATTATTTCTATAGAATTTACTATGATTCCGTTATAAAACTGTATATATTTCAGCAAGTAAATAGTTAAACATTTGCAGCTTTTTTTTGCAATGTATTCATTGCAACTTAGTATCAAGAACTACCTAAAAGAACATACTTTGATTTACCATGAGTGTAAAATGTGTACTGACACCTATTGATAGTGCTGAGCATTGCAGCCAATCATCCCATCATCCCATCATCCCAATTAGCTGTTTAGTACGTCCCCTCTTTTCATTTACCATACAGACATAAATTAAGTATTGTGTTTTCAGGACATGTTTGTCTTTTTTTTTTATTGTAGCCCCATACATGTAAACTATAGTTTTTTTATATACCGTATTTGCTTGATTTTAAGACGAGGTTTTTTTCAGAGCAAATGCTCTGAAAAATACCCCTCCTCTTATAATCGAGGTCATCTTCTAATCAGACCTCAAAAAAATGTCCGCTGGGGCCAGGCTGCCTACCGGTGCTTTGGTGGCGAGCAGCATCTCTTCTAGCAGCAGGAGAACAGGAAGCTAGCAGAGTGTCACATAATTCTGCCTCCCCCCTCCTTCCTCTGGGGGCGGGGCCAGAGAAGTTGGTCGCACAGCCGGGCCCCTGCAGAAGTCTTCGAGTGAGAGATCTGCAGTTCAGGTAAGGGGGTGGGGGAGGGTTTTTGAGCAGGTATGTGTGATTAATGGAATGAATGAGTATTTAAATGTTTGTGAATGAGTTTGTGTGTGTGATAGCATGGATGTGTAAGGGGGGTAGTGGTGGTAGCATGGCATAGGGAGGCTGTACTCACACTCCTATCATCCCCAAGTCCCAGCATGTACTGGCTGCCTTGACTTGATAGGAGTGCGATTGCTGTTAGCAGTTATATATATATATAGAAGATGCCTTTTAACCCCCCTATATGCCACTCTGCCCCATGATATGCCTTTTAACCCCCTATATGCCACTATATGGCATATAGGGGGTTAAAAGGCATATCATGGGGCAGAGTGGCATATAGGAGGGCATAAGACATTTCTGGAGGCAGAGTGGTATATAGAGGGTTAAAAGGCACATCATGGGGCAGAGTGGCAAATAGGGGGTATAAGGCATTTCTGGGGGCAGAGTGGCAACCCTGGGGGCAGATGTGCATAACTGGGGGGGCAGGTTGGCAAATAAAAGGAAATACAAAATTATATATTTTTCTCAATCATAGCTTTTATTAAATATGAAAAAATTGTTTACATGAATTAATATTTACTAGTAAAACTTTTTTTCCTATAGGGTAGTCTTATATTCAGGCTTTTTGTTTTTTTCCTAAATTAATATTTAGATTTTGGGGGGTCGTCTTATAATCGAGCAAATACGGTATATATATAATTAGTGGGGGAAATATATTGAAGGAAAAAAAAAGAATTCCTTTGTCTACAATGATTATATATAGATAAAGCAAACATTGCACATCTGTCTGGTGTTTACCTGATTTTAGAAATACACCATTTTCCTAGAATTTTAACCAATTTTAATAAATATAGGACAAATATAAAAAAATACACAGATTTGGTAAGATGTGACTGGACCCTTCATAGACCCTCAAAAAGTATACATCTTTAAATGACATTAAGCCAAGTCTTATCTGAAGGTGTATCTTTAACTTTTATTGGCAATCACAGTTGATACAAGCAGGGATGTTGGTCCTACACTGGCATTAGTTGACACAGTTTTACACTCTGCTCCAAACATTTCTAGAGCGGCGATAGCAAACCTACGGCACACATGCTAGAACAGGCACGCAAAGACTTTCGTTGTGGCACGCAGCCAGGTTGCCGACTGGCAGGGCTGGTCTTTTGGGTGTGTGGGAGAAGAGAGAGGGGTGGCGACCGGTTGCTCATTAAAAAGTTTTCTGTTTCTTCCGCTAACCTGACTGCAGCGGTGGGAGTGCGAGGCCTCTATCTTGGTGGCGGTGCCTGCATTTCATGCTGAGCGACGGAATATGACATCATATTCTTGCGCTCAGCAGTGAAGCAGCCAGCACCCCGTCACATCGGCGAGGCAGAAACCTTGCGCTCCCACCGCAGGACTTTAGCAGGGTAAGGGTAACTACAATGGAGTGACTCCAATTATTTTTGTTATACACTATCATTTCAGTGCAAATGCTAATGTTATTTAATAAAATCATTTTCAAGAATAGACTGTCTTTTCATGTGTTTTTCTGCTTGGGCAGATAGATGGGCCAAATAGTTATTATCTGCTGACACATTCTATGTTTCTATGCTTAAAACACAAACATTATTTATATGGGCAAATTGATGCACACTGTTGTGTATAGTAATTTTGTACCAAAATCTTCCACTCCATGTTTAATATGCAGCGTTGGCACTTTGAGGTCTGCAAATTGGTTTGATGCAGAAAACTGGGCACTCGGGCCCAAAAATGTGCGTCCATCACTGTTCTAGAGCATGAATCAGACACCTCTCGCCCTGGGTGCAAACATATTTGTCACAGGCTATGGGGTATGCCCATACATAGCAAATCCTAGTACTAAAGGTTTGGGGCTACAGGAATGTCTACCACAATGAGTGGCATAAGAGTCTTCTACATATGACAGGTCGATGGTTTGTACTTTTAGCCTGAGACCCAGTGAAGAGCCTGAACATGTTGGGTGGCTGCATCAGCTTATGACTTTCATGATTTTTTTTCAATGCAGGCTGTGAAACTTTAATAAGTATTATTATAATATATACCGTATTTATAAGACGGCCTCCCAAAGTTTGAATATTATTCTATTATTATTATATTATTTAGAAAAAAAGAAAAGGCCTAAATATAAGGCTACCGATGCATCCCCAGATTTGTTCCCTGTGCTCCAGACTCGCTGGTGTCAAGTAGGGCCGGCCAGTGGACATCTGCACAATGCGTGCAGACAACCTCCATTGTTACCTAGGACTTTCTCTGGGGCTTCCATGACTGAGTACCAGAAGGTCACGTCGCGCTGGTGCTCCGTCATAGAAGCCCCGGAGGAATTGTCGTGCAGCAGCGGAGGTTGTCTGCGCGCATCGTGCAGATGTTCACTGGCTGCCAGAGAAGAGGATCCAGGTACCCTACAGCGCTGCAGGGATCTCGATCTTAGTCTGACAGGTCTTAGAGGCGGCAGATTCTGGGATGGCAGAAAAGGACCTCTTTAACGTGCCTTTGTCAGAAGTGGAGGGGATGTCCACCAAGGGCCATTTGCGATGATGTTCTGGGTCTGCAGAGGAGTGAGAGTCACCTGCCTCCGAACCTTCACTACTAGCCGGGGAGGTAAAAGGTTGGGTAGGCCGGGTGAATTGGGCTTCTGCCAGAGTGGCCGGTAGGGTTGCAGGCAGAGCGTAGCCAAGCTTGGAAGGTGGCAGGCATCGGTGTCTCAGAATCGTCAGCCATCTTACTCCAATGTGTTTCTGAAAAACACAAACAAATTGTGAAACAAGAAATGGGGGTCATCTGCGTGCACATGTGGGGGTCACCAACTACTGAAAACCACCAAACTAGAAAGGGGGGTCACCCCTGAATCCTAGAGTGTGGGCAGAGTAATTGGTAGAGGGGATCACCCTCAAACCAGAGTCAGTAACAGGGGACAGCCTGTGACAATGTAGTGGCCCAAAGCCCTAAATCAAGAAGAAAGGGGGGGGTCACCCCCAGCCCAGGGACTCACAAGTCCCAAGTAATAATGGGCTCTCCGGAGTAAGATAAGGGTGGTCACCTCAACTAATAAGGGCTAAAATGGAGAGGCCTAAATAAA
Source organism: Sceloporus occidentalis (assembly GCA_023333645.1). Taxonomy (NCBI): domain Eukaryota; kingdom Metazoa; phylum Chordata; class Lepidosauria; order Squamata; family Phrynosomatidae; genus Sceloporus; species Sceloporus occidentalis. The sequence continues at coordinate 3,149,474 of JALMGF010000088.1, read as the reverse complement.
TAGGGGGTCACCCCAACTAGGGTAAGAGCAGAGCACTGGTTGTAGCAGTACAGGGTAAGGATCCATTAAACACAGTACAGTAAAATATACAAAGGCCCTGAAAGGAGAAAAAAGCACAGGCAAGGGAAGTGCTAGGCCCGAAAACTAGGAAATAGGTGATAGAAATCAATAATTATGAATACAAAAGAAATGGGAGAGTGAGTACCGTAGGTATAATCAGACCTCAAATAGATGTCTGACTACAAGACTAAGTTCCAGATCCTCTCTGGCAGCTGGTGGACCTCTATGCGATGCGCGCAGACATCCTCCGCTGCTGCCAGCACTTCCTCTGGGGTTCTATGACGGAGCACCAGCATCACATGACCTTTCCGGTGCTCCACCATAGAAGACCGGTGGAAGTGCCGGCAGCAGGGGAGGTTGTCTGTGCGCATCCCACAGCCAGTGAACGTTTGCGGGATGTGCACAGACAACCTCCGCTGCTGCCGGCACTTCTATGACCGAGCACCAACGTGACATGTCCTTCAGGTGCTCAGTCATAGAAGCCCCGGCGGAAATACCGGCCAGCAGCAGCGGAGGTTGTCTGCGATGCGCACAGACCACCACCGGCTGCCCCCATTACACACCAGGGAGTCTGAAACACGGGGGACAAGTCTAGGGATGCATTGATAAGTCAGGGCATGTGGGGGGTAAGTAAAAGTGGCATGGGGGTTATAATGGTTTTCTGGAGTCAGAGTGGCATATAGGGGGTTAAAACGCATATTAGGGAGGCAGAGTGGCATATAAGGGGTGTATAAGGAATATCTGTGGAGGCAGAGCGGCAAATTGTGGGTTAAAAGGCATATCTCGGGCAGAGTGGCATATAGGGGCATATAAGGCATATCTGGGGGGTAGATGTGCATAACTGGGGCAGAGTGACAAATTAAGGAAATAAAAATTTAAAAAATCTCAATCAGTTTTTATTAAATATGAAAAAATAGTTAACATGTGAATTAGTATTTACTAGTAAACCTTTTTTTTGAAGTATTTGCTTCATCCTGATTGGTGGTTATTTTTCTTGTTTCATGTTAACTGTTTTGCTGCTGGAGGTCAATCAGTAAAGAAGGAAATACAAAATATGAAGCCTCTTGTCTTGTTAAAAAATTTGCATTGCTATCAGTACTAGTTGGTTGTTGCAGATTTTTGGACATATAATTTCAATTAGGCTTAATTGACAATATGTTCTGCCATAACTATAGCAATAGAAGCTACATCATTTGTATAGTATTAACACTTGATTCTCTGCAGTCTGGTTTTAAGCATTAACATCCGCTCTTTTAATTTTAATTGCAGATTGTCTTTCAGAATCTTTTCATTTGCACTGCAGTTTTCTACACGATATATTATCTGTCCCATGTTATTTGTTTTATTGGTGTAAGGTAAGTGTGCGTTACTTTATACGAACCAAGCTTGCATTTAACAGGACAGGTAAGTCATTGAGATATGTCTGTAGGCAGAGTGCTCTATGAAATGCCTTTTAACCCCCTTAATGCCACTCTGCCTCCAGAAATGCCTTTTAACCCTCTATACGCCATCTGGCTCCTGAAATGCCTTATACCTCCCTATATGCCACTCTGCCCCATAATATGCCTTTTAACCCCCTAAATGCCAGAGTGGCATATAGGGGTATAAGGCAATTCTGGAGGCAGAGTGGCACATAGGGGGTCAAAAGGCATTTCATTGGGCACAGTGGCATATAGAGGGTATAAGGCATTTCTGGGGCAGAGTGGCAAGCCTGGGGGCAGATGTGCATAACTGGGGGGGCAGGTTGAAAAATAAAAGGACATAAAAACTAAATATTTTTCTCAATCATAGCTTTTATGTAAAAAAAAAATAGTTTACATGAATTAACATTTACTGGTAAAACTTTTTTCCTATAGGGTCGTCTTATATTCAGGCTTTTTCTTTTTTTTCCCTAAATTAATATTCAGATTTTGGGGGGGTCGTCTTATAATCAATTCCAATGCCAATCTTGCAGAATTGCACCAATCTCTAGTCAGATGTACACATATAGCTGCTTTATGATAGCCTTGAAAAGCATAAGGCTAGGTTTCCACTTGTTTTTTTTGTGCTAAAAATGCCCATAAAAACGCCAATAGCGCCACCTGGCGTTTTTTTTGTGAAAAAACGCTGCAGCCAGATGTTAGCTGTTCTTCAATAGGAAATCGCACAATGCCATATCCACTTGGCGTTTTTCTGTTTGGCGTTTTTTCAGTCCTCTTTGGCGTTTTTCTGCTTTTTTGGGCTCTGTGGCAGTTTTTCAAAATCGCAGCATGTTGACACTCTGGCGTTTTTTGCAAGGAAATCTTGGCGTTTTTCTCCAATAGAAGTCTATGGGAGAGAAAAAACGCCATGAAAAAGCCATGTGGGTTTATTGCCTTGGCGTTTTTTATGGCGTTTTTTCCACAGTTACAATGCAGAGGATGGACCCAGTATCTGTGTGTCCTATGAGAAATAGGCTGGAAACAAACAGTTTCACACAAAACAAAGTTCATATTGAATTCTACACCATTTGGAACAAACATGCCATTACAAACAAACATACGCGACGCATCAACTGGATCCTGCGTGCCAAAAGCAACAGCAAACAATTTGCACCATCATTTGGGGCCAATCTTCCTAGAGGAGCAGACATTCGGAATAAAGCATGCCTTACAAACCACAGAAAAGAGACAAAAGGGTCCGCCGGGGCGTTTAAGTAGAACTCTACCAAATAAATGACATCAGGGGGCAGATACTTGCCATTTATCCTAATCCCTTTTTTAGCTGGGTGAAACTTCTAACTTGTAAAGGCTGGAAAAACCGCCTAAGGTAAAAAAAAGCAATTTCCACAGAAAGGCTAAAACGCCAGAAAAAACTCCAGACAAAAACGCCAAAACGCAGGAAAATGCAGTGGCAGTTTTCTTGGCGTTTTTCATCAAGAAAAAAAACGCAGGACAAAAACCCAAGTGGAAACCTAGCCTTAAGGTAGTATGCAGTACATCAGTACCCAAGAAAGAGAATGGGAACCTCTTCCAAATATATATATATATACAGTGGGGCAAAAAAGTATTTAGTCAGCCACCAATTGTGAAAGTTCTCCCACTTAAAAAGATGAGAGAGGCCTGTAATTTTCACCATAGGTACACTTCAACTATAAGAGACAGAATGGAGGGAAAGAATACACATTGTAGGATTTCTAATGAATTCATTGGTAAATTCCTCGGTAAAATAAGTATTTGGTCACCTACAAACAAGCAAGATATCTGGCTCTCACAGACCTGTAACATCTTCTTTAAGAGTCTCCTCTGTCCTCCACCCGTTACCTTTATTAATGGCACCTGTTTGAACTTGTTATCAGTATAAAAGACACCTGTCCACAACCTCAGTCACACTCCAAACCCCACTATGGCCAAGACCAAAGAGCTGTCAAAGGACACCAGAAACAAAATTGTAGACCTGCACCAGGCTGGGAAGACTGAATCTGCAATAGGCAAGCAGCTTGGTGTGAAGAAATCAACTGTGGGAGCAATTATTCGAAAATGGAAGACATACAGGACCACTGATAATCTCCATCGATCTGGGGCTCCACACAAGATCTCACCCCGTGGTGTCAAAATGATCACAAGAACGGTGAGCAAAAATCCCAGAACCACACGGGGGGACCTAGTGAATGACCTGCAGAGAGCTGGGACCAAAGTAACAAAGGCTACCATCAGTAACACACTAAGCCGCCAGGGACTCAAATCATGCAGTGCCAGGCGTGTCCCCCTGCTTAAGCCAGTACATGTCCGGGCCCGTCTGAAGTTTGCTAGAGAGCATTTGGATGATCCAGAAGAGGATTGGGCAAATGTCATGTGGTCAGATGAAACCAAGGTAGAACTTTTTGGTAGAAACTCAACTCGTCATGTTTGGAGGAGAAAGAATGCTGAGTTGCACCCAAAGAACACCATACCTACGGTGAAGCATGGGGGTGGAAACATCATGCTTTGGGGCTGTTTTTCTGCAAAGGGACCAGGACGACTGATCCGTGTAAAGGAACAAATGAATGGGGCCATGTATCGTGAGATTTTGAGTGAAAACCTCCTTCCATCAGCAAGGGCATTGAAGATGAAACGTGGCTGGGTCTTTCAGCATGACAATGATCCCAAACACACCACCCGGGCAACGAAGGAGTGGCTTCGTAAGAAGCATTTCAAGGTCCTGGAGTGGCCTAGCCAGTCTCCAGATCTCAACCCCATAGAAAACCTTTGGAGGGAGTTGAAAGTCCGTGTTGCCCAGCGACAGCCCCAAAACATCACTGCTCTAGAGGAGATCTGCATGAAGGAATGGTCCAAAATACCAGCAACAGTGTGTGTGAAAACCTTGTGAAGATTTACAGAAAACGTTTGACCTCTGTCATTTCCAATAAAGGGTATATAACAAAGTATTGATATGAACGTTTGTTATTGACCAAATACTTATTTTCCACTATAATTTGAAAATAAATTCTTTAAAAATCAGACAATGTGATTTATAGACTTTGTTGTCTCCTTCTGTCTCTCATAGTTGAAGTGTACCTATGGTGAAAATTACAGGCCTCTCTCATCTTTGTAAGTGGGAGAACTTGCACAATTGGTGGCTGACTAAATACTTTTTTGCCCCACTGTACATATATATTTATATTTATTTATATACATATATAAATTACATTGGACATCTTTTAAGTGAACAGTATGATTAACACTTCTTAGGCACCTTGGTTCACCTTTTAATAAATAATCTTTAATTTTCATTAAAACAACCATAAAATTACCAGATTTGTTGAAGTAAACAATATTAGACTTTTAAATGGAAGTTCTGAACATCCGCAGCTTTGCATCTGATAATTTCTTCTTTATTTAGAGTGAAATATTTAGTTACAGCTACTGTAGATTTTCAAGAATTAACCAAACTACATATGTGTATATATATATATATATATATATATATATATATATACACACAAATAAAATATGCATGTTTTTTAAATTAGTCAAGTAGAAGGTTGTCACGCGCTCTGCCGTGGCTCTCTCTCCGGCCGCTCACGGCGGCTCGCCGAGCGCTGGCAGCCCCGTCTCCGTCCTGCACGCGCGTCGCCGCCGGGTCGCGCGCTCTGCCGCGGCTCTCTCTCCGGCCGCCGGCAGCTCCACCTCCTTTCCGCTTGCGCGGCTCCGCCTCTGCCACCGCCGCTACCACTCAAAGTTCTTTGGATCCTACCTCCTCCAGCGCGCACGCCCGCCCGCCCACGCCGCAGGCACGTCGCTGCGTCCTCCACGCACGCGCGCCGGGACCACGGCGGTGACACGCCGTTTAGTGGAGATGCCAGCCGCGATGCACCTGATTGCATCCAACGCACGCGACGCATGCAACGGCGCGGCCTATGACGTGAGGGCCTTTTTTCCTATTTAAACCCCATTTGTTTAGACTCTAACAATGTATCATGAATAACATTTCTATCCATAAACTCTATGCAGCATTAGTGCAGAGAACAACGAATAGGTCAACTGTGAATACATGCATCCCCGTATGCTACAAAGCACTTAACATTAATGATGGCCATAACACACTAAGTTTAATGGATAATGCACCAAAATGTAGGGTTTACCGTAGCAATTACTACCCATAATTAATGATAGGCATTTTATAGGCCATAGTTTCAAAGAGAGAGAAAAAATAACAGTAATTGCTGACTGCAATCATCCTGGTGACTCACTTAATTATACTTACGTTACACAAAGAGAATAAATAATTGCATTACCTTATGAAATAATGAATAGTGTTATATTTTGTATTCATCATTATTATTCAATAATGTCATGCTTACTTGGGCATACAAACTGTGTATATGGAGAGGGGTTGCTTTAAGTAATTACAGTGTCAGTCATGTAATAGTTTGGGTGACTTTCCATATTCAAACCATACACCGAGGAGACCTTTTATGGCAATGGTGGTGAAGTCAGCACCTTCTTAGACTTTCATTAGTCACAGTATTCGACTTAGTGATTAACACTGAGCCATTGCTCACAGGCAGTATCATAAGAAGTCAGGGTATTTGACTAGTAGATTGGGCTATAATAACAGAGCTAGAATACATGTAAATGGCTAATATAAAATTACCTAAAATTATATGAAAAAACTAGAATTGTTTTTAAAGAAAAACATAATAATATTTTTGAAAACATATGTTTTACTCTCACACTAGTAATCACTAGTGTACTGAAAGGAGGGTGAAGGGGAAGGTGCACCCCAGGTGCCACTCATCAGGGGGGGTGCCGCCAGGGGAGGGCTGGCAGCTTAAGTCCTTTGGTGCTAGTCTAGTCAAGTGGCCCATTGCGCCATCGAATCAGCCCACCATACATGCCCATCTTTTCCTAATTTTCTAATGCATTTTGATGTAATGTGATGGGATTGGGAGTTCATCAGTACACTAAAAAAAAGTCATCATACACAAAACATTTCCTTTTCAGTACAGTGCAGGCTCTGCCACACTGACATCCAAACACATACACCAGGACAGGCTCTGCCACACTGACACCCAAACACACACACCAGGACAGGCTGTGCCACACCAACACCCAAACACACACCAGGACAGTCTCTGTCACACCGACATCCAAACACACACACCAGGACAGGCTCTGCCACACCGACACCCCCCACACACACCAGGACAGGCTGTGCCACACCAACACCCAAACACACACCAAGACAGGCTCTGCCACACCGACACACACACCAGGACAGGCTCTCCCGCACAGACACACAAACCTACACACACCAGGACAGGCTGTGCCACACCGACACCCAAACACACACACCAGGACAGTCTCTGTCACACCGACATCCAAACACACACACCAGGACAGGCTCTGCCACACCGACACCCCCCACACACACCAGGACAGGCTGTGCCACACCAACACCCAAACACACACCAAGACAGGCTCTGCCACACCGACACACACACCAGGACAGGCTCTCCCGCACAGACACACAAACCTACACACACCAGGACAGGCTGTGCCACACCGACACCCAAACACACACACCAGGACAGGCTCTGCTACACCGACACCCAAACACACACACCAGGACAGGCTCTGCCACACCGACACCCAAACACACACACCAGGACAGGTTCTGCCACACCGACGTGCAAACACACACACCAGGACAGGCTCTGCCACACTGACACCCGCATCAGTACGGGTTAAATAACACAAACATAAAAAATGCTTACCACACTGGTTTGTTGTTTGTGTGTTTTCCCCCTTAGATATTGATGCTCCAGCCAGGCTGCCCTTTTTTTTTTTTTTTTTTTTTTAATGTATTCCCCCCACACCCCTGTGTTTTGCCCCTTGTGTATTTGTGCCCCCAGCCGGCCCTCTTTGTGCGTTTATGCCCCCACACCCTTTTGTATTGATTTATGTGATGTCACCTGCCAGCCCCCTCCCTTGTGTATTGATGCCCCTGTGTATAATTTTATTATAGATTAGAAATACCATTAAGTGCCTTTACCTTAACTAGTTCTCTGACCCAGCTTGGCTGGAAGCTGAGTAATACAAGTTGTTTCTGAGATCCTGTATTGATTACAGGGGGCTCAACCATATCACAGTTAAAAACGCCTACCCGATTCCGCTTATTACCAAGCTATTCGATCACTCAAAAGGGTCCAAAGTGTTTACTAAGCTTGACTTGTGGGGGGCTTGTTAAGGATAAAGGAGGGCCACAAATGGAAAACTGCGTTTAACACCAATAGCGGGCATTAATAATATATTGTGATCTCCTTCGGGACATGCTTCAACAATGTGTGATGGTATACCTAGACAATACTCTGATCCATTCCGCTTCCATAAAAAGCCATCACACAGATGTTCCCCGACTCGCTTCAAGGGTTCTAAGGGTTCGCTAACTACTACAGGAAATTCATACGTAATTTTTTTCTACATAATTTTTCTCAAAGGCCATCACTGCCTTTAAGTCATTAAAGGCTGCTTTTGCCACAGTTCCCATTTTGGCAGACCAGAAACCCAAGCTTCGATTCATACTTGAGATCAATGGGTCTGAGGCAAGAGTGGGCACCTTTTTGTCTCAACATCCTACTCCCGAGAGCCAGTTGCACCCATGTGGATATTTCTACAAAAAGTCCTGCGGAATGCAAATATGAAATTGGTGGCCATGAGTTACTATAAATGAGACTTGCTCTCAAAGAATGGAGACATTTGCTCGAAGGAACTCCTATGTGAATACTGATCCTCACAAGGCTAAGCCCTTGACTCCGAGGCATTCCAGATAGGCCTTATTTCTATCTTGCTTACATTTTGTGGTCTTGTACCTCCCTACCTCAGGTCGCTGTTTCGCACCAGCTGCCAGAGTGGAGGATCCAGGTCCCCTGCAGCTCTGCGGGAGATCTGGATCTTAGTCTTGTAGTCAGACCTCTATTCTTACATGCAGACAACCTCTGGTGTGACGTGACCTTCTGGTGCTCAGTCATAGAAGCCCCGGCAGAAGTCCTGGGTAGCAGCAGAGGTTGTCTGCCCCACTAGACACCAGGGAGTCTGGAGCACAGGGCAAGTCTAGGGATGCATTGGTAAGTTGGAGGGGCATATGGGGGGTATAAGGCATATTGGGGGGAAGAGTAGCAAGCCTTGGGGCAGATGTGGATAACTGGGGGGTAAGTTGGCAAATAAAAGGAAATAAAACCAAAAAATGCATTTTCTTACTCATAGTTTTTATTAAATATAAAAAAATAGTTTACACGTGAATTAGTATTTACTAATAAAACTGTTTTTCTTATAGGGTAACTTCCAGGTGCCATCCTCTGTTACACTGTATGACCAGGTTTGTGGACAGTTCTCATAATTATTGAGTTTAGGTGTTTTATCCATGACTATTGGTAACAGGTGTATAAAATTGCAGCTCACTGATCCACCCACACCTACGTGCACTACAGACCATGCACACTCACAAAGTAGGGCTGCCGAATGCTGAAGCTAAAGCATAAAAATCACCTGTCCTTTTTATTACTCATTACAGAGTTCCAAATTACCTCTGGAAGCAACATCAGTACAAGCAGCTTACTTAGGAAGAGTGTTCCCCTACAAGACAAAAATTCTACAGCTAACCCTGCCTAATACTGCTTCTTTAATGATGGCATAATTTTGGGTTTAACTTTATCTAAACCATCTTAAATAAAATGTTGCAGAAAAGTTAGGACCATAGATATTTCTTTGTTGAAAGTGTAATGTATAATTGAAATTCTCATTACAATGGCATCTATTTTGAAGCTAAACTGAACACAAAATCAGTATACATGGCTGAATTTCAGAAATAGCCTCAATGTTTAAGGCAGCTAAAGTTCTGTGTGGTAACCTCATAATAACTAAAAACTAAATAAAAATATAAAACACATAAAATCAAGTTATGTTTGCGTAAATATGTATGATTTCCTCTTTTTCTTGCAGTTTTGAGAACTTTGATGAATTTGGACCATTCGATTTTAAAACAAACCCTTCCTGGTCAGACAAAAAATATCTAGGTATTGTGTATGGTTTATTTTGAAGAGAGTAATTTAGATTATCTAAATAATTAGATAATCCATAGTCGTGATTAGAAATCGCATTGTAACACTGTTGTTGGCAATAACACTATAGCTGAGTTAAACATTGAAAATTGCTTTTTCATTTGCTTCTGTGGTATCTCCTGGTGAAGGAATGAGAAGCGACTCGGATGTAGAAAAAAAAGTTTGCCACAATAGTTACCTATTACTTCAGAGATGTGCAAATATTTTAACCCAATTCAAATTGAAACAATAGTTCTATAGGAATCAGACCATAAAACATGAAGAGAAACACAGGCTTTGACAGCAGATAAGAACCATCCATACCATCTAAGCTGCCCAGTGTTCCTGATGTTTAGACTTAGACCTTAATCAGTCCTTGGTCGTGTCTTAGATTCAAGATAGCTCTATGCCTAGCCATCAAAGAGGCATGATGGAAAACTTCACAGTTCATAATATATGTTTACCCTTTTTATGTTGTGAAGGCTGAGAACATTAACACGTTTAGGGGAGTTATGTTTATGGAGCCACATGATATCATCATGAAATTATAATAGGTCCTAGTAATGCTACTAAGGTGTGCCCAGACACATTTGTTTTACACCTCACTGAGCAATACATGTCAAAGCAAAGAATTCAAACAATATTTTAAGATACATAAATTCATTTTCTAGACCAGAATGTGGAAAACTTATTTCCCCCTATTATATATCCCATTCATTTTAATATAACACCTCTTTTAGTATATTTTCTCTCACATTTAATCATGTACTTTCAACTTCTCATGCAGTAAATCTGATATCCTTGGAGTCTACATATATTATCTGTGGTCATCTTTTTGTTTTGATCGTAGAAGAATGGGTATGGGATTATGCTTGCACAATCACAGTGATTCATGTTATCATAACAACAATGGGTAGGTGGAGCTATATTGTTCTGATCTCTTTCTATTTATATAAATATATACAAAATGTGTTTTAGTCCATCCTGGAGACTTTTGATAAACGTCCCCAGGAGTGACTGAAATATCATGATTTTTCTGTTCCACAATCATGTAATTGAAATCCTTGGGGTGCACTCTTTTTATATATGACGGCTGGAATGATGCAACCAGGTGCATCTTTAAGTAAGTTGTATGCAGGGTTTCATCTCTATATGTATGTAATTATATATATATATATATATATATATATATATATATATATATATATATATATATATATATGTATATATATATATATATAAATATATACAGTATCTCACAAAAGTGAGTACACCCCTCACATTTTTGTAAATATTTTATCATATCATTTCATGTGACAACACTGAAGAAATCACACTTTGCTACAATGTAAAGTAGTGAGTGTACAGCCTGTATAACAGTGTAAATTTCTAAATTATTCTAGCCTTGGTGCCTAAATAATTTTAATTTTAATAAAGACAGGAGGCTTCCTATTTTGCATATCTTCCTTTACTCTCACCGACAGCAGCAAAGAAAGAGTTAACATAACACTGGTAACAACCAATAAAAAACAAGGTATAGCAGCATATAAACCCTAAGACACCCCTAATCTTCCTCTTTCGGTAGCTGAGAACCGGACCCGAACACTTCCAAAATGCTTCTGGAATGCAGAGAAACCGCCCGGCCTACCAGAGAACAGGAAACCAGCAGCCATACGAGTGGTGATTAACCCCTTCGTGACAAAGGCTGATTTAATTTTTTGTACCCTTTGGGACAATGGCCGTTGTTTAGCTGTAATTTTATTCTTTCCCATTTACTGAACCCACACAAGTTATATATTGGTTTTTTCAGGACAAGAAGGGCTTTCTTTAGATGGCATTGTTTTGATTGTATCATTACTATTAAAAAAGTATAAAATACTTGAAAACTAGACACCCCAGGATATTTTAAATGCTGCTATTTTAAAATTTTAACTCTTTGCATGCACACATTTTACCACCAGCATTTTTTCAAAGTTGCAGTAGTATTTTTTTGTGTGTATTTTTCCCCCACACACCTACTTTATGTATGAAATTACAGCTCCTGGTATATGCCGCTGTCACACAACACCCCAATATGTGTTCAGCAACATCTCCTGAGTACAGTGATACCCCACATGCATGGGTTTGTCATTTTTTGGGGGAACTAAAAGGCCACATTTGGCCTTTTTTCTAATTGGAAATTAGATGTGTGGCCATCCTTCAATGTCAATTGGGACATTGTTGAACCTGGCCAATTCAATTTACCCCATCAGATCATACATTTTTTAAAAGTAGACACCCCATTGGCATTTAATATGCCAGTATTTTAACTCTTTCCATGCGACAATTGGTTTTAACTCTTTTCATGCGAGCTAATGTGCTAATTTTAGGACTTGCTCACAAAATTTTTTATATATATATTTTATTTGTTTTTGCCTTTTTTACATTTTTTGTAAAAAATTTTTCAACATTAAGGTTCCCCTGATAGTGACATCAGTGGGAAATTATTTTTACATTTTACTGTTTTTTTAACAATTTTTTTCTAATTATTATTAATTTTATTTTATTTTTTAATTTATTTTTACTAATCACACTGTGATTAGAAAGCTGGGCTCCATTGACTTGCATGGTTGAATGCAGTACCTGTATTCAACCTGCAAGTGGAGCCAGAGTTCTCTAGAAAATCTTTATTATTTTTTTTCCCGGGCCGCTGCCATCTTGCGGATGGTGAAGATTGCGTGCAGCTGCGGCTGTGACCGCTCTCCAGAGGGGTCACAGCCCGTCCTGGGGTAAAGTGTTTGGTGTCGCTGAACGCCTCCTGATCGAGGCATTCCAGCGACACCATTTTAGTTTAGGAGGTGATCGGTGATCGCCTCCTAAACGCTTTTAAAACGGGCGTCCGCCGCCATTCAATGTATGGCGGATGTTGACGCCCCGGGGAGGGGCCAGACATGGCCCCTAGTGCTGATCGTGGTGTTGCTGAATGCCTCGAGGTCGAGGCATTACAGCAACACCGTTTGGGTGCAGAAAGCGAAGGTAGATTGCTTTCTGCACCCGTTTAAAGTCATGACGGTCCTGGCACGTCAATTGTCGTTAACCGTTTGTTTTCCGGTGACGTGCCCGGACCGTCAATTGTCATCAAGGGGTTAAGCTGGAAAAGAAGAGAGAAAACATAACAGGACCGTATCCCTAGGCAGATGTCAAGGGAAAAACATTAACCGAAACAATCCCATAGCCATAAAGCAAACAGGCAACAAATAGATGAACATAATACCAAAAACCATACTCACCTCAAGCCAAGCGCCAAAAAGGGAAGGGCGGGGGGGAAAATACTCGCCTCCTGTCTTTATTAAAATTACAATTATTTAGGCACCAAGGCTAGAATAATTTAGAATTTTAAGGCAAGACAGGAGGCTTCCAATTTTGCAGTTTTAACGTCAAAGACAACGGGCAAAAATAGATGGTACAAGAGGTGAAAGCTGCTGCCCGCAAAATATCACCCTGAATGAGCCCGAAAAGAGCCCGCCAAGGAAAGAAGGCAACCGATCCACCTGGCTAACGTAGGAACAGAAAACTGCCGCAAAGGCTTGACATACGAGATCAAAAGTGCGAACACACCTGGCAACACATAGGTTAAGATCCTCAAACAATACAGATAGGATGCAGAAGAAGAAAGGGACGTAGTCCTCCTATGGACATGGAAAGGAATCCCCTCCGGGGAAAAAGATAGCAGGAGCATCGAATGCCCTCATAGCAGAGACTCTGTGAAACGATAAAAGGCATAACAGCAGTGAAAGTTTAGTTGACAGCTGTTTGAAAGACAAAGACTCGTCGTCCGGCCAAGACTGGAAGAAGTCCAGAACCACTGCGACATCCCACAAGGAATCATAGCGAGCAGCCAGAGGATGAGACAGGCAGATGTCCTTCAACAACTGACAAAACAAGGGAGCTCTCTCCACACCGACTCACCTGCGCAACCTTAATGGCCAAAGAGATCGCCCAACGGAAAACGTTAATGGTTCGATACGACTTACCTTTTCTAAAAAGATCACCCAAAAAATTGGGGATGAGCGCTACAGGGGCCAAATGGTGATCCCCTTGTTGTGCCACACACCAAGCAGACCAGCTTCTCCAAGCCGACTGATAAGACTTCCTGGTGCCTGGAGCCTAGGACTCCCTGAGCAAGGAATGAGCTGTCTCCTGATAAACCAGAGTCCGCTCAGGGACCCCCAAAATCGTCCAAGCCACCAGCGACGATCGACCCCCCAATATGCAGGGATGAGCCTGCCCGTCTGGGTCCGAAAGGATAGACGGAAAAAAAGGAAAAGCCTGGGGATCCTGGTTCGACATTCCAAGCTGCGCCAGGAACCATGGCTGTGCGTGCCAGAGCGAAGTTACTAGAACCAGGGACCCTCCAGCTCGCCGAAGGTAGTGAATTACCCTTGGGTGGCTGTGAAGCCTCCAGTCACTTATTTCCCTCCAGTGCCTTGAAAACAAGGCCACCATGAGGTTCTCCACCTGCAGGGTGGCCACCATGAGGTTCTCCACCTGCAGGGTGATGTTGCGATCCAGACAGAACTTGAAAATGTCCTTCGTCAGTTCTGTGAGAGCGGGTGCCCCCCAAGCAATTGAAGGGAACTCCCCCTCCGACGTCCACTGGTCACCTCCATGAGGGCAGCTGCTCCCCAGCATGCTGGCGCTGGACTCCAGGACGAAATCTGCATGGGAACTGAAAACTGCACGCCTATTCCAAGTGTACTTCTGGGGTGAGGCGGACCGGCTGATAATACAATGGCAACCTAAGTAGATGTCGAGCCTTAAGGCAGTGAAGTACATGGTAGTGTAGAGGACCCGGGAAGATCGCTTGAATGGAAGGCACGAGTAGACCACCACACGTGCAAGTAAGCGGAGGGAGTAGGAGTCCTCCTTGAGCAGGGCACAGATCTCCTTCTGGATGGCAACAATCTTTGTCCTTGGAAGCTGCAACATCGCTGCCCTGGAGTCTATTTCGAAACCCAACAGGATGCACTGGCTGGGGTTTAGCTCAGATTCGAGTGTGTTGACAATGAAACCCAATTGATGAAGCGTCTGAACCATGAAAACCATCTGACCCCTAAGGGTGTCCTGACAGCTGGAAAAAGGATATAGTCGAGATAAAGATACCTTGAGATCAGAAGAAAGCCATCACCAGCTGTAAGAGCTTTGTGAAGCACCAGGGGGCAGAACTGAGACCAAATGGGAGCAATTTGTGTTGCCATACTTGTCTGCCCCAGCGGAATTGCCGGCAGGTTGATGACCGGGCAAAACTCTCCGGAACGTTTCCGGACCTGGAGTGGCGGGGAGATGAAATCGATCCAATACCTGCGCACCGTCTGGAGGACCCAGGAGTCTGAAGTAATCCAATCACAATTGTGGAAAAAATGCGAGATCCTGCCCGCAACCTGTGGAGGGGACAAAAGACAAGAAACATCTAGACTTACCGAATCCAGAGTGACCCTGGGGAAACCTCTGCCTCTACTTCGTCCTCTAGGTGTGAAAGAGCGGTGCTGGAAGGAACCGCGATAGGCCGACTGTGCCTGCTGGAAAGCCCTTGAGCCTTGATAGGACGAGCGGCTAGCAACCCGACCCCGCCAGAAAAACGAGGGCCAGTCTGGAACACCTTTCTCATGGAGAACCTCACCTTGTTCCATGAGGTCAGGGACACATGCCTGATAAGCTTCTTCACAAAAGCGTCCCCAAACCGCAAACCGTTAGCTGCCGCAACAAGATCCATTGAACCCAGCTTTGCCAGACGGGGGTCATCTGTACGAGGGCCGTCTTATGCCGTTCCGTGGCCACAGCTACATTGGTGGTGCCTATTAGGCAGATCACACGCAAGACCCACTCCCAGATAAATTTAGGATCCAAGGGAGTGGCCTGCAGGAACGCTCGGTCAGCCAGGGAGAGGATTTGAGCGGCCAGACCCACTAAATCGAGGATCTTGAGACCCTGTTCCAGACCCTTCCTAAGATCTCCCTTATTCAAAGAAAGGAGAGCGACCACATTAGGGTCGAACTCTGAGGTAACAGCCACCTTGTCCGGAAGCGAGTGGCGGGGACACTCAGCCGGAAGCTTGTTGCGCGCCTCCTTAGGAAAAAGGGTCTGCGCAACCACTTGTGTAAGTATAGTGCAATATACTCTGGTGGAGCCCACTCAGCGGCCCTGGGGTGGCACATCGTGGTGGGGTCAAATAAAGAGGAGCCGGTTGGGGCAAGGACCGGGCGGTCCGTCGAGGTAGAAGCCGAATGGGGGGTGATGGATGCATGGGGTAATGGGGTTCAGCATGGTGGGGCTCATCCACCAGACACTCACGGACGAAGCGTGAGTCCATGGTCCTAGACGAAGCCAGGTTAACAGAAGCCTCTGACTCATCCGCAGAGTCTGCCTGCCACTCATCCACTATAGACAGTGGGAGTTGAAAAGGACGCTCATATCCAGAGGGCAGGGAGGTGGCAGAGGTTTTTGGGTGCTTTGCTGGGGCCTTGCCTTTACCAGCAGAGGCACTATTACCCTTCCAAGGGCGCTTAGTGTGGCCTGCCTCCTCAGATTTCTTGGGGTCAGAGTCCATACTGGCAGGGGCCACAGGTGCAGGAGGGAGAGTGTGGGCAGACTAGGGTAGGAGGCAGACATCTTAGAAAGAAAAGTCTCCACAGAACTGGAGAACTTAGACTCCAGCCACGCCATAAAGGTATCCTGGTTGGAAGTATCGTCCTGAGACATTGTACACAAAAGGAGGCAAAAGAACTGCCACTCTCAGAAACAACAGATGTTCTTCAAAACGGATTGCTCACCTCCAAATAGACAAACACCCTGGGCACAGGGAATATAGAGGACTCGCCTCAATCAAGACAGGATTAAACCTGTAACACACAATTCACAGTGTATAAATTGCAGCATGTCAAATCTAATGAAATATAGAAACCAAGATGGCTGCAGGAACAAGAGCACATGGCAGAGGTAACAGAACTACCACACTCAGAAAAGTGGAAAACAGAAAAGACACTGGGAGGAACGGACCAAGGGCCCAAGAACCAAAACAGGGCAAAGACCCCTACACCAAAGACATACAGAGAATTATAAATGAATATAAGTATAACAATAAAATAACTATAAATAAAATAGAAAGAAAATAAGCACCAAAATATCCATAACAAGCAAAACTATATAAATATATGTGTGTATACATATCTATATATATACATATATATATATTGTAACAAGGTGCGGGGTGTTGTCGTGGAAGGGGTATACATTCCCCCTCGATTTTGCAGGGTTTTATACGACATATAGGGCAGGCTGGTGCTCCACCCCGCAGTTTACATGCACTTGGACTGACACGGGTTCCAGGCCGGGAGTTTAAGCTGACTCCAATGCACTGGTCAGCTGCAAGTAATTAGCTGCACTGACTGCAATATAACCTGACCTGTTGGACAGAGGGAGAGAAGAGAGTTTGTTTGGAAGCAGCAGAGCTTGCTATGCCCAAAAGAGACCATCAAAGAGGTTGGTGGGATTATGTTTTGTGTTAGTTTAGACCCTTAGTAGTGAGGGAGTTATATGTTAGTAAGCGCTCAGACGAGCTAGGCTTTTGTTTGTAGCGAATTTGTGTTCTATGTAATCCTGTAAATATCTTCATACGTGGACTACAAATAAATCGTTGGTGATTACCTAACTGAGATGTGGCGTTAATACCCTAGAGGACCGTGCTGTTTGGTACCCTGTGTGGGTGCAGGATCACAATATATATATATATATATATATTTACCATGTATATAATTAGACAATAAATACCAAGCAGAAAGAATCATAAACAAATGATCTGACCTGCAGCTACAGTGAGCAGCAAAGAAAGAGGAAGATTAGGGGTGTCTTAGGGTTTATATGCTGCTATACCTTAGTTTTTATTGGTTGTTACCAGTGTTATGTTAACTCTTTCTTTGCTGCTGTCGGTGAGAGTAAAGGAAGATATGCAAAATAGGAAGCCTCCTGTCTTGCCTTAAAATTGGTTCTCCCATCAAAATAACTCAACACACAACCATTAATGTCTAAACCTTGGCAAAAGTGAGTACACCCCTAAGTGGAAATGTCCAAATTGGGCCCAATTAGCCATTTCTCCTCCCCAGTGTCATGTGATTCGTTTAGTGTTACAAGGTCTCAGGTGTGAATGGGGAGCAGGTGTGTTAAATTCGGTGGTATCGCTCTCACGCTCGCTCATACTGGTCACTGGAAGTTCAACATGGCACCTCATGGCAAAGAAAAAATAATTGTTGCTCTACATAAAGATGGCCGAGGCTATAAGAAGATTGCCAAGACCCTAAAACTGAGCTGCAGCACGGTGGGCAAGACTTAAAACCCATCTTTTCTCCCAATCCTTCAGATAATTCACTCTTTCTCTCGTATGCATATACCTGTAAAGTATATAGTATAAAGCTTTGAGTCCCACGGGGAGATATATAAATACTTGTTGTTGTTGATAGACAAAAAAGAGAAATACGTTAACAGACCTGCTGGCTTTTCCCCTCATACTTCTCATGGACACATGGAGGCACTCCTCTGTGCTCATGGTGCTAAATGGGCTGTAGACCCACCTCCTTCGCCAATGGCAGGGAACAGATGATGTATGGTGTTTTCAGACAATCAGGGGCCCTTGAGAAAGGAGACTATACCCCCTGCTTGTCCAGGCCCGGTGCACCAGTACTGGTTTGTACCTTCCTAATGGCGGCCCTGAGGATAGGATCAAGGGGATAGGTCGTTGGGTGAGAGGAAGAAATAACACTATGTGCTAAAAAGGTCAAATTAAAACAAATATTCATAAATCTTCAAATGCATTTGGTCAAACAAAATTCTATTTGTCCTTATGGCTACAAAATAAGTACAGAAAACTGCGTGGACATAAAATATTGTCTTATTTAGCACAATTATGATGATGTGCATTTGAATGTTTACACTTTCCTTTTGTTTACAGTTATGATGGAATTTCCCTTTGCAATACATTGGTGGATCACCATAGGTAATGCCTGTTTTTTATTAAAAACATATCTTATTGAAATATCAAGTTCATCATATAGAGCCAAACCATAACCACTAACGTCTTCTGTCCTTTCTACTGCATTAATGTAGTTAGTAACTGATTTCCGAAATCTTGCTATACTGCGATTGAAACATTAAAGTATTGCGTAAAATGTGAAAAACCCCGGAGGGAACATCAAACAATAAGTTCCTAAAAGTTAAATGTAAAAAATCAAGACTAAAGGCAGGGTCATCAGGTCCAAGACAACAGTGGGCGAATCCAAATAGCCAGCATAATGGAGCCCCCATGTTGCACACAGCAGACATTCTACATTAAATAAAAGTCTTAAAAAAATCTATATAGTTACTTCATAAAAATTCAGTGACATATTTAGGGGGTGTGTGGGGGCGGTTTTCTGCTCCAGATGCCATCAAGTGGGTTCCACACTGGCAAACAAAGGTTCCAAATTTCCCAGAAATTCCCTCTCTTGCAATGTCTCCCTTCCTCCTCTGCTGATTGCTTCAGTGTCCCAATCTCCTTTGCCCGCAGCTTCTTGCTTCTTCTGCCCTTTTTCTTCTTCATTTTTCTTCCCCTTTTCCTCGTTTCTTCTGTCTTCGTCCGCTTCTTCATGAACAGGTCTCTCGTAACATTTTAGTAAAGGGGCAGAGCCTTCAGGCACAACCTCTCCCCAACTGGTGGAACAAGGGAGAGGCCAGAATAATGCCAACAAATTTGCAGAGAACGAAAGATGCAGAAACGCTTCTTCTATTCCGCAAATGTGTCTTTATTATATCTAGCACCCAGATTGCAAACACAGTACACAGTACTCATGTTGCAGCAACAGGACTTGTCTAGCACACAGGTTGCATCCAAGCTTGGCCAAGCACCCAGGTTGCATCTACAGGACTTGTCCAGATTGTATCAACAGGATTTGCCTCAGCAGCTAGATACACACAGATACAGGTATTGCCCAGATTGCATCCACAGGATTTATCCAGCACCCAGATTGTACCCACAAGGGCTTCTTTCAGAGTCTTGGGTCTGCTTTCAGTCTCTATCGCTCCCCTTTCCCTTAATCGCTTCCCTTCTCTTCAATCTCCCTCTTGCTCATTACTGCTCAAATCTTTCTTTAATTCATCTCTCCCTTTTCTCATTATCTCTCCTATTTCTACTGTCGCTTCTTTCTCATTATGTCTTCCTTTTTTATTTATTTCTCCCTTTTCTCCCTCTATTTATTTTTCCTTATTTCTTTAATCATTTGTTTGATGCACGCAATTCTCATTATCTCTTCTTTTTATTGCTCTTCTTTATCTCATTTCCTTTCTTTTAACTTCTCTTTATTTCTCCTTTTTCTTTACCTCTCCTTTGCCTCTTCTTCACCCTTTTTGCATATATATCTCTCCCCTTTCTGTTTATCATTCCTGTTTTCTTTATCTCTCCTCTCCCTCCCTCTCTCTCTCTCTCTTTTTCTCCTTACCCCCTTTTCATTAGCTTTCCTCTTTTTCATCTCATCTCTCCTACTTATCTATTTTTTCCCTCCCATTTATCTCATATGTCATTTTCTCATTCTATCCATCTCTAATCATCTCCCTTTTTATTTTTATCACTCTTCTTTCTCTAACTTTCCTCTATCTCCCTTTTTCCTCTATTTCTCCCCTTTGTCCCTACCTCTTCTCACTCTCATTGGCTTTTCCCTTATTCATTATCTCCTCCCTTCTTGTTATCTCTGCAACTTTTCCCCATCTCATGGAGACATTGTCATTATCTCTTCTCTTTCGTCCCATCTCTCTTCTCTCTCATTATCCTCCTCACTATATCTCTAATTTCTCCTCATCTCTCCTTTTTGTCACACTCTCCCCCTTCTCTCTACCTTTCCCCTTTCTTTCTCCTCATTATCTCTTCCCTATATATTCCTCTTTATCTCTCAATTTTCTTACTCTCTCCCCTTTTCTCACTATCCGTCGATCACATTTCTCCCCATCACTTACTTTGCTGAAGTCCTGTGTTGGTATGCTCGTTTGTAGCATAGCCAACCTGCTACCTTTAGTACGACCTCATGTCATTTGTACGAGTGGATTTTTTTTTTTTTACAGAACAAAACTGATTGTTTTCTGGGGGGGTCACATCTCCCACATCTATGCTATCCTTTTAATGTAAAAAACTTTATAGTTTATCTCTCTGGAACTTAGGTGTCTGTGGGTGGCAAAAGTGATTTGAGATTCATAGTTTTCTTACAGATTATGGTTCCTTGATTAGGCAGAACCTCCATCGATAAAGGAGCATGTTTTTTGATATTGCAATGTTCATTTAGAATCTTATTATTCTCCAGAATTTAGCCTGAAAGGGTTGTAACAAAGCTCAAGTCAAACCCACTATTTACATTCTGGACTAAATCCAAAATATAAATTCTGTTGACTAAAAATGTTTTATGTTTAAATGTTTTATATTTAAATGCTTATTGTGCCACATTAAGACATATATAGGTTTCCCAGATAAAAACTGTTTGATGAAAATGGCCTCTGCAATGCTGCAAAGTGTATGTTATATATAACACCATCTAGAGTCACCAATACTCTTGCAAAGTTCTTTAAATACCAAGTAGAAGGGCACTGGATAAGGTCAAAATTAATCATAAAGTGGTTTAAATACTTATAAAATAATAAAATTGTTTTATACACGTACACGGACAGCTTTCCTACTTTAAAGTGCCTAGCAAAATGTTGATAGACCTTATTGTTACTTGAGTAAAATAAGTTTGTGGACTTGGTTATGTGGGTCTGTGTGTTTGTAACTACAAAATGCACATGCTTGCTCTCTCTCTCTCATCATTTAAAAAAAAAGTAAATTTCCTATTTTCTCTTCTAGGAATTGGCATGGTCACAATGGTGTTTGAAGGGCAGATCCTGGCTTACCTATTTTTTAGATATAACTACATTTATCCAGTCCTTGATGATTTTTAAGCTCCATAACCCTTTTACCTTATTTGACATTCCTGTTCTAATTGACTAAATAAATCAAACCATTCAGCCCATGAAGTCTATCCATTTTTTCCCGATGTAAAGACCTTGTCTAAGATTCAGGATAGATTTATACCTGTCCAGGGGCGTAAAGAGAAACCAACTTCAACAGCTGGTCTGTGCCATCATTGCCCCCAAACAAATTGTCTGTGCCTTCTTTGCCTCTTGCTCTACCTTCCAACATACAACATATATAAACACACATAAATTACACACATTTAGTCATACTCACTAACACATACTCCATCTCACCCCATTTACACAAACATGCTCACAAACATCTACACATCCATGCTCAAACACACACAAGTACACATCCATGCTCACACATGCATACAGCTCACCTCCCACCTTTTACCTCTCCAGCAGCTTGCTGTCCACTTGCTCACACTCCTGCCTCCCTGTGCTGATTCAAAATTCTTTATAAAGGTCCCTTCTGACCTGGACTGGTGCGGTCCAGGTCAGAAGGACCCTTTCCAAACAATTTTGAATCAGTATGAGGCGACAGGAACAAGGGGTCACAGCTGGGGTGGGGTCCATGCTTCTCTGGGGCCCGGTGCAACCCCTAGTGTCTCCCTAGCTTCTGCGCTGACTGCCCATATGTCCCTGTCTTTGCAGCTCACGTTCTTCTGTTGCCTCTTCTGTTGTCTTTCTTCTGTCTTCTTTCTTTGTCTGCTTTTTCCAGGTATCGTTGACCATTCCTCCCTGGCTTTACTTCCACAAAAAAGGGCAGAGCCATGGTGCACACCAAAGGGACATAACTCCCACGCTCCATGAGGCCTGGTCAGCGGGACTAATACCGGGGAAAAGTGGATGAAGAAAGAAAACTGAAGTATAAGAGGCAAAGAAAGAAGTGCAGCTGTGGGGAAGGAGACAGGGACACGGGAGTGGTCGGCGGGGAAGGTCGGTAGACATTGAAAGAGAGAGTGTGAGAGAGTAAAGGAGTGAGGGAGCATGAGTAAGAGTAACTGAGAGTGTGAGTTAGTGACAGTGTGAGAGAGCATGAGTAAGTGAAAGTGTGGGGTTTTTACATTTTAAAGTGTGGGTGAGGAAGGGGGTATCACATATAGGCATAACCAGACAGAACCTCACACATGTACACAACTGTGGGACCCTCTTCCAGAGTTAGGTAAAAGAGTTTTGTATTATTTGTTAAAGTAGATGTTCCATGTGATATAGATGTTTGTAGTGTCTGCTGCTATGCTGGACTGATATTTCAGCTTTCCGTGAATTCTTTGATTGTTTGATTGGCAACATGTTTGAAGCCAAAAAAGAGATTTTGATGGAGTTTAGGTTGTCTCTAATTTCATGACAGAGTAGACATTTTCACAGAAATACAAAATGCAGAAAAATCTTCTCCTTCTTTTAATACAATTTATTGATTTATATCAATGGGAATACAATGGGAATACAGGACATAACAAATTGTATTTTATATAACAATTTGGACTTACAGGCACAAGAGTTGACAAGGGCCCTACTTGAAGATTTTAATGCAATTTACAACTGTAGTCTGCTGGGAACAAAGCTGTTATAGCTGACAAGGGAGGACAAATTACTTATTAATGTCTATGAATTTAGAATGCAACGTCATAAAAGTCCCTGGTGTACTGGTCAGGTGCCCCAATACTTTTATCCATATAGTGTATGAGTCAAATAGTCTAGACGTCTGTCCTTTGAAGTGTGTTTCTTGTATAAAAGCTACCAATGTGCGTCTGATTCTTAGTTCACAGAGTTGTGAACCTTTTTTTAGGGTCATTAAGGCTCTTGGCCTTGCATGATAGTATTCTCAATCATAGATTATTTTTAGTACTATGTGACATGGTTGTCATTATTATACATTAGTTTTAGCTGTTTATATAGCTAGACAAACTTATCATTTCAATGTAAGGAGCGTATCTTGTTGATGTCCAGTATGTCTTATTGTTAATGTCTGCTGATACGGCCATTGATATCGTGGTGTACTAAAAGAGTATAATGAGCCCCAGAGGGGGTGTTATGTTAGATCCAATGAGGCACCATATTTTGGATCACAAGTGCTGCATTTGAATTGGAAGGCGTAGTTACCAATTTGCAGATGGAAGTGTGTGGCTCCATGGCCATGGATTGACTTCCATTATAATTTGGTAAGTGTGATTTGCTTTTTTCCAGGGTAAATAACTCCAACTTTGCCAAGTGCGCATCATATTTAAATCCTTAATGATTAAAACATATGAAACGTGTTAATCTAAGCAATCTTGATGTGGTTCCCGAGAGCTCTGATATAGGAAAAGAACAACCATAACATCCCCTGCATGGTGAGCACACAGTCCATGGTAACATAGCTTTACCTTAGACAGCTAAGTTCCACACTATGCCAGCTCTCAGGAATCCCCTTGTCAGTGCTGCTCTTGACAAGAAACAAAGCCAACAGGGAGGATAGAAAACAAGTTTTTGGGGCAGATTTATCTAAAGAGGTTTATCTAAAAAATGTATAAATTGCCCATGATCCCTGCTCACAAACCTCTCCCCGTCTTCTGCTCATACACACTGACCTGAACCTTGATAATGATATTATATGCCCAGTCAAACAGCCCCTTTTAATAATCCTGAACCATGGGCTTTAATCTAAACTCCAGAGCCCAAACTCCCGTATCCTGAACCCATGACTCTATCTTGATAAATCTCTAACATCTGTAATACTAACTCTTGGGCTGTTAAACACATTACACAAAAGGTTCTAACCACCCTGAATGATGAAATTTACCTGTAAGGGGGGCATGGCCGCTGGTGAGTGCGGCTCTCCCGCCTCGTGTGTAAAATCTACCAATACCAAAGGATTCGGGGTCTCACGATGGGGAAGAATATGTGGAAGCAACCCTTCGTCCCCCTCGACCGCACGAGTTGTAAAAACGAGGGCCAGCGGGTGAGTGTCCTTAGTGCTTTTAATCTTCAATGTCCGCTAAAGAGGGATTGTGACCAGCGGATTGACATAGACCGGGTACACGGAGCTCTGAGATCAAAGAGAGGTGCTGGGTCTCCGCGGAGTGATATTATCTGCTGCCTACATTCTTAGAATTTAAAAGAAGAGATCATGCGGACGGCGAGGCAACAGCTTCGAATTTACTTTTCAGGGCACCAGAATTGCTTTTCTACCAGATATCTTGTGGTATACTCGAATGAAAGCGAGGAAGGCCTTGAAGCCACTGACCAACTACGGAGAGCGAACATCCCTTATAGATGGGGGTTCCCACTGCATCTCTCCGTAAGGAAAGGTCGTGTCATCCATTTGGTTCACAATCCTTCTGTAGAGCCCTAGACATACCACCCGTACACCTACTAGATTTAATTATATGCTTCCCCACATGGCGAAGAAGCCCTGGTATGTCTGGTTTATGGAGAAATCACCGGGACAGAGGCAACACCCCAGGCATCTACCTCTGGAGCTTGCCGGGCACATATTCAACAAACTGAGTGAGCGCCTTCACCAACACGGTGATATGTTGGTTGTCTGGCAAGCTTCTTAGAGTGGAGTGGTTTCCTGGGAGTTTCCAGCGGAGTATCCTTGGACACTTTGCTTTCCTCTGCTGGGGCAACATGTACTGATGGCTGTATTAGTTTGGTTGGTGTTTTGGGAGCGTTGGTTGGGGGGGCTAGGGGGTACATGATAGCTTTTGCCATCGTTACATAGTTACATAGTTCGTAAGGTTGAAAAAAGACCTAAGTCCATCAAGTTCAACCCTTCTACCTAACCTTCCTATTCTTGATCCAAAAGAATGCAAAAAAAACCCTAATTAAGCTACTTCGAATTCTGCCATCAGGGGTAACACATTCCTTCTTGACTCCAAGAGGCAATCGGATTTCTCCTTGGATCAAGAAGCTCTAAAATATTAATGTTATTCTATTTATATCCCTGTATGTCATGCCTTTCTAAGAAAATATCGAGGCCCCTTTTGAAGGTATCTAATGTATTGGATAACACCACCTCCCTTGGAAGTGAATTCCATACCTTTATTGTCCTCACTGTAAAGAATCCCTTCCTTTGTCGTCTATGAAACCTGCCCTCTTACAGTCTCAGAGGGTGACCTCTTGTTCTTTTGTATATTTCTGTTAATGAACAGGTCACTGAAGAGCTCTTTATATTGGCCCTGCATATATTTATATAATGTTATCATATCCCCTCTGAGACGCCTTTTTTCTAGCGTATATAATTTTAACTTTTTTGTCTCTCTTCACCCAATCCCCTTATTAATTTCGTAGCCCTCCTTTGCACTTTTTCTAATTCCATAATGTCCTTTTTAAGGACCGGTGCCCAGAATTGTACCGCATACTCAAGGTGAGGTCTTACCAATGACCTGTAAAGATGCAAAATAATATCCTCCTCCCTTGAATGGATACCTCTTTTTATGCATGCTAAAACCTTATTGGCCCTCGCAGCTGCTTGCTGGCATTGCGCACTGTTGTCAACCGTTATTCCTAAATCCTTCTCATTGGTAGTTTTCCCCAAGGATATTCCATTTAAAGAATAGGTAGCATTTTTATTATTTTTACAATAAGCATAACTTTGCATTTCTCTATATTGAACCTCACCTGCCACTTGCATGCCCAGTCCCCAACTCTAAATCCTGCAAAGAAGAAACATCAAGATTAGTCTGAATTACCCGGCCTAATTTTGTGTCATCAGCAAAAACTGTGACATGGCTCTCAATGCAGTTTGGGAGATCATTTATAAATAAATTAAAAAGAAGAGGACTGAGGACAGACCCCTGAGGCAATCCACTTAATACCTGCGTACAGGCTGAGAAACATCCATTCACAACAACCCTCTGCATTCCATCTTTTAGCCAATTTCTGATCCACATACAGACATTTGCCCCTAAGCCTATTTCTGTTAATTTAGTAGCCTTTTATGCGGAACTGTATCAAATGCCTTAGCAAAGTCCAGATAAATCACATCTACAGCCACTCCCAGGTCTATATTTTTACTAACTTCTTCATAGAATGCTAATAGGTTGGTTTGACAAGACCTGTCTTTCACAAATCCATGTTGACTTTTACTAATTGTTTTATGGATCAAGATATGATCTTGAATGTATACCTTTAGCAACCCTTAAAATAATTTCCCCACTACCGATGTTAAGCTTACTGGCCTGTAACTGCCCGGTTGAGATTTTGATCCCTTTTTAAATATGGGCACAACATCTGCCTTGCACCAATCTAATGGAACTATGCCCGAGCTGAAATAATCCCTAAAGATTAGTAATAATGGTTGGGCCAGAATTAGGCTTAGCTCCTTCAGTACCCTTGGGTGTATGCCATCCGGTGCAGGGGCCTTGTCTACCTTAACAGTATTTAATTGGTTGAGCACTTTTTCTTGCGTCAGCCAATCCCATGTTTGCTGCAACGGTTCCTTAAAATTAGCCAGCAGGGGCTCCGTCATTGGCTCTTCCTTAATATAAACAGAAGAAAAAAAAGCATTTAAGATGTCGGCTTTCTCTCTGTCCTCACTAACCAAATTTCCAGTTTCAAATAATAATGTACCAACATTCTCTACCTTGAACTTTTTGCCATTTACATACTTTTCTTGGGATTGGTTTTACTTTCCTTGGCAATAAGTTTCTCATTTTCTAGTTTAGCCATTTTAATCTCCTTTTTGCAGGCTTTGTTGGCATCTTTGTATGCCATAAATGATACTTCCGACCCCTCGCTTTTATAATGCTTAAATGCCAATTGTTTATTCCTTATTTCCTGTTTTGCTTTCCAGGTAAGCCACATTGGTTTTGATTTGTTTCTTTTGTATTTGTTTCCCATAGGTATATATTGGGATGTGTAACTTTGCAATGTGTGCTTAACCCCTTGATGACAATTGCCGGTCCGGGCACGTCACGGAAATTCAAGTCGATAACGACAAATGACGTGCCAGGACCGGCACGTCATTAAACGGGTGCAGAAAGCGATCTATTTTCGCTTTCTGCACCGAAACGGCGTTGCTGTAATGCCTCGACCTCGAGGCATTCAGCAACGCCATTATCGGCACAAAGAGGCCATCTCTGGCCCCTCCCCGGGGCGTCAACATCCGCCATACTTTGTATGGTGGCGGACGCCTGTTTTAAAAGCGTTTAGGAGGCGATCAACGATCGCCTCCTAAACTTAAATGGTGTCGCTGGAATGCCTCGATCAGGAGGCATCCAGCGACACCAAACACTTACCTGGGGATGGACTGTGACCGCTCCGGAGAGCGGTCACAGCCGCAGCTGCCAGTGATCTTCGCCATCAGCAAGATGGCGGCGGTCCGGGAAAATTCAATAAAGAAAAACAATAAAGTCTAAAAAGTTCGCTAGACGGTCTCCTGACCCTCTAGAGAACTCTGGCTCCACTTGCAGGTTGAATATAGGTACTGCATTCAACCATGCAAGTCAATGGAGCTCAGCTTTCTAATCACAGTGTGATTAGAAAAAATAAATAAAAAATAAAATAAAATTAATAATAATTAGAAAAAAAATAGTAAAAAAACAGTAAAATGTAAAAATAATTTCCCACTGATGTCACTATCAGGGGAACCTTCAAGTTGAAAAAAAATGTTAAAAAAATAAAAAAAAAAAGGCAAAAAAAATAAATATATATATAAAAAATATATTTTTGTGAGCAAGTCCTAAAATTAGCATATTAGCTTAAAACAATTCTCGCATGGAAAGAGTTAAAATACTGGCATATTAAATGCCCATGGGGTGTCTACTTTTAAAAAATGTATGATTTGATGGGGTAAATTGAATTGGCCGGGTTCAACAAGGTCCCAATTAACACGGGGGGAAGGATGGCCACACATCTAATTTCCAATTAGAAAAATGCACACGTACCAAATGTGGCCTTTTAGTTCCCCCAAAAAATGACAAACCCATGCATGTGGGGTATCACTGTACTCAGGAGATGTTGCTGAACACATATTGGGGTGTCGTGTGAGAGCGGCATATACCAGGAGCTGTAAATTCATACATAAAGTAGGTGTGTGTGGGAAAAATACACACACAAAAATACTACTGCAAACTTTGAAAAAATGCTGGTGGTAAAATGTGTGCATGCAAAGAGTTAAAATACCAGCATTTAAAATACCCTGTGGTGTCTAGTTTTCAAAAATATATGGTTTTGTTGGGCACACTGAAATGGCCCGGCTCAAAGATGTACCAAATAGGGGATGGGCAGTGGATCCCCAAATAAAATACCCTGTGGTGTCTAGTTTTCAAAAATATATGGTTTTGTTGGGCACACTGAAATGGCCCGGCTCAAAGATGTACCAAATAGGGGATGGGCAGTGGATCCCCAAATGCCAAAGTTCAACATTGAAAAATGTGCATGCCCCAAATATGGCCCTTTTGCGCTCAGGAGATGTTGCTGAACACATATTGGGGTGTTTTGTGATAGTGACATATACGAGAAATTTTTAATTCATACCTGAAGTAAAATGTGTGTGACAAAACAAATGCAAAAAAATGACTACCACAAAGTTTGACAAAGACTGGTGGTAGATATGGTGCATGGAAAGAGTTAAAATACTAGCATTTGAAATACCCTGGGGTGTCTAGTTTTCAAAAATATATAGCTTTATTGGGCACACTGAAATGGCCCGGCTCAAAGATGTACCAAATAGGGCATGGGCAGTGGATCCCCAAATGCCAAAGTTCAACATTGAAAAATGTGCATGCCCCAAATGTGGCCCTTTTGCCCCCAAACAGCCAGGCAAAATCATTCATGTGAGGTATCGCTGTACTCAGGAGATGTTGATAAACACATATTGGGGTGTTTTTTGATAGTGACATATACCAGAACCTGTTTATTCATACCTAAAGTAAAATGTGTGTGAAAAAACAAATGCAAAAAAATTACTACCATAAAGTTTGACAAAGGCTGATGGTAGAATAAGTGCTTGGAAAGGGTTAAAATACCAGCATTTGGAATACCCTGGGCTGTCTAGTTTTCAAAAATATATGATTTGATGGGGTAAATTGCATTGGCCGGCTTCAAAGATACCCGAAATGGCACATGGGGGGAAGAATTACCAGATTTGGAAAAAATGGCTTTCAAATAGCAAAACGCTACCTGTACTTATTGCTCCATAACGTGCAGAAAAAAGCAAAAAAACATAAAAACATTGGGTATTTCTAAACTCAGGACAAATAGTAGAATCTATTTAGCAGGTTTTTTTATTACCTTTTATAGATGAGTAAAAGATTTTTCAACTAAAAGTTAGAAACAGTAATTTTTTTCTAAATTTTTCACCATATTTTATACTTTTTTTAATAGTAATTAATATGATACAATCAAAACAATGTCATCTAAAGAAAGCCCTTCTTGTCCTGAAAAAAACAATATCTAATGTGTGTGGGTTCAGTAAACGGGAAAGAAGAAAATTACAGCTAAACACGAGCAGCGCAGAAATGTTAAATATTGTCACGAAGGGTACAAAAAGTAAAATCAGCCTTTGTCACGAAGGGGTTAAAGGTATTCCATTTGTACTCTGTGTTTAACCCAGAGAACAATCCATCCCAGTCTATACATTCCATGGTTGACCTTAGCTTGTCAAAATTTGCCCTTCTGAAATTAAATGTTTTGGTAGAGCAGTTACCCCTTTGCTTTTTGGAATTAATCTCAAATGAAACCATGTTATGGTCACTATTTCCCAAGTGTTCTCTTACTTTAATGTTTGAGATAAGTTCCTCATTGTTAGTTATTACCAGATCTAGACAGGCATCCATTCTGGTTGGGGTCTCTACTAATTGTGACATAAATTGGTCATTAAGCAGGTTCAGAAACTTGCTGCCCTTAGTGGAACAAGTTCCACTATTCTAATCTATATCTGGGTAATTAAAATCTCCCATGATTAAAACTTCATTCCTATTTGCAGCCTTTTCAATTTGAAATAGCAGCTGATCTTCCCCCTCATTACAATACGACAACCATGGAGCGCATATACATAGGGAGAAACAAAAACAACACCGATAGTGTAATATGTACACAACAATAAAAATAAAAAAGGGGTGTAAGATCCACTCACAAACTAGTCGAACAAATCAAGCTCATTAAGATTCAGTAGGGTAGTTGCAGAATTTTAATATCTTCTAAAATCTATAAAAACAGAAAAGGCCACAAATGGTGCAGTATCTTTACAGCTCTGAGGAGGGGGAGGTCTGGATACACTTACAGTTGTAGCAGGCACAGCTATATTCGATAGTGTGCAAATGCGCAGGTGAACCAAAGTCCCAAATCCACTGTGTAGGATACTCTCTCAAGGTGATGTTAGTCTCAACGCTTTTCACCAGTTATATACTGGCTTCTTCAGGAGAAAAAAAAAAATCAGATTTTGCATATATTTGCAGTCAAACGAAATAAAAGTAAAGTGCTTCATGTCCGTGCCTCGGTTAAATACACTAATTTCTGGGTTGCGGGCGTCTTGCGTCATCACACGTCCAATCTGGCTGTTTGTCTGCCTTCACGTAATTGGCGTCGTGTACGCGATTACATAGTCGCGTACAACGTATCTCCGGCTCTTGGTTCGTTGGCTCCCTGCCCACATCGGATGTGTGTCTGCACGATCGCACTTGCAAGATCAATGAGGTGACGCCACTGTGTTCATCACAAAGTCCATCAGCTGATTTTATTTGGACGTCTTCAAGTCGTGTTTAGCCACGACGGAAATATATAAAGTGCAATGATGAATAAAAAATGTCTTATTTTCACTTTATACATCCGTTTAACATGTTTTTAACGATTTTTTAAACATTCCTCAATAAAATCAATGGACCGGACATCGTCTGTCTTTTTCTATAATTATATATAGATCATTAATTTATATATAAATCATTAATTTTATTAAAATATAAATTAAAATAAATTATCCTTAAAATTGGAACAAACATTAGGACACATATATATATGAATTATGTATGAAATTGTATATAAAAGATTGAATTAGATCAAGGAGATTGTTTTTAGATGTATTGGATCTACAACCATGATTTTATAGAGAAGAATATTTAAAAATACATTATTAAGGATTCCATTAAAAGGGGGAAAAGCAGAAATAAAAGTACAAATGTCACTATTTACATTAAATATGAATATTAATAAAGTGCCAAATGAAGTGCTATATAGTGGCTTTATGCATTTTTTTATTTTTTTTTAAATATAATTTTCATTGCCCATAATTTGTTACCTTTAATGTGCAAAAGACAACATAATTATCTTAAAGTGCAATAATAAAACATATGGAAAAAAGTGCTAAAGAAATATAATTTTTATACATTATTCATTGCCATGGTTTATTACCTTTAAAGTGCAATAGACAAAATAATTGTCTTAAAGTGCAATAGTGATGCATATGGAAAAGTGCTAAAAAAGTGCAGTAGAAGAGGAGGTGCATCTCTCAATAGAGAAAAGTGCCATGTGTAGGTAAGTGTTTTCATTTTTTTATTTTTTTTTTATATATTTTTATTTTTATTATTATGTCATGAATGCGAGGATGTCTAAGTCTGTATTTAATCCCCCTTTCTTATGAGTTTGAAATTTAAAGATCCACTCTGTCTCCTTACGTGCTAATTTTTGCAGCCTTTTCTTTACCAGACTTTAAAATCATAGGTATTGACTCTATCTCCCCCCATTGGAGAGGAGGAGATCTCCAACAAAAATTAGCACGTAAGGAGACAGAGTGGATTTTTAAATTTCAAACTCATAGGAAAGGGGGATTAAATACAGACTTAGACATCCTCGCATTCATGACATAATAATAAAAATATATATATTAAAAAAAAAATGGAAACACTTACCTACACATGGCACTTTTCTCTATTGATTATAAAGTGATGTATAAAGTGAAAATAAGACATATTTTTTATTCATCATTGCACTTTATATATTTCCGTCGCGGCTAAACACCGCGACTTGAAGACGTCCAAATAAAATCAGCTGATGGACTTTGTGATGAACACAGTGGCGTCACCTCATTGATCTTGCAAGTGCGATCGTGCAGACACACATCCGATGTGGGCAGGGAGCGGACGAACCAAGAGCCGGAGATACGTTGTACGCGACTATGTAATCGCGTACACAACGCCAATTACGTGAAGGCAGACAAACAGCCGGATTGGACGCGTGAT
This sequence comes from Sceloporus occidentalis, assembly GCA_023333645.1. Classification (NCBI taxonomy): domain Eukaryota; kingdom Metazoa; phylum Chordata; class Lepidosauria; order Squamata; family Phrynosomatidae; genus Sceloporus; species Sceloporus occidentalis. The sequence goes on along the minus strand of JALMGF010000088.1, from coordinate 3,116,708 downwards.
GACGCAAGACGCCCGCAACCCAGAAATGAGTGTATTTAACCGAGGCACGGACATGAAGCACTTTACTTTTATTTCGTTTGACTGCAAATATATGCAAAATCTGATTTTTCTCCTGAAGAAGCCAGTATATAACTGGCGAAACGCGTTGAGACTAACATCACCTTGAGAGAGTATCCGACACAGTGGATTTGGGACTTTGGTTCACCTGCGCATTTGCACACTATCGAATATAGCTGTGCCTGCTACAACTGTAACTGTATCCAGACCTCCCCCTCCTCAGAGCTGTAAAAATACTGCACCATTTGTGGCCTTCTCTGTTTTTATAGATTTTAGAAGATATTAAAATTCTTCAACTACCCTACTGAACCTTGATGAGCTTGATTTGTTCGACTAGTTTGTGAGTGGATCTTACACCCCTTTTTTATTTTTATTGTTGTGTACATATTACACTATTGGTGTTGTTTTCGTTTCTCCCTATGTATATGCGCTCCATGGTTGTCGTATTGTATTTTGAGGAAGAGTGTCATTGGAGGCTGCAATCTTGGGGAGTATTCAATTATTCAATTATTTATTAATTTTTGCACTTTACACGTGGAATTTGGATTGTTGTTTTGGTCTTCCCCCTCATTACCAATGTTGGGTGGCTTGTAGCATACACCGACAAGTAGTGTGTGACTCTTTCTACTATCTAGGTTAATCTCCACCCACAGCGTCTCCACATTATTACTGTCATTCTGCACATCTTCCTTAATACTGTGCTTAAGTTTAGGGTTTGCATATAAACATATCCCTCCCCCTTTTCTATTTACTCTGTCCCTTCTAAAAAGTGAATATCCTTGTAAGTTTACTGACCAGTCATGCGTATCATCCCACCACGTTTCCGTTACCGATCAAGTCATATTGTTCATTACTTACCAATATTTCCAGCTCACCCATTTTGTTTGCCAAGCTTCTCGCATTTGCTAAAAGACATTTAAGGTTACTACCCTTTTATGGTGTAACGGTTGACAAATAATTTTTGTACTATGCAACACCATATTGTCTGTGCTAACCCCACCAATGCTCTCACCCCCTTTTCCCATAGCTAGACCCCCTTCCCAGTCTACTCTAGCTAGCACTTCATTTCTATCTTTATCCTCCCCCCCAGAGCCTAGTTTAAAAGATCCTCAATTCCCCTAGCCACCCTCTCCCCTAGCACTGCAGCCCCCTCCTCATTGAGGTGCAGTCCATCCCTGCTGTAGAGTCTGTAGCCGACTGCAAAGTCTGCCCAGTTCTCCAAAAACCCAAATCCCTCTTTCTTACACCACGCTCTTAGCCACGCATTGATCTCCCTAAGCTCCCTCTGTCTCCCTGAAGTAGCGCGTGGTACTGGTAATATTCCAGAGAACATTACCTTGGAGGTCCTTTGCCTAAGTTTCTGACCTAGTGCCCTAAAATAATTTTTAAGGACCCCCCACCTGCCCTTAACTATGTCGTTTGTACCAACATGTACTATGACAGCTGGATCATCTCCAGCCCCTCCCAACAATCTGTCTACCCGGTCCACAATATGTCAAACCCGAGCACCCGGGAGACAGCATACTGTTCGGCATTCGGGGTCCTGGCGACAGATTACCCTATCAACCTTCCTTATAATTGGATCCCCTACCACCAGCACCTGTCTAACCTTCCTAGCCTTCTGGCTCCCCACTATGCTGGAGAGGCTACTCTCCTGGCTGCTAGGAGAGTCAGCCTACCCCAGAAATGCTTCCTTTGAGCTGGTCTCCCCAGCATCTTCACACAAACTGGCAAACATGTTGGGGTGATCGAGCCCAGAACAAACCTCCCTAGCTCTCCAGCCCCTGCTGCCCCTTACACATCTAACCCAGCTCTCTGCCCTCCAGACCTCTTCTTCCCCATATCCACCCTCCTCAGCACTGGCCCCAGCCAATGCCTGCTCTGTAAGCAGTAAGCTCCTCTCCATGTTGTCTATGTCCCTCAGTGTTGCCAGCTGCCTCTTTAGATCTAGTACAGTACATTCCAAAGAAGCAACCTGCTCACTATTGCAACAGCGGTATGGCCCCTGGGGAGCTCGCTCCAAGAGCACATACGTTTTGCAAGACATGCACTGAGTGGCATTATCCAACATGCCTACTAATGTAAGACGCAAAATATATATAAATATATTATATGGAATTACAAGGATTTATACTTTACCCTCCTTCTTGCTTTTTAACTCCTTCTTTGCTTGTAACTCCTCACTTAGAGATGTCACTTAGGAGATTCGCCCCAGCTCAGGATTCGCTTGTGTGTCCAAGTTAAATGCAACTGCAAAAGCCAAGCAGAACTCAGAGTTGGTACTGCTTTGACATGGCTTAAGCGGAGTTTAGGGGCTGAGGGTGATTGAGGGTAGGCTATTGAGCACCCTAAGGACTGGGTCCCACAATGGTGAACAGGTTCAGAGTTTAATGTCACCCGAGGTGGTGCAAGACCCCACCGTAGGCGCCCGGATTATTGTCTGTTGGGATTACATTGTTCTACTTAAATCAGTTACACACTATACCCCCTTTAGGCCTGGTGCCATCCTTGCGATTAGGTACAGGTGGGACGGTCCCTATTTGCTGGGCCCCAACCTGTCCTTAGCACCTACAGTTTAGGCACTGACATAATGGTGCATAATGGTTTTATGGTTATGTTACAGCTTTTGTTGTGTTGCTCTCTGGGATTGTCCATATATAGATTCATGATTATCACAGTGGATGTGCCAATCCCAAATGGTTAAGCCCAGTGTACAGATCCACCCTTCACGGGTGACAATTTAATGTCAGAGGATAAAACTCGCCTCACAAACGCTCCATGTTGGTACAGGATCTGGGGTCCATATATGATACAAGAAACACACTTCAGACATCACAGGGTCCCGCGGTTTGTACCCCATATGTTTTTTTTCCCACTCACCTTTTCGCAAGACTAAGGGTGTAGCGATATTTACGGGATGATGTCCCTTTCCATGTAGAGTCATGGCCGATAGTGGGGGTAGGGCGGTTATTTTACAGGGTTACCTGGGCAGGGCCGGCCCTACAATGGAGCCGACTAGGGCAATTGCCCCAGGCGGCACTTCAGAAGGGGCGGCACTTTGCCGCCCCAAGCGTTTTTGTTTTTGTTTTTTTTGAAGCGGAGGAGAGAGAGAGGGGCACCGAGTGGTTTTCGCTTACCCGCTCGGCGCCCCTCTCTCTCTCCTCTGCGGCGAGTTTCCCTGTTCGGTCTCTGTGCCGGCTTGTAATGCAGAGCGCCGGAAGTGACGTGAATTTCCGGCGCTCAGCATTACAAGCCGGCACCGTGGCAGCACAGGGAGACTCGCCGCAGGACTGTTTAAGGGTAAGTACCGGTGGTGGGGGGGTAGATAATGCCGCCCCCCCCGGCGTCGGCGGGGGGCGGCATTTTAAACTTCGCCCCAGGCGGCGTTAAGTCTTCGGCTGGCCCTGTACCTGGGCAATGAAAAAGTGACACTGGCCAATATATATGCCCTGAATTCCAGACAACAGACGTTCCTTAAAATGATCCTGAAGAGATTGGAAATGCCAGGGGACTCGTTCGGGTCTGATATGATAGCCAAGTGTTTTCATAAATACTATCGCGCTTTATACTATCGGGCCGACTTGAGGATTACTAATCCAAGTACGTGGGGGTACGATTAGGTGATGAAGAGATAGATATTCCAGATAGGTACATCAGTCAGGAAGAGAGAGGAAGTCATCAAAACTCCCCAACTGTCAGGGTCCACAAATCCGACCCAGACGAAGCTACTCACCGGAGTAGTACTGAATCCCGCAAAGCGCCTCCGGCTTCTTCCTCCTCTGCCAGCATTTCTGCCTCTAGGCGCGTGCGCGCTCTCAACAAACTTTTTGCGTCCCCGAATGGAGACGTCGGGGAACGCGCGCGGATGACGTCACGGTTGGGGCGAGGCTTCTTCCAAGTTTAAAATCCAGCTAGGCGAAGTGCTCAATGATTGTTCCAGTTTGAGCTACCCTGTGTGTGTGTGTATTACCTCTTACTATTATCCTGTGTACCGAACCTGGCTTATACCTTGACTTTGCTGCCCTCCGTTACCTGACCCTTGGCTACTAAGCAGCTATTCTGATTTCCTGGTTTCCTGACGCTGGCTTCTGTTTTTGACTTTGCTGCTCTCTGTTATCCTGACCTTGGCTACATTCCTTGCCACCGCTACTACTTTGCATCTTGTTCTAGCTGCATTAGCTAACAGACTACTGGGGTTACTTCCCTGCATATCGGACTCCACCATCCCTCCGTCCTCACACCAGCAGGTAAAAGTCCCAGGCCAGATGGTTTCACCATCACTTATTATAAGACAATAAGAGACAATGGGGGTATGGGTCTACCAGATTTGGTACACTTTATTACAAATCTGTGTTGGCGGCTAGGGTGGTGAATTGGACTCGTATGTCACCTATGGGTTGGGTATACATGGAACAGCAATATGTATTGGCTCCTTTGCCGGTGGTGGCCTGGTTATCGAAGCGCTGGGGGTACTGTGGTTCAGGGGACCATCCTACTATTCCACCAACGTTAAAGGTGTGGACGCACCTCACCACCTAGACGGGATTGACCAGATCTCCATCCTTCTTGTCTTCCCTCACTCATAACCCAGATTTTCCCCCCGGTCAAAGTGGGGGCGCTCATGTATAAGTCTGCTGACCTTTTCTCTATTTGTGGAAACGTAGTATCTTATTTCATTTTCTCACATATTATGTCGTATCCACATTTACATATGTCTTTCAAGGCAATCGGTTTTCAGACAGCAGACATTTGATATGTACGCAATAAAAAAGATATTGAAATAAATGTACCCTTAAATTATTAAGATACAATGGAGCAGCACTTTCTTAATGCTGCTTACTGGCCTTTTCTGAGATCACCAATTCAGTCTACCTAAGTTCTCCCTACACTCCCTATCCTACTGTGATTTTATATGTAGGTAGTGGAATTTCAAAAATGTCATATTCAAAAAGAAAATGTTATGCTAACAGATATGGGTTAGTGCAAAAGATTTGTGCAATGCTCTCTTTATTTTTTTTATACAAAGGGGGCACTAGAGGGCAGTGAGATATTGTGTATTTTTAAAAGATGACAGAAAACTATGTAGTAGATTTTTTTTTGCATGAAGATGTGTATGTGTCTGTGTATATATTAAAATAAATCACTAAAGGGTACAACCATCAGAGCTTCATTTATTTAACCAATCTAGAGTCACAAGATATATCTAGTGGCATCGGTAGGTACTGAACCAAGAATGTTAATTGACTATCGCCAGATCAGTGTTATGAAGAGAGGGACCCATTGAGCTCAATATTATGCTTTACTTTCAATATCCTGCTTAAGTGTTTGTATACAAAGTTTGGCTGTGGGATAATCACTGACCAGTGCTTCCTATTCCTAATATAATTCATATTCCATCACCACCACATCCCATAGCGATTACTTTTTGTGACTGTATACCCTCACTTTGTTTACCACATCACCCCTAAGCATCCAAAAAGAAGAGTGTGCATATGGTTGGCTGACCATCATAGAAAATATAACTCAATAGCAAACAGCTTACTGTTACATCAAACTTAAGCACCTTCTGTTCTATTATGTTTACAATTCCAATGTGACCAATTGCTATTATGTTGGCTTGGTTTATTGTAAGTTCTCTGTATGAGAACAGCATTTTTACTCCAGTTAGTATTTGAAATATACAAAAGTTTACATAGTTATTTGTTTGTCTATCATTTTCCTAAATCCTGCACTTCCCGAATCTGATAAGGCAATTTTTCGTACTGTTCTAAGGATGATTATTCCTTCCAGTTAATTTTTCAATTCATTTATTTATTTATTAATTTTGTTTAAATCTGTAAACACCTTCCATGCTAGCACTACTGAGGACAAGAGGCCTTAGAGACATGTTTTATATATCTTATAAGGTTTCTTGTCTTAAAAATATACATCACAAATCAAATTATATGTAAAACAGTGCGTTGTGACTGAAGCCTCAAGGAATAAGTAATCTACCTCAAGGAAAAATGATAAACAAGCAGACAGCCCCATAAGCCTCACTATATCTGTTCCTTTGACATTGTGTGACTCACTGTGTGAATGCAGAAGATATAAGTGGGCAAATATGCTGCTAGGCATAGAGGTGCATGTGACTCATGAGTTTACTCATGATGTAGCCAAGGTTTGCTCTGTAGTAAAGTGCAAATGTTTCATAACATTATTTACCTTTGTATCATCTTATTTGCATGGTTTACCCATTGGAAACATTCCCCATAGGCTGAAAGGATGAAATTAAAAATCTGATATAATTTGTTACTTTTCCTTTGGTTTTGTAAACACATCTAACTTATTTGGACATGCAGAGCCTAGTGGGGTGCAGGGCACAGGGTGACTAGACTTTTTCATGGCCACCCTTTGGCAACAACATAAAGTAATGGTCCAGAAGAGAAAATGCTGAAAATGCAAGAGAATGATGCCATCCTAGAAACCAGAGGTGTTACTAGCAACCCACTTTAAAAGGATCTGAGATACCATCCAGTAATAACTTGTATCATGAGTAGCCTGCAACCCAGGTGTCCGTGTCTCTGAAGTGTCTTTTGTAGCAGGATATATTTACTCTCTACAGGTTGATGCTCTTCGTTGCTATAACACCCACCCACTATAACACTATGCATTAACACACTCACACACAAACACACAGTTACACACAGACTCACCCTAACACTATACACTAGCACATACAGTGCACACACATATACTCCTTCCCTCTATTTCCCTCTCCCATGAGCCACTTAGTCTTAACCTTCCCCTGAAACTCTCATAAGCTGACACACACACTCATGTTAACATCATACACTAACATACACACATTATACTGTCATATACTGACACACACTCACACCATACACTAATGCACACATACACACTCTAGTACCATACAGTACCATGCTGGCATATGCTAACAGCACACACATACTAACTCCATACATCACCACACACTTATGCCATACAGTAACTCATGCAATTTAACATCATATGCTTACACACCTAATACACTCACTCTAACAGCTATCCATCTCTCCCTCTCCTGCCTCCCAGCTCTATCTCTCCCAGCTCTATCTCTCACTATTATCGCTCCATATCAAAAGAAGGCCATCTATTAATCTCTTAAAACAATAAGGGATCCAAGTTTCCTCCAAAAATGCAATAAAGCCCTCTACCCCATAACATTCCCACGTATTTTGGAGCAAAAAAAACTGAATGGAGCAAAAACAAAGCAAACAAATAGAATAAAGCTTTACAAATGTAAATATGCTGAATAGAATGTAAACTCAAATGGAGCTCATAAAAATCAGTAGACAGTCAGGTAATTTAGGGGTTAGCATGTTTTGTACACAAAAGGCAAAATGTATTTTCTACTACTAGTGTCCTTATGTTTGTCCAATAATAAAGTGTACATTTTGTCACATTCTTCATTGCATTGAAGGGCACGGCACAATACTAACTTGTCTAGATGGCTAGTGTGCTAGAGGCACAGACAAAGTGTCTCTGGGTTTATTGCTGAATACAGCTGCAAGTGGAGTGCTTCAATGCAGATTCCCAGCAGTAGTAACTGACTGATGTTAGTAGACAGCCACAGTGAGAATAAACCAAAACTATTTTTCAATGAACAGTTGCATGGAGAGTTTACAGGACAGATGGGTTTCAGCTCTTTGACTTAAATATACATTATGAAGGGCCAATCCTAGTGAGCTTCTATTGGAGGTACAGCTTGGCTGTAGTTAAATGTGAGAGATTTCATCAAAGCTTTCTTATACACTAAATTGCACATTATGCAGAGCCAGTTTAGCCCTTCTTGCTGGAGAAACTTGCCATTGTTGGTCCTTCATCATGAATGGTATAGTTAGGGAGTTGAAACCACAACTCTCCTGCAAACTCTCCTGACAACTATCCCCGAACTCTTAATGAACACAATAGATTGTTGAAAATGTATCCAAAAGAAAAACAATATGTCTTTGACATGACATTCTACATTAAATAGATCTTTGGTTAATATCAATTAAAAACTGAAGCATGAAAATGATTCTTCAACTTAATATAGTAAATAGGAAACAAGCTAAAGCACCCTTTACTAGAGCAACAGTAATCTATGAATGGTCACAATGTCTGGAGCTGAGCATGAAGCCAGGCGTGTGTACCCACCACCAAGTCAGTGTCTCCATGTTCTTTAACCACTGTGACCCTACCTAAATTTCTCTAGAATGTAGTAAAAGGCTCTACTCGAAAGTCTGGGCATCTCTCAATTTGATATTGCCTCACGGGACTACCTCTTTCTTGAAGTATTAAAAGTCCGACAACCTTTACATTAGCACTGTACCCTTTAAGTATCTAGCCCTGGACTTTAGCTCTTCCATCATAGCACCTCTGGCTAACTGGTGATAGCATTGCCAGTCTGCAACTCCTATCATATTATGTTGCTTAATCCTAAGTGCAGAATTGTTTCATCGTCATTATAATACAATGTAATGATTGAGGCAGGTGTGTAGAACAAAGTGGTTAAAATGACAGAATGTATGTATGTATTTCAAAAACACAAACTCCGAATGTGGTAGCAAATGAGCATACCTTATTAGTATCCTGTTTTTTTGTCGTGGTTTGTGGGCACTGTACTGCTGTCCTGCTTAGTTGCCTTTTTTTTGTTAAACTGTTGTTCCTTTCGATTTTATTGTCCAAGGAAATTTGGAACCTGGACCGGGTCCTTCTGGCGTTGGAGCACCCAGCTACGCTTGGATTTATTATTTGAATTTATATGGGATTGTAGCCTCTCCATTTGTTTCTTTTAGTTGCCTCACAGTCCTACTTTCGCAAGAGGTGGGAATCATGGGTCAGTCTTCTGATCTTCTAGGGCTAACTTAGGCAGGGGCAGATTTTACGGGGTCCCTAAATGCCACTCATCAGGAGAGTGCTACAATTGGTCCTCGGGCTGGTCCAAAATGCTTCACAAAGAAGGCAGTAATGCAGCAAGGTTACAAAAATGAATTTGTATATCAGCATGAATGTGTATATGCAAGGATGGATGTGTATATGTAAGTGTGTGTGAGCATGGATCTTTATATAAGCATGAATGTGAATGCATAGGTGTTTGTGTGTGAGCATGAATGCGTATATGTGAGCATGGGTATGTAAATGTTTGTGTGTTATATGGATTTGTGTATGAGCATGGAAGTATCACATACTCCTCCTCCAGCAGGTGTCTGCTCTTCACAACTGCTTGGTCAGCTTATCGCTGTTGGATGTTTTTCCTTCTCCATGATTGAGGGCGAGCCCTTCGGGACTCTAGAGGCACTCACTCCCTACTACTACATCCCCTGTCACATCACTTTCAGCAGGACTGTGGGCCCTCCCTTTAACTAGTCGTGTGTGTCATTGTTTGAGGCCAAGGTGTCCAAGGATGCTAGACAAACCTTCCACTTCACCTCCGACATATGGAGCTCCCCTTGTGGACAGCAGGTTTTTCTTACACTGGTGGCTGTCCAAATATTTGGAGGACAATAACAGGATCAATGTAGCCATGGTAAGCAGATGAACTTGAGGTGAAAGAAGGAGTGGAACTGGGGTAGAAAAACAGCAAAATTATAGGTCCTTCCTACTCCACACTGAGGCTCACATTTTGAAAGCTCTCAGGAAGATGGTGGTGCAGTGGATTGGACCACAGGCAGGGTCAACAGTAGAAATGGGAATGGTGGTTACTGATGGGGCAGCAAACATGGTGAAAGTGGTTACAGATGGGGACTTTGTGGGTTTGCTGCACATATACTACACCTGATGGTAAAGGCAGCTATTTCAACGGGTAGAGTAGGCTTTCAAAACTTATTGTAAAGTGCCATAAGTTTGCCGGGTACTTTCACAGCAGTGTGCAGGGAAGCAAGCAGCTGAGGGAGGAGCATGAACAAACAAGCATACCCCACTACTGTCTATCTTAGAATGTAGCCCCCCCAGGAAACTCCACCTTGGACATGATGGGGCAATCCTAGAGCAGCAGCATGCTCTTCACTCCATGACATCTGACCAGAGCATTGGGGTATCCAGCCCATTGGGAAGAAGGGAATAGGCATTAATGGGGCAGGTGGTGGCAGTCCTGAAGCCATTTGGGAATGTGACTGAGGACTTAAGCCAGAGCAGTGTCACTTGAACAAAATTAGGTATTTCCAGGTGAAAGATTACAAGTGGAGGTTGCAAAGCTGGTCAGCTGGTCAGCACACTGAAGGGTCGTATGCAAGCCATCATGGACACCCCAGAGTACATGCTGTTCACCCTCTGTGACACAAGGGTTAAGGGCAAGTTGGCCCTAAAAAAATATTTGAAAAGTTGGAGAGATGTAGTTGTTTGTAAAGTGCGTGAGATGCAGCACAAAAGAAGCATGCTAAGCAAAGGAGCGATGCAGGAGTTGGAAATAGAATTTCCCAGAAGCAGTGCCAGTCACATGTCCTATTCCCAATCCTGTGCCCCCCTCAGGGCGGCTGCACTAGACCTGTCTGAGCATCACCCATTTGGGCAGTGGCCCTTCATACTTTGGTGAGTACTGGTACCACCCAAGCTCCCCAAAGTCAGAGTAGCACCTCTGAAATGGTGAAAGGCTATCTTGAAGAACTGTCACAACCTACTGGTACTGAACCTCTACGTTATTGGGACCAGAAAGCTGTTGTCTGACCGGGCCTCTCTTTAGTGGCCCAGCAGCTGCTTTCATGCCAACCCACCAATGTTCAAAGGAAGATGGTTTTCTCTGTTACAGGAAACATACTCAGCCCCCAGAGAATACCAGTTCAATTTTTAGAAAAACTGAGTCCAATAGCATGCTGTTGGATGTGTACATCCATTGGTAAAGTGCTGCTGTTTCTGATGGTGGTAGTCCTGCCTTACAAAGCCATGTGTAGATCTCTTTCTTTACATTGAGATGGTGCTGCTGTAGGTGAAAGGTGAGTCACTCCCTTATCAAATTTGTCTGAGCCAAGCGGCCTGAAAATGAAATTCCTTGCCCGAATATGAATGTACAAAAAAGGAAACAATTTTTTTTAAATACAGTTTAATAAAGCATTCTCAGTAATTTACTCTGCATAGGCACTCCCATTCTTACAGAGCAGCCCAGTAAATTGCAGCTGATAAGAGAGTTATTTGGCAAGCCATACAGATAACAATTGCAAATTTTAGGGATAAAGCAGTCAAATACTACATGCAAATATGCTTTTATGGTAAAGATAATCTTACAGTACACCACATGTGAGTGTGTTTAAATGTGAATGAATATGGTAATAAAAATTTTTACAATAAGTAATTTATATCAAGCATTTTTATATCTGTTTTGCAATCCTTCAGCACTGTGAACACTATGAGCCAGATTTGATGTGCTGCGCACCAATACGGTTAAAAAGTACTGAGCATACAACATGGGACATGGTTATTATGTCCAAGTTACCTCTAGATTTTAAAAGCAACTGACAGACTAGACACTAGATGGGCCAAATGTGTGCACAGATGATGTGCCAATATTGTGTGTGGGTCCCCGAGGTGTAGTATTTAGAGAGCATGGTGGGACAAAGCTCCAACTCCAGTATTGTAACAGTCTGAATGCCCAAGCTGAGTTTGCAGAATCCAGTCTAGGACTTTGATGAAGCCTACATCAGGCACAGGTGCTGAGCATTAAAAGTCCCTGGAGACCAACAATTAGAGAAACTGTGAAGGGTAGAGGTTAAGAGACCTTGACGACAACCCTAAGCCAACCTGCCTGGAAGTCTGTGTGCTGTCTGAAGGAGGTTTCCAGAGCATGGTTTAGCTGGGTCTGGCAGGGATTTGCACTTGCAAATCCTTCAGACTGTTTGCAGCAAATCAGTGTTCTTGAGCCTTATTGCCCTAAAGGACTGTGTTTAGGATGCATAAAATTGACATTTATGGCCCAACAGCATTTGTCACAATATATACCAGTTTAATCCATTATATGAGGCATAAGATATACATATATAATATTATTATTATGGAATTATATTATATATAATATATATATATAATACATATATATATATATATAATATATATAATATATATTATATATATATAATATATTATAATATAATATTATTATATTATAATATTAGACGTGTGTGTCAAGCAAAACCGATTTGGACAAAATGTTTATTTTGTTTTTGTTTTAGGGCAATAAGCTTTTGGGGACACTTTTTTGATATGGGAACGACATTCTAGGCATGTTCCCTAAGGTCCCTGATACCTTCTGGGATTCTGGGATCCAGCAAGAGCAGCACTGCACTAGTGGATTCACACATCACACAGAATGCAACGGGACTTTTCTTCAAAAATTGGACCAGTTTGATTAATTGATCCCTCAGGATAAGGAAAGTGATATGACAACAGCAGCAGTAATAGCAGTGCACTGGGAGTGGGTAGACACTGGCATCATGCAGCACCAACGTACAGGATGCTGAATTTCCCCCAAAGTTAGAAAAATATTTATCCCATAGAGTAAGGAAGGAAACTGAGCTGCAGAGGCAGAGCAGGGCACAGGGCAGGCACTGATAGACTGAATCCATCCCCCTTATATTAGAAAAAAGAACAGGAATTTATACACACTAAGGAAGGGAACCGGGCAGGACTGACCAGGGACTTGCAGACTGTAACAGAGTATAGAAGGACATTGGGGCACCGGTCAGAACATAGGGATGGACAGACACAACCAGTCACAAGACTGCTCCTCCATATTAGAAAAAATAATTCCAAAAAGTGACTTGATCCATCATTGGGACCCTGAGAGACCATTGGGAGTTAAAGCTTCTAGCAGCTGCCTGAAGGGCTCCCCCTCCATCATTGAAGCACCTCCAACAGCGACAGGTTGACCAAGCAGTCGTGTCACTTTATTTGACTGCTGTTATGACATGCCCCTTGAATGGAAAGCCCCAAAGTGTTCTAGGGTAGGCTGGTGCAGTAGATCCTCCTAGAGAAGGCTGACCCTTTGCTCTGGCAGCTGCTGCTGGTGGTGGCAGCTGTCGTGCCTTTAGTTTCCCTTTGAAGCAAAGCTGGTATCAGAGTGTCAATGTAATGCAAGACAGCTTTTGGTTGTATAGAGTTGGGAGAGTATGGTGACCAAAAAAGAAGGAAAAGCTCTTAACTTTCTGACAAGTCAGGCCGAACATACCCCTGCTTGCTTAGATATGGACTTGCTCTGTAAAATGATTAATTTTTTTTTGTTAGCAGATAATTAAAATACACAGTACTCATTCATATGTAGTATCAAACCCTGTAGGTATTTCACATCATAAATGCTTGGGGGTGATCAGGTGGTTATCTCACTGTTTCTCTTAATCATTTGGTTGTTACTCATCCTTCCCTGCAGCCAGACAGCAAAATCATAATTCACTATGTCAATATCAGGTAATGTGTCTGAGCATCACATGAAATAAAGATTCTACAGCTCAAAAGTAAATTAGCAATCCCTTTTTGAGGATCCATATATTATTTTTATTTATAACTAGCATTATAAATGACATCCAAAAAAGCATTTTAGCTTGTGTATTATTTTATGCTTCTTTCCTTTCCTACCCTTCTCCCTCCCGGCTTTATCCACCCACCATCCCACTACACCACCAAATTCTCCTCAACATCTAACTACCTAATTCTTCATCCCAACCCTATTCCTTGATTGATTTACCAATTTCAAATGTAAAATATCTAAACCAGATTACTTGTGTCATTCCCCCAGTTTATCCCAAAACCTGAACAGTGAAAACAGTACAGGTTGTAGCTTCAGACCCAGAGATCTGCTGCTCCATGAAACATATTATGTAGAAATGAATGACTTGATGTTTTTGATGTGCATTAACATTTTATGTATTTCTTAATCTAATTAAACTGTATTGCCTAAGATCTAGGCTTCCCACATATGGTGCACAGTACAACCTCCACTCATACGAATGGGAGACTACATATGCAATTGTCGATAATGCTTGATAGATCTTGACAGACTGCACCTGCACTGTGAATTGACTTTCCCTTAAGCACTATCCTATGTGCCAATTCCTTCTGAGACAAACCACCTATACTGTATATAGATATTCACACTTATTAAACACTTAATAACTGGTTACTTGATGGCACTTTTATGATTCTAGCAGAGGGTGGTGATGTGGCTATATCCATACCTGGGAACCTGGGAACATCTCCGGGTGAAGCACCACTTCTCTGGGTCAAGACCCGAATCCTTAGGGTCACGGAAGCGGGGTCTTGACACGCCCCACTCCCCGCCCATTTTTGCTTTAAATGGGGGTGTTTCCCACTGATGTCAGCGGGAACACCCCCGACATCAGCGGGAATGCCCACCAACATCAGCGGGATCGCCCACCAACGTCAGTGGGCAGTCCTGGCCGCGTCTTGCAAGGGAAAGCTCCAGGTAGCTGGAGCTCAGAAGTTCACAGGTATATATATCCCCTTTGCCTCCACATCCTAATTTTTTTTTCTTACCCTACTGCGCACTGGGCAATTTTTGGCTCCCCTTGACCTCTGTTTTATTTTTATTTATTTAAGTTTCTACTTTTTATAATGTATGTCCAAAGGGGTGGGGGGGACTCCTGTAGTCAAGTGCATGTAAGTTGAGGGTGATTTCTTGCTCATTGCAAATGCAAGTTGGCTTTTGTCTGATTTGCTGCTGCAAATTTGTATTTTTAGCCAACTCACTTATGCTTGTTTCTAGGGACACATCCAGCACTATTATCAATTACTTACTTAAAAGCTTACCACACCCACTGCCACAAAGCTCCACTCACTTTGTCTAACCCACATCATTAGCATAATTTAACTCTCCCTAGTTATTATGGTGCCTACCAACAATAATAACCTAGAATAATCTGGAAATTAATTAGGGTCATTATTAGAGCATTAAATCATGGCATATGACTAGTTAATACAATACATTAAATATTAAAATAAGATTTAAATTGTACAAAATAATTTAAAAATAAGTCATTAAATGTTCCCAAGTGAGCCTATTGGTCACCTGCAGGGTCTTCCTCTGGCATCAACCCATAACCCGTGACGGCGAACCTGCAGATTTCCACTTCCAGGAACTGCCTTGATGCCGCGAAGACAAGGTAAGTTAGAAGGGGGGGGGAATGGTAGACGAAGACGAAGACAATCACGAAGATCTTCGTGGTGTGTGTGTCTTCGTCTTCGCCTACGTTTTACCTCCGCCGTCTTCTCTTCGGCGTGTCTTCGGAACGAACACGAAAACGCACTCTTTGTGTTCGTTTTAATGTTCGCCCGAAGACGAATGCACAAGTCTAATTTTAACCCTGTACACAGACACACAGGCCCCCATTTAAACCAAGGATAGGCATAGACATGGTTCATGGTGGACATTTTCATGACAAAGTGAAGGACACTACAATTGTTTTAAATTTAAAACAATACTAATACTAGTGTCCCCGGATTAAACATGTGTTAGAGTGAGTCATTTCCTTTTGGCCCGTAAAAGTATGGATAGGCTGTCAAAATACACACACACAGACACATACACTGCCCTTAGAAACACCTGCCCATACATACATACATACGTATGCTTGCCCTTCCACACAAACATATTAGTGCACGACTGCCCTTGCAGCCACATGTTTACCTATTTGCTCAAATATAAGACAAGGTTTTTTCAGAGCAAATGCTCTGAAAAATACTCCTCACTTTATATTAGAGGTCATCTTATAATTTGACATCAAATAGAGGTGTAGAGCTGTAGAGGATCTGGATCCTTCTCTCTGACAACCTATGCTACTTCCTCTGGGACTTCCATAACCGAGCGCTGGCATGACATGACTTTCCGGTGCTCCATCATAGAAGCCCCAGCGAATGGGACAGAACCCTAAGGCATTAGCGAAGGTTGTCTGTGCGCATCATGCAGACGTTCACCGGCTGCCAGAGAGGAGGATCCCCCGCAGCGTTGCAGGGGACCTGGATTCTCCTCTCTGGCAGCCGGTGCAACCTCTGCTTCTGCTCGGCACTTCCGCTGGGGCTTCTATGGCGGAGCGCAGGCCTGACATGACCTTCTGGTGCTCAGTCATAGAAGTCAGGCAGAAGCCAGGCAGAAGCGGAGGTTGTCTATATGCATCGTGCAGAAGTCAACCGGCTGCCCCCACTAGACACCAGGGTGTCTGAAGCACGAGGACAAGTCTAGGGATGCATTGGTTAAGTTGGGGGGAGGCAGAGTGGCATATAGGGGGGTATAAGGCATATCTGGGGAGCAGAGTGGCATATCAGGGGGGCAGAGTGGCATATCAGGGGTGTAACATACAGTAAGCATCTCTCTTCCAGAAGAGGACTCTGGACAGGAAACAGGCAGTGGGGGATTGGCTTGCTGGGAGCTGGGACATGGAAGGAGGAATATGGTGATGTTAAGAAATAAAATAAATAAAGTGGCTGTTAAAAGTCATCTCTGAGTATCTGCAGTTTATGACAGTATTACAATTGGCGACGAGGAGAAGAATTGGAGACCTACTGCACACAGAAACAGTTCTGCTGCACACTGGTCAGCACAGCTAAAATGGCAGATTTCCTGCACATGTTCCCAAAGTTTGATACAACTGATGTTAATAACCTGGCTCATAACTGGAAGAAATGGCTTACTAGATTTTACAACTTTCTGGATGCTATGGACATAAAAGATGATAAAAGAAATAGAGCTTTATTACTACACTATGCTGGCACAGAGGTATATGACATATTCAGCACACTATCTGCTGCAGATACTGATACATACTGTGGCTGCTCCAAAGCCTTAACAGATTATTTCAACCCTAGACAGAACATAAGATATGAGAGATACAAATTTAGGATTACTAAGCAATTTCCAGATGAATCCATGGACACATATGTCACACGCTTAAAATAACTAGCCCAAGGATGTGCTTTTGCTGATGTTGATGATGAAATTATCACACAAGTAATTGTATCTTGCACATCATCTACTAAACGACGCAAAGCATTACAGCAAGACTACACTCTGCCTGACCTTCTTAAAATGGCTCGTGCCATAGAAATCGCGGATTATGAGGCAGCTTCAATGGAAAAGGAACCTGATTTACATGTGCATCACATGTGACATAAAATTACACCTGACATCCAAACAAAAAAGAATAAAACATGTTACAGATGGGGGAAGTACTTTCCTCATATAAATAAATGTCCAGCTTTAGGCCAGACATGCAGCAAATGTGGGAAGGAGAACCATTTTGCTGCTGTCTGCAAATCAACAAATACCAAGACTTCGTTCAACTCATGCAATACCAAAGGCACTTTCAGCTGTTCAGTTTGTGGTGGCGACTGCAAATGATAAGACACTGTGCGCCTTAATCCACATCTTCCAGAATGGAAAATGGCATGAAATTCTAAGAGCAAAATTTCCAGATCCTGAAATAAATCTCAAGGAACTGAAATCATTCTCCAATGTAAGGGCAGAACTGTCAGTCACGGAGGAGCGTCTCATTCTCCGAGGCACCAAGCTGGTTGTTCCTAAGACTCTACGCCACTTAGTGATACAGATTGCTCATGAAGGCCATCTGGGAATTGTTGGTCCAAAAATCTTCTCTGGGAAAAAGTATCATTTCCAAGCATGGCTCTATTGGTTGAAAACACTATAAAACATTGCTCCACATGTCAGCTAGTTACCCATTCCTCAAAGTCGGAACCCTTACAAATGTCTCTTCTATCTAAAACTAGGAAAATAGCAGTTGATATCTATGGGCCGCTGCCTAATGGTCAATACATTTTGGTGACTATTGATGAATATTCAAGATTTCCTGCAATTGCATTCATCTCGTCAACCTCAGCTTCTAGTATCATACCAGCGTTAGACAACATTTTCTCAACATTTGGCATTCCAAGAGTAGTCAAAACAGATAATGGGCCTCCATTTAATAGCCATACGTTTGTACAATTTTCGGAATATCTTGGATTCACTCACAGGAAGATAACACACTGCTGGCCACAAGCAAATGGAATCGCAGAAAGATTTATGCGCAAGTTAGGGAAGAGAATTAAAGCAGCATATACCATTGAAACAGGCACTGTACAGATTCCTGCGCAACTACAGAAATGTACCACATTCAACAACTAATGCTGCTCCTGCACAACTACTGTTTAACAGAACCCCTCGCATACATATCCCTGTATGGCTACACATACACTACCAGACAAATCTACTGTAAGAGCAAGAGCACTGTAACAGATATGCATAACAAGGAGAAAATGAAACAATATACAGACAAGAGACGTCATGCCCAGCCATCTTCTCTACACAGGGGTGATAAAGTTGTTGTACGTCAAAGGCAGCATAATAAGACTACTCCAGTGTATGACCCAGCAGAATACTATGTAACTGCCAGGAAAGGAAGCATGGTTACAGCGGAGCGAGATGGACACTCCATAACAAGAAATGCTTCACACTTCAAAGCTATACCTACAGCAAATGTTGGTGAACCATATCAGACCGGCAAAGCTGTTACTGCACACAGTAATGCTCAATGGTCTCAGCCATACAAGACGCTATCCTGTGAGGGAAAGAAAGATCCCCATCAAGATTAATTGAGGAAGCATAGTCATGATAATTTAAATTCTACTTGGGGATTATTAACCTTCCAATAATCGTAATGTTGTAATGTTCATGTTTAAAAAGTTTCTTGTAAAAGAAAAAAAGGGGGGGTGATGTAACATACAGTAAGCATCTCTCTTCCTTTAAGGGAAGAGGACTCTGGACAGGAAACAGGAAGTGGGGGATTGGCATGCTGGGAGCTGGGACATGGAAGAAGGAATATGGTGATGTTAAGAAATAAAATAAAGAAAGTTGCTGTTAAAAGTCATCTCTGAGTGTCTGCAGTTTATGACAATATTACAGGGGGGGTTTAAGGTGTTTCTGGGGGGTAGAGTGGCATGTAGGAGGGTATAAGGCATATCTGGGGCAGAGTGACATATCAGGGAGGCAGAGTGGCATTTAGGGGGTTATAAGGCTTATCTGGGAGGCAGAGTGGCATATAAGGGAGGTATAAGTGTCAGAGACCCCAGAGTACCCTTTAATGGCGGGAGCCTGGTCCTGTGGTGCTCTTTCTGCCTCCTCCGCTGTTGCTTCCTGAACGGATAGTACAATGAACGCGCCCTCAATCAACTTTATTTGTTCCCAAGTGGAGGCGAAAGGTAACGTCACATGCGGGGGCGGAGCTTCCACGAGCGGCAAGTTTAAAACCCAGCACTGAGTATCACTCAGTGCTCAGTTCTTGTGCTTGATTGAGCTCCTCTTTGTATGCAGTTTATTGGATTGATCTTGTTGCTGAGCCTGACTATTCTTATTTGGACTTTGCTGCCTTCTGTGAACCTGACCCTGGCTATTGTTATTTGGACTTTGCTGCCTTCTGTGAACCTGACCCTAGCTATTGTTATTTGGACTTTGCTGTCTTCTGTGATCCTGACCCTGGCTATGCTTCAGGACAGGCTCTGCCACTCCAACACCCAAACACACACACCAGACCAGGCTCTGACACACCAACACCCAGGCACACACACCAGGACAGGCTCTGCCACACTGGCAACCAAACACAAACACTAGGACAGGCTCTGCCACACTGACACCCAAACACACACACCAGGACAGGCTCTGCCACACCAACACCCACATAAGTACGGGTTAATCTACTCAAAGCATAAAAATGCTTTCCACACTGGTTTGTTTTTTGTGTGTTTCCCCCTTGTGTATTGATGCCCCAGCCAGGT
This sequence comes from Sceloporus occidentalis, assembly GCA_023333645.1. NCBI lineage: Eukaryota > Metazoa > Chordata > Lepidosauria > Squamata > Phrynosomatidae > Sceloporus > Sceloporus occidentalis. The sequence goes on along the minus strand of JALMGF010000088.1, from coordinate 3,096,863 downwards.
CCCCCTTTGGTTTTGATGTATTCCCCCCCACACCCGTGTATATTGCCCCATGTGCATTTGTGCCCCCAGCCAGCCTCCTTTTCTGCATTTATTCCTCAACACCCTTGTGTATTGATTTATAGGATGTCCCCAGCCAGCCCCCCTCCCTTGTGTATTGATGTCCCTTTTCTGGTTAATGTACCCATGTGTATTGATGCCCCCATTTCTGGTTAATGTACCCATGTGTATTGCCCCCAGCCATCCACCCCCTTTGTGTATTGATTTATGTGATGCACCAACCACCCTGTTGTGTACTTATACCCCCCAGCCACCCCCTTTTTGTATTTAATTGTTGTCCCAAGGCAGCCCCTTACACCTATCACCCCAACTACGGTATTTTTCTTTTTGCTGGCTTCCTTCCCTGCTGAATTCTTTCCCTGTATCACCATCTCTTTTATTTGTCACTATCTCTCCCATTTCTCATCATCTCTTCCCTTTCTCACTGTCTTTCTCCTTCTGCCTAATTTTTCATCTCTAGCCTTTCTCACTGTGAACTACCCCCTCGACATCTCTTACCTTTCTTCCTTTCCTCTTTTTTAAGGCCTGTGGTGAAAGCACAAGTTCTGTTGCTTCAGATCTCTGTTTCAGCTTAAGCTTTTGGATATTACTTCACTATTCAATAACCCTTAGGCATTTCACTCAAGTTAGTGTTAATATACCAAACAATATAATCTTTTGTTTCTAATCATTATGATAGGTTTGAAGTAATATTGGCTTTTGTTTTGGATGGAAAATATTTCTATATTTACTAAGCCTCATGTTGGCAACGGTCGATGATTTGATGATGTGGAATACTTTGATTTGAAGATCTTCAATGCATATACCATATTACAGGGACAGGTCCAAAGTAGACAGGTCTATCATTTAGTGGTTCTGCCATTTTTAGCTATTAATTGATGCTTTTAGCAGTGTTATAAAACAGTTAATTAGTAAAACAGAGGCACATTCTCTATTAGTAAGGGTGGACACATTTGCTTTTCATTCCCTCCAGGACCAGGGCAGTTGTGTTCTTACTATGACTTTTTCTACCATGGTTTTACTCTCTTATTTATTGTTTTTTTCCAGCACAATAGAACTTTAAAGTCATATTCATATATAGAAGATATTATTTTGTTTTTTACTTGCTCTGATTTGGAAACCACTCTATATCCCAAGGATTTTCATTTATTGTGGCAGTTATAGGGCAAATATTAAATGAAGCTCATCACCTTTTTAAACTCTAGTTTTTTTCACGTTTGACATGCTGGAACTCTAGTAGTGGCCACAAATCTACATAAAACCCCATAAAACTATATATATTACTGAAAAGAAGACAACCCAGGGTATTTCATTTGGACCACAGAGACACTTTTCATGCAGTCATTTCATTATCAATCTTTTCCAAAGGTTATGGACACACATACTGTGTATTGTAATGTTGCTTTGTACTTCTACAGAATATGTGCAGCTGTCGAAGAAAACACCAGGTTGTATTCCTCATTGTATAACATCCCACGAGTACAGTGATGCCTTACACAGGTTTTATAGGTTTCACGGTTACAGGGCCGAATCTGGAATGATATTGATTTATGGGCCCATGTCCCAGTTGGCACAGTTTAGCAGGCTTCAATTTAGAATTACACCCATAAAAGCAAATATTTCTGAATAGTAGACAACCTAGGATATTTGACTGAGGTCATTTTTGTAGATCCATTAGCAGTGGCATACCTAATGCATTTGACATGTGGGGCTCATCCTTTTTAACACCTCATCAGCACAGTGTCATTCGAAACTAAGCAGCACAGAAACTTCTAGGTGGATGGGCACTTGAGTGTCATAATCAAGAATAGGCACTCTCATCGTTTATACTGGCCTTTTTTAACCCCTTCGTGACAAAGGCTGATTTTACTTTTTGTACCCTTCGTGACAATGGCTGTTTTATCGTTTCTGCGGTGTTTGTGTTTAGCTGTAATTTTCTCTTAACCCATTTACTAAACCCACACAAGTTATATATTGTTTTTTTCAGGACAAGAAGGGCTTTCTTCAGACACCAAAATTTTTTTCATATGATGTAATTTCCTATAATAAAAATAATAAAATATGACGAAAAATTGAAAAAAAAACAAATTTTCTCACTTTTATTTGAAAAATCTTTTATTCATCATAAAAAACTACTGAAAAAACCTGCTAAATAGATTCTACTATTTGTCCCGAGTTTAGAAATACCCAATGTTTTTATATTTTTTTGCTTTCTTCTACACGTTATGGGGCAATAAGTACAAGTAGCGTTTTGCTAATTCAAAACCATTTTTCTCTGAATCTGGTAATTCTGTCTCTATGTGGTATTTGGGGCATCTTTGAAGCCAGCAAATTAAATTTACCCCACCAAACCATATATTTTTGAAAACTAGACACCCCAGGGTATTTTAGATGCTGATAGTTTAACCCTTTCCATGCACTAATCCTACCACCAACCCTTGTCAAAGTTTGGGATAGTAATTGTTTTTGGTGTTTTTTTCACATACTTTGTACTTCAGGTGTGAAATTACAGCTCCTGGTATATGTTGCGGTCACACAACACCCAGATATGTGTCCAGCAACATCTCCTGAGTACATTGATACCCCACATGCATGGGTTTGTCAGATTGTTTGGGGGCAAAAGGGCCACATTTGGAACATGAGCAATTCAAATTCAGTAGGAATTTTACATCTGGGTAAAGAAAAATGCTTGTACCCAACTATCAGTAGGGACAGGTTACAAGAAAGCCTGGCCTATCTCCAAGAAGGGATTTGATCTAGCACCTTAAGTGGTCCCTCATGCCACGGAATGGACACAGGGGTCACTTGACAGTGCAAATAAAAACGCTTAAAAATGGTGGAGCAAATAAAAGCTAAAAAACAGTAAATGTAACAAAAAATAAAAAAAAAATACAAAAATGGAGCAGGAACAAAAAAAAAATGAAAAATGGGAAACTGTGTGATACAGCTTGAAGCAGTCACCGACACAGAGTGCAGGTTTTCCAGGGCAATCTGGACAGTAAAATGTGGTGTCCTTTCTTTGCCCCCTGCTGTAGCATACCCTGCATCTCTTTTGGGGATTCTGCTTCTTTGCTGTAGGGGGGATTTTAAAAATAAAATGGGTAGCCCCAATTCTGTTGGTTCCCATCACTACTTGGGGACCAGGTGCATCACGGTACAAGATACCTGAAATTACTTCGAGCTGAAACTGCAAAAAAGACAGCTTCAGCCCAGTGTCTGCTTTTTTGTGCAGCAAAAAAGCGTTATAGGTTGCAATTTGCATTAGATAAATTGCAACCTTCTTGTACCAGGCCTTTGTCTTCCTCATAATGAGGTAGGGCTGTAGGAGTTGATCTGACAGATCAACTCCACCCATGTGCTTGTTATAGGCCCTGATGCACACTGGCTTTGTAGTGACCCCAGCTCTGCCACGGACAGAAACCTCCACGGTTCTCTCATCGTGGATGGTGCTCAGCATGCACACCTCTTTTCTGTCCTTGAACTTCAATGCCAAAAGCTCCTCTTGGCGTAGAGCTGAGGTCTCCCCCTTTCCTAGCCGGGTTCGTACCAGGCGTTGTGGGAAACCCAAGCGGTTCTTTTTTATAGAACCGCAAGCTACCGTATCAAAACAATACAGCAGCTTGAACAAAGGGACGCTTGTATAGAAGTTATCTACATACAAGTGGTAGCCTTTGTTCATAAGGGGGAATATTAGGTCCCAAACAATCTTGGCACTGGTGCCCAGATGATCTGGGCAACCTGGAGGGTCAAGGTAGCTATCCTTACCCTCGTATACCCGGAAGGCATGAGTATATCCTGTCTCGCTCTCGCAGAGCTTATACACCTTCACTCCATACCTGGAGCGCTTGGAAGGAATATACTGCTTGAATCCCAACCTTCCTTTATATTTCATTAGGGATTCATCCACGCAGATATTCTTTCCAGGTGTATAAACCTCTGGAAACCTGGCAGCGAGATGGGTAATCAGGGGGCGGATTTTGTACAGCCTATCAAACTGGGGGTCCTCCTTAGGGGGGCACAGGCTGTTGTCGCTAAAATGCATGAAACGAAGAATCATTTCATACCTTTGCCTAGTTATAGTTTGGGCAAAAATGGGGGTACTAAAGATGGGGCTGGTGCTCCAGTAGGAGCGGATGGAGGGCTTTTTTATAATGCCCATTAACATTGTGAGTGCCCAGAATTTAAGAAATTCTGGCACGTCAATGGGAGTCCATGGCTGTTTTGCCCAAAAAGAATTAGGGCTAGCAGCATGGTGCTGCTGGGCATAAATGTTTGTTTGTGTGACAATGTCTCCCAAGACATCGTCTCCCAAAAAAACCTGCACAAATTGCAGTGGAGTGAATCCTGTAACATCAATATTGATGCCAGGAATTCCAGAAAAAGGAGGGATAGCTGGCTTGTACCTATTAGGCGCTACCCATGCCTCTGGTGCACTGCCACGACTACGTGTGGTAGGCGTCCTAACAGCCACAGATACATCACTAGATGTATCTGTGAACTGACCAACGTCAAAATCTGACGCTGTATCAGTGGCCTCAGAATCTGTGGCCAAAAAGGCATACGCCTCCTCAGCCGTATACCGCTGCATGGTAAGAATTGCAGCAAAAATAGTGGGGAAGGAAAGGGTTAATGGCTATAATAAAAAATAAAAAAAAACCTAAAAAAAAGTAAAAAAAAGTAAAAAAAGTAAAAAAACATGTAAAAAAAAAAAAAAAAACCAAAAACAATTGCCACTATGCAAGATCACTGTTTATGCAGTGATCAATGGCAATGAAGGGGTTAATATTATATGGGTGGCTCTTATAAGAGCCTTTGGATCAATATATATATATTTTTATTAGGGAATACCTGAAATACCAGAACACACCGATCTGTCTCTCTCCCTCACTAGAAGTCAGCAGGCTCCGCCCCCCGGCTTGATGGGCGCCGCCATCTTGAAACACCGCGTGTGTTTCGAAGACACCGGCACCGGGAAGGTAAGTTGAGCATTTAGGAAGCGATCGCGAGTCGCTTCCTTTGCTAAACAGGTGTTGCAAAGATGCCTCGATACTGAGGCATCTTAGCAACACCAGCTAAGCAAAGGAAGCGACTCGCGATCGCTTCCTAAACCCGTTTTTCGGCGGCGGGCGCCGCCATGTTTGAAAGACGTGCAGTCTTTCAAACATGTTTTTTTTTTGCTCCTAGGAGCGATCGGGGGGGGGCGGGAATGTTTTTTTTGGTGTTGCTCAATGCCTCGATGTCGAGGCATTAGAGCAACACCGTTTGAGTGAAAAAATCGATCACGGATCGATTTTTTCACCCGTTTAAAGACGTGCCGGTCCTGGCACGTCAATTGTCATAATCGTCACGATTTTCAGTGACGTGCCCGGACCGGCAATTGTCACGAAGGGGTTAAAGTTATCGGACTCAGCGAAGGACATTCATTCAAAACAATATTAAATAAAAATAGGTTAAAATGCGTTCAAATAAATAATTCTATTCAATGTAGGCCCAAAACAGAAGTAATACTAGATGCTTGCCCTTATCAACATGCACGTGTATTTACACTTCCCCTTACATACAAACTTTCTTTCACAAGCACTTTCAAAACACTAGAGGTAAGAACGTGCGACGTCTGTTCCCTCGCATTGTGAATGGCTTCAGTACTAAGCGCCAGCCCTTTCCTCAGTATCAATAGCTGATGCATAGTGCAAGAGAGCACCAAAACAGCGGTCAGTAGGAACAGACCTTGTGTTTCTTTTTTGGTTAGTTAGAAAGAGAGCAGTGATCTCTACAACAGGCCCTGCGTCTCCATTGTAGGACAGTTCAGTCCACCTCTTGAGGAAACCATGAGGAAGGTGGACATCTTGTTGACCTCTGGTCATGAAGGCACTACCAAGGCAGCAGGCATCCTGACACCCAGGGCAGATCGCATACACTGCCCGGCCAAGGTACGCCACTGTCAATTAGCAATTTTAGGATCACTAATCTTTCTGAAAATGTGTAACAATATTATTTCTTTGTGGTTTTCACGCATGCATTCCAATGTTTCTTGAAAAGCAGATATGTATTTTTTTTACAAATGATTTTTAATTAAGAGATTTCCATACTTCCAGAGATACAACAGCTTATTAATTTCGTTTTGTTGTTAGTGTAGATCCTGTTGAGCTGTAGTGAAGTTTTTCTAGTATTAGGATGTTTAGATTGCTAAATTAAGCTGTTTACGGGAGTGGGTCTACTTTCCAATTTCTAGCTAGCAGGGTTTTTGTTGCTATCAGAATGTGGCCTGCCATATGATTAGTGCTCTCAAACTCTCATCACCAGCCTCCAACCTTCTTTGCAGATTTAAATTGGGTATAATGAGGTTTAACTTGTGTAGAAGTATGTCATGTGTCAGTTACTTTTATTGAGTGTTGCTTCGAGAACCTTAGGGATAAGTTTGTTCATTTGGACAACTGTTTTACAGCTTGTAGAGGTAGTTTTCAACAATTCAAACAAGCAGGTGCATGTCCGAGAGAGGCGGTAACGAATGCAGCAGTCGGCAAAGTAAAATCAAAATGGAAAACTTTATTTGCATCCTTGGACAGCAACAGTGACAAATTACTTCTGCAGGAACAGACCTCACACTTGTGGCCAGTGAGTGTATATTATGCTGAAAAGGGTTGCTAACAATTTTAAATACATTTTGTGCTTGTGCAATCTAGGCCAAGTTGATTTTTTCCACAAAACTACTTACCAAGGTGGAAACGTACAGGTAATGATCTGCTGATCCTAGATCCGCTGGTGGATAGCTTCAGTTACCCAGCTGGTAAAAAAGTTATGCACCCTGATGATCGAGATTACACTTGCTACTAGTTAACACATAAAACACTCTAGGATCGATTTTTTTCATAGATGAGACATACGGTAGCAGAATGTGTCACATTTTGAAACTATCTTCAACCACTGAAAAAAGGAGAAAGAAATTGTACTTGAAGCTGATAACCAACCTGCAAAAATTAGAGTTACTGAGTAAAACTCATCCCTCAGAATCGGTTTCAGTTCAGTGGAGGAGATTAAGGCTGGCTTGGCTTCTTTTCAAGAGAACAGAATACACGATCTGTTGTCTGAAGCTAAAATATTACTTGAATGGCAATAAAGCAGACTCACTGCTGGTTCATAAACTTACAGTGAGATTGGCTACTATGAAACTTCAATAAATTATTTCTCCAGATGGAAAAAGAACTTCAGACCCCAGGCAAATAACTGACCATTTTGCAAAATATTCTTCAGTTTTATATAATCTTAAGGGGGATCCTTTGACTCCCCAACCAACAACATACATCATTGACAATTATTTACATTCTATAAAACTGTGGAGCAGGAAAAGATATTAAAGACTCTGTTTGAGGATTGTGAACTCAAAGAGGCCATTACGCAAATAAAACCTCACTTCGCCCACGGTGTGGATGGTTTCTAAAATCTATATTATAAAACTTTTGCTACATTACTGTCCCTTAACCTGCTGGTATTTGAGAGCAGGGTAAGATCCACAAGGGAAATCTAAAACCTCCTATTGTCACTCTACCTATGCCGGGAAAGCCAACACTCTGGGCAACACTCTGAGTTCCAGTTCTAGTTAGGGCAGACCAGACAGGGTTTTCCTGTCACCCTGTGCCCCCCAATGAGCACAGGGTGACTTATACATAAGAGGGGATGGGGCACTATCTTTAGCAACAGAGCTAACAGCTCTTGTGGGGCATTTGCCCCATGCTTTCATTAATCTATATACCCAAGCACATTGTGCTAGGCAAACCTTATCCATCTGCTATTCTATCCTGTTGAGTTCATTGTATTCCTCCAAAGTGCATTATATGATGGCATGAGATCAAGAATTAAATAGGTGTTTCCGTTAGACTTACGTATGTGATACTGCAGTATGTACACCATATGATTACCAACATACACAGTGCTTATATTAGTACATGTGTATTTCATACATATACTGCATTTGGTAGTTAAGCTAAATCATTGTTCCCCTTGTGTTCAGGGATTTTTTTCACACAGCCCTCATGACAGGTGTTCTGGATCTGTAGTCTTTGCACAGGTGCATTCCTGATGTGGGCGTAATGTTGGGAATTTAGCCAAGTGCAGCCATTTCTATAGAAATCAACAAACAGTGTATTCAGTACAGTCACAATGGTGGGATGGATAAACAAAGGTGCTAGGGCTAGCCAGCTGAAAGAAACACTTGAAATGAGGAATAGTTATAGGAAAAGGAAGTGCAAAATTGCCACTTTATCTTCTTTTATTTGAATGTATGAAACCGTATTTGGTTCTGAGAAAATCTCTGTCCCACATCTAGTTGATATGACTTATGTTTATTTTTATGTTTAGATTTTTGATCATATAATTGTGACTATAGTTTGTGACTGTCCCCAATAGCCCACTTATTTTGTTTAGTTCCTGACCTATTGTAGAGTATTGTTTCTGTCTTAGGCGCCTAGGGGCATACTAGGGTTCTCATAATTTTCCCCATCTATAAATTGTGCTAACCAAACAGCAAAACTGTTTGTTTTATAAATATATTCACACCTCATTTTACTGTGTACCATACCTAACTTCAAAACCGAGACACCTGTGGTGTTGTGGGGACTGCAATAGAGGTCTGTACTGTAACAGCACATACCTCCATTGATTTTTAATGCTTTATGGGCCAGTCAGGAGAGAATACAGGTTCTCCCCAGCTGGCTCATGATCCCTGTTGCGTGTAAAAGTGTAACAGTAAGGCAGGTATACAGGACAGTGCTCGAAAATCAGGACTGCCCAACAAACACCGGGACATTTGGGTGGTATACTGTACAGCCTTGGAGCTCAGCCTGTCCAATTGTTCCTTAACTACAACATCCATTATTCCTAGCCAATCTCTGGACAAACTACCCCATGGCATTTATCTTCATGTGATGAAGGAGTGCATAAAGATATTTATATACTAGTGTGTTGCATAAACTTTATTGTTAGTTTTCAGAATATTTATTTTGTACAAATATCACTGACGGTGAGGTCTAAGACGAGAAACGAAAAACCTTGTCTTATAATCGAACAAATACGGTAACTACTCTAAAGTTTTAAGTGGTGTTGCTTTTTGTAGCCTATGTAACCTTGGATGTCTTTTGGCTCCCACACTCTACGTTTTTATTGAAGTTTTAGAAGTACCTAAAATAATGTTAGTAGGAACACCTTCCTTCTTTTGGGATCTTTAAAAAAATTGTCAAGTCATTCACCATGTTATTAGACATTTTGTAATCTCTCTCAAGAAAATTTATATTCTAGAAACCCCCTCCCTTTTTGCTGCTTATATCTCAAACTATAAAATATGTACTTAATAAATGAATTGTTTCTAATTTGCATTTATCTTTGTAACTGTACGGTATTTAAAATTAAAGTGATTAAATGTGACTAATTTTGAATTAGATTTTACATTTTAAGCAAGTTTTTTTACAAATATCACAATATGAAACAATCATATAGTCATTTAGCATAGTTACTTTAAGCACTAACCAAAGATGTGACAAGAAGTTATTTGAGAAACAGTTGGTAGTGTATAAAATATTGATATTGCTGGCAGTTTATAAACCTATATAATGAAATTGTGAGTTGGCTAAAAATGTGAGTTTGCAGCAGTAAATTCACTGAATCCAACTTGCATCAGCAAAAAATTTATAAACTTGCATATACTCATGCAGCATTTACAAGTGTATGCAAGTAGAATTATTTATAGTTCAAGTTGTATTTGACTTTAAAAGCAAGATGGAAACAGAAGGGGTTGACTTCCAAGTCCCTCTTGTCCCCTCTGACAGAAAAGACAAAAGATAAATGTTAAAAATGGGAGTCCTCTGGAGCCCCCTATTAACCATATGAAGACAGCCCAAGGAGCATTACTTTAACTTAACTCTCCCGCATCCCACTGGGAATGAGATGGAGGGGTGAGGCTGAGGCACAGCTTATTATTTAATTTCCCCCACCACTGTTCATGCAGTGGGGTAAGGGGTAATTGTCTCCTCCTTTTGTCAAAAGGGTGGTTATTTACTTCTTTATTTTTCATTGATATTTTAAATGTACAGTAATGTAGCTGGCAAGGGGGTGTTGTTTTTGTGAGTTACAGGCAAAGATTTGTGAGTTCAAATTGAACTTGCATGGTCTTACATGCCCTCGCTTGTAACTTGCAAAATTGAAAGTCGCAAATAACTTGTCAAGTATGGCAAAGTTAAATCGCCTGACCACTTAAATTCTTAGTGAATAGATCAACATCACAAATGCGATCAGCCATATATGGTAACTTACTTACCACTGTTTTCATGAATTGGTTTTGAACAGACACATAAATTGAATTTTTATGCCACAAATCTCCCATGCATGCTAGCTCATATTATGATAGGGAGGTCAATGTATTACACTGTGAGTGGGCAAAAAAGCTTGCCAAGATGCACAAAAGTTCAAGTCACAAAATTAATAAAGCCCTCGCAGGTGCAAAAAATTCCCCCTAAATTCTCAAAAGAGTAAAAAAAAATGCAGGTTGACAAAACCCAAAATCTTAATAAAAAAAAATTGAGTTCAGTTTATATTGTTTTTTATTTTATTTTTTAGAAGGCCCCTTTCTCTGGTATAGGATGTGTTTCATAGGGTATGAATTATCCCCCATTCACCTGAAAAGGGTATGGTTGGGGTCACCAAGCTCTATTTTAAAACAAAGGGACGGTCTTCTTGCGACTTCCCTTGGTTAATATGGAGTCCTGGGGACCCATTTCATTTTTTAAATATATTTATTTCCATTTTTCAAGTATGAGGTAAGGATATGTACTCACATACACCTTAAATATATATTGTGAGCCTTATTATCCTGAATTAACTTTAAATTTGAATGACCACTTGACTTCTTAGTGTGTAAACCCAAATCTATATACATTTTAATTTAAAGAGTTAAAGAATCTTTAAACTTAAAATTGATCTCACCACCATGTCAACCAATGAATGATTTTTTTTATATCTAACTCCCATTGTTCAAATGTAACTGTGGTATTTATTATGCAAGCGTATGTTTTTATATGTACTAGGTTATTTACTGGTTTTCTCATTTTGTCTGATTTTAGATATACCTAGGCTTTATTTTGGCAGATGTATTCTTCAGAAATGTGAAACAGAGGGTTTTAATAGCAAAATAGCGCAAGCTGTTCATTTTTACAAAGGTCTGTAGAATTTTCAGATGATTTGACTAAGTATGTATGTAAATTAAGTCTTATATCACCCAGGTGATGTACCCTATAGCACTCAGAAAACAATGGAACAACTTGTTTTATGTTGCAGGAGTTTATTCTTTTTCAGATTTCAATTAACTATGTTTGCATAAAAAATAAACTGAAAGTTCAGGAGATTATTTGCATAATTTACTGATTGCCAAAATGCAAAGTATGATTTTGTGAACTTTTTTTTTTGTAATTCTTTTCTACCAAGATGAATGTAGTAAACAAAGCTTATGACAGGACTGTGGTTTTTGTATGAAGCAAGCAGAAATATATTGTGAAAATGATGTATTGACTATCTTAACCAACCTTACAACTTCTTGTTGTAAAGGTGTTAAGCAATCTTTCTACAACTTATATTTCTTCAAAATGAATTGTGTAATTATACAAAAATGCTTTGTTGTGTCCCCTTACCTTTATTACTACTTATTTTTTAAATAAATATTATTCATTTTCATTTCAAAAACAAATACAAATCTCTTCTACAAATATTTCTTCTACATACACACAAAGGTACATTCACTAATGTACTACTTCCTTACAGACACTGAAATGGTTAATTGTCATTTGCATATTAATAATTATGCTCCTCCTGAGAATGTTACTTTTATTTAATGTAATAAAGTTTTACTTAATGTAAGGAAAACTTACTTTAAAGAGAGGGTGGTGGATATGCCTCCCTGCAGAAGTAACAACTTGAGGTCCACAGAACACCTGAGATTCTTTTCCCCCCCTCATCTTTGCACCTCTCTAATATAAGTTGTTTTTTTAGTTGAGAGTTTTGAAGGTATTACAAGTGCAATTTTAGAGTGATCTGAGATTTTTTTTCTGTATAGATATCTCTGGCATTGCAATGTTTTTGTCCTTTGCTGCAGTTAACCTTTTGCACCCCCTGCCCTTGATTGTTCCTGTGGCGTTTTTCATTTGTTAATACTTAATAAGCAGCACCTGATTTATTGGGTTATGAATGCTTAGCAGATGTACCCACTTTGATAATTTCTGTTTTGCTGAAGATTACCTCCCCCGGGTAAGCCCCCCCTCAACTGAAATTTGGAATTTTTTTAATGGATTTTGGTAGATATTCGTTAGATCCGGTTAGATCAACAGTTTTTTTCGTTAGATCTATCACGCAGGAGGCGGTATTCTCAATCCTATTTTGTGTGCGGGGGATGGGTATGCATACGAGTTGGCCCCCCCTCAACTGAAATTTGGAAAAAAATTTATGGATTTTGGTAGATATTTGTTAGATCGGTTAGATCAACTGTTTTTTTCATTAGATCTATCACGCAGGAGGCGGTATTCACAATCCTATTTTGTGTGTGGGGGATGGGTATACATGCGAGTTGGCCCCCCCTCAACTGAAATTTGGAATTTTTTTGATGGATTTTGGTAGATATTCGTTAGATCCGGTTAGATCAACTGTTTTTTTCGTTAGATCTATCACGCAGGAGGCGGTATTCTCAATCCTATTTTGTGTGCGGGGGATGGGTATGCATACGAGTTGGCCCCCCCTCAACTGAAATTTTGATTTTTTTAATGGATTTTGGTAGATATCCGTTAGATCCGGTTAGATCAACTGTTTTTTTTCGTTAGATCTATCATGCAGGAGGCGGTATTCACAATCCTATTTTGTGTGCCGGGGGTGGGTATACATATGGGCTGGCTCCCCCTCAACTGAAATTTGGATTTTTTGGGATGGATTTTGGTAGATATTCGTTAGATCCGGTTAGATCAACTGTTTTTTTTCGTTAGATCTATCACACAGGAGGCGGTATTCACAATCCTTTTTTGTGTGCGGGGGATTGGAATACATACGGGCTGGCCCCCTCAACTGAAATTTGGACATTTTTCAATGGATTTTGGTAGATATTTGTTAGATCTGGTTAGATCAATTGTTTTTTGTTAGATCTATCTCACAAGTGGGAGTATTGACAATCCTATATTGTGTGCGGGGGGATGGGAATACATATGGGGTGGCCCCCCCCTCAACTGAAATTTAGATTTTTTAATGGATTTTGGTAGATATTCGTTAGATCCGGTTAGATCAATTGATTTTTTTTTGTTAGATCTATCACGCAGGAGGCGGTATTCACAATCCTATTAGGGGATTAGCCCCCCCTGAAAAAGATTGTTAATATTGCCTATTTTAGAGTAGATCTAACGAAAAAAACTGTTGATCAAACCTGATCTAACAAATGCAATGATCTTTTGTAAAAATTCTTAATATGGGGGGGCTAACCCGGGGGAGGTTGAAGATTGGATAAAAATGGTTTTGTAGTTAAATGCAATCTGCTTAGCATTAGGTTATCCTCATACAATCTGGGGTACCTGGACCAGGAACAGCCCCAATAGGTTTCCTAGAATATGCCCCCCAAAGTGTATTATCTGATAAAAGTATAAAAGCACCCAAAATGTATGTGTGACATGTACAAGGGATTCATGCTAATATTGGCATTCTAAATGTATAGGATAGACACGGAGTGTATGTGTGTGAGGCGTCAAAGGACCTCCTTGCTGGGATTGCTATTGCTTATAGGATGAATGACAAGCCATACACTACAGTAGAAGAACTGCAGACAAATATGTTGCCTTTAATTCATCAAGAGAAGAGGTATAAATTAGCTGAATCTGTCATTAGTGAAAACAGCCCGTGGCATCCTGCGTAAACTAGTTATTCTCCATTACAACAATTTGAATATGATACATCCTGGTGCTATCATGTGTAAAGTTCAAAATCCATTTTATCTTTATCTTAGGTGCTCTTAATTCATTATGAATACTATACAGATGGCCAAATACATTACTTAGCAATTAGTTAGCTACTTTTGTTGTAAATAAACATATAAAGGGCAGATCATATGAAAATGCATATGAAAAGCCTTCCATGATCTAGAGATAGACAGACTTGATGAAGATAAGATTGGCAAGAGGTTCTGTGTCAGAAACAGTTGCTCTATTTCTAGCTTTTTAGAAACGCTAGGTGATCCTTGTAATACAGAGATGACTTGGAAGTTATACAAATAATTAAATTATAAAAGTATGTTAAAAACAAATATTCCCTTATTCAATAAATCAGATCAATCACACTCTCCCTAAATCATTGACACCCGCTTGCAAATTAATAGAAGATGGGACAAACATATTAAAGGACCAGCACTCGGGATAAATCAGCCTGGGGACACCCTGCTAGCAAATTCTGGCCAAATTTCTCCCATACGCCCTCTCATTGGCTTGTAGTGTCCAATTATCCAGTTTGGAAGATTCCAATGTACAATCTCTATCCAACTTCTCAAACGCCCTAGTGGCCTCAGTAGCTGCCAAAATGCCTTGGTATGTCCCCTTCAGCATTTTGTACTATGACATAGTTCCAACTTTGCAATGTCATAAAAGTCCCTGTTTGTGTAATGGTCAGGTGTCCCAATACTTTTGTCATTTGAGTGTATATTTCTCCCTAATGTGGCAAGCCTAATGTGGGGTCTCAATATTCCAGCAAATGGTCCCCAAGTGTTTAAGGATTGGCAAATTGATTTGCTAAGAATATATTGGATTTCATTATGTAATAAATAAATAATAATTGTCTGTTGATCTATAACTGGATACACTATACTGAACTGTCAATGGATGCGTCAAGTTAGTAGGAACATTGGACACATCAGACAGATAGTTAGGATCCAGTGGTTTGTTCTTTTTCCGAACAGGGATTCCTATGTAATGTGGAATGCTAGATAGAGATGTTCTCCGCATCTAATGGATGCTGGTTAATGGTTACGTTGAGAAATACACGTATAACGTATGTTACACAAAAAGGATACAATGTATCATGTTCAAGTGGCTATGATCAGTGGCGTCGGCAGGGGGGGCCAGAGGGGGCCATGGCCCCCCTACATCATGCTGTGCCCCCCGGTGTGCCCCCCCAATTGAAACGCCGTCTTTTTTTTTTTTTAATAGACCCGGAGGAGAGAGTGAGAGGCGCCGAGCGGTTGCTGAGGAATAAGTTCTCAGCAACCGTTCGGCGCCTCTCACTCTTCTCCGCGACCGCGAGGCCTCTGTCTTGTTCGCAGTGCCGACATTTCAAGCCGAGCGCCGGTATATGTCGTCATATCCGGCGCCCAGCAGTGAAGCCTGCAGAACCAGGGATACAGAGACCTCGCGATCTCACCGCTGGACAAGCCCAAGGTAAGTGAACTTCAAAGGGGGGGTTAGAAAGTTAGGAGGGGGTTAGAGAGTCAGAAGAGGTAGATAGGAAGTGAGAAGGGGTAGATAGGGATAGATTGGGAGGGAGAGGTGGGTAGATGGGATAGATTGGGAGGGAGAGGGGGGTAGATGGGATACATTGGGAGGGAGAGGGGATAGTTAGGATTGATTGGGAGGGAGAGGGGGGGTACATAGGATAGATTGGGAGGGAGAGGGGGGTACATAGGATAGATTGGGAGGGAAAGGGGGTACATAGGATAGATTGGGAGGGAGAGGGAGTACATAGGATAGATTGGGAGGCAGATGTGGTAGATAGGGAGGCAGATGTGGTAGATAGGGAGGGGGAGGGGGTAGATAGGATAGATTGGGAGGGAGAGGGGGTAGATAGGATAGATTGGGAGGGAGAGGTCTTTATGGGACAAAAATGGCGTACGTTCAGCTGTTTGGGGACAAAGTTGACACAATGTGTAACTTAGGTGCTGGTCAGGTTCTATGTGGGCAGTGTGGACACCAGGGTTGGCTTTGGGGTGTGTGACCAGTGATCTATGCCTGTAATTTAGGGGGTTTTATCTATACCTTTAATGCAGAGTTTATATGTAATTTCCAATTGATTTATATCTGCAAAGCTGGGTTTTGTGTCATTCTGTTCATCTGTATCGGCTATATTTCCATACATTATTAATGTTTACCTGCAAATATAGGATTTGCATGTCTTATTCAGTTGATCAATACCTGGAGTGCTGTTTCCATGTGTTCATTATTTGATCTAAACCTTCAGTGCTGAGTGTACATGTGATTTCCAGTTGATATATACCTGCAATGTTGGGTTTGTGTGTTCTGTTGGTTTATACCTGCAATGCTATGTTTCCATACATTATTTATGTATACCTGCAAATACAAGTTTTTTTTTTTTAATCTCATTCAGTTGCATGTGCTGTTTCCATGTGTTGTTTATTTGATCTATACCTGAACTACAGGGTGTAAGTAAAAGAGCGCTATGGTTTAGTGAGTGAGGGGACAAAGGGACTCTGGGGATGATTACAGGGGCGAGGACCTCTCAATGTAACGGTGCAGGACTGACTCTCGCGGTCTTCCCCTGATCTGCAGTCAGTGTGGGAAATATTTTTTTTTTAGTACGGTAGCAGAAGGAGTGATTGCATGCAAGGAAGCGTTGAGCACTATAAAATATATTGGCAGCAGGGTCTAATATTTATATATATATATTTGCAGCAGGGGCAAATATTTATATATGTTTTGGCAGCAGGGTCTAATATTAATATATATTGGCTGCAGGGGCTAATATTAATATATATAGGAAGCAGGGACTAATACTATATATATCGGCACCAGGGTCCAATATTAATATATATCAGCAGCAGGGGCTAATATATATTGGTAGCAGGAGCTAATATTAACATATATTGGCAGCAGGGGCTAATATTAATATTTATTGGCAGCAGGGTCTAGTATTTATATTCATATTGGCAGCAGGGTCTAGTATATATATATATATATATATATATATATATATATATATCGGCAGCAGGGGCTAATATTAATATATATTGGCTGCAAGGGCTAATTTTATATATATTGGCTGCAGGGACTAATAATATATATTGTCAGTAGGGGCTAATATTAATATATACTGGTAGCAGGGTCAAATATTAATATATATCAGCAGCAGGGTATAATTTTTATGTATATGGGCAGCAGGGTATAATATAAGTATATATCCGCAGCAGGGGCTAATATCAATATATATCCGCAGCAGGGGTTAATATTAATATATATCAGAAGCAGGGTGTAATATTTCTATATATCAGCAGCAGGTTCTAATATTTATATATATAGTCAGCAGGGGCTAATATTAAAGAATGAGAAATAACTGCCAGTTTAGCTGTTATTTTGAAATCATATTTCAATCACGGTCTTTACTTCAAAGAGATAAGTGCATATTATGTAGTTAAAAATGCACGTCTAACGTGTGTGTATGTATATATATATATATATATATATATATATATATATATATATACATACATAGTGTATATGTACCGTTTTTTTATTTGCCCCCCTACTTTGGTCCCTGGCCCCCCATGTGCCCCCCCTAAATATGAAAGCTGGAGACGCCACTGGCTATGATTACATGTGTTCCATCTGAATGGACATTCTGACTGCCACAAGCCGACAATTCCACCATATCCCTGATGATGCCGAGCCATGCCTCAGCAAATCGAGCGTCATTGTTTTTTATTTTTACTTTTGATTCCCTTTTCTATACCCTGATTAAGAAGCACAGAATTTTATTAACAATTTAGTCTGCTCAGATTTTCTATTTTTGTGATATCACAGATGATATATAGGCCAGCTCCCTCATGAAAACACTCTCATTTCATTATTTGTTTTAAGAAATATTATTATGTGCTTTGTCTGGGACACTGTGTGTGTGCTTTTTATTTATCTGGTTTTGATTAATCCTTGCCTGTTAGGGTTTGTCTCCTTGCTCTCCAACTGAACCAGTCAGTGGCACTGAATATACTGAAAGTAGATAGTTACCTTATAAAATGGGAGCTAATTTGTATACTTGCTTTTGGGTTTGAAAGAATACAAGGATAGATATTTATGAATGTTATATCCTGGAAATGTAATAGATTTGTGTTAAATCATATGTACTTGTATTATTGCAGTATTTTATATAGGTAGCATGAGGACTATTTTTGTTGTTACTAAATTAGACTAGAACGCCATGCTTCATTGCCTTGACTGTCAAATTTGCTAGGTACACCGATCGAACTTACTTCTCCTGAGGAAGCCGTTTAGAAACGCGTCAGAAGGATCACACGGGACACTCCATTGATCAAGTTTCTGGTGGACTAAATTTTTAACGCTTGTATATGCACTTTGTGCATGGACTAACCGTGAGTGCAACGTTATTAGCTATAATTGCTTTTACTGAAGATATTGCACCATTTTCAGTTTTGTTTTTATAGATTTTATATGAAGATTTATTTTACAACACACTTTGATGGGCCTGAAGCATCTTATCCGTTTGTGAGTGTAATCACAACATCACTTATTTAATTTGAATTTATACTCTTTACACTATATTTGTTTGTTTTTTCCCTCACATGTACCTGCGCCCCAACCATTTGCTCATTTGTATTTTGACACCCTGAGGAAGAGTGTCTTTTGGGCTGCTGCGGTCAGTAGGGAAGTATCACATAATTTTATTATTTTATTTAAAAACACTGTGAACACGAGAATTAGGCACATTACACTTTTCTACATCATAGAAAACATAAACAGTGCAATAAAGGTGGGACACTTCAGGATCATTTAGAAACTTGAAAATCAGGATTCCTGGAATTAGCTACCTTTGAGGAAATATGGGATAGAGGTTTTAAGTTAATTTTCCCATGAGAACTGAGTATGAAGGCTTTTTTAACCACGTGACGTATTATCTGTATGAGTATTTTATTTGTCATTGTTTAGTCATGTGGGTATCTGTGCAGTATCTGTAGCATAGAGGGTTTGCTGGCTGATGTTTAAGAAATGAAATTTGGTTATTAAATAATAGTGATTATAACCAATCTGATACCTTATGAAACTAGTCTAAGCTATAATCTATAGATGAGTTGAAATACTTAATCTCACCCACATTACTGTACATTATAGGAAACCTAACATTTGAGCATCTCCTTGTGGTCTTGCATAATACACTATATAGCCAAAAGTATGTGGACACCTATTTATCCTTGTTGGACATCCCATTGCCAAACTATGGACATTAATATGTAGCTGACCACCCGCCCTTTGCGGCTATAAAAGCCTTCTTTCATTTGGGAATGCTTTCCAGAAGATTTTGGAGTGTGTCTGTGGGAATTGGTGTTCATTTAAAAAAAATCCAAAAGAGCATGATTGAGGTCAGGCACTGATATTGGATGAGAAGACCTGGCTAACAATTGGCATTCCTGTCAGCTTACTTAGTGGTCCAGCTCACCAGAACAAAAATGAACTCTCCTTGGAATCACCACTAACCTAGGTGGTCTGAAAGAAAGCAGAGCTATCTGAGCAACAGTAGCAACATGGAGTTCTGGAATCAGATGATCCAGAGGTCAAGGCAAGCGGCTTTGGGTTCGTAAACAACAAACTGCCACAGGTCGGGCAGACAGTATGAATTGAAGTCAGCTTATAGACCGCAGGCAAGTACAAACTGAAAAAGGTGTTAGCGGTGGGTAAATGGATACAGTGGATAGTTATGTAATTTCCCTGGGGCACTGGAATAAGGGTTCGCTTGGTCCCCTTTTATAGTGTCATCCAGTGCCTCAGTGGAAGTTCCTAAGCGTTTTGCATGCCCCTATGTACTACGTTTTTATGGGTGGGTGTGCCCAGTTCCATGCATGTGTCAGACTTACAAGTGTACTCAAAGGAGGGCAACCAAGATGTGGCCTGGCAGGTAGGCCACGGGTTGTACTTCTGCATCCTTGGAGGTAAGATGTGGTGATGATCATGACAGTTCCAATATATCCCAAAGGTGTTCAATGGGGTTAAGGTCAGAGGTCTGTGCAGGCCACTCGAACTATGTCCAAACCTGTCAAACCATGTCCAAACCTGTCAAATTATGTGCTTTGTGCACAGAAGCACAGTCATGCTGGAAAAATGCTAGTGCTGATGTTGGTTCCAGAGGGACTTTGAAACTCTTTGAAACTCTTTGAAACTCTTTAGTTAATGCTGCTACAGAAGACAGGTGACTGTCTAAACCCAATAATTATGGGGGTGTCCACATACGTTTGGTCATAGGGTATATGGAGGTACATCAGTCTGGGGGGTTTTCTACTACCTGGTCATATCCATAAGAACAGACAGTTCTGTACCTTTAAGACTTGGTTAGAAACTATTGCTGTAGAGTGTTGGGAAAATATTCCTATGTACAATTTCAGATATAGTTGACACTGGACCTAGTGAACTATTGTGTAGACAAGTTATATCATTTAGCAGAAAAACGAATGATTCAATGTTTGACTGGCCTCTGATTTTCCTGATAGTTTACCTTCTTGAACACATGTAGAAAAATCAGGTAAGGACCAGGGTTAACTTGAAAACTGGACTGAGGGTAAAAGACAAGCTAAGGTCAGGCCAGAATGACATAGGAAGTAGGGGCCCAGAGTGGAAACCCAGCCAGGTCCTCCCTAGTGAATTAAATGGCCAGTACTGCATTAGAGAGAACATTCTAGAATGTCTCCTAGGGAGCAAATGGGTGCTCAGTTTATAACAACCCCTAGGAAACATTCTGGAAAGTCCTTTTCCAAGGATTTGGTTTAGATATAGCTTAAAAGAAATACAGCATCAAAGCGAAACTCCAATTATATTTTTATGTAAAATGCATATTGGAGTTCATTTTGCCTGGTCCCAATGCATTTTATTATTGCAGTGCATGTATTTTAGGTATTTTGAGAGGCTTTAAAAGGAACTGCCCCTTGTGAAAAGGGACATTTGGTGGAGATGTGGGGTAATTTGTAGCCCTGCTTGCCCTGTTGGATGGGGCTAATTCCTGTGAGATAACATAGAGAGGCATACTGTACACAAAAAGCTAAATATACATTATATGGCCAAAAAAGTATTGGGACATACTTCTTGATTGTTGAATTCATGTGCTTCATTCAGACCCATTGCTACCGGTGGATAACATCAAACACCTAGCCATGCAATATTTATTTCCAAACATTTGGTCATTCTAAAGAGCTCTGTGAATTCAAGCGTGGTGCTGTGATAGAATGCTACCTTTGCAATAAGTCAGTTCATAAAATTTAATCCCTACTAGACATTATATGGTTCGTGTTCTGTGGAGTGATGAATCACGCTTCTCTGTTTGGCAGTCTGATGGCCGTGTCTGGGTTTGGCGGATGCCAGGAGAACATTTCCTGCTTGACTGCATTGTGCCAACTCTAAAGTTTGGTGGATTAGGGATAATGGTATGGGGCTGTTTTTCAGTGGTTTGGCTAGGCCTCATACATCCAGTGAAGGGGTATTTGAATGCTTCAGCATACCAAGACATCTTGGACAATGCCATGCTTCTAATTTTGTGGGAGCAGTTTGGGGAAGGCCATTTTCTAATCCAGCATGACTGTACCCCATTGCACAAAGCAAGGTCCATAAAGAGATGGATGTGTAAGTTTGGTGTGGAAGAACTAAACAGGCCCACACAGAACCATCATCATCGTCATTGAACACCTTTTGGGATTAACTGGAATGGAGATTGTGAGCCAGGCCTTCTCGTCCAACATCAGTGCCTGACCTCAAAAATGCTCTACTGGATAATGGGCAAGAAATCCCACAGAAACACTCCAAAATCTTGTGGAAAGCCTTCCCAGAAGAGTGGAAGCTGTTATAGATGCAAAGTGGGGATCAACTACATATTAAGAATGTGATGTTATAAAAGTCCCTGTTGGTTTAATAGTCAGGTGTCCCAATACTTTTGTCTATGTAGTGTACCAGGCTACCAGATGTAGTTGGTCAGAACATTCCGTGTAGGGATTGTCACAGGATATGTGGGTGTGTATATAATTTAAATGATGAGAAGCACACTTTAAAAAAAACCCTGGTGTGTCACAGTGAGCTCTTCATATTTTTTAACTATAAGCCTGTTGGCTTGTGGATGCACCTAGACAGCATTAACCACAGAAGGTTGTACATCTTTGTACTTTTAGGCTATGTACTTTTATGTGCATACATGTCAAGGACTTGGCCAATCTACTATATGTGGGCTAAACGTAGTGTTGCTCTTCTTATAATGTTTAAATATGCAAGAACCATAAAATTAATCATAGAATCCACCTTGACATGCTTACAAAAACCTGTCCTTAGACCACAAGGTGGAGCCAGTCAGTGTCTCATGTTGAAAGAGCTGAGTTATCAAAACGCGATATCAAATTACAAAGTAATTGTGTCTCTTATTGCATTCACTTTATTCAAATACTTCTATATGCAAATATAACATAGATGCTTTTTTAAAAAAAATCCTCAGAGAGTTCAGATCCTCCGAGAGTTTATTGCCATGTGACCAGTATGAGAGTATGTGAGAGCGATAACACCAAATTTAACACACCTGCTCATCATTCAGACCTGAAACTTACGACTCACATGACACTGGGGAGGGGAAATGGCTAATTGGGCCCAATTTGGACATTTCCACTTAGGGGTGTACTCAATTTTGTTGCCAAGGTTTAGACATTAATGGCTGTGTGTTGAGTTATTTTGAGGGGATAGAAAATTTACACTGTAATACAGGCTGTATACTCACTACTTTATATTGTAGCAGAGTGTAATTTCTTTACACAATTGTGAGATACTGTGTATAGCTATATATATATATATATATATATAAATATATACACACAGTATATATATATATAAGTCCTACAATTAGCGCTATATCGTCAAACAATTCTTGCATGGAAATAGTTCAAATACTAGTATGTTAAATGCCCATGGGGTGTCAACTTTAGAAAAAATGTGTGATTTGATGAGGTAAATTGAATTGGCAAAGTTCGGCAATGTCCCAATTGACATAGGGGGCAGGATGACCACATGTCAAATTTGAAAAATGCACACATCCCAAATGTGGCCTTTTAGCCCCCAAACAACCCACCAAACCCATGCATGGGTATCACTGTACTCAGGAGATGTTGCTGAACACATATTGGGTTGTTATGTGACAGTGACATATACCAGTAACTGAAATTTCATACCAAAAGTAAAACGTGTGTGGGAAAAATACACACAAAAAAATACTACTGCAATTTTTGGCAAAGGCTGGTGGTAAAATGTGTGTATGTAAAGAGTTAAAATACTGGCATTTGAAATACTCTGGGTTGTCTAGTTTTCAAAAATATATGGTTTTATTGGGCACATTGAATTGACCAGGCTTGTGTGGGTTTCAATAAATGGGAAAGAAAAAAATTAAAGATTAACACAAGCACTGCAGAAATGTTTAAACAGCCATTGTCACAAAGGGTACAAAAAATAAAATCAGCCAGTGTCACAATGGTTTTAAAACCCTCTGGAACCTTTTGATCAGGGAGACTGTTGTGGGAAGAGGAAGTTCCCCTGTGCTCCCAGGACAAGGAGAGTCCCTGAAGAAGACTTTTCCTGAGCCAAGTCAGGCAATACCTGCTTCGACCTTTGTGTGTTGTCTGGGGGAGGTTTTCCAGATACTGGCTGCATGTGGCTGGGAGGTCTAGTTAGTAGGTGTTTAGGCTGGTCAGTCTGGGCCAGCATAGTATAGCTAGAAAGGGCTCCAATAGGGAGCTAGGTTTGTTTATTTTTTTATTTTGTTTTGGGGTGTTTCATTTGAGCAGTTCATATCAGCCTGAGCTTTATTGCCCTGTTCCTGAGCCGTATTGCCCTATAGGATTGTGCTGAAGATCCCTAATTGTGGTATTTATGGCCCTCATGCTACAGGGGTTGTCACAGCACTTAAATGTTGTCATCATACTATTAGTATCTACACACCACACTTTCTATAATAGCTTTAGCAATTCTATTTTGAATGGTAGTAAACATTGCAATTTCACTTTTTTTCTTGCAACCTTCAACAAAATAATATTTGAGTATAATGTGTAGTCTGTCAATGCAGTTTGGATTTTAATGGCATGGTTATAATTGGTTCTTAGTGTTATAAATTAAGGGTATGTATTTAAATTGAGATCCAAGAAAAAATGTAACTTTGTATATTTTTCTATGTTCATCCAATAAGAGATATCAATATTAAACTTTTCCCAACGTTGTATTTGTTCAAAAGTGAGCTAGGTTACAATATAGTTGCTATAAACAGTTGACGCCAAACTCTACCTAAAATAGTTATTTCAGAAGTTGCCTTCTTATCTTCAATTAAGAGAGAGTTTAAGTTTGCACTACTCTCATTCTTCATAAGATATCTTCTTCATAAGATATACATATAGAAAGTGTGGACACCATGTTCTGGCCTTACATATATTAGTTTTGTGAAGAATGTAAGTCCACTATAGCTCACGAAAAGCAATGCTCCCATTGCCCATCATTACACAATGGCCGTGCCTCAGCTCTTCATCCCACCCCTTTTAAGATGTGGGACGAAGAGCTAAGGCATGGCCATTGGGCCTGACTGCCGCACGACGCAGGGGCGTGCCTAGAGTATTTGGCACACACACACTTTAAAACTGCATAGTTTCTATTGTTAGGCAAACATTGACAGGAGTACAGCGTAATTGTTATCATTATATACTGAGGCACACATTGACGGTGGTACAGCATAACTGTTATCATTATATACTTAGGGATTACGCTGTACCACCGTTAATGTGTGCCTATACATTGAGCCAGACACTGACAATACTGCAGTACAACCCCTATCACTATATACTAAGCCAAACATTGATGTGGTGTAGGCCTACCACTTCAGTGACTGGCTTAGTATATAGTAGGGATGCACCGAAATGAAAATTTTGGACCGAAACTTAAAATTCAGGTTGAGAAAAAAAAAATTTCTCAACCTGCCCCCCCAGTTATGCATATCTGCCCCCAGGCTTGCCACTCTGCCCCAGAAATGCCTTATACCCCATATATGCCACTGTGCCCCATGATATGCCTTTTAACCCTCTAAATGCCACTGTGCCCCATGATATGCCTTTTAACCCTCTATATGCCACTGTGCCCCATGATATGCCTTTTGACCCCCTATGTGCCACTCTGCCTCCAGAAGTGCCTTATACACCTATATGCCACTCTGGCATTTAGGGGGTTAAAAGGCATATTATGGGGCAGAGTGGCATATAGGGAGGTAAAAGGCATTTCAGGAGGCAGAGTGGCATTAAAGGGGTTAAAAGGCATTTCACAGAGCACTCTGCCTCCAGAAATGCCTTACACTCCCCATTTAACACTCCCCCTCCCTCCTCCAAACTTACCGGTGCTTCTGAGTTGGGGGGGCGCATAACACAGGAGGATCCAGGTCCCCTGCATCTGAGCCCCCGGTGCTTAGTCCAGGCAGCATGTAGAGCTCCACACGCTGCCCGGACTAAGCACCGGGGACTCAGAAGCACCGGTAAATTGGAGGGGGGGGCATAACACAGGAGGATCCAGGTCCCCTGCATCCTCCTGTGTTATGCCCCCCCCTCCAACTTACCGGTGCTTCTGAATCCCCAGTGCTTAGTCCGGGCAGCGTGTAGAGCTCTACGCGATTGTATCGTGTAGAGCTCTACGCGATTATATCGCATAGAGCTCTACACGCAGCCCGGACTAAGCACCGGGGACTCAGAAGCACCGGTAAGTTGGGGGGGCATAACACAGGAGGATCCAGGTCCCCTGCATCTGGGTCCCCAGTGCTTAGTCCGGGAAGCGTGTAGAGCTCTACACGCAGCCCGGACTAAGCACCGGGGACTCAGAAGCACCGGTAAGTTGGGGGGGGTTAACACAGTAGGATCCAGGTCCCCTGCATCGCTGCGGGGGATCTGGATCTTTGACGACCCTGATTATAAGACGAGGGGTATTTTTCAGAGCATTTGCTCTGGAAAAAAACTCGTCTTATAATCGAGCAAATACGGTATATATATATATATATAAATTCCAATAATAGTTACCGGCACTCCTGGGACTTGTCTTAAATGATTGCACAAAACTCAGATTTTCTAGTCACTAGAGTGACTAGAAAATCTAGTGACTAGAAAATCTGAGTTTTGTGCAATCATTTAAGACAAGTCCCAGGAGTGCCGGTAACTATTATTGGAATTTATATGAATTATTGCTACAGTTGCTTGGCACCGGGCAGAGAATATAGAGGTTGGTGTGCAATTGTAACCTTTGGACTTATATATATATATATATATATATATATATATATATATATATATATACAATTAACAGCAATCACAATCCTAGCATGCCCAGGTTCTAGCATGTGCTGGCTGACTTAGCATGATAGGAGTGTGATTGCTGTTTGCAATTAATATATATATATATATATATTAATACTGTTATTACATTTTTCTGTCCAATTTTGGTGTGTAATTTACTTTAACACACCAACGTTGGACAAAAAAACCTAATTGATAACAGCAATCACACTCCCATCATGCCTAGGCAGCCAGTACATGCTGGAATCTGGGCATGATAGGAATGTGATTACAGCCCCCCTGTGCCATGCTATCCCCCCACACTTACACATCCATGCTGAAACCCTCATTCACAAACATTCAGCATAAACTACAGAATAACACCCATCACTCTCATCCTATCTTTTCCACTGTCGCTTTTCCTCCTCCTCTTCATTCTTCCTCTTCTTCTTCTGTGTCCTTCCGGTGCAGTGAGTGCGGAAGACGGTGGGCATGGCTTCAGTGTTGTGCGCCAGGATTTTACATCAAGTCCCGACGCACAGCCACAGTTGCTGCACGCATCGTTTCTGGAGGCGTGCCTGGACCCCTTAGATGAGCGGCACCCGGGCGGACCGCCCACCCCTCCGCCAGGTACACTACTGGCACAACGGCCGCATTCAATCCCGCTCGTAGCCACTTAGTTTTGAACTTTGCGGCTGCCTTGAATGTTATAATTTCACACCAGGATTCCATTTTTAAATATTAAGCTGAGAAATCAATTGGAGTCTAAACATATTAACATTCACAGTGTTGAAAGAGCTGGAACTCATCAGTCATACCTTCAAAATGGGTTACCATTCTTATTCCCATTATAATTTTACTCTTTTAGCTATATTCATTCTTCCTTAAACAACATTGTTTGTTACTCCATAGAAATGTGGACATTTGGTTTGGACTGATTTGACATTTGGTCCATTTCCCACCAAGGATCTGTCATGTTGTTTGTTTTTACCTGATTTGGGTCCCTTTTATCTGTTTAAGAGATTATTATGACCACTTGGTGAACTTCCGTATATATACTGTCAACACTACAACAAAATGTAAACATGAGAAAAAAATGTTTATTTACTAAGTAATCGTACGTTAAGTTTTTATTGTTTGTAATAGTATATTTAGGTACAGTATATAAAAGGGTTAAACAGCTGGTACCTAGAGGTAAAACGCCTATGATGTTCAGCTATCTTATGGTTAGCTGATTACAATGGAATCAAAATGGTAGCTACTATTCCACAAAAGTTGTAGGGCTACTTGCTGGCTATCCCTTTTATATGAAATGCATGTTGGTATCCTTTTTACAGTTACTGGGATCTGCATGCAGATAGTATACCTACTAGAATATAGACAATATATGTTGTTCATATATAATATAGAAAGGACTTTGCATTATTATTACCGTATTGGCTCGGATATAGGCCGCACCTGAATTTAGGCCGCACCCTAAAAGTTAGGTGCTTTTTTAAAGAAAAAAAATTCTTAGTAAAAAAAAACAAACACTTAGTGGAACAGATATGCTGCCACTCTGCCCCCGCGAGATATGCTGCCACTCTGCCCTCCCCAGATATGCTGCCACTCTGCACCCCCGAGATATGTTGCCACTCTATCCCCCCCTGAGATATGCACTCTGCCCCCGAGATGTGCCCCCCCGAGATATGCTGCCACTCTATCCCCCCCTGAGATATGGTGCCACTCTGCCCCCAAGAGGTCCCCCCCCCTAGACTTACCGGTGCAGACTCCCCGGGGTCTTGCAGGGCCGGCGGGGGACAGCTACGCAGTACGCGTATTCAACTTCCGGTGCTGGCACTTCCGCCGTTGGAAGTGCCGGCAAGGAAGATTGTTAGCGTACATCGTGCAGACGTTTACCGGCTGCGGCGATGCAAGCCTTAACAACCTGCGGATCTGTATCCTAACCCTGCTGCCTGCCCGGCGCCCGGAACTGCATGTCCCGGGCGTCGGGCGCTAGACCCCGAATATAGGCCGCACCCCCACTTTAAAGACTTAAAGCAGGGGGGAAAAAGTGCAGCCTATATTCGAGCCAATACGGTATTTCTTGTTTTATAGTGCCATCCTATTCTGCAGTGCTGTACAATGGGTAAACATGACATAACAAGTAGTAAGTAACATAGTTAAAGAGCTTGGTGGTGTACTAGCAAAACCATTAACAGGTTAATTTAATGAATCATTGTTAAGGGGAATAGTCCCAGAAGATTAGAAATTAGAGAATGTTGTGCCCATTTACAAGAAAGGGAATAAGGAGGAGCCAGGCACCTACAGGCCTGTGAGTCTTAATCAGTAGTTGGAAAATTAATGGAAACTATGTTAAAGGATATGTTTGTTTAATTATTTTGTTTAATATCTAAAGTCACATGAGTTTCGAGATAAAAAACAAGATGGGTTTACCTCAGGGAGATCATGTCAAATGTTGGGTGACTAAAATAATGTAGTGCAGAAGACTAGCATGTCTAGATTACATAACAACTCAATTTGCAAAAAAAGAGGAAAGGTTGTCTCTGCTCAAACAAGTTTACAATCTAGAATGAGTATGGGTATATTATAAATAATCCCTGAGACCCCTCCCACAAATACCAGCTTAAAACAGACTTCACATATGTAAAACTTGTAACAACCAAAATAGGGGGAAAATATCAGTTTTTCAAAAATCAGGACAAATGCCTAAATAAATGTTGTTTTGTTTGTTTTCATTTCAGTTGGCTATATAAAGTTTTTATAGGGTTAGGTTTTTTTTTTCTTCATACTCAATTCAACTGATCAGACTCCAGTTGCATGTTCTACTCTCAAAACAGTTTGCATGTTCATTAACATCTCTGTGTTGTTTCAAAGGGCAAAAGAGCACCTACAATATTTTGCAAGTTACATATGAGGGCATGTAAGTTCAATGTAAATTTATGTGCCCTAACCTGTAGCCACTGGTGTGACTACAGGTATAGTTCTTCCTGTCTCCTCGTACCGGCTCAATATAGTTTAGAAAGGAGCCTTCCGACCTAGACTGCACCAGTCCAGGTCAGAAAGGCCCTTTCTGAACTATTTTTAACTGGCACAGGAAGATAGGAGCATATCGATGAAAACCGAGGCTGCTCGCACAGAGAGAGGTAAGCGGGGGTGTATATATATAAGTTATGTATATGTGTTTGTATATATGTATGTATGCGAGCATGGATGTGTAATTGTGTATGTGTACTTGTGTGTGTCAGCCTGGAAGTGTACTTGTGTGTGAGCATGGATGTGTACGTGTGTGTGTGTGTGTGAGCATGGATGTGTGTACGTGTGTGTCAGCATGGGTATGTATGTCAGCATGGGTGTGTGTCAGCAAGGGTGCGTGTGTCAGCATGGATGTGTAGGTTTGTGTGTGTGTTTACACTGTGTAGGAGATGGGATCATGATACAGCCCTGAATAATAAGAATTCTTGAATTCTTATTCTTATCAGCCTTCTAATTTGCTGACCATTATTGAGCTCTTTATGGGTCCACTTCAGAGTTTGAGAGATATTTTCTAACAAAAGGGTTCTAATGGGCCATCTCATCTGATTCTTGGACTATGTAAACAGTATGTTTTTGTAGATTTGCTAGTGTTTTCTGTAATTCTGACAACTGCCATAGCATTTTTTTCTTCTTCTCTTTTTCTTTACAGTGTGATACTAGACTAATAGAGATACCTCTAATTATTTCATGAAGCCGGGGTAACTTTTGTTAGATTTGTTGTTCTGAAACACATGCACAATATAGTCAAGCAAGAATTTAAGTAGAAAAGACCATCAGTATTAGTATTACTATCACTATTAGTGTTAGAGTCTCTGTGTCCCCCAGTTCACTAAAGTAAAGCCTAGCCATAAATATATATGTTTTTTACCCTAGTCTTGATGTTAGACCATAAAAGTATATCTGACAAAATTAAAAAGGAACGTTAAAAAAAATCAGTTGATGCTTTCCAGTGCTGGGTTAATTAGTATTATTCTCAGATTCAATAGTTTCCCTTCATAATACTTTTCTACCATTTACCCTTTGTTCCTTTTTTATAGTACGTTTTAGTACTTTATAGTACTTTTTCTGTACCATTAAAGTTTTATTAGATGTTTTTTCTTCAGGGAAACAATTTTATTCATGCAAATTCACATAGAATTTGAGGTTAAAGATTACGCTGGAAAAAATAATAAACTTTTGTTTGAAGCAAATAATTAAATTTTTCAGAATTGTGTGTTTGAGTAATTACTCTCATGCCTTTAGGGCTAAAGGAAGGACCTGCTGCCAACGTATACAAAGGCGTAGATTATTGAAGCAGAACTGTAATTCTTTTTGGCAAATGAATGGCATTGCTCAATGAAAATAGGACTCATGGTTAATGTGGTTATTAGCCAGTGTGTTTCTTTTTTTTGTTTTCAGTTACTTTCAAGTAAAAAATAAAACACGTATTTACTATAAATTCCATAATAACTGTGTGTATGCATCAAATTATTTATTACATTCCTTGTAAAATATCAAGTCCACTTAATCAAGGTACTATACCTGGAGCATTTGTCTACATTGGTTACTTTTGAAGAAGCTTTAGTTTGTCCAGTGATCAACAGTGTTCTGTTACTTTGCAAATGGCTGGCTTTTTACAGTCTACATCACTGGTGTAACTACAGGGATCGCAGCTGTGATGGGGCCCGTGCCTCTAAGGGGCCTGTCACAACCCCTTGTTCCCGTCTTGCACTGATTCAGGTCGGAAGGGTCCTTTCTAAACTATTTTGAACCAACATGAGGAGACAGGAGCATGTCTCTGTGAAACCGAGGCTGCCTGCACAGTGTGTGGACAGCAAGCTGCAGGAGCGGTGAGAGGTAAGCGGGGATGGGCAGGGGTATGTATGTATATATGTTTGTATGTATGTATGTATGTATGTGTGTATGTATGTGAGCATGGATAAGTAATTTTGTGTGTGTGTATGTGAGCATGGATGTGTAATTTTGTGTGAGTGAGAGCATGGATGTATAAGTGATTGTGAGCATACATATGTAAGCGGGATGAGATGGAGTGTGTGTTAGTGAGTATGAGTAAGTGTGTGTAATTTGTGTAACTGTGTTTATATATTTTGTATGTTGGAAGGGGGGCAAGGGAAAAGAAGGCACAGACAAGTTGTTTGGGGGCAATGATGGCACAGACCAGCTGTTTAAGTTAGAGGGCCTTGGGGCAATTTTCACACCAGGGCCCTGTGGCTTATAATGACCCGTCTGGTATACATTATGATAAAAATACCTTGCTGCATGCCGGCTTGGTCTGCTCTCCTCCTTTCCCATACAAATGTAATGTGTTGGGCTACGTCCACATATGCAGCTGTCCCCATTCACATAGCTAGTGGATAGCCTCACACAGCCACTCCCCAAAAGGAACCTGGAAGTTCATAGGTATGATGATGGCATGCTGGCAGAATAAAAAAAATAAACGTAGACCAAGTTTTAAGTTTAAGTTTCTTATCAGTTTTATCAAATGTCTGCCTGCAAAAAGCAAAAAAGTAATTACAAGTAAATTGAAGAGAGAGTATCAAGTTCAACATAGCTAACTCAGACATTTACCATGTTATACAATAACTATATAGTAACATATAAAACAATTCATTTTTCAAAAAGCAGTCAACCAAAAGAGCATTTGTGATGTCGAGCACTAATGTTGGACGAGAATGTCTGGCTCATAATCAACATTTTAATTCATACTAAAGGTGTTCAGCTAGCAGACCATACCCTCAATCTCCATAAGCGGGTCTCATAGGCGGAGCTTATTATGGAAGACCTCGGCAACCACACCCATCGATAGAATGTCCATAAGAGGCGCTCCCAGCAATGTTCCTACAAGTTTTTCGGGACATGTACACGGAGATGCCTACTGCTTGCCTGCTCCTGGATAAAGCGCCTAGGCGCCTGCTGGCCCCAGGTCCAGGAGGGTCCCAATCTGAAAAGACTTATCACCTTCCCTGTATACGACTGCACGGGACTAATTGTGGGCACTAAATCCCTGAATGGACAATATCAAAATACAATAAATTTAAAACGCTCATTTTATTAGTAAACATGAAAAAATACACCAGAGTCCCCCAGTACTTGAGATATGTATATTTGTTTATACTAGGTTGCTCATACTGCGTAATGTTTAACCATGAAGTGTCAGGAGCCAAAAACCAGATGGAGACAGAAATGCAGTGCAATCACATTTATTGAATATACAAAAATAATAATAAGTGCAGAGAAAATAATGTCCAAAAGACGTTGTCAAAAATCCAAGCAAAGGGTTGAAAGCCAAATCAGGAAGTCAAACAAGCCGAGGTCAGGATCCCAGAGGTAAAACGGAGTCAGAGATGTAAGCAGGATTCAGGAACCCGAGAGGAAATCAGCCAAGCCAGGAGTCATACACAGGAAACTGCAGGAACAATGGAGAATGCACTTAGAGAGTCTGAGACCAACACAAGGGCAATGGGAGACTGGCTACCTGATTAAACCGCAACCAGAATTCAACATGGCTCATAACCACCAAGACTGTAATATCTTGCTGGCAGTAGCTAACCCGCTTTTTTACTGCGGAGGTATGGTGGAAATACTCTCCACCCTAAGTTAACCAACAGGCTCAGAGAAAGCTACGGGACTGAGAAAAAATAAAGAGAAAGATACTCTATAATCACATAACCTAAACCTACATCTAAGGATAGAAAATAAAAAAGGCTGACACACGTTTCACCAAGACTTAGCTTGGCTTCCTCAGGGATAGTAAAAACCTCCTGGCGAACACGTACCGGATATTTAAATCCTTCCATGAATGTACGGGGTTTGGTCTTAACAATTAGTGTTAACATCACCTCACCAAACCAATCAGAATTACCTGCCTTCAAAGATTGTGGAGAAGTGAGGGAAAGGGTTAAATAAAGAGGAAATAACGTCCACAAATCACTTAGGAATTAACTGAAACCAAGAATGCAAATGATACAAGAATATAGGTGGGTAGGTATCTTTATTTAGAATACATTTATTATAAATATTAAAAGTGTCATAATAATGTCATAGTAATATATAATCTATAATTCATCATATGTACAATACTACTTACACTGCAAATTTCGATGCCATTCATTTACACTGTATAATACATCTGTTGCCTCTTTGTCACAAGCAGCTACCAAACACCCAATTTTCCACTAATTTCTACTTAAAGGACTACTTGCATCAATAATGTAAATTCTGGGATTGTTCACTAAAGTCTTTGACATGAGCCATTGCGTCTGTCAATTTTTACCCACAGTATAATTAAAAATACCGGATAATTAATAATGCTTATGAGATCACTACAGTAAAAAATATGTATCAATCGAATTACAAATTGAGCCAATGTTTTCAAGAATTCTTGTTTTTAATTGTCTAATCATTTTTCCTACATATTGTTTGCCAGATTCACAATTGATATTAATTGAAAATTCCATTTGTGTGTAGTTACTAATGAACTTCTTTGATAATGCAATGAAATTGCATGCCTTACAATGTGTACATCGATACATGTCTTAAGTGAGAGGCCACAAAATGAAAAAGTACTAGCAAATCCCTAAAATGTTGCCTTTGCAAGGTTACATGGGGGTTGTCATAGAGGACATTTTTAAATGAAAAGAAGCATACCCCAATGCTTCTCCTTAATGGTTTACGGAACAATGCAGATTAGATTATGCCTGACCTAGCATTTATTATTTTTAAATCTAGAAATACCAGTTCATACAGATCAATCACTGAGGTTAATTTCAAACCAATTTTATTGGCATTTGCATATGTAACAAAGTCCGTAAAGGTTTCTGTTAAACCTGTCCAAACCAAAATGATATTACAACCCCAAAATGTAATAAACACTGTCAAATGTTCCATCTGAGGTGTACAGACCATACCTGATTCTCACCAACCTAAAAAAAGGTTTGCATATCCTGGTGCACAACATGTGCCCATTGCAGTACCTTTTAACTGTAAATAATATTTACCCTCAAAAAGGAAATAGTTATGTGTTCAGATGAAATGGATAGCAGACAAAATAAATTAATTGAATTACGCATTGAAGGTAGATTCCTTTTTAGGCAGAAAACATGAAGTATGTTACTATATAAAGAGACTACATACAGACTTGTTTTATTTGTTTTTATTTGGTAAAATTTATGTCATGCCTGTCACTACTTAAGTGTGTTATATTTTACTTTCTATCTTTCTGCTCCACTAACCCCTTATCTCCTATATCTGCCCTCTTACTGCCCCCGTCCACTTTAACACTATTTAACACTCTCTATTACAGCCCTCACAACCTGCAATACCCACCTTCATGTTCCCCACAATCAACTGGGATTTTTCGCCCGCCCTCCCTGCCCCTCTCCCACCCGCCCCAGTGGTTTTCTAATATATAGACAGTTAAGTACCAGCTCTATTGGAACACGCCAGTAGAGGGCACCAAACGGTAGATCCCTTTACTACCCACTACTCCCTATTAAAGCATTCCAGATCCTATCCCTCCCCATCTGTCTGCCGTCAAAGCTATCCCAGTACCTCTACACTAAACCTTTATATGTGAAACCTACCTATATTTGCTCTACTACCCCTGTCCCCCACATAGTCTTCCCTATTCCTATCACTCTAAACCAGCAAACTCAATCAACATGCGCAACCTAACCAATCTTATTCCTATCATCTCCAACCATAAGCTACCTCCCGTCTTTAACTGTGCCCTATGGAATGCCCGCTCGGTATGCAACAAACTTGCTTGTATACATGACCTTTTTCTATCCCATGCTTTTAACCCCTTCGCGACCTTTGCCGGTTCAGGACCGTCATAACAAGAAGGTCACTAATAAGCTTAGAAAGTGATCAAGGATCACTTTCTTCGCTTAAACGGCCTTGCTGCAATGCCTCGATGTCGAGGCATTCAGCAAGGCCGAGATCGGCATCGGGGGCCATGTCTGGCCCCTCCCCGGGGCGTCAACAGCCGCCATACATTGTATGGCGGCGGACGCCCGTTTTAAAAGCGTTTAGGAGGCGATCAACGATCGCCTCCTAAACTTAAATGGTGTCGCTGGAATGCCTCGATCAGGAGGCATCCAGCGACACCAAACACTTACCTCTGGGTGGGCTGTGACCGCTCTGGAGAGCGGTCACAGCCGCCGCTGCCGGTGATCTTCGCCATCAAGCAAGATGGCGGCGGCCCGGGAAATAAAACAATAAAGACGAAAAAGTTCGCTAGAGGGTCTCCAGACCCTCTAGAGAACTGGCTCCACTTGCTGGTTGAATACAGGTACTGCATTCAACCATGCAAGTCAATGGAGCCCAGCTTTCTAATCACTATGTGATTAGTAAAATATTAAAAAAAAATAAATAAATAAATAAAAAATGGAAAATAAAATAAAAAAAAAATGTGCTAACATTTAAAAATAATTATGCAGTGATGTCACTAGATGAACCATCCAGTACCAGCAAAATGTGTAAAAAAAAATATAAAAAAAGTATTAAAAAAATAAAATTAAATTAAAAAATAAAGTTTATTATTTTGAGCAAGTGCTAAAAATTCTCAAAAATCTCAACAAAGAGTTAAAATAAAAGCACTTCAAATACCCAAGGGGTGTCTAATATATAAAAAAAATGGCTGATGGGGTAAATTGGAGTGGCCTAGCTCAAATATAGGGCATAGGTACAGACTGACCAAAATGGAGAAAATAAGCGCACTTCCCAAATGTGGCATTTTAAATCTGAAACAACCCGACAAACCCATGCATGTCGG
The DNA here is from genome assembly GCA_023333645.1 of Sceloporus occidentalis. Taxonomy (NCBI): domain Eukaryota; kingdom Metazoa; phylum Chordata; class Lepidosauria; order Squamata; family Phrynosomatidae; genus Sceloporus; species Sceloporus occidentalis. The sequence goes on along the minus strand of JALMGF010000088.1, from coordinate 3,060,675 downwards.
GTATCACTGCACTCAGGAGATGTTCCTGAACACACATTGGCGTGTTGTTTGACAGTGGCATATACCAGGACCTGTATATCTATAACTAAAGTACAATTTGTGTGAAAAAAAAAAAAAAAAATACTATTACAAAGTTTGACAAAGTGTAGTTCTATAATTGGTGCATGGAAAGGGTTAAAATAACAGCATTTGGAATACCCTGGGGTGTCTAGTTTTCAAAAATATATGGTTTGAATGGGTTAAATTGAGTTAACCGGCTTCAAAGATATTCCAAAGAGGAGAGGGAGGCACAATGACCAAATGACCACCTGAATTACGCATGCCCCAAAAGTAGCCTTTTACCAGCCAAACAATCTGACAAACCCATGCATGTGGGGTATCGCTGTACTCAGGAGATGTTGCTGAACACATATTGGGGTGTTGTTTGACAGTGACATATACCAGCACCTGTATATCTATAACTAAAGTACAATTTGTGTGGAAAAAAAAATAAAAAAAATTACTATTACAAAGTTTGACAAAGTGTAGTTGTATAATTGGTGCATGGAAAGGGTTAAAATAACAGCATTTGGAATACCCTGGGGTGTCTAGTTTTCAAAAATATATGGTTTGAATGGGTTAAATTGAGTTAACCGGCTTCAAAGATGTTCCAAAGAGGAGATGGAGGCAGACTGACCAGATTTGTTAAAAAAGATTTGGAAATCATAAAACGCTGCTTGTACTTATTGCCCTATAACTTACAAAAAACAGCAAAAAAACATAAAAACATTGGGTATTTCTAAACTCAGGACAAGTAGTAGAATCTATTTAGCTAGTTTTTTTACTTGCTTTTTTAGGTGAGTAAAAGATTTTTCAAATAAAAGTCATAAAACTTTTTTTTCAATTTTTCACCATGTTTTTTTTATTTTTTTTATAGTAAATAAGATGATACGATCAAAATAATGGTATCTGAAGAAAGCCCATCTTGTCCTGAAAAAAACAATATATAACTTATGTGGGTACACTAAATGGGTGAGGAGAAAATTACAGCTGAACACAAGCACCACAAAAGTGTCAAAACAGCCTCGGTCCCACAGGGTACAAAACGAAAAATGAGCCCGGTCCTTAAGGGGTTAACCTCCTAGCTCTTACTGAAACCTGGATCCCCTCCCATGACACTACTGCTTCTGCTGCACTCTCCTTCGGAGGACTACACTTCAGCCACACTCCTAGGCCTGATGGCAGAAAGGGTGGTGGTGTAGGCATCCTTCTCTCACCTCACTGCACCTTCCAGAATATACCAAGCCCTCCCTCCCTCTCATTCTGTTCCTTTGAAACTCACACAATCCGTCTTTTCTCTCCACTCTCTCTTCAAATTGCTGTCATATATCGCCCTCCAGGTCCTACCTCACAGTTCTTTGACCACCTCTCTGCCTGGCTCCCTTTCTTCCTCTCTCCTAATATCCCCTGTCTTATTCTGGGTGACTTTAACATTCCTCTAGATATATCTAACAACTCTGCTAGCTCCAAACTCCTCTCCCTGACATCCTCCTCTGGTCTCTCTCAATGGACTAATTCCCCTACGCACACCGAGGGACACTCACTTGATCTGGTTTTCTCCAGATCATGCTCCCTTTCAGACTTCTCCATCTACCCGTTCCCTCTGTCTGACCACCACCTTCTATCCTTTTCTCCAGTGCTAACCCCTAACAAGACAAACTTACAGCGTTCACCTCATACTTGTAGGCCATTACCAGACAATACCATTACCCAACTGTCAGCCTCACTTGAACCTCTCTTACCTTCCATGTTAACCCTTTCCTGCCCAGACACAACAGCCTCTTTTTATAACAACACACTTGCTTCATCCCTCGACACCATAGCTCCAATTACTACAAGTTACCCCCGACAATTTAAACGCCAACCATGGCATACCAAAACCACACGGTTTCTTCAGAAGTGCTGCCGCACGGCTGAGCGTTATTTCAGAAAATCCAAATCCAGCGAAGACTTTACTCATTATAAATTCATGCTCCACACCTACAACTCTGCCCTCTCTCTCACCAAACAGCTCTACTTCTCCACTCTCATATCCTCTCTTTCTTCCAACCCACGACGCCTTTTTTCTACTTTCAACTCCCTTCTCTGTCCCTCCACACCCACACCCCAAACCTCTCTCACTGCCCAAGATCTTGCTGCCCACTTCAAAGAGAAGATCGAGACTATTAGAAAAGACCTCTCTTCCTTACAACTCCCTCCTACACCACTCAACACCACTCTCTCCACTCCTACTATACTAACTGCCTTTTCCCCTACAACCGAAGAAGAGATAGCCACTCTTCTTTCTTCCTCTCACCCAACAACCTGTCCCCTTGACCCCATCCCTTCACACCTTACAAAGTCTCTATATCCATCCCTTGGTCCATCACTTACCCACCTATTTAATCTTTCTCTATCATCTGGAACTGTACCATCTGCCTTCAAGCATGCGCTAATCACACCAATTCTAAAGAATCCTTCCTCAGATCCCGTCTGTTTGTCTAACTACCGCCCTATCTCTCTGCTTCCTTTTACCTCTAAGCTGCTTGAACGGATTGTGTACAACCGCCTCATTAACTTCCTCTCCTCTAATTCCCTCCTTGACCCTCTACAGTCTGGTTTCAAACCCCTTCACTCTACTGAAACAGCTCTAACAAAAGTCTCCAATGACTTGCTCTCTGCCAAAGCAAAAGGTCACTACTCTATTCTAATTCTACTGGATCTCTCTGCTGCTTTCGATACTGTTGATCACCACCTTCTTCTAGACTCACTTGCTTCTATAGGCATTCGAGATACAGCTCTCTCCTGGATCTCCTCATATCTGTCTAACCGTTCCTTCTCTGTCAACTTCTCTGGCAAGACATCATCGCCCCTTCCACTTTCGGTTGGTGTCCCCCAAGGTTCAGTCCTTGGCCCTCTGCTGTTCTCTCTTTATACTTCATCTCTTGGCAAACTAATCAACTCATTTGGCCTCCAGTATCACCTATATGCAGATGATACCCAAATCTACCTGTCTTCTCCTGATCTCTCTCCATCTCTCCTGTCCCGTATTACCAATTGCTTGTCTGTTATTTCTTCATGGATGTCACAACACTACCTGAAACTTAATCTTTCTAAAACTGAACTCATTATCTTCCCTCCCTCCATCTCCACTCCACTACCTGAATTCTCTATCACCATTAACAACACGACTATCTCTCCTACTAACCAGGCCCGATGCCTTGGGGTCATCCTTGACTCAAACCTCTCCTTCATCCCTCACATTCAGTCCCTCGCCAGATCCTGCCGCTTGCACCTAAAAAACATCTCTCGTATCCGCCCATTCCTCACCCAAGAATCCACAAAAACCCTGGTTCATTCCCTTATCATTTCCCGTCTTGACTACTGCAACACTCTTCTGGTTGGCACTCCACTGTCTCGACTCTCTCCTCTACAGTCTATCCTTAATGCGGCTGCTAGGCTCATCTTCCTTGCACGTCACTCCTCTTCTGCTTCCCCCCTCTGTGAAACCCTCCACTGGCTCCCAATTACCTTTAGAATTAAATTTAAGATCCTGGTACTGACATATAAGGCCATCCATAATACTGCTCCTCCGTACATTTCTGACCTCATTAGCAAATACTCTCCTACTCGATCCCTACGTTCCTCCCATGGGCTAAGGCTCTCCTCCTCACTCATCACCTCTTCCTTTTCCCGTCTACAAGATTTCACTCGAGCTGCCCCATATCTCTGGAATCTTCTCCCAAGGAACCTTCAGCATTCTCCCTCCCTCCCAACATTCAAGAAACATCTAAAAACCCACTTCTTCAGAGAAGCATACCATCTTAGCTGCTAGAACTTCCTTGTCCCCCACAATACCTCTCACCCTTTCTCTATGCCTTATGTTTGTCACCCCATTTCCCTCTAGATTGTAAGCTTGCGAGCAGTTCTCTCTCCACCAAATGTATCGGTTTGTCTTAGTCTGTCAATTCTTGTCTTGTCATATCCCTTGAATTTATGTATTGTATTAAGCGCTGCGTAAACTGTTGGCGCTATATAAATAAAGGATAATAATAATAATAATAATAATACAGACTTGCTAAGGCAGTCTGCAGAACCGTACAGTTATTAAAGATCACCATGGTCTGTTTTGTATCTCTAATATAAGAAGGTAAACTGGTCACATAGGGAAACAATATCTTATTCACATATCCGCTTACATTATTAGTAAGACTCTCCACTGATATAATGGGATGGCCATGAGGATTATCTTTGTTCATGTGAATTTTGGGAAGACAATAAAATGTAGCTACTAGAGGGTTGGATGAAAAAAGGAACTTAAGTTCCTTTTCAGTAATCAAATTGTTCCTTCTAGCTTTTGATAACAGATCACGTAATTCCGATAAAAAATATTTTTGTTGGATTATTCTTTATATTCAACACCATTTATTGACATGGCATAGTACAATAAGGCAATAACGAGGTCAGTACAATCAATTATGACGAGCGTTACAGAGCAAGTCAGGAGCAGCCGGAGAAGTACAAACTGCTAGAGAGAAGGACATGTAGTAGAAAACCAGGTATGGTAAGAACAGACATATAGAGGACCGATTAGATCCACCAGAGACATGTGTGCGAGCGTGGCAGTAACCCGACAAAATCACGTTGTGTCACACCGTAGTAGTACACGTAATGCAACGACTGATGTATCTGACAATGGTATCGTCAATAAACAATAAAGAGAACAAGAAATAAAAAAAACAAAAAAAACAACAGAAATATGAACAGAAATGTGCTCCAAGGGTAATCTGGGTCAATAATATCACGGATAAATTTAACCACAGCGAGCCAGAACGGGCGAATGTGAGCGCAGTCCCACCAAATATGCCTGTAGGAGCCATCCTCAGTCCCACACCTCCAACAAAGGGGCGAGACCTGAGGGAGAAAACGATGCAATTCGGCTGGGACTCTATACCAACGGGTCAATAATTTGTAGTTACATTCCTGCACCCAACTAGAGATCACCCCCTTGTGGGTGAGCTGGAGTATCTTGTCCCAGTCAGCGTCAGCCATAGGAGTCTGCAGGTCCCTTTCCCATAGACTAAAGTAAAAGGGCTTAGTCGTGCCGTACACCTCCTGAAGCAAAGCATAGAGTGTGGATAATAAGTGAGCAGGGCTCAGTACCCGCTAAGCATAACTGTTCGAACCCCAACAGCGGCCTGGTGAGTTGAGTGTTAGGTAACAATGAAGAAACATAATGTTTGATCCCGTGATATGTAAAAGTAATGTGTAACCGGGTGTAAAAGGTCTCTAAGAGACCGGAATGCGCCCGCCTGTAGTACGTGACAGAGCCGTAGGGGACCGGAGCGCACAGAGGTAAGTGATCTCACCACGTCAGCAGTGATGTGTATGGGCAAATCTGGATTGTGTGTCAATGGGAGAAGTGGACCCAGCACCGTGGTAAGCAGAGCCCCCTTCGACACCCTCCTGAAGGCCTTCAGAGTGGCCAAGATAGTGGGGTGGGAGGCAAGTGTAAGGCTCCTGGGGCCATCAGGGAGCCAAGGGGCTGCCGAGATATCGCAAGTGAAGAAGGAATCTTCAAGGTGGACCCAAAGCTTGGGGCCCCCCAAAGACCACTCCACCACTCTCCTTACGTGGGACGCTAACCAATACCATTCCAGATTGGGGAGGGCCATACCTCCCCTCAATTTGGAGCGAGACAGGTGCGTAAAGGACAGCCTAGGCGTCCCCTCTCCCCATACATACCGCGTAAAGACCCTCTGGCAGGCTCGAAAGAAACTTCTAGGTAAGAACACAGGCAGGCACTGAAAAAGATACAAAAATCTCGGAAGAATATTCATCTTAAGTACAGCTATGCGCCCAAACCAGGAGATGTGGGGTACGGACCATCTGCGCAGATCTTGGATCACCGTAGCCAAAAGGGCAGTGAAATTGAGCTTAACAATTAGGGAGAGGTCAGCCGGGAGCCAGAGACCTAAATACTTAAAGGCCGTGTCTTGCCATTTAAAGGGAAACGAGCGGGTCATAGCCGACCGCAGGGCAGCAGGGATATTGATGCCTAAAATTTCGGATTTTTGCAAATTAATTTGGTAAATTGGATTATTCTTTAACTTTTTATAGCCATCTTCAGTCTCTGATATCTGATAGCACATTTTGGTATATTGTCCACATTACATTAAAACTATGTTTCCTCCTTTCTCAGCTGGTTTTATTTTGATGTCATCCATAGATTACAGTTCTTTCACCACCAGCCACCAGATTGAATTCTGTAACAAAAGAGTTACCTACACCTGACACAGGTTTCATTATATTGTCTTTCGATAATTAATTTGTACAATTTAGAGGGAAGTCCATTTTTGCCTTCTTTGTGGTCTAGTGTGAGAATGGGCATTTGTACCTGTTCTAAAAAGTCAGCCTGATTCTGGGAAGGTGTATCGTTTTTGGCATAAAGTTGTTTGTAATATTCTAAGAAGGTTAAGTTGATGTCTGGTGGTTGTGTGCAGATGTTACTAGTGTAATTTTCGATTGCCCCAATGGGTTTATAACAGGAAGTAGTTATTGTCATGTGTGCCAGTAGGCGATCTAGCTTGTTGAGGCCTCTTCCAGGAGGGCATTCAAATTATCACTTACCACTATAAATAATTTTTTTTATTGTGGGAGGTTAGAGAGTGGGTACATTGTTTCTGGGCTTTTGTGAGAGACTTGCTCAAGATGTTAAATTTTTGGTTTATATCCACCTTCTTTTTAGCTATGTAGGTTATAATGTGACCCCCTCACACGGCTTTGGTTGCTAAAAAGAATAATACTGGGTTGTCTTTATGTTGATTATCTTTCCATAAGGGTTATTTTTTTGCTATGATCTAAAGCTGGGTTTGTCCATACAATGAAATCACCCCCAAATACTACTTCAGAGCTCTCGTATGTCAGTACCTTCCCACAGATTTCCTGGAAGAAGGGTTGTGAGTGCTTGTTTGGGCCATATATGTTGCAAAGTAGTAAGATTTTTTATTTATTCTGCAGATAATGTGCAAACACCTTTCCAGAGGGTCTTTCTATCTTGTCTATTTGATAAACTAAACAGTATGGCTACCCCTCTGTTTTTGGAGTTGGAAGAAGAGTATACGCACTCCTCAATCCAAGCAGCTCTGAGTTTAGCGTGTTAGCTGTCTGTCAGGTGGGGTTCTTGTAAAAATATGATGTTGCCTCCTAAGTGGGTCAGGATGGAATTATGTTTAATTGGGTTGTGAAGTCCTTTGATTTTCAATGACACAATGTCATACAGGTTAGTATGTGTCATTTGGGTCATGTTCTGTAACGTGGTTAACACAATAGAGGACAGTACACAGTTACAAATGGATCTGGATAGGTTGGAGGCTTGGGCTGGGATGTGGCAGATGAGGTTCAACACAGATAAATGTAAGGTTATGCACATGGGGAAGAAAAATCCAGGCTGGGAATATGTATTAAATGGGAAAACACTGGGGACGACTGACATGGAAAAGGACTTAGAAGTTTAGTTAACAGTAAATTTACCTGTAGCGACAAGGAAATAATTCTACCACTGTACAAGTCACTAGTCAGACCACATATGGAATACTGTGTACAGTACTGGGCACCAGTGTACAAGAAAGATATAGTGGAGCTGGAGAGGGTTCAAAGACGGGCAACCAGAGTAATAAGGGGAATGGGAGGACTACAGTACCCAGAAAGATTATCAGAATTAGGGTTATTTAGTTTGGAAAAAAGACGGTTTAGGGGGGACTTAATAACTATGTATAAATATATAAGGGGACAGTACAGAGATCACTCCCAGGACCTATTTATTAGACTTGGGCACCAGGGGGCTCTTCGTGTTCGTCTTCGTGCTCGTCTTCGGCAAAAAAAACAACTTCGTATTCCGCGAATATTCGCCTGGTCCTGTCTTCTCTTCGGGTGAATATTCGCGGACATTCTTCGTGTTCGGGTTTTCTTCGTTTTCCCCGGTTAAGGAGTTAATACGGGGTTAAAGCCGCTCTGGCGCCAGGAGTTTAAATGTCCGTATGAGCAACTCTATTGGTCGTCAGCAGGGGGCTCGTCTGCCATTGGTTGATGGCAGACGAGCCCCCTGCTGGCGACCAATAGGGTCGCTCGTACAGACTGTTAAACTCCTGGTGCCGTAATTGTCCGGCAGATCCCGCTGGTCTCCCTGTTCTATCATTTATTAACTGATAGAACAGGGAGACCAGTGGGATCTGCCGGGTAAGTTGCAGCATTGGGATTTTAAAAGTCTGTACGAGCGACTCTGTTGGTCGCTCGTACAGACTTTTAGGCTCCTGGTGCTGTAACTTACCCGGCACATCCCACTGGTCTCCCTGTTCTATCAGTTAAATGTCCGTACGAGCGACCAATAAAGTCGTTCGTACGGACATTTAACTGATAGAACAGGGAGACCCGTGGGATGTGCCTGGTAAGTTGAAGCATTGGGGTTTTAAAAGTCTGCACGAGCCACTCTGTTGGTCGCTCGTGCAGACTTTTAAAACCCGAATGCTGCAACTTACCCAGCACATCCCACTGGTCTCCCTCCCTGTTCAATTAGTTAGTCTGTGTGTCATGATCCCGGCCGGAGTACGGTCCGGGGGGACTCACCGCGGCGCGCTCACGTGCGGAGTGCGTCGCCTGAGTACCCGCGGCGTCACAGCCCTGTCCGGGACGCGTCGCCCGGGTGCTCGTGGCGTCGCGCTCCGGTGCGGAGTGCATCTCCCGAGTACCCCCGAGTGGCGGGTACCCCTCCCGGGACGATCCAGCCACACAGGGTCCTCATACGCGGCGGTTCACAAGAATGAACCGCCGCACAGTGATAGACACCTACGGTGTCACAGGACACGCCCCCCTGCCGAACTCTTACCCCTCTGGAGGAGAAGCAACGTCCATTGGACGTCATCAGGGTTGGGGGCGGGATCTGGAAGGGCGGCAGGTTTAAAACCAGAGCACTGATGCCGGTTCAGTGCTCTGTTGTTTTTACAACTAGCTGTAGTACTTACCTGGCGTATATCTGTTTCTTCATGTTGATTCCTGTTACTGACCTTGGCTTGATTCCTGACCACGTTAACCTCTCAGCTCCTGACCCGGATTGTTTGACCATTCTCTGCCTGCTGCCTGTTACCGACCTTGGCTTGATTCCTGACCACGTTAACCTCTCAGCTCCTGACCCGGATTGTTTGACCATTCTCTGCCTGCTACCTGTTACCGACCTTGGCTTGATTCCTGACCACGTTAACCTCTCAGCTCCTGACCCGGCTTGCTTGACCATTCTCTGCCTGCTACCTGGTACCGACCTCGGCTTGATTCCTGACCACGTTACCTTCTCTGCTCCTGACCTGGATTATCTGACCATTAAGAGACTGATCCATTTGTATCCTGCATCCTGGTTTCCACACCTATGCAAACGTAACACTGTGCCGGGTTAAATGTCCGTACGAGCGACCAATAAAGTCGCTCGTACGGACATTTAAGTAATTGAACAGGAAGGGAGACCAGTGGCATCTGCAGGGTAAGTTGCAGCATTGGGGTTTTAAAACCCCAATGCTGCAACTTACCCTGCTGATGCCACTGGTCTCCCTCCCTGTTCAATTAGTTAGTCTGTGCCGGGTTAAATGTCCGTACGAGCGACCAATAAAGTCGCTCGTACGGACATTTAACTAATTGAACAGGAAGGGAGACGAGTGGCATCTGCAGGGTAAGTTGCAGCATTGGGGTTTTAAAACCCCAATGCTGCAACTTACCCTGCCGATGCCACTGCTCTCCCTCCCTGTTCAATTAGTTAAAGACCAGTGGCATCTGCAGGGCAAGTTGCAGCATTGGGGTTTTAAAACCTCAATGCTGCAACTTACCCTGCCGATGCCACTGGTCTCCCTCCCTGTTCAATTAGTTAAATGTTAAAGGGTTAAGGGGCCGTGCAAGTGAGCCTATTGTTCGCTTGCACGGCCCTTTAACCTATGGATTTCCGCTCCCGTTAACCCCTTCGATGCTGTGTTAGATAACGCAGCATCGAAGGGGTTAATGGGAGCGGAAATCCATAGGTTCGCTGTCAGGGGTTACAAAGACCATGCGAGTGAGCCTATTGGTCACCTGCAGGGTCTTCCTCTGGCATCAACCAATTGGTTGATGCCAGAGGAGGTCCCTGTAGGCGACCAATAGGCTCATTCGCACTGCCCTGTAACCCGTGACGGCGAACCTGCGGATTTCCACTTCCAGGAATTGCCGCGAAGCCGCGAAGACAAGGTAAGTTAGGGGGGGGGGAATGGTAGACAAAGACGTAGACAATCACGAAGATCTTCGTGGTGTGTGTCTTCGTCTTCGCCTACGTTTTACCGCCGCCGTCTTCTCTTCGGCGTGTCTTCGGAACGAACACGAAAACGCACTCTTCGTGTTCGTTTCCATGTTTACCCGAAGACGAATGCACAAGTCTACTATTTATACTATTTATAGACTGTATCTATAACAAGGGGACATCCTCTACGGCTAGGGGAAAGAAGGTTTCTACACCAGCACAGACGGGGGTTCTTTACAGTAAGAGCGGTGAGACTATGGAACTCTCTGCCAGAGGAAGTGGTAATGGTAAACTCAATAAAAGAGTTCAAAAGGAGCCTGGACGTGTTTCTTGAAAGCAATAATATTACGAGTTATGGATATTAGATTAATAGGGACAGAACGTTGATCCAGGGATTTATTCTGATTGCCATATTTGGAGTCGGGAAGGAACTTTCCCCCTGGTGTGGGGCAATTGGCATCTGCTTCATAAGGGTTTTTTGCCTTCCTCTGGATCAACACAGTAGGGACACAATAGGTATATAGGTTGAACTTGATGGTCTTTTTTCAACCTTATGAACTATGTTACTATGTTACTATGTTTGTTTAGCTTACTTAATCTATGCATCTGGAGGTTGCTTGAATTTGAGAGTTGCTGCCGCAAACAGTTCACATGTTGACAAGGCCTTCCGGATTCTCCAGAAAGAGTCAGATCTCCTCTTCGGTAAACTGAGGAGTAATAATCCGATTAATTTGATGTAGTGTTTTTGAACTATATCATTGTGAAAGTGATTGGCGGAAGTGTCAGACCAATTCTCATGTTGCTGTACACAGAGTTTTGCTGGAAAGAGCAATGTAAATGTAATTGAGGTTTCCTTGTGCTTGGTATCCACTGAACAGCTTCTGTTTATCCGCGTAATTATGGAGATGGAAGATGACAGCTCCTGTGATGGAGGTGGGGCTATACTCTGGGCTCTCTCTATGATAGGTTGCCACTCCAGGAGTTCAGGGTACAGGGTGTTTGGCAGACAGTTGTTGTAGGACCTCCCAGAGGAGTTTGCCTGAGATTGATTCGGGAAGACTCAGTAAACTGTAACTTCTGTTTTCCAAGTCCTCTAGCCTCTGCTAGTAGGTCATTTTTATCTTGGAGAGTATGGATTGTTTGACACAACCTGTCTTGACTCCTCAATAGCGAGGCATTCAGCCACACTGAAATCCCACCCAGCACGCACTGTGACTGCTCTGCATTCAACCATGCAAGTTAAATGTGATCGCACAAATGGTATCCAAAGCTCCCTAGAAAAACTATCTTCCAGTAACAGCGCATCACGCTGAATGAGCCACGGGTGCATCTTTACTACAATAACTGGCATCCTCTACTCGGGCAGAGTCATCCCTGGAGCTCTGCTTGAATTCTGTTTTGCCTTAAAGCAGCAAACCGCCAGGTGAGCTCCACCACAGTGGAGGGAATCATGTTTGAAACAGCATGAGCTGTACCAGCTGCCCTGGTCTCTGACTGAAGAGATAACATATCCCTTTTTTAAATCCTGCCACTGTTCCACTGGGGGTATCAACTCCGCCTTGAAAGGACAGCGGGCGAGACAGATTCATAAGTAACAGCCATAAGTTACCGTCCTGCATGTCAAAGGTATTCCCAGGTCTCACTGCAATCTTTTGGCATGTCCAACAAACAAAGGGCTGAGGCTCCAACCTTGAGGAGGCTGTGACAGCTTGCTCCCTCTCCCTGGCTCAGCAGAATCTTGACCAGCACACTGGCCTGGGCCCGACAGGTAGGTCACAATTTTTTTTTAAATCTGGAGACAAAATACTTCTGCTGTGGCTGCTGCAGGAAGGCAAACTAGGAGCTGACTCTTTCACCTTCATTTTAAGCCCGCAACAATGTTGCAAGGAAGGAGGACACTGACAAGCCATTAGGCCTAGGCTAGCAGTCAACATCCCCCTTACTTACTGGTCCCCGCTATCACATAATTGATCTTTTTCGGCTTAATTATTCTTAAACACCATTATATTTGTCTAGTGCGTAGAACTGAAAATGTGACAGACCCCCTTTAAAGGTTTTTGCTATGATATTTAGCACTATGTGACCTGTTATTGGAAAGTCTTCAAAATGTATTTCTTAGCTTAGTTCTGATATCTATGTCACTGCACGCTCTTGTTTTGATTATTTTGTTATAGTCAAGAAGACTGCCATTAACTTGTAAGATGAGAAATTTAGAAACTTGCATAGTGGTGCATGCAACAACTGGATGTCTTCCTGGTAATGACAGGGGATTTTGATGGTTGGGTAATGCAGGATTTTGTTGCTTTGGGTAATTTTAAGTACAATTTACAGAAAATTGATATAGATTTATCATTATGTAACCTCAAATTTGTGTATCACTGCATATGTAACCACATTAATGTTTTATTGGAGGAAATATTACCAGTGGTTTGTTCTTAATGAAGGTTTTATAAAATATACTGCTTAACTGGTCTTTTAACCCATTGAGTCTCATGGGTCAGAGGTCAGAGGAGGAAAGAGAAGCACAGGGAATTTGCCAAAAGGGACTATTAGCCTTAATTGCCAACCTGTTGTGTCTTTCAACAGGACTGTTAGTCTTAACTCATAAACAACACTGTCTCATTCATCAGCCCCTTGGATAATCCAGCCCTCTGGTTGTACATACACGTATGTAGCATATGTATCCCATGAAGGTAATGGTACCCAATATAGAACAAGGTAGGCATCATGGCCAGACTAAGGCACTTGAGGCTCTGGTGCAGTTATACAAAAAGGGCCCTTCATGCCCCCTCCCTAGATGTGTGTGTATGTGTGAAGGGACTTGTGACACCACAATCCCGATCCTGCAAATTTGGAAATTGATTAGATAATGCTGGCCTTACCACTGTCCCAAATTCCATGACTTCAATGTTTAAATTAAATATTTTCAAAATAATTAAATTAAATAACAATTACATTGACAAAAGAAAAAGCAGAAGCTAGGTAGTTTTAATAAATGAATTTACTTATGCTGAAAGCTATTAACTATGACCGCTCCCACAGAAGCATTTAAGAAGATGTTTTTGTTTCTATAGCAACAGCATTCCCTCTCATGACCATTTAGCATTACCTGAAAATGTTAAATCCAGCCCATTTTCTATGAAATTTCCTTAAAGGTTCTGGATGTTCAGCAGTACAAAAAACAATGTTTCTAATGCTGTATTTGCTTATTAAAGTGTGGATTTTACTGAAACAGTAAGCTGGAGGTTTTTAAATGGCTAGTTACATAACTTCGAGTTTTAAGCAGTCCCTGATGAAAGAAATCCCACTTTTGGCATTTTACATAGTTTATTTCATGGTAAAATGTAGGGCAAATAAGCTGGGCTTTACATGAAATCTGACCCCCTTTTGGATAGTAAAATACATGAGAGACTGTTCTCCTAGCTATTTATAACACCAATGTAGCATTGAGTAGGACCAATTAGCAGTTTTAAAGCACTAGCAAAAGTGCTTGCATATTTGCACACTTACACTAACAGCCACTGAACGTAGTTATCTAGGTTCCCACACTCCCAGGACAAATCACTTCAGGGCATCTTTCAACAAGTGGAATTATACTTTTTGTCTACTATAGTGTAATGTATGCATTTGATGATTTGTTGAATGCCTATGACAGGCTTCTCCTTTATCTTCTTTAGTGGATATTCAGCAAATGTGATTGGAACCACTACTAGCAGTCATGCACGGCTACCAGTACACAACTTGGCAATTGACATCTTATTACCCTTCCTAACTTGTTACAGGCCAAATCATAAATATGTTACAAAGTTTAAAGGGGGCATCCCGCGAAATTATCTTATTACTAGTATCAGATTAAAAATACGTTTTCTAGTTCTAGTTTTTGTGATAATATAATGTTATCAGGTTTGAATGTGGACTAGATGTGTTATCTTAGCCCAGTCTAATAGGCAAATACTTTTTCATACTGCCTATGGTAAACAGTACATTGCCCCAGTATGTACCTCTCACCGCTCCTACTAATACTGAAAACAATACCATAGAGAAAGGGACATGGGGTAAGTGAGATGCAGGAAACAGGTACAGTAGAGGGAAGGGGTAGAGTGGGGTAGGCCAATGCAAAATGGAAACTAGGGCCGCCTTACCCACTTATATGGGATCCTGGTGTTTTGATCTTTCCCTTTTTTTCTCGATGCAGATTCCAGCTTCAGGCTGTTCTTGAAGGGAGAAGACCTTAGCTTCCAAGGCTTTTGAATAGAAGGATCTGTAAAACAAAGCAAAGATATAAGCAATGTATTAACAGCCCAGTGGGCTGACTTAAATATACCCCTAATTTCCCTAATGGCTTTTACCTCTGCCCCTAACTTTTCCGCAGTTAAAGCTGGCCCAGTCTGCAGTCTGCTGTCCTGTATAGAGAACTGTATGCTGGGCATTCTTGGAAGCCATTTTTGGATAAAAGCACCTTTTGCTAGTTTCATACGGGAAATTTTGTTTTCCATCGTACATCCCCTTTAAAAAACACTTCATATTACAAAACATCAGTGGTTTTAGCTTATATCATATACACTGTATATTTCATATTTGTTTCATTTTAGGTGTGCGTCCCTTTCAAAACCTTCCAAACGAGTAGCGAGTCTCTTAACCATATAAAGATAGTGTTTTGTGAGACCTCAATCGGGTACGGGTGCGTAAAAGGCTGATTCTCTGTCCTGTTCTTATTTTGTGTTTTTAACTGACATATTGGCGCTTCTGTGTATTTTTTCATCTCTCATATCGGAGTGTGCTGCATATCTGCTCAGCTGTTTTTTCTTTGGTGTGTCCCTTTCAAGGCCACTGAAGTTGTAAAAGGTAGAGGACTTTACATCTTACATGATAATGCTGGCTTCTAAAAAGGTATCACACATTTCTAAGGAAGCTTATTCTGGGCCAACACGTCAATATCTGTTTTATAATTCTCTAAACCATAAAATAAACCCTTTCAACATTTTTACTACACTGTACCTTTTTTGTTGTACTGTGATAAAAATCCAGAAGAAGTGTTCTACTTTGTAATTTGCAGCAGGGATGATTGGATGATCACAATGATTTATGTTTTAGGCACTATATCGTGCATCATAACTTGTGAACAGTAAAATCTAAATTTGTGAATTACCTACCAGTAATGCCTTCAATTGACAGCAATCCCATTAAAATTGTTTAATCAGGTATAAAATAGGGGTGTCCTACCATTAAGACAGTACTGTTTTAAATGTAGAATAGAAAACGGATGATTCCGTTATCACGCACATGTTTATGCTGAATATGACAATTAAAAGCAGACTTGGTCTTTACATCTTTTTAGCCTCAAAGGGTTTTTCCATTTCTGTATATGGAACAACCAAATGTTTTCAAAACCCACATATGTTTGTACAGGAAACTGACTATTGTTCTTATATTCAGGTTTAAATATAAATTATTATATTACGTTTTATTGAGATTTTTTTTGTGGGGATGTAAGTCTATTTGTGTACAGTGCTTTATTGCATGGAGATAGGTAGAAGTATATATATATATATATATATATATATATATATATATATATACACAGTATCTCACAAAAGTGAGTACACCCCTCACATTTTTGTAAATATTTTATTATATATTTTCATATGACAACATTTAAGAAATGTCACTCTGCTACAATGGAAAGTAGTGAGTGTGCAGCCTGTATAACAGTGTAAATTTGGTTTTCCCATCAAAATAACTAAACACACAGCCATTAATGTCTAAACATTGGCAACAAAAGTGAGAACACCCCTAAGAGGAAATGTCCAAATTGGGCCCAATTAGCCATTTCCCCTCCCCGGTGTCATGTGACTCGTTAGTGTTACAAGGTATCAGGTGTGAATGGGGAGAAGGTGTGTTCAATTTGGTGTTATCGCTCTTACACTCTCTCATACTAGTCACTGGTTCAAGTTCAACATGGCACCTCATGGCAAAGAACTCTCTGAGGATCTGAAAAAAAGAATTGTTGCTCTACATAAAGATGACCTAGGCTATAAAAAGATTGCCAAGACCCTGAAACTGAGCTGCAGCACGGTTGGCAAGACCCTACAGCGGTTTCACAGGACAGGTTGCACTCAGAACAGGCCTCGCCATGGTCAGCCAAAGAAGTTGAGTGCACATGCTCAGCATCATATCGAGAGGTTGTCTTTGGGAAATAGACGTATGAGTGGGTGGGGGGTCAGCCTGCTGGTGCTCAGACCATACGCAGCACACTGTATCAAATTGGTCTGCATTCCCAGAAGGAAGCCTTTTCTAAAGATGATGCACAAGAAAGTCCACAAACAGTTTGCTGAAGACAAGCAGACTAAGGACATGGATAACTGGAACCATGTCCTGTGGTCCGATGAGACCAAGATAAACGTATTTGGTTCGGATGGTATCAAACATGTATGGCGGCAACCAGGTGAGGAGTACAAATACAAGTGTGTCTTGCCTACAGTGAAGCATGGTGGTGGGAATGTCATGGTCCGGGCCTGCATGAGTGCTGCCAGCCCTGGGAGCTACAGTTCATTGAGGGAATCATGAATGCCAACATGTACTGTGACACACTGAAGCAGAGCATGATCCCCTCATGGATATTGGGCCGCAGGGCAGTATTCCAACATGATAATGACAGTAGCAGCTTAAGTGGGTTGGAACAACGAAGCCCTAGTGGCTGCATTTATGCATGGCTTATCTGAAAGATGAATTGGCAGCCAGGGAAGTGACTGTGGACCTAGAAGATCTAATATAATTAATCTCATGTATTGCTCTCCGTCTCAGAGAGCGTCAATCTCAAAAGGAGAAACAAAGTTTTCCAAGGTTGCCTTCTTTGGTTACATCATCGATCCGTCTGGATTTTAAATGGATCCAACCAAATTTAATGCCATCCTCCAATGGCCTAAACCAGAGGGACTGAAGACTCTACAGCGGTTCTTGGGCTTCGCAAATTATTACAGGCGTTTTATCTGGAATTTCTCGCGGGTCTTAGCTCCTTTCACAGCCCTTATGAAGAAAGGAGCCGATTACAACTGGCCTAAAGAAGCCTACCGAGCCTTTCAGAAACTAAAAAAGGTGTTCGCCTCTGCTCCGGTCCTGGTTCACCCGGACCTTTCACTTCCATTCAGCCTTGAGGCCGATGCTTCAGAGAATGGAGCTGGAGCCGTACTATCCCAAAGGAAAACATACTCCAGTCCGCTACACCCATGTGGGTTCTTTTCTAAGAAATTCAGTTCTTCTGAAAGGAATTAAGACGTGGGAAACCAGGAACTCCTAGCCATCATTCTTGCATTGGAGGAGTGGAGACACCTCTTAGAAGGAACCGTCATTCCGGTAACCATCATTACTGATCACAAGAACGTATCCTACCTGAGCATAGCTAAACGCTTAAATCCACGATAGACCTGGTTGTCACTCTTTTTGTCTCACTTTCAATATGTCATTACTTACAGACCTGGCTCCAAAAATACCAAAGCTGATGCTTTATCCCTTCAACATGCTACTATTATGGAGGAGGAAGAAATCCAAGAAGAACCCATTAGTCCAAAGAACAGGGTACTGACCGTGGTTAAAACTACTCTTGAAAATCCTCTACTTACCAGACTCAAGGCTATGCAACACCATCTTCCTCCCAACCTGCCACAGGGAAAACTGGTTGTACCCATGCGGGAGAGAATTCCTCTCATGTAAACTTATCATAATACCTTACCCACTGGACATCCAGGTGTTTTTCGAACCATTTCATATATTCATACCCCTTGAATATATGTATTGTATTAAGCACTGTGTAAACTGTTGGCGCTATATAAATAAAAGATAATATTAATAACCAATCACTGGAACAGTACCTCTGCTTTTTTATTGCAGACCATCAGGACAATTGGTCCAATCTCCTTCCCTTGGTGGAATTTGCCTTCAACAATTCTACTCATGAGTCCACTAAAACATCTCTGTTCTTCTGTTGTTCCGGTGTACATCCTCATTTCCTACTAGACTCCTTTCGAATCAGCAACATTCCTACCCTGGATTACAGATTGTCGGAATTAAGACAGACCTGGAATACAGTACGGAAGTCTCTACAGTTGGCTACCAAGAGACAAAAGAGACAAGCAGACAAAAGAAGAGGCGGAACACCTTCCTATCTCCCGGGTGACCGCATATGGCTATCCACTAGGAATAGTAGATTACGTGTTCCTACGTCTAAACTTGCCCCTAGATACATCAGTCCTTACAAGATCCTCAGACGAATCAATCCAGTGGCTTATGAGTTGCAACTACCTCAGACTCTTCAGAGTTTCTCTCCTGAAACCACTTCTCTGTAATAAATATACAACTCCGGTCTCTGTCCCGGGTTCTGTACAGGTCGATGGACAGGAAGAGTATGAGGTGCTTTCTATACTGGAGTCCCATTTACACAGAGGCTCTCTACAGTACTTGATCCATTGGAGAGGTTATGGACCTGAGGAATTTCCTGGGTGTCAGCAAAGGATCTTCATGCTCCTTATCTGGTGAAGGGTTACCATCCCCACTTTCCTTCTCGTCCTAGCGATGCCCATCCGGGGTCCAGGCCTTGCGAAGGGGGTTCTGTCACCTTTCGCCGGTGGGTCCGCCCCGGGACACCCGCTGCTGCCGTGGATCCGTCGATTGTCCCACTCCCTCGGTATGGGGGACCCTCGGCGGTGCCTGCCGCCGGGTTGTCCCGCACTGCTTCCAGTCGGGGGTTCGTGCTCCTCGCTGTGTCGCCGTGGTGTCGGTCTTCCCCACTGGGGATCTGCTGCAGGGGTCCTGGGGAAGCTCTTGTCCTGCCCCTGTGCGCCCTTGTGTGGTACATGTCATATTACTGACTTTGTGTGTTATATACTGATTTCCTGGTTTCCTGACTTCTGCTATGTTCCTGACGCTCTCTCTGATCACTGCCTGTTTTGCTGCCTGCATCGACCTCCGACCGCGACTAGTTTATTCTATTGGCCTTTTCCTCCTGTGGTTCCACTTAAAGTCCCACGGCCACTCGCACATGGGAGTAGAGCCCTGCGCGGGACGGCTTTTTTAATCCCGCTCCCGCTGATTTTTTGCCCGCTCCCATCCGCTCCCGCAATGTGGGTGTTCCACTCACCCCACTCCCGCCACATTTGTGGCCAATCACGCCTACCTCCTTACATGAACTGCAGAGTTCCCGCGCAGTCCCGCAAGGCTTCCTTCTCACTGCTCCCCCACAGTGTCTCTTCTTTTGCTCCGCCCAGGAAGTGATGTCACATCACGTGACTCTGTTTTGTTCCTGGGCGGAGCAAGAGAGGAGACACTGTAAGGGATCAGCAAGAAGGCAGCCTTGCGGGACGGTGCGGGATTACCGGGACCCACAGGTACAGTGCCTGACTGCCCGCTCCCGCCCGCAGCACCAGCAAGACTGCCCATGCCCGCAGTCCTCTACCTGGGAGCTCAAAATTCAGGGAAAGGTGCCTAGAGGGTGAATACCTTATTGTTTCCAATTGTATCCACACTATTTCTGCATACGGGACCTGTCTCTTTTCGGATCTTTACAAGGCTGGTGGCACTTCCCTGTTTCCAACCAAGATCAGCATAGAGAAGATCTTGAAATTTACCACCCTCCTGTCCAGAATGGATTCCTAAGAAGACAAATTGGTATCTGCAGCAGCAGAAATTGGGAGAGACTAAGTCTGTGGTGGCCAATTCAACTGGTTGAAGCTCTTGGACAATATGATGGGTGTCCCTGTCTGATGTGCTAACTTGACCATCAGCTGAGAGTGGTTGATCACTAAATTTCTCTGTGAATAATGAAATGAAATGTTTAGTCACAGCTGTGGTGTGTGGCCACCTTGCCAGCACCTAAGACATACCTATATGGTATCCACAAATGCAGAAATTGGGAGAGACCAAGTCAGTAGATGCTTATGGCAAACTGGCTTGGAGCGCTTGGTGTACTTGTGGAGTGTAATTGCCTGATGTGCCAAATCAGCTGTCAGTTGGCAGATGGGTAATGTCCTCAAGTTGGCCTGATGGTGGATATGTGCTCAATCAAGCTGTTACCAAGCCCACATATTCGTGTCTGGTATCTTATAGGGGAAGAGTAAAGGTATTCTACTGATGTCTGTATGGATGCTATAGGCCTAAGCAGTCATGAATATTGTAATTGTATCACTGGTAATATTGTAACTGGCCTATTTATGTGAAACACTGACACAATTATTATATAATTGCACATTGACACAATTTTTACATAGACATGCAGATCCGCATGGAGAAGGTGGAGAAGGAGGACCCTCAACAAAGCTTGCAGGGGTCCCGACGCGGTTAGTCAGTGGCCCCTCACTTATCTCTCCAACCAGGAGAAATTAGTTCTTAGCATCTTTACACCCCAAAGGAAACAAGGGAATATCTGCCTTTTGTACTGTATAAAACATTGTCACAAGATTGATAAAATACCTACAGGTGCAGTGGTCACACTGTTTTATAGAATAGATACATGACACACAGAAACCACTTAAGATGAGTTGGAAACGCTTGTGAAAGGCCACAACAGCATTTAGGCCTTAAAACTAGGACCTATTGTGGTGCGCAATGACCACAAAATGAGCTCCAAGCTTCAGGCTGTCTCGCTCAGTAAATTAAACACAAGATCAAACACACATTTGCATAGAATCACACACCTGTTATACTATAGACAAACTAGGCAATCAAAATGTAATGTTTAAAATAATAGCAAATGCAAATAATCTGTTGCAATTACTTTGGATTTAAGTAATTTTTTAAATATATGTTTATTCAGATCCTCATTGAGTTCATACTGTAAAAGCAAAGCTTGCAGCAGTCTTTTGTCTGTGTATTTAATTTATAACTTAATTTCTAAATTGATCAATATAGATGTGTTACTTTTTAGCCATAATCAGCATTTTGGATAATCTATTTTACCTAAAGACTTCATTATGCAAGAGACCTATATAATAGGTAAAAGCAAAATAACTTCTAATAATTTCAAGAAATAGTAATCATATTTTTATTTTATAGTTTGTTTATTATTTTATTAATAACACTACCCCCAATATCTTTCCTGTGGTTATATGTTATATGGTATATGGTCATTAACCCACGTGTGGGCCAGTGCAAGATGGAGAAGCTATAGGTAAACATGACGACTCTCTTTGGAAGACAGTCATGGCAGCATCCATTCAGACCATCGGTGATGATACCCATGTCCCATGTCAGTTTGTCAGATGTCTGTCTCATTTACGCAAGTAATTTTTGCTGGGTTGCCTACTACTGCTTTGTTATCTGCTAAAGAGTGCGTCTGGTTAATACTTTAGGAAAATTGTAAAATTGTATTAAAAATGTATGTAACATTAGATCATTCATATAAAATATGTTAATGATCTGAATAAATTATGCATTAAATAGTGGAATTGCATTGAGTTGAAAAAACATTGTTTTGGACCTTACCAGTTCTATGAAAGTATAGTTTTAATTACACTTCCATAGTTTTCTCATCAGAGATTGTTGTTTTGTGAAATATTGTTATTTTTATCTGACTTCTGATATTGCACAATAATGTGTTATGTATAGTATACACAAGTAGTCTCTAACTTTACACTATACAAGCATTTTCTCTTAATCAAGTATATATTCTTAATGGGAACTCCTGTTTTGTGTTTTTCTTTGACATTTGTACTGTGAACCTGATATATATGAAATGTATGCATGAATGGTATTAGAGAACAATATACTCTCATTGTACATATTATTAGTATAGTGTTCATTTTTATTTATTTAAGGTTTGGTGTTGTTATAAAGCAACCACTCGAACACAATATTGATGTGTCTTACAAGAACTTAATGTACTAAGCAAATCTTGCTGTTTACAAAGGATTCCCTTTGTTGAAATAGAAAAAATAGCATTGATTTGGTAGAAAATTGTCAATATTTGGAATTCATCAAGATTCTTTTCAGAACCATTTTTTGTCAAAACAAAGACGCACCTTCTGTAAATATGTTATTACAGCCACCTCTGCAGCAGCCGCCATGAAGGAGAGGGAGACCCCCTCCACCACATGGCCACCTCTGCAGCAGCTGCCACGAAGGAGAGGGAGACCCCCTCCAACGCACGGCTACCTCCGCATCAGTCGCCACGAAGAAGAGGGAGACCCCCCTCCACAGCATGGCCACCTATGCAGCAGCCGCCACGAAGGAGAGGGAGATCCCCTCCACCGCACGGCCACCTCCGCAGCAGCCGCCACGGAGGAGAGGGAGACGCCCTCCACCGCACGGCCACCTCCGCAGCAGCCGCCACGGAGGAGAGGGAGACCCCCTCCACCGCATGGCTGCCTCCGCAGCAACCACCACAAGGGAGACCCCCCTCCACCGCATGGCCGCCTCCGCAGCAGCCACCATATTACGGCGCTCAGCATGAAATGCCGGCACCGCAGCAGTGCAGGAAGACAGAAGCCTCGTGCTCCCATCGCTGGACCTCAAGGTGAGAGAACTATAAAGGGGGAAAGGGGTTATCTAGTGTAATAAAATGTATAAGGCCAATACAAACTTCAAATAATTGGAACACATATAAATGTATGTGCGTCAAAAATAGGCAGAGTCACTTAGATGCAAACAAAGGTAAAACATTTAATACGAACAAAAAATAGAAGAAGAACATAAAAAGTAGATAACAAAAATAATATAAAACAAGTCTTACAAAACCTTGGAGAGGAATTTAGTTCATGACATCTGTCCTATGCATTCCTGAGGATGGAGGGAGGGAGTGTTGGGACGAGAAGAGTCCATGGATGGCAAGTACATCTCCCCTCTACCTCTCCTGCTATGCTTCTCCAAGGCCTTAACTTATATACACGGTTTGAATAATGATGTCAGTCTTGTCAGTCTATTGGTCTTCACCTAATTGGGTAAACATGCTCACTAAGATCTTTACACGTCTAAACCCTATTTTAGGTGGTGGCTGTACGCATACTGTAATGCCCTTTTAGAGTTACAACTATACCATGCATTAGCAAGCTTCTATCCTATCTATAGAATGCCTGTTCAGCAAATCCTTCATTCCATATTTTAAGGTCAAGGAAACCTTGAAGCCTATCATTGAAACATATTAATATATCTTAATAATCATTTATTTATGAACAATGATTACATATCTTTGACTATTGCCCATACCAATAATTATATATGGTCCATTTCATATTACTAGGGTTAAAAGAGATGTTAAATGTGTTAGAATCTTTTACATCTAGCCAGCAGTTTGGCTTGGTAAGGACTCTTTTATGTTCTTAAAAATTATTTTAAGCTTAGGAGGTAATATTGGACCTAGCACAGGGTTTTGTAACTATACTGACCAGTGTTTAGATATTATGTTTTTCATAATACCTTCACATTGGTAATGAAAGAACATCTATGGGACTCACCAGATTCCGCTTTCTTACTTTTTTCAATTAAGAAATAATTTCTATTTAACTATTTAAGTATAGCCTTAGCATGAAGGGGCAGTACTAGCCTGAGCTGATGTCAAAATCCCCATAAAGCTAAAGTATTGTAAATACAGAAGTATTTTGGGCTTTGCCATCTGTGGCATACATTTTTATGTGATTATGTCATCCCTGACCTTCCCCGGCTGCCCCGTGATCTCTGACAGCCGGGGAAGGTCTGCGCGATGAACGCAGACAACCCCCGCTGCTGACCGCACCTCCTTCCGGCTGCAGCGGAAGTTGTCTACGCAAATCGCGTAGAGCTCTACGCGCTGCCCGGACTACGCACCGGGGACTCCGGTGAGTTTGGAGGAGGGAGGGGGAGTGAGTGTTAATTGGGGGGCATAAGGCATTTCTGGAGGCAGAGTGCTCTGTGAAATGCCTTTTAACCCCCTTAATGCCACTCTGCCTCCAGAAATGCCTTAGACATCCTAAAGGTACATACACACAGGCATCAGTACCTTTACATCACCCAGAGTGCCAATATTAATTATAGCTACATACTAGGTTCTTCAGAGTGGGGAGAGGCTATATTGAAATGAGCCAGATAAGCCAAAACAAATAAAAATGGTTCTGGCTGAAGGACAGGAAAAAAGACTGCAGACATCCAGATGACCAGGGGCTCTAAAATCATCCAATTGAATCCTGTCCTATTGACTAGAGGAGGAGCTACCCATGAGTAATGCTGACAAGGTTAGTCAGGAAATAAATATACTGTATACTTCACACGATACATAACTGCAGACAAAAATACAGTGGAAATTAGTTTCGGAATAAAACTTATTTTAATTAGTAACCAACATAACTATTGTCCTTATGTAATCTCAGTGCCTTTTATATAATTTTATTCTTGGAATACAATACTAGGAAATTGTATTTTGGCTTCTTTTCAAAAGAAAGCAAAGCTGGCATGTTTAATTAACCATGGCAATTTAATTAACCATGATATAAATACATGGATGTATACTTAAACCATTATATTTAATGATTAAACAAATATTTGTCATTATAAACAAAAAATGATGGATGCACCCTCGTAAAGTCTATCAACCCATCAAAGGCCATTTGTATTGTAATGGAAAAAAAAACATTAAATATGTTTTTAAATATAGAACATTTTCTGAAACACTTAATGTTTTCATGCAAATGGAAGGATAATATTATTAAAATACACCGATCAACCAATATTGTGTAGTTCCCTCTTTTGCCAACAAAACAGCTCTGATCCGTCGAGGCAGGGACTCCACTAGATCTCTGAAGGTGTGCTGTGGTATCTGGCTTCAAGACGTTAACAGCAGATCCTTTAAGTGCTGTAAGTTGCGAGGTGGGGCCTCCGTTGATCAGACTTGTCTGTCCGGAAGATCCCGTAGATGCCGATACACGTCATACGTGACAAACTAACATTCACATGAACGGCACAACCCAATGTTTCCCAGCAAACCGCTGTCCAAAGCATTACACTGCCTCCGCTGGCTTGCCTTCTTCTCATTGTGCATCCTGGTTCCATGTGTTTTCCAGGTAAGCGATGCACATGCAACCAGCCATCCACGTGATCTAAAAGAAAATGTGATTCACAAGTCCAGGCCACCTTCTTCCATTGGTTCAGTTTTTATGCCCACGTGCCTATTGCAGGAGATTTCAGAAGTGGAGAGGGGTCAACATGGGCACCCTGACTAGTCTGCAGGTACGCAGAACACTGTCAAACTGCTGTGACCTCAGGAGGATGAACACTGCCACTAAGCTCTCATCTCTACACAAGAGGAAATTCACTGCAATGAAATGGTTACAGGTTGTCAGCTGTTGAAAAAGTAAATCCTTGACAATAGCCATGTGCTAACTAGGAAAGAAAACAATCCTCTCCTTCCAGTTTAATAAAAACCTTCTTTTCCTAGTACTCTGGTTTAGAAAAGAAAACTGTATAGAGTTAGGAATACAGGTGTGTTCAGCCTGGTAGACCAACAATGTAGTTTGGTCTGTATAATGCATTTCCCTGCTAATAGTTTTTTGGTTTTTTTCTGCCACTATACACAATTACTTAAAGTGCTCCTGAGATATTTTTTAAGAAGTGGGAAAAATAGAATGAAAATTATTTCAGTTATGGAACTGACTGCAAACAAAACAAAAAGAATAAACCATGTTTTTACATTTAAAACTATTTTAACCTGATTTATCAAAACAATATTATGTGTGTATATGCAAATGCAAGAACCTACTGGAAAATATTTTTTGTGGTGGGAGTTTAGGATAGGGAAGTTGGTCTGGAGCTGGTACAGCAGCCAGTTTAAAACTATAAACCTTTATTATGTTGAAGCTACTTGGTGTTAAAGGGACACTCCAGTGCCCCAAGGAGCCCCCTAAGGCCTAAGCAAACTATGCATATGAAAGTACCTTGTAAGTTAGAGGTGTAACTAGAAACCACAGAGCCCTGGTGTGAAAATTTCCCTGGAGCACCCCAACTTCAACAGCCGGTCTGTGTCATCATTGCCCCCCCTTCCAACATCTGGCACACATATGTAAACACACTTACATAAATTACACACACTCTTACTCACTAACACACACTCCATCTGACTCCACAACTCACACATACATGCTCAAACACAAACACCTACACATGCTCACACACAATTACATATCTGTTCTCACACACACACACACACACACAGGCAAACACATCCTTGCTCTCACACACACAATTACACATCCATGCTCACACACAATTAAACATCCATGCTTACATATACATATATAAAAACACATATACATCCCGCCTCCTGCCCCCGCCCCCGCTTACCTCTCACCTTTCCTGCAGATTTCTGTCGGTTTATCTCAGTTTTTAGAACAGTTTACAAAGGGCCCTTCTGACCTGGACTACACTCCAGGTCAGAAGGGCCCTTTGTAAACAATTTGAAACCAGAACGAGGAGACAGGAACAAGGGGTCGCAGGGGTTGTACTGGGCCCCCTAAAGGCACAGGGCCTGTCGCAGTTGTGACCCCTATAGTTACGCCAGTGTTGTAGATCAGAATTAGTCACAGATCAGTGAATTAGGAAGTGTGACTGCCCAAACAGCCCAGAGTATGTCAAATAAATGCCGGGGATTAAAAAGCCTGTGATTATTATATTCCATTTTTTGGATAAAGTGTATGCTAGAATGGACTATTTGGTTTAGTCATATACATCTGAAGATTACAACTGCTCACCCACAAAAGAATAACAAAGGATATTGCGTTTAAGAAGAAAAAAAACATATAAAATCGATGCTTTATGATATCCTGTATAGCATGATGGAAATCATCTGGTACAATATGAGTCACCTACTTTTTTAGGAAATTTTCACCACAGACACACCCTGCATTAAAGAAAAAAAATAATTTTACAAATCAAGCAAAATTTGGTTATAAAAACCTTGGCCCACTTATGAATGTGTGGGCTGAAGAGAATTTTAGAAGTAAAACTTGTTCTGAAGACACCTGTTCAGAGTGGGGAACTTATTCGTGCCAATCAAAATAAACCTCAAGTGTCTACATTTTTTTGTATGTCCTTTTATCAAGCTTCTCATATATTCTGAGAAGTCTGTGTCGGCATGATACCTACAATATGCAGTCCATTCTTGTATGCACAAATGTTTCTATTGTATTATTTGTAGACATGTATAAGATACAGTACATAATGTACGGATCTAAGAGTGCCTGGTTAAAATTAGATACGTATAGGGAAATTCAAAACATTAAGAATATAGTTTTCTATAGCTCTTGCAGCATAGCTCCCATGCAGCTTCCATGCGGCATGTTTGAAGCACGGTGATAGGATATGATGGTGTAGGCTTGTGTTCAACTTAAATACGAGACACAGAAGCTACTAATAAAAAAAGATATTAATGCAGCATGCTTAGACTGTGATGTTAGATTAAAGTAAACCATATGCTAGGCTACATAACATTGGTAAAGGGGGATCTGATTGCTAATTACATAAAAAATAAAAAACATGAAAAATTATCTTTCAAATAGATTCAAAATCTAGTTTCTTAATTATTTTGAGTACTTATTCTTATATAGTAACAAAGAGGCAAAGATATATTCACTTAAAATTAAAACTGATGGTGCATTGCTTGTTCAAGAGGCATTTTGTTAAATTAATTACTAAACATTTTCTTCTTGAGCACATCTCAGCACTCTTCTTACATTGACATGCCCCCCAACTGTCCCAATTTACGTGGGACAGTCCCGATTTTGGGTCTCTGTCCCGCTGTCTCGCCTATCACTTCCTCTGTCCCTCTTTGCCCGATCAGCAGCTGCAGCCTGCAGACTAGTTGGGAGATCACGATCTCCCTCTAGTCGGCTCAACATTAGGTAGTAGTGAAGAGGGAGCAGTAAAGCGAGGTCTGAAGTGACCACCACAGGATACAGGATGGAGGATGGAGGCTAGAGGAAGAAGGATGGAGGATGGAAGCTGGATGAAGAAGGAAGAAGGATGGAGGAAGAGATAAGAGATGAGAAATGGGGAGAAAAAGGTGTAAGGGCAGTGTATGTGTATGTATGTGTTTGTAAGATTGTGTATGTGTATGGGCCGGTGTGTGTAAGAGCAGTATAGTTATTTGTTAGCTGGTGTGTAAGGGCAGTGTATATGTGTATGTGTAAGCCCAGTGTACATGTATATGTGTCTGTGTAAGGACAGTGTATATGTTTGTGTGTAAGGGCAGTGCACATGTATATGTGCGTGTAAGGGCAGTGTACATGTATATGTGTGTGTAAGGTTAGTGTATATGTGTGTGTGTAAGGGCAGTATACATGTATATGTGTGTGTGTGTGTGTGTGTGTGTGTGTGTGTGTGTGTGTAAGGGCAGTGTATGTGTGTGTATGTGTGTGTGTAAGGACAGTGTAGGTGTATATCTGTGTGTGTGAGGGCAGTGTACATGTATATGTGTGTGTGTAAGGGTAGTGTACCTGTATATGTGTGTGTGTGTGTGTGTGTGTGTGTAAGGGCAGTGTATGTGTATATGTGTGTGTAAAGGCAGTGTATGTGTATATGTGTGTGTAAAGGCAGTGTATGTGTATATGTGTGTTTATGGGCAGGTGTGTGTAAAGGCAGTGTGTAGGGGCCCTGGGAGGGAGGCCTTTTTTAATTAAAATAAAATCTCTGCTGCTGTGGACTACTCTTCCAATGATGCTCAGCCAGCATTATGGTGGCCCCCTGCTGGCTGAGAATCATGGGAATTTTAGTTCACAGCTAGCATCTGCAGCTTTACTGTTGCTGCACTTCCCATGATGCTCAGCCAGCATCATGGAAGTAGTAAGTGAGGATACCAAGTGACAAAGAAAAGTTCAGGTTGGTCTTGCCTTCTAAAAGGCTCTGTTCTACTTTCATATTTAAGCATTCAACTGGGCATTAATTGGTTGATGAGGGAAAACGTGGATAAAAGACTGATCTTGAGGCCGTTTTAGTACGCCTGACAATATCAAACTGAACCCCCTCAGGGGTAAACGATCGTCTGGTAATATCCAGGGCTCGGACATCTGAAACCCTTTTACAGGAGATAAGACAGAACAGGGTAACAGGTTTTGCAGATAGCTGATACAATGACCATCTAAAAAAACTCACCTATTGGAAAGGAAATAAAATATACCAAAAATAAATTATATCATTATATTAAGTCTGGGAAACTGCTGTTCATACTGGTCAGGAGTAAACAAGGCCAGAGATTAATTAGTCATATGTGGTCACAGATCCGACAGACGTGGGAAAAATATTCAAAAAAACACCTTTAAACTATATGTACTATCCTCAGGAGGGCGTGAGTCTATCGCAGGGCGCTTGTCCCACCAAAGTCAACCAGAGCCCAGATAGAGGATAGCAAATTGTCTGGTGTTATAAAAAAAATCGTGGTAAAAAAACGGGGCCAGATTGATTAGATACTTTGACCTCATATCTTAAGTACTTTAAAAGACCCATTTAATGCTTTCTTACTGGGTGATATCTCGGCACCTACAAGCTAGGATGAGTCTGTCTCGCTTATAGAGGTCCATGTCATATCTAAGTAGTATATACTCAGATTCTATCAGGGTATGGAGCCTAAAGTAGGTGGAGTTATGCAGCATTACATAACCCCACCCACTATAGGCTCCACCCATTATTTTCTGGGACATCTGGAACAAAAGTTGTCAAGTATGAAGTACTAGTCATATCATGACTATCACCACATGTTGTTTGTTAATGTTTATGGCAGCAGTGTTTGTGTAAACATACAGACTATTATGTGTAACTCATCCATGTTCTCTTTCTATACCCACTGTCAAATACATCCGGTGTTAACTCTGTCTCTTTCTGTATCCGCTTCTTAGCCATGTGTTGTAGCTTGACATTTTAATCTTTCCCACACAAATTTTATATTGGAGTAGGGTCCGATTTTGAAAACACAGAAATACATAAAACACATGTTATGCTAAAATACAAACAAAACCTCAGATTTTAGCATTTTGCTCATGATTTCTTATTGAGAATAGGTGGGTTTGGGTTAGCAAAGGTGTTTTTATTTTTCTACTTTTATTGATAGGTGTGTAGGCTTTTGTGGCATGTCTTTATAGTCTTTTTTCTTTTCCTTTAATTATTTTTCTTGGGGATCTCTCCATGGTGTTGTCATGAGATCCTATGGCATTTTTTGTTTTTTATTTGATTTTTTGTTGATTTTATTTTCATCTTTCTTGTATTTTTATTGCAATTTTTCATTTTTTTTTATTTCTGAAAAATATTTAGCTACAGTAACACACACACACATATATATATATATATATATATAATGTGTGTGTATTAACAATATATGCAAATTATGTATGTGGTAGCATGAGTTTGTAAATATTTCTGTTAAAGCTGTGGTGTCATGGCTTTCTAAGAAAGTGAGCAACAAGTATACGTATTTCTTTATAAATCCATAAATTAACAGCAGCTGTTCTGAACATAGTATGTGTCATGATTAGTGTTCTAAACCATGTCGGACATTTCCCACAGTTCTTTTATCACGTTTCTCCTCCTGTGTTCCCACCACCTTGATTCCTTTAACAAAGGTTTACAAAGCCTCAAATATTACCAATGTAGAGCTTTGGTTTCAGCTGTTTTTACATGAGAGGAAGTAAAAACTAAAGGCTTTCTTTGTGGCATTGATGTGATAAAATTGTGGTGCTATTATCTCTCCTCTAGGCCATGGTTCTGTATCACTATCCATCAATCAGATGAGTTAACGATTTCTCTCAGTGACATTATCCATGTGCTGCATGGAGATAATGACGATGGTGGTTTGGCAGTCTAGCAAATGGACAACAAGGTTACTTTCCAGCAAATTATGAAACTACTGAAAGTAAGTGAGTATGCCTTTTCATTTTAGGCTTATTTGGGTTGAACTGCGTGTTTTTCCCTAGACAGATTAAACCATTTCCAGTCAGACAACCACTTATATTATGTTTTTAGTTTAACATGAAGAAGATCAAAGGGTAGCTGCACTTACATATCAGCCTGGCTGACATCCCATTAAGTTACATTTTAATTATGGACCACCTCCAAATTCTATTGCACTCTTACAATAGTGTAGGCTACAAAATTGACAATTTACAAAAATAACTATAACATGAACATTTGTTAAGACATACTGATACAGAAAGAACAGAAGGCCCTGCCTTTACTGTCTATTAGAAGGGTTGAGGTGCAACGAGAGGGTGTGAAAAAAACTGCTTGGCCAGGAGTTATTTGATTATAGCATGAAAGGGGCTACCCCTTTCACACGCTCACTTACATTTAGTGCTGCTACTGCTCCTGTTTGGTTGCGTAGCCACTGCCAGGACTGGCCGTTCCTCCCATTCACCCCTGAAAGCAGGAAATGTCAGTAGCTACACCAATCAGGGGACATACTTTCCCTGGCATCTGGGTTAATGCTGTGAGGAATTGGTGAGGGAACAAGAAAAGGAAGCTTGAAGGAAGGATATTTAGAACTAGGCCTAGAACAAGCCCTTATTATATTTGAGTGCTGCCCCAATAGAGTTACTTTCCTGGGAAGTTGAAACATTCTTCTAAGCAAAGTAAAATGGTTTCAGCTTCACAGTCCTAAACACTCCCTAAGTATGCTGTGGCTGCAGAGTGATGGGTAGTGGGATGCCATCCAGAATACACTTTCAGTAAGGCAGTTCATGAAGCAAGTGAGAAAAAATAGTAAAGGGTCATAAGCTACTTGATATACGTTTAAAAAGAGAGTTGTAGATAGAGAATAGTAGATGCCCCAGAACAGAGCCCTGAGGCACACCTGCAGAAAGTAGTAGGGGAAACAAGTAAGCAGCAGTGAAGTAACATTAAACATATGAGCAAGATGGTCCTGGTCTGGATCTTCTTTTTCACTTGAGGTGAGCCCCAAGAGATCCCCAAAAGGTAGAATATCATATAAAATATTAGATGCCAAACGCTTCACAGCCTGTCCTACGGTAGGTGCCCGCCTGGGAGCATCACAAGTTTTAGCTCATTACAGAAGAAAAATCTCCATTATCAGTCTGATCCTGCCCAAAGACCAGTCAATAACCGAAACGTGAGGCACATTTTCACTGCAGGAGGTAACCAACAAACCCCAGATGTATGCTTCAGCCTTCATTGGCCTCATAGGTGGGGCACGGTTGGTCTCCCTCTAGGCACAACAGTGTAAAGAGGTTCATGTTTTGAACCTTTTCAACCCTTTAAACCAGTCTAGGTTGTCATAGCTTCACTATATAAGCACAAGGAGTCAGACTGGTTCAGTAATTGATACATCTGTACTTTTTGAGTTAATTGTGAAAAAGGATGACTGTAAATATATCTTAAAAAACTATATGCATGTTTAAATGTGAACAGCACTTACAAAGTGTTCATTGTATTGCTGATGTATGCCCTGTTTTTGTGCACAAAGAAGATCATATTCTAATTACCTTCTTTTATTTTGTAAATTTATTTTTAACCCCTTGATGACAATTGCCGGTCCGGGTACGTCACGGAAATTCAAGTCGATAACGACAAATGACGTGCCAGGACCGGCACGTCATTAAACGGGTGCAGAAAGCGATCTATTTTCGCTTTCTGCACCGAAACGGCGTTGCTGTAATGCCTCGACCTCGAGGCATTCAGCAACGCCATTATCGACACAAAGGGGCCATCTCTGGCCCCTCCCCAGGGCGTCAACATCCGCCATACTTTGTATGGCGGCAGACGCCCGTTTTAAAAGCGTTGATCGCCTCCTAAACTTAAATGGTGTCGCTGGAATGCCTCGATCAGGAGGCATCCAGCGACACCAAACACTTACCTGGGGATGGACTGTGACCGCTCCGGAGAGCGGTCACAGCCGCAGCTGCCGGTGATCTTCGCCATCAGCAAGATGGCGGCGGTCCGGGAAAATTCAATAAAGAAAAACAATAAAGTCTAAAAAGTTCGCTAGACGGTCTCCAGACCCTCTAGAGAACTCTGGCTCCACTTGCAGGTTGAATATAGGTACTGCATTCAACCATGCAAGTCAATGGAGCTCAGCTTTCTAATCACAGTGTGATTAGAAAAAATAAATAAAAAATAAAATAAAAAAATAAAATTAATAATAATTAGAAAAAAAATAGTAAAAAAACAGTAAAATGTAAAAATAATTTCCCACTGATGTCACTATCAGGGGAACCTTCAAGTTGAAAAAAAATGTTAAAAAATTTTTAAAAAAGGCAAAAAAAATATATATATATATAAAAAATATATTTTTGTGAGCAAGTCCTAAAATTAGCATATTAGCTTAAAACAATTCTCGCATGGAAAGAGTTAAAATACTGGCATATTAAATGCCCATGGGGTGTCTACTTTTAAAAAATGTATGATTTGATGGGGTAAATTGAATTGGCTGGGTTCAACAAGGTCCCAATTAACACGGGGGGAAGGATGGCCACACATCTAATTTCCAATTAGGAAAATGCACACGTACCAAATGTGGCCTTTTAGTTCCCCCAAAAAATGACAAACTCATGCATGTGGGGTATCACTGTACTCAGGAGATGTTGCTGAACACATATTGGGGTGTCGTGTGACAGCGGCATATACCAGGAGCTGTAAATTCATACATAAAGTAGGTGTGTGTGGGAAAAATACACACACAAAAATACTACTGCAAACTTTGAAAAAATGCTGGTGGTAAAATGTGTGCATGCAAAGAGTTAAAATACCAGCATTTAAAATACCCCGTGGTGTCTAGTTTTCAAAAATATATGGTTTTGTTGGGCACACTGAAATGGCCCGGCTCAAAGATGTGCCAAATAGGGCATGGGCAGTGGATCCCCAAATGCCAAAGTTCAACACTGAAAAATGTGCATGCCCCAAATGTGGCCCTTTTGCCCCCGAACAGCCAGGCAAAATCATTCATGTGGGGTATCACTGCGCTCAGGAGATGTTGCTGAACACATATTGGGGTGTTTTGTGATAGTGACATATACGAGAAATTTTTAATTCATACCTGAAGTAAAATGCGTGTGACAAAACAAATGCAAAAAAATGACTACCACAAAGTTTGACAAAGACTGGTGGTAGATATGGTGCATGGAAAGAGTTAAAATACTAGCATTTGAAATACCCTGGGGTGTCTAGTTTTCAAAAATATATAGCTTTATTGGGCACACTGAAATGGCCCGGCTCAAAGATGTACCAAATAGGGCATGGGCAGTGGATCCCCAAATGCCAAAGTTCAACATTGAAAAATGTGCATGCCCCAAATGTGGCCCTTTTGCCCCCAAACAGCCAGGCAAAATCATTCATGTGAGGTATCGCTGTACTCAGGAGATGTTGCTAAACACATATTGGGGTGTTTTTTGATAGTGACATATACCAGAACCTGTTTATTCATACCTAAAGTAAAATGTGTGTGAAAAAACAAATGCAAAAAAATTACTATCATAAAGTTTGACAAAGGCTGATGGTAGAATAAGTGCTTGGAAAGGGTTAAAATACCAGCATTTGGAATACCCATGATTTGATGGGGTAAATTGCATTGGCCGGCTTCAAAGATACCCGAAATGGCACATGGGGGGAAGAATTACCAGATTTGGAAAAAATGGCTTTGAAATAGCAAAACGCTACCTGTACTTATTGCTCCATAACGTGCCGAAAAAAGCAAAAAAACATAAAAACATTGGGTATTTCTAAACTCAGGACAAATAGTAGAATCTATTTAGCAGGTTTTTTTATTACCTTTTATAGATGAGTAAAAGATTTTTCAACTAAAAGTTAGAAACAGTCATTTTTTTCTACATTTTTCACCATATTTTATACTTTTTTTAATAGTAAATAATATGGTACAATCAAAACAATGTCATCTAAAGAAAGCCCTTCTTGTCCTGAAAAAAACAATTATCTAATATGTGTGGGTTCAGTAAACGGGAAAGAAGAAAATTACAGCTAAACACGAGCAGCGCAGAAATGTTAAAACGGCCAGTCACGAAGGGTACAAAAAGTAAAATCAGCCTTTGTCACGAAGGGGTTAAAGAAACATGTCAGATGTTAACCCCAAATGCTCCTAGAATAATAAGTTCTAAATTTACAAGGAATTCCTTTTTTGGCAACTCTTTTAACTTTATGTACAAATGCATACACCAAGATAAACACACCCACACACATATAGACCAGAGGTCTCACTGTCTATATGTAGCTTCCGCTGAGTAGCTTGTATTACTAAGCTACCATCCCACCAGGAGAAGATAGGGTGTATGTGTATATTCTGTGCAGTCTTTTGCTCTGATATTATTTGGACCACTATTTTGTTTCTTATTACATGCAATGCCACATATTGCCACATATATCTAGAATTGTATGTAGCCAAGAGACATAATCCCTTACAGATTTTTGTGTTCTACAGGCATGTCTGTGCTGCCTGTTTTAGCACAAGAGTTGAAAATCTCATCTCACCAACTTCATTATTTTCATGGGCTGACCCAAGAGAACTCCTACAACAAGGTCTTTGTTGTATAATCAGAATCTAACCTATTTCAATTTACATTATGCAAAGCCAATCACAAAACCTTTCAATATTTTAGGAGATACACTTCTGTTCTAGGGGTTGTGGTTTAAAATGTAGCTATAGGACATGATTTATCAAAACATTTTTTAACCTCTTGTGACCTACTGATGGCTGTGTATAAAGCTTTTCTAAGAGCAATAACGCATTTTACCTACACAATTTAAGCACTTCAGTCCCAGGGGTTTTTGGTACCTCAAGTCCCAGAGCAATTTTGCCATTTTTGCTGGTTCAGGAATTATTCCCCTTTCCTGCGAATAGTGTTCCCATGTAAACTATATATTGTTTTTTCAAGGAGAGAGGGCTTTCGTTTAATACCATAGTTTTATAATTAGCTGAAAGGATGAGAAATTTAGTCAAAACTAGTAAAATTTGAAATGTAACAGCTTTCCAGGGTTCGTGGTGGCATTACAAACAGTCGGGCAGCAGAAAGCCAATAATGTGTCCCTCCCGCTGGAAGAAAGTCAGCACGTACCTGTACGTCCGAAAGGGCTTTATTGAATGCATTTTTAGGATGTACAGGTATGTCTATATGGGACTGAAGTGGTTAATATATATATATATATAAAACACACATTCTCTGTTGTTTATATACATATTATATTAGGTTAGGGCTGTAGAACACTGTAATATACCAAACATTCTGAATTCCTAGAAGGTGGGATGTCAGAAGAGGAGAGAGGGACAGATGGATGTAGTTCCAAAAGCAGAAATGTCCTGCTAAAGAGGGACACCTGGAAGGTATCCAAACAAGCTTTTCTTGCAGATGAAACTCATCAGCGATAGACTGCCATAATACATGTGAAGCTGGTGAGATTCTTCTTTATTTATCTTTTGGATAAAATATCCCTACTTGTTTTGCTTGTGAAATTGAACCCATATATCATTTAATTTTCTTTATTCTACAAATAAATGTTTGTGGCATACATAAGAAAGTTTAAGTGGTAAGAAGCCAGGTGCTTGTACATTTTTTTTCTTTTGCTTAGTGCTCACATCTCACCTGGGAACAGCCTAACATGGTAACATGGGTGAAAGGTCTGTTTCCTTCCTTGTAACCACATAACAGTAACGAGACTCCAAGTGCTTGATGGAAATTGGGTATATTCTCTCCATATTCAGGAAACTGGTGGGTTTCTGAGATACACAGAATTGTCCCCGTTGTCTTTCTTAATTCTATTCTGTTTACCATCTCCTTGCAGATGTCAGCAGCCCCTAGCAGGTCAATGGAGCTGAATTTATGTCACTGCATGACACAGATGTAAACTCACCTGTGACACAGTAAAATATGCTGGTTCAGAGAATTTTTTTGTGTTCTGAAATGTCACAAAGAAAATGCTGGTTTTATTCTCACATTCAGAGTTCCATCAGTATTTCATTGAAAAGTGATTATAAAAAGAAACTGAAATAATCTATGAAATATAAAAGCAAATTATATAAGCACATTTATCGCATGCTGTGACAGTACAAAAATGGTAATGATATAGACACATAGCTTCCCACCAGGTTGCTGCAAATCTGTTTGAAATTTGTTGGTATAGAAGGCATTGGTTAATATGTGAGGGCATGCTCACTGAAGTTCCGATGTTAAATATGGCTTCCTAATATCTATTTTAACAACACTGCCAAACATATTTGTAAAAGTTTAGTTCCCTGTTTTTATTTCCTTACCTTCTTAGTCAAATGTGTTATTATGTTATCGCAGTGTATTAATTAACATAATTAACAAGTGTATTAATTAACATAATTCATATGCATTAATCAATATAATAAACACATTTTTGTAACTTTGCATTTATTGTGTTATTAAGTATAAAGTATATCGAAACAAGCCCCTTTTTCCACTGTAGCTTATGTTTATTTTAATATGTGTATGCAAGTACGGTCATGCTATAACATCCTTACATTATTAAGGATGCAGTTAACAAAAATTATTAAAAAAAAGACTACAAAAAACAACATAATGACTGAGAATCTTGCTTAAATATTTACTACAATCCTTATATTATTAAGAACTGATTTTTCAGTTCGAAAATGAGTTATAAACTATAACATATCTTATTAGAACATAGAGCTTATAGATTGTTTATTCTAACCCTTCTGTTGTATAGGTAATTTAAAATGAGTACTCATCTGCAGTTCGTCCCTCTGTGTGTAAATAGGCTGTATAATTTACTTTTAAATGCTTATATTACATGAATTGTGGTTTTACCTTTTCATTATAATGAAATAAACATAAACTACAGAGGAAAAGGGTCTTGTTTCGATATGCTTTATACTTAACACAATAAATGCAAAGTTACAAAAATGTGTTTATTATATTGATTAATGCATATGAATTATATTAATTCATACACTGGAATAATAGCTGAGATAACATAACACATTTGACTAAGAAGCTAAGGAAATAAAAACAGATTATTGTAGTGTGCTTAGAAAAAAAAGTCTGATCTCTCTGTTGTAAAAGCTATATGGGAAAAGTAAACATTTTCACTTCTAGTCATGTGTCACTGTGTTATTATCCCCTTAGCGTCCATTGACGGGTCAGTCACGTCACGCAAAAATGATCAGGTGAGATGTTGCTGAACACACATTGGGGTTTTAAGTACAATTTGTGTGGAAAAAATACAAAAAAATTACTACCACAAACCTTTGGCAAAGGCTGGTGGTAGAATCTCATGCATGGAAAGGGTTAAAATACCAGCATTTGAAATACTTTGAGGTGTATAGTTTTTAAAAATATATGGTTTGAGGGGGTAAATTGCATTGGCGAGCTTCAAAGATTCCCGAAATAGCACATGGGGCAGAATGACCAGCTTTGGAAAAAATTGGTTTCGAAATAGCAAAACGCTACTTGCCCAATAACTTGCAGCAAAAAGCAAAAAAACATAAAAACATTGGGTATTTCTAAACTCAGGACAAATAGTAGAATCTCTTTAGCAGGTTTTTTCATTAGCTAATTTGGATGAGTAATCAAACTCTATATGCCACTCTGCCCCATAATATGCCTTTTAACCCCCTAAATCCCAGAGTGGCATATAGGGGTAT
This sequence comes from Sceloporus occidentalis, assembly GCA_023333645.1. Classification (NCBI taxonomy): domain Eukaryota; kingdom Metazoa; phylum Chordata; class Lepidosauria; order Squamata; family Phrynosomatidae; genus Sceloporus; species Sceloporus occidentalis. The sequence goes on along the minus strand of JALMGF010000088.1, from coordinate 3,021,766 downwards.
AAGGCATTTCTGGAGGCAGAGTGGCACATATGGGGTCAAAAGGCATATCATGGGGCACAGTGGCATATGGAGGGTTAAAAAGCATATCATGGGGCACAGTGGCATATAGGGGGTATAAGGCATTTCTGGGGCAGAGTGGCAAGCCTGGGGGCAGATGTCCATAACTGGGGGTAGGTTGGAAAATAAAAGGAAATAAAAACAAAATATTTTTCTCAATCATAGCTTTTATTTAAAAAAAAATAGTTTACATGAATTAACATTTACTGGTAAAACTTTTTTCCTATAGGGTCATCTTATATTCAGGCTAGGGCTGCAACTAACGATTATTTTAATAATCTATTAGTTGGCCGATTATTTTTTCGATTAATCGGATAAAAAAATGCTATTTTTTTTAATTTAAAATAATGTAATAAAAAACGTACAATTTACACTTTCATCTCTTTATTGCAATGGCCTCTCTCTCTCTATCTACCTTCTTATTTTACTGACATAATAATAAAAGCTACAAGAACCCAAACACAGTGTTTCTCAAAGTAGGTTTTAATACAAAGTTATTAGTAAATATTAATTCATATGTTAACTATTTTTCATATTTAATAAAAACCATGAGAAAAAAGCCTTGTTTATATTTTCTTTTATTTACCAGTTATGCACATCTGACCCCCAGCTTGCCACTCTGCCCCAATATATGCCTTATACCTCCTATATGCCAGAGATTCCACTGTGCCCCCTGATATGCCACTGTGCCCCCGATATGCCTTATACTCCTTATATGCCAGTTATATGCAAATGAGCCCCCTGATATACCTTTTACCCCAGATATGTCTTATGCCCCCCTGATATGCCTAATATCGATATGCCTTATACCCCCTATAACCCTTATAACTTCCAATATGCCACTTGCCCCCATTTATGCCTTATACCTCCCTATATGCCACTGTGCACCCTGATATGCCACTCTGCCCCCCATAAATGCCCTGCACCACCCTGAAATTCATTATAATCCCCGATTCACCACTCTGCCTCCCCCAGATATGCCACTCTGAAATTCATTATACGCCCCATACACCACTCTACCTCCCCCTATACACCACTCTAACTCCCCCAGATATGCCATTCTGCCTCCCTGAAATTCATTACAGCCCCATAAACCACTCTGCTACCCTGAAATTCCCTGCCTCCTCCCCCTCCCATACACCACTCTGCCCCCTCCCATACACCACTCTGCCCCCTCCCCCCTCCCATACACCACTCTGCCCCCTCCCCCCTCCCATACACCACTCTGCCTCCTCCCCCCCTCCCATACACCACTCTGCCTCCTCCTCCCTCCCATTCTCCACTCTGTTTCCTCCCCCCTCCCATACTCCACTCTGCCTCCTCCCCCCTCCCATACTCCACTCTGCCTCCTCCCCCCTCCCATACTCCACTCTGCCTCCTCCCCCCTCCCATATACCACTCTGTCTCCTCCCCCCTCCCATACTCCACTCTGCCTCCTCCCCCCTCCCATACTCCACTCTGTCTCCTATCAGCAACGGAGGTTCACAAGACACCAGGGAGCCGGGTAGAGAGGCAGAGTGACGTATGGGAGGGGGAGGAGCCACAGTGGTGTATGGGAGGGTGGCTCCCATACACCCCTCTGACTCCTCCCCCCTCCCATACACCACTCTGCCTCTCTCCCGACTCCCTGGTGTTTTGTGAACCTCTGTTGTTGACAGGCACTTTCACTGCAGCTTCATAGAAGCCTCAGCGTAAGTGAAGGTGAGTAACGGAGGCTGTCTGTGCGCATCGTGCAGACCCCCACCGGCTGACAGAGAATCGAGGTCTCCTGCAGAGGATCATCCTCTCTGTCAGCTGGTGGGGGTCTGCGCGATGCGCACAGACAGCCTCCGTTACTCCCCTTCAATTACGCTGAGGCTTCCATGAAGCTGCAGTGAAAGTGCCTGTCAGCAACGGAGGTTCACAAAACACCAGGGAGTCGGGAGAGAGGCAGAGTGGTGTATGGGAGGGGGGAGGAGTCAGAGGGGTGTATGGAAGTGGAGGGGAGAGACGGAAGTTGTCTGTGCGCATCGCACGGACACCCACCGGCCGACAGTGAGGGGAATCCAGGTCCCCTGCAGCGTTGCGGGGGATCTGGATTCTAGTGTTATAATCCGATCTCTGTTTGAGGTTGGATTATATAATGAGAGGAGTTTTTCAGAGCATTTGCTCTGAAAAAAACCTCTTTTTATAATCGATAAAAATCTATTTGACTAATCGATAATGAAAATCGTTGTCAACGATTTTAATTATCGATTATTATCGATTTTATCGATTAGTTGTTTCAGCCCAAATTCAGGCTTTTTCTTTTTTTCCTAAATTAATATTCAGATTTGGGGGGGGTCATCTTATAATTGAGCAAATACGGTAATTGTATCATCCTGTGATGTCAAGCTTCACCTGGACACCCTGAGTCCAACCCAGATAGTTCATAGGTATTCTGATGAACCAGAAATAGGTCACCATTGGAAACCAAATAATATGTGAATTAATTGTTTGTGGAGGTTTGCTTAAAACAAGTAGATACCACCAGATATTCCAATACCAAGGATGGCAATATGCATCTGAAAATGGAAGCAGTTAAGCAAAATGTATTAAAAAAAACAAGATTATTTTAAAAAATGTCATCATCACTGAGAACATTGCTTAAATACTTACTACAATCAGTAGGACTGGGGTCAAAAACCTGCTTTGACACTACCAAGTCAGTGGCCAATAAATCACAAACATGTGGCCACCTGCTGGATAAACACAGCAGGGCACAACAATTTTATATAAACTGTGAACACTTTTGCAGCACGCAACTGAGTGTAACAAGCAGGTGGCCTCACACTACAAGAGTACATCGACTGCCTGTGCAAACTAGAACATGAGTGGGAGTAGTGACATAACACAAAGTTCAGCCCATGGAAGTTGTGTTAAGGGGCCAGTCCCCATGTACTGTAGCTATGTAAATGCGGATCCTGACAGCAGTCATCAAAACGGAAGCTATTTCCATTATCATTAATTATATTTTTTAAAAATCAGGGCGCCCATCTTTTGCCATTGTTTTGAAAGATTCGCAAAACTGGTACGGACACAGTGGAAAGACGGGTTTTTCTAGCTATCTAATGACCTCCAAAGTTCTACTACTGGCTTTTAATAGAAAGAGTTACTGCATACTGGGCCTTTCTTGGATCACTGATTACAATATTAACTATTTGGATCTAAGCACTTGCATCCATTATTATCAGTATTATAAGACTTGAAAAAAATTATAGTGTGCTTAAATATGTGAATCTGATCAGTCTAATCACAAGTAATTGCAATGTGGAACACAGCAGAATGTACAGTCAGATTGTTATGCAAGTTTACTATAAAGGAAACTAAACTAGAGTGGCATCACTGATGCACTTCTATGTAACCAGGCCCTGGTAATGGTTACAGTACCCCTGCTTTTGGGAAAAAAAATGGGACCAATAGTAAGACTATGTCCCAATGGAGTTTATGTAAACTGTGAGGATTTAAACATTGGAACAACAAGTGCCTTTGTTTTTGCAAGAGAAATCTTATTGCATACATACATACACTATATGGTCAAAAGAATTGGGTCACACTGCTTAATTATTGAATTCAGGTTTCAATCAGACCCATTGCCACGGGTTTATAAATTCAAGCACCTAGCCATGGGGGGTAAATATAGAAATGAAGTGCTAGCTAGAGTAGACTGGGAAGGGGGTCTAGCTATGGGAAAAGGGGGTGAGAGCTAGACTTGTGCATTCGTCTTCGGGCGAACATGGAAACAAACACGAAGAGTGCGTTTTCGTGTTCGTTCCGAAGACACGCCGAAGAGAAGACGGCGGCGGTAAAACGTAGGCAAAGCCGAAGACACACACCACGAAGATCTTCGTGATTGTCTTCGTCTTCGTCTACCATTCCCCCCCCCTTCTAACTTACCTTGGCTTCGCGGCAATTCCTGGAAGTGGAAATCCACAGGTTCGCCGTCATGTGTTACAGGGCAGTGCGAATGAGCCTATTGGTCGCCTACAGGGACCTCCTCTGGCATCAACCAATTGGTGACCAATAGGCTCACTCGCACGGTCTTTGTAACCCCTGACAGCGAACCTATGGATTTCCGCTCCCATTAACCCCTTTGATGCTGCGTTATCTAACACAGCATCGAAGGGGTTAACGGGAGCGGAAATCCATAGGTTAAAGGGCCGTGCAAGCGACCAATAGGCTCACTTGCACGGCCCCTTAACCCTTTAACATTTAACTAATTGAACAGGGAGAGAGACCAGTGGCATCGGCAGGGTAAGTTGCAGCATTGGGGTTTTAAAACCCCAATGCTGCAACTTACCCTGCAGATGCCACTGGTCTCCCTTCCTGTTCAATTAGTTAAATGTCCGTATGAGCGACTTTATTGGTCGCTCGTACGGACATTTAACCCGGCACAGACTAACTAATTGAACAGGGAGGGAGACCAGTGGCATTGGCAGGGTAAGTTGCAGCATTGGGGTTTTAAAACCCCAATGCTGCAACTTACCCTGCAGATGCCACTGGTCTCCCTTCCTGTTCAATTAGTTAAATGTCCGGACGAGCGACTTTATTGGTCGCTCGTACGGACATTTAACCCGGCACAGACTAACTAATTGAACAGGGAGGGAGACCAGTGGCATCGGCAGGGTAAGTTGCAGCATTGGGGTTTTAAAACCCCAATGCTGCAACTTACCCTGCAGATGCCACTGGTCTCCCTTCCTGTTCAATTAGTTAAATGTCCGTATGAGCGACTTTATTGGTCGCTCGTACGGACATTTAACCGGCACAGACTAACTAATTGAACAGGGAGGGAGACCAGTGGCATCGGCAGGGTAAGTTGCAGCATTGGGGTTTTAAAACTGATATTTGTCAACTGATGAACCAAAAATGGGTAGTAACCTTACGTTTCTTTTAGCAAATGCGAGAAGCTTGGCAAACAAAATGGATGAGCTGGAAATATTGGTAAGTGATGAACAGTACAATCTAATTTGTATCACTGAAACATGGTGAGATGAAATGCATGACTGGTCAGTTAATTTACAAGGTTACTCGCTTTTTAGAAGGGACAGAATAGATAGAAAAAGGGGAGGGATTTGTTTATATGCAAACCCTAAACTAAAGCCCAGTATTAAGGAAGGTGTACATAATGACAGTAGTAATGTGGAGACACTGTGGGTAGAGATTAGCCTAGATAGTAAAAAGAGTCACACACTACTTGTAGGTGTATGCTACAAGCCACCAAACATTAGTAATGAGGGGGAAGATCAGCTGCTATTTCAAATTGAAAAGGCTGCAAATAGGAATGAAGTTGTAATCATGAGAGATTTTAATTACACAGATATAGACTGGAATAGTGGAACTAGTTCCACTAAGGGCAGCAAGTTTCTGAACCTGCTTAATGACCAATTTATGTCACAATTAGTAGAGACTCCAACCAGAATAGATGCCTATCTGGGTCTGGTAATAACTAACAGTGAGTTATCTCAAACATCAAAGTAAGAGAATACTTGGGGAATAGTGACCATAACATGGTTTCATTTGAGATTAATTCCAAAAAGCAAATGGGTAACTATTGGGATAGACTGGGATGGATTGTTCTCTGGACTAAACACAGAGGGCCAATGGAATACCTTTAGGCGCATATTGCAAAATTACACATCTCAATATATACCTATGGGAAACAAATACAAAAGAAGCAAAACAAAACCGATGTGCCTTACCAGGAAAGTAAAACAGTAAATAAGAAATAAACAAATGGCATTTAAGCACTATAAAATCTGAGGGATCAGAAGTATCATTTATGGCATTCAAAGCCTGCAAAAAGGTGATTAAAATGGCTAAATTGGAAAATGAGACACTAGTTGCCAAGGAGAGTAACACTAATCCCAAGAAATACTTTAAGTATGTAAATGAAAAAAGTTAAAGGTAGAGAATGTTGGTCCTTTATTATCTGAGACCGGAAACTTGGTTAATGAGGACATAGAGAAAGCCAACATCTTAAATACTTTTTTTCTTCTGTTTATACCAAGGAAGAACCAATGATGGAGCCCCTGCTGGCTAATTTTAAGGAACCATTACAGCAAACATGGGATTGGCTGACGCAAGAAAAAGTGCTCAAGCAATTAAATGCTGTTAAGGTAGACAAGGCCCCTAGACCAGATGGTATACTTAAGGAGCTAAGCCTAATTATGGCCCATCCATTATTACTGATCTTTAGAGATTCTTTCAGTTCAGGCATAGTTCCATTAAATTGACGCGAGGCAGATGTTGTGCCCATATTTAAAAGGGGATGAAAATCTCAACCGGGCAATTACAGGCCAGTAAGCTTAACATCAGTAGTGGGGAAATTATTTGAAGGGTATACATTCAAGAACATATCTTGATCCACAATCCAATTAGTAGAAGTCAACATGGATTTGTGAAAGACAGGTCTTGTCAAACCAACCTACTGGCATTCTATGATGAAGTGTCACACACTGGGTAAGCAGGTTAGCGAGAGGCCTCGGTGCAGGGATAGTGTTGTCTGTTTGTACACTGCGATTCATGGTGCAAGATAGACAGGCACACAGCAAACAGAAGAGCAGGACTGGAACTGGCAAGGCTGATGCTGAAATAGAAGCCCACCAGCAGGGCACACGACTGGAAGCTCACTGGCAGAGCACACGACTGGACACGCTGCTGGAAGCCCTCAGGCAGGGCACACGACAGGAAGCCCACTGGCAGGGCACACGACAGGAAGCCCACTGGCAGGGCACACGACAGGAAGCCCACTGGCAGGGCTGAAGGCAGGAGCTATAACAGGATCAGGTACAAAACGAAGCCAGGAACAATTCAGGGCCAGGGCAAACCGGTCCTATTACAATGCCAAGGCCCAGTTTGCAGAAAGCTACAGCCCTTTATACTACAGGGCAGCAGGTAACGAGGCCAGGTGGCAACAATAGGAGGAGAGCAGAAACATAGGCAGAGCGGCCACTAGAGGCTGAACTAGGAACAGTCCAAAAACCTGAATGCACAATACAGGAGCCAGGAAACCAGGGCAGAATGTCACATGAAGTTAGTAAAATTATAGATCTGAGTGTGGCTGTAGAAATGATTTATCTGGACATTGCTAAGGCATTTGATACGGTTCCACATAAAAGGTTACTCTACAAATTAACAGAAATAGGCTTAGGGGCAAATGTCTGTATTTGGCTAAAAGATAGAATGCAGAGAGTTGTTGTGAACGGATGTTTCTCACACTGTACACAGGTATTGAGTGGAGTGCCTCAGGGGTCTGTCCTGGGTCGTCTTCTTTTTTATTTATTTATAAATGATCTCCCAAGCTGCATTGAGAGCCATGTCACAGTTTTGCTGATGACACAAGATTAGGTAGGGTAATTCAGACTAATCTTGATGTTTCTTCTTTGCAGGAGGATTTAGACAGAGTTGGGGACTGGCAGATGAGGTTTAACATAGATAAATGCAAAGTTATGCATTATGGTAAAATAATAAAAATGCAACCTATACTATGAATGGAATATCCTTGGGGAAAACTACCAATGAGAAGGATTTAGGAATAATGGTAGACAACAGACTTGACAACAGTGCAATATGCCAGCAAGCAGCTGCAAGGGCCAATAAGGTCTTGGCATGCATAAAACGAGGTATTGATTCACGGGAGGAGGATATCATCTTGCCTCTTTACAGGTCAATGGTAAGACCTCACCTTGAATATGCGGTACAATTGTGGGCACCAGTCCTTAAAAAGGACATTATGGAACTAGCTAAAGCGCAAAGAAGGGCTACAAAATTAAAAAGGAGATTGGAAGATACTATTTATTAGGAGAGACTAAAAAAGTTAAAATTATATACACTGAAAAAACGGTGTCTAAGAGGGTATATGATAACATTATATAAATATATATATGCAGGGCCAATATAAAGAGCTCTTCAGTGACCTGTTCATTAACAGAAGTGTACAAAGAACAAGGGATCACCCACTGAGACTGGAAGAGCAGAGATTTCATAGACGACAAAGGAAGGGATTCTTTACAGTAAGGACAATAAAGGTATGGAATTCACTGCCAATGGAGGTGGTGTTATCAAATACATTTTGGACAATGCTATGCTTAAAACATTATGGGAACTGTTTTGGGAAGGCCCTTTTCTATTCCAGCATGACTGTGCCCCAGTGCACAGAACAAGGTCGTTAAAGAGATGGATGGATGAGTTTGGTGTGGAAGAACTTGACTGGCCCGCACAGAGCCCTGACCTCAAGTCCATCAAACACCTTTGGGATGAACTAGAATGGAGCTTGTGAGCCAGACTTTCTCGTTCAACATCAATGCCCACAGAATTTCCACAGAAACACTCCAAATAATTGTGGAAAGCTTCCACAGAAGCGTGGAAGCTGTTATAGCTGCAAAGGGGGGACCAATTTTGTATTATTGTCTGTGTGTTTTGAATGAAATATCCCTGTTGGTGTTGGATGCTGTTTAGGCCATTATCCAGATTCGAATCTTTCTGCTCTATCAGTTCAGAGACTCCCCACTTACTGCTTTGTATGCTCTCCTTCTTGAGTCCTCCTCCATGTTGAAACCCTACTTTCTGAGCATGTGGGAGGGGGATCTCTCTATATCACCGACACCTCAGGAGTGGGACAAGGTAATATTTGCTATCCACAGGGGCTCCAGGAATCGAAGCTATAAGGGGTGGAGGTGTGGGGTAAACAGGGGTATTTTATATCACATCTGGTGGATGTGCCCTATGGTCAAACCTTATTGGCAGACAGTCTTGAAGGTGGTGGAATGGGTAGGCGGTATGGACTTCTCCTGCAGGCCCGAGGCCTCAACTTTCTACAGCAACACACTTATACAAAATCACTCACAATCCATCTTTTGAACGCTGCTAAGGCGGCAATACCCAGATTTTGGCACACTTCCACAGCTCCTCCAATTCACATGTGGTTACAAAACATAACCTTTATCAAACAAATGGAAGAGTTGGTGTGGTCATCCAGGGGGAAGGGGTTCCAGCACACTAGGAGGTGGTTCTGGTGGCGCGAGTTTGTCGCTTCCGCTGACTTTCAGATTATCCTTGGCCCTTACTTGACTACTACCTCCCTCTCTACATCTCCCCCACAGGCAACTTGAACGGTGACACTTCTAAGACAGGTAGGGTCAACGGACGTTACTAATTTGCGACTCTGTTCTTTATTTGTATATTTGTCTTCTGCATTTCATTGGTGGAATACTTCATTACCATATGACATTACACTTACCGATTTGGACGACTTGACACTTCTCTCGTTTCATATTTTGATTTTGTTTTTAAGTGAATGCTTTCGGAGCTTTTTTGTGTGAATGTTTCTAGTTGATTTTGATATTTTGACTCCGTTTGATCTTGCAAGGCTCAATCTCACCATACAGCTGCGCATGTTAACCTATACGTTGCTCCTTGATTATCGATAACATGCTGGGCTTGTCATGCTGAGTCTCACGGTTATGTACATCTTAGGGATTCATGTAACACTACCTGTTTTAACTTCTCTGTAACATCTGGATGTATTTGTTGTTTGCTTTGCGAGTATAAGTGTATTGGAACATATTTTGACTCTGTTTCATCTTGCTGTCACGGACTGGGTCCAAACAGATGACTGAAAGGACCCAGCGCGCCCGAAGATTGTATGCAGGAGTCACAGTGCAGTAGCGGAGATGGACAGGGCCTGGTTGCAGGGCGACCACACTCACCCAGGTGTTGTGCACCTAGGGTTGTGCAGCCAAACACCAGCGCCCTGATATGGCAGCGGATGAAGTCCAGAATGAAGTGAAGTGATATCCTGCAGGCACCCTGCAGCGGGCATGAAGCAGATCACTAGAATCACGTGCAGGATGCTGCAGGCTGGGAGTATGGAAGCCAAGCAAAGGGTATAGCAGAAACATGGGACAGGGAGACCAGGCACGAAACATAACCAGACAAGATATACATGTTACAGGGCACTACAGTGAACCAGACAAGGAATAAACATTACTAGACAAGATATACATGATACAGGGCACAACAAAGGACAGGGAACAAGGCAAGGAACACAGGGGAAGGAGTGGGGAGCCGGAATCCTCGGACGCTTCTCCTTTAAGCAAGGATAGGCCATATTAACTAGGACAAAGGGAGAGGAGAGAGGAACCAGAATCCTCAGATGATACAAGGAAGAAGGGCAAAGGTACATAAGAGAAACAAACATGAATACAGAAACTAGCCTAAGACTGATTGATAACAATTGGAGATTCCGTCACATCTTATGGCCATAGTATGCTTAGCCCACCACTACGCCAAAGTACTCCAATGACAGTGGGTCCTAACGCTAATCCCTGCTGACAGAGGTACGAAACAAACTAAACATGTAAACCAAACACATAGCACTGAGACATACCTTTAGACTGCAGACTGAGACAAACAGAACACACGGGTGGAGCACACCTTATAAAGGAAACAGAGCTGAAGCAGAAGCAAGGAATGGAAGATCATAACAAAGCAAAAGGAAATCCAGGAATGGATCGAAGAAAACAGGTATGCAGCTCCGCAGCCTGGGCAGAATGTGACACTTGCAAGGCTCAACCTCGCCATACAGCTGCTCATGATAATCTATGCATTTCTCTCTGATTGCCGATAAAATGCTGGGTTTGTTCTGATGAGTCTCCCTTTCATGTACATCTTAGGGACTCATGTACCATTGACTGTTTACACTTCTCTGTTACATCTGGATTTTGTACCTTTGCATTGTTCATGTACCCTACATTTTACCCTGCTCGATAAACGGAGAATTGATAATGAAATGAGGGGCAATTCTAGTAATAATGGACATCATTTAAGATGGAAATCTTAAACCATTTCTTGCTTTTTAGCCATTATATACAATGGTATATGAAGTAATGAACTTTTAGCCCTCTTGGACAATGGCTTTTGAGGTCACTTCTTGAGCTTCAGGCAGCTTGAATGTGGACTTGGCAGCAGTTCATAACAATTTATTGAGGCAACTGCATATGTTCACAAAAACTAAGGCAAATAAAGAATTCACTTGTTGATTTTAAAAGCTGTTGATTAAAATGTTTAAGGTAAATGTTTAAGGTACATGAGCCAATTAAACATTAGCATGTGTGCTTAGACGAATGCCAAGCATGTTAGCGGGGTGGCAGTGAAGACAGGGCTCCGCATAAGGTAAGTGGAAGGGAGAAGAGACTGTGGCAGCGGCAGTAATTATGGGGGAGAGTGAGTGTGTGTATGTGCGACTGTATGGTTAGTGAGTGGAAATGTGAGTGGAAGTGTATGGTATTAATGTGACTGTTTGTTATGGTATGGCTTTAGAGAGTCCATGGGTTAGTGTATGGTGTTAGCATGGGTAAGTGTATGCCATTAGCATGTGTGTGTGTGTGAGTTACTGCATGAGTGTTTTTGTCAGCATATGGTGTTAGCATGAGGATTTGGGTGTGTTAGTAGTTGGTGTCAGTCTGTGTGTGGGTCAGCAGAGAGTGTCACAGCTGAGCCTAGTTGATGCGAGGGAGAGGATGTTAATCTGTGTATGTATGTGTAAGTGCGATGTGTCAGTGAGTAAGGTTATGTGTTAGTATGTACGTGTATTTTAGTTACAGGAGGCACAGAACAAATACTGCACTCACTAATCCTACGCTCACTGCTATAACCATTCTACTTTCCCTTAACCTTCACCTGGAAACCTTCTTCCAGAAAACATAATATAGATATGATAATCTCATACATCTGCTGAAAATACATATGGTAATCTCATATCTGTAGAAGGGTGGATCTGCTCCCCCTTTCCTATATTTTGCAGTTCTGTACAATAAATAAACCTATGTAATGCATTTAGAAATTGAAAATGCCACTCCACTTTTTTCCTCAAGTTTCCTTTTTACTTACATTGTTATGAACTACTCTTGTATAAATATTAAATGTGTTCCTGTATTCTGATATCACAGAAGGTGCCTGTGCTTGACTTTTTTAAATCTAATTTAAAGAGGACTAGGAGTGGTTGTACAAGGGCGGACTGCTGTGATGTAATACACGGAGAAGAGTTTTGGAATAATGACAGGACTCTGCTGCTAAGCAACTCTAGTATGGCAAGAAAGATTTTAATGCAGTTTTTAAGTGAGCATTGAGGAGAATGTTTCTTTTGCCTCTCTTTACACGGCACATCACGTATCTGGTGATATTTTATAAAGGTAACCTAGGTAGAACAGCACCTTAAAATAAGTAAGTGAAAGTGTCCTAAATTCGTTTTACCAGGATTGGCATAATCTTTCCTGTTTGTTAACTTATCACTCCTTTATTGTTAAATTGCTGATTGTTGATGATTCAGTCAGGTGCAAGAGAAGTAAGATAACTTCAGGACACAAAATGTATTACAAATTGCTTGTTGTGCCATAGGATGGCAACAATTTCAGCTTCTATAAGGGTAACTTTTGAAATACATACAGTATATCCAAAAAAAACAATTCAAATTATTAACAAACAAAAAGCACATGGCTATGAATAGTCTCAATAAGTGCATTTGTGCATTATATGCATAATATGTGCAAAAGTTAATGCGCCAAAACATGTACCGTATTTGCTCGACTATTATTATGATTATAAGACGACCCCCAAAATCTGAATATTAATTTAGGAAAAAACGAAAAAGCCTAAATATAAGATGACCCTATAGGAAAAAAGTTATACTAGTAAATGTTAATTCATGTAAACTATGTAAACTATTTTTTTTAAATAAAAGCTATGATTGAGAAAAATATTTTTTTTGCTTTTATATCCTATTATTTTCCAACCTGTCCCCCAGTTATGCACATCTGCCCCCAGGCTTGCCACTCTGCCCCAGAAATGTCTTATACCCCCTATATGCCACTGTGCCCCATGATATGCCTTTTAACCCTCTATATGCCACTGTGCCCCATGATATGCATTTTGACCCCCTATGTGCCACCCTGCCTCCAGAAATGCCTTATACCCCTATTTGCCACTTTAGGGGGTTAAAAGGCATATTATGGGGCAGAGTGGCATATAGGGAGGTATAAGGCATTTCAGGAGGCAGAGTGACATTAAGGGGGTTAAAAGGCACATCATAGATCATAGAGCACTCTGCCTACAGAAATGCCTTATGCCTCCCACTTAACACTCCCCCCCAAACTTATCGGTGTTTCTGACTCCCCAGTGTGTTGTCCAGGCAGCGGGTAGACGTCGATGCAATGCGCGTACGCAACTTCCGCAGCAGCCGGAAGGAGATGCAGTTAGCAGCGGGGGTTGTCTGCGTCCATCGCACCTCCTTCTGGCTGCTGCAAAATTGTGAATTGCGTAGACGTCTACTCGCTGCCCGGGACAACACACCGGGGAGTCAGAAGCACCAGTACGTTTGGGGGGGGTACCAGACAGGAGGATCCAGGTCCCCAGCAGCGCTGCGGGGGATCTGGATCTTAGTCTCATAGTCAGACCAATATTTGAGATCTGATTATAGATGACCCCGATTTTAAGACGAGGGGTATTTTTCAGAGCATTTGCTCTGAAAAAAACCTTGTCTTATAAACAAGCAAATACGGTATTTTGCAGTAGCACTGATACATATTTAATTGTTTTTTGTTATATTTTTCAAACATTTACACTGTGATTAATTAATATGTTTTAACTAATTCTAAACACTTTTGAAAAATTGAGATTTATTTGCTTTATTTGAGTAATACACAACTGAGTGATACAAAGCTCAGTTATAATTAGAATATTCTACATGTAAACAAAAAACACTAAATTGAGTCCATTGATAAAAAAGAAAGAAGTGAGACTAGCAGAGCTGATTATTGATGTATGAAAATTCCCCATGTGGAAACCACAATAATCTTTGCCCATATTCTTTGAGGCAAACACCGCACAACCAAAAACCAAAATATTTGGTAAAACAAAATTAACAAAAATATGAAAAGTGTATTTTTTGAAAAGTAAAATAGAACATGCAACTGTTAATAAATATAATGTAAAATAATATATATAGTGTATATATATATATATAATATAAATTATGCAAATAATGGAATGTTATTATCAGCTAGCAGCAAAAGCTAGAAAACATACCAAACAGGCTGCTGCAAAACTATTTGCATCCCCCCATAAATATCCTCCTTATTTGCACCCCATCAAATTTGACCATAAGAATTTTAACAGTGCAATCAAGGGTAAACAGCAACATGCTTTGGGTGGCATCAATGACTTCCACATGACTTGTAACAGACACTTTGCCCATCCCTGAATGCTGCACACTTATTCAAGTAAGGGAAGTCCTTAATATGCATTGTACTGAACAATGCGCATGAACTGCTAGTGCTAGAGATTGTTTTTGCAATAAAAAAACAACTAAAATATTGTATATAGATTAATTAATTAGTATCAAGGATAATTTGAAATATGAGATTGCTTATTCCTTATGGAAGGGAAATCAAATGGATCTATCATTGATTAATAAAAGAGTTCCATGAGCAGAAGTCTGATGGGAGTTGTTTTTCTATGGCTCCTTAGTGCTTATGCAGCTGTTCTTTCTCCTTGCTGTTTTGTTTTTTCTTATGTTTCCTGACTGTTCTTTATTGTTTTTGTCTTGTTCCTTGCTCTTTTTCTTTGTACTGTTTGAAATGTTGTTTATATGTTGTTGTAGCATCATCTGCAATACAACTATTATCATCTTCTGTCTGTGATTTATTTCCTGCGCCTGTCTGTACCAACCCCAAGCCATCATGCATCATGGGGTACAGACAGAGCCCCTCGTATCCCCTGCACCTGGGCTCCTATCAGACCTGCTCGCCCGGTCCGTGACAAAGTGGGATCCTGAAGTAGCCTAACTACCGAATATATGAAGTTTCAAAAGTGTTGGAAGGGAGAGACAGTACTGGGGAGTCACAACCACTTGCTAAGTGTCAGGCACGTACCGGCAGCGGGGAGCAACGCAGGCTCACAAGGGGATCCCAGGTCCCGGCGTAATCATCCGACACTGTTGCATACAAAAAAAATAGAAATTATAGACAACACGTGGTCGGATCACAGTATAGTGCTAATTGAATTAATAATTTTTGTTAGAAATACATGGAGATTTAAAGACTACCTACTTAACGACACAACTATAAAAGAAAATCTTTTATGAACAATAAGTAAATTTTTTTAAGAGAATGATCCAATGGACATATCACCAATAAACAACTGGTGCACCTTTAAAGCAGTATGCAGAGGTAATTTCTTAAAAACGGAGATCCATAGGAAAAAATAAGACGAACAACAACTATCGAACCTCTATATTCAATTCTATCAAATAGCACGGGAAGTCAAAAGAAATACTACCCATGAAAAATACTCAGATCTTCTCACCCTACAAGAAGAGATAAACAAATTGTTAAGAATTAAAATATCCAGAAATATGGAGAAATTAAAACAAAAATATTATACTCAAGGAAATAGAGCTGAGAAAATGATGTCAAATAAACTTAAGAAAATAAAGCAGAGTGATAATATTACTAAGCTAATAATAAATGGCAAGACCATCTTACATCCAAGAGAAATAGCCTTTAATTAATATTACGAAGCCTTATACAATCTCCAAGCACAAGATATAAACACAAAACTAGACGCTTATTTAAAAAGAGCTAATTTATCTTAATTATCACAAGAGCAGAGATCTAGAATAAACAATTTACGAACGCAGAAATTCAGTTAATAATCAATAAGTTAGAAAAAAAATAAAACGCCAGGGCCAGAGGGCTTCAGTAACTATTTTTATAAAACCTTTGCAGAATCTATTATTCCCAAACTAAATCTTGCATTCAATGATATCGCAGAAAAAGGACCCGCCCCAGAAGAACTATTTAGGGCTAATATTCTCCCTATATTAAAACAGGGCAAAGATCCAACAAAAATAGAAAACTTCAGGCCCATCTCTTTACTTAATATAGATATAAAAATCTACTCAGCAATATTAGCTGAACGACTGAAGCCAATATTGGAAATACTAATCAATCATGACCAAATAGGCTTTATTCCAAATAGACTATCCAATATAAATACACGCAGGTTAATTAATATATTAAACATAGCAGAACAGAGGAGGATTCCCCTGCTGGCTCTGTCAATTGATGCAGAAAAGGCATTTGACAGGGTCAGCTGGGACTTTATGAGGTAAACAAATGGATGTTGGCAACTGGATTTCTCAAGCAATAACAGCCCTGTACACTAACCCTACTGCAAGGACAAATGGCCCAAATATTTGCTCTGACTGGTTCCATCTGAGACATGGGACCAGACAAGGATGTCCCCTATTGCCTCTTCTATACATAATATTGATTGAACCTTATATTATAGGTTTGAAGCTAAAAAAAGAAGACTTAATAATCAGTCTCAATGCCGACGATATTTTGACCACACTAATAAATGCACTAAATTCAATAAAGCCTTATGAAAGAATTTGCAGATTACAGTGCGGTAGCAAATTATAAGTTAAATATTGAAAAAAAGATATCATGAGCACAAATAAAAAAAAAGAAATCAAACAAGAAATATCTATGATTTATAACTTTAAATGGGTAACAGAAAGCTTCACTTACCTAGGAACTAAGATAACACAGAAAATTTTTGAAAACGATTTTGAAAACGATGAACAAGCAATTAAAAGAATGGAGAAACTTAGAATTCTCCTGGTGGGGACGCATAAATATAAAAAATGCATATGTCAAACCGAAATGGATCTAATAACTTTAAAAAAACTAGCTGCTACAGACTAGAATTGGAATATACTGACTTAAAATCTCTAGAATTCTATGGTCCACTGCGCCTCTTAAAGATAATAAACCTTTGGATTTGTTAATTTTATCCCACTTGATGCATTCATGGAAGAAAATAAAAAAAGAAATAGGTCTGGAGAATAAAATCCCTCCCTTTATCAACATAGATATTTTGGAGATAAATAATCAAGACCTAAATTTGACTAACGGGAAACAAAAATACATCAATGCTATATCACAAATAATGGTTCGGCAAGGTTTGAAAAGCTTTGAACAATTGAAAATGGAATTCAACCTCACAAATAAGGACTACTATACATACTTTAGAGTTAAATCCTAAATTGACAAATTGTTAATAAAAGCTAATCCAAAAAGGAACGATTTATTAACTAAAATCTTTAATAGTACACCTAAGAAATCTTTAATAACCAAAACCACTGAGCTTATTAGGATGTCAAAACAACTAAAAGACTTCCCTGCAAAAGTCTCATGGGAAAAAAATCTGGGACTAATAATAACGCATGAGGAATGGTGCAGATCACTACAAAAACTAAACAGATAAACCATTGCCTCAATCTAAATGAAATGCACTTTTAAAGTGATGAATACATGGTATTTGGTTCCTACAACATTGAACAAAATGTACCCGACTAATTCGCCGACATGTTGGCGCTGCCATAAATTTCAAGGGACTTATCTCCACATCTGGTGGGGCTGTGAGGGAATAAAGAATCTATGGAACACTATATTTAATATGCACATCAAATACGCAACTTGTTCTCTACAAAAAAATTACTAACTTTCTTATAATGAGACCTAATAATAGCATATAAGATCGGTCCTCTAAACTTAATTCATAATTCCTTCCCTGCACCCCCTCAAACTGCAGTGGTTGCCTGTCTATGTTCAAGTCAATATGTTTCTGTTATATAGATAACTAGATATAATAGCCACAAGAATTCCAAAATTTAAATGAAGTTATAATTGTGTGTATACTGGATGCAAAATGACGATAATGATATTACTATACAAATCTGTTCCTTCAGATTGCATCACAAGCAAAAAAAAAATCTTTGTTAATGGATTCAAAAAAAATGAAGCGTACAACAAAAGCTAGGCTGCCAGAGAATACAAAGCAACTGGGAATTACAAATTTCTTTGCAAAGACCTCTTCTTTGGAAAGTGCAGTGGAACTGGTTACTGCAGCCACTTTCAAAATGCTGGAAAAAAGGAAATTTAAGCAAGACTGGCTTAAATTTGACCAAACCACAGGTATAGCCATATGTGAGGTCTGTGCCTCCTTCTCTGACGTTGCTGACCAAACATCTAAGACTGTGAAAGGGTTTTCAGGGCCTTTTAGACTTGACGCCTTCAAAAAGCATGGAAGTCTCTCCAGCATAAAAAATGTTTACAGGCCAAACATACACTGTTGGTTCCAGAAGCTACACCATTGGCTACATTTGTGAAGAAAATGGACGAAGGCATGTTCAACCATATGAGGGTTTTATTTAATGTGGCCTATTATATTGCAAAGAACAACAGGCCGACACAGACTTTGAAGGATTGTTAGA
This sequence comes from Sceloporus occidentalis, assembly GCA_023333645.1. Taxonomy (NCBI): domain Eukaryota; kingdom Metazoa; phylum Chordata; class Lepidosauria; order Squamata; family Phrynosomatidae; genus Sceloporus; species Sceloporus occidentalis. Next base: position 3,003,354 of record JALMGF010000088.1, on the reverse strand, counting down.
GCTGACAGGGAAATTAGGAGTTGCTGTGAAAGAGGAGAATGCAAATCATAAGAGATGCAAAGAATTTATCTCACATATTGCAGCTTTTATCAGGAAAGAACTCACATGTGCGCTAAAAGAGGCAAAATATGTTACTTTGTTGCTAGATGGATCAACTGACAAAGCAGGAGTAGAGGAACTAATATTGTATGTCAGGTATATCAAGAACAATGGGGTCCAAGACCTTTTTCTGTCAGTCCTACCTCTTGATATGGCTACTGCAGATAGGTACTTAGAAACTATTATCTGAAGATGCATGGTCTCCTAGACTGGCTTTCTTCAAGGCACCTGATTGGCATTGGTACAGATGGTGGTGCCAGCATGATTGGAGCTGAAAATGGACTGGTGCAGAAAATACGCCAAAACCTGACACACGTAATTGGCATTGGCATAAATTTAAGCGTGTTAAGCTCAATTAAACAATCAAAATTCATTGATGACCTCAACTCTGTTTGAAAGAAACTGTACCGGTTTTACCAGCACTCACCCAAGAGAATGTGACAACTAAAGCAGGTGGCTGAAAATCTTCAGAATAAAATTCAGAAATGTCAGTACTTGCATAACATAAGTCAGTGTTCTCTCTGCACTTGTCAAAGACTGGAAATGTGTGACAGTCCACCTTGAAAGTGTTGCTGCAGAAAAAGACAGTTGCCCATGGTTTGTTGAGAAAACTCACAGATTTTAAATTTGTTCATATGCTCAATTTTCTCCTGGGCTACCTTGAAATGATTAAGAACCTCTCCCTTTTATTTCAAAGGTAAGAGCTTTTCTTAAGCTGCATGTGAAAAACACGATATCGTCATTAAAATCACTCAAAGATGCACCAAAACAGCATGAGGAGGGATTTATGACATGAACATCACTTAAAGGACTGTATCAAAACGTACAGTTACATGGGCTCAGCAATACTGTAACTTTATCAATCCAGCAGGAAAAAGAGAATTTGATTAAACACACTGTTAAATACCTGAAACAGTGATTTCTGGGTGGGAGGAGCTCCACGGCAGTGTTTGATACCTTTGCCTGGCCAACAGGAACAGCACTATGGTGTTGATGATTTTGTCTCAGCATTTTCAGAAACAACGATCACCACCTGAAATGCATGACAAATGCATGCATACACTCCTCAATGAGTTGTATGAATTTAAGGTCCTTGGTAAGGAAAAGAAACCGAGTGAGCTTCTGGATTTGGCACTCTCCAACACTGAGAGGTTTCCCATTTTGGGAAACTTGTTATCCATTGTGTAGGTGCTACCTGTAAAAGAGGGTTTAACTTAATGAACCTGGTAAAAAATAAGTTCAGATCATCAATGCAAGAAGAAAGTTTAGGTGATTTGTTAATGATCAGCATGAATGGGCCATCATTGAAAGCGTTTGATCCTGCAAAGGCTGTGGACCATTGGTACTTTAGTTAAAAAAAAATACAAGGCATGTTCATGGCCACAAAAAGCCAAGTGAAAAACACTAATATATTATATAGAAATTTGGTGTGTCACATAAGAATATATTAAATTATCTGCATAATTTAAATGCCCATGATGTTGGGTTCTAGTCTAAATTTAAGATCTGTTATTTTTGTAGTTGAAAATCCTGGCTCCTAACTTTTTTAGCTTGTCCTGGATTCAAAACAAATTTGTCAAGCCCTGCACTACCCTATTGCAAAACTCTTGAACAAAGGGCACTGTTGGGTGTGTTCTCATACACCAGGACTCAGAACAGGTCAATTTTATACAGTACTGGCCTCATGAACTGACATTCAAGAAGCTATAGTGACAACTTATAACACAGCTTTCCTATTTGGTACCACACTGGTGTTCCTGAGACCACCACCATCAGTGCAGAGTACTTAAATGTCACATATGCTGTGAAATGGAAGGTGGGAACAGCTGGCGTATGTGCTAAAACTACTCTTATCGATTCAGTGTGACATAGGCAAGCACAGACAAGATTGTTAACAGTCCTTCAAGATGAAGACTTTATCTACAAGTTTCTTATTTTGTACGGCCCAGGGTTGTAGAAAGACACGATTGTTGATATTTAGACTATATAATTGCAGTTTTGAATTAAATGCCAAAACCACTGGATGCTTACAATCGAATAAGACTCTCCATGTCCTCTTCAGCCTGGAAATTGCAATTTAAAATATGAAATATGCCACACATGATTTGTGGTTCACGTGCTTATAAATGGTTACCTGTTAAGTCAACTGGTACTTGAAAGGTGGGAAGTTTTTTCCAGTACAGTTTTTGATACCTCACATGACTTCCCATTAGAAGAATCATTTGTTATATATGCCATAGTGTTGGACCCAACTTGGATAGCGCAAGGGACTCTCAATTTTTATTATATATGTACCTTGGTGCAGCTAATTGATAATATCGCAGAGATCTATTAGGATACTTTCTGACTCGTAGGCAAAGAGTAACAAATGCTACAAGGACAGGCCCAACAGGTGACATGCATTTTGGATTACCTGAGAGCTATTCAGGGAGGAGACTCTGTATGGTTGGTGGTATATAGTAACTTCATGAGTATAAGGAGCCAATGGTGGAGTGTGATGGGAGTTATTTTTATATGGCTTTAGTGAGTTCTCATGCAGCTGTTCTTTCTTATCTTTCCTGTTGTTATTTCTTGGTTTTCTCTACTTCCTTGCTCTTCTGCCTTGTACTGTTCAATAGCCATACACATGCTAGCCTTGGGCTATTGTTAATAGCCACGCAGACTGCACATTCTAACACACTCATAGTTTTGTAGAACCTTGTCCAATTACCTATTGTCTAATCACAATCTAGTTGTGCCATCACTGCCTTCTTATCAAAGTAATAAAAAGACCTGTTGCACAGTTATTGATTTGAAGCTCTGCTGGAACGTGGGACAACATTGTCGTACAGAAGCGTCCCCTGTGTTGTTCAAGTACCCTAAAGGTAAGTAAATGCTCTTTTCCTGTTTTTGATATCATGAACTGCATTTGTTCATGTGTTGGTGTAAGGTATTTTCCATCAGTTTACAAGATGTAACAATGGTAACAAATATATACCTTACTGAACTATAATTTAACACTCTTGACCAACTTTTAACAATGGGGCAAATGGGGTTGCATTGTAATTTATATATCTGCACGATACAGCATTAATACAGTATTTGATGATGTTGGAGTACAGATAGAGCCCATTTGGTTCATCGGGACCCTCTCCTGTAGTATTCTGTATTTGCATAGACTCAAACTCCATTATGGATGTATGATGACTGATCGCAGACTAAGCTCCCTATTTCCTATCATGTGACAGGATCAGTCAGTGAAAAGCTAATTTTATATTCATATGTTGTGAGTTCTGCTTGGCTTTTGCAGTTGCATTTAGCTTGGACACACAAGCGAATCCTGAGCTGGGGCGAATCTCCTAAGTGACATCTCTAAGTGAGGAGTTACAAGCAAAGAAGGAGTTAAAAAGCAAAAAGGAGTTAAAAAGCAAGAAGGAGGGTAAAGTATAAATCCTTGTGATTGCATATAATATATTTATATATATTTTGCGCCTTACTGTCTGTTTTTGCCAGTTATTGGAGCTATCCCCATTGCCAAGATGTCCTCCATGTTTGACAATGCGGTCAGGTGTACATCTTGCTCAATGTATGCAATCCTTGAGCAGCGCTTCGAGGGTGCATATTGCTGTGCAAGATGTGTGCGGGTTGCTCATTTGGAAGCACAAATCCTGAGTCTAGAGGAGCACCTGGCAACACTGAGATCTATTGACAACTTGGAGAGGAGTCTGCTGCTCACTGAGCAAGCTCTCTCGCAGGTAGAGGTGGGGGAGGATAGTGGGATGGAGGTACAGGCCAGACAGGAACTGGAGTTAATAATGTCTGAAGAAAATTATGACATAGTGGGTATAACAGAGACATGGTTGGATGATAGCTATGACTGGGCGGTTAACATACAGGGGTATAGTCTATTCAGGAAGGATCGGAAAAAACGAAAAGGGGGAGGAGTTTGCCTTTATGTAAAGTCCAGCCTAAAGGCCACACTGCGGGAGAATATATGTGAGGGAAATGATAATGTGGAGTCATTATGGAGGTACAGGACAGTCAGGCAGCTAGCTGGGTTACAGTTAGAAGGCGGGGTAGGGGGAAAAGCGCCAGGGAGGCTAGTCCTGATTTAGCACACCCCAACAAGTTTGCCCGGTTGGCAGATGAGGGGGATGTTAGTTCAGAGTTAGCAGTACTGCAGCAAGTCACTGCCTCTGACCACCAGAGGGGTGTCTGCTCCAGTAAGGAGGGAAGGAGGAGCGCAGGGCAGGCCAGACAGGTGCTGGTAGTGGGGGACTCAATTATTAGGGGGACAGACAGGGCGATCTGTCACAAAGACCGGGATCGCCGAACAGTGTGTTGTCTGCCTGGCGCTCGAGTTCGGCACATCGCGGATCGGGTTGACAGATTACTGGGAGGGGCTGGAGAAGACCCAGCAGTCATGGTGCACATTGGCACCAATGACAAAGTGAGAGGGAGGCGGAGTGTCCTTAAAAATGATTTCAGGGACTTAGGTAGCAAGCTTAAGGCAAGGACCTCCAAGGTAGTATTTTCTGAAATATTACCTGTACCACGTGCCACACCAGAGAGGCAGCGGGAGATTAGGGAGCTAAACAAGTGGCTCAGAAGCTGGTGTAGGAAGGAGGGGTTTGGGTTCATGGAGAACTGGGCCGACTTCTCTGTCGGATACAGGCTCTACGGTAGGGACGGGCTGCACCTCAATGGGGAGGGTGCAGCTGTGCTTGGGGAGAAGATGGTCAGAAGGGTGGAGGAGTGTTTAAACTAGGGAAAGGGGGGGAGGGAAACTACAATATAGAAGGGGAAGATAGTGTAGATAGAGAGCTGGGGCTTATAAATGTACCTGGGGGTGGAGCAGAGGGAGGGGTTAGAATAGTTAATAGGGATAGGCTTCATAGGGAAAAAAACCATACACCTCTAAATTGTATGCTTACTAATGCCAGAAGTCTGACCAATAAAACTGACGAACTGGAGTTAATAATGTCTGAAGAAAATTATGACATAGTGGGTATAACAGAGACATGGTTGGATGATAGCTATGACTGGGCGGTTAACATACAGGGGTATAGTCTATTCAGGAAGGATCGGAAAAAACGAAAAGGGGGAGGAGTTTGCCTTTATGTAAAGTCCAGCCTAAAGGCCACACTGCGGGAGAATATATGTGAGGGAAATGATAATGTGGAGTCATTATGGGTAGAAATATATGGAAAGAAAAATAATAAAATACTGATCGGGGTTTGCTATAAGCCACCAAATATAATGGAAGCAGCAGAAGATCAATTATTAAAGCAAATAAACAAGGCAGCTAATCACAATGAGGTGGTTATTATGGGGGACTTTAACTATCCCGACATAAACTGGGAAACCGAGACCTGTGAATCTCATAAAGGAAACCGGTTTCTGACTATAAGTAAGGATAATTATCTGTCCCAAATGGTACAGGACCCGAACAGAGGGGGCGCCCTACTGGACTTAATATTAACCAACAGACCTGACAGAGTAACTAATGTGCAGGTCAGGGGACATCTAGGAAATAGTGATCACAATATGATGCATTATAACTTGTCCTTCAATAAGGGAACTCTTAGAGGAGCCACAAGAACTATGCACTTTAGGAGGGCAAAGTTTGATCAACTAAGAGAAGCCCTTAACACTGTAAATTGGGAAAATGTCCTCAAAAACAAGAGTACAGACGCTCAATGGGAGATTTTTAAGAATATCTTAAATTCTCACTGTGAAAGGTACATACCGTATGGGAATAAAAGAGTCAGGAACAAGAGAAAACCAATGTGGATAAATAAAAATGTAAAGGGGGCAATAAATGGCAAAAAAAAGGCATTTAAGCTACTAAAACAGGAAGGCAGTGAGGAAGCACTAAAAAGCTATCGGGAAAAAAATAAAATATGTAAAAATCAGATAAAAGCAGCAAAATTGGAGACAGAAAGACTCATTGCCAAAGAGAGTAAAACAAACCCCAAAATGTTCTTTAACTATATAAATAGTAAAAAGGTTAACAATGAAAGCGTTGGCCCCTTAAAAAGTAATGAGGGAGAAGTTATAGACGGGGATCAGGAAAAAGCTAATCTATTAAATATATTCTTCTCTGCTGTATTCACAGAGGAAAATGAAATGCCAGGTAATATACAGCAGGATGAGATAAATGCCCCAGTACATGTCGCCTGTCTAACCCAGGAAGAAGTGCAGTGCCGCCTAAAAAAAATCAAAATAGACAAATCCCCAGGTCCAGATGGCATTCACCCCCGCGTTCTAAGGGAGTTAAGTAATGTAATAGACAGACCCCTATTTCTAATATTCAAGGACTCTATAGTGACAGGGTCTGTTCCCCAGGACTGGCGCATAGCAAATGTTGTGCCAATATTCAAAAAGGGGACAAAAAGTGACCCGGGGAATTATAGGCCTGTTAGTTTAACTTCTGTTGTGTGTAAACTGTTTGATGGTTTCCTAAGAGATGCTATTTTGGAGTATCTCAATGAAAATAAGTGTATGACTCCATATCAGCATGGGTTTACAAGGGATCGGTCCTGTCAAACTAACCTGATCAGCTTTTATGAGGAGGTGAGCTCAAGACTGGATCGGGGTGAATCGCTGGATGTCGTATATCTTGATTTTTCCAAAGCATTTGATACGGTGCCACATAAAAGGCTCGTACATAAAATGAGAATGCTTGGGCTGGGGGAGAATGTGTGTATGTGGGTAAGTAACTGGCTCAGTGATAGGAAACAGAGGGTGGTTATTAATGGTACATACTCTGAGTGGGTGACTGTTGCTAGTGGGGTACCACAGGGGTCAGTTTTGGGTCCTATTCTTTTTAATATATTTATTAATGACCTTGTAGAGGGATTGCATAGTAAAGTATCAATCTTTGCAGACGATACTAAGCTCTGTAACGTGGTTAACACAATAGAGGACAGCGCACGATTACAAATGGATCTGCATAGGTTGGAGGCTTGGGCTGGGATGTGGCAGATGAGGTTCAACACAGATAAATGTAAGGTTATGCACATGGGGAAGAAAAATCCAGGCTGGGAATATGTATTAAATGGGAAAACACTGGGGACGACTGACATGGAAAAGGACTTAGGAGTTTTAGTTAACAGTAAATTTACCTGTAGCGACCAGTGTCAGGCAGCTGCTGCTAAGGCAAATAAAATCATGGGGTGCATCAAAAGGGGCATAGATGCCCACGACAAGGAAATAATTCTACCCCTGTACAAGTCACTAGTCAGACCACACATGGAATACTGTGTACAGTACTGGGCACCAGTGTACAAGAAAGATATAGTGGAGCTGGAGAGGGTTCAAAGACGGGCAACCAGAGTAATAAGGGGAATGGGAGGACTACAGTACCCAGAAAGATTATCAGAATTGGGGTTATTTAGTTTGGAAAAAAGACGGCTTAGGGGGGACTTAATAACTATGTATAAATATATAAGGGGACAGTACAGAGATCACTCCCAGGACCTATTTATACCCAGGACTGTATCTATAACAAGGGGACATCCTCTACGGCTGGAGGAAAGAAGGTTTCTACACCAGCACAGACGGGGGTTCTTTACAGTAAGAGCGGTGAGATTATGGAACTCTCTGCCAGAGTAAGTGGTGATGGTAAACTCAATAAAAGAGTTCAAAAGGAGCCTGGACGTGTTTCTTGAAAGCAATAATATTACAAGTTATGGATATTAGATTAATAGGGACAGAACGTTGATCCAGGGATTTATTCTGATTGCCATATTTGGAGTCGGGAAGGAATTTTCCCCCTGGTATGGGGCAATTGGCATCTGCTTCATAAGGGTTTTTTGCCTTCCTCTGGATCAACACAGTAGGGACACAATATGTATATAGGTTGAACTTGATGGACTTTGGTCTTTTTTCAACCTTATGAACTATGTTACTATGTTACTATGTTGCACCGTTGTGTGCATGAACAGTACGAGAATTTATAAAAAAAATGTTATGGATTGCTCACTTTGTAACAGTGTTGCCCAAGGACCATACCTGATGCTAATCCACACCTGCACTTTTTGACTGTCTGCTGTATAATATGTATAATAATGTGCAAACAAGTGGTAGGGTGCGCTAGAAACTGCATCTTATGTAAGAGAGATAACTATTATAAGCACTTAGCTTCTATATCCTGTCATTGTATATATGGAAAAAAAAACAGAAAGAGAAACTCAATATAAGTATATTACAGTATCAGTGTGAAAAATACTAGTGCTAACACTTTTCAGAGTAGACTACTGCTCTGTTTTCTAGTTATATTCTCTTCTCCCCTTCACTTCTTTATACCCAGGACTGTATCTATAACAAGGGGACATCCTCTACGGCTGGAGGAAAGAAGGTTTCTACACCAGCACAGACGGGGGTTCTTTACAGTAAGAGCGGTGAGATTATGGAACTCTCTGCCAGAGGAAGTGGTGATGGTAAACTCAATAAAAGAGTTCAAAAGGAGCCTGGACGTGTTTCTTGAAAGCAATAATATTACAAGTTATGGATATTAGATTAATAGGGACAGAACGTTGATCCAGGGATTTATTCTGATTGCCATATTTGGAGTCGGGAAGGAATTTTCCCCCAGGTATGGGGCAATTGGCATCTGCTTCATAAGGGTTTTTTGCCTTCCTCTGGATCAACACAGTAGGGACACAATATGTATATAGGTTGAACTTGATGGACTTTGGTCTTTTTTCAACCTTATGAACTATGTTACTATGTTACTATGTTGCACCGTTGTGTGCATGAACAGTACGAGAATTTATAAAAAAAATGTTATGGATTGCTCACTTTGTAACAGTGTTGCCCAAGGACCATACCTGATGCTAATCCACACCTGCACTTTTTGACTGTCTGCTGTATAATATGTATAATAATGTGCAAACAAGTGGTAGGGTGCGCTAGAAACTGCATCTTATGTAAGAGAGATAACTATTATAAGCACTTAGCTTCTATATCCTGTCATTGTATATATGGAAAAAAAAACAGAAAGAGAAACTCAATATAAGTATATTACAGTATCAGTGTGAAAAATACTAGTGCTAACACTTTTCAGAGTAGACTACTGCTCTGTTTTCTAGTTATATTCTCTTCTCCCCTTCACTTCTTACATGGGCAAGGATTCCATCCGTCATTACACCAACATTTCAGAGCCCACCGGAGAAGTCGTTACAAGCATGTTAAATAATGCAATACATTTTCTAAAAAAAAAACTAAAAATAAAATGGATAGCCACACAATGTCTTTCACCCTTTCTGGGTTTCCCCGAGGTGTATAGTTTAAGGATCTGAGGCTCCCTTTTATGCTGCTGCTTCTTCTGTGTATGTTGCCTCCTACAATTTCCTTCATTTCCCAATCTCGCAGAGGTTCGTTTCTTTAAGGTGTTTTGTTTCTTCTGCAATATATTGCAATCAGTGATCAATATGAAGCTTTGTATATACAGTATTGATCATATTTACAAACAATGATCAATTAAATATGTAGGTTGAAACACAATCATTAACTGAAACAAAAACAGCTGTGTTGGAGAATAGTGAGGCATTCAGCGACACCAAAAACCCACCCCAGAGCGCATTGTAACCGCTACGTACAATGTATGTATCTTGCCGTGGAGGTCCACTTTGCAAGCTACAAATTACATATGTAATTGGCACTCTAAGGCTTAAAGTACCAGGGTCACTTTTCTTCCCTTGTCCAGCCCTGGATGCAACCAAAAATACCATTGTACATTTACATTTACTACAGATACAGCTCTCAAGACAGAGACAGAGCAATAATCTGTAACCAGGTGTGCAGGCGAATCAAAACAAATCTAAATTCAGGGGCTGATGACCAACAGGATAATTCCGGTACCAGGCAATAGTTCAAGACAGGCAGCAAACAGGAATGGTCAGAGAAACAAAGCAATGTCAAACACAGCAAATCACCTGGGACAGGGGAGGGCTGGCTGCCTACGACCTGGGGGGCAAGTCTAGTTAAGTGGCCCATTGCGCCACCGTATCAGCCCACCAGCCATGCCCATTTTTTCCTGATTTTCTTACACATGTTGATGTAATATGATGGGATTGGTAGTACGTCGGTACACTAAAAAAATCATCATCCATGGGACGCCTGAAGCCACAATTTAACACAACTAATCCCTTTTAATAAAGTATGCAGATTGAAATAGATTAAATAACACAAAACTTTCACTTTTCTGTTCACTGATTTCTGGGCCTAGAAAATGATGTCCTTTAAAGTGGCTATAGTTAAGTGCCAGGAAACAGATGATCAAATACACACCAGGACAGGCTCTGGCAAACCGACACCCAAACACACACGCACACACACACCAGGACAGACTCTGTCACACCAACAGCCAAACACACACACCAGGACAGGCTCTGCCACACCGACACCCAAACACACCAGGACAGGCTCTGCCACACTGACACCCAAACACACCCCTTTTAGTGTTTTTGCCCTCTTTTCTGTAATGGCCCCAGTTGCTACCCTTGTTTATTGGTGCATCTATTAATTGCATAGACAAAATGCTGCCCTGCAGTATGGGGGATGTATATCTGACTAGTTTGTTCCTTCCACCCAGAATGGAAGCATAGGACTTCCCACCTCTGCCCCAAACAACCTGCCTGTGGTATCCTCAAACAGCCTTCCTGTGCAATGCTTTCCCCCCACTTACACATCCATACAAACACACATACTCATTCATACCACCTCCCCCACCCCCTTACCTGAACTGCAGATAACTCTGTGCCACTCGCAGACTTCTGCAGGAGCCGCTGCATCCCTCTGTGTTCTTCTCTTGTACCGCCCGGGAAGGCAGGAACGGAGTGGACGTGACATATAAACACATAAAGTCACATAACTCTGCTGGTTTCCTGCTTGTGGAACAAGAGACGCTGCTCGCACAGCGAGCAACGCACAGGTAAGTGGCAGGGCCTTTGTGGAAGTGATCGTGGGGGTTGCACTAGCGTGACCACATTTTTTTTCCTTGCCATCAAGCTGGTGTGTGCATATGCATATGTGTGTAAAGGCAGGTGTGCATAAAGGCAGTGTATGTGTACATGCGTGTTAATGGGGAGGTGTGTGTAAAGGCAGTGTATATGTGTCAGAATCCACGGCAGGTTTCCCGGCGCAGCCACTCACTGGTATACCCGCTCGCTCCGGGAGGAAGGTCCCGCACCGCGTCCGTTGCTTTTTCCTCCGCCGCCCACATGGCCTCTTCTGGGTCGCGCGCGCACGCACCATCAGAAAACTTTATGTGTTCCCCGACACAGTGTGTGTAAGGGCAGTGTATGTGTAAATGTGTGTTCATGGGCAGGTGTATGTAAAGGCAGTGTGTAAGGGCAGTGTAAATAAAATAGCCTCTATAAAAAAATAGCTGGGTGGCACAATTTTCTTTCTTGCCTCGTGCACAAAAGGAGCTAGCTACGGCTCTGGTTGAGACACTGCCAAGTAATCCCAATTTCTCATATTAATTGAAGGCCTAGTCACTTGGAAGTGTACTGAAGTCCACACGGTAATGGTATGTGATGGCTGGTATTTGTGTGGCCAAGAAAGGTTTAAAAGACAAAAAACTACTAAGATATCTATGCATTATACCAGCAAAAGTATAGATCACAAAAAATAATTCTTAAAATACCTTCTGGATAAATTTTCTCTTTGCACATATGCGCGTGTGGCATGCACTGTAGTGTATGCAGGGCCACATGGGCATAGCGTTGTGTCAAAGTATTACACAGGTTTGGATGGATGCTCCTTCCTGCCCCTCGAGACTCCTCTGCTTGGCATCTGACATATCATTTATTCTGCAGTAATCTCAATTATCTAGGTCATTGTTTGCCAAAGTAAGCTTAGGGTAAAATAAACATATGTTAAAGCCAGCATGTTTACATGCTTATTATTGTTATTATCTTTTATTTATATAGCGCCAACAATTTACGCAGCGCTTAAAACAATACTTCAATTAATAATTAATAATTCAAGGGGTATGACAAGATGAGAATTGACAGACTAAGACAACCCGATACATTAGGTGGAGAGAGCCCTGCTCGCAAACTTACAATACTGAGGGAATGGGGTGTCACAAAGTTCTTGAGAATACAAGTGAGGAACCCAGTATGCAGCAAAGGCACTGATGAATAAAGAATCGTCAGACAAGCTAGGTCAGGAGTGGAGAAGGCAGCGAAGTCAGGAACAGGCACAGGTCAGCAACAGAGATGGTTATCATACAAGCCAGGTCAGGAGTGGAGAGGGCAGCGAAGTCAAGAACAGGCACAGGTCAGCAACGGAGAGACAATCAGGTAAGTATACTATAAAGGCACTGCTCAGCTGGAACAATAACTGAGCACTGAATGGAAGTCAGTGCTCGGCTTTTGAATCTGCCGCTTAGACGAGGCTCCGCCCCCAACGGGTGACATAACGTTAATTACGTTACGTCGTCTCCAGGGAGGTAAGCTATAAGAGAGAGGGCGTGGTTCGCCCCCGCACGTACCGCCCATCACTTGAGATGGGGATACCGAGGAGGACCTGCCCCGGGTGCTTGCTGGATGCTGGCACCTCGAAGCAAGGTCCCGGAGCTGTGGGAGAGGTACGTTTCGAGTACCCGCTAGCCGCAGGGAACTCGGGGGAATCGCTATGTTGCGGTCCATGACGCGGACCGTGACATGGGGTGACAAACATAAGGCACAGAGAAAGGATGAGATGTAGTGTGATGGTTGTATCAGTGACAAGAAAGTTCTAGCAGCTAAGATAATATGCTTCTCTGAAGAAGTGAGTTTTGAGTCAAAGGAGACTCAAAGGATATGCACTTTAATGTGTGTGATATCTCAGTGTCTTCTTTATCTTAATGCTTTTTTCCTTAGAAATGCATGGATGAATTCACCAGAAACATTTGTTTTTAATTATGAAAATATCATAATCTCTTTCTGATAAGTGTTAAAAAATGCATGATCATTTTTCACCTGCTCACAGAGATTGCTCAATATTATGAATGATAGAAATTCATTCATTCTCCCATTTATCATACGTACAGTCAACATTCCCTACCTACATAAAAAAACAAACCAAGGTAAGGGGACAGCAATCTATTCTGACAAAAGAAGTATACCAAAACCACAAACATGTTCACACAAGACTGTGCCTCAGGCATTTCACAAGCCATTGACGTCCAACACGTCTTGTGCATGCAAATTTAACAATGAATTGAACCTCACCCACTGTAAGGAGTGTTTCGATGGACATGCAGGACATTGTAGATGCTGGAGATTTAAAGTCAAATAGTCAACATGTTACAAGTTACAACCCATATAAATTGCCACCCTTGCCAGCCCTCACTTGCTGTTGTCATAAGAAATCATTATACATCATTATCATCATATAACAGCTAAATAGCCATTTAATAGCTAACTATATATATATATATATATATAGTTATATATAGTTATACATATATAGTTATATATATAGCTAACCTTCATGCAAGTAGCAATATCAACAATTTTATTATGCCTACAATAAAATAAATATGATTTATTACATTTTTTCTCTCTCCAAAGTAAAAAATATTGTTGTGCATTTGGATTCATACGATTCATTCAAATTTCATATGAATTTTGTCAATTTGAAACAATGTCCAAAAAGGATGGAACCCAAAAAAACAAACAAAACTGAAGCGGAGAGCTCTGAAATTTGGTTTGCATTTTGTTGTTTTTTTTCCACTCTCAATCACACACTCTCTTTCACACTCAGTACCTCCCTATCTTTGCTGTGTCTCTACTTCTTGTTCACTCTGTTTCTTTTGCCTTCTCCGGTGGTCCAGTTTATCCGCATGGCTATCCTGCCTGGTATAGTAGTTTCTGTGACAGGGTGCAGCCTTTACATTTCTTTAGTTTTCTTTTTCTACATTTCTTTCTTCTGCATTATTCTGGCCTGGTTTAGTACTTCCGTAGCAGGGCAGACAATCAGCTGGCACCACAGAGCCTCCAATTGAGGGAGACCTGTGTGCCAAGACTCTGACCTGTTGCAGAAGTACACCAAAGAGGCCAGGATACTGCAGGGGGGAACCAGGAGCAGCGAAGAGCTGGGAGGAGAAGAAGAAGATGAGCAGGAAGTTGGGAATCACAAAGAGAAGCCGGCAGGGAGGTTAGGGACAATATGATATGGGACATTAACCTGTTGCACATCAAAAAAAACTCCGCATTTTGTTGTGTCCATGAATGCTGAAAAAAGCGTTTGACAGAGTAACCTGGTCCTTTCTGTTTGGTGTCCTTCACAAGTTTGATCTGGGACACAATTTTTTTACAGCAAATTAAAGCATTATATAGGTCCCCCAACAGGTTACCCTGTAATGATACCTGTCAGGAATGCCCGCTCTCCCCTTTACTTTTCATTTTGTCATTATAACCCTTGCAAATGCCCATGGGCGTAGACACCCCTAAAAATCTGGGGGGGGACAACATTTTCTCCCATCAGATCCCCACTTTCTCCCCATCTCTCACACTATCTACCCCCTCTCCCCCCCTTTCACACTTTCTTACTATCTACCCTCTCCCTACCCTCCCTTCTCACTAGCTACCCTCTCCCTACCGCCCCTTCACACTAGCTACACTCTCCCTACCCCCCCTTCTCACCAGCTACCCTCTCCCTACCCCCCCTTCTCACCAGCTACCCTCTCCCTACCCCCCCTTCTCACTAGCTACCCTCCCCCTACCCCCTTCTCACTAGCTACCCTCTTCCTACCCCCCCTTCTCACTGTCTACCCCAGGGGTGTCACTGTGAGAAAATATGGCCTTTAATAAAATATGCAGATTAAAATAAAGTAAATGACACAAAACCTTTACTTTTCCTCTCACTGATTTCTGGGCCTAGAAAGTTTTGTGACTACAAATTGAGGACTCAGGATAATTAAAAATGAAATAGTTCTATTTATTCTAGGGATGCACCAAAATGAAAATTCTGGACCAAAACGTTCACGGTTCACTTAGCCAAAACCGAAAATGACCCCCCACCGTTAAAAATAATAATAAAAACTCACATTTTTAATAAAAGTAGGTAACACACCACAATTGGACAACAAAAATTAGCAATATGACTTGGCATGATAGGAATGTGATTGCTAACAGCAATCACACTTCTATCATAACCAGGCAGCCAGTACATGCTGGTACAGGGTGGCTGTAAGTGATGTGCAGACCCCATACTGCTGGCAGCATCAATACACAAGGGGGGCAGCTAGCTAGGTTTCAGCATGTACTGGCTGACTTGGCATGATAGGAGTGTGATTGTGAACAGCAATCACAGTCCCATCATGCCTAGGTTCCAGCACTTACACATCCATGCTATCACACACACACTCATTCATTTATATACTCATTCATTCAAAGTTCATTCCCTCAATCACGCATACTGATTCAAACACCCTCCCCACCCCCTTACCTGCACTGCAACTCCTCGATGCCGCTCACAGACTTCAGCAGAGGGCGCGGCCTCCCTCTGCGTTCTCTGGTACTGCACAGAGGAAGCAGGATGTGATGTCACGTGAACTCTGCTGGGTTCCGCTTCCTCTGTGCAGTACAGAAGACCCTCCCACAGGTAAGTAGCAGGGCTCTTGTTGTAGCAGGGCTCGAGGTGCGGACCGCGTAAGATCGGTTGCCCTGGCTGCCGATCTTACACAGACCGCACCTCGAGGTCTCGCGGGCCGCATTTGCGGCGTTTCTATTGGGGGGGTTCCTACGGCCCTGGGGGGGATTTCTTCATTATCGGTCTCCCCCGCATGAGTTACTGGGGGGGATCTGTCCCCCCCATCCCCCCCGGTTCCTACGCCCATGCAAATGCCCTCAGAGCCAACCCTATTATCGCTGACTATTGGTGATATGACTCACAAGCTCTCTCTTTATGCATATGACATTTTTTGTAACCTTAATTTATTCATACTTAAATTATTTGTCCCTATTATCCTCGATCACAGTGGACCTTTGTAAGTGGGCTTGTCACATAGAAAGTGACGGGAGATAAGAACCATTCGTCCCATCCAGTCTGCTCAACCTCTGAATACTTTCCTTAGTCCCTGGCCTTATCCTATATCTAGCTTAGCTGTATACCTATCCCATGCTTGCTTAAATTTCTTCACTGTATTAATATCTACCACTTCTGCTGGAATGCTATTCCATGCATCACGTCTTTCTTTCAGGCTATATATGTTAAGATCCTTTAACCTTTCCTGGTAAGTTTTATCCTGTAATCTATGAATCATTTTATTAGCCCTTCTCTGAACTTTTTCCAACATATCTATTACTGTACACAATACTCCAAGTGAGGTCTCACCAGTGCTCTGTACAATGGCATAAGCACCTCCCTATACAACCAAGCATTCTGCTAGCATTTTCTGCTGCTCTATTGCCTTGTCTACCTACCTTTTATACCGTCTGAAATTATTACCCCTAACTCCCTTTCCTCACACGTTGAGGTTAGGACAGTATCAAATATTCTATACTCTGTCCTTGGGTTTTATGCCGTAGATGCATTATTTTGCATTTATCTACATTAAATACCAGTTTTCACAGCTCTGACCATTTTTCCAGTTTACCTAAATGATTTGCCATTTGGCTTATCCCTCCAGGTCAACCCTGTTGCAAATTTTTGTGTTTTCAGCAAAAAGACCTTTCCATCAAGACCTTCTGTAATATCACTAATAAATATTTTAAAGAAAATGGGTCCAAGTACAGATCCCTGAGGTACCCCACTGGTAACAAGACCTTGCTCTGAATATACCCCATTGACTACAAGCCTCTGTTTTGGGCTCTAAACTCAGAGATTGCAGTTTATTGATAAGTCTTCTATATGGGACAGTATCAAAATCCTTACTGAAATCCAGATATGCACCACCTTGATCAATTACTTTAGTCACCCAATAAAAAAAACAATAAGATTAGTTTGGCATGTTGTTTTTGATCTTGAAACCCATGTTACTTCCAGGGCCGAACTGGGACTGAAAAGCAGCCCTGGAAACATTTGGAGACCGGCCCCATATAGTTTATGTTTATTTTTGTCACATTATTTGTATTAAAATGCCAGAAAGCAAGTGTTAAAAGGCCCTAATAAATGAAATACATTAGACATAATGGAATCAAAACATTTGCTACTGATGAAAAAGTTCCATTTTATTCAGTGGAACAAAACAGTGATCACATTATTTTTCACGATATTCTTGTAAGAAACTTTTGGCTATTAATACCACCACAACTGTTCTAGCACTGCATCATCCAATGAATACCTCATCCCAGATACATTATTATTATTATTATTTTTTAATGCACACAGTTCATGGTGCAAAGTGGTCTGCCAGTATGTTTAAGTAAAAGGTCCTCTCTTAAGGGGGAAGGACTGTGAAACCAAAGGGAATAACAAACTAAATTGGGTTTCACTCTGAAGATCCCAACCACCATTCAAGTTTCTGCGATTGATCCTTTGTGATAAAATATGCAGATTAAAATAAGAGTAAATAACACAATGCCTTTACTTTTCCTCTCACTCATTTCTGGGCCTAGAAAGTTTTGTCCTCTGAAGTGACTACAAATATAGGAGGGCGTTTTATCTCTGGATAAGTAAACATTAAATAAATCAGTTTATTACTACAGTAAGTACAGTGCACACCGACACCCAGACATACACACACCAGGACAGCCTCTACCATACTGAAGCATAAAACACTATGTTCTACGCTGCTTTGTCATTAACTCCCCCTGTCATTAATCCCCTTGTGTATTGATGCCCCAGCCAGGCCCTCCTTTAGTATTGATTACTGTCTTCCCCTCACAACACAACCTTGGGTATTTCCCCATTTGGGCATTTATTGCCCCACACCCTTGGGTATTGCCCCCCCCAGCATTTATTTATGTGATACCCCAGCTAACCCCTTCCCTTGATGCCCCTAACACTTTTGTGAAGCACACTTGTCTATTATTGATGCCCCCCACTGCCATGTGTTTTACCCCCAGCCACCCCTCCTTTTGTATTATTTAATTTAAAAATGTAATGAAGGCTAACCCCTCTCCTTTGAAAATGGGTCTGCTTTCCCCTTTAACCCCATTACTATATTTTGGTAATACTAATACCGGTACTTAAAGTTTAGTGTTTTTTGTCCTGCTCTCCTCGAGGACGTGACAGTCCTTTCCCTGTCACGAGGAACACTTCTGTGAGGCTGAGCCCGCCTCCTTGAGTGTCACCGCACCGCGCCGCCCAATGGCCGTGCCGCAGCTTTTCGTCCCACCCCACAACATGTTTCACACAGCCGCCATGTGGCTGCAGCGTAAGACAGCCGCTGAGCGGCTGCGAGCAAAATTCAAAGCGGCTACTGTGCGGCCAGGGACCGGCTGGCCCACCGGGAAATTTCCCGGTATCCCGGTGGGCCAGTCCGGCCCTGGTTACTTCAGATGTTCAACAATCCTATCCTTAAGATAGACCAAGCTCATTTAATAACTTGGGGTGTATCCCATCAGCCCCATCGACTTATTTGTCTTTACCTTAGACAACTGAAGTAGAACCTCTGCCTCGATAAACTCACATTTATCAAATGACTCACTATTTTTCCCTAACTGAGGTCCCATTCCTTCATTTTCATCTGTAAAAACTGAACAGAAATATTCGTCAGTCAGCTAGACCTTTATCCTTTTCTACATACCTTCCTTCTTTTGTTTTTAATCTAACTAATGCTTGTTTTACTTTACTTGAGGTGGGGCTTGCAGAAATTGAATTATATTAGACTGCCTTACACCTGAAGCGTGTGGTGGAGTGGTCGGGAAATTCAAATGGATTCAAATTAAAAGTCATTTTTTCCCATAGCATATCTCCGCAATACCATGGTTAGCAGAACAGTATAGATTCCCTAGAATTTTGGATCATCCCACTGTAGCTTCCACCCTTAAAAATCTTAAAAGACTAAAACAGGAAACAATGTCTTGCTAACTACCCAAGTTTTTTTTTCCACTGTCTGACAACCCAGATTGTGTCTCTGGTATGGAACAGGGCTGCATCTCCACATATCCTGAGAGTTATTCAAGGTGACCCTTAAACCTCTTTTCGGAACTAACACTATTCTGTAACACACACAATTTTTACACCATTAGCTTAGACATTTAATGTTTCACAGTTCAGTAGACCGCTCACCCCTTTTGAAAGTTTATGTAACGAAGATACTGAGGCCAAACCACCTCTTCTCAAAACTATACGCTATACTCTTGACCACCAAACCTTATTACATGGTTCTGTGGGAAAAGGATCTGGGAAAGAATTTGGAACCTAAAGAGTAGGACAATATACTTCTAGTTACACATAAGGGTATAATTCCGAGCAAAACACAGGAATCTGCCTTTAAGTTACCCACTCAGTGGTATAAAGTCCCCTCAGATCTTAATCACTTTCTTGCCCTTGTTCCAACTCAGTGTTCACAATGTGCCTCTGATATAGGTTCATATACCCACCTGTAGTGGTCATGTCCCCTGGTCCGTTCATTCTGGGACGCAGTCTCAGCTGTGATCCGTATACTGGATGACCCGCATGTAATGTAATTCAGTGTATTACCATACAACCCCAGAACATAATTTTGGGATCAAAACAAAGAAAATTATTATGAAACTACCAGAAGACAAAAAGGGGTAAAAAGTGCTTACATATAACAAAACATTATTTCTATAATTATATAAATATGTTATGATATTCCTTAAAAGCACTCTTCATGTTGTGCTATATAATTATAGAAGGCAACAAGTATGCCAAATATATTATCTAAGTAGTTTTTCTTGAATGTGTAGGATGTTGCTTTACCTTCACACCTACTCATGATACTGAGTGGGTGTTAAGAAAAAGGAAATTGTTCACCTCCACAGAAATAGCCTAAGGAAGAGTGAGTGCCCTGGAGCAACAAAGAAAGAGGGAGAGGGAACCAGAAATATTACAAAAGCCTGAAAGAATAACATACAGGTAAAATAGAGTTTCTGCTACCGAAGCAGATGGTAGCAAGGAGTTGTTATGCTAGAGGAGTGATGGATAGTCTGGGTGTCACTGCTTAGTATGTATAATGCATCCAAGGAGAATTAAGCTGTGAGAATCCAGGTTGGTTTTGTGGTGGTGGTGGAGCTCTTGTACCCACACGCACCCCTAATACATACCCGAGTTACACTATTTGCCATACAAATAACTATAAAACATTATTTTTATCACATTATTTGTATTAAAATGCCAGAAAGCACAAGTGTTAAAAGGCCTTAATAAATGAAATACATAAGACATAATGGAATCAAAACATTTGCTACTGCAACATTTTTTAGATAAAAAATTTCCATTTTATTCAGCGGAACAAAACAGTGATCACATTATTCTTGACAATAGTCTTGTAAGAAACTTTTATTTCTTTATTAATTCATGTAAACTATTTTTTCTTATTTAAGAAAAGCTGTTTTTGTTTTTATTTCCTTTATTTGCCAACCTGCCCCCCCAGTTTTTCACATCTGCCCCTAGGCTTGCCACTCTGCCCCCAGAAATGCCTTATACCCCTATATGCAACTCTGGCATATAGGGGTTAAAAGGTATATCATGGGACAGAGTGGCATATAGGGGGTTAAAAGGCATTTCTGGAGGCAGAGTGGCATATAGGGGGTTAAAATGTATTTCTAGAGGCAGAATGGCATGAAGGGGGTTAAAAGGTATATCATGGGGCACTCTGCCTCCAGAAAAGCCTTAAGCCCCCCGAGACTTACCACTGCTTCTGGTGCCTGGTGAGGGCAGCGGGTGGAGGCTGGCATTCATGACGTTAAAGGGGCTGGTGTTCACGCACCGCGCCGCTCAATGGTCGTGCCTCAGCTCTTCGTCCCACCCCTTTTAAGACACTGCCATTGGACGGCGCGGTGTGTTACAGGGTCACCGTACCCAAGGCTGGGTACCCCTGTTTGAGGGCTGAGGAATCACCAGTCAGTCCCTCATACGGATAGCACTCAGCTATCCACGGATCATCCAGACCACCATTCGTAGTAAACCAAGAAGAACTCTCTTTATTACAAACACACAGAACTTTATACAATCTCAATGCAATGTGTACCGAACCCAACCCCCAATCCCATCAGCCACATCCCATCACAAATCCCATCAGTATACAGGGGATGTATCAGGTGAGGGGATTACAGAATACAATGGGTTCCCCCACCTGTGTTATCCCCCCTGTAGTGCGGGTGCCGTCTGGGCAGACAGGGCTGTGCTGGCTGATTAAGAGCCCCAGCCAGATTATAGGATCGTCTCTTTGAAGGCTGGGGCTGAATCCACATCAGTCTCTGGGCCGGTTACACAATAAACACAATATAATATATTACCGGGTCACGGTATACGGAACCGGACACAAAAGTGCTCCGTGACCCGGCTAAACTTCATATGACACCTGAGCCAGCTAGCCTGGCCCTGTCACACGGTGTGTGCACACCGGCCCCCTTAACTTCATTAGGCTGCGGGAGGTGCCACTTTCAATAACGCTCGGAGCCGCTCAGCGCTCCACAGCCAATCCAGCCCTGGAAACAACAGAGGTTGCAAAAGACAGAAGCGGCAACAATAGCAGCCAGCTTTTGACTCTGCCTAACAATGGCCCTTGCGCTGACCTGGAATGTGTTAAAAAAGGAGACTATACCCCTAACATATCCTAAACCCATTTATTAAAAAACAACCTTTTCCATTAGTCAAATATTGACTGGCAGATACAGCAGTCAACATTTCAGCAGATAAAGCACATTAGTACTTTATACAATGATACTACTTATACCATTCTAGGCCACAATGTTTGGAGCAAAGACAGGGCCGGACTGGCCTGCCGGGATACCGGGAAATTTCCCAGTGGGCCGGTCACTCCGTGGGCTGGTCAGCGGTATTGAAAGCCGCACCCAGGCCTCCTCCCGGCGTCTAATGAAGTTAAGGGGCCGGTGTGCACACACCGCGCCGCCCAATGGCAGTGCCTCAACACTTCGTCCCACGTCTTAAAAGGACGAGGTGGCCAGAGTGGCGTATAGGGGTATAAGGAATTTCTGGAGGCAGAGCGGGATATAGGGGGTCAAAAGGCATTTCTGGAGGCAGAGTGGCATAAAGGGAGTTAAAAGGCATATCACGGGGCAGAGTGGCATATAGGGGGTTAAAAGGCATATCAGGGAGGCAGAGTGGCATATAGGGGGGTATAAGGCATATCAGGGAGTCAGAGTGGCATATAGGGGGGTATAAGGCATATCAGGGAGTCAGAGTGGCATATAGGGGGGTATAAGGTAGACTTGGGCACCAGGGGGCTCTTTGTGTTCGTCTTCGTGCTCGTCTTCGGGGAAAAAAAAATCTTCGTATTCCGCGAATATTCGCCCGTTCCTGTCTTCTCTTCGGGCGAATATTCGCGGACATTCTTCGTGCTCGTTTAATCTTCGTTTTCCTCCTGGTTGCCTAGCAGGGGTTAATACGGGGTTAATAACACATCACAGCAGCAGCAGCTGCCGTGAAGGTACGTGTGTGCAGCTCTATTGGTCGTTTCGGCAGGGGGCTGGTCTGGCATCAACGAGTGAATTGCAGAACTGCAGAATGCACTTCATTCGTTGATGGCAGGCGAGCCCCCTGCCGAAACGACCAATAGAGTTGCACACACATACCGAGGTGTACTGTCCATAGATGTTTAATAAAAGAATAGGGAATATTTTACATTTTTAAATTGATTTTGGACCACTTTACATGCCTAACATTTGCTACCTATTTACAATGGCATACTTTGCAACAACCCAACTTACTTATTGGACAGGACTGGAAAATAGCAGGACTGTCCACCAAAATCTTGGGTGTGTTGGCAGGTATGCTGATGGAAAAATGTTGGACAAGAACTAAAAAATAGCTTAGGGTTAATGTACGGTTATGTTTAAGATTAGTAGCAGTGCACTGGTTTGGTTAAAGATGGATTATGTCTAAATAATAATAATTTAATTTTAATGTTTTTTTTTTAAAAAAAATAGGGGTTTATTTAAATGTATTTTAAAGTTAGATTTATTATTTAGTACTTGATTATATTTATTAAATGTTTATAGTAGCGTTACCTACCGAGCTATAACTACCTATGTGTATTTGCATTTTGCATACCTAGTTTAGCTAAATTAGATGGGACAGGACTGGAAAAAAGCAGGACTGTCCCTGAAAAAGTTGGGTCTGTTGGCAGGTATGTGGATGGAAAAATGTTATAGGGTGAAGTGTGAGTTATAGTGTTAATGTAATGCTATTAGTGAGTGAAGGCCAGGGCAAATAACAAGGAAAAGGTCCTTGTGTTTTGTGCATTGTAAGTGTGTGTGTATGTGTGTTATGTGTGATGTCACTGTGTGTTATATGTGTTATATGTGTTATTGTGTGTGTTATGTTTGGTTGGTTGTGTATCAGAAGGAAAATAATGAAATGGAAAAGGAAATGGGAAAGGCAAATGAGTGGGCAATTGGCGACCCGCTCACCTGTTTCACCCCAGGGCAAAGCACCCAAACACTGTCAGTCTTAGACGTTTGGCAGCAGACTTCCAGAGCTCAGACACAAGGCCCTAGCGTAAGCTGGCCACTCCGGCGGAGGTAGCAGGCGTTGCCACACCGCAAACAGAGGCAGCCAGGGGGGAGAAACTGCCCTTACCATTAGGGACATTTTGGGCATGACTCTAGCCAGGAAGCGAACTGGCAGAGAAGAGATGCTGGCACCACCACCAGCAGCAGCATTGAAAAGGCGAATGAGTGGGCAATTGGCGACCCACTCACCTGTTTCACCCCAGGGCAAAGCACCCAAACACTGTCAGTCTTAGACGTTTGGCAGCAGACTTCCAGAGCTCAGACACAAGGCCCTAGCGTAAGCTGGCCACTCCGGCGGAGGTAGCAGGCGTTGCCACACCGCAGACAGAGGCAGCCAGGGGGGAGAAACTGCCCTTACAATTAGGGACATTTTGGGCATGACTCTAGCCAGGAAGCGAACTGGCAGAGAAGAGATGCTGGCACCACCACCACCACCACCACCACCAGCAGCATTGAAAAATTGGAAAGGCGAATGAGAGGGCAATTGGCGACCCGCTCACCTGTTTCACCCCAGGGCAAAGCACCCAAACACTGTCAGTCTTAGACGTTTGGCAGCAGACTTCCAGAGCTCAGACACAAGGCCCTAGCGTAAGCTGGCCACTCCGGCGGAGGTAGCAGGCGTTGCCACACCGCAGACAGAGGCAGCCAGGGGGGAGAAACTGCCCTTACAATTAGGGACATTTGAGGCATGACACTAGCCAGGAAGCGAACTGGCAGAGAAGAGATGCTGGCACCACCACCAGCAGCAGCATTGAAAAGGCGAATGAGTGGGCAATTGGCGACCCACTCACCTGTTTCACCCCAGGGCAAAGCACCCAAACACTGTCAGTCTTAGACGTTTGGCAGCAGACTTCCAGAGCTCAGACACAAGGCCCTAGCGTAAGCTGGCCACTCCGGCGGAAGTAGCAGGCGTTGCCACACCGCAAACAGAGGCAGCCAGGGGGGAGAAACTGCCCTTACCATTAGGGACATTTTGGGCATGACTCTAGCCAGGAAGCGAACTGGCAGAGAAGAGATGCTGGCACCACCACCAGCAGCAGCATTGAAAAGGCGAATGAGTGGGCAATTGGCGACCCACTCACCTGTTTCACCCCAGGGCAAAGCACCCAAACACTGTCAGCCTTAGACGTTTGGCAGCAGACTTCCAGAGCTCAGACACAAGGCCCTAGCGTAAGCTGGCCACTCCGGCGGAGGTAGCAGGCGTTGCCACACCGCAGACAGAGGCAGCCAGGGGGGAGAAACTGCCCTTACAATTAGGGACATTTTGGGCATGACTCTAGCCAGGAAGCGAACTGGCAGAGAAGAGATGCTGGCACCACCACCACCACCAGCAGCAGCATTGAAAAATGGGAAAGGCGAATGAGTGGGCAATTGGCGACCCACTCACCTGTTTCACCCCAGGGCAAAGCACCCAAACACTGTCAGTCTTAGACGTTTGGCAGCAGACTTCCAGAGCTCAGACACAAGGCCCTAGCGTAAGCTGGCCACTCCGGCGGAGGTAGCAGGCGTTGCCACACCGCAGACAGAGGCAGCCAGGGGGGAGAAACTGCCCTTACCATTAGGGACATTTGATTCATGACACTAGCCAGGAAGCGAACTGGCATCGAAGAGACACTGGCACCACCACCAGCAGCAGCAGCAGAATTGGGAAAGGCGAATGAGTGGGCAATTGGCGACCCACTCACCTGTTTCACCCCAGGGCAAAGCACCCAAACACTGTCAGTCTTAGACGTTTGGCAGCAGACTTCCAGAGCTCAGACACAAGGCCCTAGCGTAAGCTGGCCACTCCGGCGGAGGTAGCAGGCGTTGCCACACCGCAGACAGAGGCAGCCAGGGGGGAGAAACTGCCCTTACCATTAGGGACATTTGATTCATGACACTAGCCAGGAAGCGAACTGGCATCGAAGAGACACTGGCACCACCACCAGCAGCAGCAGCAGAATTGGGAAAGGCGAATGAGTGGGCAATTGGCGACCCACTCACCTGTTTCACCCCAGGGCAAAGCACCCAAACACTGTCAGTCTTAGACGTTTGGCAGCAGACTTCCAGAGCTCAGACACAAGGCCCTAGCGTAAGCTGGCCACTCCGGCGGAGGTAGCAGGCGTTGCCACACCGCAAACAGACGCAGCCAGAGGGGAGAAACTGCCCTTACCACTAGGGACATTTTGGGCATGACTCTAGCCAGGAAGCGAACTGGCAGAGAAGAGATGCTGGCACCACCACCACCACCACCACCAGCAGCATTGAAAAATTGGAAAGGCGAATGAGAGGGCAATTGGCGACCCGCTCACCTGTTTCACCCCAGGGCAAAGCACCCAAACACTGTCAGTCTTAGACGTTTGGCAGCAGACTTCCAGAGCTCAGACACAAGGCCCTAGCGTAAGCTGGCCACTCCGGCGGAGGTAGCAGGTGTTGCCACACCGCAGACAGAGGCAGCCAGGGGGGAGAAACTGCCCTTACCATTAGGGACATTTGATTCATGACACTAGCCAGGAAGTTAACTGGCATCGAAGAGACACTGGCACCACCACCAGCAGCAGCAGCAGCAGAATTGGGAAAGGCGAATGAGTGGGCAATTGGCGACCCACTCACCTGTTTCACCCCAGAGCAAAGCATCCAAACACTGTCAGTCCTTGGCGTTTGGGAGCGGACTTCCAGAGCTCAGACACAAGGCCCTAGCGTAAGCTGGCTACATTGGCGGAGGTAGCAGGCGTTGCCACACCGCAGCAAGTGCAACCAGGGGGGAGAAACTGCCCTTACCATAAGGGACATTTGAGGCATGACACTAGCCAGGAAGCGAACTGGCAGAGAAGAGACACTGGCACCACCACCAGCAGCAGCAGCAGCAGCATTGGAAAAGGCGAATGAGTGGGCAATTGACGACCCGCTCACCTGTTTCACCCCAGGGCAAAGCATCCAAAAACTGTCAGTCCTTGGCGTTTGGGAGCGGACTTCCAGAACTCAGACACAAGGCCCTAGCGTAAGCTGGCTACACCGGCGGAGGTAGCAGGCGTTGCCACACCGCAACAAGTGCAACCAGGGGGGAGAAACTACCCTTACCATCAGGGACATTCGAGGCATGACACTAGCCAGGAAGCGAACTGGCATTGAAGAGAGACACTGGCACCACCACCAGCAGCAGCAGAATTGGGAAAGGCGAATGAGTGGGCAATTGACGACCCGCTCACCTGTTTCACCCCAGGGCAAAGCATCCAAGCACTGTCAGTCCTTGGCGTTTGGGAGCAGACCTACAGAACTCAGACACAAGGCCCTAGCGTAAGCTGGCTACACCGGCGGAGGTAGCAGGCGTTGCCACACCGCAGCAAGTGCAACCAGGGGGGAGAAACTACCCTTACCATCAGGGACATTCGAGGCATGACACTAGCCAGGAAGCGAACTGGCATTGAAGAGAGACACTGGCACCACCACCAGCAGCAGCAGAATTGGGAAAGGCGAATGAGTGGGCAATTGACGACCCGCTCACCTGTTTCACCCCAGGGCAAAGCATCCAAGCACTGTCAGTCCTTGGCGTTTGGGAGCAGACCTACAGAACTCAGACACAAGGCCCTAGCATAAGCTAGCTACACCGGCGGAGGTAGCAGGCGTTGCCACACCGCAGCAAGTGCAACCAGGGGGGAGAAACTACCCTTTCCATTAGGGACATCTGAGGCATGATTTCAGCCAGGAAGCGAACTGGCAAAAGATACTGGCACCACCACCAGCAGCAGCGTTGGAAACGGAAAAAGGTGAATGAGTGGGCAATTGACGACCCACTCACCTGTTTCACCCCAGGGCAAAGCATCCAAAGACTGTCAGTCCTAGGCGTTTGGGAGCGGACTTACAGAGCTCAGACACTAGGCCCTAGCGTAAATTGGCTACACCAGCGGAGGTAGCAGGCATTGCCACACCGCAGCAAGTGCAACCAGGGGGAGAAACTACCTTAAACATTAGAGAGAAAAAATTTAACTTTCCAAGCTAAGAGCTGGGTAACCCAATTTGGGCAGATTGAATTTAAGAAAGGCAATCTGCTCCATCAGATGAGGTGCCATGCGTGAGCGCTGTGGACTCAGTATGTTTCCAGTCATAGAAAACACGCGCTCACTTTGAACAGTGGTTGGCGGACATGATAGAAGCTGCTGCGCAACCCATGAGAGTGCAGGCCACACACTCTTCTTTTCATCCCAGTAGCTAAGAGGATCAACATTAGGAGCAGAAGGAACTTCACAGAGGTAAAGTTTGACCATTTCAGCAGCACTACTCTCCTTTCTGCTGCTAGCTCTGTCAGATGGTCCAACTATACTGCCAAGTGCCTCTTCCCAAAACGCAGCTGCTCCACTCAGCTGTGTTGTGCTGCTTGTGGCACTGCTGCTGATGCTGCTGCTAGGGGTAGCAGACCACATCATCTCTTCCTCCTCCTGCACCTCACCCTCCTCGGACAGCATTCCCATTTTACGCTGCCAGTCACGCACCTTGTTGACCAATTGCTCCCGGTAGCTACTGAGAACATTGAATTTCAAAGCTAGCTTTCCCTTAATTCTTGGATCACAAAGGCACGCTAGCATCATTTCGGGACTCTCTTCCATTCGCTTGCGAAGGTGTACTTTTAGCAGATCCTTCAGCTTCCTGACTATGGCTGCTACGTCAGGATGTAGAGTGCCACCTTGAACAGCCTCACGGTTTCCAAGGAACACATCCATCTTGCTGCCTAGATGGGAGAACACTGGGATTACCTGGGCCAGACTGGCAGTGTTTGAGCTTAAATTTTCTGTGGCATCCCTGAATGGTTTAAGGACTGCCACTAGCTGGGCGATCACTGTCCAATCCTCCCTATTCAATGGAGAGGTAATCCCAATATTGTGCTCTGAGGCAAGATTATGGATTGCCCTCTGCTGCTCCAAAATCCTCTCTAGCATGTCTAACGTGGAGTTCCACCGTGTACTGACATCCTGACGTAGGCAGTGTACGGGAAGACCTGACCTCTCTTGCTCTTCCCTCAAAAGTTGGCTAGCCTTAACACTATGGTGAAAGTGCCCAGCGATCTTTCTGCAGCGGGACAGAACTACTGCTGCCACATTAGTTCCTTCTGACATTGCTGCCTTCACTACAAGATGGATGATGTGGGCTGCACAGCGCACACCAACAATATGACCATCTCGCAGCGCTTTCACCATATTGGCACCTCCGTCAGTTACCACAAAACCAACTTCAACATTGGTGCCCGCCTCTGCTCCCACCCAAAGGCTAAACATTTTCCTAATCGCATGCAGAATATTTTGGGAAGTGTGCTTTTCATCCATCACTTCTGCATGGAGAAGGAATGATCGGTAGCCTGCTGCAGCAACTTCCTTAGACACACCGGGCTGCCACCAGTGTGCTGTCAAAGAAAGAAAGGCATGCTGGGCGCTAGGTGCACTCCACAAATCTGTAGTGAAATGAACACACTGACCAGCAGCCTTGGAAAGCTCCTCTTTCACTGCTGCAACACAGGACCGATACAGCGAGGGGACAATGTTCCTGCTGAAAGTGGAACGTGACGGAACTGTGTATTGTGGAGCCACAGCCGCCATCAATTGTTTGAAAGGCTCCCCTTCAATCATGGAGAAGGATGCCCCTCCAACAGCAATGAACTGACCAATAAGTCGCGTTACTTTATTGGCCTGCTGTTTGGGCATCGTTCTCTTGGAGTGGAATGCCCCAAATTCTTCCAGGGTGGGCTGGGCATGCAGTGCTCCAACCTGCCTTGGTCTCTGGCTGCCAGCACTAGTTGCTGCTGCTGCTGCTGCTGCTGCTATTGGCTCAGAAGAAGAAGCTGTTGGGGTTTTTCCACGGCCACCAGCTATGCTGCCTGCACTAAGTTTTACCTCTGCATCTTTCCCCAATAGCACAGCGTTGTGTTGAGTGCTGAGGTGATGCTTCATGCTAGCACTGGTAAAATGGCCAGACACTTTCCCTCTGCTTATTAGCTTCCCACAATGTTTGCACTTTCCATAGCGCCCTTCTTCAACATTTTCAAAGTGCTCCCAAATTGGGGCGCGCATAGCCTTGGAGTGTGCCTTGGGTGCTGCTCTTACTGCTCGGGGTGGATGAACAGAGGCAGAACTAGTGGTGGTGGGACTGGTGGTAACAGTACTGGCCATAGTGGGACTGCTAATTGCTTTAGATTTGCTAGGTTTTGCTGCTGCTGCTGGTGGTGGTGATG
This sequence comes from Sceloporus occidentalis, assembly GCA_023333645.1. Lineage (NCBI taxonomy): Eukaryota > Metazoa > Chordata > Lepidosauria > Squamata > Phrynosomatidae > Sceloporus > Sceloporus occidentalis. Next base: position 2,973,465 of record JALMGF010000088.1, on the reverse strand, counting down.
GTGATGATCGTAGCGGAGAAGGTGGAGGCTCAGGGGAAAATTGTGCACTAGTCATTTGGACACTGCTCCCTGAGGAATCTGATTCCTGACCACTCATCTCCTCTACTTCCTCTGGCTCATAGTCTAGCTCTTCATTAGCCAGATCGAATGGAATTCCTGCTAGGCTGGAGCTAAGACTGATATCGTCGTGAGACTCGTGACTAGTAGTAGTGCGAGCAGGAAGAATAGACTCTGCACTTGGCCTCTCAGTCTCAGGCTCCTCTGCTACCTCGCTAGGTGGAGTTTCACTATGTGTAGCCCTCTCTCTAACTGTCTTTACAAAAATTTTGTAAGGACTTGGTGGCTTGCTAGAGGTACTAGGAGGACATGGCGTGGCGGTACCAGTGGGAACAGTAGGCGCAGCACTAGTGGTGGTAGAGGCGGGGGTGGTGGTGGTGGTGGTTTTCCCTACAAAGGAATGAGATCGCTTTGGTTTGGGACCCCTCTGAGTCTTGCTGCTAATTTGGCTCTGCTTGGTACCTTGCATGCTGCTGGTGGATGGGGAAGATGCTGCTTGGGGCAAAAGGCACTTCTTTTTAGTCACTGGGCTGGTACTACTTGTGCTACCCTTTAACTTTGAACGTGCTTCTGGTGCTTTAGGCTTTCCGTAAAAAACCATAGAGCTTGTGGGCCTAGCCGCACTACTACTGCCTGCTTTTGGTGCCTTTCCTTTACTTGATGATCCTTCAAGCAATGCTTCCCCAAATGATAAGCGAGAGCTTGGCCTACTTGGCCGACTAGACTGACGCAAAGGCTGCATCTTAGAGCTGGTGGTGGTGCTGGTGGTGGTGCTGGTGGTGGTGGTGGTGGTGGTGGTAGATGGAGCTTGTCCCTCCTTAGTCCCAAAAGGAGGATCCATTTCAAATTTTGTGTTGTGTGTGTAGTGTAGTGTAGTGTAGTGTAGTGTTTAAAAAACTATAAAAAAAAATAAAAAAAATAAAAATAAAAAAAAGGAAAAACGAATTAAAGACAAAAAAATTAGAGGAAGTTCTCTTCAGTGCTACTGCTTAAAAAGTAAAACTATGCACTACTGCACTGTGCTGTGTGCAATCTGCCAAAATCCTAAAGTTATTGAAATTATTAACTCAAGATTAACTATTTAATAACTAGCAGTATTTTATTTTTAATTTGAATTTACACGGGCCTAAGAGCTTAGCCTACCACTATGCTAGCCTAAAGCTATATTTCCTTACTATAAGTCTACCTCTAGGCAGACGCTCTCAAACCCACTAAGCTAAAGTGAGGTTAAATCAGATTCAGTATATGATTTATTAATTAATATTAAGTTATATAATATTAATAGATTAGAACTAATTTACTTATATATTATGTATTATAGATAGAAGAATATAGATTATGAATTAGAATTTAGAATTAGAATTACTTATATTATAGATTATGAATTAGAATATTATTATTTATAATATATTATAGATTAAGATTAAAGAAGATTAGAATTATTTTAGTACTACAGCTAGTAGCTTGAAGCTTTGCTTAGTACAGCTCGTCACAGTCAATTTTTCTTGAAAAGAATTAGAAATAAAATAAAATGTCACAGCAAAACAGTTATCTTCACTGCTTGCTGCACTCACTAGCCCAACAAGTTCACTTCACTGATGGACTGAGGTGAGCAAAACACTAAGGGTACTTTTAATAAAATTGAAATAAAATGTAAAATAAATGAGAAAATCTTTGCAAAACAGTTAACGTCACTGCTTGCTGATCAAAAAAAAACACAGCACTTATGCGGCTGCACTCACTAGCCCAACAAGTTCACTTCACTGATGGACTGAGGTGAGCAAAACAAATGAAATAAAATGAAAGATTAATTAAGAAAAATTGACTTGGTCTCTTACTGTTGCTAAAACAAAGCACAAACTATAGAGCTGCAGCACCAGTACTAATAAGATTAGCTGAACTATACGCTAGTAGTAATTAATTAATATTATTACTTTTATTTATAGCTAATTTAATTAACTATTAAGATAAGAAAGAATTAGAGAATTATTGATATTACTGATTTTAGATTAGACACTAGTAGATGTTCTGAATGTCTACAGTACACTCTACACTAGTATACTATTACTAACTATAACTGACAAATATATATATAATTTTATAATGAATTCAATTATTAATTATATTAATTAATATTACTGATTTTAAATTAGACACTAGTAGATGAATGTCTACAGTACACTCTACACTAGTATACTATAGTATATATATATATATGACTGACAAATATATATATATATATATAATATTATAATGAACTATTAAATTATAGATTCTATTAAATTGTAATTTATAAATTCTATTTAATTTATTTAAGCAGGACAGGCAATAGGCACTAGTGCCAGCCCAGGGCAAGGGCACCCCAGTGCCACTGAGGCACTGGGTGCACTGTCAACTCAACAGCACTTACACTAAAGTTGATGACAAATTAATTTTAAAAAAATTAAATTAATCAAATTATTATTATTAAATATATTAATTAAGTAGCACTGAAGTGAGGATGAAGTACACAGTGAGAAATGGCAGGCTAAGGCTTACCAGTCTCACACAGAACAGAACAATCTCTCTCTGTAACGCTCGGATGCAGCACAGCAGTGTTGCCAAAGCAGTCACAGCGAAAAATGAATGGATCTCTCAGGCAAGCTCTGGTCTTATAAAGGCGCCTTCAGAATTCAAAAAACAGCAGCACAGGCATTGGACGAGACCCTTAGCGTTACGTCACAAGAGTGAGCTGATTGGACAGACGAGGATCAGCTCACTCCTGTTTGAAATTTTGGCGGTTGCGCGGCAAAAACGAAGACGATCACGAAGAATCTTCGATTCTTCGTGATTGTGAGTCTTCGTCTTCGCCTACGGTTTGCCGGCACTGTATTCTGTTCTACGTTCCTTCGGAACGAACAAAAAAACGGCCTCTTCGTGCTCGTTTTCATGTTCGCCCGAAGACGAATGCACAAGTCTAGTATAAGGCATATCAGGGAGTCAGAGTGGCATATAGGGGGGTATAAGGCATTTCTGGGGACGGAGTGGCAAGCCTGGGGGCAGATGTGCATAACTGGGAGGGCAGGTTGGCAAATAAAGGAAATAAAAACAAAAACAGCTTTTCTTAAATATGAAAAAATAGTTTACATGAATTAATAAAGAAATAAAAGTTTCTTACAAGAATATTGTGAAGAATAATGTGATAACTGTTTTGTTCCACTGAATAAAATGGAACTTTTTAATCTAAAAAAATTTGCAGTAACAAATGTTTTGATTCCATTATGTCTAATGTATTTCATTTATTAGGGTCTTTTCTGGCATTTTAATACAAATAATGTGATAAAAAGAATGTTTTATAGTTATCTGTATGGCAAATAGTGTGACTCAGGTATGTATTAGGGGTGCGTGTGGGTATAAGAGCTCGACCGTGAGATAAACTATATGGGGCTGGTCTCCAAATGTTTCCAGGGCTGCTTTTCATTCCCAGTCTGGCCCTGCTTGTCGTTATCTTTGTACAGCGCTGCGGAATCTGTCAGCACTTTATATATAAAGTATAATAATAATAACAAGCATACAATAACATATATAATAATATTACATGCCCATGTTTATAATATAACAAGCAATCCAATGTAATTTCTTTTCCTGGTCCTATTCAGAGTATTAAAAAAATATGTTTAATAATTTAATCCCAAAGCCTCTAGAATAGTAATTCTCCTCCTTGGACATTGTTTACTTTGCAAACGTATGAAAGCAAACAATTACCTAATAAAAAAAAGTTTTTGTTTTTTCTTTGCATGAACCGAGGTCCATTTTCCGTTATATTATTATATATTATTATTTTTTACTTTTTTTCTTAAGCACCAACAAATTACACAGCACTGTACAATTTTAATGAGGTGGTTAACACATACATAACAAAAATACATTAACACATACGGACAAAACAGGAGTTGAGAACCCTATTTGTGAGCTTGCCAGCTAGCCTGGCAAATTCCTCAAAAGAGGGGTGAAAAGAGGGAGTAGTAGCTCTCTTGCTGCCAGTTAGGTATTCTGACCTAGGGCAGCAGGTCCAGGGGGACGGCAGATATCAAACTGAAGATGCCTGCCGAAAACTTCGGGACCTGCTTGGTCATGTGATTGCGGTTCATCAGGCAAAAAAAAGATAACGTTACGGCAGTTAAAATGGTTGTTGGAAAGTTGAATGTTGCATGTAGAATTATGCCGAGGGGCACATATGTTTTAGGCTTTTAAGATGACCATATGTTACAAGGATGATCTGGTGGAATGAGAATCCACCATTTTTGAACTTCTGTAATGGATATTCACTCTGGATGGGCAAAATGGAAGTTAATACCGAGTTGGATTTGTTTACAAATGCTGCTGTGGGGCATGGTTTCGGGGCCTATTTAACAGTATGGTTGTGTATGGCAGCATGGCCAAGGGAGTTTCATGAGGATGGCTTGATGTGTAACATGACCCTCTTGGAGATGTTTCCCAAAATCATTTGGCTGCATATATAAAGGGGTGCCTTTTTGACAAATAAGCATGTCCTGTTTCACTGCGATTTTATGGTGGTGGTAGAGGTTATTGCTCACCCAATATCTTGTTGCCCTCCTGTTAATTGCCTAGGTTCCTATTTGTCATTGATGTTCACTATAATGGGTCAATGCATATATTCACTCACTGTGGTTTATCATTGAAGTGAAAATCTTGTGTATCAATGTTTTCAAACTTGATTTGAGTATTACTTATTGTATCACTGCCTGCCTATTTTCTTCTGAACAATGCTATTTTGTTTTACAAGAAAATTTGTCTTGACAATACTACTTCATTTTTTGAAAACATGAAATTGTTGTTTCTTACATGCTCCACAGAATAATACTATATGCAAGATCACACATGGTGGAATTAATATGAACTTATCTTTCTGTTTAAAATACCATGTTTACAGCTTAAATAAAGAAGGCTGAGAAATATGAAGTATTTTTTTATTTTGATGTTATACTTCCTAAAGCCTATAGAATAGTCAATTTTGTAAACATAAAAATAACATTAATTGTGATCAGTGAGGCGGGTTATTGAAAAAACAGTATCTCTATATTACTGCATCAGAAACTTAGCTTACTCTTTTTATGGTGTAGCAGTAGAACAAAACAGCATCGAATTGTAAAGTAACTTTGCATATTATTTGTCATGTCAAATGAAAGGTCATGTGGAAAGCATTGTCTTGCATCGTAATAGGGAAAGCACTGCTAAGCCTTATGCAAAGCTCTTTTTGGCACAATATAGGTTAAAATAGCAATAAATAACACTTCATTTAAGCACAATAAAGGGTGTCTAATGATAGGCACATTACCTATTTATGCCTGGGAATAAGGACTGCAATTATGTTCACAAGCATGAAGATGAATAGGGCTGCTTGCAAAAAAAAAACCTTGTACAAAGATTTCTTGGTGATCCAGATAGTGTAAAATACACTACATTTCTTCCTTGTTAAATCAGATTAAGGTTTTTGAAAAGATATTTGAAAGAAAATATAAAAGTAAAGAAAGAGAGACAGAAGTATTACTGGCTTGTAATGTTGACCAAAAAAAGGAACAATGATACTGATCATAACTCACATAAGCTGCAGTATTACTAGCAGTAGCAAATAACTTTTGAACTATACAACCTAATATATGGTTAGGTATGATGTACTTGTAAATAGTGGCCCACTCTTATTTGGCCTTTAAAATTTGGGAAATATGATTTAGAGGGAGTAATCCTATTTTGTAGTGTTTTTAATTGTATTCAATCCATTTAAATATATTATACATATATTAGTATATGGAGGTGAGGCAAATATATCAGTATTGGCAATTTACAATAATTATGTAATTAAAAATAATAACAAAAATGAAAACACAGCAAAATCTGGAAACATTTTCTGCCTAAAATAGGGATTTAAAAGGTACAATTGCATCCCTCCGTTAACCTTGCTTTCATGCTCACATGTAGTAATGATATAAAAAGTATGAAGGTCAGTATCACTGTCATTGTCAAGAGAAGAAGTTGCATTTAGGCAATTAAGGTATTGTATCTCAGACATTCTATCTTATGAGTTGGGTGCAATACCAAAAGGTAAGTTCAAAAGTCAATTTCATTTGTTGTTGAAGTGTCTATTTCAATGTTTTAATTGATGTTTGGTAATTTTCCAATACAAAATGTAAAAATAAAGTGCATGCAAAAGTATCAGGCCATATCAAGAAGAAAAGTTTAAAGTCTTGTTACTGTGCTTTATTCAAGTCAGCAACCCACAACATGCAGCTGTGAATCTGTTTGTCAAGGGCATCAGTTACAACCCCCAAAAGACTAATTGTTTTTCGTTAAACCAGTTGAGCATGTTAAGAAAAACAGAGATTGAGGAATCATAGTGTATGACAGACATCCAGAAAATACATATGGTTCAACATTTCAAGACAGTACTTTTCCCATTAGAACTTAGCCCTGCTCTAGTCATTAGCCAGCACACTGCCCCTTCTAGTGCCACCATACAAACTGGTGAGCACTGGAATATGATGTGATATCCAATGTTCTATGTCTTTAAGGTACACAGCAATGTTCTGGCTTGGCACTGTACTTTATGGTGTAAATGGGCTGTTTGGGAAGATCAGAGATCTCCCTTGTAATTGGCCCATTGAGCAGCGGCACACAGCTTGATCACCTCTGGTTTTGCAGCAGGCAGAATACCGCCGTAGGACTAGTTGACTAAGGCCGCAATACACTGCTGCCCTTCACCATTAGTCAAATCTTCATTTATCCATTTCTAAACATATTAGTCATTAAATAGATACTGTATTTATGGTTGGAAAACAAAATGCTGTGTTATCTGACAACAAAAACCTCTGGCAATTTTGTGCGCGCGCAATATATAATGTGAAAGTCGCCCATGTGCACAAAGATAACTAAAAATAGCAAATATATATACTTAAAAATTGATTATTAATGAATATTTTCTTATATATGCATATTTGTAGTTTAATGCTGTCGTCTGGTCTTTTGGTTAAAATGGCTAAAAATCACACACAAAAAAAACCCAACATTTTAATGTAGCATTTTGTTGAAGAGTGCAACTTTTTGTGTATATGTTTTGGTACTTTTTACACGCTACAATATAAGATAAAAGTATATAAAATGTCAAGTATATCAGATTTATAATTAGATAACTGTGTACAGATTTATAACAAGCAATCCCGTTTCTCTTCCAACACTTATATAATGATGCATTGTCTTAGACAGCAATATATGGACACAGTGGGATATAAGTCGTGTCCTCAAAGCATCACACCCTCTTTATTTTTGTAAGCAGAGAATGGGTTAATTGGGATGACAAAAGATGGGTGGATCAGAGTCATACTGGGGCTAATGAGGAAACATAACAATTGAAAGCTCCTGTTGGCCATCAGACTGAATCTGCCGGCTGGCTTCAATTGTCTGACAGAGAAATGAATGTCAGGACCACTTAGGTTTAACAATGGTCCAACACAAGCAAAAGCAGACAGCTATATAAGAAAGAATAGCAGACATGAGATGTAGAGTTAATAATGAGGCATTCCATTCACTCCATCCTTCTGCTCTAATTGTTAAGGTGAATAGGAGATACTTTGTCCAAGGCGGGAAAGGGCTGTAGTGAAAACAATTGTTTTCATAAATACTGTTTCTACATGGCTCTCAAGGCCACAAAAGTCTCTTCTTTAGATGTATGTCAAATATTTCAATGTGCACCAATAATTCCATCAGATAAGGTGTTGACCGGGAAGACGGTTCAAGATTCATTAAGAATGTATTTGGATGAGTTTCTTAATTATATGGATGATATGTCGCATTTGTCACACACATTTTCATATTGGATTTGTTCTTAGGCAGCTCTGCTCTTAGTGAATAGACCCCATGTCTTTGAGGAAGCAGAAATATTTAATAACGGTGCTAACTAAATAACCACATGAATAGTGACATCACTGCAAATTTTCAACCACTCTTGCTTTTTGTAATACTGTTTGGAATTTGAACACCCTACTACAAAACCCAGTGAGTTATTAACTATACAGACACACTATACCACTTCTTTTTACATTCTCATAATTGTACAAATGCTGAAAACATAGAGATGTTCAATTGAAATGTGTAGTAATAAATATCAATAAAAAACAAATGTTACTTTAATAGAAAAATCTATATCAATAGTCAGTAATAATATGATTGTTAACAGATCAAACCTGTTTTGGTCTGTTGGTCGTATGCATAATATATTTACAACATGAAAAAGCATATATAATGTTCTGCCATTATTTAATATGTCTGCCTGCTTATAAATCGACTAAATGTGTTTTGTTTATCATCCTAGTTCAAGTTGAAGTTCATATTGTGGTTCTGCAAACCCGTCCTTTTCCTGCACATTCCCCTGCAAAATACTTATATTTCTCTTCTTTGACAGATACTTTGTTATCCCAAACCACTTCCTATTTCCTACTTTCAAATCCTTTTTCTTCTCCACAATTTATATTTTTCCTCTCACCACATTCATACCAATCCCAGTGGGTGAAAATTATGACACCCTGTGTTCTCAATCTCTTCTCAATTAACATTCTACATCCCTCTGCCTGTTTTGTTATTGCCACTTTATGTGCATTCCCCTATAAAACCCTGAAGCCTTCTTGTTATTCATAAAGCATACAGCCGTCTCCCATTCTCAAGAGTGTGACACTTTTCAAAGACGCACTAATCAACATGTAAAGTGTTGTGTAAATTGTTACCACCATATCAATAAAAGATAATAATGCAAATAATTAACAGATAAATCTACATTTAAACCCTTTTCTCACTTTTAAAATTTCCCTCTGAATCCTCATAAAATTAGGTAAAGTGATGGAAAATCCTCTCCAAATTTATCAATTCAGGTGTCCTGATTTTAGAAATTACAGAAATTTATATAGATTTTACATAGTTTCCCAGCACTTATAGGGAACATACTATAAGGTGTACATTTTTGTTGAATTTTTATGCTTATGGCTTAACGGGTTTGGGGGTTGAGAACGGGGGAAGGAGGGTTATACTGTTTTGTTTTAATAACATTGTGAATGGGGATTTCGGTTTTGAGTTTGGTTTTTGGATTGTGAAGAGGAAGGCTAAATGGAAATTTAAGCATGAATGTGATAAGCATTAGGCTATCCCAGATAAGGTTTGAGTTCACAAAACAATAGTGTTTATTGGTCAAAGTGTGAAAATCACATCAAAAAGAGTCTTCACAAACAACAATGAAGTAATCTGGTTACAAGTTGAACTGTAAAATATAGTCATTCACCTTACACCAGGAGTCACTGTTCCCATCCATCAGAGTGATATGTCGATGTGAGCACAGTAAGGTGGGATAAGTGTCCTTATCCCTAATCAACATTAATGTAACATTTATCATGATTTAAACATAATTATTCAATTAAAAACAGTATGTAGCAGAGTGGTACTTTTTGTCCTGGGCCTGACCATGCTGAGACGGTATTTCATCTTCTAGCGCTGAGTATGACATTATATGCTTAGGTAGCTTGAAAGTGGTATTATAGGGCAGTTTACCCAAATGGTCTCTGATCTTCCAGCTATCCCATCAAGAGGGACAGTGCCCTAAGGAGGGCAATAACTCTACTCAGCCTAAGGTAGCATGTACTTCTACTGGTCTAATTTTAAGTAGCTGTATCAAGAAAAGGGCAGTTCCATATATTGTTTCCAGTAACATGTCAATTTGAATTATTCCACCATATTCCTACCATATTCACGCCTCACTCCCTGGCACACAATCACACCCTCCAATCCAACACCAAAAAAAAACACAAAAACAAAAGTACTTGTTGCACTAACTCTACGGATTAGAATTAGACTGTCAGAGTCAGTGCAGTCTTTTAACCTTCTGACTCTAATGCAACAGCACGCGAGATGCCCACACTCGCAGGGCAGTGGAGGAGCACATGTGAGTCATGATCAGGGCTGGCTTTAGGTGTTCAGGCACCCTGTGCGGGCTTCCCTGTGGTGCCCCCTCCTCCATCATCACCCCCAGAGTATCTTTGTCCCCTCCATCATTGTATCACACCTCTCCTCCATATGAGGGGAGATCAATTAAACAACACATGAAAACATGACATTGCAGGCATAGATCAACGGAATAAGAGATGCAAACCTTGTATTTGTAGGTATCAATAAATAACACACGAAGCATAGCATTGCATGTACAGAGCAACTAAATAACACACAAACCCATCCTTGCAGGTATAGCTCAACTGAAAAACATAAGAAACCACAGCATTGAATGTATATATCAAATAATTAATGCATGGAAACCATAAATTGCAGAAATAGATCACAGGTCACGCACCACAAAGGCCAGCCCTGGCACCCAGATTGCACACAAAGGACTTGTCCCAGTATTCAGATTGCATCTACAGAACCTGTCCAGCACTCACATTGCATCTACCTAGCACCTACATTGGACGCATAGCACTTGCTATCTTTGTCCCCAGACAGCCTCCCTGTGCTATCTTTGTCCCCCAGACACCCTGTGCCATCTTTGCACCAAACAGCCTCTCTGTGCCATCTTCTGCCCCAAACAGCCTACCTGTGCTATCTTTGTTCCAAACAGCCTGCCTGTGCCATCTTTGCCCAAAACAGCCTCCCTGTGATATTTTTGCCCAAGCTGCCTTCCTGTGACATTTTTTGCCCAAGCAGCCTCCCTGTGCCCTTTTTGTCCAAAACAGCCTCCCTGCGCCATGTTTGTCCCAAACAGCCTGCCTGTGCCATATTTGCCCCAAACAGCCTGCCTGTGCCATTTTTGCCCCCCTACCTATACATCCATGCTATCACACACACTCGTTCACAAATACTCATTCATTCACTCATTCACAGATACTCTCAACATACTCATTCACAGATAGTTACCTCAACTGCAGATAAGTCTGAGGCTCACACACACTTCTGTAGCGGGCCGGCAGCTTACCTCTATGTTGCTCGCACACCGTGTGAACGTCTTTTTTACTGCCCAAGAGAAGCAGGAACGCAGCGTGTGAGCAACGCAGGGATAAGCAGATTTCCCGTACAAAAGTGATCGAGTCTGGTCACAGTTGCGACCTCTGCAACTATATTTGCTGTGGGCTCAAGGGGCAGCTGCTATGGGCCCCTCAGGAATGACTGGTCTCGGGGCAGCTGCCCCTTTTACCCCACATTAAATATGGTCCTGATAGGTGAGCAAATATCTTAAACCTCTGCTAGTCATCATGTATATAACAAAATGAATGTTTGTTTCAAACTAAGAGGCAGTAGTCCTATCGTCACATTATGTAGATGTCCTAAGTTTACATAAGAAACATAATAGCATTTGGACTTTGAATATGTGTGCTCTCATTGGTCGGTCAAAATTACACCATATTTGTATTCCTAGTGAATGCTACCATTTATTAAAATTGTGTCAAACGTAGCCAGCCAAGACACATTTTTGAGACAATACCATCAACATGCACTTCACCAAAAAGGACAGGACAGAAAACACAGCCATGTACAGGTGACCCAGTTATGGTGTAAATAAAGAACGCACAAGTCTAGTCATCAAGGACTGCAAAAAAATTATGGATATTCCAGCCTGAGCATAGGCATCTCAACTAAAAATGAATTTGCTTTCGGGCAATGACACACAAAATTACTAGCCTGGTGTAAATTCTTCCTATGTCATCATGGTTGCATGTAAGATTGCCATTAAATCACATATACAAAAACCTCTGGGACAAATGTACTCCTGTCCTCCCTTCCAATGATGACTTGTTTGAGGTATCAGACAATTTCTTGAAATTCCAATGTTTTCACAAATAACTATTCTAGCCCTGGGGCATGGATTCAAGCTTCCAGTTTAAATTTTTATTGACCCTCATCCACTTGAACTCAACACTTCATCTGTTTTGTGAACTAGGGTATTTTTCTGTTATGTCTATGCGGTCAGACTTCTTTCTATTTTGAGACTCAGATCAATAAAAATTGCAGTACATACAGTACACAACTGTGTATCTCTGAACATTATTCAAATATTGTTTAAATAGGCTATATGTGCATACCTTCACAATGTATTAGAAGGTAACAAGGTTGAACTAGAAATTCACATGGGAAGCCTGCATAAATACACAAAAGTATTCAGACACACCTCATAATTATTGAATTCAGATATTTCAGTCAGACCCATTGCCACAGATATATAAAATCAAGCACCCTGCCATGTAATCTGCATTTACAAACATTTGTGAAAAAATTGATCATTCTGAAGAGTTCAGTGATACCTTTGCTGGTTGTGAAATTTTATCCCTGCTAGATATCCCACAGTCAACTGTAAGTGGTATTACTGGAAAGCGGAAGCAGTAACAAACATTAGCAACTCAGCCACTGTGCAGTGGGAGCTTTGTGGAATGGGTTTCTATGGCCGAGCAGCTGCTTGCAAGCCTCAGCAAGCATCGGTTCAAGTGGTATAAAGCACTCCAACACTGGACTGGAGCAGTGGAACCGTGTTCACAGTGAATCACACTTCTCTGTTTGGTAGTCTGATGGGCGAGTCTGGGTTTGGCAGATGCCAGGAAAACGTTACCTGCTTGACTGCATTGTGCCAACTGTAAGGTTTGGTGGAGGAGGAATAATGGTATAGGGAAGTTTTTCGGGGGTTGGGCTAGGCCCATTACTTTTAGTAGGGAAATCTTAAAGTTTCAGCATAACAAGGCGTTTTGGACAATGTTGTACTTAGTCAACTTAGTGGGAACAGTTTGGGGAAGGCCCTTTCTATTCCCCAGTGCACAAAGCAAGGTCCATAAAGACATGGTTGGATGAGTTTTATGTGGAAGAACTTGACTGGCCCACACAGAGCCCTGACCTCAACCCCACATTTGTGATGAACTGGAACTGAGATTTTAAGTCAGACCTTCTTGTCCAACATCAGTGCCTGACCTCACAAATGCTCTACTGCATGAATGGGCAAAAATTCCCACAGAAACACTCCAAAATCTTGTGGAAAGCCTTCCCAGAGTGGAAGCATTACATTAAGTAACTGTTCATGTGCAGGAACAATTAGACTTTACTTATCTTTTATTTATTTGGGAATAATAATTTTGTTTGATATATATATTACAGAAAAATAATAATGTTTATCTAAAACATTGTATCAACAATCACATGGGCAGAGGTGTGTAGAGGTTATTCACTGTTACAGAAGTATGTGTTCTTTGACATGAAATTAGACATTTGTCAAAAATGTAAGAAAACCATGTTATAGTAATTCCCCATGTGAATAACATAACTGTTGATGATCTTTCTGGTATTCTAATATGTTTAAGGAATAGTTCAATAGGATTAGGAATTTTCAAATATTTCCCATATACGGTAAAAACCTAGGCGATATTGTAAAGGAGTTTAAAAACTCATGTTTAGAAGGGAGAGGTCTCTTAGTTCTCGTCCATTTTTTGAATTTGCCATGAAAACAAAGCCAGACCCCTCACAAAGCAGACAAAAATTAAGCAAAAAGGTCAAAATTATCTACCGAAATTCGCTGGCCCTTTTCTGCCAAAATGGCGGCCCCTCCGGTGACGTCATCTTGTCCAATCCGCCAGTCAGAAAAGATGATGTCACCGAAAGCACCATCATTTTGTCCTAAAATTAATCTTGTCTTTAATGCGAAGGACATCATCAAAAGTGTCGCAATTTTGCAGAAGTTTTTGGTTGGGGGTGCTTTTGGTGATTTCATCTTAATTGTCACAGAGACAATTAGATATTCTCATAAAACAAATATTCCTCACTCAACTAGGATACCACTGATCATTAAAATGTAGATGTATACTACAACTATTAGGAGCAGTGTGTATATCCTAGCCTATGGCAGCTGTAAATTGTCAGAGGATTTATCTAACCACAAATATATACAGAAGTGGGGAAACTGAGCTATATTAAACTATGCAAGATGCTGCTACCATTTTTGCAACATCCTGTAATTAATTTATTATGACAGGTCTGGCAAACTGAAACACTCAATTTGCTTGCAACAGACAGTTATGATATAGCTATTTGGAAACTCACTACTCATATTAACTTCACTCATAGTAAAAAAAATTATATTGTTTTACACAGGCAAAAATGCATGATTTTTGATGGCTTAGTGTGCCTCACACTGTTATATAACTGTTATATAACTGATACTCCTGCAAAAATCTGGTTAAACGGAAAGTTTAACTTTTGTTGCTTGCATGCCCTGCTGAATACGTTGCAAACTGGTTATCTAAAGTTTACAATAGACTTGTGCACTTGTATTACTATGAATTTTAATTTGCCAGTTTCGTCAATTTGTACGAATGTCCAAAAACATGGAGGGGCTCTCACTCGTTCTTACTCATGCACTCTCTCTCGTAATGTCTCCCTACCTTCTCCAGCAGCTGCTCCCCATCTCCTTTTTCCACAGCACTGTTTCTTGTCACTTTTATCCACTATCTGCTCAGTTAACCTGACTTCCTGGAGAGCTTCCACAACTAGGCAGAGCCTTGGTGCAGACCATGGGGATCATCTTACCATTGACTGCAGGAACGAGGGATGCGTTCTTTGTGATGCATACCATGGCTCTGCCCTTTTGTGAAAGTATTCTACCCAGAATAATGCAGATGGATTCATGGAGAAAGAGAGGTGCAGAAACACTTTCGTTTCTCTGCGGATCCATCTGCATTATTCTGGCCTCTTGGAGCACTTCTGCAAAAGGGCAGATGCATGGTGTACACCTCAAGAAGCAAGGCTCCAGAAAAGGAGACAGAGACACAGAAGGTAAAGAGACACTGAGAGAGAGTGTGAGAGAGAGTGAGAGATGTGTTGTCCGAAAACATGTGAATCATTTTGGTCCATGAGGATAAGTCTACTGGGAAATCTCTGGGTTTGACCCAGAGTCTCCGGTTGAAATCACGCTTTCCAGGGTCTCCTAGGAAATGTCTTGTATTTCTGGGAAGGGTAACTGTGTGTGGCCATGCCCACTCCCCACCAATGTACCATCATTTTTCTCCTACATACTCCCCCACATTAAGGCTCTCTGAGGCTAGCCTTGCCCCTACTCCCTCAGATGAAGGAGAGCTCCAGTAACATACCTAGGGAAGTTCCCTGATATTATTGGGCAGCACGAAAATGAAAGAGCTGTGCAACTATATTGAAATAAATAGACACCAAGAGAGCGATTAATAAATTCCTTATTGATAAGATAAATCTGTGTGTGTGTGTGTGTGTGTATATCTATATATAGATATATAAAGAAAAATAAACAGTGCACAGTACATGTGTGTTTTATATACTAATATACAGCTGCATATTTATCTGGGACTCTGCTCTGGCTTCTCATTGCAGAGCGCCAGCAAAATATGTCATATGCCAGGCACTCCTTGTCCTAAAGGTGCATGCTGCTCCCGCAACCCTCCATATTATAAGTGGGTCAATGGGGAGATCATAGATCTCCTTTCTAACTGGCCCATTGAGCAGTGGCATCGCTGCCTCTGGATTTTCCTAATTGGCCTAGGCCAAAATACAGTGCTGTGAAAAAGTATTTGCCCCTACATGAATTCTTCTATTTTTGTATTTTCTGTCATATTTAAATGTTTCAGATCATCAAAATAATTGTAAAATTAGACAAAGATACCAAAGTAAGCACAAAATGCAGTTTTTAAATGATTAATGTATACAAGGAAAAAAGCTATCCTACCTGGCCATAAGGCTGGCTGGCTTAAGGCTTTTCTGGAGGCAGAGTGCCCCATGATATGCCTTTTAACCCCTTTCATGCCACTCTACCTCTAGACATGCCTTTGAACACCCTAGATGCCTCTCTGCCACCAGAAATGCCTTTTAACCCCCTATATGCCACTCTGTCCCATGATATGCCTTTTAGCCCCTATATGCCAGAGTGGCATATAGGGGGTCAAAAGACATTTCTGGAGGCAGAGTGGACAAAAAGGGGGTTAAAAGGCATATCATGGGGCAGAGTGGCATATAGAGGGTTAAAAGGCATATCACGGGGCAGAGTGGCACATAGGATGGTATAAGGCATATCAGGGAGGCAGAGTGGCATATAGGGGTTATAAGGCATTTCTGGGGGCAGAGTGGAAAGTCTGGGGGCAGATGTGCATAACTGGGGGGACAGGTTGACAAATAAAAGGAAATAAAAACAAAAAAAATATATTTTTCTCAATCACAGCTTTTATTAAATATGAAAAAATTGTTTACATGAATTAATAAAGTAATAAAAGTTTATTACAAGAATATCATGAAGAATAATGTGATCACTGTTTTGTTCCACTGAATAAAATGGAACCTTTTCATCTAAAAACGTTTGCAGTAGCAAATGTTTTAATGCCATTATGTCTAATGTATTTCATTTATTAGGGCCCTTTAACACTTTTGCTTTCTGGTATTTTAATACAAATAATGTGATAAAAAGAATGTTTTATCGTTATTTGTATGGCAAATAGTGTGAAGTGTGACTAGGGTATGTATTAGGGTGCGTGTGGGTACAAGAGCTCCACCGCGAGATAAACTATATGGGGCTGGTCTCCAAATGTTTCCAGGGCTGCTTGTCAGTCCCAGTCCGGCCCTGTCTCTGGGACTCCAGTGAACCAAGTGGGAGTCATTATCTACAATGACTTGCTCTCTGCCAAAGCAAAAGGTCACTTCTCTATTCTAATACTATTGGATCTCTCTGCTGCTTTTGATACTGTTGATCACATCCTTCTTCTAGACTCACTTGCTTCTATAGGCATTCGAGATACAGCTCTCTCCTGGATCTCCTCATATCTGTCTAACCGTTCCTTCTCTGTCAACTTCTCTGGCATGACATCATTACCCCTTCCACTTTCGGTTGGTGTCCCCCAAGGTTCAATCCTTGGCCCTCTGCTGTTCTCTCTTTATACTTCATCTCTTGGCAAACTAATCAACTCATTTGGCCTCCAGTATCATCTATATGCGGATGATACCCAAATCTACCTGTCTTCTCCAGATCTCTCTCCATCTCTCATGTCCCGTATTACCAATTGCTTGTCTGCTATTTCTTCATGGATGTCACAACGCTACTGTCAGGACTCGGGTGATCAGGTCAGGTAGGAGCCCATGCGCAGGGGATACTTGGGGTTCAGTATGTAACCCACGGTGCATGATTATGCAAACAAAGACACCACAAACAGAAATCCAGGTAATGCAGTGTATTTCATGTATATAACAGGACCAGCAAATAAGGGTAATATAGTCTAAGCAAGTAACCGGACGTATGGCAAAATAAAATACAGGTAATAAGTCTTTTGGCAGGGAGCCCGCTTGGAAGGGCGCGACAGACAGAGAGCCCGCTTGGAAGGGCACGACAGACAGAGAGCCCGCTTGGAAGGGCACGACAGACAGAGAGCCCGCTTGGAAGGGCACGACAGACAGAGAGCCCGCTTGGAAGGGCACAAAAGGCACACAGCCCGCTTGGAAGGGCACAAAAGGCACACAGCCCACTTGGAAGGGTACAAAAGGCACACAGCCCGCTTGGAAGGACACAAAGCAGGGAACCAGGAACAGTACAGGTGCAGAGCCACAGCAGGAAGGTCCATAGACTTCAATACAAAGGCCCTGACTGAAGGGCAGGGCAGGTTCATAAAGGCAGGGTAATCCAGATAACAAGGCCCAGCTGGATGTATGGACTAGGGCTCAACCCAGGTAACAAGGCACACCTGAGTTCTGAGTGCTCCAGAGGGCGGAGGGTGGCCACTAGTGGTCGCAGATGTAAACGCCACAGGTATAAAAAAAGCCATGGTTCAGGCAGTGAAAAATTGGTTCCTGACAGTACCCCCTCCCCAAGGAGCGGTCACTGAACGCAAACAGACTGAACAAAATCTGTACACCTTTAATAAACTGAGCAGAAGGGTGTACTTAACGTGATTTCTTCTTCTTCTTCTTCTTCTTTTTCGGTAAAGCTTGTTCACAGATCTCCAGGTCTTCCTTTCTGATTATATCGCCGTTAGAGGTAATAACACAATCGAAGGAAAGGTTATCTGTGGTGCAATTGTAGGTCAAATTAGGACTGGATGCTGAAGAAGTTGAGGAGAAGCTATGAGTCAGTGCTTTCTCTTTCCATGTACCAGGGGTCACATAGCTGCCCTGTACCCAGGGCACCACTGAGGGCAGTTCATTATGGGAAGCATTGATGGAAGGCCCCTTCTTACCCAGAGATGGAATAGGGTCATGCATCTTTGTTACCAGTCCAGAGGTGATACTAGGGGCTATGGTAGTCTCTGGTGTATCACACTTTGCTGAGGTAGCAGTGATAGGAGTTGCAATCACGGCTAAACAGAAAGCAATAGGAAGTTCATCCATATGGGAGCAACCCACACTGCCACAGACTGTAGGATCACAGACGCTGCATTCCATCACAGAACAATCATCAGGCTTCAGCTGGACATCCACCGGAGTTTGAGAAGCACCAGGAATCACCAGGGTTGGTATATACTCCATGGGTTCACTGTCCTGGGGAATAAAGTTACTTCCTCTTTTAGGAGAGCTCTGTGGTTGTGACGTAGACTGCTCAATCGGTACAGAGGGTTTAGGAGGTTTCAGAGGACATTGGGTGATCCAGTGTCCCTTTTTGCCACAGTAAAAGCAAGATTCCTCATCACGCCTTTGTTGTAATTCGGTTGTGGTAAGGGGTTCACGTTTCCTAGAAGATTCCTTTTTAATACTGGTAACAGGCTTGTTGGATTTCTCAGGTGATGTAGCAGGTGTAGGTGAATGGTCTTCATGAGAGTGATTGGAGTTGGAGTCCCAGATTTGCATTAATGATTTGCACAGTTCAAGCAAGCATTCTCCTATCACTTTGATGACTGAAAGTAACCCCGCTGACTCCTTGTAATGGCCTTTGTATTCTGTCAGGACTCGGGTGATCAGGTCAGGTAGGAGCCCATGCGCAGGGGATACTTGGGGTTCAGTATGTAACCCACGGTGCATGATTATGCAAACAAAGACACCACAAACAGAAATCCAGGTAATGCAGTGTATTTCATGTATATAACAGGACCAGCAAATAAGGGTAATATAGTCTAAGCAAGTAACCGGACGTATGGCAAAATAAAATACAGGTAATAAGTCTTTTGGCAGGGAGCCCGCTTGGAAGGGCGCGACAGACAGAGAGCCCGCTTGGAAGGGCACGACAGACAGAGAGCCCGCTTGGAAGGGCACGACAGACAGAGAGCCCGCTTGGAAGGGCACGACAGACAGAGAGCCCGCTTGGAAGGGCACAAAAGGCACACAGCCCGCTTGGAAGGGCACAAAAGGCACACAGCCCACTTGGAAGGGTACAAAAGGCACACAGCCCGCTTGGAAGGACACAAAGCAGGGAACCAGGAACAGTACAGGTGCAGAGCCACAGCAGGAAGGTCCATAGACTTCAATACAAAGGCCCTGACTGAAGGGCAGGGCAGGTTCATAAAGGCAGGGTAATCCAGATAACAAGGCCCAGCTGGATGTATGGACTAGGGCTCAACCCAGGTAACAAGGCACACCTGAGTTCTGAGTGCTCCAGAGGGCGGAGGGTGGCCACTAGTGGTCGCAGATGTAAACGCCACAGGTATAAAAAAAGCCATGGTTCAGGCAGTGAAAAATTGGTTCCTGACAGCTACCTGAAACTTAATCTTTCTAAAACCGAACTCATTATCTTCCCTCTTTCCATCTTCACTCCACTACCTGAATTCTCTATCACCATTAACAACACGACTATCTCTCCTACTAACCAGGCCCGATGCCTTGGGGTCATCCTTGACTCTAACCTTTCCTTCATCCCTCACATTCAGTCCCTCGCCGGATCCTGCCGCTTGCACCTAAAAAACATCTCTCTTATCCGCCCATTTCTCACCCAAGAATCCACAAAAGCTCTGGTTCATTCACTTATCATTTCCCTCTTGACTACTGCAACACTCTTCTGATTGGCATTCCACTGTCTCGACTCTCTCCTCTACAGTCTGTCCTAAATGCCACTGCTAGGCTTATCTTCCTTGCACGTTGCTCCTCTTCTGCTTCTCCACTATGTGAAACCCTCCACTGGCTCCCAATTACCTTTAGAATCAAATTTAAAATCCTGATACTGACATATAAGGCCATCCATACCACTGCGACCTCCATACATCTCTGCCCTCATAAGCAAATACTCTCCTACTCGATACCTACATTCTTCCCATGGGCTAAGACTCTCCTCCTCACTTATCACCTCTTCCTTTTCCTGTCTACAAGATTTCACTCGAGCTGCCCCATATCTCTGAAATCTACTCCCAACGAACCTTCAGCTTTCACCCTCCCTCCCAACGTTTAAGAAACATCTCAAAACCCACTTCTTCAGAGAAGCATACCATCTTAGCTGCTAGAACTTCATTGTCATTGATACAACCACCACACTAGCTCTCACCCTTTCTCTGTGTCTTATGTTTGTCACCCCATTCCCTCAAGATTGCAAGCTTGCGGCTGTTGGCGTTATATAAATAAAAGATAATAATAATAAATGGAGAAAACTTGGAACAGTGGTGAACTTTCCTAGAAGTGGCTAGCCTACATTTGCCAAAAAAGATCTTGATAGGCCTCAAGACCTTTGGGATAATATTTTGTGGACTGATGAGTCAAAGGTGGAACCTTTTGAAAGACATGGGTCCCATTACATGTGGCGTAAAGCTAACACAGCATACCACAATAAGAACACCATAACAACAGTCAAACCAAGAATTCTGCTCTCTACCAGAATATCCTAAAATGAGGTTGTGATATGAAGCTCAAGCACAGTCAAGTTATACAGCAGGATTCCACCTCTCAATGGCTCAATAGAAACAAAATTAAACTAGAATCTGAGATGCTGCGGCATGACCTTAAAAAGTCAATGTGTGCTTTGAAACCCTCCAATGTGGCTGAACTAAAATAATTCTGCTAAGTAGAGTGGACCAAATTTCCTCCACAGCTATGTAAAACACTCATTTTCAGTTATTGCAAACGTTTAATTGCAATTGTTGATGCCAAGTGTGGCAAAACCAGTAATCAGATTTAGAGGGCAATTACTTTCTCACATTTTTTACCTCCAATCTCCTCTGTAACGACCCATTGTGCAGCGGGACGCTGTGGGACTGGATCACCCAAGAGGGCGATCTGCCCCCCGGTTTTGTACTGTCAGATGACTGTTATATATGTTAAGACACAGTCCACACTATTTTTGTATCGAAATAATGTGGTGCATGTCTCTTTCTAATCATAGAAACAAAGGTTGGAATACAACACTCAGTTGTGAGATGGTGCACGAGTCAGAGCACCACCAAGTCCTTCAATAAATCCAAAATAAAGAAGCAGAAGCTTAGCACTCAAATGGTAAAGTGAGTTTATTTCACAGGCAACGTTTCAACACATAGGTCTTTCTCTGTCTATAATCAAGCATGATTACGATCTGGGTATGTTGTGACTATTTTGCTCCATCAATAGAGTGACCAGATTCCCCTGTTTTAGGACCTGGATTAAACCTCTATGCACATAATTATGTCAGAATGAACTTGGCCCTTCTTTAAGATTTGAAGATTCTACTGAATTGTTCAAAGATTAAAGATACTGTATGTTATGTCTCATTCCTATGATTTGTAACTCTGGCCTTTGTTTTGCTATTTAATGTTAATGTTAATATCACTAATATGATAACATATTCTATATATTGGTTTCATTAAGTAACTGAGTGGAACTCATTAATTCAGTGTGCTATGACACCAATTTCAAATGAAGTATAGAAATGTGTATATTTATTTTCTATTTTTAAAAAAACGTTATTGTCTATTCATGTCTGATCAATACTGCAGTGCTTATTAAAGCTTTTAAAGTATATATATATATATATATATATATATATATATATATATATATATTTAATCACTTTACAACATTTGCAGTTTTGCCGCCATATACCTTATATATGAATATATCTTAAATATGAATTTTAAAAGAAATAAAACATGTTTTTAAATATTATGTGGTTAAAATGAATAGCATTATTATAAAACATGTATACAAAAAGTCCCCCAGCAAATAAATATTGGAAAACTTGTTTCTTCCATTTTATTGCAAAAATATTTGTCTGGCAGATTCATATTTTATGTCGTATTATACCTTGCTTATATTGTCACATAATAGTAAAATAAAAATATTATGTATAATATTACACATTTTTAAGATATTATAATGAAATTAAGTCAGACAATAGTTTCTGTTTGTTATCGTGCACTGATGGAAATAAGGTCCTAAAACACATTCTGAGTTCATCTCTAATTCTTTAGATTATAATAAATGTATAAATGACATTATATAGCTCAATTTTAAGTATAGAGCTATATAAGGCAAAGGCGGTATATTCATTAAGCTGCCAGTTATGCACTCCCTATTATATCGTAATACAATAACTCCTATCCCCAGGGAGCTAAAGAGGAAGCTGGTCTCTACTATTGCACTTTTTATAGATAGCAAAGTCCATCCTTCCACCTGCATCCAAAGCTCAGTGGCAGCTGGTTGAACAAAGCACTTGAGAATAATATCTGTCCAGAATCGATGTGACATTGCCAACACACAGGTGCAACCTTGTTTTTCCACACAGTTTCAGTCTCTGGTGATTGACACTGTTTTACTTAGTTTGTTGAACTTTTCTTTCCCGCCACAATGAGCTTAGAGCGATTTACCCTGAGGCAAAACTTCAATACAAAAAAAAATTTCTTAAAAACTATGAAGAAATAATGTTTATTGCTATAATAAACAGTTGTAATAGCTGTTGAGTTACTTCATTTGGTGGTCATTTTGTACTTTATAATGGATTAATATACATCATTAAAAATACATTTCATTTAAGATCTATGATGTATATTTTACTGAAAGTTCATTTTAAAGCTATTTTTTGGTACATAAACTGGTAGTAGAAAATCAATTGGTATGAAAACAGCTGGTCACATTAATATGTTATGCTATCATAAATTAATTAATATTCCAAAAATGCTGTAAAAATGTAAGCTTAACAATTATATTATACACAATGCTATGATACCTGTACTTAAATATTGGCAACAATGTTAAAATAAACAATGTTGTGATTATATTGTCAAAAATTGCATCTTATATTTTATAACCTGTTGACATAATGTTATTTAGTGCTAATAAGTTTATCTTTGGATATCCAGAGCCATTTCCTTGTTCAATCTGTGGAAATGTCATATATATAAAATACATGTCAAAATGGAGAGCATAGTATGTCAGAATGACATGTTTCAGTTGCATGATTCCTGGCTGCAGAGGATGTGTGAATTAGTCTTAGTTGACATTTTTAGATCGCCAAAAATGATACAAAATAATTATCCAGTAAATTGTAACTATATGATCCTGAGATTATTGAGTATGAGTCAAAAAATAAGATTATAAATATACCGTATGTGTGTGTGTACTACATATGTTCTGCAAAGTTTGCCTTTCAGCCCAAACTCAACTAACCCTTTAGTCAGTCAGTAATTTCTCATATGGCCTAATTAAAAGATTCTGAAAATTTGAGAATCTTGTGGGGTCTGCTTCTATCCTGTTGCACAACTTTTTATGTCAAACCTTAGATTTACTACAGCATTCTTGTAAATATGTCCACATACTGCAATTGTGTAAGGTTTTCGAGATTTTGTGTGAAATCTCTCAATAATTAATCAACGGCATTGCTGAGAGATAACAAAGCTGCAAGAATAATATCAATGTTGTTACAAAATATTCAGAATATAACTAAATATTTTTCTTTACCTGTAGAGCACTTTGTACATTATTTCCTAATTTTGGTAAAACGGATTTCTGTTTGGTTTATAGCACTGTTAGCTACTATAGCAACCTCTATATAAAGGTATATTTATCTTTATAAAAAACATATATGATGTAATGGGAACAGGAATGAAATATTTTCTTTACAGAAGAATAACGATCTGATGTATTGCTAGTGATAAAGGAAGGTTGGGGCTCCAGATACATAAACCATATGTAGCTTTATATTTATCCCTTTTAGATTTTATTTTATGCATTTTATATTGCTTAGAATGCTCTGTACTTCAACCGATTTGTGTTACAGATAACGTGGCCAGTTTGGTACACTGTTACAATTCGTACAAAATTATTTAAGGCAAGCTTTTGCTTTTCTGTTCGTCACTGTGGGATATTAATGCATATTTTCTGAAGACACAGGGAATGTACAGTATAAACTTATGATGCATCTTCATTAAAATAAGTGAGTAACTTGATTAAGTAAAAGGATTTCCTTTACTTGGGACTCAGTCTTCTCTCTTTTTATTTAATTCCTGCAATGGAGATTTAGCCTTTTAATTTTTCCCCTTTTTAATGGCCTTCCACTATGACATTTTTGGAAACTATGTCTCATTGGCAACAGGAAAACCTATACATTTTAGCACTGGGTCACTGTTTTGTGCATCATTATCAGTTCAGAGTTCATGCATATTAACACCACACTAATAGAGTTGTTTGGGGTTTGGTTTGCTTTTTAAGTGTACTGGACCTTGTATATTTTAGTATATTATGTATAGTATTCTATTATAGTAATTATGACAAACTGTTTTTTTGTTTCTCAATCCTGTTGGTCAAATTGTCTGGAAGCAGAGTCTATTATTGGCATGCTATGCAACACATTCTATTTAGCTTCAGTGTACCTGTGATCAAATGTTAATTTAAAAATTATTCATGACCCATTGGTTTTGTCCTATACATTCTATGTTTTAAGAGACACAGGTGTGTAAAGGAATGTTCGCAAGAGGGAAATTAACAGGAAAGTCCCACAGGTTTTTCTTTTGGTTGTATAGCTGTGTAGTTAGTATGGTACATAATGTTGTGTGCTTTGCTTGCTAGTTTTAGGCGAAGCAGTGTCTTGGCAAACTGCTTTTCTAAAGATTTCTGTCTTCACGGCTCGCCAGCATTGCCTCTCCCAGCCAGACCACAGACCAAACAGGGCAGTGACATCCTCCGATAATATAAAATTTCCCTTTCATGAAGCCACATATTGCTTAAACTAAGGCCACAATTTGTGAGAATCATAGCTGCAGCATTCTTACCTCTAGCAGACTTACAGGTCAGGAGGAAATAGACTGGAGACTGCTTCACAATCATGGGTAGGTGACTATTTATGTTAAGCATCCAGGAAAGTAAAATAAAGATTTGAAATGACTTAAATCATTAAGATCAAACACCTTTGAGATGACAAAGCTGCAACTTTAGAGAAGGAAGGTGACAAGTGGCTATGTCATCCAATGTACAAAGACCTAATAAAGTAAAATAAAGCTTGTCAAAATAATTTGTCAGTGTATATGGCTGTTTTTTATACTTCTATTGGGATTTGTTTTAACAACAAACTCAGTGGCGCCGTGGCCCAGGTCACTCTACAGATTAACTTTAAACTCCTACTTCTTAAGGGCAGCTACCAACAATTTTGCACATTGAACAACACTTAAGTCTGTGACTAGTTACTTGTAAAACGGATATTTTTGGGTGAATAGCTAAAAACAGGACATCTCATATTCAGCAATATTCGGTTGGGCCCAAAACTGCCCATCTCTTAAAATAATCCCAACAGGAACCTTTGGCCAATGTAATCGCAAAAAATGTGTTGGTAGCTGCCCTTAGAAGTAGGAGTTAACAATTAATCTGTAGAGTCACCTGGTCCATTTTGACATTAGGTTACTAACGGGGAAATTAACATACTTGGGACAAAGTTAATTTCCCCCCAGTTAGAAACTTATTAGATATCTCACCACATAAATTTATTTTAGTGAATTTCCTCAAATGAGGAGAAAGGTGGGAATATTCTCTAGATAGACATGCAGTCTTGCTCTAACTACGTATATAGGATATTTATTTAGTGAATTGCTTCTGTATTGCTTGTCAGGGTCATCACTGGGGTCATTCACATGTGTAGGCTAAGAATGGGGAACTAGGTAGTCATAAAGCAATTGTCTACTGGCTATAAATCACATACTTTATAACTATCCAGCTGTTGGATTTCTGAAATTGCTTGCTTTTTCATAATTAAAATTATCTGCTGATAAAGGTTATCTAGTTAGAACAACATAAAGATTAAAAGACACAAGTGGAAGAACTTTGGCCAATGCACCATGGAGACAATTAAATGACGTAGAAATGTGGACAAATTTCAGACTACATTGACTAGTTGTCAAACAGATACACCTCAAATTACGCACATGAACTCCAATGCACAACATACAGTTGTTGAACATTGTGACAAATATATATGAAGTGCAAAAAAATCCAAAACATACAATTAGTATATGTGTAGGAACTTTTGAGTACAGCAAGAAAAATGCAGAAAAACCTTACCATTTACTTCTCTTTTGGATTTAACAATCTTGTAACAGAATACAGAATGAACATTGCATTCCCAGACCTCCCAGTGCTTCACTTAGTAAAATTTGCCTAGCATAGTTTTTGCTAGGAACAGTTGTCATGTGATACAAAAGCAGATAGTGATCGGTTTTTGACAGAGAAAAAAAGGTTGATTTGCCTAACAATAACCTATGCAATGAGTAATGAGTCTGATTACATTAACAATAAAACATTGTTGGATGGATTGTGAATCAGCTCCGGTGGTCCTTCAGTGAATTCTATGACGAAATGTTTAAAAGTACAACCTGTTACAGTAATAAAGCCAAATTAGCAGTTCGCATAATTTTAACATGTTTTGAAGACATAACTGGTTAGCTGCTAAATGGACTGGTGGATCAGAACATCTAACCATTACTTGAAGGTGTCTCGTCAAATACCATCAGCCACACATTTCCCAACATGGTAGACTGGAACCACTCTTACCTCCTTACATAACAAGACAAGGTATTAACCTTTTGATTACAAAACATATATCAACCACTTTGTCCACCAACTCCAGGGTTGCATGCATGAACCAACCCCCACATATACATTACTAAAGCTATGGACATTCTTTCCCCTTGTGTAGTAGACAACATGTGTGACTACCTCAAGCACACTGGCATCACCACACATGAAACACCCTTGCCAACCCACTCTGATGTCCAGGCACCAATTGTACATTGACAGAAACTAGATTATCCCTAAACAGGTTAGAATAAATTAATTCCAAATTTTCATGCTTAACCATCATCCCAAAAACTTGGAAGAACATTTTTTCTCCTAGGCATTGTTGTGGACCAGTTGCTGAAGCCATAACAGGTCACATTTAATAACTCCATATTTTTCTTTACTGCGATCACCATGCTAACTGCTGAGCACAGCATATGAGGTTTGCTGGCAGAAGGGCTGCCACCACTTTGGATCTGCCACCCTAGACCTAGTTAATAATATGTATCCCAAGCTACAGGCCATAACCAAAACCAGTGGGTTCATTTGGTGGGATGCAATGCTCAGAGGCTTAATAAAGTCCTCACTGCAGTCATGGAGTTTGACTAGCTGCTTTGACATGCAACAAGAAGAGGAGGAGATACCTTATTAGACACATACCTCACCCTAGAGAGGTCACAGTGACCATGACCCTGAGGGCCTATGGTCAGGGCAGGAAAATGTCAGTTCCAATGGGCTTGACAGAGAGGAAGTGCCAGGTACCCTGCAAAGTAGGCTTGGACAACTGGCACCAAGGGAGCCTGGTCTGCACCAGCATGGGCCCAGGTAAAACACAATACCAAAAGTGGTGACTGCTGATCTTTACCTGGATTAAGATCCAAAAGGATCAGCCTTCCCACTGCCTATAAGACTCTCGGGCCCATCTCCGCCCCTTCCAGGAGAATAGTCATCAAGCCATATACACAAAGGGTAGTACTGCCCCTACACCTAACAGATTGTGACTCCGCTTCCACCTAAGGGGTTCCACGGCTTGCTTAAAAAGTGCAATTAATGTTTAGTTAATGTTTAGAACAGCACCTCTCTTACCGTTCCAGGAAAATTAAGTGTCCTCATATTCAATGGACCCGCCTTTCCGCTAATATTTTCCTGAACTAATGTGTCAGGGAATAAAATATCTGTGTATCTATGTACTTTAGATTTGAAATAACAATATCTACAATAATAATAACACTAATAATTCATTTATTTTTAGCTTTCCCCTATGTCTCAATTTCCTCTCTTCTTTTTATGTTGAACTCTCTTCAGCTCTGACTTGTTTTCCCATTTTAATCTTCCTACATTTTCACAACTGTCATATTGATTCACACTGTCATACAAGATAGACACTGTCTGTTCATTGTTTCGAGTGTCACTTCCCCATCTAAATCCAGTGGCGTCTCCAGCTTTCATATTTAGCACATGGGGAACAGGGATCAAAGTGTGGGGGCAATTATAAAACACTATATACACACTATATATGTAGCAGACCCTGCTGCTAATATATATTAATATTAGACCCTGTTGCCAATATCTATAAACATTAGACCCTGCTGCTAATATATATTAATATTAGACCCTGCTGCTGATATATTTTATATTGAAGAAATTGGACCCTACATTTCCTTGGGCTCCCCTCCACGCTCCCTAGCATGCAATTACTCCCTCCGCTCCCACACCAAAAAACATATTTGCCACACTGACTGTAGATTAAGGAAAGACAGCATAATGTATAAACCCAGCTTTGCATGTATAGATCAATTGAAATTCACATGTGAACTCAGCACTGAAGGTAAAGATCAAATAAACAGAATCATACATACAAATTCGCTATTTGCAGGTGTACAATAAAAATTTATTGAAACATAGCATTGCCGGTATAGATCAACAGAACACACAAACCCAGCATTGCAGGTATAGATCAAGAGGAAATCACATGTAAACTCTCCCCTTCTCACTATCTACCCTCTCCCCCCTTTTCAAAATCTACCTTCCCCCCCTTCCCTCTAGCTACCCTCTCCTCCCGTTCTCCCTATCTACCCTCTCCCCCGACTGTAGTTCACTTACCCTGCTGAAGTCCTGTGGTGGGAGCGCAAGGCCTATGTCTCACTGCTCTGCCGCGGTGCGCACCACTTCACTGCTGAACGCCAGTATATGATGTCATATTCCGACACTCAGCATGAAATGCCGGCACAGCGATGAAGACAGAGGCCTCGCGGAGGAGAGTTATGGGCGCCGAGCGGTTGCCTAAAACATTTTCTTGAGCGACCGATTGGCGCCCCTCTCTCTCCTCCGCATCAATCAGTGCTCCCTTGCGGCTGCACAAGAGAAAACAAAAAGGACAGCATTTCAATTGGGGGGCACACAGGGGAGGGCACAGCATGATTTAGGGGGCCATGGCCCCCTCTGCCCCCCATGCAGATGCCACTGTCTAAATCCTACATAAAATTAAACATATACCAATCACAGATTTTAGTCCTTCAGTCCTTTATTTACCTAAATTACCTTCTTAACAATATTATAACCAGACGGAATTTTTTTTTATTTTTTTTTTAATATTATAGTCCGGTTCAGTGCAATTAAAAGCTTTCAAACAGTTCTAACATTTCTGGTTTTTTGAAGTTAACTATTGGCAAATGTTTTTTATTAGTTGCAATTTTTGTTATCGGCTTAATGTTTGGAATAGTGATTTTTGCCTTTGAACAAGACAGCTAAAAGTTTGTCTGCTTGAGAGCACAATGTAAAAAAAAACAATCCCCTTAGGAAATTTTGTATTATTGTATATGTATATTTTTAAAAAGAACAGATGCTTCATTTTAATTGTTTTTGGGTTGTTTTCAATACCACTCTGTGGCTCATGCCTCGCCAAGCAGCAACACTGTAATAAAAAACACTGTGTGTGGGTAAATATAATAATTAACTGTGTTACTACAGCAGAACATTAGTAAAAAAAAATTCGTGGTCCGGTTGTTCCACTGAATAGTGATAGAGTTAATAGATGTTCCACATAGTTGGAAGCATAGCATTATCCAAGAAATTTGGGCAATGCTATGCTACCAATAAGCATATTTACACACACTAACATTTACTCACACTTATACACACACAACCGACCATTGTTGGCTCATGAGGGGGTAGGCCAGTGTCATCTTTTCTGCTCCCTCAAGGTCCTAACATGCTACCTCTGAGCACTTGGAAATGATGTCATATTCCCGCGCTCAGACTTGGTGTGTTGGGCTTGAGGAAGCGCAGCCCGCAGCCCTGGCCTAGCATATGTCCAAGGAAGTCTATTTTACACCAATGTCTCTACTAACGCGTGGTCATGTAATGTTCGATGTGACCATACATTCGCAGATCCACCTCTGGCGCTTACTGGTGGTAAGTATATCAAGTGCAGATATGTGGAGATATGTTCAGCCAAACACAAGTGTACAGTAAATAGGTGGGGGTGAGGAAAGAGGCAAATGCATAATCCAGAATATTACTACTTTTCTTTCTTAGAGCGATCTGTCACTTTCCCCAAATCCTATAGTTTACAGTTCTGCACACTAAATAATATGTAAGTTGGAACTCAAATATGGTAATACTCACTGTATTCTGGATGTTTGTCTGTTTATAATGGTATTAACTGATTTATCGTTATATTTCCCAGATCATTTTTTATTTCCAGTTCCCGTAAATGCTCAGTAAAGACTGATTGCGTTAGCGGTTTGCCCATGGGTGGAATAGGGCATCACAAGCAGGGGCAGGCTGGGCAGGGAGGCTCCTCAGGTGTCCCTAAATCTAATTTCCTGATTGGCAGGCCGCGCACTGAAGTGGCTGATGCTGCCGCACAACCGCCAGGGCTATCTTTAATTTGAAGCATAAGCCTGCAGCAACCTCAATCGCAGGGGTCACAACTGCGACCAGGCCTGACACTCCAGGGGGCCCAGGTGATCACTTCCGCAGGGCCCCTGCTGCTTACTTGTGCGTTGTTTGCACACACTGTGCGAGCAATGTCTCTTGTCCCGCCCAGGGGAAGCAGGAACCCAGCGGAGTCCCCTGGGCGGTACAAGAGAAGTTGTTCGCAGAAAGTGCTAGCAACACTGAGGGAAGAAGCGGCCCCTGTGGAAGTCTGCAAGCGGCACCAAGAGCCGGGGGAGGGTTATGAACAAGTATGCGTGATTTAGAGAATGAATGAGTATCTGTAAATGAGGGAATGAGTATCTGTGAATGAATTAATGAGTATCTTTAAATGAATGAGTATCTGTGAATGAGTAAATTAATGAATATGTGTGTGATAGCATGGATGTGTAAGTGTGGGGGGGAAGCATGGCACAGGGAAGCTGTTTGAGGCTAGGATGCCACAGGCAGACTGTTTGGGGGCAAAAGTGGCAAGTCCTATGATTCCAATCTGGGTATTGGGCAGATCCTGAGGGCATCACATAAATCAATACTAAACAGGGGCTGGGTGGTGGGATAAATATACAATGTGGGGCTAGCTGGGGCAATACACAAGGGTGTGGGGGCATTAGGGTGACCACATCGGCTATGTTTTCCAGGACACATATAACTTTTACATATTGTTGCCCTGCAGTATGGGGGATGTATAGACATCAGGAACTAGTTGGTTCTAGGGGGGCAGCTGGGGCCATTACATAAATCAATACTAAAGGAAGGGGCTGGCTGGGGGCATAAATACACATAGTGCTGGCTGGGGGCGATATGCAGGGGTGCAAAAACACTTACTAAGTGGACTAGTGACATAGCAGCCATCTGACAGGCATGTATTTTTCAATCCTGTCCAACACATTTATACATTTCCTTTTCCCCTAACCATGAACAAGACCCTGCTGCTAATACTTAACAAGTGCAGAAAGAGAAGGATGTTGACTTTAAACCCTCATAAGTATGAGGATAAATGTGGAATACATTGTCCATTTGTGTAACTTCAGAGAGATATGGTGGAGACTTCTGTCACCGCTTCATACAACTCATGCCCAGGAGTCTCTTACTCATACAACTAGTAAGCGAGAATGAAGGTTTCATGGTATTGGTGTCCAAGAAATATCAGTATTTGAGTCTCTATGCATAGGAATGGAGAAAGAGAGGCACTAAGATTTAAAGGTGTTCAGTAACTTAAAAATAATTACCCTATAGAGGGTGATAATCACAAAGATTTACAGTTTAAAACACGGAACTTAGACCAGCCACTGAATAAAATTGTGTATATGTCTGCATATGCAAGCCGAACATTTAAAAGTAATAGTCGTGTCTGCTTTATTTTTTCATAATTTCTCTGGGAATTGCATGGTGGTGAATTTGCTGGGACCAGAGCTGGCGCCCTGTGCGGACTACTCCTCTGGCGCCCCCCAAAAAAAGAAAGGAAAAAATCTTGTAACAAACAACTAGCTTTCATTAACCCCTTCAATCCCAGGGGTTTTTGGTACCTCAGTGCCCAGAGCAATTTTGCCATTTTTGCGGTATGTCGGTTTAGCGATTATTCTCCTTTCCTGTGAATAGTGTACCCATGTAAACTATATATTGTTTTTTCAAGGAGAGATACAGCTTTCTTTTGATACCATAGTTGGATGATTAGCTGAAAATTTAGAATGAGAAATGTAAAAAGAACTAACTAAGTGATGGAAAATCCCCTCCAAGTTTATCAATTCAGGTGTCCTGATTTCAGAAATACCTAATTTATATAGATTTTCCAGACTTTCCCAGCACCAGGGAGCATACTATAAGGTGTACAATTTTGTATAATTTTTATGCCTATGGCTTAACGGGTTTGGGGGTTGTGAACGGGGGCAGGAGGGTTATACTGGTTAGATGTTATGCTAGGGCAATTCACACTACCCCCTCTCCCCATCTACCCCTCCCCTTCTTATCTGCCCCTTCTCACTTCCTCACTATCTAACCCCTCTCCCCCTTCTCACTATCTACCACCTCTGGTAGATAGTGAGATAGTAAGTATCATTACTTACCTTGTTGCCGGAGTCCTGCGGTGGGAGTTTGCTGGTCTCGAACATTCAGGCGTGTGTTAACACAATGTCAAGGAGGAAAGACATCAGCAAGGATCTGATAGAAGCCAAGGCTGGCCTTAGTTTGGCAGAGCCTGTCCTGGTGTGTGTTTGGGTGTCAGTGTGGCAGAGCCTGTCCTGGTGTGTGTGTTTGGGTGTCGGTAGAGCAGAGCCTGTACTGCAGTGTGTGTTTGAGTGTTGGTGTGGCAGAGCCTGTCCTGGTGTGTGTGTGTGGTTGTCGGTGTGACAGAGCCTGTCCTGGTGTGTGTGTTTGGTCATCTGTTTCCTGGCATTTTACTTACTGTAGGAATAAACTGAACTATTAAATTTTTACTTATCCAGAGATAAAACACCCTCCTGAATTTGTAGTCACTTCAGAGGACAACGTTTTCTAGGCTCAGTGAGAGGAAAAGTAAAGGTTTTTGTGTTATTTATTATTATCTTTTATTTATATAGCGCCAACAGTTTACGCAGCGCTTAATACAATACATAAATTCAAGGGACCTGACAAGACAAGAATTGACAGACTAAGACAAACCGATACACTCGGTGGAGAGAGCCCTGCTCGCAAGCTTACAATCTATTTCAATCTGCATATCTTATTAAAAAAGATTAGTGGTACTAAATTGTGGCTTAAGGGGTCCCGTGTATGATGATT
This sequence comes from Sceloporus occidentalis, assembly GCA_023333645.1. Taxonomy (NCBI): domain Eukaryota; kingdom Metazoa; phylum Chordata; class Lepidosauria; order Squamata; family Phrynosomatidae; genus Sceloporus; species Sceloporus occidentalis. The sequence goes on along the minus strand of JALMGF010000088.1, from coordinate 2,939,784 downwards.
TTTTTAGTGTACCAAGGTACTCCCAATCCTGTCACATTACATCAATATGTGTTAGACAATCAGGAAAAAATGGGCATGGATTGTGGGCTGATTCGGTGGGGTGATGGCCTTAGGCTACCAGCCCACCCCTGATCACAACTTATACAGTTCCCCGGTAAATCTATTATAATATATACTGTATATTAGGAAGGGGAATTGTCAATCTTCAACCCAGCAGTAAAGCTTAACCCCTCTACCCCTTCTCACTATCTACCACCTCTGCCCCTTCTCACTATCTACCACCTCTACTCCTTCTCACTGCCTCCCCCTCTGCCCCTTCTCACTGCCCCCCTGCCCCTTCTTACTGCCTTCCCCCCTATCTACCCCCCTGCCCCTTCTCACTATCTACCCCCTCTCCCAACTTCTCATTATCATTACTTACCTTGTTGCCGGAGTCCTGCGGTGGGAGTTTGCTGGTCTCGAACATTCAGGCATGTGTTAACACAATGTCAAGGAGGAAAGACATCAGCAATGATCTAATAGAAGCCAGGGCTGGCCTTAGGGGTGTGTAACTCAGCGCCCCTCACTCTCCGTGACTCTGTCGCGGTGCTGGCGTTTGATATGATGTACATGTACAGGCTCAAAATGGATTGTTTTCAATGGGTTTAGGGCCGCCCATTGTCCTTAAGGGGTAAAATATTTAGTGATATTTGTCCGATAACATCATTAGTAAGAGTCAACTTGGTTTGATAGACCGTGTCGGACTAACTTAATTGTATTCTATGAAGAGATGAGCAAAATATAAGATCATGGTATTCCAGTAGATTTGATTTACTGATACATATTTTTGCACCTGGATTGAAATTGATTTAAACATGGGAGTTCAGAGTGTTGTTGCTAATATGATATGCTCCAAAACCCATTGTTACTTAATGACTTTATTAATGAACTTGCAGCGGGTATCAAAAGCCACTTGTCACTGTTTGCAAATGACACAAAATTAGGTAAGGCTATACAGTCTGAACTAGACATTATTCCTTGCAATGTCTAATTTGAGGATTGGGCAACCAAGTGGCAGATAAAATTTTACCCTGACAATACATAAAAAGGTATTTTATACCTTTAATGGGTGTTAGGGAAATTATTAAACAGAAATAAATTAGGAATAATTGTAGACAATAAACTTAGCAACAGTATTCAAAGTCAGCAAGCTGCTGCAAGGGCTAGTAAGATATTGTTAGGTATAAAAATAATTATTCACTCATGAAAGGAAAATTTAATTTTGTTCTCTTGGCAAGACCTCAGCTTGAATATGTAGTGCAAGTCTGTGCACCTGTTCTTGAAAAGAAAATTATGTCGCTTGAAAAATGGCAAAGGTGGGCTACAAAGATAATAAAGGAATTGGACACCATAGTTATATAAAGAAAGCCTAGAGAAGTTGAATTTGTTTACATTAGAAAAAGACAACTTAGAGGATATGTGATATAAATATATAAATTCATAGTGGGGCAATAGCAGCTGCTCCTTGACCAGTTCATTAAAAAGGATTGTGCAAAAAACAAGAGGTCATCCATTCATACCTGAAAAAAATATTTTTTACTTAAAGAAATATAAAGTAAGAACAAAGACGTAGAACTCACTACCCACACACATTGTGCTATTAAATTCAATAGATTCCTATAATTATGGGCCAGATTATTTTTTAGCAAATAAGAATATACAAGGGCATGATTAGTTATAGCTTGTTGATCCAGTGAGAAATCAGACTGGCATTTTGAAGTCATTGTTTCCCCTTTTTAAGGCACAATGGGAAATACACTATATGGTATTTAAGGAAGACCAACTACACATGTCTATAATTTTAGAATGCATTGTCATAAAAGTCCCTTTTGGTGTAATGGTAAGGTATCCCAATACTTTTGTCCATATAGTGTAGGTTTAATGTGGGCTTTTTGCTTTCTTCAAGATCAATAGCTAGGTTGAACTTGTGTCTTTTTTTCAAACAAAATTCTTCTGTTACTATATAGGCATTCACAATATGGCTTGTTCAATGATAAATATGTATTAGAAAAGTAATATAAGGAGCGCACAAACATGCCAAAATTTAACAATAATATTGAACCAAGGCGCTAGGATAGGTCATCAAAACTGCCTTTACATGGAGGAAGAATAGAACACATACCACATTTTCAACAAGGAAAATTAGCTGGTGGAGTTCTCTAGATAAATGACTTCACAGTCAGTGCTCGTCATAATAGCAGAGAAAGATTTAGTAACTGCCACATTCTATTCAAATACAGACATTCAAAAAAGACTGTTGGTGTGCCTATAGGACTGAGAACCATTGCTCTAGGTAACTGAATGTCTTTGCCTCCAACACAAGTAACATCAAAAGAAGGAGAAGAAAATTACTATTTCCCTTGTTAATGATTACTTCGCTTTATTGGTTAGTGAAGCAATAAAATATATTCCTTACCTGTCCAAAGCATAGAATCGTAATTTTAGAAAGTGACAGACTTTCCCAGTTTGCCATACATAATACTGTATGACTTTGTCAAACCACATACATTTGATATACACACTACTTAATATATTGCACATAAAAACACTCAAATCGTATGTGTAGCCAACAAACAAGTCCAAAGTGATTATTTACATTAATTTTAAGAACGCGCATGGTTTGTTAAAATCGAATATCATAAATATAAAAACTTGTACTGGCTAATATGTTTGAGGTTATAGACCCAGTTTCCAATTATGTTTTGGATGCATTATTTTGCAGTGCTTATGTTAAGAGTTCTATGCATATCTTACAGTCATCAAGGAGGTAGTTTATCTTATGCCCTGGAATATGTACCCTAACATATCACCAAATAGTTGAGAGCATTCACAACACTTTGATCTGTATACTCCCAACAGGAGGACATAATAGGTAGCAGCATATGGTAACCAACCAAGTGTTTTTTGTGCCTATAATTATGTCTGGCAATGGTATTATTAAGCTTGAAGCCAACCAAACACTGAAAATATAATCAAAATATACCATGAAGGCTGGAGGATACATAGAATACATTAAAAAAGTATCAAAGGCTGAGAATAAAAATGTTTCGGATGTTGCTGAATTAAAAAATGTTTTGGGTGAGAACAAAGCTATCCTGAAGAAAGATTACTTTAATGTAGAAAAAAAAAAAAATCTACATCAGAGTCTTCAGCCACTTATAGTTAATGAATATCTAGAACAACTATTGCATCAAAAATGGATATATATTACAGTGTGATTTTTTTGAAAATTGTATTCATTGTCATTTGTGCAAAGGAACATAAAAGCCATACTTCCTTGAGATAAGGAATGTGCCAATTGCAAGTAGGAAACTAGTAGCTCATTAGCCAACTCTCAGAGACCCCAGCTCTGGATAGATCAGTTAGTCAATTACTTGTTTTCATGCATATTGCTGATGCATGTCATCAATACATAATACTTGCTCCACAAAGCTGACATTTTCTGTGATTTAAATGGCAAACATATAACTTACAACCTTAAAAAAATAAAAACATAAGCATTTTTTTTTTAGAAAGACACTTTATTTTTTAAAAACAAGGCAGTACAAAATAAGTGCAGGTATGCTGCACAAAATGCTTTAAGGCAGCAAAATCAATAAAAAAAAAAACTGGTTTTGTTTGTAAAAGCTTACATAAGAGGCAGTACTATACAGAACAAAACATGAAGAAAATATACACAAGGCAAATAAAAAAAAAAAAATGAAAAATACATGAAATGCAATCTTCTCCCAAACAAATGAAGGTGCAAGGCTTCAAACAATCTCCCAAAATATTTCTTAGAAAATGTACAAGTAAAATCAATAACAAAACAGAACAAACATTGTATGAAATGCTAGTGCATAATTAAGCAGACATTACCATAGAGGTTGTCTCTGTACAAATCGCTATTGTGCTTTCACAATGCCAGCAATGTCTACATGCTATAAAAATAGCAGCAGGGGGTGATAAAAAAAAAAAGACCATTCATTTGGCATTTTTTAAAAGAAAAAATTAAATTACTGAATAAAAAATATAAATTAGATTTTATTAAAAAAATCTGTTTTTCCAGTTTGTATATTCTTAAGAAAGCTTTTTTTTAATAAAATAAAAATCCCACAGCACATGGGCATTTGTTTACGAAACAGTACTTCAAACAACAAAAGCTTAGAGCATTCAAATTTTGATTCTGTTTGCCATTATTGGTGAACCTGCGATAAATAATGAATTATGTATTAATGCCTGCTACTTTTTGGTAACAATGCATTTTGTCTACTGGCAAAGAAAAATAAACTAGTAGAGTGCCTGCTCTTAATATATATCCCAACAATACTGGTGTGTTTGCTTGTTCTGCAAAATATTTTGTGAAAGGTTACAATGCAACACCTAAAAATATAGGCAAAATTGTCAACATTTTTGTTTTATCAACGTGTTAAAAACCATTATATACAGTTTTATATTATAGTAGATGGACGACATAAAATACTCTCAATGAGTAGAATTAAACGCACTTGATGCGTCTCCCAATTGTTGTACCACAACCAAAATCTCCCAATCTTGAATAAAAATCCCAAAATGCTTCCTGTAGATGAATTGTACAAACAATTCTGTGTTATTGTGAAGTGTTTTGAGAATGATAATGCTTGTTTAGACCCCGTTTCTTCTTCACATCACAAGGGTGGAGAAGGTTTTCATATACTTGCAGTACTGTTCAGCTATAATTTTCTGATCTTCTGTCTTCCCACAAGACAATGACTCCCATGTGCTGCTCAGCTGTAACATGTGGGTAAGTGTTAACAAAATGATCATATATACATATTTATTTTATCATTTAAATATAAAGGGAACAAGTATAAAGACAAATCTATATAATTGTGTTACAATTTATTTGCATAAAAAAAAATAATTCTAAAAAGTTAATTAACATAGTACAAAACATACAAAAAATAATAACGGGCACGAATGGTCGACTTGCTCATAAAGGTGTTGCCGGTTTAACTATCTTTGTAAGAAGAATAACCAGAGCTTCCGTTATAAAAATAAAGCTGTATTCTGGGTTAGTCAAAGGCAAAGATCTACTCAAGTATAAAAAACTCAATTCAAAGTTTAACTCTAATACACATTGTTCCATTGTCCTAACAGCAAATAAGCTTTGTAGTAAGAAATATTCTGTTATTACACCCCTTATGTACAAATGAGGTGAAGGCTTCCAACAAATCCTGATAATATGCAAATGTGCATTTGCTGTTCACTTATCACTTTGTAAAGCACACAAATTCTTGAAAACATTTGTGAGACTTCCGAGAGGCATCTCATCACAATGTAATATTTATTAACGCACAACTGCCATTCTACTTACAATAGTAATGTAGAAGTGAACATGCTGATGATAATCTAGTAATTAATTTACACAAATGTGTTGGATTCTGAGGAAATAAACCTTGGTCAAACTAAAATTTTCCAGTGGGAAACAAGGGTTATAATGTCATGTGTGTTCATAGGACCACACATATGTCCTATAGCATCTTAGGAAGACAAAAAGCAATGACTTGATTTTAAAGTATTTCTACTTGTAAGGGTAAAACTTTCTTTTGTCCTATATATTCAGTTGTTGAGTGACAGATATACCTAACTAGCCCTCCACAATCCAGGACACAAATAATTACTACTCTTCTAAATTGTTGTTGAATACCATTTACTAAGGAATTTCAATGCTGTAAAGCAGCGGTCCCCAACCTTTTTGGCACCAGGGACCGGTTTGATGGAAGACAATTTTTCCACGGACCGCGGGCGGGGTGTTTTGGGTTTGATTTAAGTACATTAAATTTTTTGTGCATTTTACTTCTATTATTATTAAATTAAAAATATAATGAACTATATTTGCAACTTCCCTCGTTGTCTTTCCATCCATAAAAAGCACATACAATTGTGCCACTCTGCCCCCCCCAGATATGCCACTCTGCCCCCCTGCCTCCTGATATGCTTTATGCCCCACTAGATATGAAACTCTGACCCCCCCCGACTTACCAATGCATCCCCAGACTCCCTGATGCCTAGTGGGGGCAGCTGTACGTCTGCGCGATGCGTAGACAACCTCTGTTGCTGCTCATCACATCCACCGGGGCTTCAATGACGGATCGCCGGCGGAAGTTGTCTGCGCATCGCTTGCAGACCTTCCCTGGCTGCCAGAGAGGAGGATACAGGACCCCTGCAGGGGCATCCTCTTCTCAGCCGGGTGAAGTCTGTGCGATGCACTTACACAACCTCCACTGCTGCAGGGGCTTCTATGGTGGAGCACCAGAAGGTCATGTAACACCGGCGCTCCTTCATAGAAGCCCTGGAGGAAGTGCCGGGAGCAGCAGGGTTGCCTGCATCGCACAGACGTCCACGGATTTCACAGAAAATTACATTTCATATTTTATATTTATATTGTACACTATTTTCAAATATTCTTTGGAACTGCAGGGGTGTAATGATGACTACAAAGCCTAATAGTAAACAAATAACAACTATATTATATTTGTCAACCCCCAAAATGTTGTATTTTATTAAATGGGGTGGCAACACGTCAGTAATACCAACACAGGAAAAATGCAGCATTTTTTAGAAAAGGTAATTCTCTATTTAAAAAAAAAGCAGCCCAAAATCTATGAAGTAATGCATTCCTAAGCAAATAAACCGGAGATACAAGCTGAGTTTCAAGTGGTATTCAGCATTTGTCATTCACCTTGACATTTTAGCTCTTAACCGATTCCATTCAAAGCCTCTTGTCATTGTAATTGGTTCTATTCTCTGCTATATAAACATTTATTAGATTTGGCCAGAGTGTACTCAAAGAGCAGCTACAAGCTGTGTCATATTTCCTAGGTATGCCAAGTATAAAACCTCTTGTTTCTTGTGTATAAAAAAACAAAGTATTTACCAGAATGCACATGCTGTCTCGTTCTCTTGTCCTGTTGGATTGCTATTTTATGGATTTTCACATTTATACCCAACGCACCAAAATGAACATTTAAAAACTGCTGAATATTTTTGTTGTTAGCTAATGACTATGCAAGCATATAGATAGTTCTGTATGTTATTTTGGTATATATAAACTATTTGGTAGCTGTTCTACTTTGATGTTAACATTGTACGTTCTGCTGATACAGAGATTTGTTTACACCGCAGAAGCTGATCCTTGCCTCTTGTTACACACATGACAAGAAAGAAATAACACAGACAATCACTTTCATATTACTTACACTCTTTTAAGAGGTAAGTAGGAAATTTAACACAATGATTAGACAGAGGCTTTATATTACCTGTAATGGGCTTGCCAAGGATCTGTTCCTGGGTAAGGCTAATGCTTTACATTTATAATCTTCTTTTTCATACATTGGCTTCATTAGCAGGGAACTTGTAAGAAGATTATTCTGAAAACAAAGACATATTGCAGATCAAAGTTATGTCTACAGAGAGAATGTATCCCATTTAAAATGAACATGTACTGTACTGCATAACATCGCATTGCATCACAGTGCAACAAAATAACTATTGTAACAAAAGGGCATTAAAATGTAAAACATGTGCGTTGGTTTCAAGAGCATTCAATCGCGTTAAGATAAACAAAAGGGATAAAAACTCACCTGGCTATCTTCTATATGATTTGATTGTAGAAAAAGCTGTGTAGTTAGGTTCTCAGTTTCCCAGTGACTTGGGAAAAAGAGGTTTTCTATTTTATGTGTTGGCGACTCCACCTTAAATCAGAAAATACATTATTTATCGACGTGTAACAAAGTAATTTTTTTGTTTGAAAATGTATCCCAACAAAATAGATAACTTAGGAGCTATGAACCATCAGCCAACTAAAATATTGAACAAAGCATGCACTCATGTGGTAGCACATGCCTTCATTCTTATAGCTCTCTATAAATCCCAGCGTGTATGCGTGTATATATATTATATATATATACACACACACACACACACACATTTCCTTGTATACAATTCCCTGGTCAGCATAAAACCACTGAAACCTTTCAAAGCACACTCTACTCACCTCTTGCTTGATCTTTTTAAGTCGTGGCTCGTCAACTTCATGGAGCTCGGGAACAATGCCAGACTCGTCAGACTCCCGTTTGATGACTTCCTGCAAGTCTTCTGCAAGGTGTGACGGGGTGTGATGCTAAAAGTACACAAAAGTTATTATGTTAAATGAGATACGCATGATATCTCAATTTAGTTCAGAGCAGCTAAGGGTGGTGTGCCGGGTGTTTAGTAATATACTCACCAAGAGTTTTAGAGGGCCATATTTGAACTCCTGAGCTGCTAGTGCATTCTTGAAAGGGGTTGGCGTTCTTGGAGAGCAGTCCAGGATTGATCGTTTCATTGCTGGAGTTCTAAGACTTTGGGTGGGAAGACAAACATAAATATATTTAAAAAAAAACACACACACCCATCCAGGTAAACCAAAAAACATTGCAGCTAAGACCATCAACATACAAGAGATACAAACCATACAACTGTTCAATTCAAGCTTTGAACATCTTAAGACAAATGCACTGCATTTTCATAAATCAGTACCTAGTATTAAGTTACAGACAATGTCTGCATGCACACACAGTAAATCAATTGGGGATTTTGTACATCATTTTAGTTCGGTTCACCCTACAGCTTGATGTTTAACATCCCTGTGGCAAATGCTACATTATCCTATAACAACACAAGGCCCTTGGGACAGTTCACACAGGCTGCCCAATTGAGCAACACTGTCTTACTAAATATAGGCAAGTAAGCTATAAAGTAAGTTTTTTTATATTCATTTGTAGTCACAGAACGGTATATAGTTTATTGAGCATATCAGCAGATTTAACCTACATGTGATTTTCCTTTTGAAACCTCGGTGTGTTGTCTCGGTGCAGTGGTGTGGATAAGGCAGTTTTGAGAGAGGCACTGAGTGGTGTTGAGGTCAGAGAAGGGTGGTCCATAGCATGATTCTCGTGATTCTCAGAACTGTTCAAGAACTGCAATTGCAAGGATGGACATGGTTACACAGTCTATAATGACTATAATGAGAAAACAAATGCAAAACAAAGAAGCATATAAAACGTGCACACATTAGCCATCACATGAAAGAGCAAGGGTTAGTGTGGGGTTAGAGAAATGCAAATTATGTAAGTATGAAATTCCACCACCATAGGAATGAAATGCAAGAACAACGACAGAAAAGCGCCAGAAACGGCAGATAAACAAACCCACCTTCAAACAACAAAACACCAGCGAGTGCTGCTAATAAAGCGATCAAGATGTAAGGAGGATATTAGACCATTGAATAAAATCAACAAGTGTAAGAGGAATTAGTTCCTATAGGGTTAATATTGTTGTGACATGTTGTTGTTGTAATTGTGAGAATTAGTGACAGCTAAATGCAGAAATCTAGATCTACCTGGGAGGGAGAGAAGGGTAGGCATTTGATTGGGGAGCGCTTGGGCGTAGAACTGCTGGCATCAGCCATGCTGAAGAGACCATTCTCTTCACAGGCTAAGTCGCTCAGGCGCCCTCTCTTTTTGCTCAGGACGATCAGCGGCGACAAGGTGCATTTTGAAGAATTTAAGGAGCTGGGCGAAGTAGGGGAGCCATGACACAACATGTTTTTATTTAAGTGTGATTCAGTGGCACCCCCTGGGCTCATGAGGCTACCCAAACCCTCGTGAGGCTCTGAAGCTTGGACTGGTGAGGAATCTGATTTCTCATAGTTCTCAAAACTGTTTAGTTCAACCAAGGATGCAGGAGCCTGAAAACAACGTGGGAGGCCAGGAGATTTAATTTTAATGCCACCACAGAAAAATAATACAAAGAAAGAAAGTAGAGCTACAATTTCACTTCTGCAGCTCGCAACAACACCTCTGTTTTACAGTTACTGTGATGCATCAATAAATGTATTATGATTATTGAGCATAATAGAGGATATGTTGTAGTAACTAAAAGTTAACTCTATCGTACAAAGCCATGTACCACAGCACACATCAGTAAAGCATTAATAAACGTGTAGCATGCAGGCTTCTTAAGCTTTGAAAAGAAAAGCGCACACTTTTTTTCAGTACTTTGCAAAGTATTTGATAAAACATATAAAAAGTAAAGTTTTACAGAACAGTAACCAGACATACACATTGGTCTAGAAGTATATTATGGAAAATAAAATTTCCACAGAAATCACAAATGTGAGTGTGGGGCATTTGCATAGTATTGTAATAAGTCTATTTTTAAAACAAGTTACTGTGCGTTTGAACACATGTGCATAGAAGTTGTACTTTTTAAAAGGACATCTGAATCGGATGTTACTTACGGAATCTACAAGCTGCAGTGTGTCTGCGTACTCTGGCATATTCTTCATCTGAATGTAAAGGTTAATACCAAAGCAGCGGGCAGGGGAGGCACTCTCTTCAGGTAGGCAGCCATGGTCCACGGGTGGAGATGGTATACAATGATGTGGCTCACCATGACAGGACACAGGAGCACTGTCCCCATGCGGTCTGGAATTGTCAGCAATGGTTGTGCTTTGCCACACAGGGTAATCTGCAGCATGGATCTGTGTAGTAACAAAGGGGTGACATTTTCAAGATTTAGATTTAAAAAGGGAAGAAGGAACTTGAAATTGCTCAAGGTGTCTAAAGCACAGCTAGAGGCCAGATAAAAGGGGTTGCATCATCTCACAAAATCTTACACTTCTGAAACAGTTGTCAAGATGTTTCCTTTTATCAATACATTACCATGCCTGAAACTCTGGTGTGTTGTGTCATCACGCAATTACTATTTCACATTGCAGCTCGCAATTCAAAGGACAGACAGTGTGTGTAAATTACTACATAGCAAATGTTTTTTTGTTTAAACAAAAAAAAAAATAAAAAAAAATAACCTCCAAGCTAAAAGACCAATAGTGCAAGATTTAGTTATAGTAGTGATGCAACAGCAAGAAGCTGTGTGGCTTTATCAGGTCGTTACAGGACTGCTGAAGCAAGACAATCTATCATTAACTGTCAGAGAGAAAACCCAATTAAACTTTTACGTTTCATTGTTTTAGGCCCTTATTTGCAATACTACTATCAAAAGATAAACATTCACACATCCTTTGGGCTTTCACATCGTCACGCAGGTACATAACTAGTTTATTAAAATGAACCTAGCAATTTATTTAAGCGTGTAACTGAAGTATACGTTTTCATTTGCAACCCTGGGGCAATGTACCTTTTTGGTCTCTTTTTTTCTCTGCATTGTTTGTATTTTGAAACTCATAATTGTGCCAAAGTATAAATGCCCACAGACAAGGCCTCCATAATGCAATACATGTGCATGACCATTTAAGTTATAGCGCCACTATCGCCAATCTTACCGGCAGTGCCTGCTGCCCTTTAAGTTCATTTTCTGTTGACATAAGCAGCAATTCCAGTTCCTTTATCCTCTTCTCTTTCTCAGGATCTTCATCAGTATAGTGTCTCTAAAAAAATATGACAATGTGTTTTTGTTAAGATTGTGCCAAAGTATAAATATCATAATAAACCATATATGCCCCGGGATTATTTTCTTTCCATCCCGGCCAGAAAATAAGGAGGTCTGTTTAATGCAATGTATAAATAAATAATATATGTGAGCAATAATAACTGTAAAGGCTTACAATCCACTTTAAAAAGGTAGGATTTTGTATGATAGTGGCTATTTTTGTGGTGTTATAGAGGAACCATATTTTTGAACTGCAATACAAACGCCTGATAACAATATATACTTTGTGATTCTTGCTTTGTCACAAAACTTCCTCTTTTGCCCAGTTTGATCTTTCTATAATAAGTGGATTCTCTTACTATCCCTAAAAACACAACAAGCATTCTCTAGTATTAATTTGCTCCTGCAATGTTATTCTAGATAATTGAGTTATTTTCCGAATGTGGATACACATACCTGGACAGCTGCAGTTGCTGCCTGTGGGACATTCACAATATTTACATGAAGTGCCACTGGATAGGAAGCCTGTTTGAACAAACGATAGAACAAAATGTATATTACAAAGAGATTTTAGATCTATTGATGCACACAGAGGTTGTCATCATCCCGTAAGCGTCTGATTTGCTTACACATGGTTTTATTACTCTATACCATTCACATTTGCATCAGCTCGCAGCTCACACTGTATATAAACACAGAACAAGTACAGACTACACAGATTAACCGTTGTTGCTACACATAGCATGTCGTTCTATTAACAAATAAGTTAATAATGGAGGCAGAACTTTGACTATTTCATGAATTCATGGTTTGCATGAACGTTTGCATTTCTGTCCCCAATATTCAAACTAGGTGGGCAAAGACCTTTGGAAGTGCCTTTATGATTCTGATGAAGTGTTGCTCTCACAGTGTAATAAGTAATCTGAGCATAATTTGCATTCCCGGGTTTTTTAAAGCATTGTTTAAAATAGAAAGGTGCTTCCCGCTCAGAATTCACATGTAGGCAAAGAGACTACTGTACTAATATACTAATGTAAGATCCTGAATAGAATGGGGAAAATGCCTCTGATGCATACTTTAAACTTATACAAAAGGATTTATTATCACAAATGGGCGATATATATATATTTCTGACAGGGCATTCCAGACATAAAATGAATACGCCATACTTGTTAATCCCACAAACAGTACCGTGCCCATTTCCACTAAACCCTGTCAGTAACACACACAAAATTAGAATATAAGACTTCAAGTGTCAAGGCTTGCATGAGTATGTTTTGTAAGAAATCCTACTGGCCCAGAACCTAAAAGCGTATGCTTGCTTTCTTATATATGTCTGCGTGTTACATAGAACTAACTCCAGGGAACTGCCAACTGACCTGGCTACTTACTTGTTGCTCAGGCATGTGGTAGTAAGGGTAATTGTTCACTGGTGGCTGGCTGGCTTGAGAGAGCTGGGGTGTCGGTGATGGGTGGGTGAAGCCAATCAAGTGGTTGCTCTTTGGGAAGTTTGTGGTTACCGAAGACTGACCGGCTTTTACTGAATCCTGGAGGTAACCTTCTTGTTCGACCTTGCGACGCATGGTAGAATTCCAGTGGTTCTTGATAGCATTATCAGTTCTGTAGAGTATAATATATTTAAAGTTATACTGTATAATCAAATTTTAACAAAATCTAATTAAGACAAAACCAAACCAAAATACTGCAGTACAAAAAAAATTGCTATGATGTTACCTTCCAGGAAGAAGCTTTGCAATTTCTGCCCATCTATTTCCCAGACGCTTATGAGCTTCATATATTATTCTGTCTTCTTCTTCTGTCCAAGAGGTCTTCTTTACTTCAGGATTGAGATGATTATGCCACCTCTCTCTGCATTGCTTGCCAATTCTTCCCTTTAAGTGCTTGGCAATTACAGACCAACGTTTAGGGCCATATTTCTGCACAAGTTCTATCACCTTCAAGAAAAAAAAACAAAAACAGCTATTTAGCTCTCTGAACGAATGGCACTAAAAAAAGAAAAGATAAGATAGATGGTTTACCCGTTGATCCTCTTCTTTTGTCCATGGGCCTTTGATAAGTTCTGGATTTAAAACTTTCTGCCACCGATGTTGACACTGTACATCTGTTCGATTCTTTTTGTGTTGGAAGGGGAAAATACAAAGACAAAAATTAAGACAGACATATGATATAAAAAAGGTGGACAAGGTGGACAGTACATCTCTTTGAATCATACTCCCTGAGATATAATGTGATTATAGGTGAAAGGGGGACTCCCACTTAATTTTTTTTTCTTTAAGTTTATACAGTTCTAGTTTTTACCTAATATGTCTTTGGACAGCTGCATTTGCATGTGTTCTACCTCAGCCCAATCTACAGAAACAAACACCCTGACTACTTATTATACTGTCTTGTAGTAAAAAGACTAGAATAGCTCAGTCTTAATCACCATGAAACTATTAAAAGAAGTTTATTCCAACAAAATTAAATAAACCCAATTTTTCTTCAACGCTTATCTGCAATAATACAATAATTAATGCTTAAAACAATGTCTTATGAGACTTCTCCCAGACCTGTGTTCAATTGATAATCAATTTTATAGTGATTTCTAGAGAGAAAAGTTAACATCTACTAAAGGTGAAAAACTGCTTTAATTTCCTGGCACAAATGACTACATTTACTTGCCAGTTCCTCCTGAAACAGAAAATTGTAATAATGTAATAACAAATACTTTTATGTGTGATGACTCCTGAGAAGATATAGCAGATTTCATAGATCTCCAAAGCATCGGATCATTTACTTAATAAGTTCAGTAGACGTTTTGAATCTTAAACCTAACCATGATGTAAACTTTTACAAGGGTGAGATATAAAAAGGCCAAATTGATATTTTGATATATTGATATATTTCACTTACAGGAAGGAAACTGGCAATAACCTTCCAGTCGTCTGTGCCATTCTGTTCCACTAACGTCTTGAGTTTCTCATCCTGAGACAACAAAGCATGGTAAAATATTATCGGTTACACGTGTCTGCACAAAATAACAATAACTTATCAATCAAATCTAGATACTCTAGATCAATTCTCTATTAAAGTGGTGATCTTTATGTAAAGATATGCCAGCTATGATGGTGTAGGAGTGTTGCATTAATCACTGATCATTCATATTGTATGAATGACTTTGGAATTTTAACTATTTTGCAGAAACATCTCAATTTCATGCTACTGGTATACATACCAGTATAGGCAAATTCAACACGCTTGATTTTTTTTCTTCTACACTGGCAACCACATAATAAGAAGACACAATGAAACAAAATGCTAGTGATGGACCAACTATACCTTGATTTATAGGGATAGGCTAATGTTTTCTGAAAAAAGAATGCATATTAAAGTATTATGTGAGATTTGTTAAGCAGAACACATCTACTGCGCTGCAAATTCTGTAGAATATTCCCAAACTCAAGCAAAAGGAACACCATGAAAATTTCAAGGGGTCACACAGCAATCATATGCACTGAAGTGCATATGATGGCTGGAGTGTCACTTTTCGCGAACAAGAACCATGAAAGAACATAATGAATTTTTACTGAACTGAGATGTAAATAATGTTGACCTCCATGGTAACACCACACTGTGGCATTTTTCGATAAGCACAGAACTATATTCACTGTAACCCAATTACAAAATAAGCATAATAAAAGCTATGCTTGTGCATCTTTGTTTACATGAAACATAAAGCCAGCTCAATCTTGGAATGGCTAGAAGCACCTGTTGTAAGCCCATAAAAATGAAGAAATACCCACTGAAGAACTGCGATCCTCCTTATACCACTGTGGATATGATTACATGAAATAAGCAAACAAATGAACTATTTACCAGTTGACATGTAGAAAGGTCTCTCCTTTCTATTCACCAAGCAACCGTTCTACAACAAACCCAATGTTTACACTAGTTTTTTCCAAAGAAAACAATGAGGGCACTAGGGTGATAGAGAAGTACTTAATCCTTATCAATATGCTAGTAAAAATTACCTCTTCACGTGTCCAGCGGGTTTTTCCCAAGTGGCGTTTTCCCTTGGTCAGCAGGCCATCATAGTCATGCTCATACATTTCTATGTCATCGTCGTCATCTTCTGAGCTGTATATGCTAGGAGCAAAGATAGAATGGCATGAATGTAAGAGTTAAATGTTAAATGTATCTACTTCTACAGAAAATAAGAACATATATATTAGGGAGAGGTGGATGAGAGAGAAGCACACGGATGGCCCACTTAGAAAGTCAGCAATTCTTGCACAACAAGATTTTCTATGACATTCTGTTGCCCTTATACTCTGAACAGGTTCTACTGTTTTTGGTATCCACAGATACAAGAAAGAAGGCCTGGCAGCATGCTTGTTCCTGTACGTGTTCAGACCTGCTCTTGCTGTCAGATGAGTGGTAAATTGCACATTTGGCAACCTTTCCACCAATAAAATAAAAAATAATCTTGAAGGTCTCGGGACAGCAAAAAGATCTTGATATAGTGTGTCACTTAAATAAGCAGCCTAAGATTATCTGATTTATGAAATATTCAAACAATTGTGCTTGTTTGCAGTTAACACAACCTTTTGTATGTGTTTCATGCTGAAATCTCCGGAATACAGGAAATGGATTATTTTCTGCCATACTGCTTAAGAATATAACACTGTACAGTATTTTAATACTGGAATACATATTTTCTGCTATTATCGATGTAACACACTTTTTCAAATTACGTTTTTTTACCTTATATGTAAAAGGTTCAAGGGAAAGAATACAGGTAGC
The DNA here is from genome assembly GCA_023333645.1 of Sceloporus occidentalis. Lineage (NCBI taxonomy): Eukaryota > Metazoa > Chordata > Lepidosauria > Squamata > Phrynosomatidae > Sceloporus > Sceloporus occidentalis. The sequence goes on along the minus strand of JALMGF010000088.1, from coordinate 2,923,488 downwards.
CTTAACGCCTATCAATGGCAATCAACAGGCACGTCATTAAGCTTTTTATTTCTAAACTGGAAAGCAGAACTTTCGTAAAACAATATTCTTCACTTCTTACGAGCAGATTGTTTGGTAAAAAAATAAAAAACAAGCTAGAGAATATGGGTTCAAACAAAAGCATATGAGAAGTCATATTGTTTTGTAAATAAAGCAGTACTGTCAACACTGCGAGCAGTTCACAGTCAGCGTTCGCAGTCAGAAAATGAGACAGAAGGGAGATGCTTCCAATAGTAGATTTGCACAGCAACCAAGTTAAAAGTGACTAAGCCCTCCAGGCCAAACCTGCCGTGAACAGGATGTTTGCCGAGATGCTTTGCCAGTACATGGTTTAGGCATTTTGAGGAACAGAAGTATGGGAATCCAACAAAGCATTTGGGGAAACCTAACCCAAAGTTGAAAGTCTGTGGCTGCATTTACATTTGCGAGGACTTTAGGAATATTAAAATGGCTACCTGCTGGCACCTATGCACCATGATGTATGGCTAGGCCTTGACAGATATAGAGTACCGACTGGGAACGTGTAGTGGACAAGCAGAAAGCATTGCTGGGGACAGAACTAGACAAAGATGGCTGGGTGGCGGTGGAAAGCGCCCTTTTGGGTCAACCTGTCGGCATCCACAGACCACCATATTTAAAAATCGCTTCCAAAACAGCGCTTACAACTTCAGAATTACTAGGTCCGCCTAATTTAGGGCTGAGGGGTTTCCCCAATTACAGGATATAAGTGAAGGTAAAATATTAGTGTTCTCACGGTTGCTAAAGTCTGAATGTCAAAAAATAATATTTTACTGTTAAAAACGAGTAAAAAATAATCTAGAATTGTATGCATATTTTTTTTTTTAAAATCTTTTATGGCATTAATACATTTTATTTTCTCTCTTTGTTAACAGGAAACTTGTTTTGGGGTTGGCACTTTCAGACGCAAAGTATGACTTAAAAAACAGTCAGAGCAGATGTCTCAGCATGGAAAGACATGATAGCAAATGAAACTGCTTAGTGAGAAAGTATAAGATCATTCGTGCCGATTGTGCGAGTTGATATAAAAGCTTAATTTGGCAGAGAAAAAAAGGTGAAAACCAATCATAACTGGAAGCTGCTGTGTTCACTACAATTAAAAAACCCCAACACTATATATATGGTACTTTTATGTAAAAAAAAAAAAAAAAAAGGTAGGTCGCCTAATGACTAGCGCCTGTTTCTACACACAGTGGATAATATAGGCGAACTGCTAAAAACTTTACTTTTGGAAGGAACAAAGTTATGCAATGGACAAAAAAAGGTGAAGAGGAAGAGAATAAGTTTAGAAGCTGGAGGAGATGTTATGGGCAAGTCGAAGAAATAAGCCAGAAAATGTGTTGAGAGTTTATTGATCAACTTTGTGGGTAATCCTTCCCTAGCCCCCCACGCATATCCAAGAATAAATTACGCAGGTGGGAAATATGTGCACTGATGTCAAACACATTAATAAGGTAGTTGCTGCTGTAAGAAAGCTTACACAGTAATGAAGAGAGGCTCAGCGCCAAAATACAGAACAGATCAGACAAGGGTCAATAGAGAATGAATGCAATGCATGCTGGAGGGCCACCTCTGAACAATTTACAATGCCACTTTCTGTAACAAACACCTCCCAAACAGCGACACACAATTTCCATCCAGTGCCAACCCAAAGATGTCCCCTCTATAGACTTTTTAACAGGAGGTCCAAGAAACCAAAAACTTTTTTGCAAACACATATATATATATATATATATATATATATATATATATATATATATATATATATATATATTTTAAAAGAATCTTCCCTATCAAAAATATTAATGGAGAATCATAAAAATGAGAATATCTACAATCCAGTGCATGGGTATAAATATAACATGGAAAGGCTATTACAAACCAGAAGAAATATTTTTAGTGCAGATTATCTCCCCAGCCTTGATTTAGCAGAATATGTGGGACTTTTGCACAGACTTGTTAAATAACTATGAAATAAAGAAGATCGGTCGGTGCACTGAATCAAGCATCTCTGTTGTATAAAGATGAAACATTTACATTAACTTTGAGATCCTCAACTACAACAAGCAAAGACAACTAAGGTGTCAGCTTCACAGCACCCTGCAAACTCAGCAGTTTGTCCTCACTTTACCCGTGTCCTGCAGACACAACCAATTAGCTGCCTCCGACAAATCAGATTATACATTTTCTTTGTGAATTAAATAATCGCCCGTCCATGTATACAATCCTGCCATGTTTAAACAAAGGGATAACCAATGAATAACTTGGAACTTCATAAACTCCTAAAGTGTTTCTAAATATTTCATGCGCAGCTTTGATGTTAAGATGGCAAAATGTTCCCAGATTCGCCTTCAAGAAAAAAATGTAATTCACCAAGAAACTCTGCAGCAGCTGAGGTCTAAGTTCCATTATAGAAACATAGGATGGATATATATATATATATATATATATATATATATAAAAATAAATATATTTTGTAACAATAGCTGACCTCATCAAAGCCCCACACCAACCCAGACAAAAAGCAGTCACCTTGCCAGCCCTTGTCCTCCTCTACCAAGCCACTGGCATATATGCCAACAGCTGTAAAGAAATCAATCCCTGGAATAAAGGGGACAGAGTGATGCGAGAGAAAAGACATCAGAGTGTATTTTTAAGCGAAGTGGAAAGTCCCCCATTTGTCCCGAATGAAACGAAAACCAGGCTAAGCAGAGCTGCGCTGCTATCCACGTGTGCGAGGTGCAAGCTGATGACCCGATAGTCCCTTCCCACGCGTGGGTCTCGATGAACATCCACACACATGGGCAAGACAGGTTGCGCCTGCAAATCATACTGCGACCGGCAAAAAAAAAATCCAAACACATGGCTCGCCAGCTACTGAACCCCAACTCCTATGATCCTCAGTCTGCCATTAAAAGGATATCTGGGAATCATGCACGCTTGTAGAGCTGGACAGCTACCGGAACGCGAACACACATCCAGCACAGCGTCACATGTTATATACCGTGTATTTCCATTGTCATCTGACACACAGATTAAAGTTTAACGTAAAACGAATCGCATTAAACACCCTTTAACACGAACCAATCAATCCCCAATCAACCCCGTGCTGCAAATGAAGGAAAGCAACAAGTGCAAACCGAATCGCCCGATCCATCGAGGAATTCCCATTCAATCATACCAGTCCCTTAACAGCACGTTGTGACATATTAAAAGTGACACATTAAAATCTACAGCACTCCCCGGGCACATTGCACGGCAGCATGTAGTTTAAAAACTAATTTAAGTGACATGATGTGATCTCCTGTGAGTTTCTTTTGCAAAGTTTCCCATGGTGACATCTTGCAAGCCACCTCAACAAACCATAATAAGAATGATTTTACAATAAGTAACATAGAATCCAGTACAGATGATGGGTAGTGTCCAGATATGCTGAAAATCCTTGGTTTCATATATTGTATTTTTTTTTATTTCTTTTTTTTTACCTGTTCCTTGGTCTCCTAGCCATCCTCAGATCAAGGTCAAGGGAGAAAGGGTAAGCAAGAAGTGTTTGAGTGTGCTTCTTGCTAAAGATCCAGAGCACTGAAAGCTTAACAGGAGCTGCAGAAAAAAGGCAGGCAACACGGGGAGGAGACTGGGGGAGGGAACAACAGGTTAAGATGAAAGAGTGGTAACTGTAAACAAAAAAAAAAAAGGTTCACTTGACACACCCCCTCCCGCCAAATCTGGCGCCCCGAGCCCCGCGCACGCGCTTTTGCACCCCCCCGGGGGTTCGACTGGGCAGTGCTGGGCAGCGCCAGGGGACAGGCGCCTTTTCAGGCACAAACCCCGCTCTGCGGGGGGAAACAAAGTGAGACAATAAATAAAGTAAATAAAGGCACCTTGCACGCAACTTAAGTGTGCTTAAAAGCCGTCATAGGGCTTTACATCGGTGGCTAGGTGCTGCAAGTGCAGTAACCAGTTAGGCTAAGGGTTAAGCTTTTGCGGAGAATGTTTTGCGTCATGTTTTAATGCTTATTATTTACTTTATGCATTTAAACACGCTATTAAAGCCCCTTCGTGAGAAAAAGATATCGCCGCAAGGAAGTCGGTAGTAGAGGGAGTCCTTATAGTCTCTGGTACAAATACCCGATAGATAAAAGTCAGTGGCCTAAAGCCATACATTGTACCGACGGTCTTCTCACTTCTTCACATATCCTGACATGAGTTTCGCTTCTCAGTAAGCGTTTTTGTTTTACTGATCACGGTGTCTTGACATCCCATGTTGTATGAACCTTTCATAATGGCATTATGTATTTTATTTATGTGGAAAATTAGTCACATTTGCTCAATAAACAGGTCTGTATAGTAGGATCTCCTTGGGAATTGACCACTATTATCTATCAGTGTCCATTCTTCTAAAGTTATATTATGATTGATAATAATTGTAAAATAAATTATATTGTAATATTATTAAACGAATTTAGGGATTGCAAAAACAATTCAGCTTTATATAGTGCACGCAACTATTGAATTTAAATGTATTAGTTTTATTCAAGCGGCTCAAACTTCCAGCCAACACATAAAATATTATTTTATTGAGAGGCTACTGTGACAAAAATGATTCCAAATCTTACTCAAACAATATGAGGCTTCAGCTCGATTCTTACATTATTTGGTAAGCACAAAAGTAACTCCGTAATTAAAGACCAAAGTTGCCAAATTGCTGACTCCTCCATTGGTAAAACAGGTAGCTAAAGACACTTAACTTAATATCTTCCAAACTTAAAATTGCTCACTACTATGGGTGCCGCCTTGCTAGAATTTTACCGGCAGTCCAGTAAAAATGTATTATGTATTTGTTTACGTGCACGTCCAAGCCTATTCAGTTAGCATTGCCCTGGCACAAAATAATACCTAAAGAAAGCTAAATATGTTAAACAGTAAAGATACATTTCTATTACACCTTGTACTTGTAGACTTGTACTAAAGGGGGCAGTGTCAGGATGTTCCTTCTATAGTTACATTCTGTACACTACCTGAACATGAATAAAGAGCCTTGTTGGTAGCCCCACATAACGATCAATGTAACGAGACAAGTATTATTTTAAAATTTTAGGTTACTTAATAAACACATTTACTAATCAAGCTTAGGTTGCTTAACCGCAACTCACTGCAATATGAAACCGTGTTCACTTCTAATATATTGAGAATTTCTGCCTAAGTGTACTAAATAGGTGAGTGGATGCCCAGCGAAATCCATACAAAAACATCTGAGACATAAATATTGGAGATTCTGTCACACTAAATAGCCATATATCGCTTTACTATATTATATGGCCATATATTGCTACACTACTTTGAAGAACGCCAATTTTGGCAAGTTCTATATAATTTTACATGGAAATATTGCTTATCAAGGAACTATATCAGTGGCACTGCATTGCCTTTTAACCCACTGAGACTAGTTTAAGTGTACAAAATCTCAGGCCTCATAAATTCCCACATGGTTCTGCTTTGTTTTTGCTTTGAATGTTAAATCACTATAAGAGTTAAAGCTGTGACCTTTAGGCTATTTACACAATTTTCATAATCTAAAAGTGAATAGGTAGGGTCTTAGGGTCACAGATTCTGGAAAAAGTTGTGAATGCTGAAGCCCCCAGATCACAGAATCTGGAGCCAGCTCTTTCATAATCCAGTCCAATAAAACCATTTGAGAGTTAGGACAGTTTCAGTTTGGCGGAGCCTGGGTCGGTTTTAATAGCTTTGCTGTAGTTAGATTAAGTGACAAGTTTGTGGTCTTTATTTTTAATTATTTAGGAATTTAGTAGCTGTTGAATTGGTTTCTGCAATCATTTTTGGTGGCTGTTTCCCATTTAACAAAATACCGGTAATTTCTACATATAGTATATGGAAACAAAAAAAATTGTTTTACTTTATAGGGTATAAATGGGGCTAATCACTTCCAATGATAATCACTGTTCTCTGTGTATGCAAGGATACCTTGAAAACACAGTATGCCGTGAGATAACTAGAATTTGCTCTAGTGAACAAAATTTAATTGACATTTTTGTGGCCAGTGATGATCCAGATTACAAGTGACAACACGGATCAGTCAAGTGTGAAATCCTAAACTCTCAATGGCTCCTAAAGTGTTCTTAAATCCTACTCGTTAAAGTGGTTTTCTGTTATGTCATTTTATAGTTAGACAGGTTCCCTTCACTGTTGCATTTACCAACAGTTACTCAAACTCACAGGTAGATGGGGTAATTCCAACCACTGCACATTTGATAAAGATGATACCATTATTGGCTAACTGACACATAATGGATTGTTAGGCTATCTAGGTCTCTTCTGTATATTATGCCTGGAAAAGAGACCTAGATAGCCTCGAAAGCTGGCAATCCATTTAGTAAACAACTAAAATACAAGCAGTCAATGCTGATGCAGTCAATTTAAATAGTACCGTATTTGCTCGATTATAAGACAAGGTTTTTTTCAGAGCAAATGCTCTGAAAAATACCCCTCGTCTTATATTCGGGGTCGTCTTATAATCAGATCTCAAATAGGTCTGACTATGAGACGACTAAGATCCAGATCCCCCGCAGCTGCAGGGGACCTGGATCCTCCTGTCTCTTTTTTCCTATAGGCTCGTCTTATATTCAGGCTTTTTCTTTTTTCCTAAATTAATATTCAGATTTGGGGGGTCGTCTTATAATCAGGGTCGTCTTATAATCGAGCAAATACGGTATATATAAATTGTATACAAACACTACAGCTTCTCCAATCCACACCCAGGGCCGGCCTTAGGGGTGTGCGACCGCACAGGGCGCCATGGTAGCAGGGGCGCCTGCCCGGGACTTAACTTAAAACATCGTTGGTTTTTTTTGTTGTTTTTTTTTTAAACTTTATTTAACATCATTCATGTTAAATAAAGTTTAAAAAAAACAGATGCTTTAATCTAAGTCCCGGGCAGGGGCGCCGAGCGGTTGCTCGTGAAGTTCTCAGCAACCGCTCGGCGCCCCTTACTCTCCGTGACTCTGTTTGAAGGGGCAGAGGGGGGGTAGTTTGAAGGGGGGTAGTGAGGGGGGGCACCAGAGGAGTAGTCCGCACAGGGCGCCACAACGCCTAAGGCCGGCTCTGTCCACACCAGTCAGTGGCGTCGCTAAAGGGGGGCAATTGCCCCCCCTAGGATATTCCTTGCCCCCCCACCGAATTTGGAGCCACCCAGGACAGTCCCGCAATGGGACTTTAACCCCTTGACTGCTAACGACGGCATGGTGCCGTCGCTAGCAGTCACAGTCAGGTGCTAACGACGGCACCATGCCGTCACTAGCACTACCCTACCTTGATGGAGGTCTGTGGACCTCCATCACCACCTACCCCGGCGATCTGCCCCTCAAACTGAAGGGCATCACCGGGGCCACCCGATCCGGCCGGTGACGTCTCGCGCAATGACGTCACCGCGCAACTTTATTAACAACTGACAATTGTCAGTTAAAGAGGTATGGGGGCATGCTGCCTAGATGCCTGTATCTCAGGCATCTAAGCAGCTACAGACCCCCAACATATACCATTGGAAAGGTAATTACCTTTCCAACGGTATATAGCTTGTAAAAGAATAAGAAAAAATACTACGTTAAAAAAATAAAAATTAAAAAAAAAATGATTTGGGGGTCTCTAAAGGCTGATAAAAAAAGATCAAAATTGCCTAGAGACCCCCAAATTAAATTATTTAAACATAAAGTAGTTTAACTTTAAAAAAAAATAAAGTTTAAGTATTCTAGCTAAATGATCACTGTGGTAGCCAATGTTACCACAGTGATCATATAGCTATAAAAAGTCACATTGAATGGTGTGTGCTTCTGTGAGTGAGTGGAGATATGAAAGGCGTGTGAATGGTCAGTAATTAGGGTTGAAGCCTTGACATGGCAGTTAAAATATGGCACAAAAAGTACACATTTGCAAGAACTACACCCCTTGGCGAATCAAATGAGGGGCTGTATGTGTTTCTAGTACAAACCTGGAGTGCGCAAGACACAAATGAACATGTTGCTATGGTTAGAAAAAACATATTTTCTAGCCAAAGCGACATATTCCATCATTATTTGTGCACTCAACTTTTGTCGTAGAAATACATGTAGCCCCTCATTTGAAGCTCCAAGGGGCGTAGTTTCTTAAAATGGATGAATTGTCCGAATGAGGGAGAGCATGCGTTAATATGGGGATGAATTGTCTGAATGAGGGAGAGCATGAGTTAATGTGTGGATGAATTGTCTGAATGAGGGAGAGCATGAGTTAATATGTGGATGAGATGTCTGAATGAGGGAGAGCATGAGTTAATATGTGGATGAACTGTCTGAATGAGGGAGAGCATGAGTTAATATGTGGATGATTTGTCTGAATTAGGGAGAGCATGAGTTAATATGTGGATGATTTGTCTGAATGAGGGAGAGCATGAGTTAATGTGTTTGTGTGTATCATAGATGTATAATTGTGGAAGGGCAAAGATGGCACTAGCAGGATGTTTGAGCCTTAGGGACCAAGATGGCACAGGCAGGGTGTATATGGAGCAAAGATGGCAAATCTTATGTGTGTTATCTGGGTGCTGGCCAGGTTCTATGTGGGCAGTGTGGACGCCAGGGCTGGCTTTGAGGTTTGCAACCTGTGATCTGTGCCTGTAATTTAGGGGGTTTTAAATATACTTTTAATGCTGTGTTTTTATGTGAATTCCAATTGATCTACACCTGCAAAACTGGGTTTCTGTGTTATTCTGTAGATCCATATCTGCTATGCTATGTTTCCATACATTATTTATGTATACCTGGAAATACAGGGTTTGCATGTCTTGTTCAGTTGATTAATACCTGCAATGCTGTTTCCTTGTATTTATTTGATCTATACCTGCAATGCTACGTTTCATATATTATTATTGTATACCTGCAAATACAGGATTTGTATGTCTGATTCTGTTGATTTGATATATACCTTCAGTGCTGAGATCACAAGTGAATTTCAATTGATCTATACATGCAAAGCTGGGTTTATGTGTTAATGTGTTGATCTATACCTGCTAGCGGCAGCAGGGTCTAATATTTATATATATATTTATATATATATCGGCAGCAGGGACTAATATTAATATATATATCGGCAACTGGGGCTAATATTAATATATATGGGCAGCAGGGGCTAATATATATATACATATCAGCAGCAGGATCTAATATTAGGCCCTGAAATCATTTAGTGCAAAAGTTAAGGTATTGTGTTGTTTAAAGGATTTCAAGGATTAGTCGTACTAAATTGTGGCTTCAGGCTTCCCATGTTGAATGATCAAGTATTGTATTGTCCAATAACAAAAGTATCATTCCATAGCACATTACTTTTGGCAATATATATGTATGTTTTTTCAGTGGTATGATTTAATGGTGGAAATTATTAATGCCCCCCCAGTTTGACTGTGGTATCTTGTGTGCCCCCCCTATATATTGTTTCTAGAGTCGCCACTGACACCAGTGCATTTTCTACACTAAACTAAACGGTTACTGTCTCACACTCAAATTCTCATCAGTCTGCAACTGCTGCTATAAGTGTGGTATCAGCACACATATATTATAAATATTATTTATTGTTATATATATATATATATATATATATATATATATAGCACCATCAGATTATGCAGTACTGTGCAATCTATATGGATATCTAGTGTTTGTCCCTTCCCCTTGTAAATGCTGACTGGCCAGAGTGAAAAAAGTAAGGAGGAACTCCCACAGGTGGTTGGACCCATAATTCACAGCCATTACCATCAATGACACCGACTCTCGTTTTTTTGGCTACTTATCATTCATTCATATGTGCCATACTATACACAGTTCCTTCTCACTTTACCTCATCAACGGCTTGTAATGGTGGCTACAAGTGGCAACAAATGGCCATCACACTATATGGCCATATTTATTGCTTAGCCTGCCATGACATCTAAAATGGTGATATTGCTTACACAATTCTTTCACACTCTCACATTCTTACGCTCTCTCACTCTAACACACTCATTCACGTTCTCCCTACCTCCTACATCAGCTGCTTCTTTGTTCTTGTCTCTTTTTCTAAGAGGCAAATCTATCTGCATTATTTTGACCCCTCCATTCACTTTTGTAAAAGGACGGAGCCACAGGGACAGTCTATGCCCTGCTCTTTGTTTCCCTGCTTGTGGAAGTTTACAGGGAGACCATACCTATGGAGAAACGGTTGAAGGAGCAGCAGAGGAAGAAAGCAGAGAGCAGAACAAAAAGATGTAAAGGAAGAAGTGGAGCTGCGTGGCAATGAGGCAGAGACACAGAAGTGGTCGGTGGAGAAGGTAGGGACACATTCAGAGACCAGGAGAGAGAGTGAATGAGAGTGTGAGAAAACGTGAATGAGAGTGTGAGAAAACGTGAATGAGGGTGGGAGTCCCTACTTACTTTTGGAGATTCGTACAAATTTTTCAAACCTAAAAAAATGTACTTACCTTCAGGAAAAATTCCACAACTGTAGTCCCATGTCCCTTTCTGAAGCAGCCAATAAGCAGCAAAAATTAAAATGTAGGAGTGCTTTCTGGCTTTAATTATATCACGTGTCAGGAAATGTGTTTGGCTGAACACCTATCCTTAATGGCACATAGCTGGAGGTTAGGAAAAGGGGCAAATGCATATTGAGAGATTCTGGAGAAGAAAAATTTAGAGACCTCTCAGCTATGCATTGAAGTGGTAGCTTGGCCTGGATACAAGGTAGTCAAGGTGTGAAAAAGGTCACTTGGAACTCGCAATGAGGGATTTGAAAAAAAGGGGCTCATCGATGTTGAGGACAGATAACACCGAAAAAAAGACTCCTTAATTGCGACATTATTAAATCTCAGCCAAACCTAGCAGTTATAACTCAGTCATAAAGTTATAAAAGCAAGTCTGCCTGGGAATTTACTGTTGTGTTAACTGTAGCAACAACAGGTATATCTACCCATTATAGTTAGCCATATCTGGGACATCAACAAAAATCAAAATGATCACAGATCTAACAGACTATATACAAATGTAAGTTCAGAAGAAAGTAAAAGAAAAATGATAACAATAAAGTCAACCATCAAAAGAAATGGGGGCCAGATTGACTTCAGTGAATAATTGAGTTAAAGTAAAGGAACAAAAGAGCTGAGTGGCAAACTGACCCAAAATTAGCAAGAAAAATCTATACTGCCAAAACCAACTATAACATTTTCATTTTCACAGCATGGCATTATAATGGACCTGTAACTGTTCCCAAATATCAAATCTGTTAATTCAATGGACTAAATAAACCTATATATGGACAGAAAAGCAGAAACTATAGATAGTTTGAATGCTTTTGTCTATGTTATATGTTTTAAAGAGAAGCAATAATATGGAAAAATAGTTATCGCAAACACTACAAAATAGGATATATGAAATCAGATTTTGAGTACATTATTAACAAACTCTCCCTTAAAAATAACAGCATAAACTTGAGATAATCCACTTATGTATCTTAGCCAACACCAGTTCAAGCACATTGACCAAAATATTTACCATTTCTTCTCTCTATCTCAAACAAGTGTGACATATGGAATATTCTTCAAAAACTATAGAATAGTAATAAAAACTAGTTTCCTTTTTGCATAGATAGAAAGTACCAATTAAAATCTTTTTGACAGATGTAAAGAATGAAGCACAAATACATAATAGGCTTGTGATCATTTTATCATTGTTTGTTTGATGGTATGTCAAGTACACATGCTGAAGACATAAAACGTCAAAGTAGCGATAGATTAAACTGTAGTCGTTATTTGGGCGCAATCATTGATGTACCACAACCCTGAAATTGCACTAGTTTGTTATGAAAAACTAAGGGTATATTGACAAACTGACCTAAGTGTATGCTCATTATTTACTTACATACTAGAAAGGTCTGGTTGTGGTATTCCATCTGTTATAAATGTGGGTAGCAAAACTTGACAAGATGATAAGGTTTGAAAGCCGAGTGACTTCTTTTCATCTTCATTGGCGAAAAAATTATGGTTGGTGAAACAAATTCTCAACAATTACCTATGGAAGTTGTCATAGAGGGTTAATGACGTACGAAGACTCTCTAAGATAATTAACCTGTAATTGTATCCATATACCTATAGTGTATGTCTTTGTTTCTCATAAAGACACATATACTACCCTAAAAGTGTTCAGCTTTCTTCATCACACTGTTTATATTCTGCTTTCTTTTCCTTCTCTTCTATTTCCAATCTCTGCTTTGCTTTTGTTTTCCATTCTTTTGTTCATAGTTTTTTTTTCTCATTCATATTCCTTTGTCTGTTATAAAAATGTTAATTATTTATCCTGACCCTTTATGCGCTTTGTATTATAGTTCTTGTAGTTGTCATAGGTAGTTTATTTTTTGTCTGGCATTATTCTGTGCAGCTTTAAATGTATCCAAAATATGTATATTGAATTTATTTGTTCAGTACACAAACATATGGCGCCATTGAGCTTTTTGGGGTTGTTGCTAAAATACATGCTATACTTATATCTGTTATTGAGAACTGAGTAACATACAACATATGTTTCCATGTATAAGCTGTACAATTTTTATAATGATTGGATGAGTGTAGATATGGTTTTTTTGCAGTACTGCCCAACTTGCCAAAAAATAATCATGTGTTTAACCTTGCAGTCCTATCTTACTGCGAGGAACACTCAATTATACAACTATTATACAATTGTACATTATACAACTATAGAAACTTTATGTTTCTTCACAACTGCTTATAAATCCCCTATTGTCTACAGTTGTTTCACAGGATTTTTAAGCCCTTGTGACACATCTGAGTGCACTTGAGTATTTCCTCCTTACCAAAACGTCATTAGCATAAGAATTGGTGTATGCAAGTCAAGCACATGTCTGTCTGGGAGCTGCATTGTACAAGGCTATTATACAATGTAATTTGCACATTAAGGGCAATTAATGACTATTTGGAGACATCTCAATTCACGGTATACTTTAATTTACTTATGTATAAGACATAGTCACAGGCACATTCCTCTCTTGAATACAGTCTATACTTTCCAAAGAAAAGTTTAAGCATGCTACATATACTGAATGCAGTAGTGTCCACCAAATGTCCATTAAATAGGAAGACCTAGGCTATTGTATAAGTTCAACTGAGAAATACTGTAATAGTATTATTATATATATATTATAATGTATTTTAGCATTAACGTCAAGCTACAATGTATGGCTGCCGCTCACACTCTTTTTTGTTTGCATATTTGAATGCTGTTTTGAACGCATGGTCACACCAAATATTTATTTAATTTAGATTCTCCTTCTGTTCACTCACTTTCATTTTGTTAGATTGTAAAAATAAATTATCAACATGTCTATGTTAGAAAGGATTTCTATGAGTTTCCTAAAAAACATTAATGAGTAGCTAATTCAAAATGTTTTATTTCTTTTGCTTTAAATTCATGTTACTGTAGTATTAAAGATATTTTTGGAGAATAATGAGAACCTGTGTTAAATCACTTTTTAAGTATACATCAAATCAGCAGTGACAATAGAACTAAAATATGCCACTATGAGGGAATATACAGATTTTTAGTGCTATGTACTTTTGCTTTGGTGTACTTTTGTATGTATTGGTTATACAACATCACTCTGGCCTGCCAGACGGATAAGGTGAAGGTCAATGTTTCAGAATTACCATATTTGCTCGATTATAAAACGACCCTGATTATAAGACGACCCCCCAAAAATCTGAATATTAATTTATGAAAAAAGAAAAAGCCTGAATATAAGACGACCCTATAGGAAAAAAGTTTTACCAGTAAATGTTAATTCATGTAAACTATGTGAACAATTGTTTGTTAATAAAAGCTATGATTGAGAAAAATATTTAGTTTTTATTTCCTTTTTTTTCAACCTGCCCCCCAAGTAATGCACATCTGCCCCCAGGCTTGCCACACTGCCCCAGAAATGCATTATACCCCATATATGCCACTGTGCCCCATGATATGCCTTTTAACCCTCTAAATGCCACTGTGCCCCATGATAAGCCTTTTAACCCTCTATATGCCACTGTGCCCCATGGTATGCCTTTTGACCCCATATGTGCCATATAGGGAGGTATAAGGCATTTCAGGAGGCAGAGTGGCATTAAGGGGGTTAAAAGGCATTTCACAGAGCACTCTGCCTCCAGAAATGCCTTATGCCCCCCATTTAACACTCCCTCCCCCTCCCTCCTCCAAACTTACCGGTGCTTCTGAGTCCCCGGTGCTTAGCCCGGGCATCGTGTAGAACTCTACACGCTGCCCGGACTAAGCACCGGGGACTCAGAAGCAACGGTAAGTTGGGGGGGGGGGCATAACACAGGAGGATCCAGGTCCCCTGCATCTGGTTGTTGTATTATTCTTATTATCATTGTTATTATTAGTAATGTTTATTTTTTAAGATACTCGGATTTATAGGCGGTATTACCTAGAAAGTTGTACCTCACCTGCATTATTCTCATTTACCTTAACTTGCCTTGGTTCTACTATAGATATTAACAAAATGATTTTTATGCCAAAGCAAGCTGATTTGGTGGGAGAACACTGGTAATAATAGCAGGCTCTTTATTATAATGAAGTCTAGTCATCTGCTCACAGCTTATTTTACCTTATTTATTGGTTTGTCAATAAACAAACTGAGAATGAAAATTGGCTCTGACAACTTAAGGCTAGTGGTCACAAAATCACATGCATGGAAGTCTGTTGGGTACACTATTAAAATATCAGTATAGACTTGTGCAGTGTACAGCTGCGTGTATCCAGCGCACCTTGAGGATTTTGCCCCTAAACCTGAAAGAATGTTTCAATTAAATCAGGGGATATAGTTTGCTTTTGGTGGGCAAACTGGGGCTGTTGCTTACTGAAACAACTCTTACCTTATGGTTTTTGTCAATTGTTTTGGTAATATTTAGTTTAACGGATGACCTGGTGAAAACTACGATTGACAGCAGCCTGCGGCAGAGCCAGCATTACCTAATTTTCTGTCCTAACATTCTCTCCTTTCTCCAGTGGTCAAGCCTTACAAAGGTGGCCTGAACCAATCAGCAATGATCAGTAACTCAATAATAGGACAAATAAAGGTCATTGGGTATTACAACAAATGCTTTATGTGTATGTTCATATAAATAAACATATTGATTTCCTTATACAATTATACACCTTGACCCTGACTGTCCTTTTATATTTTGTAACATGCAAAAGCAGAAGATTGAGTCAAAATATACAAGAGTATTTTTTCATTTGTCACCATTGTCAATTATGAAATATGTATCTTTAACTACTGGAAACTGGAAAGTTTGCCTATGTGAACCATTTCAAATTCTTGGCTCATTTCACTCACAAAAACTTTACAACATTGGCAGAATCACTTTGGGCAGGTGATCAGAAATAACACCCATAGCTGAAGCATAAGCAGAAACAGCCAGGCCCTTATACAAAAAAATTGTAGTCAAGATGACACGAAGCGGCCCTGCATTTAAACTTTAAACTTGTAATGTTTTATTGAGGAGTATTTCTTGGCTTACCTTAACTGAGTTTTAAACACTTTAGGAATATTGGATTATTCAATGTAATAAGCTCTTGGCTAAAACAGAGTCTTGGCAACTGTGGTATGGACTGGGAATAAGTAGGCGGCCCTAGCTCTTAAAGGGCATCTGTGCTAAATAATGTAAGTATGGCCACCTGTTGGATATGGTTATGTTTTTATTCTCACACAGCATGGGTATATTCAGCTGGCAGCCGCACACTGCAGCGCCTGATTTACCGATCCAGTAGAAGAAGCCCTGTGTGGTAGATGGACACATGAACAAGTTACATGAACACAAACCAAGTGGCTGGCTGATTAACTTTCTGCCACATAGAAGTCCTCTGCGTAAATTGAATTTAGTGATATGAATAGTAGGATGATATGTGATTTGAAAGTTTGCTAATAGATCTTCTAGCATGATTTGTAGATTATTTTATATATTCTTTACACTTGCCCTTACATATTTAACCCCTTAAAGACAATGGAAACAATGCATTTTGAGCCCGTACATGTACGGGCTTTGTCATTAAGGGGTTAATCCCCACCTTGAGTCCACAGATTCAAAGCTGTGATAGGATAAACATTTATAAACTACATAAACATACTTCTATATTGGTCAAAACATATGCATATAAGTGGATTTCATATATGTTGAATTCTAATAATGTTGCTCCTGTACACAGAAAGTTTTTGACAGTAACCCTTACTCTGTTTTTCTGCCTCCCTGTATATGTAAAGGATTGAAAATCACCTTTACACAGAAGTATTTTAGGAGCAGGTGGTACAACAGTATAAATACATTATTTCCTGCAATAAAGCAGCTACCCCGCCCCAGTTTGCTACCACTCCAATTCCCTGCTGTAAAACTCATTAATCTTTTGAACTATACTCAGCCATGAGCAAAAAACTAAATTGATAAGAGCAATGTAGGTGTTATGCCTCAGTATTAAGATAAAACAAATAGGAAATGATGTGCAGGTGGAAATGATAGGGAAATAGCAAAACAAACAGAGAACATGTACTCCTGCACCTGCACATGACATAGTCTGTACCCAATAAGAGGAACTTGCATAATTATGTAATATTGTATTCATTTTATGGCTAGATTGTTTTTTGTAAAGGTTAAGTTCTGCTTATCATCTTGAAAGTGAAAGCACCTTCACTAGTGGTTTGACTACCCAGTTTATAATGAAATATACATGTCTAATATATTATTTTGTGTATTTGGTTTGTCTAGAGCTCCCTACTTCTACATGCTAGGATGTTTTTAGATGAGTGATAATTGGTCATGACTTCGATATTACATTACATTTATTTATATACAGTAGCACTAGCAGATTCTGTAGCACTGTTACAATAAGAGGCAGTGAAATAATTATAAATAACACATATTAACACATATTGGTACAAAACTGGACACAGTTCTTACAATCTAGTAGACAAAATAACATAGGTAACAAGGTAACATATCCAGGCAAACATGTAGGGCTCAAACATGTATGGAGAAAAAAACACAATGGTGTAAAACTGTGAAACACTCCCTGAACAACACACTGACAACAGTGTGTTAAAAAAACACTTACAACATTATTAAATATTTTTTCACTGGTGTCTTCAACTCATCCAAAATAGTCATAAGTAGTCTTTTACCTGAAGAGGGAATTTCAAGGTGAGATGGCAATTTCAGCTCCCTGAAATCACTATGCATTATCAAGGGCACATGATAGTGAGCTTCTGCAAGAAGGTCTAAGTTGGCTGGGCATTATGCACATGTAATATGGGAGATTTCTTAAAACTTTCCACACTGATTTAACTTAACATTATACAGGGCCATCTCATAATGCATGAAAAGCTCACTGGGGTTTGCCTGTGATAAAATATAGTCATATTAAAAAGTTGGAATTCCCACCAACTCTCCGGTCAAGATGTTAATGTTACCTAAAGCCCTTACAACTCTTGACTCCGCAAAGATATCCTCTATCATAGAGAAGATATCCTTCAACCACTCACAGCATTAACAGAATAGAGATAGCTGGCTGGTCATTATAACTCTACCTATTCTTCTACCAACCGGTAACAGAGGAGAAAGTCTGGGTAATAGAGTTCATGTATAGCAACTTACCTAGTAATCACAGTACCTTGAAGAAAAAAATGATTAGAACGAGACCACAGAAAGTGATCATATTCTCCAAAATCCATGTGTTGTAAGAGGCACCTTAGATAGAGCACATGAAACCTGTAGGTATATTTTCATAAAAATAGATGAGATAAACTAAGCATATTTACAGTCATATAACAGTCATGTCTTTTTTAAGGAAAACATTATATGTTGTGTCTAGTCTCCTCCTTTTCCAAAAAACACAATTGTACGTTGCGGAACCCAAAATGTGGAAGTGTCCTGAATGTTCATCTAACACTTAGCCAATATTTAAACACAAGGAATGATAGATAAATCCTAGTGTAACAGGTTTGGTTCCTCCTAGGCATATGAATTATTTGTTTAGTTGCAGAAAATGTTTAGGTAATAGGGATTTTATTGAACTTGGGATTTGTGTTGTGAAAAGGAAAGAAAGTGAGCAAGTGCAACCATTAACGTGCCCAACAAATATGAGAAGGGCCGAAGTGCCAACCATGCATCTCATATGTGTTTGTCACTTTAGGATCCCTGCATGTGTGCAGAACTCTGATTAAATTAACCTTTTCTTTGTGCAGTGGGGGCTCATCGGCAATTACCATATGGACAAATGTGGGGGTTTTTTTGCATTGATTCTATCATGTGATGTGATGCATGGTATACCTTCATCACATCACATGTGAGAGGTTAAAGAATAAAATAGGTAATGTGCGGTTTATAAATTTGTATAAATTATAATTATGACACAACAGCAAAAATTAGCACAGGCTTCATGAAAGTGAAAACTATCCTGGCATGGAAATTATTAAACATGCGTAGGATAAACATAAGACTATCCGGATCTGAACTGGAGACCAAGGACCAAGTCACGTTTCAGTCTGTAAAAATAAAAAATGGACAAAACGTATTTGTTTGCCTTCACATTTAAAAGTTCTTTCTTTTTATGAAAAGCCAGCATAGAAGAAAGCAGAATAATGCCCCTGGTCATATCCTGCCACTAATTTTTATTAAGCTATACAACACCATAACAGAAAGTCTTCCCCAGTAAGTCAAGAGGCTCAACTGGGAGCTCAGCAGAAAAGTAGTATTCTTGTTTTAAACCTGAAAAGATTCTAGTCTTGGCTGACCCGAAAGCCTAATCTGTCAAGGTCTGCAGTATATGCAGTTAAGGCAGCAGAGCTCAATACTATAAAACACATACTGCAAAGGGGCATTTGGTGACGCTGGCACAGGCATGTATAGTAAGTGATAAGTGCCCTGATGAAAATAAGCAACTAACCGCAATCCAAACTCGAAAGAATAAAATTGAGTAGTGGTGGATATGGTGTGCAGGTCCATTATTAACACCGTAAGACCATTGCACCTTAGGGAGTTAAAGCAATGTTACAACCATTCTATTTTCTGATTATAAATAGCACTTTCCCTAGCAGTTTTATTGGTATAGAAAATTTACATAGATTTTAAGATCTTTGGGGTGTGGCTTCTAACTGCAGTATTTACTTTTATATCTTGTGATTTATGCCCTTTGGAGCTTATTTACTCAGAAAACAGGCAATTATTAATTTAGCTTTTCTGTAGTTTGCGAGACTATCTGTGTTCAAATATTCCTTAACTAATTTAGTATACAACAATGAGTAGCACATGTAAAGAGAAGACACATGCTGCATTTAGTCTAAGCTCATAAAATCAGGTGCACTAAACAGGTGCACATTATTTCCCTTGTTTGTGGTATTGAGATCCTGCTATGTATTTAAGCCTAGCCTAGTAGGCTCAGGCCGCTCACCCGGCAAACAGGAACCTTTTCATGCATCTTGTTTGTTGCTCAAATGGCAGGTCTTGGGTACACATAGTCACCACAGACAAGCTGCTTTCACATGTTAAGGGGGAATCAAGATAGATGCACACGCAGCAACATATTGGTCCCCCGTGTTCTGCAGCTCAATGATCCAGTAACAAGGATGATCTTTTTACCCAACTGAACCATTTGTACAATGGGGGACTGTGCCAAGTGAGCACAGTTCCATAGAATGCAGTAAAAAGTGCTGCAGGCTTTTGAGACACAGAGCACCAGGGTATGATGCCGTATCCTGATGCTCAGCAGTGAGAACGCAGAGGGGGAGGCATTGTTTGCTATGGTAATAAGACCACTTATAAAACTTTGTACCAGAGCCACTTTTAAACAATTTAATTTCTAAACATAATTTTCTGCTTTTTATTTACACACTTTTTGACAAAAAGCTGAGCTCCCAGAAGAGGATATAACAATGGGTATTATGATTTTAGGGTATATAAATACAACCAAAGCCAGGGACGTAACTAGAAGCCTCAGGGCCCCGGTGCGAGATTCTGTTAGGGGCCCCCCCAACCCAATCTACCCCCTTCTCACACCATCTACCCCCTTCTCACTATCTATCCTCTCCCTACCCCCCATTCTAACTATCTACCCTCTCCCTACCCCCCTTCTCACTATCTACCCTCTCCCTACCCCCCCTTTGTAGGTCACTTACCGTGCAGTCCTGTGATGGGGGCTCACTGCTCTGCTGCGGTGCGCTCAGCGCGAAGCGACGGCACCCGAGACAGACGCCTCATGCTCCCAACACTGCACTCGGGGTAGCGCTAAGGTGGGCGGCGGCGGCAGATTAGACAGATAACGGTACAAAATTAAAGTAATATTATTACCTTTTATTTAACATTAACCCCTTTGTGACAAAGGCTGTTTTAACATTCCTGCGGTTCTCATGTTTAGCTGTAATTTTCTTCTTTCTTGTTTACTGAACCCACACTGTTTTTTTCAGGACAAGGGCTTTCTTTAGATGTCATTGTTTTGTTTGTATCATATCATTTACCAAAAAAATATGGTGAAAAAATGACTTTGTCTGACATTAACTTTGAAAAATCTTTATTATAAAAGGTAATGAAAAAACCTGCTAAATAGATTCTACTGATTGTCCAGTTTAGAAATAACCAATGTTTTTATGTTTTTTTTTGCTTTTTTCTGCACGTTATGGTGCAATAAGTACAAGTAGCATTTTGCTATTTCAAAACCAATTTTTGTGGGGTTTTTTCACAGACATTTTACTTCATGTATGAATTTATAGCTCCTGGTGTCAAACAACACCTCAATATGTGTTTAGCAACATTCCCTGACTACAGTGATACCCTCCAGTCTGGCTGGCTGTTTGGGGCATGCACATTTTTCAATGTTGAACTTTATTTGGTGATCCTGTGCCCATGCCCTATTTGGTACATCTTTGGCCAATTCAGTGTGCCCAGTAAAACCATATATTTTTGAAAACTAGACACCCCAGGGTATAACATTCTTTTTAGTTTTTTTGCATGGTGGTTGGGGCATCACATAAATTAATACACAAAGGGGGATGGGTAGCTGGGGGCAATACACAAGGGTACATTAAACAGTACAAAAGGGGGTATCAATACACAAGGGAGGGGCACTGGCTGGGGACATCACATAAATCAATACACAAGGGTGTTGAGGCATAAATGCACAAAGGGGGCTGGCTGGGGTCACAACTGCACATGGGTGTTGGGGGAATACATTAAAACCAAAGGGGGGGCCTGGCTAGGGCATCAATACACAAGGGGGGAAACACACAAACAACAAACCAGTACGGAAAGCATTTTTTATGCTTTGTATAGATTAACCCATACTGATGCGGGTGTCCGTGTGGCAGAGCCTGTACTGGTGTGTGTGTTTGGGTGTCAGTATGGCAGAGCCTGTCTTGGTGTGTGTGTTTGGGTGTCAGTGTGGCAGAGCCTGTCCTGGTGTGTGTGTGTGTTTGGGTGTCAGTATGGCAGAGCCTGTTCTGGTGTGTGTGTGTTTAGGTGTCGCTGTTGCAGAGCCTGTACTGGTGTGTGTGTTTGGGTGTCGGTGTGGCAGAGCTTGTCCTGGTGTGTGTGTGTTTTGTGTGTCGGTGTTGCAGAGCCTGTACTGGTGTGTGTTTGGGTATCATTGTGCCAGAGCCTGTCCTGATGTGTGTGTTTGGGTGTCGGTGTGGCAGAGCCTGTCCTGGTGTGTGTGTGTTTGGGTGTCGGTGTGGCAGAGCCTGTCCTGGTGTGTGTGTTTGGTGTGTTCGTGTGGCAGAGCCTGTCCTGGTGTGTGTGTTTGGGTGTTGGTGTGGCAGAGCCTGTCCTGGTGTGTCGGCGTTGCAGAGCCTGTACTGGTGTGTGTGTGTTTGGTGTGTCGTTGTTACAGAGCCTTCCCTGGTGTGTGTGTTTGGCTGTTGGTGTGGCAGAGCATGTCCTAGTGTGTATTTGGTGTGTTGGTGTGGCAGAGACTGTCCTCCTGTTTGCTGGCACCTTAATTTCTGTAGGAATTAATTGAACAAATGTAATTTTTAGTTACCCAGAGATAAAACGCACTCCTGAATTTGTAGTCACTTCAGAACCAAACTTTCAAGGCCCAGAAATCAGTGCGAGGAAAAGTAAAGGTTTTGTGTTATTTACTCTATTTCAATCGGCATGTTTTATTGAAAAGGATTTTTAGTGTACCAATTACTCCCAGTCCCATCACATTACATCAATATGCATTAGAAAATCAGGAGAAGATGGGCATGGATGGTGGGCTGATTTGGTGGCGCATTGACTAGACTTGACCCCAGGCCTTAGGCTGCCAGCCCTTCCCTGGACCAGACATGGCCTCTGATGCCGATCTCAGTGTTGCAGGCATTAAAGCAACACCATTTTGGTGCAGAAAGCAAACGTAGATCGCTTTCTGTACCCGTTTAAAGCCATGGCGGTCCAGGCACGTCAGTTGTCACTAACTGGATGTTAGTGCATGATGTGCTCTGACCGTCAATTATTATTATTATTATTATTATTATCTTTTATTTATATAGCGCCAACAGTTTACGCAGCGCTTAATACAATACATAAATTCAAGGGATATGACAAGACAAGAATTGACAGACTAAGACAAACCGATACATTTGGTGGAGAGAGCCCTGCTCGCAAGCTTACAATTGTCATTAAGGGGTTAATTAAATAAAAGTCAAACATTAATTACACATTAATACATACAGACATATCAGGAGTGGATAACTCTGCCTGTGAGCTTGCCTTCTAGCCTTATGATGCTTAATACAAAGTTTGTGGCAGAAATGGTGGGTTTAGGAGGGCCCTGGTTGTGAGCTTGCAAAGGGAAAGGTTAATATCAACGTGAAAAGATTACTCAGTCTACATGGTTTTTCAGGAGGTGTAGACTTGACTGACAAATGTCTAATTGAATTTGCAAGAAGCAACAGGAGTTCTCTATTGTGTGTTTAGTTTTTCAAATCATTATGTTTCTAGTTGTGTATTCAATATGTGTTTTGGTTAGCTACCTATCACCCAGCAAACATATAAGCTGCCCTAAGCTGTATTATACGATAGGTGCATCTGTTTCATAAAACATTTATAACAATCCCTTATTCTGGCACACAGAAGAATGCATTGTGTGGTCAATGTGCCCTCCTATTTTGGGCTATTATGTAAGGCATGGGTTTCTCCTATAGCTCCTAAAACCTAAAAACAAATAATGGAGAGGGCAAAGGTTATCTGAAAAAGAAAATGTATTTTATACAAACACACATGCTTCCACATATATCCTGGTTTTGCTAAGTTGCTTTCTGAAAATGTAATTCCTAATGTTTTATATTTTACCCTACTTTTTGTGTCCTGTCTTTTGTGAAATCTTTAATAAGTCTTAGAGGTGTGAAACTGTTCCTCCCACAGTTTTGAAATATGTGTATCGTCATGCGTCATAAAATAACCATCAGACTCAACTGAGTGTTGAAGACCGTACATGGCACTTTAGTGTGGTCTGTTCATGAGGTAGTGTAAGCAACTTATTGTATTAATGCCAAAATGTATGCCTACAAGCAAGGGTTCCAAGCTAGTAAAACTGCTAGTTATATTTTCTTTAACGTTGTCTGAAATCATAGCCCCACACCTTTAAAACTTCATAACAAAATTTTAGGAATGGCAAGTATCATTCAATTGTTACAATTCACTTTACAATACATTTATTTAGCTTCTTTGTTGACTGTTATCATGAAGTCCTTTGAGCAAGTATGATCTGTAAACCTGATAGTATAAAAAGCAGTTGAATTACAGTCATACCAGCCAGCATTTTGTTATGTGGAAAAATTGAGAAATGGCATGAAACCTATTTATTTAATTAAACAGACAAACCTCTCACACTAAAAATGTACGTCCAATATCTATGCGTCATTATTTCTCATGAGCATCTTTCTTGTCCTTCGAATGCTCAGAAAAAAAGCTGGCACCACATTTTCTGTCAAATGATTTGTATTAATCTGTAACGCAATGTATAGACATAGCCTATGTTGCTGTGTTTGTTGGAACTCTGGCAGTCTAGGTCCTGTAGACTAGGTTTTTTTCCATAATGCTTGGCTTCATGGCTTGGTAAGCATCCCATTGCTTGTACTCTAAAATAGCTAGACTTGCAGATGCCAATCACTCATTCAGATGTCTCATTCTGTAAGCATAGGGCTATTATATGCATACATTTTATCTGGGCACTCTGAGAAGCATGTTTCTTTTTGTCCCACTCTTGGATCTAGCTGTATTAGCCCAAGAGAAAGTGGAGTCTTTAGTCGATGTTGACACCTTTTAATGGGCTGACTTCCAAGCAACTATGAAAAAAAAATATGTATGCACGCATGTTCCCAGGCACCAAAAGAGCTCTGTGCCCAATTCAGACAGTAGATTACCTTGTGCACGATTCGGCTTGCTGAAGGCCCTAAAGCTTGTGTACATCTCTATGCAGACCTGGACTGGTCATCTAGCACACAGGAGCAATATCGTTCCATACTGCATGTGCAGGCACCAGCTGGATGTGCCTGGACACACACTATGCAATCATAAAAACTTTAACTCGTGGCCTGTTGTATCCAACCCTTATATTATTAAGCTGCTTAAAGGCATGAAGAATCTCGAACAATATTGCTATTTTAAAACTGCCAAAACAATTTTAAACAATTTTTTTAAACATAACTTAGGTAAAAAAGAAGTGCATGAAGAAGGCAAAATACCGACCATGGAGCAATTTCCCACAAAAGGGGCATAAACCTCTTCTTGACTCCAAAATGACAATCTGTTTATCACTGAATCAGCAAGCTATAACTTATCCTGTCCATAATACCAATTATATCCCTGTATATTCTTTTTTTTTATAAAAAAAACTCAGCTATCCCAAAGCATTTTAATTTCTGATATCTACTAATAGAATGCCTTCCTCAACTACCTTCACTTTTGTATTCCAATGGTCTTTAAGATTATTACTGTATTTGCTCGATTATAAGACAAGGTTTTTTTCCAGAGCAAATGCTCTTAAAAATACCCCTCGTCTTATAATCGGGGTCGTCTTATAATCAGACCACAACTCTGCAGGGGATCTGGATCCTCCTGTCTCCCCCCCCCCCCCCAACTTACCGGTACTTCTGAGTCCCCGGTGCTTAGTCCGGGCAGCGTGTAGAGCTCTACGCGATTCGCGTACACAACTTCCGCTGCAGCCAGGAGGAGGTGCGGTTAGCAGCGGGTGTTGTCTGCGTCCATCGCGCAGACCTTCCCCGGCTGTCAGAGATCAGAGTTCCCCGTCATCTCTGACAGCCGGGGAAGGTCTGCGCGATGGACGCAGACAACCCCCACTGCTAGCCGCACCTCCTTCCGGCTGCAGCGGAAGTTGTCTACACGAATCATGTAGAGCTCTACACGCTGCCCGGACTACGCACCAGGGACTCAGAAGCTCCGGTAAGTTTGGAGGAGGGAGGGGGAGGGAGTGTTAAATGGGGGGCATAAGGCATTTCTGGAGGTACAGTGCTCTGTGAAATGCCTTTTAACCCCCTTAATGCCACTCTGCTTCCTGAAATGCCCCATAATATGCCTTTTAATCCCCTAAATGCCAGAGAGGCATATATACGGGTATAAGGCAATTCTGGAGGCAGAGTGGCACATAGGGGGTCAAAAGGCATATCATGGGGCACAGTGGCATTTAGAGGGTTAAAAGGCATATCATGGGGCACAGTGGCATATAGGGGGTATAAGGCATTTCTGGGGCAGAGTGGCAAGCCAGGGGCACTTGGTGTTACGGCCCAGGGTTAATAGGTGCCGTCTGTAGTAGTTATTGTGACAATCCAGGGTTAATAAGTGCCGCTTATATTAGTTATTGTTTGATTTCTGTATTTCTCAGTATATGTGGTGATTATTGTTTGTGCGTTGTTCTCCCTCACGTCCTCCCCTCTCCGTGTTTCATATGCCCTACCCCTGGACTTTAACCCCTCGTATCCCGGACACCATCGACCCCACCAGAGTGCCCTTTCATGGAGTTAACCTACCGGTGGTGGAGTACGGGCCAGGGGTGGTTCGTAGAGGGAGCCTCCTGTAGAGTCCCAGCTGGGACTTCCAGGAGAGCAGAGATCAGCCGGCGCAGTTACCGTACGCACGCTGGCTACCTCGCGGTCCGTCCCGGGGAAACTTTGAACTGCTGCCGCTCAGGGTCCCCTTGGCCGGTCACGTTGCTTTTTGGACAGGATATCCTCAGGACTCTGAGCTATCCATCGATATCCTGGGATCGTCACTGCTCCTTCTGGATTACCCTCGAAAACGACGGCTTAAAGTTATACAGACATTGCTGGGCTTGGTGCCCTGAGCACTTAGGCCTTAGGGGTGTGCGACCTGTGCGGGGCGCCATGGCCTGGACTTAAATTAAAACATCGTTTTTGTTTTGATTTTTTTAAAACTTTATTTAACATCCTCCATGTTAAATAAAGTTTTTTGTAACTTTATTTAACATGGAGGATGTTAAATAAAGTTAAAAAACAATGTTTTAATTTATGTCCCAGGCAGGGGCGCCGAGCGGTCGCTCGTGAAGTTTTTAGCAACTGCTCGGATAGTGAGAAGGGGCAGAAGGGGGAAGGCAGTGAGAAGGGGCATAGGTGGTAGATAGTGATAAAGGGTGATATATAGTGAGAAAGGGGAGTTTTGTTACAAGATTTTTTTTCCTTTCTTTTTTTGGGATGGGGGGGCGCCAGAGGAGTAGTCCGCACAGGGCGCCAGAACACCTAAGGGCGGCTCTGGCCCTGAGTATGGCACCAGGCTGTCTGCGCAGGGCGGGAACAGTTAATGTGATTTATGTCCTTTGCACTGCCGGACTGTATATAAGGCTGTGTGTTTCCAAATAAAGAGAGTCCTGTTTTCACCTCAACATGAGTGCTGTCTGATGCTTGGGGTGGGCTGCTATGATCCCTTATTGTCCTTTTCAGGACAATAGCCACACTGTGTAGCTCAGCTTCGGCTAGCCACAGTGCCGGCGCAGCTCTGGGCTGCTAGGATCATTTATTGTTCTTTTCAAGACAATAACCACACGGGGTAGCTCAGCTTCAGCTAGCCACAGTGGTAAAGCAGCCCTGTTGCAGTGTCCCTTCTCTCTGCAATGCTGGTTCTGTCTGGCGGTGGAGGGGTTTTTGTATACCAGTCTGGTGAGAGACTGTTATCTCCTGTCTGTACTTACCTGTCTGTCAATATGCATCTCGGAGTACAGACAGAGCCTCAGATATCCCCTGCAATTGGGCTCCTACCCGAGCACTTGCAGGATCTACACTGATTTCCTGAATAATACAGCTAGTTATTGCTTCCACCTCATATATTTCCTAGCACAGCAAATTGACTTGCCATGAAAGCCTTTCAATGAGCGAGAATAGCTTGTTAAATTACATATTTTTCATTTGTGTTTTATGCTACAAAGCCAGTAAAAAGATAGTAATACTGAAAATTGCAATTTCAGATGTAGAAGGGTCAGGCATAAGGCAGTGTCCAACATAAATTGCCGCCAGCAGAAGCGCACATCAACCATGGAAATAAGCATTATCTACCCTCCCATTTTGGCACCAAAACAGCCCTGACCCATTGAGGCATGGACGCCACTAGACCTTTGAAGGCAGATCCTTTAAGTACTGTAAATTGCAAGGTGGGGATCGGACTTGTTTGTCCAGCACATCCCACAGATGTGCGATTGGATGGAGATCTGGGGAATTCGGAGGCCAAGTCAACACCTTGAATTTGTTGTTGTGTCCCTTAAACCATTCCTGAACCATTTTTGCTTTGTGGCAGGATGCATTATCCTGCTGAAAGAGCCCAATGCCATCAGGGAATACTGTGTCCATGAATGTGTGGTATGTGTCAAAGTAACATCCACATGAATGGCAGGACCCAAGGTTTCCCAGCAGAACATTGCCCAAAGCATCACACTCCCTCAGCCGGCTTGCCTTTTTCTCATAGTGCATCCTGTTCTCCAGGTAAGCTATGCACACGCACCTGGTCATCCATGTAAAAGAAAATTAAATTCATCAGACCAGGCCACCTTCTTCAGTGTCCAGTTTTTATGCTCATGTGCACATTGTAGGCACTTTCAGCAGTAGACAGGGGTCAGTGTGGGGACCCTGACTGGTCTGCTGCTACGCAGCCCCATAAGCAACAAACTGCGATGTACTGTATGTTCTGACACCTTTCTATCTGACAGATTCAAAAAGGAGAAAAAAATAACGGTGATAGTGTAGATTGTATGAAAAACTTGTCTATTGGATATCCGATAAATGCACTCACAATGTGGATGTGGTGTTAACCCCTCAAAAAATCTCCTAGGTGTCTGTATACGGGTCACATAAGGAGAAAAACACAAAGAAAAAAAGCAGACACATGGGATGGTATCTTCTTAAAGCAGGTAATCAGGAAGGGGTGATTGCACTTACACTTGGTCAGGCATACTATGGATGTATGTGACTTGGGCTCATCTCCAGTGGTGGATCCCGTCTGATGAATATCAGGAACTTTCCTTTTTCGGATATCCTCCGCTTCCCGGTTAAGCCTCTCAGTAAGCCCAGGTAACTTCTCTGATGTTTTTTAGGGGAGACAATTCCCGTAATGTTGGTATTACCCCAATGCCTAGACAGTGAAAAAAACTGTCTGGGCTGATGAGTATAGTCCTTAATAAAGTGCAAGTGCAACTTCATTTTTGTTGGCGTGTACACATTGGGAAATCTAAGTTGTGGGGTTAAAGAGTATTCATTATAGAGGATTTCATGTAGAATAGATGTAATTATCTTCTATACCCTTGTTAGACCTTTGCATTCCCACCATATATGAAACATTGCTCTCTGTGCTTCCAAGCACCTCCAGCATATGTTGGATGTGGATCTGTTGAATTTATGATTCATGGTGAGGGTGAGTTACCATTGATGCATAAGTAATTTTCACGAATATTAAGACTGTGCGTTATCCTAGTTACTTCTAGAAAGGCTTTACCCAGTCGGTCATTGAAAAAGTTTTGTGAAAATATTTCTCCCATTTGGAAAGAGCTCTTGGTTTATCAGTCCCTTCTAGGTCCATCACTAAATTTATCACTTTGGATACCAATTTACTGTTGTGATGTTTAGCTAAAAATTGTTCCAGTTCTGGGCAGTTCGTAGTACCTGTATTTTTAATAACATTTCTAATTCTGAGGTAATTAAAAAATTCCATTGCAGGCAGGTTGAAGGTGTCCTGTAACACCTGGAAAGACCTAATCTTCCCTCCCAATAGGATTTGGGAAATTTCATCAATTTTACTGTCTTTCAAGCTATCCAGATTTATATTCTGGATCATATATCGGACGACTTCAATTGGAGTTGCCAACAAAAGTTTGTTTTATTATAAAAGTATGTTTTTATTGTTGTGGTTTTATTAATTTCTTTTTGGTATGTCTAAGAACTGATAAGATATCTCTAACAATACGATTTTTAATATGGGCCAGATTGATTCTACCTAGATCAGTCCAGAAAAGGTTGTATAGGGATATGTTAGTAAATGCTTTCTCTTCCATTGTTTCCAAGTTTGGAGTATAAGATTTATCTTTGTCCCATTTTAGATAGTGTGTAAACATAGTACAGTCATGTATCTTTCTTACATCCGGGAAGGAAAGTCCGCAATACTCTTGTCTTTTAGCTGAACTTCTAAAGGATATTCTGGGCTTCTTCTCACCCCAGACGTAGTTTGAAAAAGTTTGATGGAACTGGGATAGGATCCCAACCAGCACTTTTAAGGGATTAGATCTTAACAGGAAGGTAAGTTTTTGTAACATATAAGCATATACTACATTTACTCTGCCCATCCAGGAAATCTCTTATCACCTCCATTTAATTGTATTTTTCCTCATAGAGGACAGCAAAGGGCCATAGTCAGGCCCGGACTGGGACAAAAAATAGGCCCGGGCATTTAAGCCTGAGCAGCCCATATTTATTTATTTATTTATTTATTGTTAAAGCCCACCCTTCATGTACCATCTTTGCATTTAATCATTCACACAAATCATTAACACATTCATTAATGCAGTCTCACAAATCATTCAAGCAATTCATCCACACATGAATTCATTAATTGTCATACGCATTCACACAATTCATCCACACATTTATTCATTCATTCTCATACGCATTCACACTACCCCCTCTCATCATCTTATCTGCCCCTTCTCACTATGTTCCCCCTTTTCACTATGTAACCCCCTTCCCCACTTCTCAATATGTACCGCCTCTATCTATCCCCTCTCCCCCTTTCTCACTACCTAACCCCCCTCTGCCCCTTCTCACTGCAGCCCCTTCCCTCACCCTATTTACCTTGTTGCCAGAGCAAGCAGCAACTGCGACCGCGCCTGTGGCAGGGCAGGATTGACTTAGGGGCTGATGGAGCTGCAGCTCCAGGCTCCTACCTTAAAATAGGCCCAGTCAGGACCGGACTGACTGGGCCTATATGGCCGCATTAAGGCAGAGCCCCTTAAGCCCGCCGCAACTGCAACCGGGTCCGCCACTCTAAGGCAGAGCCGGCCTTAGGTGTTCTGGCGCCCTGTGCGGACTACTCCTCTGGTGCCCCCCCATCCCAAAAAAAGAAAGGAATAAAAACTTGTAACAAAACTCCCCTTTCTCACTATCTATCCCCCTGTATCACTATCTACCACCTCTGCCTCTTCTCACTGTTATCATTATATACTGAGGCAGACATTGACTGTGGTACAGCATAATACTTATCACTATATACTGAGGCAGAAATTGACGGTGGTACAGCATAACACCTACCACTATATACTGAGGCAGACAATGACGGTGGTACAGCATAACACCTATCACTATATACTGAGGCACACATTGACAGTGGTACAGCGTAATCCCTATCACTATACATTGAGCCAGACATTGACAATAGTGCAGCATAACCCCAATCACTATATACTACGCCAAACATTGTTGTGGTGTAGGCCTACCACTTCATTGTCTGGCTTAGTAGTAGGGATGCACCGAAACGAATTCTGGACTGAAACCGAAAATGCAGCATTTACCTGTCCGAAACCGAATATGACCTCCCCACACCATAAAAAAAACCCTTTTATTTTAAGTAAGTAACACACCAAAATAGGACAAAACAATTAAAAAACAATATTATATGTATATATATATGATTGTTAACAGCAATCACATTCCTATCATGCCCAGGCATACCCAGATTCCAGGATGTACTCGCAGACTTGGCATGATAGGAGTATGATTGCCCTATCTACCCCTTCTCACTCCCTTCTGCCCCATCTACCCCTTCTCACTCCCTTCTCCCCTATCTACCCCCTTTCCCCCGTCTCACGCCCTTCTCCCTATCTACCCCCTCCTAACTATCTACCCTCTCCCTCTTTGAAGTTCACTTACCTTTCAGGAGTCCTGCGGTGAGGGTGCAAGGCCTCTGCCTCCCAGCTCTGCCACTGTATGGAACAGTATAGAGTGATGGGAGTTATGATGTACTTTTAGAGCATAATTAGATCATGAAAAAGACATTGGAAATGGTACAGCATAACACCCATCACTCTCACACACTTACCAATCCACACATATATACCAATCCACACCTATATACCAATCCACACCTATATACCAATCCACACGTATATACCAATCCACACACATATACCAATCCACACGTATATACCAATCCACACGTATATACCAATCCACACGTATATACCAATCCACACGTATATACCAATCCACACATATATACCAATCCACACATATACACCAATCCACACATATATACTAATCCACTCTCACTGAATATTTTCCTACCTTTCCTCTTTTCTCCTTACAGCTCCTTTTCCTCCTCTTCTTCAGTTCTTCTGTCTTCTCTGTCTTCTTCCGGTTCAGAGGGCACGGACAGCGGTGGGCGCGGCTTCAGTGTTGTGCGCCGGGATCTAACAACAAACCCCGGCGCACAGCAGCTGTTGCCGCGCGGATCACAAGGGAGCGATATCGGAGGTCTTTAGCAGACCTCCGGCTCCCTTGAGTGATTTTAAGCCGGGTTGAACCCCAAAGGCCGGTCCTGCTCTAAGGGGCCGGGAAGCCCCCACCAGGGCCGGCCTTAGGGGTTTGCGGCCGCACAGGGTTTAAATTAAAACATCGGGGTTTTTTTTCAACTTTATTTAACATCCTCCATGTTAAATAAAGTTAAAAAAAACTTTATTTAACATGGAGGATGTTAAATAAAGTTAAAAAAACCCCGATGTTTTTGACAGCCCCTAAGTCAATGCGGCCCTGCCGTGGCCCGGCCCACCGGGCAAACGCCCGGTGTGCCCAATGGCCAGTCCGGGCCTGGCCATAGTTCTCTGGTACTATGCTTTCCAAGCCCATTGTCAGTTTGATTCCCAAATAGTCCATCAGGGTCCTATGCCAGTCCCACCTGTACAACCTTTTGGGTCTACCAAGTCGCTATTGTGTACCAAGTTCCAATGACTCGTGCCTGTGGGGAAGTATACATGCCATAACATTATTCCTAAACTGTCCCACTACACCATATTCATCCAAGGCCAAACCGAGGAATCTCCAGCTAACCCTGTCGAACGCCTTTTCAGCATCCAATGCTAAAAATGCTGCTTGGATCTTATTTATGCTTATATTGTCAATCAGGTTGAGGACAGATTGAATATTGTCTGCTATGTCCCTGCCCTGGATAAACCCAGTTTGATCATTATTTATAAGGTCTGGATTTATTAATTTAAATCTTGCAGATAAAATTTTTGTAAATATTTTGATATCCAGGTTGATTAGGGATATTGGGCAATAGTTCGACAGGGTGGCTGGATCCTTCCCTTGTTTTGGTATAGCAATCAGGTCTCCTTGAAGATATTCGGTGGGAATTAGACTTTTGAGTGAGAATTCGTTAAATATTCTTAATAATCTGGGGGAAATCAACTTTATAAAGGTTTTATAAAAGGTTACATTTTTTAAGGAATTTTTTTTATATCAGTGTCATGCAGGGCTTCATCTTTCAAGTTGTAAAGATTTGGGTAATACTCCCTAAAAGCTTCTCCGTTTTGTTTTGGAGATAAAAATGTTTAATTTCCAATTATAATTTTTCTAACGATCTCATTTTAAAAAAAAAATTGTTTATTAGAGGGAGCTTTATCTGGTCTATTATTTGTACTGTACCATGTTTGTTTTAAAATTGAGTAGAGATTTATTTGTTTTTTCTATTTGTTTTTCTTTTATTTGTTTTTGAATATCAATTATTATTTTTATCTGATTTGTGTTGGGCGAGATTTTATTTTTTCTCTCATGGGTTGCTAAAGATATATACAGGTCAGGCAGTGTCATACCTAATTTTTTCTTTAGTTGTGAACCCAGTTTAATAAGGAGGCCCAGTATGAAGCTTTTAAAAGTTGACCATATCACAGAGTCTGTAACTTCCCCATTTTCTCTTATCCCGCTTTCCCCATTATTTTGAAACTTTAGCAAGAGGGGGGCATGATCCTACCAAGATATTGGGTCGATAGTAAAGGAGTTGAATTTATTTAATGTATGTGCTTTAGTTAGTATTAAATCTATTCTTGAACATGAAGAATGAGCATGTGAAAAAAAAGTGAAATCTTTTTCTCTTGGGTGATGTACTCTCCACATAAAAGGAGTTTTTGAAAAGTAGATTTTGAAATGAAGCCGAAGAGCTTTTTAGGTGTGCATCAATTTTAGAACTTAACGGCATGCTTTTATCCACGTTTACATCAAGAATAGAGTTATTCAAGGGTTTACTTACTTTTTCCACCAGCACCGTGACTGTTTAGTGGATGTATTCAATAAAGATGAAAGATGATCATTGTTTGTGTGTTATTAGCTGTAGGGAACTCTAGAGGAGTTCCTAAAAAAAAAATACAGGTGGAGACCGGAAAGCAGGAAGCAGGCTGAGGAACAGGAGCCGGGTCTGGTATACGAGGGGTTAATCTTGAACGAGCCGGGTCAGGTACACAAGGGTCAATCTCATACAAGTCGGGTCTGGTACACAAAGGGTCAATCTCATACAATGCCGGGTCTGGTACACAAAGGGTCAATCTCATACAAAGCCGGGTCTGGTGCACAAAGGGTCAATCTACTACAAGCCGGGTCTGGTACACAAAGGGTAAACTCAGGAATGAAGGGCGAGAAACTAACGAACTGCACAGCACAATAACTGAGCACTGAATGAGTCTCAGTGCTCAGTTTTTGAATTGCCCGCTCGTGAACGCCACGCCTACGTGCGTGACGTCACTCAGGCGCGTTCCCCGCCGTCCGTGGCAGGGAACGCATAAAGTTTTGTTGTGACGCGCACGTCTAGTAGCTGGCGTGCCGCGAATGGACAAGGAGGAGGCGCCGCGAACGGCGCGGGACCTGCCGGATTGGACGGGCGGGCGTCCCGGTAGGTGCCGAACCCCAGGACCCTTACATTAGCTTAAGCACATTGTGTTTGTCTATACTTGCTACTTAGATGTAGACCAGATCACATTTTATAAACTATTAATACAGAAAACCTGGTAATTCCAAAGGGTTGATTTACTTTTTCTTGTCACTGTATATATATAACTATAACTATATAGCTATATATATATATATATATATATATATATATAGTTTCTTCTTTTATGAATGTAAAAGCTGTATTGTCAAACAAATTACATTTAAAGTACTTTAGAGATTCAAGGGAGATAACAAAGGTTGATTATATCAGCCAGACAAAAAAGAGACAGAACATCACCTGAGGAAAAGATCAGATAGGGTGGAAAAAAATGGAGAGTGACCTAGACAAATTTCTTTTGTGGCAATTGGAGACAGAAGCAAAAGGAGACTAATGAGCCAGAGAAATGGAGGGAATTTTGTGAATAAGAGAGGGAATAGGGCAGTGTTGGACAATGTATTGGTCAGAAAACTTTTTAAAAGGTAAACATGAGCTATTGTTCAAAATATATCATGCAGAGCGGCCAATGTTTTAACAAAAACACAAATAATCCTTTAAAATAGTTTGGAGGTGCTCAAATCATGCTTTTTTACCCTTTTTTTGAAAAAAAATATGTTCTTGTGAATAATTTTCTGAAATATAACTTGTTAATCTGATCCTTACATTGGTTGCTATAGTGATACGACCTCTTTTAACACTGAAATAACCCCCATTGGCTTACAATACCTGAAACATAGGGATGTGGGTTCCTAAAAAGCCCTCAAAACAAAATTCTCATTTATCATAATAAATTAAAAAAGATCGTTATATGAAAAGGAAGGCTTGCTCAATCATTATTTTAATTGAGTAAAAAAATCTGCATTAATTATCTCACCACAGATCACTTTCTGTTGCCTTCTCCATCTCTTTTACAGTATAGGTCCCAGCAGCCTGTCGGATCCTCGCTGTTGGACACAAGGACCCTGCCGGCACCCTTACTGTCAAAAAAAAGCTTTTTATATAATTAATGTTTGCTAAATTGTATTCCTAGGAGGGAAAAGGGTTTAATGTCTCTTTAAGCAACACAAACAGAAGCATGAACATAGAATTACGCTATACATATTCATTACATATTGCTTTTTGTAGGGAAAGATGTAAAACCTGCCTCAGTGTTATGCAAGTGCTTAAAGCCTCAATTCAAAAGAAAATGCAATCAGCATTAGCATTTGGTATACACTTGTAAACAATGTAACTTAAATAAGCCAACCACAGCTTCTGATACTTGAATATAGTGACCATCAAATTCCTAAAACAGCAGCAAGTGCACAGCTGTGTAAGTAAAGGCTAGCCTGTAAACTAATTTGGAATAATAAATATATATATATATATAAAAACTATATATAACCAGTGGAAATGGCAAAAGTGTATTTAAGTATTTGTCCTGTTTTTGGAAACACCACATATGTTTGGGCTTCCAGGCAGACCAGCAGCAGCAGAGCCCCATACAAAATGGGTATTAACCCCTAAAATGCCATGTTGAAGGGGTTAACGCTGCACTCATGGAGAGATCAGGCAGCAGGAGAATGTTTTGGAAAGTCCCCACTCTTGGGGACCCAATCAACACACAATACCCTTCCATGAAGCTGCCTGTGGTAGCTGAAAATGTGATCACCGGACCAGAAGTGGTTAAGATAATTAATTTACACTAGTACAGGGGCGTCCAACATGCGGCCCGCGGGACCTCCAGGTGCGGCCCGCGTGAGATCGGCAGCCAGGATCACAAGAGCCCTGTGGGAGGGTCTATTGTACTGCACAGAGGAAGCGGAACCAATCACATGACTCTGCTCCAGTCCTGGCTCCTCTGTGCAGTACAAGAGAAGGCAGAGGGAGGCCACGCCCCCTGCTGAAGTCTGTGAGCGGCATCGAGGGATGCAGTGCAGGTAAGGGGGTGGGGAGGGTGTTTGAATGAGTATGCGTGATTGAGGGAATGAATCTGTGAATGAATGAATTTGTGTGTGTGTGTGTGTGTGATAGCATGGATGTGTAAGTGCTGGAACCTAGGCATGATTGGACTGTGATTGCTGTTAGCAATCACACTCCTATCATGCCAAGTCAGCCAGTACATGCTGAAACCTGGCTAGCTGCCCCCTTGTGTATTGATGCTGCCAGCAGTATGGGGTCTGCACTTACAGCCACCCTGTACCAGCATGTACTGGCTGGCTTGGGATGATAGGAGTGTGATTGCTAACAGCAATCACAGTCCCATCATGCCTAGGTTCCAGCATTTACGGGTTGCCTGGGTATTATAGCCAGTGTGATTGCTGTTAGCAATCACACTCCTATCATGCCTAGTCATTTTGTTGATTTTTTTTGTCCAATTGTGGTGTGTTACTTTTAATAAAAGTGTGGTTAACACATCAAAATTGGACAAAAAATACAATAACAACATTATTAAATTTTTTTGTACAATTTTGGTGTGTAATTTACTTTTATTAAAAGTGTGGGATTTTTTATTATTTTTAAAGGTGGGGGTCGTTTTCGGCTAAGTGAACCCTGAATTTTCGGTTTTGGTCCAGAATTTTCATTTTGGTGCATCCCTAAAATAAATAGAACTATTTCATTTTTACTTATCCAGAATTCTGAATTTGAAGTCACAAAACTTTCTAGGCCCAGAATTAAATGAGAGTAAAAGTAAAGGTTTTGTGTCATTTACTTTATTTTAATCTGCATAAATTATTAAAGGCCATATTTTCTCACAGTGAAAAATGAGTGCGGCCCTCGCACGTATACAATTCTGATGAAGCGGCCCACTGCAGAAAAAACTTGGACACCCCTGCACTAGTAGATTACAAACATTGGTGCAAATGATCATTAGTGAACAAACTCATGGAACATACTTCAAGGAGAGGCAAACAAGAAAACGTGTTCTTGTAGAATCATATAAAGGAAAGCAGAATCTAAGAAGACATCAGGTTTCCTGACTTTTTTGTAATCATTAGAATTAACTCTGTTGTCATTTGCTCTATTCTTTAGTGTGAAGACATCATGCCACACCAATACCCTTGGACTAATTCCTTCCCCTGAAAGAATATTTATGCACTTTACAAAATGCTGGAGTATATGTGTTGGTATTAATGCAATGTGCAAAGGATACACAGCATACTCTGGAAAGTAAGTTCTATAGATGGTCTAACATGTACTTTTACATAGAACGCATTCCTATTATTCATTTTCACCCCCTCCCAAATCACAATGAACAATGGAATGGAATGCAATTTAGGAGTATGGAAGTGAGATATTTGCCACAGATGTAAGCACAAGGAATAGGGATTTATAGGCATGCACCAAGTGATGTGTTTCATTACACCACTGGATAATGCTGAAATGGTAAAGAGTGAAAAAATAAGCACAGTATGCCTCCCCTCCTATGCACCTGTTGTGGATACTAAGCCAGTAATACAGACACCTTAATACAACAGTAACCTTTAAGAGGGAGTAAATATAATCTCCCTCTGTTTTTAAACCCAAACAACAAAATTAAGCATTCATACTGTAAATACGGTATAAGTCCTTATATTAAACTCGTAACATATCTTCACTCTTTCAGACTTTGCGTTACCTTTATATGTTGTGTGTACTACCTTGTTTGTAGTCTGCATATTGTAATACTGTGACTTGATTTCTGTTTTGCAACTGTGCTTCTATTGCTCATTGTAGCTAATTGCCCCATTATTATTCCAGCCCTGACTAAAAGGTGTATTCAGAGCCTGATCATACTCACACATGCACTAATGTACCCTGACATACACAAGTACAGTATGTTAACATGCAACATTATATAACTCAGCTGAACCTTGCTCCTCCTTTCAATTAAAGACATAAAGACGTATGTCCGGAACTCTTTACCTCTTTATTCTGGGACTGCCACATATCTGCCCATGTAGAGTTTTGTGAATGAGGCCTGATTACATTGTAGTTGAACAATGGGCAAAATGTAATCTACGCTTATCATAACAGTGGTATGAACATTCTTTAAGATTCCTCAATACTACCTGGTAGGTCGTCACCTGTAGACTCTGGGTCAGACCCGGAGAGTTTCTAGATTTGCTCATGGAGAATAGCGGTGTGTCTACAGAAACCTGTACAAAGTAGCCAAATATCATCTCCTCCAACATACCATTAATCCTAATTTTGTCGGAACAGTCTTGAAAGCAAATTTTACCTTTAGTGGGTTCCTAGTGGCATCACGCCCAGTCCCCTGTTCTTCTTGTTCACAGGTGACCCATCCTTCAACAACTTCCTCCAGCCTCTACGAGCACGGTCTATTTCATGCATATTTATTAGGCCAGTTAAAAAGACATTTAATAATTTTCACCCTGCAACTTGTTTAGATTTATGGGAGTGTTTTGAGCATGGAGGGATATATAAAGACTTATATAGAGGCCTTTGTGCTTTATTAGTGTGCTAAGTGTTATTTTGATTCCTGGTTTTCACTCTTGCTTGCTTTCTGACTATGTACCACTAGCCCTAAACTGTGCTTTGTGACCTTGACTATTCTTTTGCCTGAACATTGTTGGTTCCCTACTCTTGCTTGCTTCCTGATCGCCTTTTACTGTACCAGCGTACCCATTCACTAGCTGAGTCTGCTCTTTCTTCATCAGCTTCGGTTGTGGCTGTTATGTATTCGACCTCTAGAGGGCATTTTCATTTTCTGTAGTGAAGATGCACTTATGTGTCTGCCGGTGGGCTACAGGTGAGGTTACCTCTACATAGTGGCGGAATTACCGGGGTCGCAGAGGTCACAACTGCGACCGGGCCCTGGGATTCTGCCAGCCAGGCGGCCCAAGGGTTGCCGAGCGGTCGTTTTCAGCAACCGCTCAGCACCCTTCCGTCTCCTCTGCTCTGTGCCGCCGCCTGCCTCAACGCTGCCCCGACTGCAGTGGTGGGAGCGTGAGGCGTCTGTCTCGGGTGCCGGCGCTTCATGCTGAGTGCCGACATATGAAGTCTTATGCCGGCGCTCAGCAGTGAAGCCGTGCGCACCGCTGCAGAGCAGCGAGACAGAGGCCTCGCGCCCCCACCACAGGACTGCCCGGTAAGTGACCTACAAAGGGGGGTAGGGAGAGGGTAGATAGTGAGAGGGGGGGTAGGGAGAGGGTAGATAGTAAGAGGGGAGAGGGTAGATAGGGAAAGGGCAGATAGGGAAAGGGGAGATAGCCTGAGAAGGGGGTAAATGGTGTGAGAAGGGGGTAGATTGAGTTGGGGGTGGGGGGGCACTTAACAGATTCTCGCACTGGGGCCCTGAGGCTTCTAGTTATGCCCCTGCCTCTACATGGGAGACAAGATATCCTTTAGTGGGTGGGGAGTGAGCGAGCAACGGGTATGGCCAAATGTTGCTCACCGCGGAAAAAGTGATTCTCCTGAAGATATTGGGTCAGTCCCAGAGAGTTTCCAAGTTTGCTCATAAAGAACAGAAGTGTGCCTACAGAGACTGTACAAAGTACCCAAATATCACCCCCAGAACAGCCCTGAAAGGAAATGCCTTGAGTGACAAATTCCTGGGACTACAGGAACAATGGCAACTTCACTATTACTTGAAAAGTGATAAGGACATTACATGGCAGAGCATAATGTGATATCACAACACCACTAAATAAGAGGCAGGTGCCATTACTTAGTAGTAGGAGGATTCCTTAAAGCTAGCAAGTAAGCTTCAATGCCAGAGACACATTTATGAGCACTTTTTATTTTAGTTAAAGGACTGCTCCAGTCCTATTTCTAAGTTGAATGGATATTTCAGTCTATTTTGCATTAACTTTAATGCATTTTACTGCATGAAAATCTATGCAGGTATTCTTTAGTTATTGGAGCTAGAAAATGAGACTTTACTGAAAGCAGGGAGCATAACTCAGTATGCATCTTGCACATGCTCAGTGAATCTCAAATTCTAGTCGATGGTAGTAGCAGCAGCCAATCACATGTATGTTATCTGAACACGTGTAAAAAGGTGTATTCCTAGTTTCAGAAGAGGCAGGCAGGCAGCCAATTTGCTTGCAATAGAATGCACTGGAGTCCACACAGAATATATCCAAACATGCATCCAAATACAATCTGGAGTCTAAACTGTTCTTGTAATGTTTTTCATTTGATAGTAACAAGACATAGATATACTATAATAAACATATTAATACAATCTGAATGTTGTAAGCAGTGGGTTTAAAATAGGTTATTACAGTAGAATAAATAAAGATGCCAAATTTGCTATGCACAATGTTATTTAATACCGTACATTTTTCGAAAAAGCATATTGGCAGGGATATAAATGTTAATAAGGACAAATTATGAGATAATAATGAGAAATAAATTAAAAATTCCCTAGATCAACAGCAGGGTTGTACATGATGGATATGTATTTTTGTCAACCTAAATAACTGTTACTGAACTGAAACTAAAATTTCCCAGCTTTAATTCATGTTTTTTATAAACACTATAAATTGCAGATTTCTGACAAGAAAGAAATGATTAGGCACAAAAAGTTACTTGTGTTTGGGTGCTGCAAGTTGGTTGACAAATGGTATAGAGAGATTACACAATTTTGGTTTGATCAGGACATCCATATGCCTGTGGTTGGTTCAAATGTGGGCAGAATTAGCAGGGAGTCACTTGATGTCACAGTAGTTGATATTTTGGGTTGATAAAAGGGCATAATATGGAAATGTTTACTTTTCAGTAAGATGTGTCTGTAGTCAGGTAAAGATTCAGTCTTTCAACATGGCATGAAGAACTAGATCCTGATCTTTTAACTGTTTGAAGAAACTGCCCTGACCACCTTCCTATCCAACTGTCCTGTTGCCCTCCACATGTACTCACCCAATCCTACATGGTAGTTCTTGCACATTTTCATATACAATGAAGTCCATAAACTCATCATCCCCAGCAGCCCAGGTGGATGGGTGCTGAAGGAGACCTACTGTTAACAGCATTCTAGTCTGTCCCAACATTTCATTTTCTGTCCCCTCCATCTGCCCGCACCCATTCACTCCCTGTGTGCACCTGTCTGGCAGAGCTCTCACTGTGCCTCTGGTTTTGTTTTTGGAAAGGAAGAGATGTTTTATATTTCTGCATTTTTACAGGTTTGAATGAGGAAAAAAGTACACAAATAAAAAAGTACTGTAAACCTGGCTGCATACCCCCAACAATAGTGTTCCAGTTTGGCCACATGGGAGCTGTTATGCCATAGGCCGTTAAGGGGAGATTTGGTTATCTCCTGAGCTGTATGATGATCCGCACTGCCTGCAAAAGCAAGACAGTGGGGCAGTATGACAGAACAGCTGGATAGTGCAAGAAAATCCTAAATGCCTGTGGGAAAATAGGACAATTTAAAGGTATGTAGTTTTTCACTGTCCCACTATGGTTGGGTCTACCACTATAGGGATACTCACATTTTATTGGAAGTCTATCCCAAACATTTTGCCTACATGCTTGTAGTCATTTTGCTATGTATGCAAAC
Organism: Sceloporus occidentalis; assembly: GCA_023333645.1. Classification (NCBI taxonomy): domain Eukaryota; kingdom Metazoa; phylum Chordata; class Lepidosauria; order Squamata; family Phrynosomatidae; genus Sceloporus; species Sceloporus occidentalis. The sequence goes on along the minus strand of JALMGF010000088.1, from coordinate 2,881,426 downwards.
TGCCTGTTTTCTTGGCAAAACTGCCATTGTGCATGCACAATGTGGGTTGAACCAGGAGGTTATTTCACACTACTCTATGTAATACAGACAGATACTGAAGTTTCAGCACTTCATTGTTGCATTCTGGTTAGAAAATATGCTATTATGGCACAATGAACTCCTTACGTCCTAGGATTGCACAACAAAACACAATACAACAAATGCAGTTTTATATTTAATTCACCCTTCAATTAAAAACCACTACTCAGCACTGAAATCACAGGCCCCTGATTATGACTGTTCTCAAATTAAGAAAACAACTGGACATCTTAATTTAATATTACCAGATTCCTATAAACTACCATATATTCTAACCGATAGATTCCTTTAAGGGACAAAAACTAGTTTTAATAAATTATTATTAATAAATCAAATTAAACTAAATTGTTATTAAAACATAAAAGTTTGATTAATTAAGTATAACCCTAACTGAGTATTGTCGCCTTCTCCACTGTTGCTCCAGTCATTACATTAATCAAGTGATAATGTCCACCTCCCACTCTGTAAACATCATAATAACCTGTTTCTAGTTGTGGAGATGTGTAGCCACCTGCTGTGGCTTTGTGGAATGTCTATCTTTCAACCAGAGATTAATAGTATTACTAAGAATTTAGGGTGGGATTTACTTCATACTATTATCAGCGGCGCCCATGCTTGTGTGATCATCCGAAATATTAACAAAATACCAAGAAATTTGGGATTTTATTCTGAGTTGTTATTGCTAGTTTCAAAATGCGTGTTTGAAAATAACTTTAATGAGGGGCTCACACAAATGCTCAGCAGCTACGTTGTTTAAAGGCCATTTTATAGAACACCACTCTCATAATCCTTAAAGTAGTCCGAGCATTTGTATTTAGAACCTTTCTCCGAAGACGGTATAGAATTTATATTGGGTAGTGTTTGAACTATTTCATGCCATAATGGCTTATCCATAACATTTACCTTTCTAACTATATTTCACTAAGACATAGTGATCACAAAAAGAAAGGTTGGAATGCAGCACTCAGCAGTAAAATGGTGCACGAGCCAGGGTACCACCAAGTCCCTCAATAAATCCTTAGGCTTGAGAAAGACCTGTGCGTCGAAACGTTGCCTGTGTGAAATAAACTCACCTTATCATTTGAGTGCTGAGCCTTTGCTTCTTTATTTAAGACATAGTGATGACTCTGGTTTTATTTATAGTTTTTCCTTATAGGTAGTGCTTGAACTTATATTTATTCTAATAAATTTGGTGTGTGTATACATTAATATACTAAACTTATGAGCAAGTTTTGATTTGTTTAAAAACAAAGGTACAGCCAAGCTTAGAAGTTATCTATATAATAAGTGAGGTTGAACCCATTAACGTTTTTGATAAACACTTATCAACAAAATATATATCTTCACCACTTACTGTACATTTTATTCCACCTTTGGTGAGTTTGGGAGTTAAGAGGAGCACCTTTAAAGGCTATTATGAAAACTGATTATTTCACATTCTTTTCAAGAGAATCCAGTGAGAATATCCAAGTTATGTTTGATGCCTACATCTTCATGCAGAAATAATAAATTGCTGATATCAGTTCCTTTCTTGAAGTGTCCTATTTAAGACATGATTTCAGTCCTGCCAGTATTTAGACTTAGAATTTCCGGCTTGTTTAATTTTTATGTTTAATGTTCTGGAAGATCCAAAATGGCTTTGGGTACAAACGGATTTTCAAAAAAAGTGATTTTTTTGGGAGAAACCATAAGTTGCTGTTAGGCCAAAATCCTGAATTAACAGAAGGCAAATGTAATTTCAATAAGTAATCACAATGTCATGGTATACTAGGACTAATGATTATAAGCATTTAGTGAGTGGTTCTATCTCTAACTTTGTTATTTTTACTTACGCAATAAGCACCATTATGTTTTGCAGCGTTGTAGAATAGTAACCACAAATAAGGCACATAAACAATAAATACACTCAGCCATACAACAAACATATACTAATGGTCAAAGAGTACACAAGAGTAACACAATTAAATTATTAAGACTGTATTGCAAAGTTCACTATGACATCTTTATTTGCATTCGTTTTCTCATTTCCCACGCAAATCTAGCTCTAGGGTTTATTGCATACTGTTTCTCTGGTGAGCCCCCCTTCCCAGTTTCACTACCCTTTTACCATGGTACTCTACTATCAATCCTTCCTCCACAAGCCCATGTGCAGCTCAACCCTGTTGTTTAAGTGAAACTCCGGTATTCTAGATAGGCTGTGTACATTAGAGTGGGGTGTCCATGCTTTTGTCATAAATGACATGTGAAGTCGGTACAGCTGCTCTTTAACCACGGACAGAACCTGCTGTAGGCACTTCCATCGAATCAGTGGGCTAGGTAGTTGTAGTTTGTATGGTAGGTTCATATGCCCAAACACATGCCATGTCTACTTTACATTGATAATAATCTGTTGAAATGAATACTTGGTAGGTATTTTTGTCTGGAATGGACTCTACACTGAAATTTGTTTTTATGACATGCCAACATATTTTGCAGAGCAGTAGAATATTAACTAAAATCCCTCCAAAATCTAGTCACTTTTTCCCTCCAATAATTGTTCTAAGAAAAGTGTTTGAGATTTGGCTGCACTGCCTAAACAGCTAACATGCATTCTGGCTAGAGCTTTCTTCTTTTACAAACATTTGGCTGCCTACCATTCCACTAAGTCTTAGTAAGTGTATGCTCCTTACAAATCCATTCCCAAATATACAAAATAAATTTCAGTGCAGGCTGCCATCTGGTGGTCATTGTATTTGCCACCGCTGTCTATGTTGAGAAATCAGTTGTTTGTGTCTCTTGCATATGACCACTACAATAATATAACACAGCTTACAGCTCAATAAAGAGTCTTTAATGAGACATACAGAAAGGACAAGAAAGATAGGGTGTAAGCAGTGGCACTGTGGTGCCCCAATAAATGTGGGTCCTGGGACGGGAACCATCATGCCCCTGCTAAAGGCAACCCTGGTGATAAGACCTATTAAATCTGTTTTTCCTACAATCCACATAGAGAGCTACATGAGTTATTCAGTGCAAGGAACGAATGTTGAGTAAGGTTTGCTTAATCTTCTTATGCTGCTTAAGTGCAGCATAAGCAATGACTCACCAATTATTTGTTGGTATGACAAAGCTCAGTATTTTTCTATTTTCTCTTGGATTTTACTGACAGTTGTTTAGGCATCAGATATTTTACAAAATAGTATTTCATAGTGCAGATTAAGATCATGAGACTGCATGTCTTTAAACTAGAGAGTATCATTTAACAAATCATAATAATTAATAATAAAGTCCCTTTAATAATATAATAAACAACCATAAAGAACAAACAAAAAACTAAAGTTCTAATAAAGCCAACCAACTGGAAGATATATAGTACCAATGCTAAATAAAAAAACATATTTTTTTTATTTGCATCCACATGATTCCACATCAAAGCATCCAAACATTATATAAAATCATGGATGTAAAATATTTATAATAACAAAAAACATGACTTGGGAAATAAAACATTGTTCTTTCATGATGTAGAATAAATTAATTATTGGCTTCTATCATTCCACATCAGTTGTAAGGGATGGTTTCCTAACAGCAGGTTGAAGCAGTTTAAATACAGTGAATGTAAGTCTAATGAGGATTATAAATGCAGATAATTATAACTGTGAGTGTGGCCTCTGGGGGTGTACTTATTTTTAAGCCTGTTTAGATAGGTATACAGTTAGCATATGGTCTGTGAAAAGCACTGTGCATGCTTAGGCCCATGTTTGAACTTGACTAAAGTGCTGTGTGCCTTGTAATCCAAGACTAATCTTTTGTGAAAAAAATCAGACTACTTAAATATATTGACTATAAACAGAATTGCCAGATACATAAAGTGATAATTGAAAAACATACAAAATTAAACTATCTTAACCTGCGGCATGGAATATGTAATTTTCTTGTGAGCATCACAATAGAGTGCAATGAACTTGGAGTGTTTCTTAGTGTGATAGGCACAAAGGGTTAAGATACCCAGCTGAAAAACTAGGACAAATGACTCTCTCCAGATTCGTTTTAGAATGTGTATCTGGTTTCAATATGATTTCATTTCTTTGAAGAACAAGAAGATATATTTGCACTGGTTATGGCCTAGTTTTGCAGCTGGTTAGTTTTGGTAAATAGAACACGTAAGAATGTTTATAGTGGGTGAGAGATTTCACAGATTCTTACAGTGATACTAAAATGACTGCAAAAGGTATGATTCATATAAGCTAAATCTACTGCCTGGTAACAAATTCTCCCTTATACTGACTACATTCCTAACCAAGCTCAGATGTGTCTATTCACTAAAATGTTTCGGGAGTCAAGGCAGCGGCAAACCTGAAAGCTTAAGACAAGATGTCCAGCTCACATATTCACTATTGCTACTGCTCCAACTCCTTAAAAAAATAAAGCACCTTACATTGACTTGGATAAAACAGGCCGTGGTCTTTTATTCATTTTACCAAACAAAACAATAGTCAAAACTTAACCACTTAATGATTTTTCAACATATATATATATATATATATATATATATATATATATATATATATATGAAAGCTATACCCAAAGCACCCTAAACTTAGTTTTAAAACCTTGCCAACTATCCTGTAAGCCAGATGGCATTACATTGCAGCATAACAGTTCACCCAGTTTCAAAGAGGGCAACTATACCCCAGTAAAAGCACAACAAAATGTTTTTACATAATAAACATACATAAATAATACATGGGACGGGCGCATTTTCAGCAGCTCTTCCATTGTTCCACCTTTAGTTCACCTGCCTCGCTGCTCTGCTCACCAGACTCAAGGTCAGTGCAGAATGCTTTAGCAGTATGCTTTAGGTAATAGAAAGCTTCCGCACAATACCTTTATTTATATCCTATCTTCGTGCAAATAGAACGTTGCGAGCCGCTTGTGTGGGCAGCCTGGGCTGAAAAACACGTGATAAAAAGCTAACGGAGATGCAACCCAGAAAATTCTGTTTTGTATAATCAGGATTTTTTTTTTACTTTTACTTGCCCCCACAACCCCATGTAGCCTTGTACTAATGGTATTTACACTCGCCTCTAACTACACTCAACTCACATCAACTCAGCTACAGCACTGGTGATGTAAAAACAACACCAACTCGATGATTTATTAATCCCTAAGTGTGTGTATAGTACATTTCTCCTTGCCTCCTAAGGAGGTCCCCAAAACGCCTCGTTAACCAGGAGTTAATGAAGTAACCTCTTATGTCTGAGGTAAAAGGAGGTTGTGGCTGAAATGATTCATTCGCCTGTTCACTCACTACATTAGCTACTTCATAGGTAATACATTGATAAAGAACTGAGGGTTTTTTCTGGGGAAAAAACTATGGGTTGGTGTTTGTCAAGGGAGCCGTAATGACATTAGTGGCAGTATCACTTTCTTTTCAACAAAGGAAAAGGGAAGAATATGAATGGCCAGCAGACTGTTGTCTAATGCTCTACTTTCACATGACTTTTTGAGTACTTCCTTTCAAATAATAATTGACCATTATTACTTAAAATAGTATATGTACACACAGACTACAATTTCAATTGACAGTTTAAAAATTCACAATTATGTGTGCCATTGTGATTGCCTACAATGTGTACATTCTTGTCTTTTACAACCAGGATGTAAACTGTCACAACCAAAGGCAAAAAGCAGAAAGCTGCCAGGGACTGAGAGATCTTACTAGGGGTGAGACCTACTTACTCATTAAGTAAAGTTGGTGGTGGATTGGCGCAGTGGTGAAGATGTGTCACTGATGATAATCTTACTAGAGCTCTGTCTCCCCTTGTTTGCCATCTCTTGTGTCTTATATGTTATGTCTTATCAACATGTATCCCACTGTACCTCATTTTCATAAAAAAAGGAGTTAGCATGTGCTATTTATGTGAACATTTTTAAGGAGATTTCACATGGAGCAGAAAGTACTGCTTTCTTCAAAAGAAGTTAGCAAAAGCTGTTGTCCAAGTCAAGGTCACGCTTAGGCACTTGCCTGGGGAGAGTTTTTATATTAGGTCTTCTCTCCCCTCTTATCCTACTAATTTCAAAGCAGAACATAAGTGCAAATTTTATGCAACACCTCATTTTGGCTGGCAAGATGCTATCCCGTCCCTCTATGACAACTATAAGACCCCTGATATGATGTATTTAGGAAATGTTGGCCCAAAATGGGTAACACAGAATTTACTTGTGTCATATCCAACTTATGTGCAGGGCAAAGGTTATGTAAGAGGGTGGTTTACTCCTGCAGTCCTTCTAGTGCACATGCATTTGTTAATGTGGCTGGGTCTTTGTTGGGAAGTGACCAATGTTCCTCTATGACTCAATTTGGGA